>OX376065.1:0-1250000 GCA_947361185.1 Charanyca ferruginea
CACCGCGGCCGCAGTCGCGGGCGTCGTCCCCAATTTAGCGGGTACCGGCCCCGGCTGAGCGGGCGTCGCCTTTCTCCGCTGGTCCGCAGCGAGCGGTGGGCGGAGGGTCTCGGGCGGCAAGAGCCTCGATTCCAAGGCCTCCAGGCGTGCCCCCACCATCGTCCCACACTGCATCATGCAGATGCGCGCGATCTTCTCGATCTCCGCATCCGCAAGTGCAGGGCTCGACGACGGGGCCGGCGACGGGGCCGCAGCGGAAGCAGTGCCGGCGGCCGTGGGAGACATTCTTTGGGCGGCAAATTGCCGCTTGAGGTCCTCTACCTCGGAGCGGAGACGGCTGTTCTCCTCCCACAGCTTCGCCGTCTCGTCCGTGCTCGTACGACTTACGAGGACCCCAACCGCCTCTCTGATATCGTCAGCCGCCTCCTTCAGGGCGCGCGTGAACGTGCCCTTCAGGTTGCCCGATTTGGTGGCAACCTTCAGCACGACACCCACGCCGTCCAGAACCTGGCGACTGAGCGCCACCGCCGAAACACCCCCGCCGGCAGCCAGCCGTGCCGTGCGCCGCTCCCGGGCCTGTCGGGATAACTCGGCGACTTCGCCCTCCGCGACAGCCTTTCGCTGAGCCCGCTTTGCGGCGTTCGCCTCCGCCCTGTTCGAGCCCAGTAGGGAGCTCTCACTGTGGTCCGCGATCGAGCTCCGACCGGGCTCAGAGTCGCTCTCCACGCTCTCCACATTATCCGACGGCGCCGGCGTGTCGGGCCGGGATACCGGCACGAACCGGCCCCGCACATCACGCTCCGGCGGTCGAGCGGGGGCTACATTCGCCACCTTTCGACCTCCTCGCCCTCTGCATGCCGTTGGCACCTTCGGGGCCGACAAGCTCTCCTCGCTAGAGGAGAGACCCATCGGTCCCGATCCCACACTCCGCGGGCGCTTCCTGAAAGCGCTCGCCGCCGCCGCCCTCTTTGCAGCGGCCACCTCCTCATCGCGCAGGCGCTCCAGGGTGACCTGGAGCTCCTTTTCTCGCCTATTCCTCGCATCAATTTCCATTCCGTCAGTTTCTGTCCTTTGTGCTAGCTTTGTGTCGTTGGTGTGACTGCAGGTTGGTTTGCCCCCCCCAGATACGGTAGGGCAGCCCTCAGTAGAGGGGCGGGATTCCCCGGAATTTCCGGGACCCGCCTGGGGAATATTTGCTGTAGTCGTGTTTTCCATATTCGTTTTTCCTTTTTAAGGGTGAGGTCCCTATTCCCTGATCCCCCCCAAGCGCTAACGACCGGATGCCTTCCGGCCATTCATCCCCTCGGCACGCTAGACCTTGGGATTAGGTTTCGCCACCCTTCGTCCACTCGTCCTGCCCTCTGCGATCAGAGGGAGGTGAATGGACGATCCGTCACTCGGTCGGAGACGACCCCGGAGCATAATGCTCCCCCCCACGCAGAAATTCGCCACGGTCAATAGTCTCTCCAACCCGGAGAGGGTAATCAATACCCTCCCCGAATTGGAGAGACCATTGACCGTGCCCAGGGTGCACCGGCCCGACCACTGCTCTTTCCCCCAAACGTATTCGAACAGAAACAGCAGCAATCAGGCACACGAGGAGGTTTTCTGCACGCACCCCATCTCTAACCTAACCTAACCTTTTTTTTTTTTTTTGGTACGGGGTGGAAAATCCTCATGGATGTCCTCCGCCCTGGGGCGGGCGGAGGGGTCTGTCAGACTCTTACTGACTAAAAACCACCCCGGTGTTCCATCTCACACCTACGTCGGGGGTCGCGGGAACTGGAGATACTTTCGCAGCCCCCGGCTGGTGCCGGCCCGCTGCAGCGGGCCACTTCTCGGGTCAGGGGGGGGAGTGAGGTGTTAGACTCCCCCCCGGACGTCTTAGAGGGGCGCGCGTGGAACACTACGCGCCGCCTCCTCGGGTCCTGGTATATGTGGGGGGCGACAGACGTCCCCGAGTCTGCCGCCCCTGGACCCATTTAGGGGGGCCGGAAGAGGGCGTTATCCGCCCTTCGCCGACGCCCGGTGCGCCTGCTGCGGGCAGGGTGGGAGGTTGAGATCTCCCTCTCCCTTTCCGCAGCCTCCTTCTGCGACATGACACTTTCGCAGAAGGAAACCACCGCGTCCCAGGACTCTGCGCTGTCGACCATCGACTCTACCACGGCCGACAGCGACAGGTCACTGCCTACTTCTGAGACGAGGGCACGGCGCGGCCCCTCCCAAGCGGCACATTCCGCCAGCGTATGCCGCGCCGTGTCCTCCCGGCAGTCGACGCAGTGGTGACACCGGGCGTCCGGCTCCCTGTTTATGCGACACAGGTACTTCCCGAAGCAACCATGCCCCGAGAGCACCTGCGTCACCCGAAACGACAGGGAGCCGTGCCTTCTCCCGAGCCAGCGCTCGAGCACTGGCCGGACCGCCTCGATGATGGCGAGGCCGGCGGTAGGGCGCGAAAGCCTGTCCCGCCATTCCGCCACCAGGACCTCGCGAAGCTGAGACCGACGCAACTCCATGTGTCGCTGCATCGGTCGCTCGCCCCGCGCCCGCTCTTCCTCGCGCCACCGGTACAGTGACGCGAGTACCTTCGCCTCCAGGTCCCAGGGCGGGGATCCAGCCAGTGCACAAGCCGCCTCGTAGGAGATCGTGCGATACCCCCTGATGACTCTGACGGCCATCGCTCGCTGCGGCTTTCGCAGCACGGCGATGCTTCCGGCCGTCAGGTCTGCCGCCCAGATCGGGGCCCCGTACAGGGCCATCGATCGCACGATCCCCACGTAAAGCCGCCTACAGACGGTGCTCGGGCCCCCCAGATTGGGAAGCAGCGTTGATAGCGCCCCAGCCGCGCCCAACAACTTGGGCGCCAGCCGCTGGAAATGAGGGCCAAAATCCCATCGGCTGTCGAGCACCAATCCAAGGTACTTCATGGTGGACTCGACAGCTATTCTGGCCCCCCCGACCACGATGTGTGATCCCGGCGGCGGCGCCCGCCGAGGACCGTGAAAGATCACGGCCTCCGACTTGTTAAGGGCCACCTCCAGGCCGAGGCGCCGGATGCGGCTCACCACCTGTGAGACCGCAGCCGTCGCCAGCAACGCTGCCTCCCTGTACGAGCTCCCCCGGGCCGTGACCAGCGTGTCGTCAGCGTAACACGTCAGGTCCACGCCCGGCTGGAGCTCGCCCCTCAGCACCCAGTCGTACCCGATGTTCCACAGGGGCGGTCCTAAGACGGAACCCTGTGGAACACCGCACGACATGCGGCGCTGGTGTTCGCCATCACGTCCCACGTAGGTGACACACCTCTCGGACAGATAAGCCCCAACTATGCGGCGGAGGTAGGAAGGCACACGATGATACCGGAGTGCCTCCCGTACACAACTCCAGGGCAGGGCGTTGAAGGCGTTGGAGATGTCCAAGGACACCGCCAACATCACCCCGCCCCGGGACACCGCTTCCTCCGCCAGGACTCTAACCCGCGATACAGCGTGTATGGTGGAGCGCCCATGCCGAAAGCCATATTGGCTCTCGTCCAGGTCCGGCCCCTCTTCGCACAAGTGGCTGACGAGGCGGGCTGCGATTATCCGCTCAAACAGCTTTCCCACCTCGTCCAGCAGCACTATGGGCCGGTACGCGGACGGAGAGTCCGCAGGGCGCCCCGCCTTCTTGAGCAGGACCAGACGACCAGATTTCCACAATGTGGGAAACTGGCCCCGCTCAAGGCACGCCGTAAACAGTCCTCTAAGTTGGGGCTCTAGCTGACCGTTCGACAGCTCGCGCCGAGACACGTCTTTTGACACCTCGCACGTGCGGATCGCATCTGTGAAACTTCAAAAAAAAAAAAAAAAATTTTCATATCCGACACTTAGAAAATTCCACGCGAAATACACCTTAGGGGTGAGGACAAAACATCAAATCGTAATTACTTTGCATCCCGGTGACGCATTTTGAAGCGGTTTTCAGCTTTTTTAAGCTAGACTAGGCTCCGTCTAACGTTTAGACCTACTTTGACTGACCTAAACGCGTGGAAATTTGTTATTCCATACAAACCTTGTTTTATTTACATTTTTATTAGAAAAACTCGACTTACCCGGGTTTTTATTCCAAAAACAGCACATCTTAGTATACCAATAGTTACCTACCTGCCATACCTGCACTCTGCACCGCGTTCCGCGAACCAGACTGCCGCAGCGTAGTGAAAATTTGCACTTTGCCCAATTTTCAGTGGCAAAAATACAGTTTTTAGGCGATAATTCAAAATTTTTGTTCAGCGTCCATTATAGTTTATTTCACCGTTCGACAGCTCGCGCCGAGACGCGTCTTTTGACACCTCGCACGTGCGGATCGCATCTGTGAAACTTCAAAAAAAAAAAAAAAAAATTTTCATATCCGACACTTAGAAAATTCCACGCGAAATACACCTTAGGGGTGAGGACAAAACATCAAATCGTAATTACTTTGCATCCCGGTGACGCATTTTGAAGCGGTTTTCAGCTTTTTTAAGCTAGACTAGGCTCCGTCTAACGTTTAGACCTACTTTGACTGACCTAAACGCGTGGAAATTTGTTATTCCATACAAACCTTGTTTTATTTAAATTTTTATTTGAAAAACTCGACTTACCCGGGTTTTTATTCCAAAAACAGCACATCTTAGTATACCAATAGTTACCTACCTGCCATACCTGCACTCTGCACCGCGTTCCGCGAACCAGACTGCCGCAGCGTAGTGAAAATTTGCACTTTGCCCAATTTTCAGTGGCAAAAATACAGTTTTTAGGCGATAATTCAAAATTTTTGTTCAGCGTCCATTTTAGTTTATTTCACCGTTCGACAGCTCGCGCCGAGACGCGTCTTTTGACACCTCGCACGTGCGGATCGCATCTGTGAAACTTCAAAAAAAATATTAAATTTTCATATCCGACGCTTAGAAAATTCCACGCGAAATACACCTTAGGGGTGACGACAAAACATCAAATCGTAATTACTTTGCATCCCGGTGACGCATTTTGAAGCGGTTTTCAGCTTTTTTAAGCTAGACTAGGCTCCGTCTAACGTTTAGACCTACTTTGACTGACCTAAACGCGTGGAAATTTGTTATTCCATACAAACCTTGTTTTATTTAAATTTTTATTTGAAAAACTCGACTTACCCGGGTTTTTATTCCAAAAACAGCACATCTTAGTATACCATACCATCATATTTCATATCATATTAAATTTAAATATTAAATTTTCATTGGACTCGCGCGCGCGCGTTCCCGCTGGCCGCACTCAACCAGTCAGAGCTCCGTGTATAAAATAATCTATAAATTCTAAATACAAAAATTAATCAATAAAAATAGTCCAACCGAAAGTGAAACGTGTGAGTGTAAACGCTGTCAAAGCAGTATCTAATTAAAACAAATAGTTTGTGAATAAACAGCGAAAAACCAAAATCAAAATCCACTCATAAGACTCGTGAACGAACAGTGAATCAGTGACTCAGTGACTCATCATACCGACAGTGCGTGCGACGTGGTTATTACCATAAATGGTCATGTACGGCCGCACTTCGATGACTAATTAATGTACTTATGAAAGCACATCAGTTTTTTGGCAATAATATATACGGCGCCGTAGCGCAGTGGTTTCGCAACGCGCTTCGTACGACAGAGAGTGCGCGATCAAATCTCGCTTGAATTTCAAAAGAGTATCTTGACTTTTTGTGTTTTTAAATTTTTAAACAATCTGTTACAAATTGAACAGTTGATACCATAACCTCTTGTATGGAGACAACCAGCGAGCGGCAATCCAATCTAAGCCCGCAACGGTCGCCACAACCACAATCCCGAACAAGTGCTACGCATAGAGTTATGATTTTTGCTGATCAATTAGGATTCGGGGTCCGAAACATTCTCCAGGACTGTCTAGGAAGTAGCTTTGCTGTGACATCATTTGTAAAACCGAATGCAACTACTAAAGAAGTACTGAAAACCTGCGCAAGTATGTGTAAACACTTAAACAAATCCGATTTTGTGGTAATTCTAACAGGCTCAAATGATGTTAACCCTTTGGATATTCAAACTTATTTATATCACACTCTATGTCAATTAGATTTTACCAACGTATTAGTCGGTCAAATTTACAAACATAATTATTTAAATGAAATAAATGTTAATAATTTATTAAAATTTATATGTTATAATTGTAAAAATTCGTGTTTCGTACCATTACATAGTGATTTTAACATTTTATCAAATTACTTAAATAAATTGCATACCTGTAGATTAATTCATAGACAAATTTTGCATGTAAACTATAAAAATAACTATCAAAACTATGCTGAGAAGTTGATTGCTAAGATAGGGCAACATTGTACAAAGGACGTAGGGGTGCAAACTTGTCGTCTGAATGATGTTGGTATACAGACTGATAATATTGATAATATTGATACAGCGGCTCAAGAGTGTGTTGATTTTTTTCGTGAATAAATATGAGTCTACCTTAACACTTTTACATCAAAATATAGCCGGGGTATTAAACAAACGTGACGAAATTTCGTTTGCCATATTAGATTTAGTAAATATTTATATTAGCGTAGATATACTATGTTTTACTGAGACCTTTCTGCTAGAAGGGACGGAAAAAACCTTTCGCCTTAAAGGCTTTAATACAGCAGCATATTATTCGAGGAAAACTTCCAAAAGAGGGGGCGTCATTATTCTAATAAGAGACGACATTGAATTTAAAATTATCCAGGATCCAAAAAAAATAAGTGAAACGTGTGTTTTTGAATGCTGTGGATTAGAACTAACTAAATATGGTATAATATTAATCTGCATTTATAGAACACCTTCGTCGAATGTATCAATCTTTCTTAATAAACTAGATACCCTTTTACGAATGCTCTGTCGTAATACAAGAAAGAAAATTATTGTGTGTGGGGATACAAACATAGATATTTTCAAGCAATCTAAGGAAAGTAGAGAGTACAATTACTTGTTGAAAACGTACAATATAAAACATGTTATATTGACGCCTACTCGTGTGACAGAAATGACACAAACTTGTATTGATCATATCGCGACCACTATCGAGGAAGGGGACGCAGTGGTACATGATTTAGGTTTATCGGATCACTCAGCCCAGTCTTATACCTGGCCTGTTACAAAGCGGAAGCAACGAGTTCTGAATTGGTGGTATGAGTTCAAACGAGATTATAGCGATGAAAATAAGAATAAGTTTTTGGATTCAATTTCGTGCTTGTCTTTTAACGATGTATTTAAAGAAACCTCAACGAATGAAGCATTCGGTAAATTTTTCGATACATTTTTACTCTTTTATAATTTGTGTTTTCCGACTATTCGCGTAAAAGTTACTAATAAAGCATTAAGTAAATTAAACTGGCTTACTAAAGGAATAAAAGTTAGTTGTAAAAATAAAAGTAATTTTCACTATAAATTAAAACATAAAAATACGGATCCTCATAAAAAGGCTTATAAAACTTATTGTAATTTATTGAAAAAATGCATTTTAACGTCACGAAAACACAATAATACAAATTACATGAAAAATGCTCAAAATAAGTGTAAAGCAGCATGGAATCTGATAAAAAAACATACCGACACAGATTTAAAGAACACATGTATTTCGAAAATTACAATTGACAACAACGATTATGTAACTCCTGACTCTATTGCGAATCATTTTAATAATTTTTTTATTAATTCTGTCACCATAAATAATCCAGATAATACAGACCATCCCAGGTTAAATCATATGGAAAATATCGAATCAATAAGCAATTCTATATTTCTCTACCCACTGGACGGCAGTGATTTAAAAAAGATCATTATGTCCCTAAATGATTCGAAAGCGTGTGGTTATGATGAAATTCGTACTGACATTGTAAAATTATCTGTAAATATAATTCTGGAACCTCTTTTATATGTTATCAACCTCTCACTTGAACAGGGAATATTTCCGGATATATTAAAGAGATCAATAGTAAAACCATTATACAAAAAAGGAAATAAAACACTAATGGACAATTACAGGCCCGTTGCAAAAATATCAATATTTTCTAAAATTTTTGAGAAAGTATTCCGGAACAAATTAGCAAGCTTCATTGAAAAACACCAAATTATAAAGGATGAACAAAATGGTTTTCGTAAGAATAGAAGCACATCTTTAGCAGCTTTTCAATTAATAAAATCAATTACAGAGTCTATTGATGATAAAATTCCTGTTTCAGTGCTCTTTATGGACATGAGTAAGGCGTTTGATCATGTCAGTCATGAACGGTTGTTAGAAAAAGTTTCTAGATACGGAGTCAGGGGAAAAGCATATGACTGGCTGAAATCATATCTAACTGGCCGAGTACAGGCAGTTGAAGTATTCAGCTATAATGAACAATCCAAAACGCGAGAGTTATTTCGGTCTTCGTTTTTGTTAAATAG
Organism: Charanyca ferruginea; assembly: GCA_947361185.1. Lineage (NCBI taxonomy): Eukaryota > Metazoa > Arthropoda > Insecta > Lepidoptera > Noctuidae > Charanyca > Charanyca ferruginea. The sequence goes on from OX376065.1 coordinate 8,435, forward strand.
GTGTGGCGTGCCTCAAGGCAGTATTGTAGGCCCGCCACTGTTCTTGCTCTACATAAATGATTTTGTAAACATCTTGAATCACAAATGTATACTATTTGCGGACGATACCACTATTATATTAAAAGGTAATGATAAAATTAGCTATGAACAGGAAATAAACACGGCTCTTCAAACGTCCATAGAGTGGCTAGAAGCGAACAATCTAAAGGTCAATATCAGTAAAACAAAATTCATACAATTTCATACCTACCGATCAAAACCTTTGAACCTAAATGTAGCATATAAAGGAAACCCACTGACAGAAACTAACTCAGTTAAATTTCTTGGAATATCATTAGATAAATTTTGTTCTTGGAAAAACCATGTTAATGACGTTTGTGGTAAAATGAATAGTTTTGTCTACCCTCTGAGGCGTATTAGTTGCGAAATATCTAGGGACGCTGCAATTATCGCATATCACGGCTATATATCCTCCATTTTGCGGTATGGTATCATTCTTTGGGGCCGCTGTGTCGAAATTGATCGAGCATTTGTAATGCAAAAAAAATGTTTAAGGGCTATTTTTGGGTTGAAACAAATAGATTCTTGTCGTCCATACTTTAGGAAATATAGGATACTGACTCTACCATGCATTTATATCTTGGAATCCTGTATTTTTGTTTACAAGCATAAAAGTCTTTTTCAGCAATCGACAAGCTATTATGCCCCTCGATCTCATAATGCCAACAAACTGTATAAACCCAAAACAAATCTCGTATTTACATCGAACAACAGTTATATTATGTGTATAAAATTGTATAATAAAATTCCAAGTAACATAACGTCACTCCCATTTTTTAAATTCAAGCGTATTTTGACAAAAATGTTAATTGATAAATGCTTTTATAGTGTACTTGAGTTCTTAGATTATAAGTTGTAAGTCGTGAACTGTAGTATAATGATTGTCACATTATTAATAATGAATTGTTATCAATTTAAAATGAATTTAATACAATTTGATACTTTATTTATTTAATGCATGCCCAATTCAAGTCAATAAATTTTTCTATAGATAATAATAATTATGTAAAATTTGCACGCTGAAATTAATGGCAGAATAAGAGATCAACATACTATTTTATAAGAACATTCTGTACCTTATTTACGCAAATAAATGAATTTGATTTGAATTTGATTTGATCCGACGCTTAGAAAATTCCACGCGAAATACACCTTAGGGGTGACGACAAAACATCAAATCGTAATTACTTTGCATCCCGGTGACGCATTTTGAAGCGGTTTTCAGCTTTTTTAAGCTAGACTAGGCTCCGTCTAACGTTTAGACATACTTTGACTGACCTAAACGCGTGGAAATTTGTTATTCCATACAAACCTTGTTTTATTTAAATTTTTATTTGAAAAACTCGACTTACCCGGGTTTTTATTCCAAAAACAGCACATCTTAGTATACCAATAGTTACCTACCTGCCATACCTGCACTCTGCACCGCGTTCCGCGAACCAGACTGCCGCAGCGTAGTGAAAATTTGCACTTTGCCCAATTTTCAGTGGCAAAAATACAGTTTTTAGGCGATAATTCAAAATTTTTGTTCAGCGTCCATTTTAGTTTATTTCACCGTTCGACAGCTCGCGCCGAGACGCGTCTTTTGACACCTCGCACGTGCGGATCGCATCTGTGAAACTTCAAAAAAAATATTAAATTTTCATATCCGACGCTTAGAAAATTCCACGCGAAATACACCTTAGGGGTGACGACAAAACATCAAATCGTAATTACTTTGCATCCCGGTGACGCATTTTGAAGCGGTTTTCAGCTTTTTTAAGCTAGACTAGGCTCCGTCTAACGTTTAGACCTACTTTGACTGACCTAAACGCGTGGAAATTTGTTATTCCATACAAACCTTGTTTTATTTACATTTTTATTAGAAAAACTCGACTTACCCGGGTTTTTATTCCAAAAACAGCACATCTTAGTATACCAATAGTTACCTACCTGCCATACCTGCACTCTGCACCGCGTTCCGCGAACCAGACTGCCGCAGCGTAGTGAAAATTTGCACTTTGCCCAATTTTCAGTGGCAAAAATACAGTTTTTAGGCGATAATTCAAAATTTTTGTTCAGCGTCCATTTTAGTTTATTTCACCGTTCGACAGCTCGCGCCGAGACGCGTCTTTTGACACCACGCACGTGAGGATCGCATCTGTGAAACTTCAAAAAATATTAAATTTTCATATCCGACGCTTAGAAAATTCCACGCGAAATACACCTTAGGGGTGACGACAAAACATCAAATCGTAATTACTTTGCATCCCGGTGACGCATTTTGAAGCGGTTTTCAGCTTTTTTAAGCTAGACTAGGCTCCGTCTAACGTTTAGACCTACTTTGACTGACCTAAACGCGTGGAAATTTGTTATTCCATACAAACCTTGTTTTATTTACATTTTTATTAGAAAAACTCGACTTACCCGGGTTTTTATTCCAAAAACAGCACATCTTAGTATACCAATAGTTACCTACCTGCCATACCTGCACTCTGCACCGCGTTCCGCGAACCAGACTGCCGCAGCGTAGTGAAAATTTGCACTTTGCCCAATTTTCAGTGGCAAAAATACAGTTTTTAGGCGATAATTCAAAATTTTTGTTCAGCGTCCATTTTAGTTTATTTCACCGTTCGACAGCTCGCGCCGAGACGCGTCTTTTGACACCTCGCACGTGCGGATCGCATCTGTGAAACTTCAAAAATATTAAATTTTCATATCCGACACTTAGAAAATTCCACGCGAAATACACCTTAGGGGTGACGACAAAACATCAAATCGTAATTACTTTGCATCCCGGTGACGCATTTTGAAGCGGTTTTCAGCTTTTTTAAGCTAGACTAGGCTCCGTCTAACGTTTAGACCTACTTTGACTGACCTAAACGCGTGGAAATTTGTTATTCCATACAAACCTTGTTTTATTTACATTTTTATTAGAAAAACTCGACTTACCCGGGTTTTTATTCCAAAAACAGCACATCTTAGTATACCAATAGTTACCTACCTGCCATACCTGCACTCTGCACCGCGTTCCGCGAACCAGACTGCCGCAGTGTAGTGAAAATTTGCACTTTGCCCAATTTTCAGTGGCAAAAATACAGTTTTTAGGCGATAATTCAAAATTTTTGTTCAGCGTCCATTTTAGTTTATTTCACCGTTCGACAGCTCGCGCCGAGACGCGTCTTTTGACACCACGCACGTGAGGATCGCATCTGTGAAACTTCAAAAAATATTAAATTTTCATATCCGACGCTTAGAAAATTCCACGCGAAATACACCTTAGGGGTGACGACAAAACATCAAATCGTAATTACTTTGCATCCCGGTGACGCATTTTGAAGCGGTTTTCAGCTTTTTTAAGCTAGACTAGGCTCCGTCTAACGTTTAGACCTACTTTGACTGACCTAAACGCGTGGAAATTTGTTATTCCATACAAACCTTGTTTTATTTACATTTTTATTAGAAAAACTCGACTTACCCGGGTTTTTATTCCAAAAACAGCACATCTTAGTATACCAATAGTTACCTACCTGCCATACCTGCACTCTGCACCGCGTTCCGCGAACCAGACTGCCGCAGCGTAGTGAAAATTTGCACTTTGCCCAATTTTCAGTGGCAAAAATACAGTTTTTAGGCGATAATTCAAAATTTTTGTTCAGCGTCCATTTTAGTTTATTTCACCGTTCGACAGCTCGCGCCGAGACGCGTCTTTTGACACCTCGCACGTGCGGATCGCATCTGTGAAACTTCAAAAAATATTAAATTTTCATATCCAACACTTAGAAAATTCCACGCGAAATACACCTTAGGGGTGACGACAAAACATCAAATCGTAATTACTTTGCATCCCGGTGACGCATTTTGAAGCGGTTTTCAGCTTTTTTAAGCTAGACTAGGCTCCGTCTAACGTTTAGACCTACTTTGACTGACCTAAACGCGTGGAAATTTGTTATTCCATACAAACCTTGTTTTATTTAAATTTTTATTTGAAAAACTCGACTTACCCGGGTTTTTATTCCAAAAACAGCACATCTTAGTATACCAATAGTTACCTACCTGCCATACCTGCACTCTGCACCGCGTTCCGCGAACCAGACTGCCGCAGCGTAGTGAAAATTTGCACTTTGCCCAATTTTCAGTGGCAAAAATACAGTTTTTAGGCGATAATTCAAAATTTTTGTTCAGCGTCCATTTTAGTTTATTTCACCGTTCGACAGCTCGCGCCGAGACGCGTCTTTTGACACCTCGCACGTGCGGATCGCATCTGTGAAACTTCAAAAATATTAAATTTTCATATCCGACACTTAGAAAATTCCACGCGAAATACACCTTAGGGGTGACGACAAAACATCAAATCGTAATTACTTTGCATCCCGGTGACGCATTTTGAAGCGGTTTTCAGCTTTTTTAAGCTAGACTAGGCTCCGTCTAACGTTTAGACCTACTTTGACTGACCTAAACGCGTGGAAATTTGTTATTCCATACAAACCTTGTTTTATTTACATTTTTATTAGAAAAACTCGACTTACCCGGGTTTTTATTCCAAAAACAGCACATCTTAGTATACCAATAGTTACCTACCTGCCATACCTGCACTCTGCACCGCGTTCCGCGAACCAGACTGCCGCAGCGTAGTGAAAATTTGCACTTTGCCCAATTTTCAGTGGCAAAAATACAGTTTTTAGGCGATAATTCAAAATTTTTGTTCAGCGTCCATTTTAGTTTATTTCACCGTTCGACAGCTCGCGCCGAGACGCGTCTTTTGACACCTCGCACGTGCGGATCGCATCTGTGAAACTTCAAAAAATATTAAATTTTCATATCCGACGCTTAGAAAATTCCACGCGAAATACACCTTAGGGGTGACGACAAAACATCAAATCGTAATTACTTTGCATCCCGGTGACGCATTTTGAAGCGGTTTTCAGCTTTTTTAAGCTAGACTAGGCTCCGTCTAACGTTTAGACCTACTTTGACTGACCTAAACGCGTGGAAATTTGTTATTCCATACAAACCTTGTTTTATTTACATTTTTATTAGAAAAACTCGACTTACCCGGGTTTTTATTCCAAAAACAGCACATCTTAGTATACCAATAGTTACCTACCTGCCATACCTGCACTCTGCACCGCGTTCCGCGAACCAGACTGCCGCAGCGTAGTGAAAATTTGCACTTTGCCCAATTTTCAGTGGCAAAAATACAGTTTTTAGGTGATAATTCAAAATTTTTGTTCAGCGTCCATTTTAGTTTATTTCACCGTTCGACAGCTCGCGCCGAGACGCGTCTTTTGACACCTCGCACGTGCGGATCGCATCTGTGAAACTTCAAAAAATATTAAATTTTCATATCCGACGCTTAGAAAATTCCACGCGAAATACACCTTAGGGGTGACGACAAAACATCAAATCGTAATTACTTTGCATCCCGGTGACGCATTTTGAAGCGGTTTTCAGCTTTTTTAAGCTAGACTAGGCTCCGTCTAACGTTTAGACCTACTTTGACTGACCTAAACGCGTGGAAATTTGTTATTCCATACAAACCTTGTTTTATTTACATTTTTATTAGAAAAACTCGACTTACCCGGGTTTTTATTCCAAAAACAGCACATCTTAGTATACCAATAGTTACCTACCTGCCATACCTGCACTCTGCACCGCGTTCCGCGAACCAGACTGCCGCAGCGTAGTGAAAATTTGCACTTTGCCCAATTTTCAGTGGCAAAAATACAGTTTTTAGGCGATAATTCAAAATTTTTGTTCAGCGTCCACTTTAGTTTATTTCACCGTTCGACAGCTCGCGCCGAGACGCGTCTTTTGACACCACGCACGTGAGGATCGCATCTGTGAAACTTCAAAAAATATTAAATTTTCATATCCGACGCTTAGAAAATTCCACGCGAAATACACCTTAGGGGTGACGACAAAACATCAAATCGTAATTACTTTGCATCCCGGTGACGCATTTTGAAGCGGTTTTCAGCTTTTTTAAGCTAGACTAGGCTCCGTCTAACGTTTAGACCTACTTTGACTGACCTAAACGCGTGGAAATTTGTTATTCCATACAAACCTTGTTTTATTTACATTTTTATTAGAAAAACTCGACTTACCCGGGTTTTTATTCCAAAAACAGCACATCTTAGTATACCAATAGTTACCTACCTGCCATACCTGCACTCTGCACCGCGTTCCGCGAACCAGACTGCCGCAGCGTAGTGAAAATTTGCACTTTGCCCAATTTTCAGTGGCAAAAATACAGTTTTTAGGCGATAATTCAAAATTTTTGTTCAGCGTCCATTTTAGTTTATTTCACCGTTCGACAGCTCGCGCCGAGTCGCGTCTTTTGACACCTCGCACGTGCGGATCGCATCTGTGAAACTTCAAAAAATATTAAATTTTCATATCCGACACTTAGAAAATTCCACGCGAAATACACCTTAGGGGTGACGACAAAACATCAAATCGTAATTACTTTGCATCCCGGTGACGCATTTTGAAGCGGTTTTCAGCTTTTTTAAGCTAGACTAGGCTCCGTCTAACGTTTAGACCTACTTTGACTGACCTAAACGCGTGGAAATTTGTTATTCCATACAAACCTTGTTTTATTTAAATTTTTATTTGAAAAACTCGACTTACCCGGGTTTTTATTCCAAAAACAGCACATCTTAGTATACCAATAGTTACCTACCTGCCATACCTGCACTCTGCACCGCGTTCCGCGAACCAGACTGCCGCAGCGTAGTGAAAATTTGCACTTTGCCCAATTTTCAGTGGCAAAAATACAGTTTTTAGGCGATAATTCAAAATTTTTGTTCAGCGTCCATTTTAGTTTATTTCACCGTTCGACAGCTCGCGCCGAGACGCGTCTTTTGACACCTCGCACGTGCGGATCGCATCTGTGAAACTTCAAAAATATTAAATTTTCATATCCGACACTTAGAAAATTCCACGCGAAATACACCTTAGGGGTGACGACAAAACATCAAATCGTAATTACTTTGCATCCCGGTGACGCATTTTGAAGCGGTTTTCAGCTTTTTTAAGCTAGACTAGGCTCCGTCTAACGTTTAGACCTACTTTGACTGACCTAAACGCGTGGAAATTTGTTATTCCATACAAACCTTGTTTTATTTACATTTTTATTAGAAAAACTCGACTTACCCGGGTTTTTATTCCAAAAACAGCACATCTTAGTATACCAATAGTTACCTACCTGCCATACCTGCACTCTGCACCGCGTTCCGCGAACCAGACTGCCGCAGCGTAGTGAAAATTTGCACTTTGCCCAATTTTCAGTGGCAAAAATACAGTTTTTAGGCGATAATTCAAAATTTTTGTTCAGCGTCCATTTTAGTTTATTTCACCGTTCGACAGCTCGCGCCGAGACGCGTCTTTTGACACCTCGCACGTGCGGATCGCATCTGTGAAACTTCAAAAATATTAAATTTTCATATCCGACACTTAGAAAATTCCACGCGAAATACACCTTAGGGGTGACGACAAAACATCAAATCGTAATTACTTTGCATCCCGGTGACGCATTTTGAAGCGGTTTTCAGCTTTTTTAAGCTAGACTAGGCTCCGTCTAACGTTTAGACCTACTTTGACTGACCTAAACGCGTGGAAATTTGTTATTCCATACAAACCTTGTTTTATTTACATTTGGAACGAAGTTCCTTATCGCGCGTTGTGAAAGGGGGCTAGACGGAAAAAATTCTTACGAAAAGTTTGTCACGACATGCTATAATAATAAGCTAAATTGAATCGTTGGAACTGTCAAATAGAGTTCATTATTAGTTGAATGGCGGCTTTTCTATGAAAATATTGGAGCGAATTAAAACCTTATTTTTGCTATTTTTATTAGCCCGACCGGACAATAGGAGCTATGTGCAACCGAATTTCACGGTTAATGTGTAAAAATAAGGTTTTAATTCGCTTTTCTATGAAAATATTGGAGCGAATTAAAACCTTATTTTTACACATTAACCGTGAAATTCGGTTGCACATAGCTCCTATTGTCCGGTCGGGCACCAGCCTATACGTTTCTCAGAATAATTTTATCATACCTAGTTTGGTAAAATTTCAATTTTTAACCGTTTACGTTTACAAAATAAAGTCCGAATTCGCTTTTCGTAGAATATGTTTATGTATTTAAAATGATGATGATGATGATGATGATGATGATGATGGTGATGATGATGATGATGATGGTGATGATGATGATGATGATGATGGTGATGATGATGATGATGATGATGGTGATGATGATGATGATGATGATGATGATGATGATGATAACTTCGTTCCATCCGGGTGTCCCTTGACACCTCTCAAGTTTTTTTTTATTAGAAAAACTCGACTTACCCGGGTTTTTATTCCAAAAACAGCACATCTTAGTATACCAATAGTTACCTACCTGCCATACCTGCACTCTGCACCGCGTTCCGCGAACCAGACTGCCGCAGCGTAGTGAAAATTTGCACTATGCCCAATTTTCAGTGGCAAAAATACAGTTTTTAGGCGATAATTCAAAATTTTTGTTCAGCGTCCATTTTAGTTTATTTCACCGTTCGACAGCTCGCGCCGAGACGCGTCTTTTGACACCACGCACGTGAGGATCGCAGCTAAAAAAAAAAAAAAAAAAAAAAAAAAAAAAAAAAAAAAAAAAAAAAAAAAAAAAAAAATTGCCTGCCCCCCCCCCCTATAGTGGCTGACCAGATAAACTTTTTCGTATAACCAAATTTTATTTTTATTTTTTTTAAAACCATTTATACTTATTCTTCGACCTCCTAATAGTACTAAACGCATATAAATTTTTTTTCCACGCGTATGGGGATTCTTCTGCTGACCCTAAATTGACTGACTGACTGACTACCGGTCAAATACTTTACGTATCAATCCCCCCTATACAGGGATCGCTATTTCTTTCTTATTTTAACTGTAAGGACACTTTTATCCCCTGAAATGTTTGGCTATCGCACACCTGCCAAGAAAGACGCCAGTTCGCAAGGCTCTAAAAGTTCGCCGAGGTCAACTGACAAAGCGGGACCCTCCCTCCCAAGCGTTAGGCGCAGCATTGGGGAGTGGGAAGCTGGGAAGACGGAGACTCAGGCCAAGTCTCCGGCCAAGTCACCGACAATGACAAAGGCCGACGCAGCACCACCTGCGATAGGAAAGCCCAGCTCGCAAAAAACTTCCTTTACATCTGTCGAGCCAGCAGGACCCCCACCGAAATCTGAGACCCGGTACCCCAACCTCACAGCGGAGGCGAGAGCTTGCCTAAATAAGGCAAAGCTTCATTTGGGCAATTCTCGCAACCTCAAGACCGAAATAAAGACGGAGGTACTTGGGGCCATAAACAGGCTCTACGACATTGTCAAGGAGTCGGAGAGGGCCAGGAATAAAGGCGAAGACCACCCTGTCCCACCATCGAGCGCACCGATAACGACCGATGGTTCTGAGGTCAGCCAAGACCGAACGCAGGGGCAAACCACGGCTTGCATTCCGACAGAGCTTGTAAACCAGCTATTGGCAGACCTAAAGGAGCACAAACAGGCACTAGAGGAATGCCAGCAGCACACGCGAGCCCTGTCGGACCATATGACTCGGGCCACACACTTTGTGGCAGGTCAAGGTCCTTCTTATGCGGAGATGACGGCTGGCCCGAAACCGCGAGTCCAGGAGCCGCTTCACTCGGTGGTGGTGACGTCCACAGACGAACGGGACACAGGCGAGCAAGTCGTGGAAAAGTTGAGAACTGTGGTCGACGCTAAAAATCAGGGAAATAGGATTGAGCGTCTGCGAAAGGCTAGGGACCAGAAAGTCGTAATTGGCTTCAGAACGAAGGAGGAGTTGGCAGTGGTGAGAGACAGAATTAGGGGGTCTGGGAAATTTCTGGTTGAGGAGGTGAAAAACAAAGACCCCCTAATCATAATGAGAGATGTCCTCTCCTGCCACACGGATGTGGAGGTTATACAGGCCCTGCAGCGCCAAAACTCCCACCTGCTGGGGAACTTAGCCGTGGAAGACCTTCGGCTGGGAGTCAAATACCGCCGGAGTGCAAGGAACCCACATATGAGTCACATCATTGTACAAGTATCTCCAGCAATATGGCAGAGACTGACAGCGGCGGGTCGAGTGCACATCGATCTCCAGCGGGTCCGAGTGCTGGACCAGTCTCCACTGGTGCAATGCACTCGCTGCTTACGCTACGGCCATAGCCGCAAACTGTGCACGGAACCCGCTGACCTGTGCATACACTGCGGGGATCCTCACATGCAGGCTGACTGCCCTTCTCGCTTGGCAGCAGAGGTACCGACCTGCCATAATTGTAAACTGTCAAAAATGGACAAGACCAATCACAACGCCCTCGACAGCGAGTGTCCGGTCCGCGTAAAATGGGACGCACTGGCACGTCTGTCGGTAGCGTATTGCTAAGGTGGACGCACGCGAGACCGGACACACAGGCACCGCTGCCCGCGCAAAAATGGACTCAAACACCTCCACACAATATCGGGTGATCCAAGCGAATCTGCAAAGAAAGAACCTGGCAACACAAGAACTCATGATTGTTGCCAGCGAGCGCAAGGCTGCATTCGCGCTGCTCCAGGAACCATATGTGGGTGGGGTTAAAAGAATGCGAGACTACCGCGGAGCGAGAATATACCAGTGCGCGGTACAAGGAGATGGACCTGTGAAGGCGGCAATAGCCGTTTTCGACAATGACCTAGATGTAATCCAGTGTCCAAAGCACACCACAAACAACATCACGGTGGTGAAGATCCGAACCCGCGTATGGGAACTCGCAGTAGTCTCCTTCTATTTTGAACCAGACCAGCCCATAGAGCCATACCTGGAGCAGCTAAAGCAGATTCGCGAGGAAATTGGCCCCATGAAACTCATCATTGGAGGCGATACAAACGCAAAGAGCACTTGGTGGGGCAGCGCCGTAGTGGACGCCAGAGGTGAGGCAGTGTCGGGCACCTTGGAGGAGATGAGCCTGCAGGTGCTAAATATCGGGAACACACCGACTTTCGACACTATAAGAGGAAGCCAATCCTACAGTAGTTTCGTTGACGTAACTGCCTGCTCAACGGACGTGTTGGACCTGGTGGAAGACTGGAGAGTTGACGAGGGGATCACGAGCTCGGACCACAACGCTATTTTATTTGAAATTAATTTAATAAAAAGTAAAGGCATCAATGTCAAAAGAACTACCAGGCTATACAAAACAAAAAATGCTAATTGGTCCCAGTTTCATAAGAAACTGGAACAATTAAAAATAGATAACAAAATAAATTTAACAGATATAAATTCAATAAATAGTAAAATAGATTTAGAAAATAATATTAATAAATATATAAACGTAATAACTAAAACTTGTGAAGAAACTTTACCAAAAATTAAAGAACAAAGCGTACTTACCTTACCGTGGTGGTCCAAGAAGCTCGCTGACATGAAGAGGGAAGTCAACACTAGGAGGCGCCGCATCCGTTGCGCTGCACCAGTTCGCAGATCTAAAGTTGTCGAAGAGTACCTGCAGGCAAAAGAAAAATATGAGACCCAAGCCAAAACAGCGCAAATCGAGAGCTGGAAGGCATTTTGTGGCAAGCAAGACAGAGAGGGACTATGGGAAGGAATATACAGGGTCATTGGACGGACCGCCAAGCGACACGAGGACTTGCCGCTGGAGAAGGACGGAGTGCCGCTAGATCCCAAGGACTCAGTTAAGCTTCTGGCAGAGACCTTCTACCCCGAAGACCTGGAAGATCAAGATAGTGACTACCACCGACGGATTCGTAAAGAAGCCAGTCACGCAAACGAGTGGGCGCATGGTGAAGTACATGACCCGCCGTTTGCGCTCCAGGAACTGAAAACCGCGGTGGAAAGTTTTAACCCGAAAAAGGCACCCGGGGCGGACGGTCTTACAGCCGACATTTGCGCTCAAGCGATAACCCGAGACCCGCAGGCATTCCTTGCACTAGCCAACAAGTGTCTGGAGCAGGGCCACTTCCCAGAAGCCTGGAAAGTGGCAACTGTAGTAATCCTCCGGAAACCAGGTAAAGAGTCTTACACTAGCCCTAAATCGTACAGGCCCATCGGCCTTCTGCCAGTCTTGGGTAAGATTTTAGAAAAGATGGTAGTGTGCAGGTTAAAGTGGCATCTGATACCGCGGATGAGTACTCGTCAGTTTGGGTTCATGCCCCAAAAAAGCACCGAGGACTCCCTCTACACCATGATACAACATATCAATAAAAAACTGAACCAGAAAAAGCTGATCACTGTTGTGTCACTGGACATAGAGGGAGCCTTCGATAGCGTATGGTGGCCGGCAATCAGAACCAGACTGGCTGAGGAAAAGTGCCCGGTTAACCTCCGGAGGATACTGGACAGTTATCTGGCTGACCGAAAGGTCCGGGTGAGGTATGCGGTTCACCCGCATACCTCACCCGGACCTTTGGAGTGCGTGAAGAACACCAGCAAAGGATGCGTTCAGGGGTCGATTGGCGGTCCGATACTGTGGAACCTGGTGCTCGACCCACTTCTGCGAGAGCTCGAGGGGCGGGGAGACTATTGCCAGGCGTTCGCCGACGACGTTGTCTTGATTTTTGACGGGGACACAGCACTGGAGGTGCAAAGACGGGCAAATGCCGCCCTTGAATATGTTCGGGAGTGGGGTATCAGAAACAAACTAAAATTCGCACCACATAAAACATGCGCAATGGTCGTGACAAATAAACTGAAGTACGATATCCCACTCCTGAGCATGGGCGGGGTCGACATTTGCATGTCACCGCAAATCAAGATACTGGGCCTTACCATCGACCACAAACTGACCTTCAACGCGCACGCTGCTAACGTATGCAAGAAAGCCATCAACGCCTACAAACAGCTTTCCAGAGCAGCAAAGGTCAGCTGGGGTCTGCACCCGGAGGTCATCCGCAACATTTACGTCGCGACGGTGGAGCCGGTGATAACTTATGCAGCCAGCGCCTGGGCGCCGGCGACCAAAAAAGTCGGAGTGCAAAAACTTTTGAATTCGGTGCAGCGAGGTTTCGCGCAAAAGCTGTGCAGAGCCTACCGCACGGTCTCCCTAAATTCGGCGCTGACATTGGCTGGTATTCTCCCCCTCGACCTTCGCATCCGCGAGATGGCCTCGCTATATGAGGCCAAGAGGGGAGTGCCCCTGCCAGCGCTGGGGGATCGGGAGGTCGAGCGGATGGCTCCAGCTTCAGAGGCCCCGCACCCCGCAGAGCAACTGAGCTTGCAGTTTGGCAGCCTGGTAGACGAGGACCAGTATACCAACCACAGCAATTTCGCTGTGCGTATTTTCACGGACGGCAGTAAGATTGAGGGTAAGGTTGGAGCAGCGCTATCCTTGTGGAATAGCGCCTCGGAAACCAAAGCCCTCAAACTTAGTCTGTCGTCCTATTGCACCGTCTATCAGGCAGAGCTGTTGGCCATAAATAGAGCAATGGGAGAAGTCCTCAGGCGAAAGGAGACCTCGTTTGCGATTTTCAGTGACTCAAGGGCAGCCCTTCAAACCATCGCAAACCCAAACTCCCCTCACCCCCTAGCAGTGGAAACTAGAGACAACATACGACGCTGTAACCTCCAGAACAAGAGTGTCTCCTTGTTCTGGATTAAAGCCCACGCAGGACTACAGGGGAACGAGAGGGCTGACCAGCTCGCGAAAGAGGCTGCCCTGCGATCAAAGACACGAGCCGACTATGACCGGTGCCCTGTTTCATTCGTCAAGCGTACTATCCGTTTAGAGACGCTTGACGAATGGAACAGAAGATATAAAACAGGCGAAACTGCCTCGACTACGAAGCTGTTTTTCCCCGATGCAGTAGCGGCATACAACGTGGTAAACAAAATCGAGCGCTCCAACATTGCCACACAAATCTTTACGGGGCACGGTGGGTTCTCCGCATACCTGAATCGCTTCAGGTGTAAGGAGAACCCATCGTGTGCCTGCGAGCCAGGAGTCAAAGAAGACGTGCCGCACATCCTACTAGAGTGTCCCATTTTCGCTAAGCAGCGACTGGATTTAGAGCAACGAATAGAAATGAAGTTAGAAGCTCAAAGTCTGCCACAACTGATTGCCTGTACAAAAAGTAGGAAAAATGTCATGGAATTCTGCATTAAAATAGCAAATATAGTCATAAATAGAAACAAATAGATGAAGCAAAAGTATGATACCAATATAAAATGTCTTTATATGCTGGATATCATATAAACACACGAATTAAAATACTAGGTCAATTAGATATAGCTAAAATTACGAACAAAATTATAAAAGAAATAATATAACATCATTTGGCAAATTTTAAGAAGTAAGTAATAAATATAAAATATAAAAAAAATAAATAAATAATAATAAAAGAAACGTAATGAAACTTATAAAATCGCTGATCAAATCATAAAAAGCACACCAACTCAAAACAAGGCCGAAAATGTCTCTGACCACGTCAGGGGATAAATATGTGGCAGGAGTGTGGTTTTAGCCGGTAAGAGTCCGGCACTGCCCAGACTGTCCCACAAGTGAGGCAGTCTGGGCGTCCATGAGGATTTCCCACTCCTGCCAAAAAAAAAAAAAAAAAAAACCTAACCTAACCTTTTTTTTTTTTTTTTTTTTGGTACGGGGTGGAAAATCCTCATGGATGTCCTCCGCCCTGGGGCGGGCGGAGGGGTCTGTCAGACTCTTACTGACTAAAAACCACCCCGGTGTTCCATCTCACACCTACGTCGGGGGTCGCGGGAACTGGAGATACTTCCGCAACCCCCGGCTGGTGCCGGCCCGCTGCAGCGGCCCACTTCTCGGGTCAGGGGGGGGAGTGAGGTGTTAGACTCCCCCCCGGACGTCTTAGAGGGGCGCGCGTGGAACACTACGCGCCGCCACCTCGGGTCCTGGTGTATGTGGGGGGCGACAGACGTCCCCGAGTCTGCCGCCCCTGGACCCATTTAGGGGGGCCGGAAGAGGGCGTTGTCCGCCCTTCGCCGACGCCCGGTGCGCCTGCTGCGGGCAGGGTGGGAGGTTGAGATCTCCCTCTCCCTTTCCGCAGCCTCCTTCTGCGACATGACACTTTCGCAGAAGGTAACCACCGCGTCCCAGGACTCTGCGCTGTCGACCATCGACTCGACCACGGCCGACAGCGACAGGTCACTGCCTACTTCTGAGACGAGGGCACGGCGCGGCCCCTCCCAAGCGGCACATTCCGCCAGCGTATGCCGCGCCGTCTCCTCCCGGCAGTCGACGCAGTGGTGACACCGGGCGTCCGGCTCCCTGTTTATGCGACACAGGTACTTCCCGAAGCAACCATGCCCCGAGAGCACCTGCGTCACCCGAAACGACAGGGAGCCGTGCCTCCTCCCGAGCCAGCGCTCGAGCACTGGCCGGACCGCCTCGATGATGGCGAGGCCGGCGGTAGGGCGCGAAAGCCTGTCCCGCCATTCCGCCACCAGGACCTCGCGAAGCTGAGACCGACGCAGCTCCATGTGTCGCTGCATCGGTCGCTCGCCCCGCGCCCGCGTTTCCTCGCGCCACCGGAACAGTGACGCGAGTACCTTCGCCTCCAGGTCCCAGGGCGGGGATCCGGCCAGTGCACAAGCCGCCTCGTAGGAGATCGTGCGATATCCCCTGATGACTCTGACGGCCATCGCGCGTTGCGGCTTTCGCAGCACGGCGATGCTTCCGGCCGTCAGGTCTGCCGCCCAGATCGGGGCCCCATAAAGGGCCATCGATCGCACGATCCCCACGTAGAGCCGCCTGCAGACGGCGCTCGGGCCCCCCAGATTGGGAAGCAGCGTTGACAACGCCCCAGCCGCGCCCAACAACTTGGGCGCCAGCCGCTGGAAATGAGGGCCAAAATCCCATCGGCTGTCGAGCACCAATCCAAGGTACTTCATGGTAGACTCGACAGCTATTCTGGCCCCCCCGACCACGATGTGTGATCCCGGCGGCGGCGCCCGCCGAGGACCGTGAAAGATCACGGCCTCCGACTTGTTGAGGGCCACCTCCAGGCCGAGGTGCCGGATGCGGCTCACCACCTGTGAGACCGCAGCCGTCGCCAGCAACGCTGCCTCCCTGTACGAACTCCCCCGGGCCGTGACCAGCGTGTCGTCAGCGTAACACGTCAGGTCCACGCCCGGCTGGAGCTCGCCCCTCAGCACCCAGTCGTACCCGATGTTCCACAGGGGCGGTCCTAAGACGGAACCCTGCGGAACACCGCACGACATGCGGCGCTGGTGCTCGCCATCACGTCCCACGTAGGTGACACACCTCTCGGACAAATAGGCCCCAACTATGCGGCGGAGGTAGGAAGGCACACGATGATAGCGCAGTGCCTCCCGTACACAACTCCAGGGCAGGGTGTTGAACGCGTTGGAAATGTCCAAGGACACCGCCAACATCACCCCGCCCCGGGACACCGCTTCCTCCGCCAGGACTCTCACCCTCGATACAGCGTGTATGGTGGAGCGCCCATGCCGAAAGCCATACTGGCTCTCGTCCAGGTCCGGCCCCTCTTCGCACAAGTGGCCGACGAGGCGGGCTGCGATTATCCGCTCAAACAGCTTTCCCACCTCGTCTAGCAGCACTATGGGCCGGTACGCGGACGGAGAGTCCGCAGGGCGCCCCGCCTTCCTGAGCAGGACCAGACGACCAGATTTCCACAATGTGGGAAACTGGCCCCGCTCAAGGCACGCCGTAAACAGTCCTCTAAGTTGGGGCTCTAGCTCCTTCAGAGCGAGGGCCAACGCAAGGCCGTGAATCCCGTCGGGCCCCGGAGCCACATTCTTGGCCCGGAGCCGCAGCACGGCCGCCCCCATCTCTGCCTGTGTCACCTCTGGGACGCTGACGGCGTTCCCCTCTGTGGACTCTGCGTCTGTGGGCAAAGCCATCGGCGGTGGAGTACGCTCCGCTCGTGCCGGGAAGAGGGCTGAGACAACCTCCTCCAGCAGCTCTGGTTGGAGACTCCCCGTGAGCGGGGGCGCCGCAGACCGAAGTTTCCCTCGAACCGCTTGATATGGGCGCCCCCACGGATCCCGGTTTAGGGTCTCCAACATCTCCTCCCTGGCTTGCGTCTTCGCATCGCCGATGGCCAGACACAGAGTCCTCTTAGCCGCGCGGTACACCTCATACAGCGCGGCTTCTTCGTCCGGGACCCGACGACGTCTCCTCCGGTATCGGGTGTACCGGCGTCTGACCGCTACGCACTCAATGCGCATACGAGCGATCTCGGCCGACCACCAGTACACCTGGCGCCCTGCTGACTGTGCGTGGACCCGGGGCATGGACGCGTCGCAAATTTGCGTCATCGCCCCGCGGAACCACAGCGCCTCCAGTTCGACGTCGACGGGTCCGTTCGTCTCCGACTCCCGGAACCAGGCCTGGACAATGGCGGCCTCCTCGAGAAGTTCCCTGTTCATGCGCTTACGCGCCCACCGCGGACCGTTCGTTTGCGGGGCCGATGAACCGCGGCCGCCCGTGGTCTGGGCGGAGACGTCAAAACGGATGTATCGATGATCCGACAACGTCTCCACCTCCACGGCGACACGCCAGTCGCGGACACGGCTCGCGACAGCAGGGCTAGCGAACGAGACGTCCACTATTGACCCGCCCCGCTGCCGCACGCACGTGTGGACCGAGCCCCGATTCAGAACGGCCAAGCCAGTCGCGACCGCCCACTCCTCCAGCACCTCACCCCGAGCATCGGTCACCGGGGATCCCCACGCCGCAGACTTTGCGTTGAGATCCCCCAGCAACAGCACCGGGCGAGGGTGAAGACGGCCTACGACGGCACCCAACTCAACAAGGAACCTCTCGAAGTCGGCGAGGCTCTTGTTGGGCGAAAAATACGCACCAACTATGCCAATGCCGTCCGCGAGGGCGGCTACCCAGCCGTGTCCTCGGGACGGGTTGACAAGAGCCCCGCCAATGATGGCCACCAAGCCGTCCAAGTCTCCCACCCAGTTATCCCTGGGGGGGACGAAGTACGGCTCGGCGACCACAGCCACGTCAATCGACCACTCTGCCATGCTCTGGAGGAAGAGGTCCTGAGCTCTGGCAGAGTGGTTGATGTTGCCCTGGAGGAAATGGTACAGCGCCATTTATGCGCAGTCCATTCCCTCCGTGACACCAGACCGGGAGTCGGCCGATGTGGCGCCAGCCTGCGGAGGGGGTAAAGGGCCCCCAGCAGCCTTGGCGCCCCGTCTCTTCCTGGGGGGCGCACAGGCCTTTCCACCCGCTGTGTGCCCAGCGGGCCTCCCTGCAGCTGTACAGAGGCTGCAGTTTGGCGCCGCGGAGCACTGGGCCGCCTTGTGGCCGGGCTGACCGCAGCGATAACACTGATCGCTGCGGTCGACTTGGCCGGTGCAACGAGCCTTGACATGCCCAATGTCAAGGCAGCGGAAGCACCGCATAACCCTGGGTTGCAGCAGCCTCGCCCTCGCTGCAACCCACCCCACCAACAGACGCCCAGCATCGGCGACTTTGTTGGCCGCCACCACCGGACACCGCACCCAGATCGCGCCGAGCCCGGAAGCGTCGACGCGAATCTCGCCCGTCCGCACGTCTGCAGGCAGACATCCACCGACACGGGCGACGGCCGCCACGACCTCAGCCGGAGTCACCGAGTCGTCCAGACCGTCGACGCGCATCTCTGCGGTCTTCATCGGCCTGTACACCCGGACGTCCTCCGGGTTGAAGACTTCCTTCAACTTGGCGGCCAGGATGTCCGCCTTTTCGCCGCTAGAGGCACCTGACACCTCCAGCAGCCGCGCCCCCGTGATCGCCGGCCTCATTTTGAAGCCGGACGGTGTGCCAAGGTCGGGGAACGCGACTTTGGCCTTCGCCTCCAGTAGGACCGCCTTATAGGAGAGGCCCCTTTCGACGGCTCCGGGCTGCAGCGTAATTACTACAGCCGCGGAGCGAGGGGCTCTGACCTTCGGCGGTCGTTTGGCCTTTTTCGTTGCCGGTGCTGGCGGTGCCGGTGCTGGTGGTGCTGCCTTCTTCCTTTTTCTTCGACGGCGGCGCTTCTTGGCCTCTGTCCAGCCCTCCTCCGTCTTCTCGGTGGGTTCGGACGCGGTCACCGCGGCCGCCGTCGTCTGAGAAGCGGGTGCGGATGCGCCCGTCGCTGTCGTCCGCGAACCGGCCGCAGATGCGCCTCTCGCAGTCGTCCTCGAAGCGGCCGCGGGAGCGGTTTTATCCGCCGCCTTACTGGGCTTCTTAGGCCCTGCCGCCACCGCGGCCGCAGTAGCGGGCCCCTTCCCTAATTTAGCGGGTACCGGCCCCGGCTGAGCGGGCGTCGCCTTTCTCCGCTGGTCCGCAGCGAGCGGTGGGCGGAGGGTCTCGGCCGGCAAGAGCCTCGATTCCAAGGCCTCCAGGCGTGCCCCCACCATCGTCCCACACTGCATCATGCAGATGCGCGCGATCTTCTCGATCTCCGCATCCGCAAGTGCAGGGATCGACGACGGGGCCGGTGACGGGACCGCAACGGAAGCAGGACCGGCGGCCGTGGGAGACATTCTTTGGGCGGCAAATTGCCGCTTGAGGTCCTCTACCTCGGAGCGGAGACGGCTGTTCTCCTCCCACAGCTTCGCCGTCTCATCCGTGCTCGTACGACTTACGAGGACCCCAACCGCCTCTCTGATGTCGTCAGCCGCCTCCTTCAGGGCGCGCGTGAACGTGCCCTTCAGGTTGCCCGATTTGGTGGCAACCTTCAGCACGACACCCACGCCGTCCAGAACCTGGCGACTGAGCGCCACCGCCGAAACACCCCCGCCGGCAGCCAGCCGTGCCGTGCGCCGCTCCCGGGCCTGTCGGGATAACTCGGCGACTTCGCCCTCCGCGACAGCCTTTCGCTGAGCCCGCTTGGCGGCGTTCGCCTCCGCCCTGTTCGAGCCCAGTAGGGAGCTCTCACTGTGGTCCGCGATTGAGCTCCGACCGGGCTCAGAGTCGCTCCCCACGCTCTCCACATTATCCGACGGCGCCGGCGTGTCGGGCCGAGATACCGGCACGAACCGGCCCCGCACATCACGCTCCGGCGGTCGAGCGGGGGCTACATTCGCCACCTTTCGACCTCGCCCTCTGCGTGCCGTTGGCACCTTCGGGGCCGACAAGCTCTCCTCGCTAGAGGAGAGACCCATCGGTCCCGATCCCACACTCCGCGGGCGCTTTCTGAAAGCGCTCGCCGCCGCCGCCCTCTTTGCAGCGGCCACCTCCTCATCGCGCAGGCGCTCCAGGCTGACCTGGAGCTCCTTTTCTCGCCTATTCCTCGCATCAATTTCCATTTCGTCAGTTTCTGTCCTTTGTGCTAGCTTTGTGTCGTTGGTGTGACTGCAGGTTGGTTTGCCCCCCCCAGATACGGTAGGGCAGCCCTCAGTAGAGGGGCGGGATTCCCCGGAATTTCCGGGACCCGCCTGGGGAATATTTACTGTAGTCGTGTTTTCCATATTCGTTTTTCCTTTTTACAGAACAGAACCAGCAGCAATCAGGCACACGAGGAGGTTTTCTGCACGCACCCCCGCTGAACCTTTTTTTTTTTTTTTTTTTTGGTACGGGGTGGAAAATCCTCATGGATGTCCTCCGCCCTGGGGCGGGCGGAGGGGTCTGTCAGACTCTTACTGACTAAAAACCACCCCGGTGTTCCATCTCACACCTACGTCGGGGGTCGCGGGAACTGGAGATACTTCCGCAACCCCCGGCTAGTGCCGGCCCGCTGCAGCAGGCCACTTCTCGGGTCAGGGGGGGGAGTGAGGTGTTAGACTCCCCCCCGGACGTCTTAGAGGGGCGCGCGTGGAACACTACGCGCCGCCACCTCGGGTCCTGGTGTATGTGGGGGGCGACAGACGTCCCCGACTCTGCCGCCCCTGGACCCATTTAGGGGGGCCGGAAGAGGGCGTTGTCCGCCCTTCGCCGACGCCCGGTGCGCCTGCTGCGGGCAGGGTGGGAGGTTGAGATCTCCCTCTCCCTTTCCGCAGCCTCCTTCTGCGACATGACACTTTCGCAGAAGGAAACCACCGCGTCCCAGGACTCTGCGCTGTCGACCATCGACTCGACCACGGCCGACTGCGACAGGTCACCGCCTACTTCTGAGACGAGGGCACGGCGCGGCCCCTCCCAAGCGGCACATTCCGCCAGCGTATGCCGCGCCGTGTCCTCCCGGCAGTCGACACAGTGGTGACACCGGGCGTCCGGCTCCCTGTTTATGCGACACAGGTACTTCCCGAAGCAACCATGCCCCGAGAGCACCTGCGTCACCCGAAACGACAGGGAGCCGTGCCTCCTCCCGAGCCAGCGCTCGAGCACTGGCCGGATCGCTTCGATGATGGCGAGGCCGGCGGTAGGGCGTGAAAGCCTGTCCCGCCATTCCGCCACCAGGACCTCGCGAAGCTGAGACCGACGCAGCTCCATGTGTCGCTGCATCGGTCGCTCGCCCCGCGCCCGCGCTTCCTCGCACCACCGGAACAGTGACGCGAGTACCTTCGCCTCCAGGTCCCAGGGCGGGGATCCGGCCAGTGCACAAGCCTGCGATATCCCCTGATGACTCTGACGGCCATCGCGCGTTGCGGCTTTCGCAGCACGGCGATGCTTCCGGCCGTCAGGTCTGCCGCCCAGATCGGGGCCCCATAAAGGGCCATCGATCGCACGATCCCCACGTAGAGCCGCCTGCAGACGGCTCAGCCTGCAGGCGCTCGGGCCCCCCAGATTGGGAAGCAGCGTTGACAACGCCCCAGCCGCGCCCAACAACTTGGGCGCCAGCCGCTGGTCCTGGTGTATGTGGGGGGCGACAGACGTCCCCGAGTCTGCCGCCCCTGGACCCATTTAGGGGGGCCGGAAGAGGGCGTTGTCCGCCCTTCGCCGACGCCCGGTGCGCCTGCTGCGGGCAGGGTGGGAGGTTGAGATCTCCCTCTCCCTTTCCGCAGCCTCCTTCTGCGACATGACACTTTCGCAGAAGGAAACCACCGCGTCCCAGGACTCTGCGCTGTCGACCATCGACTCGACCACGGCCGACTGCGACAGGTCACCGCCTACTTCTGAGACGAGGGCACGGCGCGGCCCCTCCCAAGCGGCACATTCCGCCAGCGTATGCCGCGCCGTGTCCTCCCGGCAGTCGACACAGTGGTGACACCGGGCGTCCGGCTCCCTGTTTATGCGACACAGGTACTTCCCGAAGCAACCATGCCCCGAGAGCACCTGCGTCACCCGAAACGACAGGGAGCCGTGCCTCCTCCCGAGCCAGCGCTCGAGCACTGGCCGGATCGCTTCGATGATGGCGAGGCCGGCGGTAGGGCGTGAAAGCCTGTCCCGCCATTCCGCCACCAGGACCTCGCGAAGCTGAGACCGACGCAGCTCCATGTGTCGCTGCATCGGTCGCTCGCCCCGCGCCCGCGCTTCCTCGCACCACCGGAACAGTGACGCGAGTACCTTCGCCTCCAGGTCCCAGGGCGGGGATCCGGCCAGTGCACAAGCCTGCGATATCCCCTGATGACTCTGACGGCCATCGCGCGTTGCGGCTTTCGCAGCACGGCGATGCTTCCGGCCGTCAGGTCTGCCGCCCAGATCGGGGCCCCATAAAGGGCCATCGATCGCACGATCCCCACGTAGAGCCGCCTGCAGACGGCTCAGCCTGCAGGCGCTCGGGCCCCCCAGATTGGGAAGCAGCGTTGACAACGCCCCAGCCGCGCCCAACAACTTGGGCGCCAGCCGCTGGTCCTGGTGTATGTGGGGGGCGACAGACGTCCCCGAGTCTGCCGCCCCTGGACCCATTTAGGGGGGCCGGAAGAGGGCGTTGTCCGCCCTTCGCCGACGCCCGGTGCGCCTGCTGCGGGCAGGGTGGGAGGTTGAGATCTCCCTCTCCCTTGCCGCAGTCTCCTTCTGCGACATGACACTTTCGCAGAAGGAAACCACCGCGTCCCAGGACTCTGCGCTGTCAACCATCGACTCGACCACGGCCGACAGCGACAGGTCACTGCCTACTTCTGAGACGAGGGCACGGCGCGGCCCCTCCCAAGCGGCACATTCCGCCAGCGTATGCCGCGCCGTGTCCTCCCGGCAGTCGACGCAGTGGTGACACCGGGCGTCCGGCTCCCTGTTTATGCGACACAGGTACTTCCCGAAGCAACCATGCCCCGAGAGCACCTGCGTCACCCGAAACGACAGGGAGCCGTGCCTCCTCCCGAGCCAGCGCTCGAGCACTGGCCGGACCGCCTCGATGATGGCGAGGCCGGCGGTAGGGCGCGAAAGCCTGTCCCGCCATTCCGCCACCAGGACCTCGCGAAGCTGAGACCGACGCAGCTCCATGTGTCGCTGCATCGGTCGCTCGCCCCGCGCCCGCGCTTCCTCGCGCCACCGGTACAGTGACGCGAGTACCTTCGCCTCCAGGTCCCAGGGCGGGGATCCGGCCAGTGCACAAGCCGCCTCGTAAGAGATCGTGCGATATCCCCTGATGACTCTGACGGCCATCGCGCGTTGCGGCTTTCGCAGCACGGCGATGCTTCCGGCCGTCAGGTCTGCCGCCCAGATCGGGGCCCCATAAAGGGCCATCGATCGCACGATCCCCACGTAGAGCCGCCTGCAGACGGCGCTCGGGCCCCCCAGATTGGGAAGCAGCGTTGACAACGCCCCAGCCGCGCCCAACAACTTGGGCGCCAGCCGCTGGAAATGAGGGCCAAAATCCCATCGGCTGTCGAGCACCAATCCAAGGTACTTCATGGTGGACTCGACAGCTATTCTGGCCCCCCCGACCACGATGTGTGATCCCGGCGGCGGCGCCCGCCGGGGGCCGTGAAAGATCACGGCCTCCGACTTGTTGAGGGCCACCTCCAGGCCGAGGCGCCGGATGCGGCCCACCACCTGTGAGACCGCAGCCGTCGCCAGCAACGCTGCCTCCCTGTACGAACTCCCCCGGGCCGTGACCAGCGTGTCGTCAGCGTAACACGTCAGGTCCACGCCCGGCTGGAGCTCGCCCCTCAGCACCCAGTCGTACCCGATGTTCCACAGGGGCGATCCTAAGACGGAACCCTGCGGAACACCGCACGACATGCGGCGCTGGTGCTCGCCATCACGTCCCACGTAGGTGACACACCTCTCGGACAGATAAGCCCCAACTATGCGGCGGAGGTAGGAAGGCACACGATGATACCGCAGTGCCTCCCGTACACAAGTCCAGGGCAGGGTGTTGAACGCGTTGGAAATGTCCAAGGACACCGCCAACATCACCCCGCCCCGGGACACCGCTTCCTCCGCCAGGACTCTCACCCTTGATACAGCGTGTATGGTGGAGCGCCCATGCCGAAAGCCATACTGGCTCTCGTTCGCCTCCATTAGGACCGCCTTGTAAGAGAGGCCCCTTTCGACGGCTCCGGGCTGCAGCGTAATCACTACAGCCGCGGAGCGTGGGGCTCTGACCTTACGCGGTCGTTGGACCTTCTTCGATGCCGGTGCTGGCGGTGTCGCCTTCTTCTTTTTTCGACGGCGGCGCTTTTTGGCCTCCGTCCAGCCCTCCTCCGTCTTCTCGGTGGGCTCAGACGTGGTCGCCGCGGCCGCCGTCGTCTGAGAAGCGGGTGCGGACGTACCCGCTGCGGGCTTGCCGGTTCCTTCAACGGGCTTTTTGGCCGCTTTCCCGGGTTTTTTCAGCCCAGCCGCCACCGCGGCCGCAGTCGTGGGCACAGGACCCGGCTTAGCGGGCACCGAGCTCGGCTTAGCGGGCGTCTCCTTCCTCCGTTTGTCCGCATTGAGCGGTGGACGGAGGGTTTCGGGAGGGAGCAGCCTGGCCTCTATGGCCTCCAGCCGGGCCCCTACCATCTTGCCACACTGCATCATGTATATGCGGGCAATTTTCTCCACCTCCGCATCCGCTAATGCATGGGTCGACGATGGGGCCGGTGATGAAGCCAACGCTGAGGCCGCGACGGTAGAAGCGCCGGCGGCCGCAGAAACTGCCCTCTGAGCGGCAAATTGCCGTTTGAGGTCCTCCAACTCGGAGCGGAGACGGCGATTCTCCTCCCACAGCTTCGCCGTCTCATCTGTGCTCGTGCGATTGACGAGGACCTCAACTGCCTCCCTGATGTCGTCAGCCGCCTCCTTAAGGGCGCGCGTGAACGTGCCCTTCAGGTTACCCGACTTGGTGGCAACCTTCAGGACTAGACCCACGCCGTCCAAAACTTGGCGACTGAGCGCCACCGCCGATACGCTTTCCCCGGCAGCCAGCCGAGCTGCGCGCCGCTCTCGAGCCTGTCGGGCCAACTCCGTAACTTCGTCTGCCGCAACAGCCTTCCTCTGTGCCCGCTTTGCGGCATTGGCCTCCGCCCGATTTGACCCCAGACCCAAGGATCCCTCGCTACTGTCCACTATTGTGGGCTCGGAGTCACTCTCCATGCTGTCGTTGTGGTCCACCGGAACCGGCGTATCGGGCCGGGACACCGGCACGAACCGGCCCCGCACGTCACGCTCCGGCGGTCGAGCGGGGGCACCACTCGCCACCGCGCGACCTCTTCCTCTCCGTGCCGCTGGCACCTTCGGGGCCGACAGATTCTCCTCGCTGGAGGAGAGACCTATCGACCTCGATCCCAAACTCCGCGGGCGCTTTCTAAAAGCGCTCGCCGCCGCCGCCCTCTTGGCAGAGGCTACCTCCCCATCGCGCAGGCGCTCCAGGCTAACCTGAAGCTCCTTTTCTCGCGTTTCCCCTTTTTTATTCTCCGCGCTTCGCACGCTCGTCACCGATGCGACATCAGACTCTGATGCCACATCCACCTCTTCCTCTTTTGTTTTAAAGTTTAAATTTTCCATTTTTGTTCCCACGAGTAGTGGGGGATTTAATCAGTCCACCTAGTTAACCCCCTGTCCCTAGGTAAGTGGTGTCATTTGTTTCCCAACCCCGAGGTCCCACTGGCCCCTGGCTGGGGGTGCGCTAACGACTGATGCGCCACCTACAACTACATGGTTGCAAGTGACACTACTCCTCAGCCATCCATACCCTCGCCACGCACCAAAACTTGGTATTAGAGGAATTTATTATAGAGGTTCTCTTCCTCGCGGCCCAGGCGGTTAAGCCAAGACCCTCGTCCCGTTCCAAGTCACAAGATGTGAGCTCTTCACGGATTACGATTTCGACGGGTGCAGTCGGGAGAAAGGTTCTCCCGCTGCCAGCCCGTAGGCATGGTAAGTGCACTACGAGCGCCGCCCATGCTTCACCACTGTGTCCTCTGCTTAAATCAGAGGGACACGTGAAAAAACGCCCCTTTTCGGCCCAGATTGGGCCCCACCTCCACGAGCCTGAAGCTCCCCCCCCCCACGCAGAAATTCGCCACAGCCAATATTCTCGAGAATATTGACTGTACCCAGGGTGCACCGGCCCGATCACTGCTCTTTCCCCCGAACGTATTCGAAAGGAACCAGCAGCAATCAGGCACACGAGGAGGTTTTCTGCACGCACCCCAACCTAACCTTTTTTTTTTTTTTTTTTGATACGGGGTGGAAAATCCTCATGGATGTCCTCCGCCCTGGGGCGGGCGGAGGGGTCTGTCAGACTCTTACTGACTAAAAACCACCCCGGTGTTCCATCTCACACCTACGTCGGGGGTCGCGGGAACTGGAGATACTTCCGCAACCCCCGGCTGGTGCCGGCCCGCTGCAGCGGGCCACTTCTCGGGTCAGGGGGGGGAGTGAGGTGTTAGACTCCCCCCCGGACGTAATGAGGGCCAAAATCCCATCGGCTGTCGAGCACCAATCCAAGGTACTTCATGGTAGACTCGACAGCTATTCTGGCCCCCCCGACCACGATGTGTGATCCCGGCGGCGGCGCCCGCCGAGGACCGTGAAAGATCACGGCCTCCGACTTGTTGAGGGCCACCTCCAGGCCGAGGCGCCGGATGCGGCCCACCACCTGTGAGACCGCAGCCGTCGCCAGCAACGCTGCCTCCCTGTACGAACTCCCCCGGGCCGTGACCAGCGTGTCGTCAGCGTAACACGTCAGGTCCACGCCCGGCTGGAGCTCGCCCCTCAGCACCCAGTCGTACCCGATGTTCCACAGGGGCGATCCTAAGACGGAACCCTGCGGAACACCGCACGACATGCGGCGCTGGTGCTCGCCATCACGTCCCACGTAGGTGACACACCTCTCGGACAGATAAGCCCCAACTATGCGGCGGAGGTAGGAAGGCACACGATGATACCGCAGTGCCTCCCGTACACAAGTCCAGGGCAGGGTGTTGAACGCGTTGGAAATGTCCAAGGACACCGCCAACATCACCCCGCCCCGGGACACCGCTTCCTCCGCCAGGACTCTCACCCTTGATACAGCGTGTATGGTGGAGCGCCCATGCCGAAAGCCATACTGGCTCTCGTTCGCCTCCATTAGGACCGCCTTGTAAGAGAGGCCCCTTTCGACGGCTCCGGGCTGCAGCGTAATCACTACAGCCGCGGAGCGTGGGGCTCTGACCTTACGCGGTCGTTGGACCTTCTTCGATGCCGGTGCTGGCGGTGTCGCCTTCTTCTTTTTTCGACGGCGGCGCTTTTTGGCCTCCGTCCAGCCCTCCTCCGTCTTCTCGGTGGGCTCAGACGTGGTCGCCGCGGCCGCCGTCGTCTGAGAAGCGGGTGCGGACGTACCCGCTGCGGGCTTGCCGGTTCCTTCAACGGGCTTTTTGGCCGCTTTCCCGGGTTTTTTCAGCCCAGCCGCCACCGCGGCCGCAGTCGTGGGCACAGGACCCGGCTTAGCGGGCACCGAGCTCGGCTTAGCGGGCGTCTCCTTCCTCCGTTTGTCCGCATTGAGCGGTGGACGGAGGGTTTCGGGAGGGAGCAGCCTGGCCTCTATGGCCTCCAGCCGGGCCCCTACCATCTTGCCACACTGCATCATGTATATGCGGGCAATTTTCTCCACCTCCGCATCCGCTAATGCATGGGTCGACGATGGGGCCGGTGATGAAGCCAACGCTGAGGCCGCGACGGTAGAAGCGCCGGCGGCCGCAGGAACTGCCCTCTGAGCGGCAAATTGCCGTTTGAGGTCCTCCAACTCGGAGCGGAGACGGCGATTCTCCTCCCACAGCTTCGCCGTCTCATCTGTGCTCGTGCGATTGACGAGGACCTCAACTGCCTCCCTGATGTCGTCAGCCGCCTCCTTAAGGGCGCGCGTGAACGTGCCCTTCAGGTTACCCGACTTGGTGGCAACCTTCAGGACTAGACCCACGCCGTCCAAAACTTGGCGACTGAGCGCCACCGCCGATACGCTTTCCCCGGCAGCCAGCCGAGCTGCGCGCCGCTCTCGAGCCTGTCGGGCCAACTCCGTAACTTCGTCTGCCGCAACAGCCTTCCTCTGTGCCCGCTTTGCGGCATTGGCCTCCGCCCGATTTGACCCCAGACCCAAGGATCCCTCGCTACTGTCCACTATTGTGGGCTCGGAGTCACTCTCCATGCTGTCGTTGTGGTCCACCGGAACCGGCGTATCGGGCCGGGACACCGGCACGAACCGGCCCCGCACGTCACGCTCCGGCGGTCGAGCGGGGGCACCACTCGCCACCGCGCGACCTCTTCCTCTCCGTGCCGCTGGCACCTTCGGGGCCGACAGATTCTCCTCGCTGGAGGAGAGACCTATCGACCTCGATCCCAAACTCCGCGGGCGCTTTCTAAAAGCGCTCGCCGCCGCCGCCCTCTTGGCAGAGGCTACCTCCCCATCGCGCAGGCGCTCCAGGCTAACCTGAAGCTCCTTTTCTCGCGTTTCCCCTTTTTTATTCTCCGCGCTTCGCACGCTCGTCACCGATGCGACATCAGACTCTGATGCCACATCCACCTCTTCCTCTTTTGTTTTAAAGTTTAAATTTTCCATTTTTGTTCCCACGAGTAGTGGGGGATTTAATCAGTCCACCTAGTTAACCCCCTGTCCCTAGGTAAGTGGTGTCATTTGTTTCCCAACCCCGAGGTCCCACTGGCCCCTGGCTGGGGGTGCGCTAACGACTGATGCGCCACCTACAACTACATGGTTGCAAGTGACACTACTCCTCAGCCATCCATACCCTCGCCACGCACCAAAACTTGGTATTAGAGGAATTTATTATAGAGGTTCTCTTCCTCGCGGCCCAGGCGGTTAAGCCAAGACCCTCGTCCCGTTCCAAGTCACAAGATGTGAGCTCTTCACGGATTACGATTTCGACGGGTGCAGTCGGGAGAAAGGTTCTCCCGCTGCCAGCCCGTAGGCATGGTAAGTGCACTACGAGCGCCGCCCATGCTTCACCACTGTGTCCTCTGCTTAAATCAGAGGGACACGTGAAAAAACGCCCCTTTTCGGCCCAGATTGGGCCCCACCTCCACGAGCCTGAAGCTCCCCCCCCCCACGCAGAAATTCGCCACAGCCAATATTCTCGAGAATATTGACTGTACCCAGGGTGCACCGGCCCGATCACTGCTCTTTCCCCCGAACGTATTCGAAAGGAACCAGCAGCAATCAGGCACACGAGGAGGTTTTCTGCACGCACCCCAACCTAACCTTTTTTTTTTTTTTTTTTGATACGGGGTGGAAAATCCTCATGGATGTCCTCCGCCCTGGGGCGGGCGGAGGGGTCTGTCAGACTCTTACTGACTAAAAACCACCCCGGTGTTCCATCTCACACCTACGTCGGGGGTCGCGGGAACTGGAGATACTTCCGCAACCCCCGGCTGGTGCCGGCCCGCTGCAGCGGGCCACTTCTCGGGTCAGGGGGGGGAGTGAGGTGTTAGACTCCCCCCCGGACGTAATGAGGGCCAAAATCCCATCGGCTGTCGAGCACCAATCCAAGGTACTTCATGGTAGACTCGACAGCTATTCTGGCCCCCCCGACCACGATGTGTGATCCCGGCGGCGGCGCCCGCCGAGGACCGTGAAAGATCACGGCCTCCGACTTGTTGAGGGCCACCTCCAGGCCGAGGCGCCGGATGCGGCCCACCACCTGTGAGACCGCAGCCGTCGCCAGCAACGCTGCCTCCCTGTACGAACTCCCCCGGGCCGTGACCAGCGTGTCGTCAGCGTAACACGTCAGGTCCACGCCCGGCTGGAGCTCGCCCCTCAGCACCCAGTCGTACCCGATGTTCCACAGGGGCGGTCCTAAGACGGAACCCTGCGGAACACCGCACGACATGCGGCGCTGGTGCTCGCCATCACGTCCCACGTAGGTGACACACCTCTCGGACAGATAAGCCCCAACTATGCGGCGGAGGTAGGAAGGCACACGATGATACCGGAGTGCCTCCCGTACACAACTCCAGGGCAGGGCGTTGAAGGCGTTGGAAATGTCCAAGGACACCGCCAACATCACCCCGCCCCGGGACACCGCTTCCTCCGCCAGGACTCTAACCCGCGATACAGCGTGTATGGTAGAGCGCCCATGCCGAAAGCCATACTGGCACTCGTCCAGGTCCGGCCCCTCTTCGCACAAGTGGCTGACGAGGCGGGCTGCGATTATCCGCTCAAACAGCTTTCCCACCTCGTCCAGCAGCACTATGGGCCGGTACGCGGACGGAGAGTCCGCAGGGCGCCCCGCCTTCTTGAGCAGGACCAGACGACCAGATTTCCACAATGTGGGAAACTGGCCCCGCTCAAGGCACGCTGTAAACAGTCCTCTAAGTTGGGGCTCTAGCTCCTTCAGAGCGAGGGCCAACGCTAAGCCGTGAATGCCGTCGGGCCCCGGAGCCACGTTCTTGGCCCGGAGCCGCAGCACGGCCGCCCCCATCTCTGCCTGTGTCACCTCTGGGACGCTGATGGCGTTCTCCTCTGTGGACTCTGCGTCTGTGGGCAAAGCCATCGGCGGTGGAGTATGCTCCGCTCGTGCCGGGAAGAGGGCTGAGACAACCTCCTCCAGCAGCTCTGGTTGGAGACTCCCCGTGAGCGGGGGCGCCGCAGACCGAAGTTTCCCTCGAACCGCTTGATATGGGCGCCCCCACGGATCCCGGTTTAGGGTCTCCAACATCTCCTCCCTGGCTTGCGTCTTCGCATCGCCGATGGCCAGACACAGAGTCCTCTTAGCCGCGCGGTACACCTCATACAGCGCGGCTTCTTCGTCCGGGACCCGACGACGTCTCCTCCGGTATCGGGTGTACCGGCGTCTGACCGCTACGCACTCAATGCGCATACGAGCGATCTCGGCCGACCACCAGTACACCTGGCGCCCTGCTGACTGTGCGTGGACCCGGGGCATGGACGCGTCGCAGATTTGCGTCATCGCCCCGCGGAACCACAGCGCCTCCAGTTCGACGTCGACGGGTCCGTTCGTCTCCGACTCCCGGAACCAGGCCTGGACAATTGCGGCCTCCTCGAGAAGTTCCCTGTTCATGCGCTTACGAGCCCAGCGCGGACCGTTCTTTCGTGGGGCCGATGGACTGCGGCCGCCCGCGGTCTGAGCGGAGACGTCGAAACGGATGTACCGATGATCCGACAACGTCTCCACCTCCACGGCGACACGCCAGTCGCGGACACGGCTCGCGACAGCAGGGCTAGCGAACGAGACGTCCACTATTGACCCGCCCCGCTGCCGCACGCACGTGTGAACCTCACCCCGATTCAGAACGGCCAAGCCAGTCGCGACCGCCCACTCCTCCAGCACCTCACCCCGAGCATCGGTCACCGGAGATCCCCACGCCGCAGACTTGGCGTTGAGATCCCCCAGCAACAGCACCGGGCGAGGGTGAAGACGGCCTACGACGGCACCCAACTCAACAAGGAACCTCTCGAAGTCGGCGAGGCTCTTGTTGGGCGAAAAATACGCACCAACTATGCCAATGCCGTCCGCGAGGGCGGCTACCCAGCCGTGTCCTCGGGACGGGTTGACAAGAGCCCCGCCAATGATGGCCACCAAGCCGTCCAAGTCTCCCACCCAGTTATCCCTGGGGGGGACGAAGTACGGCTCGGCGACTACAGCCACGTCAATCGACCACTCTGCCATGCTCTGGAGGAAGAGGTCCTGAGCTCTGGCAGAGTGGTTGATGTTGCCCTGGAGGAAATGGTACAGCGCCATTTATGCGCAGTCCATTCCCTCCGGGTTCGCTCCATTCCTAGGCCGGGAGTCGGCCGATGAGGCGCCAGCCTGCGAGGGGGGTAAAGGGCCCCCAGCAGCCTTGGCGCCCCGTCTCTTCCTCTCGAGCTTGTCGGGATAACTCGGCGACTTCGCCTTCCGCGACAGCCTTTCGCTGAGCCCGCTTGGCGGCGTTCGCCTCCGCCCTGTTCGAGCCCAGTAGGGAGCTCTCACTGTGGTCCGCGATCGAGCTCCGACCGGGCTCAGAGTCACTCCCCACGCTCTCCACATTATCCGACGGCGCCGGCGTGTCGGGCCGGGATACCGGCACGAAACGGCCCCGCACATCACGCTCCGGCGGTCGAGCGGGGGCTACATTCGCCACCTTGCGACCTCGCCCTCTGCGTGCCGTTGGCACCTTCGGGGCCGACAAGCTCTCTTCGCTAGAGGAGAGACCCATCGGTCCCGATCCCACACTCCGCGGGCGCTTCCTGAAAGCGCTCGCCGCCGCCGCTCTCTTTGCAGCGGTCACCTCCTCATCGCGCAGGCGCTCCAGGCTGACCTGGAGCTCCTTTTCTCGCCTAGTCCTCGCATCAATTTCCATTCCGTCAGTTTCTGTCCTTTGTGCTAGCTTTATGTCGTTGGTGTGACTGCAGGTTGGTTTGCCCCCCCCAGATACGGTAGGGCAGCCCTCAGTAGAGGGGCGGGATTCCCCGGAATTTCCGGGACCCGCCTGGGGAATATTTACTGTAGTCGTTTCTTCCATGGTTTTTCCTTTTTAAGGGTGAGGTCCCTATCCCCTGATTCCCCCCCAAGCGCTAACGACCGGATACCCTCCGGCCATTCATCCCCTCGGCACGCTAGACCTTGGGATTAGGTTTCGCCACCCTTCGTCCACTCGTCCTGCCCTCTGCGATCAGAGGGAGGTGAATGGACGATCCGTCACTCGGTCGGAGACGACCCCGGAGCATAATGCTCCCCCCCACGCAGAAATTCGCCACGGTCAATAGTCTCTCCAACTCGGAGAGGGCAATCAATACCCTCCCCGAATTGGAGAGACCATTGACCGTGCCCAGGGTGCACCGGCCCGACCACTGCTCTTTCCCCCAAACGTATTCGAACAGAACCAGCAGCAATCAGGCACACGAGGAGGTTTTCTGCACGCACCCCGAGCAAACCTAACCTGAGCAAACCTAACCTGAGCAAACCTAACCTGAGCAATCCTAACCTGAGCAATCCTAACCTGAGCAATCCTAACCTGAGCAATCCTAACCTGAGCAAACCTAACCTGAGCAAACCTAACCTGAGCAAACCTAACCTGTAATCTGGAGAAGGGCAACAGAAGTCGGATGCCTGCACGTAGACCTACAGCGCGTAAAGGTTGAAGACCAAACCCCGTTGGTACAGTGTACGCGTATCGACGTACGGGTCCTCTAAAAATCAAGTACCTAGATAAAGACATTGAAGAAACAGAAGTAACAAAATTTCTAGGGTTACATGTAGACGACAAAATCAATTGGAAAGCGCAAATTGACTGTGTGTGTAAGAAGCTAAGCCAGTTTTCATACGCCCTTCACAGACTAAGAAAAACTGCAAATCTGTCAACGCTATTGACGGCGTACCACGGTTATGTCAACTCTACCCTTAGATATGGT
The DNA here is from genome assembly GCA_947361185.1 of Charanyca ferruginea. Taxonomy (NCBI): domain Eukaryota; kingdom Metazoa; phylum Arthropoda; class Insecta; order Lepidoptera; family Noctuidae; genus Charanyca; species Charanyca ferruginea. The sequence goes on from OX376065.1 coordinate 42,106, forward strand.
CTGATATTCTGGGGCAATAGTACTGATAAGGAACGTGTGCTCATTGCCCAGAAACGTTGCGTAAGGGCCATTTTCAACATACAAAATACTGAATCCTGTGTACCATTTTTTAAAAAGATGAACACGTTAACGTTGCCTTGTCTTTATATTTTTGAGGTTGCAGTATTTGTTAAAAATAATATTGATCAATTCAAATATCGAACGCGTATACGGCATAAAGACAAACTGGACATCGTTCCTTGTAAGACGCATTTTATGCATAAAAGTATTTTCTGCTCAGCCCCGCGTATATTTAACAATATTCCAAGATCGATAAGAACAATTACTGAAAACAAAACATTTAAAAAGAAACTTCATGCATTATTAGTGGGCAAATGCTATTATTCTGTAAAAGACTTCTTCGACGACAGAACACTGTTAGAATACACTCTGCCTGAGTCATGATGCGTTTAGTACACATATTTATAGACAATTAGTTTATTTAAACTGTTAGAAATTATAAATTAAATTAAATTATAAATGTTGTGATGAATATTTGTTGACAAGCATGTAAATTTCTATTTATTTTATGTTATTGTACGCCCAAAGGGCGGGACATAGCAGATCACAAAATAATCGATAACACCATCTGTATTATGTACACCTTCCTATGATCCACAATAAAGATGAATTGAATTGAATTGAATTGAATTGCGTTGCCTGGGCTACGGGCATGGCAGACGTTTCTGCAAAGAACCGGCTGACCTGTGCAGTCATTGCGGCGGACCACACCTGAAGTCGGAGTGTGCTGATTTTCTGGCGGGTGAACCACCCAAATGCCAAAACTGCACAAAAGCCAAGCTCGGAGACGCTGCTCACAATGCCTTTGACCTCGAATGTCCGACACGTCAAAAGTGGGATGAAATAGCAAGGGCAACAGTTGCGTACTGCTAAGGGCACCCAGGGCAACCCAAACCACTACAGCTTTGTGCAAGCCAACCTCCAGCGTAAAAAACTTGCAACCGACGAGCTCTTGGCGGAAGCGGTAAAGCGCGGAGTCGCCGTTGCTCTCCTCCAGGAACCATACGTGGGTGGGGCTCGGGTAATGAGGGACCGCAGGGGCGTTCGGATCTTCCAGAGCGCTGATACCGGAGATGGGACTGTGAAGGCCGCAATAGCGGTATTCGACCAAGACCTTGTGGTCACACAGTACCCGAAACTCACCACGAAAAACATCACCGTGGTGGGGATCCGAACCAGTGCCTGGAACATCACTGTGGTCTCCTTTTACTTTGAGCCGGATCAGCCAATCGGACCATACCTGGAGCATCTCAAACTTGTTGAGGAAACAGTAGGTTCCAGAATGTGGGTTGTTGGAGGAGACGCAAACGCCAAGAGTACCTGGTGGGGAAGCTTGTCCATCGATCACAGGGGCGAAGAAGTGTCCGGAATTCTCGGCGAGCTGGGTCTTAACATACTCAACAGAGGGGAAATTCCGACTTTCGACACAATCAGAGGGGGAATCCGTTACTGCAGCCACGTCGATATCACAGCAAGCTCGACGGATATCCTGGACCTGGTGGATGACTGGAGGGTAGACGAGAGTCTCACGAGCTCGGATCATAACGGCATTGTTTTTAATATAAAACTAAAGAGATCCAAAGGCATAAAAATTAACAGAACAACCAGAATCTTTAACTCAAAAAAAGCAAATTGGCCTGAGTTTCGTGAGAAACTCAGTCAATTAATGCAACAGAACAAAATTTATAAAATAGAAATAGAGAAATTAAATACAGTCGAACAATTAAATACAGTAACAAACATTTACACTAACATAATAAAAGATGCATGCACTTCATCAATGCCTATGAAGAAGAGCAGCGAAGTACTCACCTTGCCGTGGTGGTCCGAGAAACTCGAAAAGATGAAGAAACAGGTCGCCACCAGGAAACGTAGAGTCAGGTGTGCTGCACCGTCCCGTAGAGCTAAAGTCGTAGAAGAGTACCTGAAACTGAAAGTTGAGTATGAGACAGAAGCAGCCAAAGCCCAAATCGAGAGCTGGAAGAACTTCTGTGCGAGACAGGATAGAGAAGGGGTTTGGGAAGGAATCTACCGGGTGATAGGAAGGACCAAGGGAAGAGGAGAGGACCAGCCGCTAGCGAAGGACGGGGAGGTGCTGGACACGAAAAGTTCTGTTGAACTATTGGCAAATACATTTTACCCCGAAGATCACTCGGTCAGTGACAGCGCCTGCCACCGCCTTATTAGAGAAAAGGCCGATACCGTGAATGATGGAGGGCAAGATGACTCATGCGATCCACCATTCACGATGGCCGAACTCATGGCAGCGTGTGGTTCCTTCAACCCCAAAAAGGCGCCAGGTGCAGACGGCTTCACTGCCGATATTTGTGCCCAAGCCATTAACAGCGCTCCTGAGGTGGCTCTGGCACTCATGAATGGCTGCAGGAGGTGCTATCTCTTCCCTGAAGTCTGGAAGGAGGCAACTGTTGTCGTGCTAAAGAAGCCTGGAAAAACAGACTACAGCACCCCAAAGGCGTACAGACCAATCGGCCTTTTGCCAATACTAGGCAAAATATACGAGAAGATGTTGATGGCCCGCCTCAAGTTTCATCTGATCCCGAGGATGAGTACTCGCCAGTATGGATTCATGCCCCAGAGGAGCACCGAGGACTCCCTCTATGCACTAATGCAACACATACGCGGCAAGCTGGAACGAAAGAAAATAGTAGTCCTAGTATCATTGGACATAGAGGGAGCCTTCGACAGCACCTGGTGGCCAGCCATAAGGGTCCGCCTGGCAGAGGAAAAGGGTCCGATCGGCTTGAGGAGGGTCATTGACAGTTACCTCGAACACAGAAGGGTCAGAGTCAGATACGCAGGTGAAGAGTTCTGCAAGGCCACAAGCAAAGGCTGCGTCCAGGGTTCGATAGGAGGACCAATATTTTGGAACCTGTTGCTGGACCCGCTCTTAAAGAGTCTGGAAGCTAGGGACGACTATTGCCAAGCTTTTGCAGACGACGTTGTGTTGGTATTCGACGGTGACACAGCGTTGGAGATCGAGGGACGTGCCAATGCCGCTCTCGGACATGTTCAGGCGTGGGGAGTACAAAATAAACTTAAATTTGCCCCACATAAAACCAACGCAATGGTGGTGACTCGCAAACTTAAATACGACACCCCGCGCCTGAGCATGGATGGGATCGACATTGCCATGTCCAACGAGATCAAACTCCTGGGTGTCACCATCGACAAACAGCTCACCTTTAACGCACACGTCGCAAACGTTTGTAGAAAGGCAATAGGAGTCCACAAACAACTGACTAGAGCTGCAAAAGCCAGCTGGGGGCTCCACCCCGAAGTCATAAAAATAATATATGAGGCCACCGTGGAACCAATTGTCCTGTACGCCGCCAGCGTATGGGCCCCGGCCGTTGAGAAGCAGGGCGTCATGAAGCAGTTGGGAGCAGTACAGCGCGGTATTGCGCAAACGCTGTGCAAGGCATACCGGACGGTATCCTTAAACGCCGCACTAGTGCTGGCTGGGATACTACCTCTCGATCTTCGTGTCCGCGAAGCGGCATCGTTATACGAGGCCAAGAGGGGGGTGCCTCAGCCAGCACTTTGCGGCAGGATGGTCGAGCAGACTGCCTCGGCAATGGAGGCCCCACACCCTGCGGAGCGCGCTGAGCTGGAGGTCGTAAGCCTGGTAAACCAAGAGCAACTTGACCCCCAGAACGAACTTGAAGTTCGTATCTTTACGGATGGGAGCAAGATTGGGGGCAAGGTTGGAGCGGCACTGTCCATGTGGACCGGTGACGCCGAAACCAAAACTCGCAAGCTTGCTCTTCCACATTACTCCACCGTCTACCAGGCTGAGCTTCTGGCGATATGCGTCGCCACCAGGGAAATCTTGAAACACAGTGCGCAATCGTTTGGAATCTTCAGTGACTCCATGGCGGCTCTCCAAACAGTCCAAAACCACGACAGACACCACCCTTTGGCAGTTGAGATAAGGGCTAACCTTAGGTCCCTGACTATTCAAAACAAGTCTGTCACTTTGTTTTGGATTAAAGCGCATGCAGGGTTGGCTGGAAATGAGAGAGCCGATGAACTAGCCAAAAGTGCCGCTGAAGGTTCCAAACGAAAGCCAGACTATGATCTGTGTCCGGTCTCGTACGTCAAGCGATGCATCCGAACGGCAACGCTTGACGTGTGGAATCACAGATACAGCTCCGGAGAGACTGCTTCAGTGACGAAACTGTTTTTCCCGGACGCGGTGGCGGCCTACAGGATAATCAGGAAATGTAAAATAAGCAGCACACTAACACAAGTCATGACGGGGCACGGTGGGTTCTCGGAATACTTATATCGCTTTAAGTGTAAAGGGAGCCCATCGTGCATCTGCGATCCTGAAGCTGCTGAAACGGTGCCTCATGTATTGTTTAGCTGTCCCGTCTTTGATAGACAAAGACTCGAGGCCGAACTTGAACTCGACACCAAAATTAACGCGGAAAATACGTGGAAAATAGTGGCCGGTAAAAAAAGAGAGCTATTTCTTAAATATTGCGTGAAAATTTGTAAAAAGGTCATAAATAGAAATAAAAGTACGTAAATAAAAATGCTTACATAATATTGTAAATATATTAATGTCAAGCATTGAAAACAGAGGTTTAATATTAAGAAAAAGGCATAAAAACCAAGCACTATATCTTTAAGTTGCCATGTTACTAGAATAAGAATAGGTTTTAAGAGGGCTGTAATTAAGAAGTAATTAAGAAACCATATGTAGTAATATTAAGGAACACCTACATTATATACAAGCTAGAAACATAAGAAAAAATTGTGGCGTATAAATTAGTGTCAAGGTAGCTTATAACAAAATAGCATCGTAAGTAGCATTGTAAATAGGAATAAGGATTAGTTTTAAGCTAGCTGTTTAAATTTGGTAAACCACGAATGTAATAGAATTAAGAAATATATGTAAATTAGAATAAGAACTACTGTAGCAAATTAATAAGTAAACCGGTGTTGATGTATTTAGTTCCCCAAAATACAATAAAACAAAAACAATTAAGGAATAGAAACTAGAGTAGACAAATAGAAGGGCGTCCTACCCTTAAAGACTGAAAGATGATGAAAGCAAGAAAGATAAAGTATGCTGAATGAAAGTACGAGAGGAACAAAAGAGAGAACTGGAATGAATGAAATAGCTTAAAATAGACTCCGATGCTGTCGGAGGTAGAGGTACAATAATAAAAAAAAAAAAAAAAAAAAAAAAAAAACCTAACCTGAGCGCAACCTTGACGTCCGTATCTTTACGGACGGGAGCAAGCTTGGAGGAAGGGTCGGCGCTTCACTTTCTATATGGAATGGTGAGGCTGAGACCAGAGCCCTCAAGCTTGCTCTATCAAACTACTGCACTGTTTACATGGGCGACTAAGGAAATTAATAAGCTCAAGGCAACTTCTTTCGGAGTTTTCAGCGACTCAAGAGCGACTCTTCAAACAATAACAAATTCCAGTTCACTCCATCCTCTTGCTGTATAAGCTAGGGATAATATAAAATCTGCATCCCGCCAGAACAAGGTGGTAAACTTGTTCTGGATCAAAGCTCACGTGGGACTACTGGGGAACGAAAGAGCCGACCAGTTAACAAAGGAGGCCACTGAGAACTCCAAAAGAAAACCTGACTACGACCAGTGTCCGATCTCATTCGTCAAGCGGAGCATACGTACGGCGACGCTCGATGAATGGAACCGTAGATACGAAAGCAGTGACACTGCATCCGTCACAAAGTTATTTTTCCCTGATGCCCGGGTAGCTTATGGATTAGTTCGCAAAATAGGAATTAATAGCCTAAACACCCAAATAACGACGGGGCACGGTGGATTCTCCGAGTACTTACCACTTCAAGTGCAAGGAGAGTCCATCGTGCATCTGCGATCCAGATGTAAGTGAAACAGTTCCGCACATACTATTCGACTGCCCACAATTCGAAAAACAGCGCTTTGACGTTGAGAACAGTTTAGGCACAAAAATAACACCGCAAAATTAAAAAGACATCATAAATAGTAAAAATGTAGAGAAATTCCTGGATTACTCTAAATATGTTGCAAAAATAGTGATAGATCGTAACAAAACCGCTTAAGCAAATATGCTATAATAATAATATAGTAAATTATATTAGGTAGTAGCATAGCAATAAAAAACCTGTTTGATAGCTTAATGTAAAACAGGAAATAAATAAGAAATAGAAATAAGTCTAGAATAAGTATAAATGTAACAATAATAAAAACTGCTTCCTCGTCTCTAAAAGAATAGAATAAGAATAGAAATAAAAAACTGTAGTAAACATAGAATAGCTAAGAAAACGTGTGAAGGTATAAATAAAGAAAGCAATAAGTGAGTCGCACAATAAAAACTGTCTCCCTATTGTTTGAAACTAAAACCAAAGATGATCTTTATAACCCATCCCCATTAAAGACACAAAACAGAAAACTAGAATAAAAATTTAAACAGACATGCATAGCCTCCGATACATTTGGAGGTAGAAGAGAAATTTACAAAAAAAAAAAAAAAAACCTAACCTGAGCAAACCTAACGCCATAGACTCGTAGACGTTCTTCTTGAAGTTGACAGCGATGTACTTGTTTGATAACTGCAAATATGTTGTTTCCTTATCAATGTTAAAATAATTATGTTGTTTCCTTAAAAAAAGGTATAGACCTTTCCCGGTTAACATTGATAAGGAAACACCATAATTTCTCTGTATATCTCGAAATCTTCGCTATCTACAAGTGGAATATGAGCTTCGAATAGGAAATAATTTCCAGTAACTTGTGCTTTCACGTTGATCAGCTTGTAAATATCCTTAATGTTTTCTTTGTAGTTATCAACTGGTAGCGATAAAGATTTCGCAAGGCTTCCAGATATTTCCGTTAGTTTTTGCATCAGACGGACCGGAGTTATCAGATGAACGTCTACATGTCCTTGGTAGACGTTAGTTAGAGTGTTGAACAGCATCTCCTGGAACGTCCTCAGGCTGTTAATCAGAAGATACGTTGTTAACGAGGCAGAGTTATGTAAGTAGTGGCCGAAAGTATTTCCATTTCTGTTTCGATGGATGCTATGTTCATGTTGGTCTGATTGATGAAGCTATCAATTGAGTTGAATTGACGCTAAATATTGTCTTCACTTTGTTTCAGTACTTGATTCTCAAGCTCTACAATAGTTGTTTGATTCTTGATCAACTCAAGTAGGTAGTTCTCGTTGGTTTGCAGAGATTGTATATCGTTTTGATATTTCTTAGCGAATTGTTGGTCCAATATTCCAAACAGACTATTAGCTATGTAGCCGACTCCATCGATTAGGACCCGTTTCTTCCTGTTGCTCAGGTGTTTGTGAATTTTGAAGTTCCATTTTGTTCCATAGTTGACCTGTTGTAGGTTCGTTTTAAGGCATAAGTTTTTGATATTCTCGAAGTAAGTTTGAGTACGCCGAGTTCCTTCCCAGTAGTTGGTTAAATTGTAGTACATCATTCGTATCCATTCATCGTGCACTACTTGCATTTTGCCGACGGTGTCATAGTATATGGGCCGCTCGTAATCCAAACTTGTAATCTGAGATCTTGTTTTGTTAAAAGTTCGGGTCCATGCCACCATAGGTTGAAGTTCATCAGTTTGCTTGGCAAAAGACCTCTTGATGCGCAGTCTGCGGGATTCTGCTCTGATTTGATGTAACGCCACTGAGTTGCAGGAATGACGCTTTTTTATTTTTAACCGACTTCAAAAAGGAGGAGGTTATCAATTCGAATGTTTATATATCACTTTGAACGCCATGGGAGACACCGTGTGTCCGACGCTAGTGGAGGTTTTACCTTTAACGTTTTTGACCTGGCAGTTAACGTATTATATATATGTCGGATCGTCACTGAGCGATCGAGGAGGAGTGCCGAGCGGTATAGTACATCGTCAGGAGTATGGGCGTTCCATTATCCCATTAGGGATAAACAAGACCTGTAAAAACAATTACACACTATTAGTAAAGAAAACACAATACAAATGTTAATCAGTAACAGGAATAAAGTAAGTTAAAGGTACAGCAACAATACAGTTAATCGAACAGACCATTAAGGTCCCTCAGTTCGTACAGTGGCCAAGCCACCCAATGATAAACGAACAAACCCTTAAGGTTTACAGTTCGTACAGCAGCCTAAGCTACCCAATGATAAACGAACAAACCCTTAAGGTTTATAGTTCGTACAGTAGCATAAGCCACCCAAATACAAAGTGTATCGCTCGCTAGCAGCAAGCCTATACAGCTATGTGAATATACAGCAGCGCTGTACCAGGTACACCGACAGTATTGTCGGGAGCAGGAACTCTTTACTGAGTCGAATCCGAGGATCGACTGCCATACTTACGGAGTGCACGCTCTTTTATAAGGCGATGCCCCCCACCTTGCAACCTCTCCATACAAGTCTATCCAATGGCGCACGGAAGTGCGTCACGCGTTTACTTGATACAAAACATTACAATGTACTAAATCTAATAAGATTTAATTATAAAGCAATCAAATAACACACTAATTATTGTCATGAATAAACAATAGGGATTTCATAAAGTAATTCGTTTTACATTCAAAGTAACGTGTCAACAATTGTTTTGAATAAAACCATCGATAACAATTATCGAAATAAAGTAACCACAAATCAGTGTACATACAGTGAGTACTCAATAAATCATGTTTCGAATTAATAGACAATAATTGATAATAAAATCACTCAAATAAATAATAAGAGAAACAAATCATAACAAATTTAGTTGACTACCCACAATAATAATTGAAATTTAAAACCATCTCCGACATATATATAAATAAAATCTAAGTAGACTTGTACATGTAAAATTTAATTTTAAAGAATGAGATGTTCATAAGAAAACACAGCTAAATAAAAGACTAACCTAAACGCACTGTAATAAGGCAGCGTCGCCTAGGCTCCAGCCTGGCCGGCAATCTGGATCGGACCGAAGAAGGACTGGCGCGGTCAGCTCCAAGCTCTGGGACGGAGGTCCCCAGGCGGTCCTAATAGTAGGATCCGCCCTTGGAGCAGCAGGCACGCGTCAGATCGACGGCTCGATTTAGGACTGGTAGACTTTTAAGATACGATGAGGTGTTGCTAGTTGGAAACCGAATCTTGACTGCCCCGTCATTTGTCAGATTGCGTTATAGAGCCGGCTTGTTCCGAATTTTCATATTTTCTAAATATTATTTTTCTTCTGGAATTTCTGTATCGTCATATAGAAGGGGTATTGGGAATCCAGCCAAAACCAGCCAGGCTTAAATTGCAGCAAACCAGCCAGGTTTAAAAGTGCCTGCCAATTATTTCAGACCTCCATAAAATCACGAGCGCGTAAAGGATTTTTATCACTATAAAAAATACATTTGCAATCACGTATAAAATACAATCAAATATTAATGAAGAGAATTTAAGTTACATAAGCCAAAAACTAATTAAGAAAAATAACTGACAATTGTCAATGTTGACAACTGTCATTAGAAGTCATAATAATAAATATTGAATTTCAGGTTTTTGTAAAGCAAACGATAGATATTTTATAAAACACAGTCTTTATGGAGTTACGAGGACAAAAGGTATGAATCATTATAGAATCTCCACCAATTCTATGAACAACAAGTATAATACATGTCGGAGATGGTTTATTAATTATTGTTGTGGGTAGTCAACAGAATTTGTTGATTTATGTTTCTTATTGTTAATTTGTGTGATTTTGCAATTAATTATTGTCTATTGGTTCGAAACATGATTTATTGAGTACTCAGTGTATGCACACAGATTTCTGGTTGCTTTATTTCGATAATTGTTATCGATGGTTTTATTCAAAACAATTGTTGACACGTTACTTTGAATGTAAAACGAATTACTTTATGAAATCACTTTTTTTTATTCATGACAATTATTAGTGTGTTATTTGATTGCTTTGTAATTAAATCTTATTAGATTTAGTACATTGTAGTGTTTTGTATCAAGTAAACGCGTGACGCACTTCCGTGCGGCATTGGATAGACTTGTATGGAGAGGTTGCAAGGTGGGGGGCATCGCCTTATAAAAGGGCGTGCACTCCGTAAGTATGGCAACAGGGGTCAGAGACTCTTCGCTCGACGCTCGCCGCGCACGGACGTGTCGCCGCTTCGCTCCACGCTCTGCCGCTACGCTCGTCACCTGCTATCGCTGCGCCCGCCGCAACGATTCCTGTAGTCAGCCGACTGCAATCAACTGTTCAAAAGTTGCCTTTTTCAAGGCGACGGCTGAAATTCCTATTTCTATAACAGAGTCTGTCGTGTAGCTTCACTAGGCCCCTTCAGGGCAAAACCACAGTTTCGTGGTACTCGGTGGATACCTTACGGTGCCAACGAAGCCGAGTGGGTGTTGCCCCAATCACACCCGCCAAACCCCTTCAGGGCGAGGCAGTCAATTGGAGTCGGGAGCTAGTGTTTCGGCCTTGGGGGGTCTCCTAGTCGAACCTAGTCTCTGGTTTCCTTCCACAGCTACACACCTAGTGTCGGTTGGGCATGTCTACACCCTTCGCACTAGACTGGCTAGGGCCCCGTTCGCACAATAAGACTGGCGACGGGTTTACAAGCTTAGGGCTCACCAATAGGTACTCACCTCCCTGTCTACACCCGACAGGGAGGGTTACACATCCCCGGGCCACTCCACCCGGGGAGTTAGAGTTAGGTGTTAGGTTTAATTTAGGCTTCCCTGAGAGTTAAATCTCCCAAAATTCCCTCCCCAACTTAACTCTCCCTCCGACCATGTCGGACGCTGAAATATTAGCGTACGTGAAGGCCCGCTTATGGCAAAGCGCCAAGTTCCATGCCGATCTAGACACATGGCTAGAGAACTCGTCCGCGTCCCGAAAAGCAGCCGAAGCTAGCGTCGCTGACTTCAGTGACATATTAGATAGCCCCTTTTGCCCCGATAACGCCAACAAAGGCACACCTGTGGCGGCATCCTCTATGCCACCGCAAATCCCGTCCCTATTGTCAATTAAGACAACAAGCCCGTACGCGGAAACACCTATTGTTTCCGAACCCATTGTTTCCAAGCCCATTGTTCCCACGCAGCTGCGCTCTGCGTCGCCATGTTTCTCAGAAACAATGCATACCTCTGTCCCTGTCTCTGAGCCATCTCACTCCGACTCTGAGGAAGCCCACTCTGCCTCCGCGTCCTCGGACGACGACTACCAAGTTGTCGGTCCGGGAGGCAAGAGAAAGAAGGGTAAGAGTCCCTCTCAGGCCACGAAGGCCAAGAAAGCCGTAGCCGCGCCCACCCCCTCCTCCACCCCCTCCTCCACCCCCTCGTTTTCGGCCCCCCCCCCCCCGTCCCAGCTACCTCTCGTCCAGAGGGCAGCCGTCCCGCTAGTCCCATGTCTACTGCTGTCCCCAATCCTTCGGTTTCAAAAAAGAAACTACCCGCCCCGCCTCCCTTGTTCATCCAGGACAAGGCGAAGTGGACCGACGTGTCCAAATTGTGTAACGATCGTAAGATCAAATACACAAACGCGCGCTCGACCCAACAGGGTATCAAAGTTCAAGTTCCCACGGTGAACGACCACAGGGAACTTACATCCCTGTTAATAAAAAAGTGAGGAACATTTCGTTCCACACTTATTCCCTGCCCGATGATAAACCCACCCGTGTGGTAATCCGACGCGTCCCCAAAGAAATCTCAACGGAAGAGATTCTCGCCGACCTTCAGTCGCAAATTGTCCCAGTATCCGCTGTGCATCGTCTGTACAAAGCTAGGCGTGCGATTGCATACGACTCGGTTCTTGTCGTGTGCGATCACACCGACGGCCACCATCCGATCTTTAAAGTAAAGTCGGTATGTCACTTGTCAGGCATCTCTATCGAGAGGCCTTATAAATCCGATACGGTTGGACAGTGTCACCGCTGCCAATTTTACGGTCACGCCCAACGCAATTGCTACGCGACCCCTAGATGCGTCAAGTGTCTGGGTGAGCACGCAACTGCTGACTGCCCCCGTCCGAAAGACCGCAATCTGTGCACAGAACCTCCCAGCTGTGTGCTGTGCGGCCAATCAGGTCACCCCGCCAATTACCGCGGCTGCCCCAAAGCCCCAAAATCCTCTTCTCCCAAGTTGACCAAGCGTGCGAACGCTCGTCAACAAAGGGAAAGCCCCTCTGTTAAGATTCCCTCCTCAGAGATGCCCGAGCGTCTCAGCCCTCAGAGGCCCTCCCCATGGAACTCGCTGAATCATCAGAGAGCGTTCCCTGCATTGAGGCCCTCCCAATCTCTGCCCATGCCAGCGCTGATGGATTCGCCAGTCCCCGCGCCGAACCTAGCCTCCGCGACCACGCCCCCCCTACCTAAGGTCGCCCCCGCCGCTCCTAAAGCCGCCACCGCCGCTCCTAAGGCCGCCCTCGCCCCATCTAAGGCCGCCCACGCCGTTTCAACCGCGCCCTCAGCCTCCCGCGTACCTGCATCTCTCCCTACCGAGAGGATAGGCGAAGTCATCAACCTCGCCTACCAAATTTACCGCAACCCCGCTGCTGAAGCTATGGCTAGGGATATACTCGCGTGCAAAGCAAATATTAGCGACATCCTTAAGGTGTTCAAAGCGTATCCGGAGATTACGCAAGCCCTAGATAAACTTTACCCTTGCTAATCCAATGGATAAGGAAAGGCCGTGTACTAATAAACCCCGATCCCTTAAGTTAGGATTCTTTAACGCCAATGGCATTACTAACCAACGTGATGAGATCGCCAATTTCCTCCGCGACCATCAACTTGATATCCTCCTCATACAGGAGACCTTTCTTAAGCCCCATCATCGTGACCCGAATATTGCCAACTACCGTATAGTTCGCAATGATAGGTCTCGTTGTCACAAGGGCGGTACCCTAATATACTATAGAAAGGCTCTGTACTGCATTCCTATGGACCCTCCTCCCCTCGCTCGCCTCGAGGTCTCTGTCTGTCGGCTCGGCATGACCGGTCATCAGCCGTTAACTATTGTAACAGCATACGTCCCTCCATCACCATCGGAGGATGATCCTATCCTCCTCAAGGATGACCTTTCTGCTCTTCTTGGCCTGGGTGACTCCGTCTTACTGGCGGGCGATCTCAATGCCAAACATCCCTCCTGGAATAGTAACAGGACCTCTTCCAGAGGTAGGATCGTGTTTAACCTCTGTTCTCAACTGAACTTCGACGTCATCGCCCCGATGACTCCCACTCATTTCCCCCACGATCCCAACCATCTTCCCGACATCCTCGATATAGCGCTGCTCAAGAATGTGAACCTCCGTTTGCAATCTATAGAGACGCTACACGAGCTTAATTCCGACCATCGTCCAGTGATATTAGAACTAGCTCCCCGTTCAGGTCCCTCTGACCCTAGCCGGCCCCCTCCGACCCAAATTATTACCGACTGGAGGAAAGTAAGCGAAAGCCTACAATCCACCACGTCGCCTCACTTGGACGCTATCCCCGACCACTTGGTGACAGTCGCAGACACGACGGGCGCGATCGACTCGTTCACAAATCATGTACAATCCGTTGCGTTGTCCAATTGTTCAAGGGAGGTTCCGGCGATGAGCGATCATCGCTGGAAACTGCCTGACGATGTGCGTGATCTGTTGACCGAGAAGAACGCGGCCGTCCGTGCGTACAGTGCCTTCCCCTGCGATGCGAACAAGGCTCACATGCGCTCTTTACAGCGTGCTGTAAAGAAACGCATCGAGGAGCTGCGCTCCAGCCGCTGGGACAAGACACTTACCTAGCCTTCTGGGAACTCCAGAGGAAGCTCCGTTCTTCTAACGAGGCCTCCATGCCCCCTCTCATTCGTTCCGACAGTAGCGTCGCCTTCGACAACGATGAAAAGGCTGAATGTCTAGCCGACAGCCTAGAGTCTCAATGCACCCCCAGCTCTCAACCAGTAGACGAAGCTCACCTTTCTGAGGTCGACGCCGAAGTCGAACGTAGAGCCTCTCTCCCACCCGTTGAAGACCCTGATTATCCTCTGCCTCCTGTCACTCCCGACGAAGTGCACGATATTATCAAGAGGCTCAAACCCCGGAAAGCCCCCGGCTCTGACGGTATCACCAATAAGGTGTTCAAACTCCTCCCCGCCCATCTCATAATGCTAATGACCGCCATCTTCAATGGCGCTCTAAGCAACAACATTTTTCCTCAGGCATGGAAAGAGGCCACCGTTATCGGCATTCCGAAACCAGGCAAACCCAAGTCTGATCCCACCAGTTACCGTCCCATTAGTCTACTCAATGTTCTAGGCAAAATCTACGAGAGGCTTATTTATAAGCGACTCAAAGACTTTGCCGAAGCAAAGAGTCTCATTCCCGACGAGCAGTTTGGCTTTCGAACCGAACACAGCTGCGTCCAACAAGTCCACCGCATCGTCGAGCACATAAGCGCTGGTTTTCAGCGTGGCTTGATGACGGGTGCACTCTTCTTTGACATAGCGAAAGCATTCGACAAAGTCTGGCACAACGGCTTACTATACAAGCTTTACCAACTCGGAGTGCCAGATCGTCTCGTGCTCATCTTGCGTGACTTTTTGTCGAATCGCACCTTTCGCTATCGCATCGAGGGTGCGCTCTCTTCACCCCACCCGATACGCGCTGGCGTCCCTCAGGGCTCCGTAGTATCCCCCCTCATTTTCACGCTGTTCACCAGCGACATCCCCAAAGATAAAAAGGCTCAGTTGGCTCTATTCGCTGACGACACGGACATCTATTACTCGGGTCGTAACCCAGACTGCATAGCTCGTACCCTCCAATCCGCAGCAAAAGCCTTAGGCGCTTATTTCCGGAAATGGAGAATCGAGGTAAACCCCATCAAGAGTCAGGCAGTACTCTTTTCCAAACCGCGTTCGTCCCCCTCTCTGCCCAGACCGATAACCATGTTCGGTAAGCCTATCCCTTGGGAGAAGCAAGCCAAATACCTAGGTGTGATTCTGGACCACCATCTTACTTTCGGAGAGCACATAAAGACGGTGCGTTCGCGCGCCGCTTTCGCTCTCGGTAGGCTCTACTTCATGTTGAATGCACGCAGCAAATTGTCACTCAAGTGCAAATTGTGCATTTACACGGCGTGCATTCGTCCCATCATGACGTGCGCCTGTGCTGTATTCGCACACGCGAAACCATACCGTCTCCATAGGATGCAGACCCTCCAAAACCGTTTCTTGCGAAGAATCACAGGAGCCCCTTTTTACCTTCACAACGAGAACCTCCATCTCGATCTAAAAATACCTACCATCCAGCAGTTCATGAAACGCTCCGCCAAGCGCTTCTTCGACACTGCTGAGAAGCACTCTAACCCGTTAATCGTATCGGCCGCCCGGTACACTCCCTCCCATATTAGTAAGACTCGACGACCGAGACATACTCTGACCGACCCTGACGATGCTATTACTCTCCTCCAGGAGAGCAATAAGGCCACCAGTACAGTTAAGAAACACAGACACAGACCGCCGTCATTCCGTCCTCGCCACCGAGGCCCGCCGCGACGATCCCGTATGTCCCCTCCCCGACCCTTGCTCGTGCCAGCCCGCGCCGCTGAGCCTGTAGTTTTAAATTCGTCCTTAAATAATGGAAATCCGATCCAGCCTGTCCCTTTGCTGTCCTCTCCCAGCGACGCCCTAAGCCGAGGCTCGTACCCCACAGGGGGTGCCCTTAGCGTCTAGTCGCTTAGTTTGTAAGCTTTTTTGCCCTGGCTGGAGGCCCTAAAAATAATAATTTTTAAGGCACCACAGGAAAGTCCGGTTAAGCAGCCGACAACCTCCTAGGTTGACCTGCGAGATGCCAATCCGAAAAAAAAAAAAAAATAAGTATGGCAGTCGATCCTCGGATTCGACTCAGTAAAGAGTTCCTGCTCCCGACAATACTGTCGGTTTACCTGGTACAGCGCTGCTGTATATCCACATAGCTGTATAGGCTTGCTGCTAGCGAGCGATATACTTTGTATTTGGGTGGCTTATGCTACTGTACGAACTATAAACCTTAAGGGTAAATAAAGTCTAAATAATATGTAATACTATAGCATACATTTAAGAAGTTCTTGACTAATCCAGGGTGTTATCGGCCTGCGTCTACGTTAAGTTCATATATAATTTTAGTATTCTTAGATAAAGCTAGGAGAAGTGGTTCAATTAAATGTTTAGTAGCTAAATTGGGATCTTTCGTTGCATAAACGGAATCGAAACTAATGTTGCAAATGTCATTAGTTAGCTCATCCTTATTTATTTTCGTTTTTCCGTTATTTGGCTTGGGTTTAGAAGAGTAAAACTGCAACAGCTGTGTCTCTATACTATAGTCTGTCTCGACTCTACTCTAGTGGCCACAACAGTTACCGTTGACATTGCAGTTCTCACATTAAACAAGTAGCGTGAGCCCTCCGGTACAAAGATAAGTGTTATCTGGACTGGTTTAACTGTGTCGTGCTTGAATCAGGAGCTGACTGTTGGCTTGCTTTATAGCCGACTTCAATAAAAGCAGCATCAATTCGAAACGGATATACATTATGTAATATTATTATTGGACGTAAAAAGTTTTGTTTGGTCTACGTATAGTTAAGTAGAGGCAGCGCTTAAAGCTCGCTAGCCGGAAGCTGAAAGCCCTCTCGTGGTGGCGGAGCCGGAGCCGACAGACTAGCGGGCGGCGAGCGGAGGGAGGACTCACGCATTGAGTCTGATACTGGCTGGCCGCCGGCCGCCGGCCGTCAGTACGACGCGCGCCCTCGCAGCGGAGCCACGTGTGTCCACGCTCCGCGCACTCCCCACGCGACTGTCGCGAGTCTACTTACGATCGGTGGCGGCCGCGGCAAAACCGATTTGTTGTCAATTGAAACAAGTACTGTTACGAAACTCGTAAAGCGAGTCAGTGTCTGAGTGTCGGTGAGTGCAGTGCAGTGGTGCGAGCGCAGCATGGAGCCGGGCGCATGAGGCGCGCGCGCTGGGCGCTCGCGGCGGCGCTGGTGCTGCTGGCGGGCGCGGCGCACGTGGCGCGCGGCGCGTGCCCGGCGCGCGCGGCGCCCGGCTGCGCGTGCGGCGAGGGCGGCGCGCGCCTGGAGTGCCGTGCCGCCGCGCTGCGCCGCCTGCCGCCGCTGCACGAGCACCTGCTGTCTCTGTGAGTCACCCTTACTTACTGCACGTCAGCCTGACCAGTGAGCTCCAGCAGGCGAGGAGCTCAGTGCAGCCGGCACCGGAGCTGCTGCTACTACGCCGGTCTGCTCAAGTTAGCTTCGAGGTAGCTGTACAGCAGCCCACAGTCCACAGCTGCGTAGCTGTATGTAGGCTCGCTATATAGTTGTCGGCATGAATCTGATCATTGAGACGGGAGATGAGGGAATCGACAGCTCCTAATTGGTTGTTTTGGCACACTCGTACTGTGTTACCTTAACTTACTCTTACTTAATCCATACTTCCATACATACTTTTATAATTTATAATTACTTACCTATATTATAAATGCGAAAGTAACCACTGAGTTATTATTACGTAGGTAGTAATATTAGTTCAATGAAAGTAACTCAGTCTGTTACGCTTTGGCGATGAAACGGCTGAACCGATTTTTATGAAATTTGATAAGAAGACAGCTTGAATCCTGGGGAAGAAGGACATAGGTTTCTTTTTAATTCGTGACTTTGTCAGCACCCGATAACCGACATTTACGCGGATGAAGTCGCGGGCAGAAACTAGTACTTAATATTATAAAGTGAAAAGATGTGATATTTTATATGATTGTTTGCAATGAATAAATCTGATAATACTTAAGCTGAGTGCTATAGGCCTAAGGCTATGTTTTATCAAAGATGATATAGGTAATACTTATTTAAAAAAATAGGGATCCGTAAATTTTCGCGGAGGAAGTCGCGCGCAAAGTGGTAGTGTTGCATAATGACATCAGCGCGTGATGATGAGCTTCAGTGAAGGCGAAGTCGCGGTCGTGCCTCCCCGCCCTGCACCCCCCGCACTGTATGACTGTAGTATGCGAGCATGCGAGGAGTAGGTCGTGTGCGAGTGTCGGCGCAGGGCGCAGGGCACGCGACTGTGCAGCAGACGACGGGTACGACACCCGTCAGGTGCTCCGAGAATGTCTCTAACATCTCATAGGTACCAGTTGTAAGATGCGCTGATTGTAAGCTGCGCTGATTGCGTTGATGTCTTTTATTCTATTTTTTTTTTTTCGTCGCATTATCTTTGACTCGCGTACCGTACGTACGGTAGGCACTACACGGACCAAATGTCAGTCAATCTCCATAGAGACTAGCCGAGCACGCAGGATACATTAATGTGTAGTGCACAAGTGCGTGCACATAGACAGGTGCACTTCCTCTTCCCGCCTTCCCTCTTAGAGTCCGATGGTCCGACAATCCGACAAGAGCGGGGAGAGATCAGGTGCAGGACCAACGGCTTCACATGCTATCCGAGACACGAGGCACGGGGAGGGGAGGGTTACTACTGAAATAGCTCTACAACAGTTGACCTGACCTGTGAATCGAACCCCCACGCTTAGCAGTCGCGCTCACGTCCACAAGACCACAGGCAGTCAGCGCTGTGAGAGGGATACAATCATATTTCTGTAGGTACCTCTACCTACTTATTTAAATTAGTATTGTAGTAGTAGCGGAGCCCAAGAGGCTAAATCGGGATTTACTCGAGCGTCGTGGAGATCTATTGGATAGTGAAGGTTAGATGCTAAAAAGAAAAAAAGGTTATAAGATGTATGCACTTTCACTAGTGGGGAAAGCATATATTTTCATATGCGTAGGTTTTCAAAAATGTAAAAAAAACCTTCACTTGGAAATAACTCGAGCGCGTCAGATATTGAGAAGGGATGTTAAGTGAAGCCTCAAGTAGCTCGTATTCAAAAGACTGACGATTCGGACGAGCCCAAAGGTCATGGTCGATTTTTGAAAATGCAAAAAAAAATCGAGACCTCGAAATGCTCGAGCGCGTCAGATTTTTATACAGACGCTTCATCTTGATGTCCTTGTCGTACTGACCCATAATCTGACAATTATGTGGAGGAATTTCCTTTCTGACGGTTAAAAAAAAATATTCATTATCTTTTTGTTAATTTCTTATGTAATAATTTAATTTAACATTCAATTTTATTGCATGCTGCATGCTTGTTGCATGCTTGCTTGCATGCTTGCAGCTGCATACATGGCATATGCTTGTTTACATGTTTGCATGCTTGCTGCATGCATAGTAAAAATATGTTTCAATATCATTATACGTTAATAAGTTTATGCTGTAGAATGTTATGCTTAAATCATTATTATGATTAGAGAAACAATAGGGTATTTTACTCTATACGAGAAAAAATCTATAAATATGTTATTGAGACAGTTTAGGCATAAAGCAGTCGGAAAATGTATGTTTTAGTTCATAAAATAACAAAATATTTTTTTAAATTCAATTCAAAGTTTTCAGTATTTTTAATCTGTTATAAAACACCATGAAATAGTAGCGGCCATGTTATTACGCCGTACGGCTGTGTAAACAAAAAATTGTAAACTGTCAGTCAACCGATTGGCGTAATATAGGCTTTGTACTTTCATTATTTTCGTAACCAACGTAATTTTTTAATTATTACACCTGTTACAAAATATGCTTTTAATTATTTTTAAATTATATACAATTATCATATTTAATAGGAGCGCATTTGATACTAAACGAACTGACGTCATTTTCGCTGAGCAATATGGCTTCCAGTAAGAGGCGTTTTCGTCAAACTACGCGCGAAATTTGAAAATTTAAAATTTAAATGCATTTTTATGGCACTTATCGATTGAATAAAAATTTTGTATTTTTTTTTTGGTGGCATATTAGCACTACAGAATTTCATTGAGACACTTTTCAAAAATGGGTGTAATACCCTATTCTTAAGAAAAATACCTATGCGTAATCTGTTATGCGTAATTAATGTTATGCGAAAATATAATTAGGACAAACAGTATGCTAAGTTATATTAGGTTTTAAAATGTTATCCAAATGGATAGAATACCTGTATTTAAAAAATAAAATAGTGTAGTGAGAAAAAGAAACGAAACAAATTTTTCAATCCTCATCGTCAGTGGAACCATCTTCATATTGGAAGCTCGGTTCGACTTGGTCGTTATCTTATCTTTTCTTCATCTTCATCTTTCTTTTTTAGAAATGACACCTCGCAAGTCAACCTAGGAGGTTGTCCGCTGCTTAACCGGACTTTCCTGTGTTGTCAAATGAATTTAAGACCTCCGGTCAGGACAAAAAAAAATTACATGCACCACACTTAATTGATGATTTTAGCTACTTCGGCTTGTGCAAATCGGCAGATTATGTTATTTCCGTGATACGTAACTAGTTTTCTTCAAAATAAAAATAAAAATTAACCGCGCTCGAGTATGTCCACGTGACGATTTTTTTTGCAGTTTTGTGACTCTCCCATTCCTTTATGTCACGTTCAAATGGTCAGATTATTAAAATGCACACTTTTCTGCATGTAGGTAATTAACTTACCTTGGCTTAATCTGACGCGCTCGAGTTTTTCTGATGATCGATTTTTGTTTTACTAATCTGATCGGCTGTCCTAGCGATTCGACGCTACATAAAAAGCTCAGGTATGGTGGAAGCACTCCACAAGTCGCAAAGCTGCTCCCCATATGTTATTCTGCCGCGCTCGAGTAAATCCAAAAATCCCCACTACGGCTCCCCTACTATTGCTAAGAATAGCGCATCAAACACCTCGTGGAGTCTGTACATACCGAGCATTCACCCGACCCGAGTGGTGCCCGATAGCTGCACCCGGTGGGCCTGCCTACATGTGCGGCCGGATTTGACTTTTATTGCTGTATTGCCCATACTGTACTGTACATTACCTACATTCTACCTTCTTACGTTTATCATTACTGAGGGTAAAATGAAAAACAAAATAACATTCACGAGTATCATAGTTAAATTCGAGCTTATCCATCAAGGGGAAGGCCCCAAGAGAAAGAAGACACGATAAGACACAGCGTAGACAATGTTGGGTCCAGCTTGGTGGAGTGTTGGCGGCTCCCCAGCGGCGCGCGGCGCCATCCATCACCCGCGCCTGTGACGTCACGCGCCGCTCACTACACGCTGCGCTCGTAAATAACATCAGCTTTATGTTACGATTCAATTACGACGCCAATAAATTACATTATCTGTGAGCACGCGGCACACGCCTCGTTTTCATTAATAAATTCTAATAATTTTCAGATTTCAGTCGGCTCATTATAAATGTACATAAAGTTAAACGTAGTAGCGATTCTTAATTAAAACAACGTCGTACGTTGACCCCTGCAGGCAGACACTGTGCTAATATAATTTCACGAAGCGAAAAAGATCGCGGTTTGAACCGGTAAAGTTCCGTGTAGCGTTGAGAGAAGTCGAGTGTGCAGTAGTCGTAAGTGTGTACTATATGGTCGGTCGGTGCGCTAAGTACACGGCATACACGCGGCGACCGGATTGTTGCGAATCTATTCCACTCTATTAGCAGGGACACTGAATGACAGGACGAGGGCAATTAGTTGCAGGGCAGCGGGAGCTCGCGTGTCCTCCCCCCCCCACACCGCACCACCACCGCTCGCCCCCCGCAACCTCGGGCGGTGCATAGCTATGCAGTGCAGCTGCACTGAGCACGGCGCGCTCGATTCAATAGGATCTTGTTATTGATGTTTCCGAGACCACGTGCAGCCGCCCGGCGCCGCGTGGAACAGGCAGTGTTACGTATGTGCTAGCGAGAGCGGAAATGTAGTCGAGTGCTGGTCAAGCGCCGGCGCCAGGCTACTTCTGCAACTGATACTTCAACAAGTATTCACCGTGACATATTATACTTTGGAAAATTCAAGTGTGTCCCACACTCATTTGTAATGTGAATCCGAGAGGAAATAGTTATACGTGTGACGTCGGCATCAGCACAGTGCGCTCAGTGAGCTCAGTGAGCTCAATAAGCTTAGTGAGCTTACTGAGCTCACCACTGTCTCGTGCTGGTGACGCGACTCTAGCACTCGCGAGAGACGGTCAACATGCATCACAGCCTTTGTATATGTACGCGACGCACAAACACTCGTTACTTTGGTTGTCAACACGTCAAGTGCATCATAGATTATTTATTTCTACGGTCGCCCTCCACACCTCGAGCCGTTCTTATCTGATAGATCGAGTGCAGTTACTGTGCGCGTCTGGAACACGTCTGAAAGAAGTAGGCACGTGCAGACTAGCGGCATGCCACGGATTTCTATTTGACAAAAGTGGCAAAACATACACACGACATCGTATAGCATTTGATGTTGAAGCTACGACGATTAAAATTTAAATTTCAATTATAATGTCATGACTCTGTATTATACTGGTGTTACCCCCCATTTACACTCAGCCCCTGCCACTGCTCCTGCCGCTGCCGGAAATATTGCCCTAAATACTACTGCGCGAGTATCGAAGCGAGTGAGTGTTCACACTCAGCCTTCATAGTTCTTTATCGAACGAGGGAGCGCCGGGCAATAGCAGCAGTATGAGTAGTGGCAGCGCGAGTGACCTGTTTACATTCTCGCGCTGTCCACTTCCCTGCCCAACAGGGCTGAGTGTAACAGCACATTTTACAATGAATGTGCAACAGATATGATGTGGCTTTATGCCCCGTACTATAAAACATCTCGCCGCGCGCATGTCCTCGGCGCGGTGGCACTTCATTCAAGAGCCGAGTGCAGCGGGGGGCGGTGCGCGGGGGGCGGGGGTGTGCGCGGTGACGCAAGCGCGCGAGGCCGGCGCGCAGCTGGGCGCGCGCACGCCGCCGCCGCTCTCGTGCAGCGGCGCTGATGTGACACACAACTGACACAACACAACACAAACGCTGGCGCCTGCGCTCACGTCGCGCGTCGTCACGACACAGCACTGACAGCACGGTGCAAACAACCCTTCATGCTGATGCTTCACCCGCATGTGACGGCAGCTAGTCGTGCGCACTCCCGGCATGAGCCGCGCCCGGCGCCCGGCGCCAGTCGCAGCCGGGTGTGCTGCAGTAGGCACGGCGCTGCTGCTACTACACACGGTTTATTAACGTCGTACATGCGACATGAGCTTATAAAGTGGTTCATTACCCTGCTTGCTCTTTCGCTAAGCCATAGAAGGCACCGGAAACTTGATTGTCTTTATCAACAATATTTCGAAGCATGGAAAGCAGTATCTCCGTCATAAAACCATTCGAAACAACAAGCTATGAATCTGGGTGAAGGCTTCTTCGGCGAGATGAAACCGGTACTCGCCCGTGTTAGTGAATTGGAGGACAGGTTATTTCAAAGATGCATTACTGTCGCACTGGCGCGTGGGGCGCTCCACTCGCCACAGGTCGAGGTCGCAGCCGCTCCCGGAGCCTGTGCGTCACAGACCACACGCTGTGGCCCACAGACTACAGTCGGCCAGGCAGCGCCGCACGGCGGGCAAAGGTGAGCTTGGGGAGAGAGCTACACCGCACACGGCGCGCGGCGCACGACGTGCGGCTTGCTCATTTGTAAGCATCAAGGATAACGAGATGTTATTTATCGTGTAACGCCTGCGGCGATATCAGTTGGCGAGGCGGCGCGCGGCGGCGGCGGCTAGCGCGGGCGATGCCCCGGCGCGCCGGCCTGCGCCCCGCGCTGCCTGCGCCCCGGCCTGCGCCCCGCGCCGGCCTGCGCCCCGCGCCGGCCTGCGCCCCGCGCCGGCCTGCGCCCCGCGCCCGAGCCCGCGCTCGGCTATCGACTCGACGCACGCTGTCTGTTGACGTCGCGCCGCTGTGTCATCGCTGCATCCGCACTTTCTAATAACTGTCGAGTTCGAGTTCCTTTTGAAATTGTTCAAAAGGAAATCCTTTAAAGAGGCGCAGGTCGGCGGTGTGGGATCGTCATCGACCACCGTCAACCGGTGTGGTTGGGCTTGTCCTGAACACTCACACAGTCGACACGATAGGAACCGGACATATCTATAGAATGTACAACAAATAATAAATGAAGATTTACGCATTTACTTAAGACCCTTATCTGCGTTGCACTAATACATGTCGTAATCGTAAGTCATAGGATATGTATAGCACCATCAGCATCAGTTCCGGGAGCACCCGGCGCGTCACGCCGCCTGCCGCCTACAGCTGACAGTGGGCACGAACGCGGCATTGTGAATGAGCAGCCGAGGGTGGGGTGGGGGCGGGGGCGGGGGTCGTGTCGGCGACCGCGCGATGATGGATGGCGCCAATAACGAGCGACGCGAAGGTCGTTATCGGCTCCCCGCGACACCACCGCTCACCGCTCACCGCTCACTGCTCACCGCACACCGCACACCGCGGCCGCACCGGGAGCCGGGGCTCAGTACACAGTAATGTCATCCACACGGGCTGTGCGACCAGCAGCGCAGTCCTACGAGTGTGCGGCAACATGCGTGTGTCTGAGCTCAATTTCAGGGCAACCTACGCAACAAATTGGTGAGAACATGGAACCCTGTGCGACTTTATGCGTCTGTCTGACACAACTGCTTATTTCAATTCAGCAACTACTCATGCTTTCGATTAAAAATAATTAATCCCACCAAAACATTTTCATGTAAAATGTTGCCCAGACGAGGCCACGTAATGGCTCGCACTGTCACAAAGTTATCAGACCTCTTGTAGAACAAAGCTTCTAACTCTACATGCCCTACCTCTAAACGCCCTAACTTCACAAACTCTACACCCTACTCAAAATATGTGACTTGGCCGTTAGTAGTATGACGGGCTGGTGACTCAGCGCGTATTTTGCGTACCATTTCGTTACTACAAGAACTATTGTATAACGGAAAAGTAATGAACAGCGAATAAATTTTTCTCCTTACGCCTATGTGATGGTAGCGAAACGGCCAAGCCACATATTTAAAGTAGGGTGTAGAGTTTGTGAAGTTAGGGCTTTTAGAGGTAGGGCATGTAGAGTTAGAAGCTTTGCTCTACATGAGATCTGATAACTTTTTGACAGTGCGAGCCATGTGGCCTCGTATGGGCAACATTTTACATGAAAATGTTTTGGTGGGATTGCACTTCTTTTTGTAAGTTATTCTTATAATAATTAATAATCATAATAATTATATATTTTTTTTTTTAACTTAAACCATTTTACTATTATATTTATTAATAAATTGAAAGAATTAAATATGTACAAAGCTTAAAAATAAATTAAAAAAAGAGGGCTGGCCTTTTCTTGGGCCAAAGAATTAGCATTGCTATTCAACGTGGTAACGCTGCTAGCCTTCTGGGCACTTGTCCCATTGTGTGCGATGCGGACGAATTTTTTGATGCCCTGTGAGCCCTCCATTGTACATAATATAAATATAATTATATTTAAGTACTTAATTTGACAACATTGGTCCACTGATTAGTAAAAAACTTTTCAATTAAGGGTTAATATTCAATAACTAGACATCATTATTGTTACAATGAAAATAGATATATTTTCAACCGACTTCAAAAAAGGAGGAGGTTATCAATTCGTCTGTATTTTTTTTTTTTTTTTTTTTTTTATGTTTGTTACCTGATTTCTTGGGACTGGGTGAACCGATTTTGATGATTCTTTTTTTATTTGAAAGCTAGTGCTTCCCGTGTGGTCCCATTTTTGGTCCAGTTCTGACAATGGCATCCATGACAAAACCGTATAAGTCTTAAATTTGCATTAAGTTTGTGCGCGATTTGTTACACGATTTCTCCGGCAAACGTAAACCGATTTTGAAAATTCTTTTTTTTATGGATAGGGTATCTTCAGGGGTGGTCCCACATAAATTTTATCGAAATTGATTCAGCACTTTTTGAAAAATCAACAAATACCCAAAAATTTTACATCGACGACGTTTTAGTTTCATCAATCTTTGTAGTAGTTAACTTTCAATCTCTTCTTAATAGATTTGGATGAGAAGGAGGTACTAAAAAGCGGAAAATAAAAAGCTTTTTACAAAAAAGACAACCGCCTTCAAAAAGTGAAAAATAACTTTAGCACAGAACACAACTTGACTTTAGTTTCGAAATTCAGTGGCTTTGTTCTATTTGTTGTTTTGTGTTGCCACCGACTTGTAAAAAGCTTTTTTAATTTGTTCATTTTTTCTTTTTTCATTTGGGGTATATTTCCTGCACATCAGAAGTGCCTTTTTTCATAGCCCACTGTCAATCTTTGCCTTTTTACTTTGTTGGTTTACTGTTTATTATAATAAGTGAAAGATCAAGGCGATCCTTGGCTCTTAGGCGATTATATTCGACTATAGCTATACTAAAGCGTATTTTATATAAGTGTTTTCACTGTTCATTACAGCGACAGCAACGGTGAATACATTTTTCACCTAGCGCCTATGTAACTGTAGCGAAACGACCTAGCCACACATATTTTGTCTATGTGTAGAGTTTGTGAAGTACCAGGTTGCACTAAAAGTATCGGGAATGGAATATTTCCACTGTTCCTGTCATATTAAAATCTTTTTAATTGAAAACTCCTTGGTTTTAAAAATCGAATACCATTTATTTATTTATAAAAATATTCTCGGTCTTGTCACAAGGTTTTGTCAAACTTGTTTAGTCGTTGAGAAAATGGAATTGACTCGAGAAAATTCAAGAGCGATGATTTATTATGACTTTCGAAGTGGTTTATCACAAAAACAGTTTGTTGACCGGATGATTTCTGCATTTGGTGATGAAGCCCCATCCAAAACCACAATTTATCGCTGGTTTGCTGAATTTCAACGTGGACATGTCAAGCTCAGTGATGATCTCCGTCAAGGTCGTCCAAAAACTGCAGTCACCCAAGAAAACGCTGATACTGTGCGTAAGCTGATTGAGGAAGATCGACATGTGACATACCGCGAAATTCAGGCAACTTTGGTTGCCTGAATGAATGGTTGGGTAATTTATTTCTGCCTTATTTAAGGTACGACTTGCGTATGCTACTGGTAAATCATTTGCGTTGCACAAAACTGCGCCTATGGCCTTACCAGATGCATCTGTACGCACTATAAATTCACTTTCTGATGAAAAGTCTGGGTACTGTAATATGGGTGGATTACATAATTTTTCCTTTAGTTGCAAAAAATAATTTTCACACTCACTTGTCCATTCAAATTTAACTCCCTTACGACATAAATTATTTAGTGGGACAGTTATCTCAGCAAAATGTTGTACGAACCTCCTATAATAATTTGCAAACGCGACGAAGCGTTTTACTTCGTCACTGGACTGAGGTCTCGGGTAATTTTGAATAACTTTTGTCTTTTCTGGATCTGGTTGTACACCTTTTGATGATACTACGTGTCCTAAGTATAACAATTCCTTTTTTTAAATTGACATTTGCTTGGATTTACTTTTAAATTAACTTTTAACCGTTCAAATATAGAAATTAGATTTTTATTATGTATTTCTAAATTACGGCCAAAACATATTAAATCATCCACATAAATTAAGGCTTTTTCATAATTTAAACCAGCCATTGCGACCGTCATTAACCGACTGAATGCACTGGGACTAATTTTCAGACCCATAGGTAGTCTTTTAAGTTGATATTGTTTGTCTGTGGTGAAAGCAGTGTACTTTCTGCTTTCTGGCTCTAGTAATAGCTGATAATATGATTGTGTTAAATCTAAATGAGTGAAATAAACTGCTCCAGAGAGAGAATCTAAAATTTCAGCGATGTTTGGTAAGGGAAATTTATCATCTTTAATCCTTTCGTTCAATTTCCGGTAATCAATTACGACACGCCACTTCTTATCAGAATTTTCACTCTTCTTAGGTACCAACAAAAGAGGACTACACCATTCACTCTGACTTTCTTCTATAACATCGTCTTTCAACATCTGCTGTATTTGTTTATCTATTTCTTGTTTTTGTGACTTTGGTAGTCTATATAGCTTAACATATGAAGGTGTCACACTGTCCTTCAAATGAATTTTTTGTTGATATAAATTTGTAACGCCTAATTTATCTCCTGGTAAAAAGAAAATGTCAGAATATTTTGCGCAAATATTCTCGACTGATTTTTGTTCTTCAGAATTTAAATGATCTAATTTCAACATAGTAAACATTTTCTTTACCCTATCTGCGTTAATCACTTCTCTTTCAAAGCTACATATCAAATAATCTTGTAAATGATATATTTTAAAAGTGAAATAACTAAGTCGGATTACTTCGTCTCTAGTGTTCAATATTTTTATTGGAATTCTCCCTTCCTTTGGATTTACTATGATACTGGCGAGAAAAACTCCTTTACACAATTCGCTTGGTGCGATGACACATTCCTGATTTGTATCTATGTCTATAAAATGAATAGATTCACATCTGGGTTGCAAGGTTATGTATTTATTTTCCCCTAATTTTCCTATTTGCAACGGTGTCGTAATGGGACCATGCAGTTTTTGCATTTAGTGTTAAACTATTTGTTTCAAAATTGACTATACAATTATTTTTACATATAAAATCCTGCCCTAAAATACCGTCAGTGCGGAAGGGTAAATTTTTAAACACATAAAATTTATGATAGAATTCTTGTCCATTTAAACTAAGTTTTAAATTTACAAATCCTTCCGAAATTACGTCTCCGCCAATGCCTTTGATTTGTTTTTGCTCTATATGGTAAGGAATTTGATCCCTCATCATTGCCTCATGTTTGACTACCGACAGCGAAGCACCGGTATCGAGTAGCCAAAAGTAACTGACATCATTAACTTTAAAAATTACTGAATTTATATTAGCACAATAATAAGCAAATTGTTTATGCCCGAAAAAAATAATTCTGGGAATCTGAATTGTCAACACTATTCTGATCATTACTGCTATTGTTCACCTCTGCTGCACTTATTTGTTGTCTGCTAATTTGACATCGATTTGCGTTGTTATAAAAACTTCGTGTGTAACGTCCACTTGCGCGATAATTATTATTACCTGCCCTGCTATTTGTTGGATCGCGTAAACTTTCGGATTGATTAGGTGTTCGCTGGCCCCTGCTGAATCCGCTAGATGAACTACGCCTACCGCGAAAATAATTCGAAGGGTAAAAATTATTAGACCTACGTCTTCCTCTTCCTTGATAAAAGTTCATCACCGTGTCTCTTGATTCGCTCGATGATGAAATTTCTTCATCTAGCGCGCCTCGAATAGCATCTTTCAAGGAACCATAATTTCTAGCTGCTATTATAGTGCTGATTCGACTATTTCTCAAACCGTCAGAGAAACGTTTCATGGCATTCCTTTCATTTACGGACTTCAAAATCTCATACTTTTTTGCGTCCCCATCTGCTTGAGTGATAGTCAAATCTACAAATAATTTCTCAATATGCGTACCAAAATCTTCTACGGTTTCCTTATCCTGCCTAGCTCTTTGAAGCTGCTGCTGCAATGCTGTATCTGATTTCTTACTTAATAGTCGACTGCGCATGTCTTTCACCAGATCTGTAATTGATTCATAAGCTTCGCCCAACCGCAGTTTTGCGCTTTCCGACAATCTTGATTTTAACACAAAGTTTATTATTTTTTCCCTATCTGCCACTTCCAACATATCGGAGTACATTTCAATGTTAGAAATAAGTTGTTTAGTAACCGTTTCAGTATTATCCATGACCGGCAACAGGGAAATTGCGGTTTTCAATTCAAATTTCTCCATATTGGCGTTTTCCTCTACGACAGTCCCCACAGAATTAGAATCTTTCTCTATGCTTAATTCACACAGTTGTTTAATTTTTAAATAATAACTACTTATTTTACTACTTAAGTTTTCAATATTCTCTCATTCAGATTTTTCGAAAATTCTAGTTTTCGAAGAAGAATGAACTTTTCCTAAAATAATATCAAATTGTTTTTTTAATTTGTCTGCTTCCGCGTTCTTCTCTTTTTGAATCTTAGCCGTCCTTTTGCTTGGGCCCAATTATTATTATTAATTATTTAAATAATTTAAACTTTTCAAAGAATTCTAGAAGTTCCTCAGCCATTTACAACTGTCTACCCATTATAAATGTAAAATTATAAGTAACTTACCAAATATTGATTTCCATAGTGGGTACACATTAAACTGAGTAAATCTCATACATAGGTAATTATACACCTACACGAGTACAATAAAAAAATAATCATAATATTAATGTAAAATTACATGATCGGTAGTCCAATTTCAGTCCGAGGTCGTATTGATGCCGAATTGGTGAAAGTAATTCGCGAATTTACCGCACATACGCACGCACTTTATTTATGTATACGCACAAACGCACTTTTTTTTTTAAACCGCACCCACTTTCTTTTAGGCGTCTTCCGGAGGCTTCTGCTGCCAACACCGAAAGTAACTCGCAGCACGTTTCAACTGCTGGGTTTCGTTTAACTGCTGGTCCATCCAGTTACGGTGACATTTTCGGTACAATTTGTACACGATAACAATTGCGCCCACACTCAACAATACGCAAATTCCAGCGAGGATATAGTTTGTAGTGGATGCGTGACCCCTCAGTTGGTCAATAGTCGCCGAATTCACCCCAGATCCGGATGCCGCCGCCTGAGCTATAACTACTTCCTCCTTTTCGTACGACTGCGAAGATCCCATTTTTAGTGGTCAAGTTTAAAGTCAGGGAAACACGGCCGCGCGATAATAGTAGATGCAAATTAAAATCGTAATAAAACATTGCGTTCTTAATAATCTAATATAACATTGCACTGGGACACAATTGTTTACAGTTCACACTCCTTATTTGGCCGCAGGAATTTCACCGTGATGCCGCCTCTGTAACCGTATCCGCGTAAACCAACGGACACCCATCCTGGCAGGGTCGCCATGTAAGGTGGCGACGTAGGGAGCGAACACAAACACATGTAACTAAGAAGAGTTATCGTATATTACTGGCCAGATGATACAATAGTTCATACAATATAAAGAGTATAAAGACATACAGAGATACATACTACATATAGTTACAATTAAAGGTTCTACCACACTATAAGACATTGGCATGAGTCAAATACAAATAATCTTGCATGAACAATTAGGTGTAAAAAAGTTGTTTTCCCGATGGATACCGCATTCGCTCTGTGAAAAGCAAAAAGCGGCTCGCGTTACTTGGTGCGTCAGAACTCTCGAAAGATTCCACGCAGGATCCTCAAATGCTGTACACAACATCGTATCAGGTGACGAATCCTGGATATACGCGTACGAACCCGAAACAAAAAACCAGTCACGAGTTTGGGTGTTCGAAAATGAGTTAAAGCCAACAAAAATTGTTCGTTCACGGAGTGTTGCAAAAAAAATGGTGGCCACGTTTATCTCCAAAACCGGCCATGTTGCGACTATTCCTCTTGAGGGACAAAGAACGGTTAATGCACAATGGTACCTATGCTAGCATTTGTTTACCACAGGTCGTTTCTGAACTCCGTAAAGAGAACTGCAACCGCCGCATCATCCTCCATCACGACAATGCGAGTTCTCACACCGCGCACAGAACAAAAGAGTTTTTAGAGCAAGAAAACATAGAATTATTAGACCATCCGCCGTACAGCCCCGACCTAAGCCCTAATGATTTCTATACTTTCCCTAAAATAAAGAATAAATTGCGTGGTCAGAGATTTTCATCACCTGAAGAAGCTGTGGACGCCTACAAAACGGCCATTTTGGAAACCCCAACTTCCGAATGGAATGGTTGCTTCAATGATTGGTTCCGTCGTATGGAAAAATGTGTCAAATTTCGCGGAGAATACTTCGAAAAGCAATAAATACATTTTTAAATAGTAATGTTTTGTCACTTCCTTGATTCCCGAAATTTTCAGTGCCGCCCTCGTATTTATCACTTTTTAATAAAATAAGTGACAGACATAGTGTTTATACTAGAAATAGGAACAAATTAGATCAGCCAAGTTTCAGATTGTCAAAAGTTCATACTTCTTTTATGGGGTACTGTGTAAAGTTTTATAATAAAATACCTCTTGATATTCTACAACTAAATGAAAGACAATTTAAAACATGTATTAAACGCACACTGTGTAGACAAGCATATTATAAATTAGAATTGACATCAATGATAAAAATGCTTGGCTAAATGCTGGTCCTGCTCCACAGGCAGTTTAGGGAATTTCCTAATTGAAGGAATGTTGTTTCCTACCCCTTTTTTTATTGACATGAGTAACGAGTATCGTTATTATTATACACAATTATATTTCAATTACTTTTTCGACATTTTAGAAACATTGGAAACCTTAGTTTTGTATAATTTAGCAGCATTATTTCAATTTTGTAAATGTGAGTACCATGGAGCCATATATTAAGGAAATTATTATATGTTTGACATAAATGAGCATGGCGGTTGAGAGAATTGTCATGCTCACTCAAATGTCTCGCTGATGGTGGCGCGTGTGTTGGAGTTTCATTCAGCTCCCTCTAAAATGGTTGAGCTGAATGGTGCTGATTCACGCGTCATGTTCGTGAACGGGCGCTGTCAGTAGAGATTGGTCAACTCTTAACTGCCATGGTTTGATAACTTTTTGACAGTGCAAGCCATTTATTTGCTCTCGTCTTGGCAACATTTGACATGAAAATGTTTTTGGTGGGATTTCACTTCTTTTTGTAAGTTGCCTAAGACAATATTTTTTTTTATTTTGTTAATTTTTTTCTTCAGGAAGTACCCCAGAATTTTGATGACCATCAGTGAGTGAGTCAGTGATAGGGTTGCCAACCCTACTATATAATATAGTATCCTACTATATTAGAGGCCCGACTACTATATTTTTGAAAAAAGAATATAGTAGGCGAAACAAAAATACATATTTTAAAGGCATCAAACTCTAAGCAATAATATTCGTTTTAAAATGTGTAAGCGTGAAACGAAACGTCAATATCTATTTCTTAACTATTCAAGAATGTCAAGTTGACAGTTACGTTCAATAATTCACTTTGAGTTTGACACATTGGCAATTTCGATTTCCGCGCTCTCGAATTTGTGTTTTTCGTAACTCCCTAGTTTTCAAGTTAATTAATAATATTAATCAATGTATGGTGAATTAGTGACTCTTCCACAAAAGCCATTATTGAGGAGTTGAAGTTTAATATTTTCTATTTCCAAAATGAATAACAGTGGTAATAATGATAATGGTGAATTTGAAAGAAAAAATAATGACCAGAGAAACAGACCTTTTTTTAGGATGTGAAACAAATAAAAGATTAAGAAAATTAGAGCAAGAATTCCTAGATGCTTTCCAACGAGCTAAAATCAATTTGTTGCTATTTTTTTTCATACGCAGAATTATTTAAATAATTGGTTTGATTTTATACAAAGTCGACTTTACCTCAATTATTACTGTAGGGTAAATATTGAATTATCCATTTAAGGCGAATATTTGCACAAATACGCCATGTAAAGTGTCGGCTAGTTTAATATACTTAAATTTTAATAATTTGTATTCAGAAACAAATCAGATGTTAACAAAATTCTAGATAACTATTTTTCTTCCTGATGAAAACTTTTCTTCTAAAACTACAGTTGAAAAATGGCAACAAGTTCTCAGGGATGCAGATTTCACAAATATTTTAAAGATACCCTCATTTGAAAATTTCGGGAATCAAGGAAGTGACACAATATTACTATTTAAAAATGTATTTATTGCTTTTCGAAGTATTCTCCGCGAAATTTGACATATTTTTCCATACGACGGAACCAATCATTGAAGCAACCATTCCATTCGGAAGTTGGGGTTTCCAAAATGGCCGTTTAGTAGGCGTCCATTGCTTCTTCAGGTGATGAAAATCTCTGACCACGCAATTTATTCTTTATTTTAGGGAAAGTATAGAAATCATTAGGGCTTAGGTCGGGGCTGTACGGCGGATGGTCTAATAATTCTATGTTTTCTTGCTCTAAAAACTCTTTTGTTCTGTGCGCGGTGTGAGAACTCGCATTGTCGTGATGGAGGATGATGCGGCGGTTGCAGTTCTCTTTACGGAGTTCAGAAACGACCTGTGGTAAACAAATGCTAGCATAGGTACCATTGTGCATTAACCGTTCTTTGTCCCTCAAGAGGAATAGTCGCAACATGGCCGGTTTTGGAGATAAACGTGGCCACCATTTTTTTTGCAACACTCCGTGAACGAACAATTTTTGTTGGCTTTAACTCATTTTCGAACACCCAAACTCGTGACTGGTTTTTTGTTTCGGGTTCGTACGCGTATATCCAGGATTCGTCACCTGATACGATGTTGTGTACAGCATTTGAGGATCTTGCGTGGAATCTTTCGAGAGTTCTGACGCACCAAGTAACGCGAGCCGCTTTTTGCTTTTCACAGAGCGAATGCGGTATCCATCGGGAAAACAACTTTTTTACACCTAATTGTTCATGCAAGATTATTTGTATTTGACTCATGCCAATGTCTAAAGTTGCCTGAATTTCGCGGTATGTCACATGTCGATCTTCCTCAATCAGCTTACGCGCAGCATCAACGTTTTCTTGGGTGACTGCAGTTTTTGGACGACCTTGACGGGGATCATCACTGAGCTTGACATGTCCACGTTGAAATTCAGCAAACCAGCGAGCAAATTGTGGTTTTGGATGGGGCTTCATCACCAAATGCAGAAATCATCCGGTCAACAAACTGTTTTTGTGATAAACCTCTTCGAAAGTCATAATAAATCATCGCTCTTGAATTTTCTCGAGTCAATTCCATTTTCTCAACGACTAAACAAGTTTGACAAAACCTTGTGACAAGACCGAGAATCTTTTTTAAAATAAATAAAGTGGAAATATTCCATTCCCGATACTTTTACTGCAGCCTGGTAACTTTAGCACAGAACACACATGACTTTAGTTTCGGAAGTCGGTGCCAATACAAAACAACAAACAGAACAAAGCCACCGACTTCCGAAACTAAAGTCATGTGTGTTCTGTTCTGTTTTTTCAAAAAAGTTTTTTTACTCAAGCGGAGTTCGATCGTCACTGGTCTGGTCATCGAACAAATCATTCGTCTTAATATTGCATTGCAAATAGTATTTCGTGTTATAGCATTGTTTACACTTGCTATATTTTCTTTTTATAAACATGCAATCATTCTTCATATTTGCTGTCTAAATATTATAATAATACTTGTTTGTATACTTTAAATGTACTTACAGTCTTTATGCTCGTTTTGCCTACGTCTCTTTCTTTACAATGTGTGTCTCAGATCATAGTTCCCTTTAGTTTTACTTACATTATATTCCTTTGTGCATAAAGCTAATCTAATTTATAAATCTGGAAAATAAATAATGTTTTTGTTATGACATGGTTGTCAATCTTGACAATTGTCAGTAATACTTTTAATTAGTTTACGGCATAGATAACTTAAAACCTCCAAACTGATGTCGAATATATTGTGTGTATTGCTGTATTTTATACTAAACAGCTGGACACCTGCTAATGTATTTGGTGTTCTTAAAAATCCTATTCGCACTAATAGAATAAAAATAACTGGCAGTCTACAATAATTGAGTCTGGCCGGTACTATAATACCCCGCTATATGACCAATACGCGCCCGTATTGTAGATATCTAGAAATAGAATTCATACTTGGAAAGTTTATGAATTTCGGAAGAGCGGACAGGAAAGAAACCTGTCATGTCAAATGAGTCAGTCTAGATCTCGCTGTCGCTTAAGTAACACGCGGATTACTTATACTTCACTGACTTAAAGTCTACCGGTCCACAACCAAAAGTCGGTAAAGGTCCTGAGTCGTGCCGTCGTGCTGTCGCGTACTGCTGCTCCTAGGGCGGGTCTTACTGTTAAGATCCCCGCCGTCCCAAAGCTAGGAGCCGATCGAGGCAGTCTTATCTTCGGCCGATCCTGTTTGCCGGCCAGGCTGTGGAACCAGGAGCCTGGAAATCTCTGCCTAATCTTAGTGCGTCTAGGTTAGTGCTTTCTAATTCGCTGTTTTTGATACTCATCATATTAAAATCTTTCTTGTGAGAGCTATTAAATTCTATCGTACAATTCTACATAGCTTTTTATTTCATAAATTACTAGAATTGTTACAGTGTTCAGAAGCACTGAAAATGTCACTTAACGCTTTTAGTGAATCGATATCCAAAACACGTGCTTATGAGTGGTATTTATGCCTTTAAATGTGGTCGAGATATGATGTAAGATTTGCCTCGTTCTAATCGATAAAGGAAATGGTGACTGAAAATCGTCGTTTTAGTCTGGGAAAGATAGCTGCTGAAATTTATGTATCTCAAGAATCAATCCGTAATGTTCTAAACGATTGTTTTTTACCGCTGGACTAGTACCCAAAGATTTGAATCGTCTGCAAAATCTAAATCGCGTAAATGTTGCAGAAGACGTGTTAGAAAGAGTCAATTCCGACCCCATATTCATAAAACGCATTGATACTGGTGACGAGACATGAGTTTACCAGTTCGACATGCAAACCAGTCAACAAGATTCGGAATGGCGCCTTCTAACTGAAAAAAGATGACGTAAAAGAAAATTCGCGGCAAGTATAGTATGTGCCACGAAAGATGAGACTTGACACAGACTTGATTTGACCTTTAAATCGAGTACAGCGCAAGTCAAATCAAGCCGATTCCAAAAAATGGTCTAAAAAATGTTTTGATTATTAGGTTATTTGTTGGCGTTAGTGTATTATTAATTAATTGTGTAGCAAACAATATATTATCAACAGACGCCGAAAAAAGGGAGTCATGGCTCAGTAATAACAGCCGCTCACTAAGGTTGAGCTACGCTTACCGAGGTCGCTCCGTGCATAGTTTGGGTGCATAGGTTCATTGGGTTTGACTATAAACCGAGCCGAACCCAACACGGTTGGCAGAGGCCAAAATGGGATAATAGTTACTCCACAGAATACTTAATAGTATGGTTACTCTGCTAGGCCGGTCATCCTGTGCGCTGATTTGACCTCGCATCGTAATTATAAAAGAAATATGCAATGAAGTTGCATATTATACAATATAGTTTTTTTTTACATTTTATCTAGAAAATTAACCATGATGAATTATATATAACGTAAGTAAATACTAGCACTTGCCCTTGATTTGCCCGCGTGGAAGTCGGATCACGACGAACGGGAACATACTCCTGGGGCCGCAGTACACAGTGTTCGATGTCGTTATCCAGATCAGGGCTACCCCTACCCGTGCGTCGAACATCCAAATCCGTTCAACCCTGAAGACGTGATTGATTAACAAACATCTAAACTCGCAAACGTACGGTCTACACTTCTACAGACTTTCCCTTCGGAGAATGTCAACCAATGGGCCCCTTATTTTTAGTGACGTGTCAAGACTATTTACCACTCAAAAACTAAGTCGTATTTTTAACCGACTTAAAAAAAGGAGGTTCTCAGTTCGACCCGTATGTTTGTATGTATGTATGTTTGTCCGCGATTATCTCCCGTTTGGCTGAACCGATTTTGATGCGGTTTTCAGAAAAGTGTTTGTTACATTCTGGAGAAGGATTTAGTACACAACAAACAGAATCTTATTCAGCGCTTTTTGAAAAAAAAACAACAAAGACCGAGAAGACGTTTTCGTTTCTTTCATCTTTCCATCTTTGGAGGACTTTCAATCTCTATTTGAACTGTTGCCGTTCCTTAATGGATTTGGGTGATAAAGAGGCACTAAAAAGTGGAAAATAAAAACTAGGGAATGCCTAAGGCTTTAAGTCTGCCTTTGTACCTTTGTGCATGAAGTTTAGATAAAAAAACTTTTTTGAAAAAAAGCTTTTTACAAAAAAGAGAACCGCCTACGGGTAGTGACCCTCAATTGTAATAGATCCTTGATCAAACGACCTATATGAAAATTATGCAATCTTGCAATTGCAAAGTAATGTAAACTTATTATATGTAGTACACGTTAAGCTATATTTATGTATACAGTCCACAAATTGTTTTAAGATAGATAAGTTTATACAGTCCACAAAGTTTTGTAAGTCTTTTGTCGTCACTTTTCGTTGCACATGCAATTTATTGTTGTATTCGTGTTTAAGTCCCTGACCTCATTGTGGGCGGTTTGTGTAATGAAGGACATATCATAATGTCCTTGGTGGGCGTGTTCGGTCGGATTCAATATGTACAATGAAAGTTAGGGAACAGAGAGGCGGGCAGGGAATTCCACAGTCTGGCAGTTCGCACAATAAATGTGGAGTCAAAGCGCTTGGTTTGAGACCGTGGAACTTCAACCATATAGCGGTGACGCTTCGCCGTATCTCTGCTCGTCCGATGATGGAACGGGGATGGGGGAATTAAATTGTGCAATTCCATAGCACACTCTCCGAAATGTACCCGATAAGAGACCGAAAGGCAACGGTGCGGCGATGTTCAAGGCTCTGGAGCTTAGCCCTAACCAGGGAGTCGTTGTTAATGAGCCTCTTGGCACGTCTATCGATGACTTCTGTAATGAATTAGAAATGAGACACGTACCGCTAGTTCAACCGTTTATTGTGGACTGCCCGTCCGACACAATATTATTACATTTGCGCTTGCGCGCCGCTTATACACTACAATCCTCCACCCTTATTCTATAATTACATCTAATAAAATAAAATACAAATGAAACAACTAAATTAGGAGTCTACTTATTAATTACCCTAATACTAATCCTAACTGAAGTAAATACATTTAGACCGTACCTTAAAGCTAACAATAAATTACACAGTGTATTTAGGTGGATTATTTAGCCGGCATTGGCGCATGGGACGGGACTGGGTCGGCTCAAGAGTAGGCAAGCGCGGTGATTGAGTTACTTCCGGTGTCGTTTGCTCCTGACAGTCTTCGAACCGTTCCTGAGCATCATCCTTGTCCACCGTGATGACCTGTGACGCGTCCCGCTCCCAACGGCTCGGGCTGGGCTCTCCACCATTCCCCGTTGCTTTCTCCTTAATGGAGGGAGGACTCGGCGGACTAATAAGTGAACTACGCTTCCTGTGCTTAAGCTGATCGATATGTTTATGCGACTCCCTACCTTCCGCATCGACTACCCTATAGTCCGTGATACCTATTCTTCCTGTCACTTTTCCCTGCACCCACCTATCACCTCCCCTGTACTGGCGGAGCCAAATCTCTTCCCCGGGACGCAAGTCCCGTGTCCCGCTAACACCCCCTGTCTGCTGTTGCTTTTGTTGGATATTCCTAACCTTAGTACTTATATCTGGTCTCAGTGAATCTAACTTTGTTCGTAACCTCCTGCCGCACATTAACAAAGCTGGCGTCTCCCCCGTAGTACAGTGCTCGGTGTTGCGATAATGCAATAGAAAATTGTTTAAAAATAATGTTACGTCCAATTTTTCTCTAAATGCCTTTTTAATTACTCTTTTCACCGTTCTAACGGCATTTTCTGCAGCACCATTTGACGCTGGGTGATAAGGTGCTGTAAATAAATGTTCTACTCCATTTGTGCTTAAAAATTGAGAGAAGTCACTACTTGTGAAAGGCGGGCCGTTATCGGAAACAACCTGTTTTGGTATACCAAACCGCGCGAAGACTTCACTTAACCTATTTATAGTGTGGCCCGCCGCCGTACTCGGTACCTGACTAACCTCTATCCACTTGGTCCGAGCATCTACCATAACTAAAAAAATTCTACCGGCGATCGGTCCCAGAAAGTCAAGATGAACCCGAGCCCAAGGTTTATCGGGCCAAGGCCACGGACAGGGTACGTGTCGCGGTGGTGCGTCCGCCTCGGCTGTGCAAGTCCGGCACGTACGGCATATTGTCTCGATCGCTTCGTCGATACCAGGCCACCACACATAACTACGAGCAAATGATTTGGTTTTTACGATGCCCATATGTGCCTCGTGTAACTCTGTTAAAACTTTTGACCTACATGTCTCTGGCACTACTACTCTGTGACCCCACATAACGCACCCTAATTCCTCATACAACTCTTTTTTCCGATTATAATATGGCTTTAGTGTAGTTATTATTTCCTCAGACGGCCATTCGTCTCTAAGATAAGATAAAACTCGGCCCAGCAAAGGATCACGGCTAGTCTGTTTCCTAATTTCCTGATAATCCATTAGCATCGCATTCTGCGCGAAATGTAAGAATGTTTGTTCAGGTATTTTAGTGCATTGTTTACACGACGAGCGCACTGACGAGCGTGCCGGCAACCGCGATAATCCGTCTGCACCGTTATCTTTTGATCCTACAAACTCAATATGGTACGTATACGCTGACAACTTAATGGCCCATCGTTGTAATCTACTTGCCGCCATTGATGGAACTCCCTGTTTGGGTCCAAAAATGGTTACCAAAGGTTTATGATCGGTTCTCAACGTGAACTGCCTACCGTAAAGATATTGATGTAATTTCTCCAAGCTAAATACAATTGCTAGCGCCTCACGCTCGATTTGCGAATAATTTTTCTCAGCGCAGGTGAGTGCGCGCGACACATAGATAACAGGTCGCTCGCGCAGGCCGGCCCCTGCGCCCGCGCCCTCCCCTTCACATAGCTGTGTTAGTACTCCTCCTAGACCGCGCGCGCTAGCGTCGCACGTCAAAAACAATGGCTTATGTGGGTCGTAATGAGCCAGGACATCTGCACTCGTTAAAATTGATTTAACCTTTTTACATGCTAA
Source organism: Charanyca ferruginea (assembly GCA_947361185.1). Lineage (NCBI taxonomy): Eukaryota > Metazoa > Arthropoda > Insecta > Lepidoptera > Noctuidae > Charanyca > Charanyca ferruginea. The sequence continues at coordinate 82,733 of OX376065.1, forward strand.
CTCGCATTCGTGGTCCCATTTCCAGGTGATACCTTTTTTAAGTAAATTATACAAGGGCGCTAAAATGGTGCTTAAGTTACGAACGAATTTGGCATAAAAGTTAATTGTTCCTAAAAACGACCTTAACTCCGTGACATTACGAGGGGAGGGGATGTTTACTATTCCTTCTATTTTCTCTGGATCTGCCTTGATTCCCTCTGCGGAGATAATATACCCCAAATACTTAACCTCATTTGTCATAAAAAAACACTTACTTTTCTTCAATTTAATTCCGCTGCTATGTAATCTTTCAAGTAATTTTTCTAAGGTTTCTAAATGCTGTGACATCGTCGTTGTCCCTATTATTATGTCGTCCAAGAATACTTGTACGTTAGGAATATCATTAAGGAGGTTCGACATTATCCTCTGGAAAATTCCTGGACTCGATGATAGTCCATAAACCAATCTCTTATACCTAAACAGGCCCTTGTGAGTATTAATTACTGTTAAATTTTCGGGATCATCCAACTCAATTTGATTGTACGCTTGTGACAGGTCAATTTTTGACAGTACTTTGGCGCCATTTAGTTTGACTAACAAATCGTCGATGCGAGGCAAAGGATATCTATCGATCAGCAATACAGGATTTAACGTCACCTTATAGTCCGCGCAGATACGAAGTCCCCCATCAGCCTTACGCACCGGTACTAGTGGAGTGGCCCAATCCGCGCTGTCAACCGGCTCAATGACGCCGGTGCGCAGCATTGCATCCAGCTCGTCATCAACGCGGTCCCGTAGCGCGTATGGCACGGGCCGCGCGCGGCAAAACACCGGTGTGGCCCCCTCGCGCACCCGCAGCCGCGCCGCACCTCCCTTGAACCGTCCCAGTCCCTCCGTAAATAACTCTTTATACCTGGAAAGTAATGACATTAATTTATTATTACCATAATTATTACTGTTTTCCGCCTCGACTACCCTTTGATACAACATAGGAATTTTAATTTTTAATTCGGATAGCCATTGCCTTCCTAGCAAAGATGTAGTGCCGCCTTCGATGACAAAAAGTTCCAAACATTTAGATTCCCTTCCGTAGCTTACAGACGGTTTAATAACTCCCAGGGGTCTAACTTTGGCACCATTATAAAATTTGAACACCAAATTCGAGTTCTGTAATATTCTATTATTAAAATACCTATCGTACATTTTTTTGCTTATACAAGACACTAATGAACCGGTATCTACTTCCATAGGTATGCTAATTTCATCAATCTTTATTGACAAGCTTACCGGCTTATAGCCATTTAGACAGAGTTGATGCAGATCTTCCTCAATCTCCAACTCTTCATCCTCGGGCGGTGACTCGTCGTCTCCAGACGGGTGTATCCCACACCCTCTGTCGTGGTCCTGGTCCCTGGCCTCCACGTGCGCCAGCAGGCCGCCGCCCCCGGCTCCGCTGCTCGCGCGCCGCGCTTGCTGTCCGGCCGCGGCCGCTCGCGCCGGGCACACCCTACGTAGGTGACCTCGTTGTCTACATTTGCCGCAGATGAAACGATTGTATTGACAATCATCAACCCGATGATCGGAACCTCCACAAGCGCTACAAGGATCCACCTTGTTTCCGCTACCGCCTCCGCTGGCGTTTGGTCCCCGATACTTAGGAGGGCGCGCGCCGCCGCCGCCTCGCGCCGAGGCACCGCGGCCGCGCCGCGCGATCCCGGCATGAAGTATATCGGTGCCACCGGTGTTGTTCGATGCGGTCTCAGCCCGCTCCACCGCTGCCGCGTCTCGTTCCGCCGCTTCCATCGCACATGCGATCTTTACGGCCTTGGAATATTCTAGGTTCTCCTCTGTGAATACACGCTGCCTAATCGTTTCACTGCTGAGTCCACACACCAGCTGATCACGCAGGTTTTCCTCCAATACCGTCTTAAATTCACAGTATCTCGCTAATTTTTTTAATTCCGATATATATTGAGGTATGCTCTCCCCAGCTTGTTGTCTCCTTTGTCTGAAACGATATCGTTCCGCCATAAACGAAGGTTTGGGTTGTAAATGGTCTGTCATTAATTGGGTAACTAGTGCATATGTTTTTTCACTGGGTTTCGCCGGGCTCGTTAAATTGCTTAATAGTTCGTAGGCTTCATCGCCCATTGCCGCGATTAACGTGGGTAGCCATAGTTCTTGTTTAATCTCGTTCACTTTAAAATACATTTCCGCTCGTTCCACATATAATGTCCAATTCCCGGACCGCACATTGAATTCCAACAACTTCCCTATCGTCATGTTGATTATACAAAAAAAAAAAAAGAACTAATTTCGCAAATCCCATCCTCGTCGCCACTGTAATGAATTAGAAATGAGACACGTACCGCTAGTTCAACCGTTTATTGTGGACTGCCCGTCCGACACAATATTATTACATTTGCGCTTGCGCGCCGCTTATACACTACAACTTCCAATGCCAGTTGGTATTTTGCTGATCCATCCCAAAGGTGCGAACAGTACTCCATGCACGATCGAACTTGTGCTTGGTATAAGTTGAGCAGGTGTTCCGACGTGAAGTACCTACTTTCGCACCTTTGCGAGGACTCCCAGCTTTTTGGCAGCTAGTTTGGCCTTGGATTCAATAAATGACCCAAAGTGACCCAAGGTCTACTGACAATGAAATTAGACAATTCAAAATAAATTTAAAATAACCGAGGTAGCTAAGAGATGACCAGTTTCAACTGACGGCGTCCGTTCACGAACATGACACACGGATCGGCACCATTTAGCTCAACCATTTTGAAGGGAACCAAATGATCCAACACATGCGCCACCATCAGCGAGACATTCAGTGAGCATGACAAACTCTCAACCGCCAGGGCATATTCAAGTCAACGAAAAACATATCTCGTAAATGGTAGCTTTAAAGTACATAGTGCTCACATGTATGTGCTATGCAAAGATAATGTAGTTTTAGATCTTCAGCAGCTCCAAAAATAGTCACCAATGCTAATCAATAAATCTATGAACCCTTATCGCTGTGGAGCTAGACCAGCATACAGCCAAACATTTTTATCTGTGATGTAATCATCCAATTTATAATATGCTCGGCTGCCTAGTGTGCGTTTAATTTAGGACTTAAATTTTGTCTCATTTAGTTGAACAATGTGGGGAGGTATTTTATTGTAACACTTTAGACAGAATCCCAAGAAAGACGAATCTACTTTAGCCAGCCTGAAACCTGGTTGAACAAGTTGGTCCCTATTTCTAGTACTATAGTTATGTCTGTCATTTCTTTTACCAAAAAGATGCAGATTTTTTTTTGCGTACATAATGTTTTCATATATGTATTGACAAGGTACCGTCATTATGTTAATTTCCTTAAACAGTTCCCTTAGAGAATCGCGCATACGTAGATTGTAAATGGGTCTGATTTCTGCAGAATAGAAATAGACTCTATGTTTGCAACTCGGCCCCAAAGTAAAATACCGTAAGACGTAATACTATGAAAGTAACTAAAATAGACCAGTCTCGTGGTATCCACATCAGTAAAGTGTCGGATCTTTCTGACAGCATATGCTGCCGAACTTAGCCGTCCTGCGAGAGATGTTACATGAGGACCCCATGAGTCGAGCGTGATTCCCAGAAAAACAGTTTCATCAACGAATTCCACTTTCTCTTTATTCAATACTATATCGCAATCACTACTTTTGACATTTGGTAAAGCAAATCTTATTTGGCAAAGATAAATAAAATTCTCGGGATATGATGTAAATAGTTGACTTATTAAATATATAAAGTTTCAATTGCATAGCTCTTATGCTTTAGAATTTATTAATATCTAAAAAGCCCCGATTTCGTCACTGATTCACTCACTGATGGTCAAAAATTCTGGGGTACTTACGTCTACGTACGTCGTCGTACTATCGATGTAAAAAAGTATTAATCAAAAACTTTTTGATTCTTTCTCTTATTCGTGCTCAGGTCGGGTAATAAAGCGCGAAATTAAAAAAAACCTATAAAAAACATTTTTATTATTATTATTATATAAAACTAGCAACCCGCCCCGGCTTTGCATGGTTGCCGTCATCAATGATCGTTATATTCCAACAAATGAACACAAAACAATATCAAACGACCTACGTATAAACCTTCTTCTTGAATCGATCTATCTATCTGTTAATAAAACCGCATTCAATTCAAAAGATCAAAGCGACATGACTGACGGACTGAAGGCAGGAAGAGACTTTGTTTTATACTACTCGTATGTACAAATATTATAGATTGAGAAAAACAAATTAACTCACTGTGTTGTAACAGTATTCACGTTTCGTTTAATGAAAAAATATGTAGACATTGTCAAATTAATTTGGTGAATTGAAAAACACTAAGTATCATTATAATTATAGATATAATTATAAATGGGTAACTACCGACTATACCTTGATTAAATTAAAATAAAGTAATATTAAGTTACATTACGAAATAATAAGATATTGATAAATAGGCACCTATTATTATCATAAATTTTTCAATGACGTCAAAAGCGACAATTGCATCGGTGGTGTCCGATAAGGCGCGACAATTTAAAAATATGAAATATGGGGACCGAACATGAACTGCATGGGTAAGTATGGCAACGATCTATGGCAACGACGAAACCCTACATTGCGCGTAGCCCACCACGCACTTGGCCGGTATTTTTACCTTTTTGGAATCCTTAAAATGAGCTCTTTATTTTGATACCCACATTGCAGGTATCGACGAAAAAGTAGTTTTATTACGTGATTTTTATTTTTATTTTTTAATTATTACTGTGATGATATACATTTTTAGAATCCTTAAAATAAGCCCTTGAATTTGATACGGGCCCATATTATAGCTTTAGAAAAAAATCTTTTTTTTAAACTTCAAACAAGGGCATTTCCCAGCTGCCACGTTTATTTATTTTTTTCGTCATGTATCTAAGAACACTTGGGCAAATGAGACAAATCGAACGATATCCTAACGAAATATGTCCGTTCAGTAGTTTGGAAGATATCAGGCAATAAAGAATATTTTATTTTATTCTACCGGCGCCAAAAAAATAACCCTTTCCTTGCAGTCGGGGTAAAAAGTAAGTGAAATCCCACCAAAAACATTTTCATGTCAAATGTTGCCAAGACGAGAGCAAATATCTCGCACTGTCAAAAAGTTATCAGATCTCTACGTATAATCTCCACTTTACTAGCCTTACTTCACAAACTCTACACTTTAGTCAAATTATGTATGAGGCTTGGCTGTTTAGTTACTACAAGAACTATTGTTTAACAGAAAAGTAATGAACAGTGAATACACTTTTCACCTAGCGCCCTAACTGTAGCGAAACGGCCTAGCCACATACATATTTTGACTAAGGTGTAGAGTTTGTGAAGTAAGGCTAGTAAAGTAGAGATTATACGTAGAGATATGATAACTTTTTGACAGTGCGAGATATTTGCTCCCGTCTTGGCAACATTTTACATGAAAAGGTTTTTGGTGGGAAATTCTTTTTGCCTAGAGAGTTTAATTTGGCCATGCATTACTCTACCAATTTCGATGAGACTGTGTTCGAGTCCAGCGCTAGTGGAGCAGCTCGGCTATCTGATTAATGTACATGGTTAGGTTGACTAAAATGGCGTATACATCTGCTTGAAAAATGGAGGCGTACTGCCAAAGGTTTACACTTTTGGCAAACCTCGGCCGCACTCCACTTATCCCACAACCTACTTTGGATCCTATTTTGGAACCATCCGTGTACTAGATCAGGCTGAATGCCTCCTGAGGTGGCTGACTGTTGGTCTAGTAGCACCTTAAGGAAATTTTCACTGAGTATTGTTTCTCAGATACATGTCTCAGTAGCATGGCATCAGTTGTCATTGTCATGTCGAGAACTGGCATTTCCAGTATTGAGTCCTGTAAGTTCCTCATTTTCGGCGAGAGCCAGCAACTACTGCCCCGAATCACGGTAGTCCAAGCAGGGCATTTGGTGCCATTTTGCGACATGGAGACATATACATATAGCCCCTGCATCCATTAGACTGACAGTTCTCTAAACAATAAAAAAAGAACTCCTTTATTCTTATAGAAAGGTATCATGTTACTAATTCTCCACATGTCTAGTACGTTGGTTATATACATATACATTACATATTATTGTTATTGTGATATTATTGATATTTTTATTGTGACGAAGATGGACGTTTTATATGCTTAAGTAAAATAAATAGATTATCAATATGTTTTCCGTTCGACGTGTTTAACGAGTCTTGTTGTTGCAGTGACGTGTCCAACAACAATATCAGCGCGCTGCCGCGCGATGCGCTGCTGCCCGCCACCGGCCTGCGCGAGCTGTGAGTATACGTGCTACACATTACTATACCTCCTGCCGCGACTCCCACCACGTGCTGTGAGTATACATGCCACACATTACTATACCTCCTGCCGCGACTCCCACCACGTGCTGTGAGTATACATGCTACACATTACTATACCTCCTGCCGCGACTCCCACCACGTGCTGTGAGTATACATGCTACACATTACTATACCTCCTGCCGCGACTCCACCACGTGCTGTGAGTATACATGCCACACATTATTATACCTCCTGCCGCGACTCCACCACGTGCTGTGAGTATACATGCTACACATTACTATACCTCCTGCCGCGACTCCACCACGTGCTGTGAGTATACATGCCACACATTATTATACCTCCTGCCGCGACTCCACCACGTGCTGTGAGTATACATGCTACACATTACTATACCTCCTGCCGCGACTCCACCACGTGCTGTGAGTATACATGCCACACATTACTATACCTCCTGCCGCGACTCCACCACGTGCTGTGAATATACATGCTACACATTACTATACCTCCTGCCGCGACTCCCACCACGTGCTGTGAGTATACATGCTACACATTACTATACCTCCTGCCGCGACTCTCACCACGTGCTGTGAGTATAAATGCTACACATTACTATACCTCCTGCCGCGACTCCAGCACGTGCTGTGAATATACATGCTACACATTACTATACCTCCTGCCGCGACTCCACCACGTGCTGTGAGTATACATGCTACACATTACTATACCTCCTGCCGCGACTCCACCACGTGCTGTGAGTATACATGCTACACATTACTATACCTCCTGCCGCGACTCCACCACGTGCTGTGAGTATACATGCTACACATTACTATACCTCCTGCCGCGACTCCCACCACGTGCTGTGAGTATAAATGCTACACATTACTATACCTCCTGCCGCGACTCCAGCACGTGCTGTGAATATACATGCTACACATTACTATACCTCCTGCCGCGACTCCCACCACGTGCTGTGAGTATACATGCTACACATTACTATACCTCCTGCCGCGACTCCACCACGTGCTGTGAGTATACATGCTACACATTACTATACCTCCTGCCGCGACTCCACCACGTGCTGTGAGTATACATGCTACACATTACTATACCTCCTGCCGCGACTCCACCACGTGCTGTGAGTATACATGCTACACATTACTATACCTCCTGCCGCGACTCCACCACGTGCTGTGAGTATACATGCCACACATTACTACACCGCGAGTATCACACAATATCATGTACACGACACAATATCGTATACATGTTATTTGAGTAGTTCCAGTACACAATTAGGTACCTAGATCACCTAAGTCACATTGCCAATGCCATGTTATGCTTTGTTATGTTAGTGAAAACTTATGACATAAATAATAATAATAATCTACCTACCAAGAAAACAAACTCTAAATGTAACGTCATTGAGGTACAAAATGACGGTAAACACGTACTTCAACAAGGAGCACGTGACCGTGGCAGAGGTCACGCGCAGCCTCTTATGTCCCCGGGCCTTTTCATTACCATTACTTTGGGCTTGATGTTTACACTCTTCATAATGTTAGTCCTTCAGCGCCGTCCGCCGCTACAGTCTCTAAGCTATCAATCATGTGCTGTACGTAGGTTCGATTCGATGGTGCCCGGAGATGACTCCCGAGCCGACCGGCCGACTCCTATCCTGCGATCCTCTGAGGTCCCGTGAGGGTAGAGTAACTTTGTGTACTCTTTAGCTCGATTTGACCGGAAGGTATGTAGATGTTACGGCCCAGCCTCTGTTAGTCGAGCGCAAATGCTTCGGGGACCCATATATGTGTCAGCTGCTGATCAGTGCTAATACTCTATATAGTCTAATGTACTCGAAGTAGAGGTCAACGCATTCGAGGTAATAATTGTAATATCAATAACATTTATACATATTAATATATAATAAACCTCGGTATTTTACACATTTATAAATTACAAGCAACACCTTTTATTTATCACAAACGAACATGGATAGTAATTTAAATACTCTAATGGAATTGGAAAACACTGAGATTGCGAATTCTATAATAACTAACATTGAACACGTACACAATTATATTCAACAAGAAAACTCGAACTTTACTGTTTTGACCCAGAATATTCGGAGTATCTACAGTAATTTTGATGACTTACAGGTTAACCTATCACAATTACAACACGACTCAGATGTCCTCATCCTGACTGAATGCAGACTAAATTATAACAGACAATTACGACTGCTTAATAATTACACCTCCTATTATACAAAATCTCAGCTCAACCAAAATGACGGAGTTGTTGTATACGTAAAAATATCCACCAACCTCAAGTGACAGAAATTAAATTAACACATGCGTCTGCGATCCTAATATCAATCTCAGACTTCACTATTGTAGGTATATATCGTTCCCCGTCAAATGTATGTGTAGACAATTTTATTGCTTCCCTGAATCTTCATCTGACACTATCAAAACACACAAAAACGTTATAATTACAGGCGACATAAATATTAATTTAGTGTCCAGAGACATAGAAATACCTCAGCAACGCAATAATAGATTGAATTACCTGAATATGCTGGCAGGTCATGGACTCCTTCCGGGACATTGCCTGCCTACTAGACTGCTAAACTGTCTGGATCACGTCATGTTGAAGATTGATAAGTGCTGTGGCTCAGCTTTTGTGGCTGTTTTGAACACGTCTATCACAGACCATGCTATGGTACTTCTCAACATAACTCATACAGTTAAAAATAAAACTAGAAATAAGTACAAAACCATTATTGACTTTGAAAATGCTTACAAAGACCTAGTAAATACGGACATTTCATTTTTTTAAATTTGTGAAGATCCAGACATTTTAGCTAGTAAATTGATAGGGTTGTAAAAAACTTTGCTACTTTCGAACACTAAAATAAAACTAGTCTCCGGGTATAGGCGAACTCTGAAGCCATGGATTACTTTAGGGGCTCTGCGGTGTATCAAACTTCGAAATAAAATGCAAATACAGTCAAAGAAAGATCCCTACAATGTCATTTTAAAGATCACATTCAGACGCTACCGTAATTTCTGCTCGAACTTAATTAAAAAATTAAAGAGACAATACCATAGGACTCAAATTAATGACTCAATAAAAAACCCAAAACAATTATGGCTAAAAATAAATGAAATCACCCAATTTAAAACTCCAAAATCCTCAAATAATTGCCTTCTGAGCATAACACCGCATCCCCTTGACTCACTAAACCGAGTAAATCAATTTTTTGTTAAAATTGGGAAAACCCTAGCTGAGGATATTCTTAACAATTTTGGTATGCCACATTATATCCCTGCCACAAACTCACAATCTTCCTCGTTTGTCCTGTATGAAACTGACCCACAGGAAGTGGATAGCATATTGGTGGGTCTTGATTCAAAGAGCTCACCGGGTTGGGATGAGATACCCACCAAATTCCTGAAGTTGGCCAGGGATTTGGTTGTTCCACTAATAAGTAGGTTAGCTAATTTATGCTTTAAAAAAGGAATATTTCCTACCGCTTTAAAAAAATCTGTGGTGACCCCTGTGCACAAGGGTGGGGATGCAGACGACGTCAGTAACTATAGGCCAATATCTGTTTTACCTTGCATCTCAAAAATTATAGAAAAACTGCTTAATTGTAGACTCATTGCGTACTTAAATAAAAATAACATCTTATCCAATTCTCAGTTTGGCTTTAGAAAGGGTAGATCTACACAGGATGCTGTCTTAGAATTAACTTCTGAAATAATTAATAAAGTAGATAAAGGAGATAAATGCCTAGCGGTGTTTTTAGACCTCAAAAAGGCATTTGACACCGTTTCTGTTCCCATCCTTCTGCGCAGGCTTGAAACTATGGGTATAAGAGGTGTAGCATTATCTATCTTTGAAAGCTATCTTAAAGACCGCAAACAGCAGGTTAAAATTAATGATTTGCTTAGCCATGAAGAAAGCGTAGTTTACGAAGTTCCGCAAGGGAGTGTGCTCGGCCCGACACTCTTTCTCTTATATATAAATGAGTTATGTAACATTCGGGTTAGTGCCGGGCGGATCATCTCCTATGCAGATGATACCGCAATTGTTTTCTTTGGAGTATCATGGGCTACCGTGAAAAATGCTGCCGAAACAGGACTGGCTGAAATAGCTAGCTGGTTAAATGCAAACCTCTTAATGCTCAATGTCCTAAAAACAAACTTTATTTGCTTTACCCCGAATAGGAGGACACAGCCTGGAGCTGATTTTGAAATCAAGATTCACCGGTGTGTCAACTTTCTTCACTGTGGCGGCAACTGTCAGAATATTGAACAAGTCCGTTCTACAAAATACTTAGGAATAACAGTAGACCAAAGATTGTCGTGGCACCACCATATTTAAATAACTATGGCTAGGGTTAGAAAGCTAATATGGGTTTTTAGGAATCTGCGTCATGTGATGCCAGCACAGCTGTTAAATAAAATATACGTTGCGCTTGTAGAGTCAGTAATTTCATACTGCATACCGGTTTGGGGAGGTGCCACCAAAACCAAATTTCTAGATTTGGAAAGAGCTCAGAGGTCACTCATAAAGGTAATGTATTTTAAACCCTACAGATACTCTACACAAGACTTATACAAGATCAGTGGCCTGCTGACGGTCAGGAAATTATATGTCATCAACATAATCTTATGCCTCAATAAAACGTTACCTTTTACACCAACCAAGCCGAAAAAAAGACGCAATGATATTGTTGCTCACTCCCCAAGGGTTCGTACTGTTTTTGCTAGACGTCAATATACCACCCAAGCCAGCTACATCTACAACAAACTTAATTTGGAAATTAATATTTACCCAAAGCTTCTCCAAGAGTGTAAAAAGACCTTGACGGAATGGTTGAAACCACTGTCATATGATGAAACAGAAAGCATCTTGGTTAGAGTCAGCTAGGTAAGGAAAGTAGCAATGTAAACTCCTCCTGACATTACACTCACAACACCCACTCCTCACAACAACACTACACTTAACATACATTACACTTCCATCCCCTTACACACACATTCACTCATACATCATAAATTTCAATCACACTTAAAGCTGTTAATTTGATCTGAATGTTATTTTCTATATTGTATTTTCTTTTCTTTTAATTTATTCATAAGTATTTGTTAATTAATTGGTCTCAACATTGTAACTGAAGGAAGTAGCGAGGCAGCCCCAACACAAGTATATTTTATAACTTACTGGGACTGTCTCAATTAATTAAGGTGTTAAAAATGTATGAGATACAATAAAAACCATTTTGCTATTAGCGAATAACCTATTAAATTATCACGGAAGCTACGCCGCGCGCGCGCCCTCTATCAAATTAACGGCGCATATACGTTCGTTCATTTTTAACCGACTTCAAAAAGGAGGAGGTTTTCGATTCGGTTGGTTTTTTTTTGTTGATTCCATTCGATTCTTCTTCTTTTATGTTAACGAAATTCTAATATAAAAACGTATTACAAATCAATATCGTCGAATTATTTTCCTGGGAACAAACCTGATCCTGCACATAATTTGGACCATCGAGCTGAATTGTGGAGGCGTCTAAGACAAGAACCTCTGCTTGTGGAGTTGGAAGACACGTTTGTACTAGTAGCCATTGTTAAACTCTTCAAGACACGAAAAAAATACGAGTGAAACGTAACGGTCAGGTCTTTGTTTCCGTCTATACCCATCCTTTAAACGATTTGTGCTAACTTGTGTGTATTACGTTATAGTGCTTCGAGATTCGGGGCGCCGCGCGGCGTTGCTTCCGTGCTAATTGAATAGGTTATTCGCTAATAGATGTCGCGCGCGAACAATATAATATAGTCTAGTTCTTGTATGGCTAGTTGTGCGTTTACTTGTCTCCCTGAACCAAGATCGTGGAGACACCTACATACGCACACACTGTCACTGCGTCTTAGGGCCGGCGCTGACTGACGTGCTAACAGTAAGTCAAGACCAATACTTGAAAACCTCGCCGGCATTGCAGACAAGATTATGGAGAATAACAGAGTAGATATGTGTGGATATTTCTTCGTTCCCTTATGGGATTCGTAAAATTTATTTAATTCTGTATCTTAGTTAGTTTAAAGACACTATAGTCATGTTAAGTAGAACTGTTTACTTGCACAACTTGCATTAGCAGTGAGTGTCCCTGCTGATAGAAAATAGACTAACTACTTGATACTTGCTCAGTTGTTTCATTTTACCACGGTATGTATACCGTGTTCGAATTCTGCGAAACATCAATTAGATATCATAGAAATAATGAATGCCAAGACATGTTACATATTGCGCGACGCACAGACGACAGCAGCTGTGCAGTCGTAAGTAGTAGTGCGATGGTCACGTAATGGTCGTGTGTGCGCAGGAACCTGTCGCTGAACCGGCTGCAGGCGCTGGCGGGCGGCGCGCTGGGCGGCGCGGCGCTGCAGCGCTTGTGGCTGGACCGCTGCGCGCTGCGCCGCCTGCCCGCGCACGCGCTGCGCGACCTGCACCACCTGCACTTCCTGTGAGTACCGCCGCGCGCAGGCAAACCGCCATGACCTAAATATAACATATCATCTACTTCCTAAATACGTTGTTTCTCCATCTACAGATACAATAATAAGCTCTAATTTAAATTTACCTTGGACTTTAGAAGGCCGTTTTTTATTATTTTTACATATTTTATTTTTAGGAAGACATTAACAAATAATAAAATAAGTGATTATTTCCTCAATGATATGCTTAGTAAGACAGTGACGCGCCCTCGCTATCAATGACACGAAGTGGCGTTCAGTCTGTGAGTGGCCGGTCGCTCAGCACCAGCCTGTGGCGCGTTTCCGCTGCGGGCCACAGACAACAGCAGGACGCAGGTGGAGTGTGTCGAGCACGGAGCACTCGAGCTCGATGACGGAGCGGTCCAACATTGTGTGTAGTGTACTCGTACTCATAACATTTATTACAGTCCACAACGTTTTAGATGTTTAAATTTAATCACTTAGAGCTAGGCACAATCGAGGACTCAGCGACATCAATTTATATAAAATAGTAATCCATTCATGAAATAATAATCTAATTTATAAAACAATAATAATACCTATACTTAATAATATGAGTAGAAAAAAAAACACAATAGGTACCTGTATTTTTATTTTATTTTATTAATTTTAAGAAAACTTACTCTAGTACATCTAAATAAGCAATACAATATGTAAATGAAGGCCAATTACAAATTTCCACTGATAAACATGTACAAGATAAGATATATAAAGATCCGCGTAGACAGAATGTGGAATCAAAGGGAAAACAAAGAAAGCCCTGTTCATAGAATGAACATAAAAGCATTCACGACACAATTACTATAATATTATTATTAAACAGTTGTGTTAAAGAAATAGTTACGCATATTTATTTTTAGTCTCTATAAGCTAGTAACAAATAAGTCCGGGTCGGGATGTGTGTGTATCTGACCCACAGACTACAGGTATAGTAGGATTGGCAGTAGGTCCTAAAGAATGTCTTTTTTACCTCCTTACTACACCTTGAAAACCTGCGAGCCAGCATGTTACACCGAACCGCCATGCCCCTGCGTTCCCTTTCTCGTTTACCACATGGCCAAGGTACATGATCTGGCTGACCCTATTGAGCTCCACCCCACCCAGTGTCACGGGCGGTACGCAAGACGGCGTTGTGCCCGGAACACCAGTAGTTCGCTCTTCTTAACATTATATGTCAATCCGTGCGTCCAAGCATATTCCTCACAGATGCCCAGCAGTCTCCGCAGGGAGCTGATCGACGGTCTCAACAGCCCCATGGCGTCAGCGTAGCTAATGTTGTTCACAATCTGACCATCTATAGAACAGCCTACCCTGTTGCCGTTAAGCTCGCGGACCAGCTCCCTAACGTACATGTTAAAGAGCGTAGGGGAGCGTAATCCCCCCTGCCTCACACCACACGCCAACTGATATGCATCTGAAAAGAAACCTGCCCACTTAATATAGTTTGTCTGATGGTGGTACCAATACTTAAATATATTAGTAACCCCCTCAGGCACCTTTTTCTCATTAAGTTTCTCCCACAGTCTGTCATAATTGTTTCTCTTTCATTACTGTTTTAAATAATTCGTAAATGAGAACTAGCCAAGTCAGACCTTAGGCTTCAATATATTATCCTAAGTTTACAAGAATAATAAAATAGAAAACCTAAAGTATTAAACTAAAAAAAAAAAACCTAGCACAATAAAGCATCATAAAATTCGTCCACATCGCCGTCAACTGAAAATGTACCCAAGAGACTGGCAGCTTAATCTCTGACCAAGGTAAAAACCAGCTCTTGAGTCACGGAAAGTGTCAACCAACCATTTAAAAAGAAGATGTGCACCTCTGCAGCCGCAGCAGCAGCACCCGCACGGGATGCTGAACTAGGAAGATGGGATGGCGCAAGAGTATCGACGCACGTAGCGTCCCACACTAAAGGCCTACCCAACTTCCAAGGAAATAGAGACATGCCGTCCGGTCTCTTGCCATCGTCGCGTGCCAAGCCATTGGGTTCTAAGACAGCCGGAACGCCGACGGCGACGAGAGCACGTCATAATGAATGTCATTAATATTCGCGTGCCGCGCTATGCGACCCGCACTCCGGCTGCACTACAGGCCATGGTGTCCAAGGCTGTTGACAGCTTCCCCACAGCGACAGCGATGGTAGAACAGCAGGAAGCTCCTAAACGTAGCGAAGCAGCGAAACGAAAAGAAGTGTCGTCAAACATAGTGCCAGAAGCCAAAGACCCGACTCCCATTTGCCCACAGCCAGTAGACGCGCTCGCTCCGCAGTAGTAACAGAAGTGGTAAGTAAATTATTCTGTACTAACCTGCAGAGCGGCTCATCCCACCGTCTCTGAGCACACGGGTTGTCGGGTGGATCAGTGTTCGGGCAAGCAAGTTTCCAAGCATCTATGGCCTCGGCGAAGCACGGCACATCAAAATCAACCAGTGTAGGAGCTAGAATATTCCTGATTAATTTCTCAGTGGCGTGGACCAAAGTCAAAGTCAAAGTCAAAGCATTTATTTCAATTAAACCATTTACAGGCACTTTTGAATTGTCAAGGAGTCGGTCAGTTAGTCAGAAAGTTGAAGCTAGTTGCTCGTTCCAAAACGTAGGTAGGTCTCTATGGAGAAGAACGAGCAAGAAACTCCACGGACACTCTTTTAAAATCAGGTTTTTACAAAATACTGCTTACATTATTCTTGTTGCTTCTATATGTGAAAACAATGAAGGTAATCTAGAAATACAAAACATAAAAAATAATCAAGATAAAAACCATGGCAGTTAAGAGTTGACCAATCTTTACTGACAGCGCCCGTTCACGAACATGACGCGTGAATCAGCACCATTCAGCTCAACCATTTTAGAGGGAGCCGAATGACCCAACACACGCGCCACCACCAGCGAGACATTTGAGTGAGCATGACAATTCTCTCAACCCCCATGCTCATTTTTAAGTCAAACACATAATAATTTACTTAAAATATGGCTCCATGGTACACATGGACCGAGGATATAAAGGCAGGCAAACTAATACTTGAAATTTTGCGGACGCCGAGGCCCCCTATTCGAACAGGTAGAGTAGCTAAGTTACATGAAGAAATTATATTTTATCTTTTTAAGTTGTTATAAAACATTTTATGTTGTTATAAATAAATTTTAGGACTGACCATAGTGACCGTTGAACTTGGCACCCATTTAGATCTCACTTCTTTTATCGTTGACCTAGGCAGGCATATATCACAATATTGAATTTGGTTCTCATTTTACACTTATGTTTTTATTTTTTGATGGGTTTGAATTAACAAAAAGTTTTTTGTTTTTTATTCTCGCAGTTCAACCTAGAGGTTGTTGACTGCTTAACTGGACAATCCTGTGGTGCCTTAAAAAGTTTTAGGGCCTCAAGGCCAGGGCAAAGACTTATAAACTAAGTGACTACGCTAAGGGCACCCCCTGTGGGGTACGAGCCTCGGCTTAGGGCGTCACTGAGAGAGGGCAGCAAAGGGACAAGCTGGATCGGGTCTCCATTAATTAGGGGCTAATTTAAAGCTAAAGGCTCAGCAACGCGGGCTGGCACTAACAAGGGTCGGGGGGGGGGCGTTACGGGGACGTCGCGAAGGACCTCGGCGGCGAGGTCGGAATGACGGAAATCTGTGTTTGTTTTTAACTAAGGTACTAGTGGCCCTATTACTCTCTTGCTGGAGGGTTATAGCGTCATCTGGATCGGATAGGGTATGACGTGGACGTCGGGTCCTGCTAATACGGGAAGGGGAGTATCGGGCGGCCGCTACGACAAGCGGGTTGCGGTGTTTCTCCGCTTGATCGAAGAAGCGCTTGCAAGCGCGCTTCATAAACTAACGGATGGTCGGGAGTTTGAGATCGAGATGAGGGTTCTCGTTGCGAACATAGAACGGGGCGCCCGTTATTTTGAACTTTTTTTTTTAATTAAAATCTAGGAACTTTTACTAAATTCCGGAGGATCTTAACACCGCGAAGTAAAATTCAATCTCAAATGCACAACGCCATCTAGTGACACGTATATACAAATTCTAACAATTGTCATTCGATTGCGGTTACCCTGACAATACCATCAATATACGGTTAAACACTATACTGTGCTCGTTAGTTTAGTACTAAGCTCTACGTATATATTTATGAAGCTCCCGTGTACTGTTCGACTTTTAATTCTAATCAGTAACTTGACAGTTCAAAGAATAATAATGATAGGGGGGCAAGGGGTATCGTGTTACCCATAAACTGGGTAGTGGAGGTCCGATAGGCAGTCGCTCCATGTAAAACACTGGTATTCAACTGCATCCGGTAAGACTGGAAGCCGACCCTAATATAGTTGGGAAAAGGCTAGGCAGATGACGACTTAAAACTATTAAGCGCAGGCCACACCGCCACCGCCAGCTAGCGGGCGGACATCGTGTCACCTCTTTACATACTAGTTGACTAGCTCGCGGTGTGAACCGAACTATGTAAAGAGGTGACGCCCGCTAGCTGGCGGTGTGGCCTGCGCTTTAGTGTTGGGATAGTGAACGATTTTGTGTAAAGAACGAAGAATAAAAATGGTTTAATTTAAATAAACCTTTCGTAATGTTCGTAAGTATGATATTATGGAATAAAAGAACAATTAATAATCCATACTTTCCATACTTAATTCCATACTTAATATTATAAATGCGAAAGTAACTCTGTCTGTTACGGTTTCATGATATAACGACAGAACCGATTTCGATGAAATTTGTTATGAAAATAGCTTTAACCCTGGGTCCGTCCCCAGGGTTAAAGCTAGCATAGGCTACTTTTTAATCCGCGACTTCGTCTGCTTCCGCGAAAGCCGACATTCACGCGGACGAAGTCGCGGACAAAAGCTAGTTGTTAATAAAAGTAATTTCCTTTCTTTTTCTCCAAATAGAAACAAAATAAAAATTATTTTACTTTTTTTACTTTTGTCATTTAAATAGTGTAAAGATATAGATGGGTATGATGTGTGTAAATAGATTTTTAATAAGTAATGTATATCGTGTTTTTAAGTTAATTTAGTTCACCAGTTCTAACACCACTTCGCGATCTTTTTTTTGTAAATTTCTGGTATTCCTTCAACTGTCAAGTTATTGAATAGAATTAAAAGTCGAGTGCATTCACGTTCATTCAGAACCGATCTAATCGACTGACATGACGTCTAAGTAACACTGTGCTAAATCCTGTTTACTTTTATCGTCGCTGAATATGTAGACGATGCAAAAGTGTCGGTAAATAAATAATCCGGGAAGCTCCGAGCCGGGGCGGGAGGGCACGCGCCGCCCTCGTCCGCCGCGCGCCGCGTCACCGTCGAGGCCGGCCATTACTCAGCGCCGCCACGGGAACGCTCGCGACTTGTTTGTCACAGGGGCGCTAGCTTCTTTCTTTTAATATTTTTTTTCCTTTTGGGCCTGAATGTTGTAAGTCTGTTGAAGCTACGAAGAGGTAGTCAGTACGTCTCATGCGCATTTTTAATTGTTGAGAGATGGTGTGCATTAGTGAGAAGGTATTGTTGTGTTGTAAGTCCACAGAGAGATACACTGGGCTCCCTCTATCTGGCAGAATCTTGAAAATTTATTTGGCATAACACACTTGGCATAATCTTCTTTAAATTAATATTTTAAGGTATACACATTATTCATCATCATCATCTGCCTTTTCCCAACTATAAGGGTCGGCTTCCAGTCTAACCGGTATACACATTATTATTTAATATATTTTTTTTATTTGGCAGATTGGTTATCTGTCCGAATTTACAGTTTTGTTTTTATAAATTGTGAAAGAAAATCACCTAATGCACAAGGTTCAATCAACGTTGTCACTTGAATTTGTGCAAAAGCGAGCGCAGCGAGCTTGGAACTTGGAGCACCCCGACGCGGACAGGTTAGGTTAGACGGGAATCCCTTTCGTGGTTAATTTTTTAAACCACTCAGAATTAAGAGCCCTGAGGGCTAATTCACGTAATTTTATGACGCGCCGATAAAGTTGTAGTGCAGTTGAAGTTAAGTTCAAGTTTGAGTAGTAAACGGTATTCTTGTAATCTTTAAACTGCGCGTAAGCTGCGCTTGAACTGCGCGTCAACTGTACGACAACCAAACTCTACCAAACTTACTTATGATACTGATATGATACATACTGATACATGATAACTTACCCACATGAGAAAAAATATCGATTCATTACATTTCAATGAATATAACGTTAATATAATATTAAAATAATACCCCAGTACAGATTTTAGTGCTTTTTAACTGTTATTTTGAGACGTCTAGCGAATAGTAGAACACCGATTATGATGCGTTCCGAAGCACGCACCAAAGACGCGCAACAGTAGAATGCCGTTATTGCGCTCGCGTGACGCGAACTTGACGCGAGCGTGTCTGACAGCGGTAGAGAATACGAAAAGCGTAGTTTTGATCGAAACTTAACTGCAACTGCACTGCACCATCACTTTTTTTGTTACGGGAATTAGCCCACTGCTCAGCAAGTCTTCGTCGCCCGGACCTCATTTTTTGAGCACCTACTGTTGATATCAATATGCGTAAATAAAATGCTTTAAAATATTATAAGTACAAAACATTACCTATTACTTACTACTAAAAACGATTCTGACTTATAAAAGGATGAGTTTTGAATGCAAGTAGAAGTATTGGATTCTGCAACCGCTGTCAGCTGTGTGATGTGCGTCGCTGGCTCGTGGAGCGCGCTCGTAATTCTCGTCCCCAGTCCTCACCTCACACATTCCACTCGCGAGTAGTCGCGAGCGCGTGACGTGTGAACGTATCCCGTCGGACGCGAGGGACTCCTCGCTCGCCGACACGTCACCCGATTCAAATGAATCCGCCGCCTACCCTCGCATGACAATAAACAACTTCCGAACAGTTGCCAAACAAATAGTAAACAGGTTTACGTATACACTGTGAGGCAATATGTTACATGCGACAGCGGGCGACAGCGGGCGGCGGAGGGGTGAGGGCTGAGGGCGGCGGCGGGCGGCGGCGGGCGGCGGGTGAAAGATGGCAAACAACAGACGGGGTTGTTTGTGACGAGCCAGACATTGTGTGCCGCCGACCTATGTAGGTACTAATGTACGTCAGCATCAGCACACAGTTAAGCTTGAGAGTGAACAGTGCGCGCAGCACGCCGGGAGCCGCTGACGCCGACATAGGAGCGCGGCTCGTGCTGTACTTAATTACTTAATCATAATTCTTCATTTATCTCACCATCATAGAAAAGCACTGGATAACAAAATGCACAATGTCAAATAGAGATACACATGTGTGACGTATATAGAATAGCAATGAATTACAGATCCCCCGTCTCTGTCAGATAGGACACCTTATTTAACAAAGTTAAAGGTTAAGCACGGACTAGAAAAAAAAGAAGGACTCCACGCCACGCATATCAAAAGTGAAGCACCTAAAGTACGCCGGACTGAGACGCACACATAGATCGGTACGGTCGGTAGTCGGTACCTACTGTACTTTCGGAATCCTTTTTTATTATAGTCCGTGACTATGATGTAAATGTGTGCGGGAGGCATCAAACGGTCTGGCTTACTTAGGGTGCTTCACTTTCGATATGCGTGGCGCGAAGTCCTTCTTTTTTTTCTAGTCCGTGAGGTTAAGATGAAAAACAAGACTGAAATTACAATACAATTGTAATAAGAAAATATTGTAGTAGAGACACACTGAATTGCTCTAGAATCCTCTGAAAATAATAAGTAAGTAGGTGCTGTAGGAGTTCCGAGCACGCTGAGCTCTAACGCTAGGTACCGTTCTTTTAAATGAAGGAGGGGAAAACGAGAGAAAATCTGTATTGACTAAATAGCCCGTCGACCTCTGACGACGCCAGGTTAAACAATTGTTATCATTTTCATTTTTAGAGTTCCGTACCTCAAAAGGAAAAAAACTGAACCCTTTATAGGACCCCTTTTTTTGTCCGTCTGTCTGTCTGTCTGTCAAGATCATTTATCTCGGGAACGCGTAGAGGTATCGAGTTGAAATTAAAACCTTAGGTCTACGATCCGTTGAAGCTGTGAAAAAATCAAACTTCTAAGTTAACGTGAAAAAAAGATACGGCCGATTATGTAAAAAAAAAACGTACATTTCGAGAAAATTTTCCGTACAATGCGAGGTCAGCTTATACTGGAAATGTATAGCTTGATGTGTAGCCGTGTGTACCTACAAAGTGCGGAACCCTCGGTGAGCGAGTCCGACTAGCACGTCTAGCACTTGTTATTAAAAATAAGCCCTACGCTTCGAAACCCAAAATACTTTCTAGAACAAATCCAGAGTGTTTAGGCAAAACATTCAGTCAAATCGTTTCAACCGGCTGCATGCCACATGCGTTACCAAACATGCCATACGTACCTGTTAATTATTTGAAATAGATAACATTGTGACCTGACCCTAGTCAAATGTAGACAATAAAACAATAACTATGTAGATTTCGCGACGCGCGACAGTGTTGAGCACCTGCACCGGCCTGCACCGGGTCACAGTAAAGATATCTAATCTTTACTGTGACCGAGTCCCGCGGGCCGCGAGCGACGACCACCAACAGAACACAACATGCACGCTACCTAGGGTTACCAACCCTACTGTATAGTATAGTATCCTACCATATTTGAATTGGGAATTTTTTAGCTCGCTTTTTGCGCGCCACGCCAAGGACTTCACTCACACCGGATTGTCAGCTAAAGAGAGTGCTGAAATTATGTCAGACACCTTTACTTACTGTGCTGACATCGCCATTGGTCGCGGATCTATGACCAACGTTCGGAGATGTGATTGGTGGAGTGACTATTTAGTTGAACAACGAAAAATTTATCGCAGAGCGCGTAGACAGCTTAATAAGCTTAAAAAACGTAAGGTTACCGGGGACCTGCTGACTTTTGCATTAAATACGTTTAGAGTTGCCAAGTCACGCTACAAAGCGTCGGTGGAAAAATCTAAGGGTAATTTACTGCGTAAAATTGTTGTAAAACTAGATAAAGAAGGTCCGTGGTCTCCTTTATATCACGAGTTTAAGACTAATAGATCAGTCGACCTTGCGTATGTCCAAAACATTAAAGTAAATAATAAACATAGCACCGGTATCGAAGAAACAACGGAAGTTCTACTTAATACTCTGATACCCGATGATTCACCTATGAACGACAACGAATACCACCAACAGATCAGAGCGTGGGCTTCGGTGCCACCTGAATCACCAGCGTCAGATCTACCATCCACTGACGAGTTCATAAACGTTGTCAAGAGACTACCAGTCAACAAATCATCAGGTGAAGATAAAATATCTAATAGAATGATTATAGAAGCGTGTAAAACAGCGGGTGACGCGATCTTAACTGTTTATAACCGGTGCATCGCGGAAGGTATTTTACCTCGTGCCATATACGAGGAAAAATACCTTCCGTGGCTTTATACGAATTATCCCAAAGAGTGGCGACAAGCCCCCGGATGACCCGAAGTCGTACCGGCCCATGACACTACTACCATCTTTGGGAAAACTCCTGGAGCGCCTTATCGTTCCACGTTTGCTACCGCATGGACCAAAATTTCATAATAGTCAATTCGGTTTCACCAAAGGGAAATCTACCGTCGACGCGGCGCTATCTGTTAGGAAAATTGTTGATTCGTCCGAACATAAATACGTCATTGGGATCTTTCTCGATATCTCAGGGGCTTTTGATAACGCATGGTGGCCTATGCTACTACATAAGATGAAAACCCGTGGTTGTTACAGAAACATCTATACTCTTGTTTACTCGTACTTTTTAAACGGCTCCGCGAAGCTCAAACTTGGACATCATTCTATGTCGAAGGCTCTCACCATGGGATGTCCTCAAGGTTCAGTTATCAGTCCATATTTATGGAATGTAGGTTTTGATGATTTGCTTGCGATTCCACTTCCTTGCGGTTGTTCATTAACCGGTTACGCGGACGATGGCCTTCTGCTTATTCAGGCAAGTACCCGGGCTGAGCTTGAAAATTTGGCTGACACATGCCTTCGCTTAATATCTCAGTGGGGCGACCGAAACCGTCTAACCTTTGCACCTCATAAAACCTATCAACTTATTTTAAAAGGTAATCTTAAATCATGGCCTAGTATTCAATTTAATAACGTTCCCGTTAAAAGGAAACAATCAGTGTGCTACCTTGGTCTGGTCTTAGAGAAAAACTTTTCATTTATTGACCATATAAAAACAGTTGGTGAAAAAGCTAAAAAGAACTTTTATGCCTTGACGAGTGTTGCGCTTGAATATGAATTGCTTGCTGGCGGGATGAATCTGGGAAGGGCCGGTAACCGTTCAGGCGAAATGAAAGCTTCTTCGGAGTGTTACTTCTTCTTTATTATAATACTGCTGGATTCGGAATATCGAACCACCGAAATTGACCTCCTTATATAGGCTGTTCTGACCAATCACAGCCCTGCAACTTTGCGCTCGACACTAATATTTTGCACACGGCACCATTGTCGCCGTTTGTATGGGGAAACTATTTCAGCCAATTTCTGGTGGTAAAATATACCTTATAATGTTACAAACATTTTCAGCGCATGGGTATTAACTTACTCTAGCTAATTACAAAAAACCCTATTACAATATCTAGATTTTAACCCTTAAAAATAGCAAAAAACCCTTGGCGGTCCTCGTTACGGTAAGGTTTCTCAGTACTTAAACTTATGCGCCACATGGCACATGTGGCGCCGCCAAGTGTGTGGAAATAAAATCACAGGCAATTTCTCACTTTATTTGTAGGTACATATAAAAACTTAGTAAATCCTAGATTTTCCTAACTACCATTCTATTTTATTTTATTAAACCCTTAAACTTCTAGGTAAATAAATTACAAAACAAAACTAGCACTTTATTCGATATTTGCCTTAACTACTAACAAGTTTATTCACTTAATTTCTTACAGATCAGCCTCTGAAAACTTATTTTAATACATATTCACTTTAAAGTTATAAGAATGCAACTACACCTTATTTACTTTATTGTTTCAGCACATATAGCTTAACAGAATTACATCTAATTGCTAGCGCCCTACTTTAATATTCAAACAAAACGTATTCCACTTAGTTATCGCACGATTATTAATGTACACTACTTACATGCATTACGAAACATATTCACTTAGTAATTTCATGGTTAAAGCTAACACTATTTTACCTTAATAAAACATAGCCACTTAGTACTTTCACTGTTCATAACTAACACTACTTCCTCGTTATCGAAACACTAGCAGTTTCACTTAAAGTTCATAGTTCGTCGCTAACATTCTCCCCCGCGGTGCGCAGCACATCATCCCCTTGCAGCGACGATGACGCAGGAACCAGCGCGATGACACGACGCGTGGGCCGGCGCAGCACTCCTCCCGTCGTCCGCACGTCCAGTACTCTGGTTCTGCCGTCTGGACCGGGGTACACCTTGACGACTTCTCCGCGGGGCCATGAGTTTCGTGGTAGTGTGGCGTCCACGATCAGTACGATGTCTCCCTCTCGTGGGTCACTGCTTTCCCGCCCCTTGGTGGCTCTTAGCATCAGGAGGGGCAGGTACTCTTTGACCCATCTTCCCCAGAAGTGGTCTGCTAGCCTTTGGGTAGTCCGCCAGCTAGCTTTCCCGATTAACTCTGTGTCGTTGAATTCTCCCGGCGCCATCGCTCTGTATGATCTCCCCAGAAGGAAATGGTTAGGCGTCAGGCTCTCGTCGTCTTCGGGGTCCATACTGAGAGGAGTGAGGGGTCTGGAATTTACTGTGTGTTCGACCTCGGTCATCAATGTATGGAGGACTTCTTCAGGAGGGCTTCTTTCATTGAGTACCGCTGCCAGAGCGGTCTTGACTGTTCGCACGAGTCTCTCCCAGGCGCCCCCCATGTTTGGGCTTCCCGGGGGAATAAACTTCCACTTGATGCCCCTTTCTTGCGCGGCTTGTTCTAGTTCCTTGCTTGCCCCAACGAAGTTAGTTCCATTGTCGCTGAACATAACTTTCAGGGTCCCTCTTCTGGCCGCCATCCGCCTCAATGCCATTATCATGGAGCTGGCGCTGAGTGAAGGTGCCAGCTCGAGGTGAATTGCCCTGGTGGTGAGGCAAGTGAATAACGCCCCCCAGCGCTTCTCGACTCTCCGCCCTACGGTGACTTGCATCGGCCCGAAATAGTCTACGGCCGTGCAAGAAAACGGGAACTGGTGATGTTGCAACCTCTCGCTTGGTAGGTCGCCCATTGGAGGCACTTCCGGTAGCCTCTTCTTTGTCTTGCACCACTGACAGCTGTGTGCGACCGCCTTTAAGGTCGCTCTTAGGCCCAGAATCCAGTACTTCTGGCGAATCTCGTTCATAACCGTAGTTGTGCTCCCGTGAAGGAACTTTCTGTGGTAATGTTGTATGATGAGGCGCGCGATTCTTTGTTTCCCATCCAGGACGATAGGATTCATTTTTCTTCTTTCTTCGTCACGAAACTTCATCGTTCTGCTTCGTAACTTGATCAAACCGTCACTTCCTACGTAGACGTCTATCTTCTTGAGTCGACTAGCGCTTTCTAATGGTTTTTCTGCCTTCAAACTTTTGATGTCCGTCGCGAAGCTGTCTTCTTGACTCATCTTCATTAGTAACTCTGTTCTCTCAGTTCTGCTTTCCTTATGTGCTCTTCCTCTAAGGGCAGGTACCGACGTTTTTCCCCCTCTTTGCTGGTCGGCCGCGTGGTGATCCGGGCCTTCTCCTTCCGGGTCCTTCTTTGAGGTTTCCATGGCCCGTCCTTCTGGCGAACGGCGGCGTTGGTTGCTTTACGGGTCTTCTTCAATAAGAGGCATGCGAAAGCAACCACTCTGGCCGTAGCGCGCAGTAGTCGCTCCCAGTTTGAGAACCTCTCTGGATCTAGTAAGACCTCTTCCTTCGCCCTTATCGCTGTCACCCTTTGTTTGCTCTTCTCCTCCGGCATGTCACCCTCTGGCTTGAAATCGTGGGTTGGCCACGCTTCTTCTGGCTGACGGAGAAACGCCGGCCCTTGGAACCATCTGGCGTCATGATCGAACTCGGCTGGGGTTCCCCTTGTGGCGTCATCCGCTGGGTTCTGCTTCGTAGGTACCCATCTCCAATCTTCGGGCTTAGTCCTTTCTTCAATCTCCGCCAGTCGGTTGGCCACAAAGGTTTTGAACTTCCGTGGCTCTGCCCTGATCCACTGCAGGACCGTGCTGGAGTCTGTCCAGTAGACCTTCTTAGATACTTCAAGCTCTGTTTCTTCCTCGATCGTGGTGGCCAGCCTGGCGCCAAGCAAGGCTGCTTGCAACTCTAGCCTCGGAATCTGCTGCTGCTGATACTGGTTTCGTTGGCGTAACTCTTGCTTTGCCGGCGATCATGGAGATATGGACTCTTCCTCCAGCTTCGACCGCCCTCCAGTAGACCACTGCCGCGTAAGCCTCTTCGCTCGCATCGGTGAACGCGTGCAGCTGCCCTTTTCTGCCGCGGGGAGAAACGCACCTTGGAATTTTCAACTTAGTTAACGCCGATACTTCTTCTAAATATCTTGACCAGGTTTCCTTCTGTTTGTCATTGATTTCCTCGTCCCAATTCGTTTTTGTCCACCAGATGTCTTGAATCAACTTCTTCCCTTGAATCAGAACCGGCGCTGCGAAACCCAAAGGGTCGAACGTAGACATTACGGCGCTGGTCACTTCCCTCTTTGTTGGCGTCCGCCTGCCGTCTAGCAGGTCCTTTGATGTGTTGCGTAACCCAACGTTGAAAGCTAGCGTGTCTTCTTTCACCAGCCATCTTAGCCCCAGAGTTTTCTCTTCTTTTGTTAGTTGCAGCGAGTCTTCTTTACTAATTTCTTCCACTTCCGCCAGTACTTCTGAGTCGTTACTGGCCCAACCCCTTAGGTGGAAACCTGCTTCTGCGTGAATTTCCTTCACTTCTTTTGATATCTTTTTAGCTTCGGTTGCAGACGTGAAACTCTGAAGGTAGTCATCCATGTAATGATTTCTATTAATTGCCTTCACTGCTTCGGGATGAGTCTTCTCGAAATCTTCTGCATTCTTATTCATTACGTAAATCGCCGTAGCTGGCGATGATGCTGCCCCAAAAATGAGCGACGACATCCTGAATTCTTCAGGCTTGCCCTTTCTTTCTTTCCCGCGCCACAGGAACCTCAGACTATCTCGGTCTTCTTCCCTTACTTTGACCCGAAGGAACATCTCCTGGATGTCGGCCATCACGGCCACCGGCCCTTCCCTGAAGCGGAGCAACACTCCAAATAGTGATTGCAATAGGTCTGGCCCTGGAAGCAGGGCATCGTTGAGGCTCTTCCCCTCGCATTTAGCCGCTGCGTCGAAGACTATTCTCGGCTTCTTCTTGACTGGATGTATAACGGCAAAGTGGGGCAAATAGAACACCCTTCCTTTAGCAGCCGTTTTCGGAGCAGATTCCGCGTACCCCTTCTCTATCAGGCTCTGAATTTGCTTCTCATAGGACTCTTTGACTTCTTCATCTCGATCCAGCTTCTTCTCAATATTGACTAGGCGTCGAAGTGCCTGCCTGTAATTGTTAGGCAGGGACTCGTTTTCCCTCTTCCATAGGAGCCCCGTCTCGAATTGCCCGCTTGCCAGTCTCTTCGTAGTCTTCTCAAGGGTTTCTAATGCTCTTCTGTCGCTGTCATTTGACGGCAGCTTATTCTGGATCCCGAGCGACTCCAGTTGGAAGTGCTCTCGAACAACCTCCTCTATGTCTTCTTCGGCGACTGTTCTTTTGCCATGGCGGACGAAGTTCACTATGGCGTTCGAACCTGCTTCACACCCATGCAGCACCCACCCCAAGTTAGTAAGGGAGGCTACTGGCTCCGCCGGCTTGCCCTTCTTCAGTCTTCTGGTTACTATGAGACCCCAATTGTCCTGGCCTATCAGCAGCTTGGGTCTTTCGGAGTTATAGAAGAGTTGGTCTTCAATTGCCTTCAGATGCTGGCAGTTCTTCAAAACTTCCTTGCTTATGCTTTGTTCTGACAGCTTCAGGTCGTCAATGGTTCTCGCCTCGATGGTCCTCTTGTCTCTACTGTGAACCCCTCTAATTTTCAACTTGATCTTCTGAGAGTTGTTCTTCCTCAATACCTTCCCACCGACTGTCTCGATTGCAAGAGTCTCTCTCTCCCCTTTGGCCCCAATCTTCTCGGCTATTGATGCATCTAGGAGTGTGACTGTTGACCCCTCATCCAGTAGCGCTAACACGCTCGCTTGACTCTTGGGCCCGTAGAGGTTCACGGGGATGATCTTCAAATAAATCTTCTCTTCTCTCTTGGAGCTGTGGATTGAGGCGACCCTTTCTTCTGGTGCGCCCCCTTTATCATCTTCACTAGGCTTCTTCCCCGCGGACGTTGGCGGCTTCTCTGAGTGCAAGATAGTGTGATGCCATCTCTTGCACAGCTTGCAGACGGGAGCTTTGCAGTTGATTCTTGAATGCTTGAAACGTAAGCATTTGAAACAAATCTTCGCTTTCTTGATCAAGTCCCATTTTTCATCTATGCTGGCTTCTTTGAACTTTCCGCATTCTAATGCAAAATGTTCCTCTTCACAGATCGGACAACTCTTCTTGAATTTCTCTTTTGGCGCCTCTTGCACAGTGTTGACAGGTTTTCTCGTTCCCCTCCTTTGCTCCGCAAGCGCTTCAGGTGGAGCGAAGTCCCTGCACATGTCGGCTTCTATTTCCAAGAAGGCTTCAATGAGTAATAACTCTTGAATTTCTTCATCTCTTCTACTTCTATGGTAGGCGAACCACCGGAACTTCATGGAGGGTGGCATCTTGTCCACTATGGCCTTCATGGTTTCAGGCGAGCTTAGGTAATGCGGCTTCCTTAATGCCTTGATTGTTTCAATGGCATTCTTCACCCTGCTTGCAAACACGCATATATCGCCTGGGTTCTCGCCCACTTTTGACAGGTTCTTCATCTTCTCTAGTTCAGCCAGTGCCAATGCTCCGGGCCTTCCAAATCTTGCTTGCAACCCCTTGATGACTTCTTGCGGGTCTTCGGCGGTGAACAGTAAACTCTGGACGGCTTCTTTGGCTTTCCCCTGGATTGCTCTTCTTAGGCGCGCTAAGTTTTGTGCGTTGCTGAAGGAGGCGGCCGTGTCTTCATATGATCTCTTAAACGCCAACCATTCTTCGCAGGTCCCGCTGAAGTGGGGGAGCTCGAGGTACTTCGGTGTCGTGACGTCGCGTGATCTGTCTGATAGCTTGAGTATGACTTGGGCTAACTCCTGTATATCGCTCTTCTTTTCTTCTGGTTCGAACGGCCTCTGATCCCTGCTAGGCTTGACCCCGCTCTGGATGAACCACTTCTCCACTTCTTGAGATCGCTCGAATAATTCTTCTCCCGCTCCATCTTCTTCTTCTGACTCTGCAGTCACAAGTTCCAACTCGGCTTGAGCTACTCTTGATCGTGCTTCCGCTAGCTCCAGCTCCCTCAAGGCCACTGTCATTCTTGCTTGCGCTTCTGTTCTTCTTCTGTGCGATGAACGGACTGACTGGGTATCTAAGTCGCGGGTCGGCTTCCTTTGGCGAGGTTGATGCAGACTCTCATCTCTTGTTGTTGGCACGCTTCCTTCATAACGACGTGCTTTCACGGCGACGCTTCTATCCGGGTTATGCTGTGTGAGGTAGCTTTCCACCCGGTGTGCCGGATACGATGATTCGACTTGCTCTTCGATGGCGCGGGTCGGGGGCGCGGTGCGGGTTGACGCCCCTGGTCGCTCTTCGTTGGTGCGGGTCGACGGCGCGGCGCGGGTCGGCGCCCCTGCTTGCTCTTCGTTGGTGCGGGTCGACGGCGCGGCGCGGGACGGCGCCCCTGCTTGCTCTTCATTGGTGCGGGTCGACGGCGCGGCGCGGGTCGGCGCCCCTGCTTGCTCTTCATTGGTGCGGGTCGACGGCGCGGCGCGGGTCGGCGCCCCTGCTTGCTCTTCGTTGGTGCGGGTCGACGGCGCGGCGCGGGTCGGCGCCCCTGCTTGTTCTTCGTCGATGCGGGTCGGCGCCCCTGGTCGTTCTTCGACGGCGCGGGTCGGGGGCGCGGTGCGGGTCGGCACCCCTGCTTGCTCTTCAGTTGCGCGGGTCGAGGGCGCGGCGCAGGCTGCTTCCCCCCGTGATGATTCCTTTGCGGCAGCTCGACTGGATTGGTGTGCCCGCAGGCTAGGCGGCGGCGTCCTCCTTGTTAGCGTCGACCGGCTCGCGACTGACGCGCCCGCAGTAGACTCGCTCGCAGTTTCACTGGTTGCACCCGGGCTCCAATCTGCCGACGTAGTACTTTCCTCCGTAGTCTTCGAACGCGCTGATCTTGTAGAAGGCATTTTCCCAGTTTTCTTGAACCCGATCCGACGTTGAAGGACCAAATTGTTGCGCTTGAATATGAATTGCTTGCTGGCGGGATGAATCTGGGAAGGGCCGGTAACCGTTCAGGCGAAATGAAAGCTTCTTCGGAGTGTTACTTCTTCTTTATTATAATACTGCTGGATTCGGAATATCGAACCACCGAAATTGACCTCCTTATATAGGCTGTTCTGACCAATCACAGCCCTGCAACTTTGCGCTCGACACTAATATTTTGCACACGGCACCATTGTCGCCGTTTGTATGGGGAAACTATTTCAGCCAATTTCTGGTGGTAAAATATACCTTATAATGTTACAAACATTTTCAGCGCATGGGTATTAACTTACTCTAGCTAATTACAAAAAACCCTATTACAATATCTAGATTTTAACCCTTAAAAATAGCAAAAAACCCTTGGCGGTCCTCGTTACGGTAAGGTTTCTCAGTACTTAAACTTATGCGCCACATGGCACATGTGGCGCCGCCAAGTGTGTGGAAATAAAATCACAGGCAATTTCTCACTTTATTTGTAGGTACATATAAAAACTTAGTAAATCCTAGATTTTCCTAACTACCATTCTATTTTATTTTATTAAACCCTTAAACTTCTAGGTAAATAAATTACAAAACAAAACTAGCACTTTATTCGATATTTGCCTTAACTACTAACAAGTTTATTCACTTAATTTCTTACAGATCAGCCTCTGAAAACTTATTTTAATACATATTCACTTTAAAGTTATAAGAATGCAACTACACCTTATTTACTTTATTGTTTCAGCACATATAGCTTAACAGAATTACATCTAATTGCTAGCGCCCTACTTTAATATTCAAACAAAACGTATTCCACTTAGTTATCGCACGATTATTAATGTACACTACTTACATGCATTACGAAACATATTCACTTAGTAATTTCATGGTTAAAGCTAACACTATTTTACCTTAATAAAACATAGCCACTTAGTACTTTCACTGTTCATAACTAACACTACTTCCTCGTTATCGAAACACTAGCAGTTTCACTTAAAGTTCATAGTTCGTCGCTAACAACGAGTATATCTAAAGCCACTTGGGGACTATCATTTTTAACTTTAAAAACTATTATGGGGCTACCTATTTGGGATGTATGTGCTACGGAGCACCTGTTTGGGCTATATAGGGCCACTATAGGGGCGGTACGACGCAAATTGCTTCAAAGTCAACGTTTGGCTTTAATATTTTTATGTAAAGCATATAGGACCGTTAGTACTGAAGCCCTTCCGGTTCTAGCAGGCGTGCTTCCAGTCGATCTTGAGGTGCAACGACGTGCTGCAATGTACTATTCCGCGCGAGAGACCATGGACGCAAACTTTTTAACTCAACGTGACCGCGCTAAGATCTCTAGATTATTTAAACCACAGACTGACGTCTGGGAGGAACTTTTATCCGAGTGGCAGTGTAGGTGGAATGATTCTAGCAAGGGCCGTCACCTTCATCAGTTCTTTCCATCCGTTCGTGAGCGGCTGGCCAGGACATGGCTGGAGGTGGACCACTGTGTTGCCCAATTTCTAACAGGTCATGGCAACTTTAAAAGTAAATTATTTTCTTTCAAGCTTGTTGCTTCGCCTTTGTGTTAATGTTCTACATCTGACTGTGAATACGAACAATCTGCACATCATATCTTATGGGAGTGTATTCTTTGGCAGAAAGAACGCAATATTATGTTGGATAGTGTTCAGGCTACATCCGGAGCAGTTTATTATGCGGACCTTGTGGAAACTAGATCTAATTTCCGTGCGTTCAAGCGATTTTGCCATACCTATTATTGGAATCAAATTTAATGTAACAGCTCACTTTTTAGGGCCCATTAATTATGTCAATTATAATCCGTGGTGCTTAGCAACTGGGTTTCTCCCAGTTGTAAACGTCCCTTTGTGCCTATTGGCCTAGTTCTGTTCTGTCTCCTGCTTGATTTGGAGGGAAGTGGAAAATATGTTTTTCTTACTCCTCCGCTGTTCTTTTCTGATTAATTTCGTTGCGGGATCCAAGACAGTTGAATCGTTTCTCTGGGACTCTTCGAGCTTCATTGCTCTGGCGCTTTTCTGGTGGTCGCCACTGTTGATTCTGGCTTACAGGAGTTACAGTGGTTAGGGAATAGTGTGGCGGGCTTGTCCCAAAAAAAAAAAAAAAAATCCTACTATATCAGAGGCCCGACTACTATATTTTTGAAAAAAAGATCTAGTAGGCGAAATTACTATATTTTAAAGGCCTACCTGTTCACATCTGCTTGCCAGGTAGCCATTTTTAATTGAATCAATTTTAATCAAGTTTAGTTTCTTTCATTAGAAAGAAACTTGATTAAATTAATTCTATTAAAAATAGCTATGAACACTTTTCGATAGGCAAGTTATCATAGGCGTGTTTGTTAATAAATTATATTTGATAAAAAATACGTCTCATCAAGTTATCTGATGGGTGAAGGTCGATCTTCCACGTCTCCTCTACTATAACGCCAAACGCGCTGACAGGATTTAGAAATGTATGGAAATGACATACGCTGCGGAGAAGTCACGTGACGTACTGGCACAGTCAAAGTCAAAGTCAAAGTCAAAGCATTTATTTCAATTAAACCATTTACAGGCACTTTTGAATTGTCAAGGAGTCGGTCAGTTAGACAGAAAGTTGAAGCTAGTTGCTCGTTCCAAAACGTAGGTAGGTCTCTATGGAGAAGAACGAGCAAGAAACGAAACGAACGA
Organism: Charanyca ferruginea; assembly: GCA_947361185.1. NCBI lineage: Eukaryota > Metazoa > Arthropoda > Insecta > Lepidoptera > Noctuidae > Charanyca > Charanyca ferruginea. The sequence goes on from OX376065.1 coordinate 115,759, forward strand.
AACGAGCAGTAAAGTTAGATATCTTAAAGGCCTATTCATACCTAAGCGGTATTCGCTACCGTCTGCGGCAGAGAAAACCCAGTGGGTATGCGGTAATATTACTGTTCAGACCTAAGCGGTATTGAGTTGTGAGGGGCGGGATGCATGCCGCTGCTCCCGCGCGGTATGTACTTCTACCCACAGCGGCAGCGAATATCGCTCAGGTCGCTCTAGCCGCGGTACTTGATACTAAATACCTGAGCGAAACCCGCGCGGTATGTACCTCTACCCACAGCGGCAGCGAATACCGCTTAGGTATGAATAGGCCTTTACTGTGGTACTGGTAACAATACCTATTATTATTGTTACACTACATCTCGCACGCGCGCGAGTGGGCGGCGTGTGCGTGTGCGTGTGTGAGTGTGCGACCGGCGCGCCGCGAGCTCTCTCACGCCACTTGCGCGTCTCGCGTCACTCCGCGGCCGCGAGAGCGCGACACTCGCTAATCCTGCCGCAACCACATACCAGACACGTTTGGCAATACGTGCTGGTGGAGGACGCCTGCGGCACTTTGCGAATACGTTCGTGGACACGAGGCGGCCGAGTGCGTACTGCCAATACTAACGAAGTAACGAGTGCCCTGAGCGGCGAGCGCCTGTCGGCGACTGCGAAACGCTCTTGCACACAAACATGCCAAACAAAACAACAGTATTGCACATGCACTGTCAAAGTTTGTTAAAGCATACTTCCTTACATCACAGCGTGCTATCGTTCGACATAACATACTACCGTACCATTCGTCATACATCAAAGCATAGGTAGGTACTACCGTTCATCAAAGCATACTAAGTACTGTTTGCCAAAGTTACAATACATTTAGTTGACTATTTTTTTCCTACTGCACAGGTGTGCAGCTCGCGGCTGCGCACGCGCTCGGCTCAATGCCGCCCGCTTGCTGCTGACCTACACGCGTGCTACTCGTAGTACCTCTCACGAGATGACGATCATTGTCGATTAACTATCAGCTGCAGACGGGCGACGTCCCCGCCTCCCCGCCCACCGCCGCCGTACTGTTGATAAGCTGATTCATGAGAGGCTAGAGCCGCTACGAGCCGACGGGGATGGTCGCCGAGCGAAAGGGATCTCTCTCGAGTTACAGGCACAGATATCGAGGTTTAAAGATCTTGTAAATAAGTGATATGTTTTACTTATTCGGCATGCAATAGTACAAATAAGTCGCTTACAAACATTCATAATTATTTATCTAAGTCTATAATACTAGCATCAGCTGTGATTAAGTTTCTAACATTTTGCTTTTCAAACGACTAGAATTCTATACCTGTACACTGTCATACATTTGACTCTGTGTCAAAAGGTTTGGCTTGTTGGGCTTGTCTATAATATGTAGGTATGATGTATTATAGCAATTCGATAGAGAATTTAAACAACGTATCCAGTACTGTTTCTTGTTTTAATAGAAACATTTGCTTTGATCGATGTCCTCCTTGTTTCAAATACTTTCAAAGTGGGGCTCATTAGTCATCGGTACTAGTCTGTAGAGCGAAGTGGTCGCAGGGTGTCGGCGGGGGGCGGGGGGCCGCGAGACACGACAGTGCTAACAGTACCGCGCAGGAGGCTGAAGGCCGCGCCTTCGCGCCAGGAAGAGGTCGCTTCCGCCGACCTTGTACCATTTACATACACGCGTCCGACCGGTACCTGCCCGCGCCGCGCCGCTACTAACGCCACGCTAACTACGTCATCCACTGCCCCACCACACTAGTTACTCAACATACTGAGACTGCGAACATCTAATTATCATGAGATTAAAATGGTGACGTTTTAGTAGGCACAAAAAAGTACGGAAGTACTTCATAATGAATAATGCAACGAATACTAACTCACATATAGATAGAAATACACTCTATGGCATTGACCTGGTCCTAAAGTAAGGAGGGAAACTCCGTAAAAGTTTTAGTGGACAAGTTACCTTCGGTAAGCGCAAACTCCTTTAACAATGCACAGTTTCACAGAACTTACACGCTATTGAAATTGAAAATAACAAAAACGAAAGAAGGAAGTTACGGAAAATATTACCGGCGCCACACATTGCAGTTGTACCTACACATACGCCACCACATTGCATGCACACCGCCACATTGTGTACACACCGCCACATTGTGTACACACCGCCACATTGTGTGCACACCGCTACATTGTGTACACACCGCCACATTGTGTGCACACCGCCACATTGTGTACACGCCGCCACATTGTGTACACACTGCCACATTGTGTACACGCCGCCACATTGTGTACACACCGCCACATTGTGTGCACACCGCCACATTGTGTACACACCGCCACATTGTGTGCACACCGCCACATTGTGTGCACACCGCCACATTGTGTACACACCGCCACATTGTGTGCACACCGCCACATTGTGTACACACCGCCACATTGTGTACACACCGCCACATTGTGTACACGCCGCCACATTGTGTACACACCGCCACATTGTGTACACACCGCCACATTGTGTGCACACCGCCACATTGTGTACACACCGCCACATTGTGTGCACACCGCCACATTGTGTACACACCGCCACATTGTGTACACACCGCCACATTGTGTACACACCGCCACATTGTGTACACACCGCCACATTGTGTGCACACCGCCAGATTGTGTACACACTGCCACATTGTGAGCTCACCGCCACATTGTGTGGCTAATAAGACAAAACGTCTAAACGGAAATCTTACAACTTAAAATAGATCAGGGTTTTTTAGTGATCAGTGGTAGTAGCGAATGCCTCCGAAGTACTGTTTTTAAAATACACAATTGCCTCACATTCGACATATAGCTTGGCAGTTGAGTAAAACCTTGAAGTGCCCTTCACCATCACCTTTAAAATTGCCCTTTGCGCTCTTTCCAACACATGAAAGAGAGTTTTATAAGTTCCTCCCCATAAAGGTATGCAATATATTAACACTGACTGACATAGGGCAGTGTAGACCATGTAAATCGTTGAGGCATCAGCGCTGTGTCACAGATTCTTAAAAATGTACAGATAGGTATGCAGGTCATCGGAAATGGTTGAAGTTTACTTAGAAACCGACAGATGTTTTCGGATGAAATTTAATTAAATCATTGAAATGTTTCATCATCATCATCATTTCAGCCGAAAGACGTCCACTGCTGGACATAGGCCTCCCCCAAGTGGCGCCACATTGACCGTGGCGCCACTGATCCCCGCAACCTTTACCAGGTCATCGGTCCACCTAGTGGGAGGCCTTCCAACGCAACGTCTTCCGGTTCGCGGTCGCCACTCTAGAACTTTTCGACCCCATCGGCCATCTGTTCTGCGAGCAATGTTTAATCTCTATTAAATTTAGTTTATTTTATTCAAAAACATCCATCGGTGTCTAAGTAAACTTTAACTATACCTTTTTTTTTGTGCGGTGGAAATCCTCATGGACTTCCTCCATCGTGGGGGTGACGGAGGGGTATGTCGGACTCTTACCGACTAAAACCACCGCGGTGTTCCACCTCTGCCTATGGCCGGGGGTGCGGATTTCGCATATGCATTCACCGTTCCCCCGACAGGCCTTGACCCGCTGAACCGTACATATTATTGTAAAAACCAGAAAAAACACACTGTTGTAGGTTAGAATTACCATGTTCGACAGTATCACGTTCTGGCTAGGCAATCTTTTTTACAGTGGGTTCAGTGTGGAAGGCCCTGCTCGGGATATTACCATGAGCAGATGTCAGGCGCGCGAAAAAACTTTGAAGCAGCCCTTAAATATGTACAGAATAATCAGGAAAAAATCAAAATGGATATACTGGCTCCACATGAAACGTCTAAAAATTTTATACAATTTTGGAAGGAAGTCAAGAAGCTAAACCCTAAGAGTGGCTCTCCTGTTAGTGTGGAAGGGGAGACTGATAAAACAAGTATTGCAAATAAGTTCCGAAAACACTTTGATGTAGCGCCGCCCACCAGGCAGACTGCGGCAGCAGAGAACCAGCAGTATGGCAATGTTACGGAGGCCTTCCAGGTCACTACCGATGACGTGCTTGGTGTGCTTAGAGGTATGAGGCGTGGAAAGTCTCCGGGACATGACGGTCTGAGTGTAGAGCATTTGTTGAATGCGGGCCAGTATATCTGTTGTGTATTAGCACAGTTTTTTAACCTGTGTGCACAGCATTGTTACTTGCCAGCAGATCTTATTAGCACAGTGGTTGTTCCTATTCCTAAAATAGGACTGGTGATGTCTCGAGCATGGCCAATTACAGGCCTATCTCTCTCGCAACGATAGTGGCCAAGGTTCTTGAACGTCTAATACACAGGAAGCTGAGTCCGTCACTTAAGATCGATGATGGTCAGTTTAGTTTTCGGCCGGGGGTTTCGACTGACATGGCTATATTCTCCCTCAAACAGGTTGTCAAGCATTATGTCGATTAGTCCACCAGTGTGTATGCTTGTTTCCTCGATCTTAGTCGTGCTTTTGACACTATAAAGAAAGTAATAATGTGCCAACTGGGGTTATAGGGCTTATCAGATATTGGTATTGTAACCAGTCCAACTATGTCCGATGGGGATGTTCTGTATCCGAAAACTATAAGCTGTCGTGTGGTGTTAGGCAGGGTGGGTTGACCTCTCCCGACCTGTTTAATCTCTACGTCAACGACCTGATTGAGGAGTTGAGCAGGACACCGGTAGGCCTTAGGTTGGGAGATAGATATGTAAACAACCTTAGCTATGCTCATGATATGGTTCTGCTCAGCCCCTCAATTAAGGGCTTAAGAAAGCTGCTAGGTATTTGTGATCAATATGCTAAAAATCATGATTTAGTTTACAATGCCAGAAAAACACAACTTATGATTTTCAGGTCGGGAAGGGGGCCTCAAAATGTTCCGCCAGTGAGCATTGGGGGGCAGACGTTGGAAGTTGTAGAGAGGTTCAAGTACCTTGGTCACATAGTGACATCGGACATGAAAGACGATGCGGATATTGATCGCCAGCGGCGTGCCCTATGGGTTGTGGGAAACATGCTGGCCAGAAGGTTTTATAAAGCGCAAGTACAGACCAAAATATACACTTATTCAGAACGTATTGTCAAAGTTTCTATACGTGCCAGCTCTGGACTGAATATACAAAGAAGTCTTAGGATGGCAAACGTGTTCAGTACAATAACATCTACTGACATCTAATGGGATTGAAACGTTACTGTAGTGCCTCTGGAATGTTCGCAGAGGCAAGGCTGAACGCGTTTAATGCAATTCAAAGAAGCAGAATTGCCTCATTCATGTCCAGGGTTGGTGCGTGTAGAAACAGTATAGTTAAGGAACTTGCTGACAGGATGTAGGTATGCTACCAAGACCTACAAGCGGTGGTTAGATATAGCCGCGTAAAGTTTATGTCTCTATTTTTATTTAATTTATTATTTTTTGATTTTTTATTTATTAATGGATTTTATTGTATTTTTATTTTATTTTTGGATTTCAAATGATAACGGATTTTTATTGTAATCTTCTTTTTAATTTTTTGGATTTTATTTATTAATGAATTTTATTGTTTTATTTTATTATTTATTCTGGATATTATTGATCAACGAATTTTATTGTTTATTTTAATTTAATCTTTTATTTGTATTTTTTTTTATTGATTTGTATTTTTTGTTCTAATTGTGTTTTTTTATGGATCTTGTATGGTCTGAAATAAAGATTTTTATTATTATTGAACCTCAGCGGGTCCCACCTCCCAGTGCGGCCATTGCTATAACGACCGCACCCACTCTAAAGTGGCGCGCGTGGAACACTGCGCCGCCAACTCGGGCCTATCTGGTCAGACGACGGACGCCCCTAGTCCGCCTCCCGCAGGTTACCTTTCATGGAGGTCGCATCGTTTTGCGCCATCCTCGGGCGCCCGGTGCGTCTCCTGCGGGAGGGGAGAGAGGATGCGGCTCCTCTCTCCCGCTAAGCTGCCTCCTTTGCAGACATGACATCCTCGCAAAAGGAGGCAACCCCGTCCCATGCGCTTCCGCTCTCGACCATCGATTGAACGACGGCCGGAAGCGAGAGATCGCTCCCGCCTATTGCCACAACGAGGCCACGGCGCAGCCCTGCCCAGGCTGGGCACTCCTCCAACGTGTGCTGCGCCGTATTCTCCGGGCAAGCAGCACAGTGGTGACACACCGGTGTCTGCTCCCGACCTATACAACACAGGTACTCCCCAAAGCAGCCGTGCCCAGAAAGTACCTGCGTCAGCCGGAAGCTGAGGGCGCCATGCCGCCTCTCGATCCACGTCTCCATGACGGGTCTTACCGCCGCTATAACGGCGTCCCCGCAGTGGGTTGCGCGAGTCGCGTCTCCTAATTCGGGGCAGGGGACTTTTGCGGGCCTCCTGCGCCTCCCCGCGCCACTGATATAGTGACGAGATTTAATATTACTCAGTCATGACAATGACAAGCAGACACAGTCTGCCGGCATCGTATAGATGTGAGCTTTGAATATGTCGGTGGCTTCGAGTGACTCAGGGGAGTTTGGAAGATAAAAACGCATAATTATTTTATTTTCTATATAAAGGGTTAACAAGTTGTTGGAGAGCCATTCCATTACGAGCCGCAGAGCATTTTCTGCATGTTCTTTGGAAGAGATTCAGTCTTCTCCGCGCGATAATAAGGCCCTGTCATCGGCGTAACTTTTTAGAGGTATGAGGAACAGAGTGTAAAATTCCTCATTCTCCATTGAAAAGGGAGGATCCTCCGACCAGACGGGTGTTGTCTGGTGGGCTACTGCACGACGGTTGTAGTCGGGATTTTGTATATATCCTAAATCCTAATGTCGCGAATAACTCTGCTTGCGCGATCTAGAAAACGTTGGTTGTAGTTCGTACCATGTGCGATAGATGTCGCTACAACTTAATATGTCACAGTTCGGAATTTTAAAGTTGCATAGATCATTTATATACATTAGAAACATAGTTGGTCCCAGGATACTCCCCTGGGGAACCCCGTAATTTAGGGGTTCTTCATCGCTCACCACCCCGCCGATACAAACAGACTGCGTCCGACCTGACAAGTAATCTTTAAAAATGCTTAAATTTAGGCCACGTATGCCGATACTTTCCGTCCGAAATAAGAATGGGAATTAAGACCATGTGAAACGCTTTCGACAAATCTAGGATGATTCCAAAACATTTTCGCTTTTTGTCTAGTAATTTTGTGGCCTTGTTACTAAGGTCTGCAACCACATCTTCGGTTGATAGACCCCTTCTAAATCCATATTGGTTGCTTGAGATTAAATTATTTTTGTCCCAGTAGCTAGTCAAGTTACTATTTAGGATACTTTCTAGAATCTTTGACTTGAGATTGCCCTGTAGTTTGCCGTACGGTCCCTTTTCCCACTCTTAAAAACTGGTGTAAGTTTTGCTCTTTTAAAGCTCTTGGGAATACGCCCGTGGAAATTGCAAGATTACATATATGAGTTATAGGTGGAACTAAAGCTTTTCGCAAAAGCTTAATAACTTTTGATGGTATATCATCCCAGCCAGTGACGCAATCGTCCCATACCCATAGCGACAACACAAGTTGCGGAATCTCTTGTATGTCACTGCAAGTCTCATTGTCCGGACTTTTGTTTAATTTCCGATGCATGTTATCGCGATTACGGATACACCGACCGGGGGTGATCCATGGCTTTAAAATAGTACACTTTCCAGTTTTTTTTAAAGTCTGCGTATTGTTGTCAGTTTGCATTATTTGCATATTTGCATTAGTGACCTTTCCAAAACTGTTGTCGAGTATTTTTTTTTTTGTGGCGTAGTTTGAGCCTGGTTTTAGGTTTGTTTTTTTTAGGGCTAGCTCTATGACCAAGGCATAACACTATTGGAAGATGATCAGTGACATGAGTATTTAATACTATCGTTGTCGCTGGCACAGATATTTAAACAACACATGATACGGTTTGAATTCATTTATTTCTAAAGATTACAAATCACTTGTACAGAAATAAACACTAAAAATTACTTGTTTTAAACATTTTCGTAGTCCAGAAGTATTATAGTGTTAACATTGCGATTATAGTATGAGGGTAATTGTTAAAAGTTTTATAAATTGTCTACCGCCGTGCGGCGCGTTGACGCGATCGACGTACCGTGACTCGTTATCTTTGTTTTTATGATTGAAGTCTAAGGACTCGTTCACACTAGAGGCAAATAAATTATGTTACTTAAAGTTATTTTATTTTGTGACCTTTTAAGATATGGCATTTTCGTAGTTTTTTAAATAGTAAAATGGATGAGCATTTTTTATATATTTTGGTAGTGAGTAAAGTTTTGCTCCCTCATGCATTATAGTTTTTTTTCCATAATTCGTTCTAGTACTAGGTATATGTAAATCTTGTGCGCGCCTCAGAATATGTTTTTGTACTTGTATGTTTTTTGTGAATGGCATCCAGGCAGTTTCCTTTCCTATGGTAGTAGATGTCCAGGTAGAAATCCAAGGGATGCTGTCACGATAAGGAAATCACCGGCATTTTGGTCTCTACTATTATTTTATATATGTAAAATTTATTATGGTGACAGAAGGATACGCTCAGTTCAAACTGTCGCTGATGCTGAAAATGCGGTCGTAGTCGCATTCCAAGTTGGCGGCTACCCACGGTGGAAATGACACCATGACGAATATTTTGGATTTCGCTGTTGACTTAATTTTGTTGAAATCTATGTAAGCGACATCCATGATAACGCAATAGTGTTGCAGGTCAGCGGAAGACAACTTCATCTCGGAGCTGGAGAGCGGCGCGCTGTGGGGCTGCCGCGCGCTGCGCACGCTGCGACTGGCGCGCAACCTGCTGCGCGACGTGCCCGCGCACGCGCTCGCGCCGCTGCGCCACCTGCAGACGCTGTACGTACCGCCGCTGTTGTGCTACAGACACGAGTAGATATGATAGTAGATATGATAGTAGTAGTACTGTGGCGCGCAACCTGCTGCGCGACGTGCCCGCGCACGCGCTCGCGCCGCTGCGCCACCTGCAGACGCTGTACGTACCGCCGCTGTTGTGCTACAGACACGAGTAGATATGATAGTAGATATGATAGTAGTAGTACTGTGGCGCGCAACCTGCTGCGCGACGTGCCCGCGCACGCGCTCGCGCCGCTGCGCCACCTGCAGACGCTGTACGTACCGCCGCTGTTGTGCTACAGACACGAGTAGATATGATAGTAGATATGATAGTAGTAGTACTGTGGCGCGCAACCTGCTGCGCGACGTGCCCGCGCACGCGCTCGCGCCGCTGCGCCACCTGCAGACGCTGTACGTACCGCCGCTGTTGTGCTACAGACACGAGTAGATATGATAGTAGATATGATAGTAGTAGTACTGTGGCGCGCAACCTGCTGCGCGACGTGCCCGCGCACGCGCTCGCGCCGCTGCGCCACCTGCAGACGCTGTACGTACCGCCGCTGTTGTGCTACAGACACGAGTAGATATGATAGTAGATATGATAGTAGTAGTACTGTGGCGCGCAACCTGCTGCGCGACGTGCCCGCGCACGCGCTCGCGCCGCTGCGCCACCTGCAGACGCTGTACGTACCGCCGCTGTTGTGCTACAGACACGAGTAGATATGATAGTAGATATGATAGTAGTAGTACTGTGGCGCGCAACCTGCTGCGCGACGTGCCCGCGCACGCGCTCGCGCCGCTGCGCCACCTGCAGACGCTGTACGTACCGCCGCTGTTGTGCTACAGACACGAGTAGATATGATAGTAGATATGATAGTAGTAGTACTGTGGCGCGCAACCTGCTGCGCGACGTGCCCGCGCACGCGCTCGCGCCGCTGCGCCACCTGCAGACGCTGTACGTACCGCCGCTGTTGTGCTACAGACACGAGTAGATATGATAGTAGATATGATAGTAGTAGTACTGTGGCGCGCAACCTGCTGCGCGACGTGCCCGCGCACGCGCTCGCGCCGCTGCGCCACCTGCAGACGCTGTACGTACCGCCGCTGTTGTGCTACAGACACGAGTAGATATGATAGTAGATATGATAGTAGTAGTACTGTGGCGCGCAACCTGCTGCGCGACGTGCCCGCGCACGCGCTCGCGCCGCTGCGCCACCTGCAGACGCTGTACGTACCGCCGCTGTTGTGCTACAGACACGAGTAGATATGATAGTAGATATGATAGTAGTAGTACTGTGGCGCGCAACCTGCTGCGCGACGTGCCCGCGCACGCGCTCGCGCCGCTGCGCCACCTGCAGACGCTGTACGTACCGCCGCTGTTGTGCTACAGACACGAGTAGATATGATAGTAGATATGATAGTAGTAGTACTGTGGCGCGCAACCTGCTGCGCGACGTGCCCGCGCACGCGCTCGCGCCGCTGCGCCACCTGCAGACGCTGTACGTACCGCCGCTGTTGTGCTACAGACACGAGTAGATATGATAGTAGATATGATAGTAGTAGTACTGTGGCGCGCAACCTGCTGCGCGACGTGCCCGCGCACGCGCTCGCGCCCCTGCGCCACCTGCAGACGCTGTACGTACCGCTGCTGTTGTGCTACAGACACGAGTAGATATGATAGTAGTAGTACTTCATTACGATGCCACTCCGTAACACTGAGACTGTGCATTTGAACAAAGTGTGACCAGATTTATTAAAGCGTTGGTATTAACAAACAAAGTTTGCCAACATACGGAGCTGACCCACTTGCACTCGTCGCTAAACTTCGCAGATAAGTACTGCAGCTAGCTCCGAGCTTTGATACTCTCCCCTCCCCCGTCCCCCCATCACCTCAGCTCCCACCTGTTTACTCTTTATGTATCTCTCCGTAAGCTACTTACCTGCTCAATTCTATGAGATGGTCTTATGATCCTTCTTTCGTTACAAACAAACTACAGAAACGTTTAAAAAAATAAAATGTCGGTACGTGTGGACACCTTTTGAGTGTTAGTAGGCAGGTACAAGCAGCACTACTAGAGCAGGCAGAGTGGAAGCACTCTGCCTGCTCTAGTAGTCCAGATCCTTCGCACCAGATCACGAGTAAGATCCCCCATGCGATGGACCGTTTTAATTATATCCGCAGTGGGCGATCCATTGCATGAGTGTTGCAGAAACACCAAATGTCGCGACAAATGGTGATAAATCGTGAGGCGCATAACATTCGCTGTGACAAGAGTGTCACGAAGAAGAAGAAGAGACAGTCAGCACTACTAGACTGAGCACAGGAGCGCCGCGCTGTGGCCGCGCCGCAGTGAGCCGGCGGCTGCGAGTGCTGCAGGTGCGCGAGTAGCGCTCCGGGAGCAGGGCGTGTGACACACTTACTGCTATATATAGCACATCATAATTCGCGGTATTTATAATTGCGAGTGGACGCGATGCGTCTATCAGCGAGCACCATCGCGTGGAGCCGCTCAACTACGACAACGTCCACGGAGTTCATCTAGTTCAGTGCGTTTATAAATGCTAAGCAGCACGACCACATCAAACAGACTCGCTTGCTTTAACAGAACTACGAGCGTCATCAGTCGCAACGTTATCTAGAGCATTCTTTCCGCATATCTAAATTGTTTGAAGAAAGATGGCCATGCGTAGTCCTCCTGACTCTGCCTCACCAACGATGTTTAATTTCCACTCGTTGACATTTCAGACTACCGCATTGAGTAGTAAGCAGAGTTCTTGCGGCATGTACTGTCAACAGACATCCTGACTGATTCTCCAGCGCACACACTAACACTAGCTGGAAGCATGAGTACTAGAAGGATTTTTACAATTTGTACCTTGATGTGAATGTACCTAACATTAATGATTAGTCACTAGTGTAGAGTAAGAGTAATATTTTTCAAAAATCTTAAATCTAAATTAGGTGGTGGAAGTTTGTGTAAACCCTTGAACCCTTTTAAATAAATACGGTGAAACAGTTGTTTCAGGATTTTATTATAATTATTGTATCTGTAAGAGGGTAAAAAAGGGGATGAAAGTTTCTATGAAATCCGTAATTTTTTAAGTAAAATCTATTTGTATTTAGGGTTTCAACGTAAATGAAACACACGTAATTCAGGATCAGGACCTTCGAAAATTCTACCTCAAAAGGGAAAACCTTTAGGTACGAGTACCTACTTGAAAAGCTTTTGTTAAAGTACCTAACACAAGCTTTGTATATTGTAGCATTTACAACAGGGACAGTTGTATAGCGAGCGGCGGAGAACAGTGGAGGAGTAACCGATTGCCGTAGAGTGAGGAGATGTTGTGAAGAATGAAATCCTGTGATAGGAAAACATGTAGACCACAGACAAGGTGAATGGATCGTGTGAAACGTGTAGCTGACATGACTATATGAAGTATGGGAAGACGCTATGAATATAATATGACGAACTATGGGAAGGACGTGAGTGGGGCGCTCGAGCCCAAAGTTTTATAGTCTTTGCTCGAGTCCGACCACATCAGCTCAGAGGCGGCCAGGCGCGCGGAGCGTTCGTCAAGGCGATAGACCGGTGCAATGGGCAATAAGGTACAACAGTGATGTTATGACGAGCAGTGCCGTAAGCAAGCAGCAGTTGTTGACAGTTATTATATTCTCATTGTGCAGTCGTCATATTCTGTGACATGCATCGTGTGTGAACTGTTATCCTCATCCATAATATTATGCTCACAGCAGTACCTACAGGCACACTCGCGCGCAGTCGACCTACATACCTGAATGCTCAGGACGCCGACGCCGACGCTACACGGAAAATCTAAATCGGGAAAACGTAAAAGATATAATTGTAGTTGGGAATAAAATATTATAATCTAGTTTAATTTCTATTTTGGTAGGTTTAGAAGAGTGGAGCAGGCATTAGACTAGTTTGTTTAGTTATGTTGGTATAGTGGAGACACATGGCAGCCGGGCTCGCGCGCCGGCGCCGGCTGACTCGTACGCGAGTGTGTGTGTGTTGTAGTGACGCGCTCTAACGTACTGCTGTTGCAGGAACCTGGCGGGCAACCTGATCAGCGAGCTGAGCGACACGGCGCTGCCGCCGCTGCCGGCGCTGCACACTCTGTGAGTACACTACAGCAGTGGTAACACCATGCTTCACGCCGACCGTCTCATTACAAACTGAGTTCTAACGTAATCCGAGTTAAAACATGCTGATAAAGCAGAGGTGCTAAGCACAGACACACAATATTTTTAAAGTAGGTATCTAATGTTAAGGGGTGTTAAAGGGTGAACCGGCGAAAGTAAAATATACAGCTGAGTTTAAGTTGTTAAATTCGTATTAAAAACTTTACAGTCGTTGGAAAAATCAAAACACAATATTTAGCTCGAAGGTTGGGCCAGTTCAAACTCATTTTGTAATGAGTCGGAATTGGTTTGCTTTGTTAAAAGTTCGAGGCGATGAGATCTCCACAATTACTGCACCGGTTTATATCCAGGGTTGCCCATACCAATTTATCAAATTCCCCAATAGCCTAAGACAAATTTCTATGCCCAGTTTTTTAATCCCTTCCCGTGTTGCCATTAAAGATACTTACCTAATAAAATATCTGTAAATTTAGCCGATTGCGGCTTTCTGTTTTTGATATTTAAGGATACAACATTTCCGCTGGATTGATACGTTCGCAAACGGCAGTTTCAGCAATAAGAAAAGTCCCGCACCGTTTTCAAGATGGAACACTTTATCCCAATAAAATTCAGCATCAATAATACACATAGCGTGAGCTCGCCACTCCTCATCTAATTTGTGTGTAGGTAGTCACAAATTCAGCACAGGCATCACTGATTTAAGTTCTGTGTAAATAATTTTATGTTTATTAGTCATGAATCTATCTAAGTATGAACTGTTGATATTATTTACCGGTAAGATGTCAAAATCCCAGTTTCTCGCCACATAATGCCAATCGCCCCCTATATCCCCGTTTAACTTGGCAAACCCCCAGTTTAAGGAATTCTACACAAATTGGCAACCCTGTTTATATCAGTGATGCAGGTCATTGAACTGTGCCAATAAATACAACCTGATCGAGCCGGTGAACGGAGCTTGTCAATATACTTGTCACTATAGTTTGTTACAACTGTAAGTCGTCGACGACTGACAAGTGGTTGATGATCGACCATTTACTGGCGGCCACTGTGCCCACTGTGGCCACTGTGTAATGTCAGCATAGATAACCGTGAATGTAGGCAATGAAATCCTAAGCAAACCCCTTCTACGTGTCTCACACGACAGTAACCAGCTCTGTTCACACCACACCAATCCGAGCACTTGGTGTACATACTGCAAGCTGAGGGTTGAGCAAATGATTGTGTTGGTGAGTTAGGTCCGCGGGGGGTGAGGGCTGGGAGTGGAGGGGCGCGGGGGCTGCTCACTCAGATTGATGTGCTCATAAATACAGTGAGATGTCTGCGTGGAGCACTAACTCGGCGCAAACACCACTAATCCTCGACATAAACATTGTTATCCATAAAGTTCCCGAGGCGCACTAATCTATTAGTATTTGATGTTGGTTTATCATTGTTTATCGTGTGAGTGGCTCTGCGCCGCCCGTGCCGGTCCCTACGACTACGACTATGAAGTGTGTTCTCGTAGCAATGATATCTGCTTCATCTGGTTGTTCCAGGCGCCCGCCCCTCCCCCGCGCCTCACCCCGACCCCCGCCACCACCTCCCCCTACATATAAAAAGCACATTAGTCACGATGCATGAATGGTGTAGACAGGAGAACATAACGAGCGATTTATTTATTTTGGAAGGAAAAAGGAAGTAGTGCGTCTCTATTACTCGAAGTTCACTTCGACACGAAGAATGATCTCGAATGATCATTCGCTGGAAATAACTGATGGACTTAAGTGAAAGGATGATAGTTTTGTCTGTCATGAGTTTTGGTACACTCGGCCTCGATGTTACCGACAGGTAGCACTGTCCGCTGACGATCATTATTTACCAGTATTTACTCGGTCAAACGATCATTAGGTCAAACATTCTTTGGTAATCGTTATTTCACGCGAACGTTCTTCATTGGGACGATCCTTCGAGCATGTGAACTTCTTACTATCATCCGTGATGCACACAAAGGAAGCCACTGTAGATACTGTCAAAGGGTCATCCCCACGTCGCCGGCACCAATACCAGTGTAAGCTGGCCTCTTATTCTATCATAACTCCGTACTACTCTAGCAAGGCCAGCTCAAGGTCAAAATGTAACCACTGACGTGCGGCGGACTGTACCTTCTCATCTATACTGTCTATACTAATATTATAAAGCTGAAGAGTTTGTTTGTTTGTTTGGTTGAACGCGTTAATCTCAGGATCTCAGGAAAAAGAAATTTCAATTCAATTCGAACCAGTAGGGTTCGAATTGAATTGAAATTTATTTTTATGTTGCATAGTCCATTTAATCGAGGAAGGCTATAGGCCCATGCGAAGCCGGGCCGGGTTGCTAGTAGAATATGTTTGGTGTCAGCTTCAACTCAGCTCATAGCGCACCCTTTCATATTCAAGATATCCGTCAATGCTGCTGTCGTATAGCACCTAGTGTTGTTCACCTGCCCGACTGACATAGAGAGAAGTGCGTTCATCGAGGTACGTGCCATAGATGAATATATTCTAATAGTACGTGCTAGCTACACCTTCTAACAGCACTGCTGTCCCGCGTCCACGCGCGCCCGCTGCAGAGCACGCCAGGCGCGCGGGTCGACGACCGCACACCCCCCCACCACCGCCCCCCGCCCGCTCCTCACACGCCCCGCCGCCCCGCCGACCTCACCCCACAACTATTTGAGATCTCATTTTAAGAGTGACTGGAAGAGCTTTTGGAACATTTATTGCCGCAAGAGGTACATAGGAGCCTATAAGTTTAAAGTAATCTGTGATTGCCGCTCGCTGTTGGCGCCAGACGTTCGCACCTTCCAATGGAAGGCTGTCTATTTAATTGCGTCTGATATATTTTTAAATAATAAAAATACCAGCCTATTGTCATAGTGTATATTATGTTAATACACTGCTATTATTATCCGACTGCATGGTTGCCTCTTCTCATAGAGAGAAGGCAAGAGCATTGATCATGCATCGCGCCTGCAAGGCGGACCGGCGGTCACAGACTTATGTTGATGGTAAGTCCAGGTTTTCTCACGATGCTTTCCTTTACCGATGTCAATGAGGTCTAGATAAACTTAAAAAGTACAGATAAAATAATAATAATAATCCATTAAAAAAGGAAAAAAAGAATCCATATAAATAGTCACATTGGCACTTGCCCGTGGCCGGGTTGCGAACCCACATCCTCATGCATGAGTCGGGCGGGCGCGCGGGCGGGCGCCTTAACCACTGGGCCATCACGGCACAATGTAAATGTTGCTTATTATTGTGTAAATGATCGCTCCCTAAGTCCCTATTCATTTATCTACTAGCCTGTACTCCTGTAGCGTTCTGGGCTTGGATTTTCTAAGGTCTAAATCATTATTCTACATGGAAATCCCTTGGAGCCAAACATTTTCAATTCAATATGTATAGTGTCAGACATAGGTCCAGCCAGACCCACTTTGTCACATTATAATGTATTGCGGTGTGGGGGTGTGGGCAGAGGGACCGGTTGGGGGGGGGGGGGGTGAGGGGTGGCGCGATTCGCGGTGAACCCTTCTCATCGACTGCCATCTGTTAGGTGTCAGTGTCCGGTCGCCGCGAGCCCTGGGCCTCGGAACATCGTGTGTCGTGTCCGATCACTCGCACTTCGATCCGCCTCGTCGGATTAGTAACTAGACACTAGACACTCTTTTTGTCTCACACAACGAGCCAGTCTCGAGCCTCAATTAGATAATTTAATAAAATTGTAACATCCTTGTGGAACACATTAGTGCAGCGCTCGCATGTTCTGAGTACGTTGTGTAGCAGGCGCACGTCGCGCGTCGCCTCGTCCTCATGTTTATGTATCGGCTGTTATCCGATGCCCAATAACAATCTCGTTTCGCTTCGAAGCGAAAACCCGTAAACCCGTCGCGTCGCGCGTCAGTGCGCTGGTCGCGCGAGGAGGCACCTCCGCACCTCACACACACCGCACGAGCACACTGTCCGCAGGCTGCTTGTTCAACACTGTTATTTGGTCCGTGACAAACATATTGAAACACTTCAGATTTGGAATCCTAATTAATAATTATATTTAAGCACAATATCAAATTCAAAGACTAGACAATTATGCAAAACTAGTTGTCAATCAATTTTAGTCACAGACTACCGTAACTCAGTAAAACCAGCAAACAGCGAGTTGGACTCGCGCACAAGGAAACACATGTAGGTATTTTCATTTGTAATTGTAACGTTTCGATTTGATGAGACTGCATAACAAGCTTGTTTGTAAAAGGTTTTTACTGATTTCTTATAAAGTATGCTTGTAGTTAAGGGATATCTCGTCTTACACCTTACATTACCCTGTATATACTTGAATTCTTCCACATTTTTCTTTTCGCAAGCTTCGAATATTTGAAGCCCCCCTTTGTACAAATGCAACTTTAATTTTACATCTAATTTCAAACCCCATTTTTGGGGTCCTATTGCAATCAAAATTAAGCAACTGTGACAGATAGACGGAAATACTTCAGTGATACGCGGTACGTGTCATTTCCTCATGGATCTATTTCCTACTCAAATTAGAGTCCGATATAAGTATTGGGATAATTATTGAAACTCTTAGCAATCAAAAGTATCCTGTGTGTGACTGCCAACTGTCAAGTTCCAACTGTTCTATATCCGAACAATGTTTATATCACATGAAGTACCTATAGACTACTAAAGTGAACACGGCTAAATGAGCCAGAGTGTGTACAGTAAGTACTTGCCCTCGTAGCGGTCAGTAGGTTACCTAAACATCCATCGGAAACCCGACATTGTTCAACTGCGAGTAACTACAGATGACAGAAAACATACACATTACCTAGTTATAGGCAACTCATAAAATATTTTGCTGAGACCAAAATATTATCCTAAAGAATCGATCAATCTTGTTGTTCTGCGTTTCGTAACCGGGTGGCGGACCCGTTCCGGGCCGAAAAGGCGAGACGCGGCGCGGGCCGGGCCGGGCCGGGCCGGGCCGGGACCGCGCCGGGCCTGGACCGCGCCGACCGCGCGTTGTTTGCTCGCTCCGCGAACTTTATTTGTGTTTCATTTATTGGCTCCGTATTAGCATTAGCATGATGTGGTGTCGGTTCCCGACTTCCCGTAATGGGCATTGTTCCTACTTTAGGGACTAACCACACTTCTTCAGCTCTGTTCAGCTTCTGTCCATAGAAGACAATGAAATGACAAGTTCAGCGCTGTTTCGCTGCGTTCAGAGCTGTACGCGGTCGTAACTTGTCGACGAGTTTTTTTTCTGCAAGAAGCGAAACGATAACAATATGACCATCGAAACCTTCCATGTTGAGGGTACAATACTAAATGAGTTTACCGTTTTCGCAGCAAAGAGCATCTCAATTATCCAGCGAGAGATAACACGCTATAACGGCTTTTAGATGACTGATAGAAGCCGGCCTGTATAAGTGTGACCAAAATCGTTCAGCGAAACGCGAATGGAGCTGAATAAATGTAGTTAGTCTCTTACGAGCCGCTCGCCACTCGGCGTCTAGCGCTCGCTCATCAGTACTTACGATACGAGACGCTCTCATCCGACCGATATTATATTTTACTTGACTCTTGACGGACGCTCCGAGATCCGTCCCCCAAAACATTCGAAGCACGTATCTATCTACTAAACAGATTTATTTTCATACAATTGATTCGAGCGACACACCCCACTCGGTGGGACAGACTGCGCATCAGGGTGGTGTTCGTCAGCTCTGCAGTCGAGACAAGTCCCCCTGTTTACCGTAGGGACTTGTTTACATGGCAGCAGGGCACACATTCGCATAATTTGTTCGTCAACTTTCGATCGTGAGTCGTGACGGATGTTCCGTGGCAGTGACGAGTGCACACAGCTCGTCCGACTCCGATTAGCCGGAACCTTTCTTAATTAAAATATAATATTTACACTAAAGCACTTACAATAAGCGGCACAGCTAGCGCCCGTGCCCCCGTTCGACGTAATTTATGATGGAACATTACAACTTTTTGGTGTGAGGAGAGCATCATATTTTTAATACTGAACTGTAGGGGTGGCAATCTATAAAAACAACGGTTGTGATTACCTATAATTATGGGAATTGCATGAATTATAAAAAATGTCAAGCCAATTTAATGCACACTTTGTGTAAATGTCGAATGTGCACCACCGTCCCAAAGATATTGTGTTGGCAGTTGGCACTGCTTGGGTAAAGAACGTCATAGAAGTAGCTGTGTTGACTCTTGACCCCTCGCACTTATTGTAATCATATACACGGAGTATAATGTAGCTGTGTGTGTGCAGGGTGCTGAAGCGGAACCGCATCGCGTTCATCGACGAGCGCGCCTTCTCCAACACGCCGGCGCTGCGAGTGCTGTGAGTACACCACGAGCCCCGCGCAGCCCTGCGCCAGGCGGCCAGCAGGCGGCCAGCAGGCGGCCTGTTCACTTTAAATATCACCCTAATTAATCAAATCCAGATCTAGAGCCGGCCGACCTCGCGCCGCCCACGCCCCGCATCCCGCACCCCTCGCCCGCACCAGGGCTCCAAGCGCCCCTGATGAGGGTGGGAGTATTCTCTCCTTTTTCTGGAAAAGCCTAAAACTTAAACTAGTACAACTTACTCATCAATTTAATTAACATCGTACAATAAAGATGACTCCTCTACAACAGCGTGTTTAAGTCAGCGCCACCCGAGTAAGTGCAGACGACTCGCAGTAACCACATAATGTGTAGCGTAAGTTAGTGCCGCAGTTAATTAGCGCGACATGCCGGGCGTCGTTATCCCAAGCACTTAAAAGTTACAACCGCAAGGAGCTCGGCTCGATAATGTCGTGATAAGTGACGCCATCAAATGTTGGCCACTAGTTGTGCACTGAACACGGCTTTACTCCCCAAACTTGCTCGTTACTGGCGTGTTAACAGCCCCCGCTCCCTGAACTAGTCCCCCGTACTGTGACGTGGGCCGTTAGAGACTGTAACATGAACATCAAGGTTTTGAGATAATATTCAGCGTATCTACACGTCGAAGTGAGTAATGACTGTGCTCAGTATTAGATATTGGCGTGTGAGCCGTGCGAGCCCCACTATGACGACCATTCCGTTTCTTTACTGGCCACGTCCATTAACACTAAACTATTAATGCGAAAGTAATTCTGTCTGTCTGTTTGTAATAGTAACAAAAGGCAAAACTACTGAACCGATGTAATGAAAGATAAAGCGGTAACCTACTGAAATTCGTTATTATGATGTAAATGCTTTCTGCTGGCTGCTTTATTGTTAGTCAATGCAGTATAGATAACCTAGGGATGTTAAAGTAATGAACACATATTCGATGTTGATCATTCGCTCGTAGACTCGGAGCTAAGACCTCATGCCCCATGTCCTCATCGGAATATTTGAGTGCGTTTTAAAATATAATTTTATTATTATTGTTTTTAAAGCGCTGAAAAGAATTCGAATCAGTGATAATATTGACCAATATAATATACTTACAGCTAATAGAAATAGAGATAATTTAGACGAAATTCCAATATAATAGCAGGAGAGCAAACGATTCAATCCTTTTTCTTTCTCTTCCCCAAAACATTTGACAACGTTCCTTGATTAATAGAATCCATCGATACTACACAAAGTGCGGCAATAGGCAAAATATACTGATTTTATTAACAAATTTTTCCTAATGTTTTCATTTCTCAAAACGTAATTTGTTTTTTTTTTCGAGAAATAGAAACAAGTTTTCAAAGTTATATTTATCATTATTTTCATTATATCATACTGTTTAAACTGCGCTGGACTCAATCTCACGAGGGGTTCGCACTCGATACTTGTACAACGCTCTCCGTACTTCTGCAGATCACTGTCACAGTGTCACCTACCACCGAAGCTACTCAATAAGATATTCAGTGATTCGTACATACGAATAATGAAGTCGTAAATAATACATGTATTATTTACAACTTCATCAGAATTAATATTTTAATAGAGATCATTGATTCATGGTTTTAAGAAGAAGAAACTATAATATAAGGAAAACCTGAGTGAGTGTCTGACTGACGTATCAACGCACAGCCTAAACTAATGGAACTAGTTTCACGGCTTTCTCTTATGATGTAGGAAAGCAGTAGGTAAGGAAGGATTTTGAACTCCTCAGGGTGTATAATTGGGGATAAAAGTTTGTTTGAAACTTCGTCATATTTATAGTTAGAGACATGAAACTAATTGGTTAAAAAAAAAAAATAAGTGTTTTAGCTTTTTTGGAAAATACCAAAATGGCGATAAAATGGGAGATGAAAATGTGTATGGAAAATTAGTTATTTTTAAAGTTCGGAACATGACAAGCCAAAGAGGGTGAAATACTGTTGAACATGGTGGTGAATGGTAACACACGGCTCACGCGTCGCCAGCTGATGTAGAGCGACACCACGCGCGTGCTCCACGCGGCGGTCGCTGATGTGGCCACATTATATTATAACATTAAGTGTTATACACGCTATAGTACCTATATTCAAGTAAAATATGAATGTGTTATCTTATCCTACGACTATTATAAATGTGTAAGTGCGTGAACATGGATAGAGAGGGGATGAACATGGATTTTTGGGGGCCGAGTCACCCGCGTCCGTAGGAAAGTACCCTTATTAATAGCTAGTCCCTACACGTGGTCCCTGGGTGGTGCTAATCAGGTGACACTAACTGGTGGTAGGTTTCGGCCGTTGGCTTGCGACCACCCACTGGGCAAAGATGTACCGCCAAGTGGCTTAGCCGCGTTCCGGTACGATGCTCAGTGTAGCCAATTCAGAGGAGTTGGGTCGAAATAGTCGTTCCAATGCAGGCAGACCGACCAGGCACGCGTTGATATGGGCGTATCGGGAGACTAGTCGTGGAGGGTAGCGGGATCCGAGGCACGGTGCGCCGCTAGCCGACCGCAGGTAGTTGGGGGCCCAAGTAGTGTGCTAGCCACACATGAAAGGCTGCCCCGCCAACTGACGAAAAATCCCGGAATGCACCATCGTGCTGGTTGGCGACCAGACGAGAGGGCCCGATGGACATTCCCGGGGGGGCTCGGGCGTCCCCGCAGTCTCCAGACTAGTCCCCCAATGATGCCGTCCTGTCAGAGCGTGCCTGAGGGATAGCAGCATGGAACCTCATTTCACTTCCTTCTTCACTCAAATCCATGACCAAGAGGAACAAAACGAGAAAAGCTGTACAGCGGCAGCACTCCCTCTCACACAAAGTGCACCTCTTTAACATACGAGGTCTGCACTCAAATCTCGCCGCAGTCCATCACCACCTAGAGACTGAGAAACCAGCGCTCTTGTTCCTGTCGGAGACGCAGATCGGGTGTCCGTCTGACGTGTCGTACCTTACCTACCCAGGGTTTACCCTGGAGCACCACTTCAGACCACGCGCGGGCGTATGTATGTACGCCCGGGACGACATCTGTTATCGGCGTCTCCGCAACCTTGAGGACTCCAGGTTCTCAACGCTGTGGGTTCTAGTGGACACAGGCCTGGACAAAATTGTCTACGCCTGTGTCTACCGGTCGTATAGCGGTGATCTGGAGACAATTGGGCTCATACAGCACCTCAGTGAGGCGGCGGATGCGGCTCAGCAGCGGTACCCTTCTGCCCAATTGGTGTTGCTGGGGGACTTCAACGCCCACCATCAAGAGTGGCTCTTCCCATACCAGCACACAGACCATGCTGGACGAGAAGCGCGAAACCTAGCGCTAGCGTTAAATCTCACCCAGCTGGTCCAGGGGGCAACAAGGGTGCCAGATGTTGATTCGCACACTGCCAATTGCTTGGACCTTCTGCTGACAACAGATCCAGACCGCTACTCGGTGTCAATTTCTTCTCCACTGGGTAGTTCCGACCACTGTCTGGTGAAGTCTGTATCCGTCTACTCCCCACCCGATCCTTGCCCAAGAGGCACCCGGCGGGTATGGCGATACAGGTCAGCAGATTGGGATGGCATGCGATCTTTCTTCTCATGTTATCCTTGGCAGCCTACTTGCTTTTCTTCGACTGATGCTTCGTCGTGCGCGGACGCCGTGACGGATGTGTTGCGGAGGGGGATGGAGTACTACATTCCGTTCTCTGACGTAACAATGTCTGGCGAAGCTCGCCCATGGTTTGGTGCCGAGTGCAATCGCGCTAACGCGCTAAAACATTCAGCGTACCTAGCATGGGTTGACGCTCGCACTCGAAAAGCAAGTGACGTGAGCCAGAAGAAGAGAGCCTTTAACAGGGCTGCCAAGTCCTACAAGAAGGTGTTGCGGAGAGCTCGGTTTGACCACATTAGCCGAATAGGGAACAAACTTGCTTCATACCCAGCAGGTAGTAAGGCTTTTTGGTCCCTGGCTAAGTCGGTCGAATCGAACTTCTGCCGCCCCTCACTACCACCACTGCTGAGACCCGATGGGTCGCTGGCCCACTCCGCTGAGGAGAAAGCAAACTTGTTCGCCTCTATGTTTGCGGAATCGTCACGTCTGGATCCTGGTGGCGCGAGACCCCCTGCTTCTCCTGCTGGATGCGAGTCGAGCATGTCGAACATAAGCATCCATCAGAAGGACGTTCTTAGGGTACTGCGTAACCTAAACGTGAACAAGGCTAGTGGCCCCGACGGGATTCCAGCAATTGTACTGAAGACTTGTGCGCCTGAGTTGTCTCCGATCTTGACACGCCTATATCGTCTGTCGTTTGAGACTGGGAAAGTGCCGAAGGCTTGGAAGCAAGCTAACGTGCAGCCCGTGCCCAAAAAGGGTAGTCGGGCAGACCCGTCGAATTATAGACCCATTTCGGTAACGTCCATACTTTGTAAAAGTATGGAACGGGTGCTGAATCGTAAGCTCCTGGCATACCTAGAAGCGAATGATATCCTCAGTGACCGACAGTACGGCTTCCGCCGAAATCGATCAACTGGGGATCTACTAGCGTATGCCATTCACATCTGGAGTGAGGCCATCGAGAAACATGGGGAGGCACTAGCGGTCTCCCTTGACATCTCGAAGGCCTTCGACAGGGTCTGACACGATAGCCTTATTAATAAGCTTCCTTCCTTCGGTCTGCCCGCCGGATTGTGTGATTGGATTGCAGATTTCCTGAGGGATCGGTCTATTCGAGTGGTCATAGATGGCTGCTCGTCCGGACTGCTGGATATTAATGCCGGGGTTCCTCAGGGGTCGGTGCTCTCAGCAACATTGTTCCTGTTGCATATTAATGATCTGCTTAAACCCGGTACCTTTGGGTATGCAGACGACAGCACTGTTGCTGAGAGATACGTGTCCGATGCACGAGCTGGTGGGTCGCAGATCCGGTCTCTCCGGGAGGTAATGGTTGAGCGCTTGAACTTGTCCTTACAGGCTGTCTCTGAATGGGGCGATGCCAATCTGGTCAAGTTCAATGCAGCTAAGACCCAAGCGTGTCTCTTTTCCGCTAAAAAGAGCCAATTCCACCCAGCTCCATCTTTTCGAGGTGTAACCGTGCCGATAACCGACCGACTTGAACTTCTTGGTGTTACGTTAACATCTACCCTCAATTTTGGCCCTTTCATAGAGGCAAAGGCTCAAGTGGCTGCCAAAAAGTTGGGGATCCTAGCAAAGGTGAGACGGTACTTCACGCCGGAACAGCTGCTTAAACTTTATCAAGCGCAAGTTCGATCGTGTATGGAGTACTGCTCTCACCTTTGGGACGGATCTGCCAGATACCAGCTTGATGCCCTTGAGTCAATTGAGAAACGAGTCAAGAGGATCATTGGCAATGATAGGCTCGTCGAGTCAAAGCTTCAAAGTCTTGAGCATCGACGCCGAGTTGCTGGCCTGTCGGTTTTCTATCGGTTGCATTTTGGGGAGTGTGCGACAGAATTGCATAATTTAATTCCGCCGAGCCCGTTCCATCATCGGACCACAAGACGTACGGCGATGCGCCACCGGTACATGGTGGACATCCCACCCACACGCACAAAACGTTTTGGGAACACATTCATTGTGCGTACTGCTAAGGAGTGGAATTCCCTGCCTGAGTCTGTGTTTCCTGATAGCTACAACCCGGGAGTCTTTAAGTCAAGAGTGAATAGGTTACTTCTGGGCAGGCGTGCTCCATCTTGGACCGCATCATCGCTTCCCATCAGGTGAGATAGTGGTCAAACGTATGCCTAACAAATGATAAAAAAAAAGAAAAAAAAAAAGAGAGTTGTTTGTTACTCTTTCACAGTCACGCTCAAACGGGTGAGCAAAATTAGCGGAGTTTTGGCACAAACAGATATTGGTCTAGCTGAACACGTATACGATTGCTGCTACACACCTCCCCGAATACATTTTCTCTTAAAGAAAGTAAAAACGGCTTAAAAATACCCACATACCAGTTTTAAAGAAGTAAGCGGCGAGAACAAACAGACAGACACGAATAGCGACTATTGTACTATTTATTTTACTACTACATGTAACTTCCTCTCATAATTCCATCCTCGATATCAGTGATGACCAAGATAAACTTATAAAAGTAGGTACCTATATGCATATGAATTTGAAAGTAACATTAGTACTTGGCCGGTATTGAACCCCCACAACCTCAAGCACGTGCCATCCAAGTGACCGGTTCCGGTATTGTGTTAACGCGTGTGTTGTCCCGCAGGCGGCTGGAGGAGAACCTGCTGTCGGCGGTGCCGGGCGCCGTGCGCCTGCTGCCGCTGCTGGAGGACCTGTGAGTGCTGCGACCGAGCGCGACGCTTGTTCCTGACTCATGCACACCATACGTAGCCAGCCTCGAAGTCTCGTGGTTGCAAGCGCGACTGCTGAGCGAGGGGTCCTGGGTTCGATTCCCAGGTCGGGCAAAGTGTTATTGGGTTTTTCGATGAAAAATTTCTCAGTAACAGCCCGGAGTTTGGAAGTTGGCGGTATAACACCTATACCACCGTGCTTTGAAAAGTACGTAAAACTGTTGGTCCTGCTTGTGATCTCTCTCCGGTCGTGTCGGATTGCCGTCCCACCGGACTATGAGAGTGAGGGAAGAGGGAGTGCACCTGTGTTTGCGCACACACTTGTGCACTATAATATCTGCTGCGTACTTGGCTGATCTCCATCGAAACAGGCCTTCGCCGCCGTGACCGAAAGTCGGTCGGAGAATTACATTTTACGAGGCGATCAAAAAGTTTCCGTTAATGCTATAAAAGTCACTAGAAATATAGAAGCAAATATTTTATTTTTCAACATTCTACTTCAATTCAATAAGTACGTCGTAATATCGCTTTTCAAGTTGTCGTATTCCGGCAAAAAAAGTCTTGTTCCTGAGACTCAAAAACACGTCCACCCCAGTCATGACCTCGCCATTGTTCTTGAATTTGGTTCCTCAGACCTGTTCTTTTAACTTAGGGAATAAGTAGCTATCGCTAGGAGGACGTCTGGTAAATATATTTTTCTAAATAATCAATGTAAAACGCCTTACGCTCCATCCTTCTTGCTGTACGTCCCGCCAAGGTCATACTTCAAAAGTACCGTGAAAAAAAGAAGTAGAAGGATGAAGACTTCAGCAAGAAGGATGGTGCGTAAGGCGTTTAAGTGATTCCTTCAGCGTCCCAGAAGTCTAGAGGCCATAACTTTGGCCGCGGAAGGAACAACTTTAATTTATTTTACCACCGGTAAAGAGGGTTGTTTCTATGCCATACTTTGTTTTTTGGTCTCGGGATCAAAGTGGTGTACCCATGTGGTGTAAGTTGGGATAGCGGTTCACTCGAAGGACCAATACCTACTATATGCGGGATATCAATCTTCGTTTTGGAACGAGCAACTAGCTTCAACTTTCTGTCTAACTGACCGACTCCTTAACAATTCAAAAGTGCCTGTAAATGGTTTAATTGAAATAAATGCTTTGAGTTTGACTTATATAAAAACTATTTATGCGGGAGTGATTGTTGCCACTGGTTTTAACTAGACAAACAAGAAGGGACTTACTTGGAAGTTCTGGATGATCGCCTGAGACGATGGTGGCTGCGACTGGAGAGCGCCGTGTTGAGGTTCAGCACGTGTTCCGTCCGGTGTTTCTTCCTGCACGCGTAGCATGACCACGCTATGTCTATTCTTCCGTAGACAGTGGGTGGTCATGCTACGCGTGCTGCACTTGGTTTTTAATTGTCCCACTCGTGGCGGCCGACACTCACTGATTGCTTTTATAGTTTTATGGTTGCGGCTTGGTGTATTTGCTTTCTTGGCGCACCGCAAGAACTTAGCGGTATAGCGTAAAAAGAGGTGTTAAGCGGTTGAAGATATGATTTTAAGTGTTTTTTCATCATGGCGTGGTTCCTGTCCACATGACCTCGGATGCTCGCGTCAGTGGACGCTGACGGCAGTACTCCTTTCTCTTTCTGTCGCATGGAGGCGTAATAGGAGAAAAGGAGATGATTAGATAAAACCAGCGTAGGCAACATGACAGGAAATATATAACGTGAGAAAAGTGTTTTGGAAACATGGTAATGAAATGTACCACGTTCAGATATGTTATAGTAAAAACGATTACTACAAAAACTTGCGCATGCACCATGTCTCGTCTACGTCGTACGTACAACGCAACAAGCGTTGCGTTGTATCTGATTGAGAAATGGCTTAACTTTTTTTTGAAATCTCTACGCGCTTTTCCTTCAGCACAAAGTCAAAGTCAAATCATTTATTTCAATTAGACCATTATAAGCACTTTTAAACGTCATATTGTAAAATTAGAATCTAGTTGCCCATTCCAAATGGTAGTTTCGTATGGAGAAGAATGGGCAAGAAACTCCATACATACTTACTCTTTTAAAAAGAATATTGTTTACAATTTTCATTTACTAGAATTATAATATATTCTGTTACGTGAATACGATGTACCTTATATAATGCACCTCCATCCATGTTCGTGGAACCCTACCCGCGGAGATCTTTCTGAAGTTAAAGTACTTAGTCAGAAAGTATTAACTGAACACTCCCAAAAGAAATCTTTAAACTCTCAGCTATGTAACGAATGGTTACACGTTACACGTTACACGTCTGTCGTTAAGTTTTAAGTCATCGACTTTTGCAACATTTTCCACGGTAACAGATGTGGATCTGTGTGGTCTTCCAGAACGATCTTCATCTTTGCAGCTTGTTCTTCCACGTTTAAATTCGGAACACCAAAATTGAACCATGGAATATTATGATGGAGCAGGATGAAGCATTTGTTTCTAAAGTATTTGAAACTTCATTAAAAATATCTTTGATAGACATTTTTTTCAGTACGAAGTATTTTATTGCGGCGCGTATTTCAAATTTTTCCATTTTTGGCTTGCGGCGACGATTCACAGATTTAAAATATAAATATTGTGAAGCACAAAATGCAATTGCAAATAACTATTACACTTTACGGAGACAACTACCAAAGAAAGTCCAAATGACAAAAAATAAATGAACGTCAAATAATAATTTCAATTAAGGAATACCGGAAACTTTTTGATCGCTCCTAGTACGTTAGCCAGCGCGAATGTCCTCCAGCTCACAGCGCAGCGCCCCGGCAGGATGTTTGCACTAGTTTACTCGAAATATCCGAAAGGTGAAATTTTAATGGTGGTTTTGAAAACAAAAACAGAAAATATTTTTTAAGTTCAACTAGTACTATTAAGTATTCTGTGGTTCAACTCCATGAATCGATAGTACTACTGAGGGTAATTAAAATTTTAGCGTGTATATTCACAGCAGTCGGCTGTGCAATATCTACTTTGAATAATAGAACTTAAACTTTCGTGCAATTATCCATTCGCTGAATACCCTTTCAAGCTTAGTGTACTATGCTTTCAAGCATTTCCACACAAACACAGTTTCGTGTTTTGGCAAGTTGTAGTCGATCGTTTGACGTGGCGGTGTGTCCAGGTCGCTGGCCAGCAACCGCGTGGAGGTGGTGGAGGCGGGCGTGCTGCAGGCGTGCCGCCGCCTCGCGCGCCTCGAGCTGCGCGCCAACCCGCTGACACACGTGCACGCGCGCGCGCTCGCCCACCTGCCGCACCTCACCACGCTGTGAGTACCACCCGTAGCACACACTCACACCCTGTGCGCGACACAGTGTGACACTGTCGTCGACACAGTGCGTGCTGCAGGCGTGCCGCCGCCTCGCGCGCCTCGAGCTGCGCGCCAACCCGCTGACACACGTGCACGCGCGCGCGCTCGCCCACCTGCCGCACCTCACCACGCTGTGAGTACCACCCGTAGCACACACTCACACCCTGTGCGCGACACAGTGTGACACTGTCGTCGACACAGTGCGTGCTGCAGGCGTGCCGCCGCCTCGCGCGCCTCGAGCTGCGCGCCAACCCGCTGACACACGTGCACGCGCGCGCGCTCGCCCACCTGCCGCACCTCACCACGCTGTGAGTACCACCCGTAGCACACACTCACACCCTGTGCGCGACACAGTGTGACACTGTCGTCGACACAGTGCGTGCTGCAGGCGTGCCGCCGCCTCGCGCGCCTCGAGCTGCGCGCCAACCCGCTGACACACGTGCACGCGCGCGCGCTCGCCCACCTGCCGCACCTCACCACGCTGTGAGTACCACCCGTAGCACACACTCACACCCTGTGCGCGACACAGTGTGACACTGTCGTCGACACAGTGCGTGCTGCAGGCGTGCCGCCGCCTCGCGCGCCTCGAGCTGCGCGCCAACCCGCTGACACACGTGCACGCGCGCGCGCTCGCCCACCTGCCGCACCTCACCACGCTGTGAGTACCACCCGTAGCACACACTCACACCCTGTGCGCGACACAGTGTGACACTGTCGTCGACACAGTGCG
Organism: Charanyca ferruginea; assembly: GCA_947361185.1. Lineage (NCBI taxonomy): Eukaryota > Metazoa > Arthropoda > Insecta > Lepidoptera > Noctuidae > Charanyca > Charanyca ferruginea. The sequence continues at coordinate 145,607 of OX376065.1, forward strand.
TGCTGCAGGCGTGCCGCCGCCTCGCGCGCCTCGAGCTGCGCGCCAACCCGCTGACACACGTGCACGCGCGCGCGCTCGCCCACCTGCCGCACCTCACCACGCTGTGAGTACCACCCGTAGCACACACTCACACCCTGTGCGCGACACAGTGTGACACTGTCGTCGACACAGTGCGTGCTGCAGGCGTGCCGCCGCCTCGCGCGCCTCGAGCTGCGCGCCAACCCGCTGACACACGTGCACGCGCGCGCGCTCGCCCACCTGCCGCACCTCACCACGCTGTGAGTACCACCCGTAGCACACACTCACACCCTGTGCGCGACACAGTGTGACACTGTCGTCGACACAGTGCGTGCTGCAGGCGTGCCGCCGCCTCGCGCGCCTCGAGCTGCGCGCCAACCCGCTGACACACGTGCACGCGCGCGCGCTCGCCCACCTGCCGCACCTCACCACGCTGTGAGTACCACCCGTAGCACACACTCACACCCTGTGCGCGACACAGTGTGACACTGTCGTCGACACAGTGCGTGCTGCAGGCGTGCCGCCGCCTCGCGCGCCTCGAGCTGCGCGCCAATCCGCTGACACACGTGCACGCGCGCGCGCTCGCCCACCTGCCGCACCTCACCACGCTGTGAGTACCACCCGTAGCACACACTCACACCCTGTGCGCGACACAGTGTGACACTGTCGTCGACACAGTGCGTGCTGCAGGCGTGCCGCCGCCTCGCGCGCCTCGAGCTGCGCGCCAATCCGCTGACACACGTGCACGCGCGCGCGCTCGCCCACCTGCCGCACCTCACCACGCTGTGAGTACCACCCGTAGCACACACTCACACCCTGTGCGCGACACAGTGTGACACTGTCGTCGACACAGTGCGTGCTGCAGGCGTGCCGCCGCCTCGCGCGCCTCGAGCTGCGCGCCAACCCGCTGACACACGTGCACGCGCGCGCGCTCGCCCACCTGCCGCACCTCACCACGCTGTGAGTACCACCCGTAGCACACACTCACACCCTGTGCGCGACACAGTGTGACACTGTCGTCGACACAGTGCGTGCTGCAGGCGTGCCGCCGCCTCGCGCGCCTCGAGCTGCGCGCCAACCCGCTGACACACGTGCACGCGCGCGCGCTCGCCCACCTGCCGCACCTCACCACGCTGTGAGTACCACCCGTAGCACACACTCACACCCTGTGCGCGACACAGTGTGACACTGTCGTCGACACAGTGCGTGCTGCAGGCGTGCCGCCGCCTCGCGCGCCTCGAGCTGCGCGCCAACCCGCTGACACACGTGCACGCGCGCGCGCTCGCCCACCTGCCGCACCTCACCACGCTGTGAGTACCACCCGTAGCACACACTCACACCCTGTGCGCGACACAGTGTGACACTGTCGTCGACACAGTGCGTGCTGCAGGCGTGCCGCCGCCTCGCGCGCCTCGAGCTGCGCGCCAACCCGCTGACACACGTGCACGCGCGCGCGCTCGCCCACCTGCCGCACCTCACCACGCTGTGAGTACCACCCGTAGCACACACTCACACCCTGTGCGCGACACAGTGTGACACTGTCGTCGACACAGTGCGTGCTGCAGGCGTGCCGCCGCCTCGCGCGCCTCGAGCTGCGCGCCAACCCGCTGACACACGTGCACGCGCGCGCGCTCGCCCACCTGCCGCACCTCACCACGCTGTGAGTACCACCCGTAGCACACACTCACACCCTGTGCGCGACACAGTGTGACACTGTCGTCGACACAGTGCGTGCTGCAGGCGTGCCGCCGCCTCGCGCGCCTCGAGCTGCGCGCCAACCCGCTGACACACGTGCACGCGCGCGCGCTCGCCCACCTGCCGCACCTCACCACGCTGTGAGTACCACCCGTAGCACACACTCACACCCTGTGCGCGACACAGTGTGACACTGTCGTCGACACAGTGCGTGCTGCAGGCGTGCCGCCGCCTCGCGCGCCTCGAGCTGCGCGCCAACCCGCTGACACACGTGCACGCGCGCGCGCTCGCCCACCTGCCGCACCTCACCACGCTGTGAGTACCACCCGTAGCACACACTCACACCCTGTGCGCGACACAGTGTGACACTGTCGTCGACACAGTGCGTGCTGCAGGCGTGCCGCCGCCTCGCGCGCCTCGAGCTGCGCGCCAACCCGCTGACACACGTGCACGCGCGCGCGCTCGCCCACCTGCCGCACCTCACCACGCTGTGAGTACCACCCGTAGCACACACTCACACCCTGTGCGCGACACAGTGTGACACTGTCGTCGACACAGTGCGTGCTGCAGGCGTGCCGCCGCCTCGCGCGCCTCGAGCTGCGCGCCAACCCGCTGACACACGTGCACGCGCGCGCGCTCGCCCACCTGCCGCACCTCACCACGCTGTGAGTACCACCCGTAGCACACACTCACACCCTGTGCGCGACACAGTGTGACACTGTCGTCGACACAGTGCGTGGCGCTGGTAAAATCGAAGTAGATATTTTTTCAACCGACTTCAAAAAAGGAGGAGGGTCTGTATTTTTGTTTTTTTTTTATGTTTGTTACTGATTTCTTGGGACTGGGTGAACCGATTTTGATGATTCTTTGTTTATTTGAAAGCTAGTGCTTCGCGTGTGGTCCCATTTTAATTTGGTCCAGTTCTGACTATGGCCATGAGAAAACCGTATGTCTTAAATTTGCATTAAGTATGTGCGAGATTTGTTACGCGATTTCTCCGGCAAACGTTAACCGATTTTGAAAATTCATTTTTTTTATGGATAGGGTATGCTTCAGGGGTGGTTCCATATAAATTTTATCGAAATTGATTCAGCACTTTTTGAAAAATCAACAAATACCCAAAAATTTTACATAAACGACGTTTCAGTTTCATCAATCTTTGTAGTAGTTAACTTTCAATCTCTTCTTAATAGATTTGAATGAGAAGGAGGTACTAAAAAGCGGAAAATAAAAAGCTTTTTACAAAAAAGACAACCGCCTTCAAAAAGTGAAAAATAACTTTAGCACAGAACACACATTGACTTTAGTTTCGAAATTCAGTGGCTTTGTTCTGTTTGTTGTTTTGTATTGCCACCGACTTCCGAAACTAAAGTCAATGTGTGTTCTGTGCTCAAGTTATTTTTTGACTTTTTAGATTTTGAAGGCGGTTGTCTTTTTTGTAGTAAATACAACTAAGTAAATAGTATTTGAAACAATAATAGTCAAAATAAAAATACAAGAACCAAATAGTATAGGATAGGACATTGAATTGAGAAATTAACCACGATTTCTACTTGAATGATTTATCATCACGCCTTTTGTTAAAAGATTTTTTTATTTTGGTTTTGAGAAATAAAATTGTTTTGTTATGAACGATATTTTTTAATTATGGAATAACAAATAGGTCATGATTAGTGTGATTACATACAACGAATGAGATCAACTAACCTTCAGTTATGTATTATTTCCCTTTGCTACAGCCAGTATCACTTTATTGGGACCAATAACCCCTAGAGAATATTCAGTAGTGCAATCGTCCCAATACCTAAAGTAACGTGGGCCCAGTTGCCTATTATCAAATTACAAAAGGTGGAACTAGTCCCAGGTCCGAGTTTCGAAGTGAGACGAGTTGCCCCCTAACCCGCCCTCTCAAGCTCATCGGCACGATCATTACCAACGATGCCTGCATGCCCGGGTACCCATGTTAAAACTACTCTATTCTTGTTGTCTAGAGAGTTTATTTTGCCATGCACTCCTCTACCCAGACACATAGGTACGCTGGTAGTAATTAGTTCCTCGTTCCGCTGCGTGACCATTACTTGTCTTCTTGAACACAAACTTAAGCGGTTTGTTTGTTATTGTCGGTCGAGGTCAGAGCCGCCTTCATTTTGAATTACATCAGTAGCCCGGAATCTAAACAAGTTTTACTTATGTTCATGCCAAAACTCGTTTTAGTTCCGGAAAATCGTTGGTGAAAATAAAGAATTTATTTATTAATCTTAAAGACACATTAACAAACAGTTCGCTACCAGCACCCCTGATATAATAATATACCGAATAAATGTAAACACTGATTATGAAAGTGCGTGTGGTAATAAATGAAGTTGTCGATCGCATCGGCAGCAGGGCCCCGCGGCCCCGAGGCGATACGTCACCTCGGCCCCCTTCGAACTAACATCATGAACTAATATTTTTAAGAGCTAAGTTTTGTTTGACGACTAATCCGATCATGCCGATCCTCACTGAATATAAATTATGTATTCTTAGAGGGTTACTATGTAAATGTATAGTTACATAACAACATACAACTTCCTTCATGACATATTAAATACAGTCCAAAACTCCGAATCCTTGTTGTACACAATATTAACACATTCTAAGCTCGGAACCAGGAGGGGCTCGAGAGCACTGGTCGGCTTAATCCGGTAATAAATGCCCGGCCTTAATGTCGGCTAGGATTCGGGAATTATCAGGATTATTCAATAGAGTAGGCATGAGACGTATAGTGTAGTGAACAGATCATGTTGACGTGGGACACACGCACTCAGTCACAGGGCAAGGCGCTGCTTATTGTAGGATACAATACAACGCCTCTCTGATGTTTCCTTAGAGCACATGGATCAGCACATATTGCTGGGAACGACTTTGTAGCTTCGAGAAACCTATCTACTGCCTGGCGGTCCCCGTTCCCATGCCATGCAAAAAATTGAATGCTTTCTAATACCAGATTGTTGGTTAGTAAAGTATAATAAAAACTAGAGTAGATCGGTGTGTGATCACTGATCAGCGGTCTGTCCGGTGTCCTCCGACTATCGGCCGCATCGGGAACAATTGGCGAGAGAGCGGAACTTGTTCCGCCGCGAGTCGGATAAGCGCAGCGGAACTGGGGATCCGCCACACCTACACTACACCGACACCGCACAGTTCCGCGCCGAGCGAGCGCGGTGCAGCCCTCGGAACACCGCTCAGCTCGCCTTCAGATCCTTATCCATTCCGTGGCGAGGAGGATGAGGTAATTCAGTGTCCCTATATTGGCCTATAGATCAATACAGGCTCTATAGAAACATTGAATATGTTTGAATGTCTTTATAAACATAAAAGTCCGTAATAAAGCGATCAAGCTCGTAAAGACGCACATAAAAAGTAGCGGACGAAAGCCGCGCCTTCAGCACTCCGGACTTTATCGTTTTTTGAAGAGCTGTTTTGTTATGCGATGGCTTCATAACAGACATACTAATGTATTATACTATTAGTATTAGAAGACAATTAAACAACTGATCGTCACGGGCAGTGGAAGGGAAAAGAAAAGACATCGCACTACACTTTCATCCAATCAGATCCGAATCGTATTTGAATTTAAAATACTCATAGATGAGAAAGGGGTGCTAGTCTCTGCTAGTGTACCACAGAGATGACGAAGAGCGACGAGCCCAGAACCATCGCCGCGCTCATACGCGCCTCGCTCCACCACGTGCACCACACTTCGCTTGTGTTACTGCCGCACACATGAGTTCTATCAACCATATCCATACCCCCATACCCTACCCCCATAACCTAACTACCCTACCAACCCTATCTACCCTACCTCCACTAATAACGCCATCCTCCAAAAATTTAAGAAACTAATACGTCATCTATGTATAATTTTTCGGTGAAGTAATTAATACGTCATCTATGTATTTTGGAACCAAGTTCCTTAACGCGGCTTAACCCGTAAGCCGCGAATTAGTAGAAATCTCCACGTAACGAAATGCGTGTGTATGTATATGTGTGTGTGTGTGTGTGTGTGTGTGTGTGTGTATGTATGTGTGCGTGTATCGAACCTACTACAAACAAATGAGCATACGATTTTCGCGCGTTATATTTTTTTTTTGTATAGACATTGAGACAGACATTTACGTAAGGAAATAGTTATTTGTTATACAAGAGTGCAAAGTTGCTTTTTAACCGCGTGTTCAATTTTGATGACCGAGCAAGCGAAGGATTCTAAAATTGAATCACGAGCGCAGCGAGTGATTCAAAATGAGCACGAGGTGAAAAATCTTTGCACTCGAGTGCAACACGTAACTTTTCATCCCACCTCAGCGAGGAAATGACTAAATGCAAAAAAAAAACGTTTACAAAGTCTGAGTTTTTAACAAATTAAAAAAAAGTTGTATGATATATTCGGCACCATAGAGGTAGCAGTAAATACGTTTAATGTTTTTTTTTAATTCACAAATTTAGTGCACACGATGTTCTAAATTCAATTTACTTTATCCTCTAGAGAATAAAAACGGCTTTTCCACTCAGATATTGAAGATTAAAATAGTTATTTGTTATATAAGAGTGCAAAGTTGCTTTTTAACCGCGTGTTCAATTTTGATGACCGAGCAAGCGAAGGATTCTAAAATTGAATCACGAGCGCAGCGAGTGATTCAAAATTAGAATCCTGAGCGTTAGCGAGGGAATCAAAAGAGCACGAGGTGAAAAATCTTTGCACTCGAGTGCAACACGTAACTTTTCATTCCACCTCAGCGAGGAAATGACTAAATGCAAAAAAAAAACGTTTACAAAGTCTGAGTTTTTAACAAATTAAAAAAAAGTTGTATGATATATTCGGCACCATAGAGGTAGCAGTAAATAGGTTTAATGTTTTTTTTTAATTCACAAACTTAGTGCACACGATGTTCTAAATTCAATTTACTTTATCCTCTAGAGAATAAAAACGGCTTTTCCACTCAGATATTGAAGATAAATTTACTTTATCCTCTAGAGAATAAAAACGGCTTTTCCACTCAGATATTGAAGATTAAAAATACTCTTTCCGAGATGGTGGGATGAAAATACTCTTTCCGAGATGGTGGGATGAAAAGGTTTTTATTTTATTTTTTGAATGATCTGCGCAACTTTGTCAGTTTTTTCTTTCATATTAATCCAATAACAAACACAACAAAAAAAATATTAGCGAAATTTGTCCAGCCATTTACGGCCCGTGACCAGGGAAATAGGGATTCATTTTTATATAAAGAAGATTATATTCCGCACCCCTTTTTTTGCTTTTGCTGTGCCCGACAGGGTCCACAACGTTCATCCTTGTAGAACCTACCATCTAAGCTCACTTATGGATGCTATAAATATATAGAGTATTGAGTATGTGGATGAGCTACATGTGTGTTGTGCCGCAGGGTGCTGTCGGAGGCGCGGGCGCTGCGCGCGCTGCCGTCGCTGAACGGTACGCTGCGCCTGCGCACGCTGCGCCTGGACCGCGCGCGCCTGGACCGCCTGCCCGCCGACCTGTGCGCGCATGCGCCCGCGCTGCGCTCGCTGTGAGTACTAGTGTGAGTGTGTGGTGTGCGACTGTGTGCCTGGACCGCCTGCCCGCCGACCTGTGCGCGCATGCGCCCGCGCTGCGCTCGCTGTGAGTACTAGTGTGAGTGTGTGGTGTGCGACTGTGTGCCTGGACCGCCTGCCCGCCGACCTGTGCGCGCATGCGCCCGCGCTGCGCTCGCTGTGAGTACTAGTGTGAGTGTGTGGTGTGCGACTGTGTGCCTGGACCGCCTGCCCGCCGACCTGTGCGCGCATGCGCCCGCGCTGCGCTCGCTGTGAGTACTAGTGTGAGTGTGTGGTGTGCGACTGTGTGCCTGGACCGCCTGCCCGCCGACCTGTGCGCGCATGCGCCCGCGCTGCGCTCGCTGTGAGTACTAGTGTGAGTGTGTGGTGTGCGACTGTGTGCCTGGACCGCCTGCCCGCCGACCTGTGCGCGCATGCGCCCGCGCTGCGCTCGCTGTGAGTACTAGTGTGAGTGTGTGGTGTGCGACTGTGTGCCTGGACCGCCTGCCCGCCGACCTGTGCGCGCATGCGCCCGCGCTGCGCTCGCTGTGAGTACTAGTGTGAGTGTGTGGTGTGCGACTGTGTGCCTGGACCGCCTGCCCGCCGACCTGTGCGCGCATGCGCCCGCGCTGCGCTCGCTGTGAGTACTAGTGTGAGTGTGTGGTGTGCGACTGTGTGCCTGGACCGCCTGCCCGCCGACCTGTGCGCGCATGCGCCCGCGCTGCGCTCGCTGTGAGTACTAGTGTGAGTGTGTGGTGTGCGACTGTGTGCCTGGACCGCCTGCCCGCCGACCTGTGCGCGCATGCGCCCGCGCTGCGCTCGCTGTGAGTACTAGTGTGAGTGTGTGGTGTGCGACTGTGTGCCTGGACCGCCTGCCCGCCGACCTGTGCGCGCATGCGCCCGCGCTGCGCTCGCTGTGAGTACTAGTGTGAGTGTGTGGTGTGCGACTGTGTGCCTGGACCGCCTGCCCGCCGACCTGTGCGCGCATGCGCCCGCGCTGCGCTCGCTGTGAGTACTAGTGTGAGTGTGTGGTGTGCGACTGTGTGCCTGGACCGCCTGCCCGCCGACCTGTGCGCGCATGCGCCCGCGCTGCGCTCGCTGTGAGTACTAGTGTGAGTGTGTGGTGTGCGACTGTGTGCCTGGACCGCCTGCCCGCCGACCTGTGCGCGCATGCGCCCGCGCTGCGCTCGCTGTGAGTACTAGTGTGAGTGTGTGGTGTGCGACTGTGTGCCTGGACCGCCTGCCCGCCGACCTGTGCGCGCATGCGCCCGCGCTGCGCTCGCTGTGAGTACTAGTGTGAGTGTGTGGTGTGCGACTGTGTGCCTGGACCGCCTGCCCGCCGACCTGTGCGCGCATGCGCCCGCGCTGCGCTCGCTGTGAGTACTAGTGTGAGTGTGTGGTGTGCGACTGTGTGCCTGGACCGCCTGCCCGCCGACCTGTGCGCGCATGCGCCCGCGCTGCGCTCGCTGTGAGTACTAGTGTGAGTGTGTGGTGTGCGACTGTGTGCCTGGACCGCCTGCCCGCCGACCTGTGCGCGCATGCGCCCGCGCTGCGCTCGCTGTGAGTACTAGTGTGAGTGTGTGGTGTGCGACTGTGTGCCTGGACCGCCTGCCCGCCGACCTGTGCGCGCATGCGCCCGCGCTGCGCTCGCTGTGAGTACTAGTGTGAGTGTGTGGTGTGCGACTGTGTGCCTGGACCGCCTGCCCGCCGACCTGTGCGCGCATGCGCCCGCGCTGCGCTCGCTGTGAGTACTAGTGTGAGTGTGTGGTGTGCGACTGTGTGCCTGGACCGCCTGCCCGCCGACCTGTGCGCGCATGCGCCCGCGCTGCGCTCGCTGTGAGTACTAGTGTGAGTGTGTGGTGTGCGACTGTGTGCCTGGACCGCCTGCCCGCCGACCTGTGCGCGCATGCGCCCGCGCTGCGCTCGCTGTGAGTACTAGTGTGAGTGTGTGGTGTGCGACTGTGTGCCTGGACCGCCTGCCCGCCGACCTGTGCGCGCATGCGCCCGCGCTGCGCTCGCTGTGAGTACTAGTGTGAGTGTGTGGTGTGCGACTGTGTGCCTGGACCGCCTGCCCGCCGACCTGTGCGCGCATGCGCCCGCGCTGCGCTCGCTGTGAGTACTAGTGTGAGTGTGTGGTGTGCGACTGTGTGCCTGGACCGCCTGCCCGCCGACCTGTGCGCGCATGCGCCCGCGCTGCGCTCGCTGTGAGTACTAGTGTGAGTGTGTGGTGTGCGACTGTGTGCCTGGACCGCCTGCCCGCCGACCTGTGCGCGCATGCGCCCGCGCTGCGCTCGCTGTGAGTACTAGTGTGAGTGTGTGGTGTGCGACTGTGTGCCTGGACCGCCTGCCCGCCGACCTGTGCGCGCATGCGCCCGCGCTGCGCTCGCTGTGAGTACTAGTGTGAGTGTGTGGTGTGCGACTGTGTGCCTGGACCGCCTGCCCGCCGACCTGTGCGCGCATGCGCCCGCGCTGCGCTCGCTGTGAGTACTTACTTATCTCTCGATGAATTTTATAAATACAAGTATAACAACACTAACACCACACCCGCGACACTCCAAAGAAACGAAACGATATAATTGCCTACACTACTACTAAAATAACAGACTGTACAGATACGTGCGTGTGTGTGCGTGTCTACGCGCCGCTCGAACAAAAACGCAGTTCCCAGAGTAGTCGTTCGACGCGGGGAGAGGTGAGGAACGGTTTCAGAGGGAGGCGGAGCGTGTCGCTATTGTACGGTAGTACTAATATTTATAGTTATACTGTGCTAACATCTTCCCCACTATCAAGGATTGTATACTTAACAAACAGGTTAGAAAATAATATGCGAATCTTCCACTGACCCCAGGCTTTGTAAATCGAACATCGATTAGGATTTAGCTTGTCCAAACAGAAACTAGAACGTAGCAGACACAGAAGGCGCACTCCACACAGGAGAGGGACTTGTGGTGTTCCGTACGCGCAGAGACACGAGAGCCTCCTCCCTGAAACAAACCCTCTCCTTGGACTGCAGCTCGGACTGCTCCGCCTGATCTTACACTTTACTGAAATAACCCAAAAGCAATAATTACCTTTGAAAGGATTTAAAGTGGGTCTTTCATTTTCTTTACACCGCGGAGAGAAGGAGCGCATGCATCTCATCGTTACCTAGGTCATGAGCTAAACGATAAACCTGTGATAACAGTTATACTTTGTGGTAAATTAGTAAGTAGGTACAGTCAGCAAAAGAGATAAGTCTCCATGTCGCCGGGAATAGTTGAAGTTTACTTAGAAACTAATGGAGGCTTTCAAATGAAGTTTAATTAAATCATTAAACTGTTTATTCTCTATTAATTGTACTTTATTTTATTCATAAATACCCATCGGTTTCTAAGTAAACTTCAACTATTCCCGGCGACATGGATACTTATCTCTTTTGGTGACCGTACATAAATAATGAATCTTCCTTTATCAAACTCAGCAATATGTTTTTTCAAAATCATCGTTCTGGTTTGATTGGCCTAATTTCTCTAATAGAACAAGGGTACTTAGTTGAAAAACAAAAGATGATTGTTACAAATTGTCAATAAGCATGAGTACTTACTGCGTATAAACGTAAGCCACCTCGCCATCTGTTTTCCTGTCGCTACCTACTCGGCACTCGGCACTCGGCACTCGTCACCCGCGCCCGCGAGCGTGATACTGACCCGATGACCCACTTCCGGAACATTGAGACTTATTAACATTGAGTGGTATAATCTGCTAATTGCCCATTTGAATGTTGATTGGCGAAGTTTGTGTTTACGTATTTATGAGTCCCTCCTGCGGGACATGGCGTGCCGTAGGGCTGACTGTCGATACCCACGATACTCACCCCGCACTGTGTCCGCAGAGACGTGAAGCTGAACGCGCTGCTGAGCGTGCCGGAGCTGCACGACTGCGCCGAGCTGCGCGTGCTGTGAGTGGTTCACGAACATTAGCTCAGCTTGTGTTGGAACGTGATTGTAAAGTCAGTGTATTATTATGTTTGTGCGTAGAGACCTGTCGGGCAATGAGATCTCTTCGCTGGACGGCAGCTCGCTGCGCGGACTGCGGCGACTGCACGACTTGGTGCTGGCGCGCAACCGCGTGCGGCGCCTGACCGCCGACGTGTTCACGCACACGCCTGACCTGCAAGTACTGTGAGTACACACACAACCGCGTGCGGCGCCTGACCGCCGACGTGTTCACGCACACGCCTGACCTGCAAGTACTGTGAGTACACACACAACCGCGTGCGGCGCCTGACCGCCGACGTGTTCACGCACACGCCTGACCTGCAAGTACTGTGAGTACACACACAACCGCGTGCGGCGCCTGACCGCCGACGTGTTCACGCACACGCCGGACCTGCAAGTACTGTGAGTACCCACACACAACCGCGTGCATACACGCTTAGAATCTTGGGGCACCCCGAGGTTAGGCTAGGTTCCTAAACCCTGCAGACAGAAACTGGAGCTCCGCGCGGGCTCTGTCGAACCTGCGCAAGCCGACCTGTGAGATCAGGGTGTGTGACTTACTAACTTTTTGGACAAACTCTCGTATGAGTTAACATTCACCAGTGTGTGTAAAGTAAATTAATGAAACAATTTCGGACTCCACGACATAAAGTGAATCTTAACATTCACCAATATCGGACATTCACAGTAACATATTGAGTGCATTTCGTTTTGGTTCCTTAAATAAATAAATACCCAAACAAGTTATAATTGGCATTGGGGTATAAATAGTCGAAGGCCGATGTACGAGTCTATGGCTATTGATCGCGAGGAGCTCAAACCCAATTATTGTGGATCTTTGATTGTCTTCACTGCAGACGCCCCGAGCGCTTTGTCTTGTCCCATCTGAGAATCAAATTCAAGGCTTCGGGAGCGAAGCGCGCCTCACGCCTGTTACACGTACAATAACAATAGAAGGTCGCACGCACCACGCACTGTAATGGATACGTAATTCTAATATGTAGATAAACTAAATGACAAATCCTAAAACATCACATAACATAGCTTAATATCATTGAGCTGGTACTTATTTTCGTTTCGTCGTTTAGAACAAAATGCTGAAACGTATTCGTGTGGCGCGGTATCAGTAACACGGCGTCAGGTAATTTGTAACGGGTCGGCCTTCCCCGGCCGGATTACCGCCATTTTTCCGGATTTATGTAAACCTTTTCTATACTTGTATGTTCACGCATTGTGGAAACTGTCGCGTGTTACGTCTCCACAATGTTTTTATGAGGAGACATAACAGCGCAATAGCGAACAGCGGCTATCTGCATGTTACGATCAGGTGAGTCAGTTAATCTAGCGTTACGTTACGAGATCGTAAAAGGAAGTCGATCTCGCGCTTTATGTCCCCCGGTGCTGGGCCCGAGCCTGACTATCGCGCCGGCATCGCCGCGTCGCGCCGCGCCGGCACCGCCCCCGTGTCGTGGTCGACTGTTGTGCGTGTTCGTGTCCGAGCCATCAAATCAAAATCTAAAATCGTTTATTCATAAGACAGATTTCTACGCGTCTTCACTATATCCTAGCCAATTTTTATGCAGGAACGCCAACTGACTTTCTTACATATTATTTACATGAAAAACCTGATGACAATCTAGCTAGAGGTAGGGTCACTATATAAACAATTTATTTAAAAAGGAATCCAGCATTTGTTGATTGAAGTAAGTAATCTAGCAGCTCACGGATAGGTCGAGGTCGCCCTTATGTAACTTTGCGTATAGTTCATTGAAGCGTCTCCTAACTACGACTGTGTACGGTGCAACCGTACATTGCGAAATTATTGAACATACCGCGTCAGCATGTCCGCCAACATTAATTATTCATTTCCACTTACTTACAATTTAGTTCACTACAATTTAGTTCACTACCGGTCATCGAACGCACCGCGTGTTCTCACGTATCAATATCATATCAGTATCATCTATCATTAATTCTTAAAAACTATCTGTATTTGAACTTTAGTGTAAACTTAGTATAACTGTTGAACCTTCATGGACTCGTATCTTTAAATATCATAGCATTCTATCAGTAAAAGCTGCACGGTACAATACCGTACAGACTGTTTAGTGTACATACATAATAATTATTACAATAGGAGTAGTGACCGGTGGCCGCGGTGACTACTTGGTATACAATTCGAGTACAGATCTAAAGTTATAGTAGCGGCACTTTGGGCGTGTATTTCTTGATACATATCCCCAATGGAACCAGCAGCACGCACTGAGCTGTGAGGCGTGTTGTGTTGCAGGAACCTGGAGGACAACCTGATCGAGCACATTGACATGGAGACCTTCGTGCCCATCTCCAAGCTGGAAGACTTGTACGTAATCACAGATTCACTTTCGTTCATTGATGTACGTACTTACAGTTACTGATATACTTACGAGCAGTTCCTTCTAAAGAAGAACCTTCATATTAAGTCGTTCTGAAAACAGAATATTTCACTGTGTATCTGTGGGCTTCAATGCAACACATCATTTTATTTAGTGCACCGAAATAGATAAAGAAACACTACAAAAGAGAAAAGTTATAGTTACGAGCACAGCGATTAGGATAATTGTGTCATCCAGTGTAGTGCAGACTAGAGGACTTTGTCGCGAGGGCCTTTTCTTCATAATCTTAACTTCATAGTCCGTAATAAAATATGAAAACTAATCTGTGCAAACGTTTGCCCCCACGATGAATGTTCGCTGCGTCAGGAACGTGGGCAACAACGTGTTCCCGTGGCTGCCGGGCGCCGGCCTGCAGCGCCTGCTGCACCTCAAGGCTCACAACAACCCCAACCTGCGCCACTTCCACCCGCCCGACGTGCTGCCCAGGATCCAGGTACAGTCGCTACCTCGCCTCGCCCAGGATCCAGGTACAGTCGCTACCTCGCCTCGCCCAGGATCCAGGTACAGTCGCTACCTCGCCTCGGCAGAAGCATCCACCCGGTGCAGCTGACGTATCAGAAATGAGCAAGGACTTGGCTGCAGATACACGTCTGTGTATCTGCAGCCAAGTCCTTGCTCATTTGACTCGAGGATCGAGTAACTAGCGATAATATTGCTCAAGCACAGTGAGACGACCGCGCGCTCTGAATCCCGTATGAGCCAAGATTTCTGACTCATACGGATTCAGGACACGTTCAGTTCACTAGGTACGTACTTGCAAAACCCTTGCCTATAAGCAATTGTTTTCCTTCCGCAACTTTATCCGGAAGCTTATGTTGAGGAAGGTCTTCCGATGTCATTGATACATCTCGCCTCTCCGCCCCCCCCCCCTCCCCCTCTGTCCGCTCGCTTACTCCTGTCGTAATGTATAGAGTTACATTCGCGCTGCCGGATACACTATCGCTTGATAAACATCTGCTGGTGTGAACCAGTTCACACGCATCCCAGTCTACTATCGTAATGTTATCCGAATCGTTATCGATGACATTGGACTGCTTCGATAATATGAAACGTAATAATTATGATCCACACCACAAATAATACAAGATAAAACATTATTTGTTTGTAGAAACACTAAGTTCCATCCTTCGTTAGTTTGATGAGTTACGTGTTCTTTCCAAGAACAGTCCCTTGTATTTATCTGCATAAGATGATTTATTCTAAATGTTTTTAATAGTTTGGACGAATGGAAATCAAAGTGGAAAGTTCCTCCAATCTCCATAAAAAAAGGGCAGAAGGGCTTCCGAGCAGACGTGTGTTGTGTCTGGTAGGCTACTACTGCCCGATGATTACAATCGTTGGGCTGTTGTTTACAACCTTAGTAGTTTACCCTAAACCTGAAAAGGTCACTGTATTTCATCATTAAGACCAACTTTGTCGTTAACTTTTAAAAGCTTTTCGGCAAATTAAGATAAAATTTACTGAGGATCTGTGGGGTATGTCTATTAAAGTTTGTACGTCTATAATTGAGACAATAGCGCCTTATTTGGCTTTAATATTTAATATGTGCGTAGACCAAGGAGTTTTCCCGGATCTAATGAAGTTTAGTAAGGTTATACCTCTTTTCAAATCCGGTGACAGTAAAGACACTAATAATTATAGACCCGTGTCCGTGCTGCCGGCTTTCAGCAAGGTTTTTGAAAGGATTATGCTTAATCAGATGCTTAATCATTTTAACACTAATGGCATTTTACACGATCAACAGTATGGTTTCACCAAAGGACGTTGTACGACTGACGCTGGTGTCACTTTATTAAAACACATATTTACTGCGTGGGAAGAGGCGCAAGATGCCATAGGAATTTTTTGTGACCTCTCCAAGGCATTTGATTGCGTAAATCATGACACACTACTTTTGAAACTTGAGCATTACGGACTAGGTAGACTTGCGCTTAGTTTAGTAAAATCTTATTTGATTAATAGGCAGCAGCAAGTCCAAATAAATGGGGTGAATTCACATGGTTTAAAGGTAGAAATGGGGGTTCCACAAGGCTCAATTTTGGGTCCTTTCCTCTTTTTAGTGTATATTAATGATCTTCTTCATCTGTTGAAAAATCAACCACAAATGGTGTTATTTGCTGATGACACTTCTTTAATATTTAAGATAGACAGACGAGCCCAAAACCTAGACCACGTAAATAGCGCCTTACTGCAAGTCCAAAATTGGTTCACGGCGAATAATTTAGTATTGAATGAAAAAAAAACGAAGTGCATCAGATTTTCTTTACCAAATGTCAAAAGTAATGACTGTGACATAGTATTGAATAATGAGAAGCTGGAATTCGTTGATAAAACTGTTTTCCTGGGGATCACGCTCGACTCAAGGCTACAATGGGGTCCTCATTTAACATCTCTCGCTGGACGGCTAAGCTCGGCAGCATATGCTGTCAGAAAAATCCGGCAATTTACTGATGTGGATACCGCGAGACTGGTCTACTTTAGTCATTTTCATAGTATAATGTCTTACGGTATTTTACTGTGGGGACGAGCTGCAGACATCGAGTCTATTTTTATTCTGCAGAAAAGAGCCATCAGAGCCATTTACAATCTCCGTATGCGCGATTCTCTAAGGGAACTGTTTAAGGAAATTAACATAATGACGGTACCTTGTCAATACATCTATGAAATGAACGCTAGAAAAAATCTGCATCTTTTTAGTAAAAGGGGTGAAAGACATAATTATAACACTAGAAATAGGGACCAACTAGTTCAACCGAGTTTCAGACTGGCTAAAGTAGATACTTCTTTCATGGGGTACTGTTTAAAATGTTACAATAAAATACCTCCCCACATTGTTCAACTAAATGAGACAAAATTTAAGTCTTATATAAAACGCACACTATGCAGCCGAGCATATTATTCATTGGGTGAATACATCACTGATAAAAATGCTTGGCTGGATGCTGGTCTAGCTCCACAGCCATAAGGGTTCATAGATTCATTGATTAGCATTTTTAATTATTTTTGGAGCTGCTGAAGATATAGATCTACATTATCTTTGCATTGTATAAACTCAATGTGTTAGTATTATATAAATTTTTCATAGCACATACATGTGAGTACTATGTTATTTAAAGCTACCATTTACGAGGTATGTCTTTCATTGACTTGAATGTGCCCTGGCGGTTGGGAGTATGTCATGCTCACTGGAATGTCTCGCTGACGGTGGCGCGCGTGTTGGATCATTCGGTTCCCTTCAAAATGGTTGAGTCAAATGATGCCGATCCGTGCGTCATGTTCGTGAACGGGCGCCGTTAGTTGGGACTGGTCATCTCTTAGCTGCCTCGGTTATTCTAATTTTATTTTGAATTGTTTATTATGATTATATTTTTATCTAAACCTCTTTTAACGTACACGACTTGTTACATTGTTCTCACATTGTACCCTAGATTCAATATGAATGATGTAACCGAAATTTGTAACATATTATTGATTTTAAAAGAGTGTTGTTCATGGAGTTTCTTGCTCGTTCTTCTCCATAGAAACCTACTGTTTGGAACGAGCAACTAGCTTCAACTTTCTGACTGACTGACTCTGACAATTCAAAAGTACCTGTAAATGGTTTATTTGAAATAAATGATTTTGAGTTTGAGTTTGAGTTTTGACTACTAAGTGTACATTCCCAGTCAACAACATTGACATAGCGTGTGTGCGCAGACGCTGGTGCTGTCGTACGCGTACCACTGCTGCGAGTTCCTGCCGCTGATGGAGGCGGGGGAGGCGGGGGAGGAGGCCGGGGAGGAGGCCGCCTCCGACGTGGTGCTGCTGCCGCCGCAGCACGTGGACGCCGGCGCCTGGGCCAACACCACCGACGTGTGGGCGCACTACTGTACGTACGACCGACGAGGGATGTCTGTATACCCAGCAGGACCCTACGTAATCCGATTGAAAGTTAAATGTTAACGTGCGTAGTATTCAATACCTTCCAAATCGTATAACTAAAAACATAGTACCTACCTTAATTGTTACAGCGAAATGTTAAATTATTTTCCAGCAGGACCCTCCGCTGTTTGAAGGTCTATAGACAAATGTTATGTGGTCCCGTTTAGCGGTGTATTAGTATCTTAAAAATATTTTAGTTTAATTTTAAAATATTTATTATTTATTGAGGAACGCACCTGCAAACTTTTATCAAGCCAAGAGGACTCTATTTTGTTTTGAGGCTTTCAGTCCAGACAGTCTTATTTCTTAAATGCATTTTATTAGTACTTTTTAAATAACCTTACGTTTAATTCAAAATGTTTGTATTTTATCCATCCCATAGGGTCCTGCTGGGTATACAGACATCGTGTTAGGCGACGCCTAGACGATCAATTATATTGCGCAATATTACGAATTGTGCAATATTATTGACCGCATATATATGATTAATATTGAAGATTGCGCAATGATTGAACGAAAGTTTGAGCGTGTTTAATTTTTTTTGCTCCATATTTTTCAACCGACTTCAAAAAAGGAGGAGGTTATCTATTGCATCGTGTAGGTCCAGTAAGGCGCAATTTTTTTAGTGTGTGTTTCGTCTTGACGAGGATTACACGCGTGCGCGCGCGCGCTCAAAAATGGCAAAGAAGAGAATACAAATGTTAAGGAAAGAGAGTTTATTGTCGAATGCATCCAATTGTACAGAGAATTACCGTCTCTGTGGAATTAGAAAACGCTGCTTATAAAACATTGTTTTCTAAATACATTATAGAGATGTTTCCACAGGCAACCAAAGGTGATGTGAAGAAAAAGAACATTTTTTTGGGGAGTAACTGGAATAAATACTATTGTCCCACTGAACACGAAAACATTGCGCAATTCTTATTATTGTGCAATATAATTGATCGTTTGGATTCAAAGCGCCTTATTGTGCCGCAATGTTATTGTACAATAAAATGTATTGCACAATGTTATGGTCATGGTCATGTTGCAGTCAACGTGTCGGAGCTGGGTGCGGGTGGTGCGGGGGGAGCGGGGGGGCTGCAGGCGCTGCTGGAGGGCTGGGCGGGCGCCGGCGCCGTGGAGCTGGGCGAGCGCGAGCTGCGCGCCGAGGCGCCGCGCGCGGTGCAGTGCCTGCCGCTGCCAGGCGAGTCGCGTGCAGTGCAGAGCTGTCCCGACTCGGCCGGCTCATACTAACGGGCTCTATTTCGCTCTCACTTGCTCAGGCCCGTTCCTGCCGTGCGTGGACCTGTTCGACTGGTGGACGCTGCGCTGCGGCGTGTGGGCCGTGTTCCTGCTGGCGCTGCTCGGCAACGGCACCGTGGTGTTCGTGCTCATCTTCAGCCGCAGTCGCATCGACGTGCCGCGCTTCCTCGTCACCAACCTCGCCGCCGCCGACTTCTTCATGGGCATCTATTTGGGTGACTCTCGCTTGTTATGCTACTATGTTATAAAAAATTTGAATCATTGGGTGCTAAGTTTATTATCAATTAAGCCTATTATTTGACGACACGGTTGGCGCAGTGGCTGAGCCATCGACTGCTATTGGTGATAGTTAGATCTCTAGCAAGTTGATTTGTGTGGTTTTACAGTCTCTCCTTGTATTTAGCAGAATATCTGCTTACCTCCTCCTTGATCGTTGGCATTTCCAAGTAATCATGTATTTCTACATTTCTATCAAACCATGGTGAATTTGAGATCATCCTCAATGCTTTGTTCTGAAACCTTTGCAGGATTTCAATACTGGAGTTACTAGCTGACCCCCAAAGCTGGATTCCATATGTCCATATGGGTTTAATTATGCATTTATAGACTAGCATCTTGTTGTTTAAAGTGGTGATTGCCTCCCAATCTACCAGTAGAGTCTCTTAAATTTTAAATCCGCTTCTTTTCGTTTTGTTTTTATGTGAGTAGCCCACGTTAGCCTTCGATCTAAATGAAATCCCAGGTATCTTACACTCTTTTCTGTGGGCAACTCCTCCCCTCGCAGTGTGACAGCTGGACAGTCTCCTCTGCGGAGCGTGAACGTTATTTGTATGGATTTAGTAACATTTGGCTTTATTCTCCATTTTTCCAACCATTTGTCAACTTCAAACAGGTGTGTTTGTAGTTTTGCTGATGCTACAGCCGGGTCTGTATGGCTTGCGAGGCACGCGGTATCATCTGCATATGTCGCTGTTACTACGTCTTCGTCACACGGTAGATCAGCTGTATATAGTGAGTAGAGTACTGGGCCAAGCACGGTGCCCTGCGGTACAGACGCCTTTATATCAAACAAAGGGGACACTTCTTCGCCGACTTTAACTTGAAATTTTCTATTTTGCAGATAAGACTTGAGTACCATGTAATATGAATTAGGTAGTTGGCTTTTCAGCTTGTATAGTAGGCCCTTGTGCCAGACTCTATCAAATGCCTGTTGTATATCCAAGAAGACCGCAGCGCAGTATTCCTTCTGCTCCAGAGATTGCCTTATCTTGTTCACTATACGGTGTACCTGTTCTACAGTGCTGTGTTGCTCCCGGAACCCAAACTGATGATTTGGCATTATGGCTTGTTCTTCTAGAACTGGCTTTAGTCTTCGTAAGAAGATTTTTTCGAATAGCTTGGATAGCAATGGTAACAAACTAATTGGCCTGTAAGAGCTTGGATCTGTAGGTGTTTTTCCAGGTTTCAGTAACATGCATATTTGAGCGATACCCCACAGTTTGGGAAAGTAATGTAATCTCATTATTGCATTGAACAGCATAGTCAGAAAGACAACAGGTTTCCTAGGAAGACGTTTTAGGACTTCACCAGTGATTAAGTCAAAGCCTGGAGCTTTTTTATTGCTTAACATTTTTATAGATTTTTGTACTTCCCTTGGTGTTACAGATTTTATAGGTGGTGAAAGCTGTTGGTCACTGTCAACGTAAGCATTTACCTCCTGTTCAAAGTCTCTCATTGAAGAAGTATTTGGCACAAAGACTTGGCTAAGATGTTGAGCAAAGAGATCAGCTTTCTCTTTACGGCTTTTAGCCCATTTTCCTGACTGTGCTCTCAGTGGTGGTACTGCCTGTTGCGGTCTCTTGAACTGCTTCGTGAGTTTCCACAGAGAGTAATCATCACACTTTTTTGCAGATAGAGATGAGAGTTTCTGTTGGAATGTGTAATTCTCATTCTCTGCTATCATATCCTTCAGTTCTCTAGCTGTTTTCTCATACAGTTTTTTATCTTCGGTATGTCTGCTCAGCTGCCAGGCTCTCCTGAGTCTTCTTTTCGTGGTAAGTTTATCTCGTATTTGCAGAGGAATGTTTGTGGTCTTGCTTATATCTTTTAAATAATGGTGTACACCGCCAAGCCGCTTCCTGTATTAGGTTGAAGATATAAAATGTTGCGTTATCGATGTCTGTTTCAGTTTTCAATTTTACTAGCAGATCTGTTTTCATTTCCAACCACTCAGCAAATAGTGTCCAGTCGGTTTTGTGATTATAAAGGGTTGTCTGTGGTTCTTTGTGGATTACAGTTCTACTGAGTGTGCATACTATAGGCGAGTGATCAGAGGTTGAATCCAAACAGCTTTCAATGTCCAGGTAATTATCTGATAGGCCTTTGGTGATAAAAAAATCTATCAGATCAGGGAGCTTATTCGGGTCTGTTGGCCAGTAAGTAGGTTCACCAGTAGAGAGTGATGCTATTCTTAGACTGTCCATACACTTCTTGAGCTCTCTGCCTCGGGTGGTTGTTAGTCTTGATCCCCAGTGTATGTGCTTACTATTCCAGTCCCCTCCACAGATGAATCGGTTTCCAAGTTTATTAAAATAGTTCTTAAACATATCTTCTTTGATGTTATATCGTGGTGGACAATATACAGCACTTATATTTATAGGACCAATTTTATCTTCTAATGTGATTGTAGTGGCTTGTAGGTAATCTTTCTTGACCTCACTACGAATATGATGTTTGATGTTATTTTTAATTAATATGGCTGCACCTCCATGACAGGTACCATCTGGATGATTGGTGCAGTGCAGATCATAATTCTGAAGTTTAAATATTGTTTTATAATTTAGGTGTGTTTCAGAGATTAGCATAAGATCAATTTTATTAATTTCAAGTATCAATTTTAGCTCATTTTTTATTGGCATTAGGCCGTTTGCATTCCATGTTCCAATACGTATGGAGGTCATTTTATCTTGCTGATCAGTGCAGTAATGAGGTTCAAAAATAGATTTACTGATACAACAAATGGGTACACCATTTGTTGTATCAGTAAATCTATTTTTAAAGTTTGTTTATTAATTGTTTCTAGTAAAGAGATCTCGTATTCATTACGGGTTTGGTTACCAGTTTGCTCTGATTGAATCATAGGGCTATTTTGGAATCCTGTTGTGTTGCAGTTAGTTGAGCTTTGGGATTTGTTATTATTCTTCAATACCTCACTATAGGAGTGTGTATGTTCATTTGTAGTATTTAACAACTGTTGACCTAGGCACAAGTTCGATCGTGCATGGAGTACTGTTCGCACCTTTGGGTTGGATCGGCAAAATACCAACTGGAGGCATTGGAAGTCATCGATAGACGTGCCAAGAGGCTCATAAACAACGACTCCCTGGTTAGAGCTAAGCTCCAGAGCCTTGAACATCGCCGCACCGTTGCTAGCCTTTCGGTCTTTTATCGGGTACATTTCGGAGAGTGTGCTATGGAATTGCACAATTTAATTCCCCCATCCCCGTTCCATCATCGGACGAGCAGAGATACGGGGAAGCGTCACCGCTATATGGTTGAAGTTCCACGGTCTCGAACCAAGCGCTTTGACTCCACATTTATTGTGCGAACTGCCAGACTGTGGAATGCCCTGCCCGCCTCTCTGTTCCCTGATA
This sequence comes from Charanyca ferruginea, assembly GCA_947361185.1. Classification (NCBI taxonomy): domain Eukaryota; kingdom Metazoa; phylum Arthropoda; class Insecta; order Lepidoptera; family Noctuidae; genus Charanyca; species Charanyca ferruginea. The sequence goes on from OX376065.1 coordinate 168,122, forward strand.
AGTATAATCTGGGTATTTTTAAGGCACGAGTGAACCGGTTCATCTTAGGCAAGCGTGTTCCATCTTAGGCCGCATTATCACTTACGATCAGGTGAATTGCGGTCAAACGCAAGCCTATTTAATAGTAAAAAAAAAAAAAAAAAAGAAGGTCTTGTTTTAGGGGTACCCAGTTTTCTATATTGAGAGTATTTACAAAAAAAAAATGTATTTGTGTATGTATATCAGCTGTCTGACACCCATAGTACAGGGTCTCCCTAGTTTGGGGTCAGATGGCCGTGTGTGAAAATGTCCCCACATATTATTATTATTATTATTAAATAGGTGTGGCGCATGTCTGACTCTTAGGCCAAGATTAAATAATCGTTACTTAGCACTTAACTACTTCATCTACTCCGGCGTAGCTGTTCTAGTCGCTGTAGCATAGCTGTCGAACAACAAGTTCAAGCTGAGACGGAAACATAACTGAGCCAACGGTAACATGCTAGTAACGTTTATTTAATACGGCTTCCATAACTGGTCGTGCAGTGGTTGGATCCCCATTCGATGCGTGACGTGGTGACGTGGTCCAGGGTTCCTGGCGGTGGTGGACGCGGGCACGCTGGGCGAGTTCCGCGCGCACGCCATCGCGTGGCAGATGTCGGGCGGCTGCAAGCTGGCCGGCTTCCTGGGCGTGCTGTCCTCCGAGCTGTCGGTGTTCACGCTCGCCGTCATCACGCTGGAGCGCAACTACGCCATCACGCACGCCATGCACCTCAACAAGCGCCTGTCGCTGCGCCACGCGGCCGCCGTGATGGCGGTGGGCTGGGCCTTCTCGCTGGCGGCCGCCGCACTGCCGCTGCTGGGCGTGTCCGACTACCGCAAGTTCGCCGTGTGTCTGCCCTTCGAGACGTCCACGCCCGTGGCGCTCGGCTACGTGGTGACGCTGCTCGTCATCAACGGCGTGGCCTTCCTGGTGCTGCTGGGCTGCTACCTCAAGATGTACTGCGCCATCCGCGGCTCGCAGGCGTGGAACTCTAACGATTCGCGTATCGCTAAGCGCATGGCTCTGCTCGTGTTCACGGACTTCCTGTGCTGGTCGCCCATCGCCTTCTTCGCGCTCACGGCGGCGTTCGGGGCGCAGCTCGTGTCGCTGGAGGAGGCCAAGGTGTTCACGGTGTTCGTGCTGCCGCTCAACTCGTGCTGCAACCCCTTCCTGTACGCCATCCTCACCAAGCAGTTCAAGAAGGACTGCGCGCTCGTGTGCAAGGCCATCGAGGAGTCGCGGGTGACGCGCGGCATCGGACGCTGCCGCCACTCGTCCAACTTCAGCAACCGCCAGACGCCCGCCAACACCAACAGCCTGGCGGAGCGCTCCTCGCGCGGCCAGCACGGCGCCGCCTGCGCCTGCCGCCGCCTGCTGCCGGGCGCCGGCGCCCCGCGCGAGCCGGCGCGGCGCCAGCGCCTGCTGCGGTGGCTGCGCGCGTGCGGGCGGCGCGCCTCCCCCGCGCCCCCGCCCGCCCCGCGCGCGGCGGCCGCTGCGCCGGCACGCGCGGGCTCGGTGTCGTCGTCGGTGGAGTTCTCGTCGTCGCGCTCGGACTCGTGGCGCGCGTACGGGCGCCCGCCCCCGCCCCCGCGCCGCGCCGCGTCGTGGCTGGTCGCGCGCAAGACGTCGCAGGACTCCAACCTGTCGTCGTCGCGCAACGACTCGTCGGGCTCCAACGCCACGGCGTCCACGGGCACGTGGCGCACGTCGCGCTCGGGCGGCAGCGCGGCGGGGGGCGCGGGCGCGGGCGCGGGGGGCGCGGGGGGCGCGCCGGGCCGGCCGCGCCTCACGCGCCAGCCGGCCGTGGACGAGCCGCCCGGCTCGCCGGCGCCGGCGCTGGCCCCGCGCCAGCTGCACACGATCCCGTCGGCGGCGGAGGCGGAGCTGCAGCCGGACGACGACGCGCGCGCCTGCTCACAAGACTGACTCCGCCCCGCTCCGCCCCGCCCCGCCCCGCCCCGCCCCGCCCCGCCCCCGGGCCTGCCGGCTACGAGCCATGAGCCACGCGGTGGCTGTGACCGACACGATTCACATTTTGTACAGTATTAGGGAGGCGCCACGCGCGGCGTCCGCGTAGACGTCGAGGCTGACAAATAAAGTATTATGACAAAATAATTATTTATTTAGGAAAATTTTTGACATAAGAGTATTTACGAGTCGATTATATTGCTACAATTATATTTACAGTTGAAGAAGGTATACCACCGTACCGTGTACGGCTAGCTAGTAAGGAGTTGTTGTACATACAGACGTCGTTGCCGCCCGCACTATACTAAGTATATTATACCCATTTGATAATAAAAATTATGAATACACAGTAAGTGAACAAACTACACTTAAGTATGAGTCGTTAAACAATAATTAGGTAAGTAGGTTTTGTATGTTGTTACGCGTTACGTAGCGTAGTAGTGAGACAGTCGACAGTCGACAGTCGACAGTCGACAGTCGACAGTCGACCCGTGCCAAGTACTTAAGTACACTATGATATATACATACACTTCAAGTGATATTTATGTGTTGTTAACATTCACATACAAGTTACAGACCACAGTCCCAATACTAAATACTTATTTGATTAGAAATAAACTAAATTCACATTAAAGTCAGTTCCCACTTGGTAAGTACTCAAACATACTTAATAATAAATATCAGTAAGTTGAACATGAAAACATTTTTTTAAGTACATAAAAGGGACACACGATTATTATCTGTTGTATGGTCTATTGAAATCACTTGATCGAGTGTGACACATTTAGTATGTTCGTAGGATTGTAGATATTAATGTAATGCATAAATGCAACGAGACGAGATGGGCACGTCAGCACGTGTGCAACACGCGCGCTGTCGGTACATACATATTAAGTATATAGAGTGCTCGTGTACGTACATATATAGAGTGCTCGTGTACGTACATATTAAGTATATAGTTTGTCTATTTATTGATGTCTGCCGAGTTGACGGCGCGTGGTTGAGAGTGCTATTTATTTTATTGTATAATTATACGAGAACTGTGACAGCGCGTGTTTCATTTACTCCCCATCCTCATTACGAACCCTCGTCAAATCGTCGACTAAATTATACAGAACTTTAACATTGCACCGAGAGGAGCGGTTCGAGGCCTCCACCGAGCCGCCTCGTCAGCTTGCAATCCGGATATCCGTATTATCCGGATATCCGCCGATTTTCAAATCCGGATTTTCCTTACATCACCATCCGGATTTTACGGATAGCTGTATTTCCCTTTTAATATTAAATAAAAAGCTGTTATCTGTTAAGCACATAACTGTTATTACGTTATTTATTATTTTAATACCAGCTACACACACACCTTACACCTTATTGCACTATATTCTTACAAATAAACTGTTCTTTCTTTCTGTCTTTCTAATATAGTGAATCACTCTTGCAATTATTTGTTCACTTCACAAATCACAATAAGTCAAATTAGGGTTAATCTTTAAATCTTGAGACAAACAGTTTGATAGTACTTTTTAGACAGATTACAAAATATTGCATTTTTCAATCGTCAGATAGGCTCTATCTGGTCCTTAACGGCCCTAACTGAGGAATAAATCTATCTGCCTCTTTGACGGCCAGATAACGTGTATTCAATAGATACAACTAGATCCATTTAAGTTTAGTTTTAGGTTATTTCTTCTTTTTCCTAAATAATATCTAAATTATAGAAATTTTCGATTTTGTTGACGATGTGGCAATTTAACAAGAGGCTTCATAGCGTATCTCGTGTATTTAGTGAATTAAAACACAAATACGAGAAGAAATCATTCGGTTTATGAGTCAGCCATCTTCTGTGCTTCTTCAACTGTCAACAAATGGTTTAGACACCACAATTCGAGTAGAGATGGCACTATTTTATGAGATTGGCAGAGAAGCAGGAATTTAGAAAAGGTTTACAATATGCTTTTATCAATACCAGCGACCAGCGTTGACGCAGAAGGAGTGGTCTCTGCTACAGGATATTTATGTAACCATTTATGAACTTCCATGAAACAAGATTGATCAGATAATTTAAGCTTTTGATTCCATAATAAGATTAAAAATTAATTGAAGAATTAAGTACGAAATATTATATCGTATAGGGTTTATTAAATCGATTATTTTGAGATATTTTGTTCAATTTTGTTTTATTATAGTACTAGCTTTTTCCCGCGACTTCGTCCGCGTGAATGTCGGTTATCGTGGATGCAGGAGAAGTCGCGGATTAAAAAGAAACCTATGTCCTTCCCCGGGGTTCAAGCTATCTTCATACCAAATTTCATCAAAATCGGTTCAGCCGTTTCATCGTGAAAGCGTAACAGACAGAGTTACTTTCGCATTTATAATATTAAGTATGGATTTTATTTAAACTATTGTTGTTTAATAATTGAGCTGATTTGCCAGGGAAAGTGATATTTTTATTTAATTATTATGTTCTAGACCGGTTGATTTGATTAGGATGTTGTGATTTGTGATAAATAGGTATAAGATCTTATTTTTCATTAGAATTTTTTTAGTATGAGAAGAATAGATCTAAACACTTACTGCGGTATCGGTGCTTTGCTGTACTTATAATTTAAGTGAGAACTAAGTGAATTCGTTTTTATATGTGATTGTTACTTGAAATATTGGTATAGTTTATTATTTCTTTGTCATTTTTCTGGAGAGACTGACTAAAACGCGTTACAATAAAAACTTTGAAATATCCGTATTATCCGCATTATCCGGATACTCCGGATAGGAAAATATTGATATCCGTATTATCCGGATAGTAAAAATGAACGGATAGGTATTGCAAGCCCTCGTGCGGTACAAACGACGCACTTCGTCGGCACAACTAATGTAATAATTGAGATTGTTGCTATAAACACGCATGCTGAACCCGAAGACACTTCCGTGTTCCAGTAATGAAGCGATAGCGTTTAATATAAACTGCCAGCAGTTTTTATCGCCGCTTTTACTTGGAGGACATTAGGTAGTGAGGTACTTCTTCCAGCACGCAAATTGGGTGTACCATATGCACTACTTGAGCAGATGCACTTTACGATGATTTTAAGTACAGATTACAGGTACGTATCAATCTCAAAGTTTGTTTGCAAAACAAAGAAGTCGGTAACGCCCGCGCCAGTTTGACATCAATGTTGGTAGTAAACGGTTACCGTCACTCGGTATATAACGTTGGATGTTAGTACCTATATAGTTAGAATATACATAGACCTCACGTTAACGAAACATACGAAACATACTGCAACCAATTAGGTGCTTTCGCGCAGAAATAGTTATAATTACATACATATTACTCTTTGCATTCAATTACTGTTCTTATTGTCTGCTATATCAAATCTTTTAGCTTCTCTAAACTATCTACATTCCTAACACAAAATACAAAATTATACGATGTCGCAAAGAAAAACATGCAAAGATTGACAGCCGTGTTGCGGCCAGGCCGTCGTATGCCGTCGGCATGGACGGCGTCAGGCGTGTCAGAGTGTATCCATGAATACCAGCGCGCGAGCGGCGCCGCCTCAGGTGTCGGCCGCGGCGCAGTGGTGAAGCGCCGCGGGCTCGCTGCCGGCGCGCGACAGCTGGTGCGGCGCGGGGGGCGCGGGCGGCGCGGGGGGCGCGGGGGGCGCGGCGGGCGGCGGCGACTCGAGCTCGCGCTCGCGCAGCAGGTCGCGCCGCGCGCGCCGGCGGCGGAACTCCGCGAACTGGCGCCCGAGGCGCTCCTCCAGCACGTCGGGCCGGCGCTTGCGCTCCTCGCACTGCACCTCCGACTCAGAGTTGTCCTCGTCCACCTCCTGCCACCATAGTTTGCACAATTAGTAATTGATGTGGAGACAACAGGAGCTCTAACCCCTCGTTTACATCAAGGTATAATACATGTATTCTACAAGTTGTGTCAAGACTAGTATTGGACATGTTTTATACAAGTTGTCTATAAAACATGTATAATACTAAGCTTAGGTATATCTTGGTGTAAACGAGGGGTTAAACAAGATGTCCAAAGTACGTGACATGAGCTAGCTGTAGGAGTTCAGTTGCGAATAGTAAGGCATCGACGCACCTTGATCTCTGCGAAGGTGACGGGCGCGGTGCGGTGGCGCAGGCGCGGCTCGGCCCTGCGCAGGCGCCGGCCCCGCGCCAGCGCCGACGCCGACGCCGGGTACACCGCGTCCATCTGTCCGCAGTGTCCCGCCCTCGCCAGGCCTCGCCTGCCTGCAACACAGGAAGCGGATCATGTAGGATTGTAGGAAGTTATTAATGCCATTGTATACAAACTCAGTAAAGCCCTTATTACACTTGACTAAATTAAATCTTTTAAATTCAGTCGCTAATGAATTTACTAAAGTTTAATCACATTTAGTAAGTAAGTAAGTAGTAGTAGTAAGTAGTAACTGAATTCAGTAGCGACTGAATTTAGTCGACGTAATTTATCCAAGTGTAATAAGGTGTTACGTTCTTAATTGGCGGTGGTGAAACAGTGAAAAATGCTGGATGTTGAATGACACAAGTTTATTAGCCTCAGTTGACTAAGCCAAAAAACCAAACAACTGGTCTTAAAATAATCTTAATCTAATTCTTATTACGGTAGTATCTGTAGCTAAACTATTATTAAGAAGGGCGCCAGGAGGGTTTTAGCAAATGACGGTAGGCGCATGGAACCCTTCCAATCCCCAGTACTGCCGGCGGCGTGGGTCTTCACCACAGACGAGAATCAAAGTCTCGAGTAATCAATTGAGAATGTACATACGGTTTGTTTCCGAGCATTTCATAAAATTTCCATAAGGCTCCTACAACAAAGGGCGTGACGGTATGCTGCAACAATTGACACCAATATGTAACAATGCAATAACATTCCCGAATTAGTTAACCCAACACTTAGTATTTCATAATGCAACTCACCCCTTTGTTGTTCAAGATATTCACAAACAAAATAGATTCACCGTATTAATTGCCTTGACTTAAATTATTAATTACATTTATTATTTTGAAATGGCGGTATTACTAGAACATTCGCTCATAAAGCGACACACGTCTGTTTCCAACTGGTATTTGCGCTGCTATGTGTCCTTCAAGTCACGGTCGCCTTTTTAACTCATATCGAAATTAAGGAATAAATGATCTTTTAAATTGTTAGATTTACAAAAAGACGACGACGACGCTGACCAGATTTGAACGCGCGACACATGACACCGCAGTCCACCATATCACCTTACGTGCTAACTAAATCTATTTATCAGTATTGAAATTTGGGATTAGGTCACTGCATATAGTATGACGTCATCACAAAGGTTAAGAGCGTGTATTTGATTCGTGACTAGGGTTGCCAACCCTACTATATTAGAATTAGAGGTAGAGTGGGCGAAACTACTATATTTGAAAGGCATCAAACTCTTAGCAATAATATTCGTTTCAAAATGTGTAAGCGTAAAACAAAACGGTAATAGGGACCTACTTTTAACGATTCTGGAATGTCAAATTGACAGATGCGTTCAATAACACAATTGTTATATTGTTATATGTATACTTGAGTTAAGGTGTTTTTCTATGGGTCTTTGTTACCTGAAAATAAATGGTTTTTTTTTTTTTTTTTTTTAATAATTCACAAAATATTCTTTAAAAAAATAAAGTACCAACCTAATTTTTGGAACCTACTATATTTTTTTTTATTTTTTCGTTATCTACTATATTTTTATGGGTAAAAGTTATAGAACTACTATTTTTGACTGACAAAGAGTTGGCAACCCTATTCGTGACGAAAAATTCATGTTTTCGCGTTTTACTCAGAGTGCTTACTCTGTCTACGCTCAGAGCAATATCTTAATGATGTGAGCAGATTATTTAAAGACAATTACAGTTTTAGAAAGATTAAGTCTTGCTTTATGGAACTACAGAGTAAAAGTATAATTTTTAATTATGTTTTTTTAAAGCGAAGATAATCCTTTCATAGCATTTATGAAAATAGACGTCAGAGTTAACAGAGGTAACGAATACAACCATTGCAGTATGCCAAAATATTATGTTGTATGCGTTTTTCCAACAGGATATACAGTCTCAAAGTACATAGCCAAAATTACGAATAGATATTAAAAACAGTATTAAAAAAGTACAAAATCGGTTCACTTTAACAATTTTTTTTCACCAGTATTTGAATAAAAACATAACTTTGTTCTGTTTGTTGTTTTGTATTGCCACCGACTTCCGAAACTAAAGTCAATGTGTGTTCTGTGCTAAAGTTATTTTTCACTTTTTAGTTTTTAAGGCGGTTGTCTTTTTTGTAAAAAGCTATTTATTTTTCGCTTTTTAGTACCTCCTTCTCATCCAAATCTATTAAGAACAGATTGAAAGTTAACTACTCCAAAGATTGAAGAAACTAAAACGTCGTCCATGTAAAATTTTTGGGTATTTGTTGATTTTTTTCAAAAAGTGCTAAATCAATTTCGATAAACTTTATATGGGACCACCCCTGAAGCATACCCTATCCATAAAAAAAAAGAATTTTCAAAATCGGGTTACGTTTGCCGGAGAAATCTCGTAACAAATCGCGCACATACTTTATGCAAATTTAAGACTTATACGGTTTTCTCATGGATGCCATGGTCAGAACTGGACCAAATTAAAATGGGACCACACGGGAAGCACTAGCTTTCAAATAAAAAAAAATCACCAAAATCGGTTCACCCAGTCCCAAGATATCAGGTAACAAACATAAAAAAAAAAATACAGACGAATTGATAACCTCCTCCTTTTTTGAAGTCGGTTGAAAATACCCTATTCTTATATATACTTTTGATTGAAATGTTATGGGGTTACCCTCATAACATTTCAATCAAAACTTTAGGAGAAAACCAGTTTAGAATGGGACCAACTGTTTACATGTTTTTGCTCGTGACTGTACTTGTCAATTCTTTGAGTGGTGATTTACAGTGATTCACTTTGATGAAAACCGAAAACTTCATCGTTTTGGTGTCTCAGTCAGCCAATACTGATGTGCAGACTGAATCGCAGTTATCGCAGCTCCTTAAATCTTTAGAATTACATACATATAATTCCGATTGATTGATTCCGCTGTGCAAAACGAAGTCATTACACTTTTATGTGGGTGTGAACGCAACGCAAGCGCATTTCATCGGTGTTTCACAGACATAGGTATGGTCGGATCAGATACAGTACACATCGTGTAATCATTAAAAATACCTCGCACACGGAGAACCGCCCGCGGTTTCCTTGGAACAGTTACAGATTAACGGGGGGTGATTACATTTAGCCGTGATCGTGACTTCTCAACCGCTGCTAGTACATAACAGCACCATCACTCTCCTTGCACTGAATAGAGGATTACGTCGCATACATCACCGACCGCCACCACCTGCCACCAGCAGGTAGTTCGTCGCACTTACCTACTAGTAAACAAGTGGGTGGCGGGCGCGTCTAGGTGGACACTCCGCAGCCCGCAGCGTGTCGCCGCTCACATGTCGCGCATGTAGAGCGCCTCACACGAGGCAACGGGAACAACGTGCTGTCTGGTACAGCTGCACGCGAGCACTCGCGACCCACTTACTGGGAGCGGGGAGTACCGCGCGTGCCCTGAGCGCCACAGGCCTGCTGCCTGCTCAGTGCTCGCCACGACTGCGCTATAAAGTTACCGACGACGCGGAGGGAGCGAGTGTGCGGCAGGTACACCCGACGTATTGCCGAGTTCTGCGAGCAGCGACGGCTTGTTATTTTTTCCCGAGAAATCTGTATGTTTTGGTGAGTGACCGCGTTCCGGTGGCGAGGTGCCAGGCGCCCCCCGCGCGACGCGCTCCGCTGCTCAGTCTCCCCCCCCCCCCCCTCGCGCGCCAGTAAACAAACAACATGCGCCTCCAGCTGCTGATCACCTCTGAATCTGGATCTGGCCACTAACAATAAAAGAAAAAACAATTACGAAATTAGAAAATTAAACTCTTTGGGAACATGTTACTTAGTTTTTTAATTTGCGAGACTGTCATTTGTTTTTTTTTTCATTGTGACGTCCTTTCAGTAATTGTGTGTCGCTGAAAATGAATTTAACTCGTGAACATTTTCGTTCAATGATTTTTTATGATTTCCGTTGTGGCTTAAGTCAACAAAATGTTGCCAGAGACTTCAATTGCCATTTGGTGATGAAGCACCATGTCGCAGGTCTGTGTATGCGTGGTTTCGTTCGTGGTGGAGAATTGAGACGTGGACGTGATCATCTCCATGACAAGGTAGAAACGAGAAGGTCGACTGCCGACTGCGGTTACAGACTCTAACATTGACATATTTGACACCGTACGACTACTTATTGAAACTGATAAAAAAATTACTTGCAATCAAATTCGTGCTTTGTTAGGCATTGGAATGAGCCAAGTGCAAAACATTTTAGGTACTAGGTAGGAACCTAAAATGTTTTGCGCATATGTGCATCCGAAGGTTCGGAACCTTTGCACTCGATGGATACCATGACATAACGGAGGACCACAAACGACTGCGTGTCCAGTGGCAAAAAAAATGTAACGGAGGACAGTCATTGGCTGTCTATAATATCGTGACAGGAGGCAGTCGGCAGAGTGGATTTTACCTTTTGAAGATGTGGAATGTAATAGAGTATGGAGTATTGAGATTTGCCGACGAAAGTTAAGAAAAGTCGAAACATTGGTAAAATAATGGTTGCTTCTTTTTTCGGCAAATCAGGACATTACACTACAGTATCGCTTGAAGATCAAAGGACAGTGACTGCAGATTGGTACGTCAACACTTGCTCGCCCAGAGTCTTAGAAAAAGTTAGCTAAAAGCGAGGCGATTTCCCTAGCTATAGTTTTAGTAGCGGGGTTGCTTTGTGTAAGCGTTGGACAACGGATACGGGGATATTTTGCGACAGAAAATCGCAGAGAATCTCTTCTGGAGAGGTTTCCTTAAGGACGCGGCGGATCACCACTCGGGTGGGTTTATTTTCTGGGAGGGAGTAACTTTCAACATTGCGGTAAGTTCCTCGTAGTCAATGAAGGGGGTTTCATTCTTCCTCTTACCTCTCTGGCCGACAACTTGTTAGTCGTCGTCAGAGGAGGCGGAGGTAGAGAGGGATTCCTCAAAGTCGGAGGAAGGGGGTAGAGGGAGGGCAGCTAAGGTGTGCAGCTGCGTAGTAGAGTTCATTGTTTTGCGGACAGTTGATGCCGGAACAATAAGTGCTGAATAAATGTCTGTTTCCGTGTACTGGAATTCCTTTGTCACCGGGTTGCGGGGATACAGAATTTTCTAATACGTCGCCGAAATCAGCGACGCTCTCTATGGAGTCACGGCACGCAAAAAGGTTTTGCTGTGAGGCAGCAAACCTCTTGTAAACGTGCTGGTAGATTCAGGGTCCTTTAAGAAGATCACCTTAGCGAATCCTAGGATTGTAGCGTCCGACATAATGGGGGACAGAAAACTAAGTGTAAGAGGGAATGGCGAGAGACAATCTCGCGGGGAAACCTACTTTTATACCTAACGCCTAACTCATTGGGTGGAGTGGCCTGAGCATTGTGTGACCCTACCTGCCGGGGTTAGACAGGGAGCTGAGTATCTATTGGTGAGCCCTAAGCTTGTAAACTCGTCACCAGTCTTATTGTGCAAACGGGGCCCTAGCCAGTCTAGTGTGACCCAACCGATACTAGGTGTGAAGCTGTGAAAGGAAACCAGAGACTAAGTTTGACTAGAAGACCCCCCCAAGGCTGCAAAAGTAGCTCTCGACTCCAATTAACTGCCTCTTCCTGAAGAAGTTTGTCGGGCGTCATTGGGGCAACCTTCGGCTTCGTTGGCACCGTAAGGTATCCACCGAGGACCACGAAACTGTGGTTTTTCACTAAAGCTAAGTTGAGCCAAGTAAAGCTACACAACAAATACGGGTGACAAGGAATGGGCGATGCAGCCACCGCCTTGAAAAGGCAGCTTTTAATCTAATTGGTAGTAGTCGGCTGACTACAGGAATCGGTGCGGCGGGCGCAACGAGTAGGTGATGAGCGTAGCGGCTGAGCGTGGGGCGGAATGAAACACGTCCGTACGCGGCAAGCGTCGGGCGAAGAGTGTTACTCGTCAATAATACGTAAACGAAATATTTGTATTTCGTTAGATACTATGAGAACCCAATGCATTTAAAATATAAATATCACCGGAAATATAAATATCACCGGAAATTTAAAACGTATGGTAATACGTCAGACTACCAAACTTTTTCTTTATTACGATACAGAGCTGCAGAAGTCGAAAAAGCTTGTTACCGTACGTATATGGATAAAATAGAATCATCAATCGTTAAAAATCCTAAAAGCTTCTGGTCCTATATTAAGAGCAAAAGAAGTAATAGTAACTTCCCTAATTTACTCAAATATCAAGATACAACCGCAGACACTGGAGAAGAAATTAGTAACTTATTTGCAACATACTTTCAGTCAACGTTTCAAGAACCAGACATTAATGATCAGGAATCGGAAATCACAACACCATCCACTAGCACAGCTAGCATTAGCTCCATTGAGGTATGCCATGATAAAATACTAAAGTTACTTGAAATGCTCGATCTTTCTAAGTCTGGTGGCCCTGACCTAATACCACCAATATTTATTGTCAAATGTGCTAAAAGCCTTGCCAGACCTATTTGTATTATATTTAAACAGTCCCTAACAGAAGGTATTGTGCCTGAAATTTGGAAGTCAGCGTTCGTAACACCAGTTTTTAAAAAAGGTGACAAGTCATTTGTTAATAACTATCGTCCTATTTCGAAACTATGTCTATTCTCAAAAGTTCTCGAGCGTGTTGTTTACTCAGCAGTTTACTCAGCGTTAAAATGTGACTTTGGTGATGAGCAGCATGGTTTTCTTCGTAAACGATCCACTACCACTAACCTTATTCTTTCCAATGAGTTTATTTCTGAAGGTATGGAGCAACGTGCACAAGTTGATGTAATTTACACAGATTACAGCAAGTGTTTTGACCGCATTGACCATAGGATACTTTTACATAAACTTTTTATAGCCGGAATACATGGCGACCTATATCGGTGGTTCTCCTCTTACATCAAAAATAGATCACAAGCGGTTGTCCTACAGGGTTTCACATCCTGTTGGAATCCAATACCATCCGGGGTTCCTCAAGGATCCATCTTAGGGCCTTTATTGTTTAATTTATTTATAGCAGATATTAAGAAATGCTTTAAAAACTCTTACATTTTAATATATGCCGATGACATGAAGATACTTAAAGTAGTACGTAGTTTATCTGACACATCTCAACTCCAAGATGATCTCAATAGGTTTGTAGATTATTGTACATTAAACAAACTTCAATTAAACGTATCAAAATGTTTCCATATGACCTTTACACGGCGGAAAAAAACTATTGGTTCAGGGTACATTTTAAACGACCAAACAATCACCAAGGTGGACAATATCAGGGACTTAGGCGTTATCCAGGACAGCAAACTTATATTTGAAATGCACATAAATGAAATTGTAAAGAAAGCCTCTAAATCCCTAGGTTTTATAATAAGATCGTCTACATGCTTCAGCTCATTAAAACCACTTAAAGTACTTTACTGTTCATACGTACGCAGTCACCTCGAATATGCTTCACAAGTGTGGAACCCTCAATATGATGTGTATAAGGCCAGGATCGAGAGCATCCAAAAAAAGTTTTTATTATACTTAGATCACAAGACAAAGCAAAGCTCAACAGATTACACTCAACGCTGCAAAAGATACCACTTCCTACCATTAGAAAACCGACGCCAAGTAAACTACCAAGTATTACTTCTCTTCTTAACATTGCCAATAGCTCTATTGATTGTTCCGAACTTCTCTCACGCATATCACTCCGAACCCAACACGTAGGCTTTAGACAGCGGCCACTACTTCACGTTCCATTTGCGTCAACCAACTACCGACGGAATGCCCTCTTCTTACGAAGCGCAGCAATTTTTAATAATATTTCCTCTAATTTAAATGTCGATTTATTTAGAACCAGCCCTAGCACATTAAGACAAGCAATAAATAAAGAATTCTTTGGTAGAGATCGTAATAGCACACCCATAATAAGTACCTACTCATTAAATTAAATAGCGCAATATAATCACAATTTTGTTTTATTTTTAACTAGGATGTATTTTGTCTTAGTCTAAGAAATAATTATTTTGTTTTATTTTTTGTTTTTTCTGATTGTGTTCTCATGTAAAGAAAAGATTAATTTCATATAATTTTAATGAAAATGTATAGTTTAAGTACCTATTAGTATATTTATTTTTCTTCGTTAACTTTAGGTAAGTAGAAAATAGCTTAAATGTGGAAGCTTTTAAATGGCAAATGACAGCGCCCATTATACATTGTTTAATATAAATCTTAGTCTGTAAGCTTTCTGAATAATAAATAAATAAATTTGGGCAACGTCCCCATAGTAAAAAGTTATCATCTTACCAAGATCTGTCAATTGAGCTACATTTCATTGCTGTTGGTGGGTGGGGACGATTCCGCCCATGGTCCTTTTGAAAAAAAAACATAAAATAAAAGTTAACAGTATTTAAAAAGGTAACATTGTAGTTGAGTAACTGTCCTCTCTTTGTGTGTGATGGAGGTGTGCACGAATGAGTGTGAGAGGGTGTGTAGGATTGCGGAGAATTACTTTTTGTTATTTCTAAAGTAGATTATTTACTTTCATTCAACAAGTAGTTAAGTCTTTAATTATTTATGTAGGTATCTGAAGCAACTGTTCTGTCACCTCATACGTGAGCTTCTGTAGGTACTCACTTATTGCAATTTTGCAAGATTTTTTCGTCATCGGGTAAATGTTAAGGTTTTTGTTTCATTTGTTGTAGATATAGGGGCCAATAAATGGAGCAAATCTAGTGCTAAATTTAGTTTTAGAAGAAAAGGGCTGTGGGCAAACCATGTGTTTTGTGCGCCTATTTAAGAAAGTAGTTTGTAAGGGATATTCTTATGTTGCATTAATACAATATTGAGAAGGAAAAATTGTCTTACTGAAAGGACTCCACAAAATTCGTACAGCTGCGAGATAGAAAACAGTCTTGGTTTGAAAGTGCAAACCTTCAGGATTGCACACTGGGCAACCTCAACAGGTTTTATGATAGTTTTAGGGGATCCTCCCCATGATTTTATACAGTAAGTAATGACGGACTGGCAGAGGGCAAAGTATATCCGCTTCAGCACTGAAGGTTCGGTGACATGTCGGAGGGTCTTAAAGATGTAGATTAGCTTCCTGATCCTACCACAAAGCGCCTTTGTGTGTTCGTTAAAATTGAGGTTCCTGTCTATGATAACGCCTAGATATTATATTGCTGTTCCACGTTCTAGTTTAGGACAAGAACAATTTTCTTTGCAGGAACACTCGTGTGCTATGATTTTGTGTTGACCATAATTGAATTCTGTGTTTGACCAATAGCTAAAGCAGATATATTTCGTTTTATCCACATTTAGAGTTAGCACATTGTCCTCAAGCCCTTTCCCCACTGCATCGAAACCATCTTGGGCAGCTTTGAAAGCCTCTTCCCATGTATTGGCAGAGAAAACGAGAGCAGTATCATCTGCAAAGGAGATAATTTTGCCATGGCGAAGCTTAAGGCTCGTGAGGTCGTTTATATAAACGAGAAATAGGGTTGGACCTAGGATGCTGCCTTGGGGAACCCCGTACGTGACTGGAAGGTCACTATTAACGTTGCCAATCTTTATACTCTGAAGCCGACCAGTCAAATAACTTTTGAAGAGTTTTAGTTGAGTTCCGCGGATTCCAAACAGTTCCAACTTGTTGAGTAAGAGCGGGACAGAAATCGTATCAAAAGCTTTGGCTAGGTCAAGAAAAACAGTGAGAGATTTTTGTATACCTACGTCCCACGTGTTTCTGGTATCGGAAAAATGTTAATCTACCGGTTTGCATGGTGGGGGTAGCCGTACGAAGGGGTAGAAAACAGGAAAAAAAGATATTCGAGCGCACCAGATATTGAGCAGGGATGTTAAGTGAACCCTTAAGTAGCTCCTATTCAAAAGACTGGCGACTTGGACGCTACCAAAAGTCAAGGCCGATTTATGAAAATGCAAAAAAAAATCGTGATCTTGAAATACTCGCGAGCGCGTCAGATTATTATACAGACACTTTTCATCTTGATGTCCTTGCTGTACTGACCCATAGCCATATTCTTTCCTAATTCTGCAGGTTGAAAAAAAAAAATTTTTTATGCATCACTTGCTCATGACCAACTGACAGAAGTGACACCTGTGACTTGTGAGTGACAGACGTCATCAGTCATCACTTCATCAGCGACTGACTATATTCATGGGGACGTAACTTTTAACTTTGTATATTTTTATAATTTTAGCTAACTATGTGCATGACTATACTATGTGTATGATACGAACTAAGGTTGGTACAAGTTGAGTCCAAGAACCCACTGTAGGTACTGTATTTTATTGTTTATCGCAGTGCAGTAACTACTGGTAAAATAGTGGTGTCTCTGATGTCTCTTCCACCGTCGTCGCCACTATAATATTTAAGTAGTAACGGAGTTGCAGTAATAGACAGCTTGATCAGCTACTACATTATTGTTTTGGTGTCACTGATGAGTTAAAGTTATTGTTTTCGTTTGTATTGTAACTTTTACAAAGAGGATAACCAAACAAGCTCTACCATGAGTTACATGCTGGGACATCTACACAACGGTTGGCAAGTGGATCAGGCCATATTGTCGGAGGAAGACAGAGTTGTGGTGAGTTCACTTTTTGTAGGTTAGATTTACCAGACATGGAAATAGGTGCCAAACCTCAACTACACCTCTAATATAGGAAGTAGTAGGACCACCAAACACCAGTGTCAGTTGTGCACATAGTGACAGCTACAGACTGTTGCCAGAAAGAAAGTTAAAACAGTTCATGGTTGGGTCAAATGTCATGGTATATATTATTGTTATTTATTTAATTCACTATGTTAGTAACATTTCTTAGTAAAATAAATAAAATAATAAAACCTAATTCAAGAACCTATAACTATGCCTGGCTGCACCAGACCTATGTTAGGGGGGTTTGGTTTCCGCACATAGTCCTTGAATATGGACCATTGTATGTGAGCCATGGCGGCCGTTAATCCAACCTGCGCCAGACCTGCAGCTGTGCATATGAGTCCAGTACTCCTGGATCAGTCCATCAGGTTTATTCATTATCACCATTAAAATGCTATTGGTGTTCTCCTGAATCCTTTGCATCAGGGATGCTGTTCTTTTTTACATTGAAAGTTATTGGTACCTGCCTCAGCAAACATGCCCGATGTGCAATGCGTCACAACCGCGGAAGCCCCAATAGCGCCCTTAAGGCGTTATTATACTGTACTCGAAGAACATTGTAGGCCCTCTTCGTATGTCTAAGCCACAGGCTGCACGTGTAAAAAGACTGGCAAAACGCCTTGAACAGAGTAAGTTTTACTGCCCAGCTTTAAAACCAAATTGTGCTTGATGTAGATTGAGCTGTCTAGCCACTATCTGCTCAAGCACACTATCAAGAACCTTTGCCCCTAGTCATTGACTGTATGCATTCCGTTCCAAATGTCTTTTGATGAAAAACTAATTGGAACACCAGACAATTACTCTCGGCTACATAACCCCATTCCTCTGATTGAAGCCACAAGGTTACTTCTGAACGTGAAAACATTCAGGAGGCATTTGCATTGCATTGTATGGATTTTATGTATTATTAATTGTTGTGTGTTGGCAGGTGATCAGGTTCGGGCACGACTGGGATCCCACTTGCATGAAAATGGATGAAGTGTTGTACAGCATTGCAGAGAAAGTAAAGAACTTTGCTGTCATCTACCTGGTGGACATCACTGAAGTCCCAGATTTTAATAAAATGTATGTGTGTTTCTGTTTTTTGCATACAGGGTTACTAGTATTTAAAAGATTTCTCTCAAAAATATCTCATAGGAGCTGTTGTGCATTGAAATTGTTTGAAAGGTAATGTTTGCACCTAAATTATTATTTATTATACTCCTTCCCAAGTTACTTGTTATTGACCTCTCATGACAGTGGTTGTACTCCTGCAGGTACGAGCTGTACGACCCGTGCACTGTGATGTTCTTCTTCCGCAACAAGCACATCATGATCGACCTGGGCACTGGCAACAACAACAAGATCAACTGGCCACTCGAAGACAAGCAGGAGATGATCGACATCATCGAGACAGTGTACCGCGGCGCGCGCAAGGGCCGCGGTCTCGTCGTCTCGCCCAAGGACTACTCCACCAAATACAGATATTAAGTGGTGCGTGTTTAGATATGAGCGCGTTCTGAATGAGAGATAGGTCTACATTACGTCGAGCTCTGCCGCCAGACAGGTGGCGAGGCCGCCTCACGATGCTCCAGCAGAACCAAGTGGATCTGTCTAAAAGTGGCAGTTATTTCTATCATAATTATTGAATATTGAGAGTTACACATCGCTGGTGTATCTGTATATAGTTTATCTATAAATACCTACCTGTAATATTCATAAAATGACCCTCCTTCTTGAACAGTCCGCATCCAACATGTATTGTCCAGAAAGTATAAAAAAAATATACCAGTGCTGACTGAAATGATGTTAGCTAGTTTACCTGTTTCCCGTTAGAGCGCATTGTGTTAAATGTTTCGTATGTCGTGCTCTATAAAATATCTTGACATTCCCTTTTCCTGATCCATTTAGATAAATGCAAACATTTGTGAATAACCTTGTAGTAACCCAGAGACACGAATTGCTCAACTGGGAATCTATTGTTACTATCTATGTACAGGAAGCGCACAGGGAATATGTTTTATTTTATTATTATAATATTGTTTACTGTCATTTGTTTGACTGTGGTAAACATATAAATAAAAATCATAATAACGGTGAAATCAAGCATGTTGACCTGACTCGCAAGTTGTATTTGTTCGCGGCATATGGGATTTATTCTGCAGTCAATATTTTAGTAAAGGTTCTCTGGAGAGAAAAGCATTCTGCCAGCAACATGTTAAAAATAATTGTCGACATGCTTATTTTAAGCTATTTATATCTCTTTCTCTCCAATAAAACAAGAAAGAGACAGATATTAAGTTGATCTAAAATGTTCATACAATTCATAGTTGTCATTTCAGAACAATTATTGATTAAAAACACGGCGAAGTTCAAGGAAAATAACGTAGTTCTTATCTGTCGCAGTCCTTTTCTTCAGCTGCCTGGTAGTAAGAGATGCCAAATGCCTAATTTTATGCACAAAGCAGAATGGTTTCAAAATCTTTCACCTAGTTGCAGAAACAGGAAACTGAACACTAAACAATACACGTAATAAAGGATGTTTTTGACAATATTCTTCTTTTAATGTCCCAATCACAACCAGCTTTGCATTGTCATAGTCGTGACGCGCGCTTGTGGATTGCGATGACTAGCAATAGTAACTATCCGATGTCACAGCACAGAATACTTAATAGTACTACGTGTCACAGTCAAGTCAAAGCATTTATTTCAAAAAACCATTTGCACGCACTTTTGAATTTTCAAAGAGTCAGTAAGAAAGTTGAAGTTAAATGCTCGTTCCAAAACATAGGGTAGGTCTCTATGGAGAAGAACGAGCAAGAAACTCTACGGACACTCTTTTCAATTAAAATTTTACAAAATTCTGGTTACATTGTTCTTGTTGCTTCTATAAGAGCTCTGCCTCACCAAGACGCCATGGCGACGTCGCCGGCTACGTATACAAGCAGTTAATATTGAAATGTATGGTACCTAACTCACTTGGCGACGGTTTGGCGACGTCGCCAAGTTGGAAGCGTGGCCACGCGAGGTACAGCTCCCTACGTGGCGTCTGGATACTCTGGCGGCCTGGCGACGTTGCCACTATAATGTACACGAGTAAACTGAACCTCGCTCACTCAGTCGCCAGTCAGCCGCCATTTTGGACGCTCGATCGGAATATATTAGTTGATATTGTTGTAAATAATGAGTAATGTGTAATGTGCAATATGTATGTATAAATAATAATAATAAAAAAAAACAGGATATTTTCGTAAATCTCCATAAACCTACTTAGTTTAAAAAAAAATACCACCTTGGCTAAGTTTTATCTGATATAAAAGGATGAACCCATAGTTTCCTTTTTTACCAGCTTTTTATTAGCTTCACCTGTATGTTTGTTTGTAACCGACTTCTTTGGGCGCGATTTTGACCCACTTTAAACGGCCAGATTTCGTTCAAACTTTGTAGATTTATCGAGGACCGATGACAATACACTAATTTGATAAAATTATTAAAAAAAAACAAAAAAAAAACAAAAAACAAAAAAAAAAAAAACAAGTTCAAAATTAGTTGCCGAAAAAACAGCTAATATATACTTGGAAGGTACTGCACAAGCGCCCCTGGTAGAATAAATGTACATAATATTTATAGATATAGATATAACCAAACTAAAAAGTAAAAAATAAATAATAGTTTAAAAAAACTAAAAACACTCTTTTTATAGAAAACCAAACTAAAAAAATAGAAAATAAATTTTAATACATTATTTTATTTTAAAAAAAGCGTGGGGTGCATGGTGTCAATAGTTATAAATATTTTATTGACAGATATGAGTAGAGTGATTATCATTTTGATAATATCTTAAAAAGCACCCCCACGCTTTTTTTAAAATAAAATAATTTATTCAAATTTATTTTCTATTTTTTAGTTTGGTTTTGTATAAAAAGCGTGTTTTTAGTTTTTTTTAACTATTATTTTTCTTCTTTTCTTTTTCCATTTTTCTGCGACGTGCAAAGAAGTGCGATTTCTTCTACAATTATTCCTGATGACGTAAACGAACTGACTGTCGACTTGTCGAGACGCCATGGCTACTCGACTTGGCGATGTTCGGATGCCAGAAGTAGCCAGGCCTGCGCCGCTGGTGACGTCGCCATGGCATCCTAATGAGGCAGGGCTCTAATACCTACCTACTTGAAATTCGTTATGAAATTCTCTAAAATCAAAATCATCACACTGTACTTTCAAGGAGTTATCAAAATAAAACGAATTCGTTATCATCATTTGCGATAGTGTAAGTTTAATCTTCAGTCTCAAACAGACAATCAAGTAGGGAACACTGTAACACGTAAGTAGACATGCGGCCGGCGCGGGGCGTGACTAGTGCGGCGGCCGCGACCGGGGCCCGGCCTCGGGGGCCTAGGCGTCGGGCTCGGGGGCCTAGGCGTCGGGCTCGGGGGCCTAGGCGTCGGGCTCGGGCGCCGCGTTACCCTCCGGCGCGTCGCTGCGCCAGTCCAGCGCGCCCGGGGCCCAGATGGACGCCAGCGAGCGGAACGGGTCGTAGGGCCGCACCGGGCGCGGGGGCGCGCCGAACCCGGGCGGGGGCCGCACCGCGCCCACCGGGGGCGCGGCCGGCGCGGCGGGCTCCGCGTACCCGCCCCACAGCCACGCCGCCGCCGCCGGACGCGGCTCCAGCGACGAGCCCCACACGGAGTTCAGCGGCCGGAACGAACCGCTGCCGACGGCTCCCACCGCGCCCACGGCTCCCACCGGGCTCGGCTCTTCTGCAACCGACGGGCAACGTTCACAAATAACTCGTAAGCTGCGTCTGTAAAGCCGAGTGACGTCGATTCATAGAATACTCACCGAGAAAGTCGCGTGCGGGGGTGAAGGCGGGGCGCTCGACGGGTGGCGGAGGACGCCACGAGAAGTCTGTGTCGCGGCAAGCGTGAGCGTGCGAGTGACACGCGTCGCCGTTGAAGTAGAACAGCGAGTGGTCCCCCGCCCCCGCCCCCGCCCCGCCCAGCGCGCGCGGCTCGGGCTCCGCGCGCCGCCGCACGTCCGAGCCGATGGGGGCCAGCGCGCCCGGGCCCCGCGCCGCCACCACGGAGCTCCACGACGCGCCCCAGCGCAGCCCGGGGGCGCGCTCGGGGCGCGGGGGCGACGCGCGCGGGGGGGACGCGGCGGGGCGCGAGCGCGGTCTCTTGCACGGCTTGTCCTTGCGCGCGTGCGGCTTGCTGGCGGCGGGGCGGGGGCGCGACTCCCGCACCTCCCCCGTCTCGGCCGCGCGCGCCCCGCGCCTGCCCGCGTCCGGTCCGCGAGGGGGCCGCGGCGTGGCGGCGGCAGGCCCGGGGGGCGCGGGCGGGGGTGTATCCCCGGGAGGCGCGGCCGGAGAGCGCGAGGGCTCCGCCTCCGGCTCGTCGCCCTCGTCGTTGTCGTCGCGCTCGTCGGCGGTGGGCGAGGAGGAGGAGGAGGAGGACGCGGACGCGGAGCCGGTGGACGCCGCGTCGTCGTCTCCGCTCCCTTGCGGTCGGTCTTCAGTTTCGGGGTCAGCTTCGTACCCGTCGGTGACGGCGGGCGGGTCGTCTCGCGGCTCGCACGCCTGTCCGTCCAGCAGCGGGTCGCGCTCGGTGGTCGCGTCAGGCTGGTGCTGGTGCTGCTGGTGCTCGTCCCTGTCGGCGTCCTCGCTGGAGCGCGAGTCGTCGTCGTCCCTGCGGCCCAGCACCTCTGCGCGCCAGCGCTCGAAGGCGCGTCGCTCGGCGTGCGGGTCGAGCGCGGGCGCGTCGCGGCGCGGCGTGCGGCGGCGGCGCGGCAGGCGGCGCGGCGCGGGCGCGGGGGGCGCGGCGGGCGCGTCCTGCGCCAGCGCGCGCAGGTCTAGCGGGCGGCGCGGCGCGGGCGCGGGGCGCGCGTGTCGTGCGCGGCGCAGCTCCCGCTCGGCGTCGAGCGCGGCGGCCGCCAGCACCAGCGCCAGCGCCGCCAGCGCCAGCAGCTGCGCGGCGGCGCGCGCGGCGTGCTCCCAGGGCGGGCGCGGCGCGCGCGCGGCACAGCGCGGCAGCAGGCGCGCGGGCGCGGCGGCGGCCAGGCGCCAGGCGGCGCGCGCCCCGTCGCCGCGCGCGGACAGCTCGGCGCGCACGTGCGCCAGCGTGTAGTCGGCGCTGAAGGCCAGCGTGAGCGCGCGCGACTCGTTGGGCTGCAGCGCGAGGGGCGCGCAGGGCTGCAGACGGAAGCCGCGCGCCTGGCAGGGCTGGCCGGCCACGCGCCAGTCGCGCAGCAGCACGCGCACGGCGCCGGTGTTGCGCGCCAGCAGCGTGCGCCGCACGGTAGCGCCGCACTCGCTCACCTGCGGAGGCGCACGTTACTGCGGCTCTACTCGCCCCCGCCCCCCACCTCCTGCCGCCCCGCTCACCTCGAACATCAGCGGCGCGTCACTGCCGGGGCTGCGGCCGCCCAGCTCGAAGCTCGGGTAGGCTCCGCGCCCGGTCAGCAGCACTCCCTCCAATATGGTCAAGTTATTCCTGCGCACACGACGCAACACACGTTAAACATCCAAAAATCACAATCGTTTCAATCAAACTCAAACCATTTATTCCAAATAAACCATTTACAGGTACTTTCGACATTTCATAAAGCAAGTCTGATGCACTTAGTTTTTTTTTATTTGCCGTGAACCATTAGCAGTAAGACATTATTTATGTGGTTGAGTTTTGAGGCCCATCTATTTATCTTAAAAATGAAGGAAGGATTATCGACAAATAACACCATTTGCGGTTGGTGTTTCAATAAACAGAGAAGATATAATTATATAGACTAAAAATAGGAAAGGATCTAAAATTAAACCTTGTCGAACTCCCATTTCTACTTTTAAACCATGGGAATTTACCCCCTTTTGTTTGAACTTGTTGCTATCTATCATTCAAATAAGATTTTACTAAATTAAGTGCAAAGTTTACCCAGTCACAGACACAGTATAAAGATATGAACAGTACAGAAACTATGTACAAACGTTCGAAACGGCACACTCACACAGCGCATCTACGATACCCCTAGTCCGCTACCCAAGCGTCAGCGACAGTCGCGCGGTGCTCTCAGTCACGTGCCGTGTTGGTCGTGTTGGAACGAGTAGTCGCGTAATACATTTATTCCTTGCGCCACGGACCGTCCATCTTTTTAAAAATGCCTCGAGCGTATTGTATACTATGTAGTATATACGGCTGTTTGAACTCGGCTTTTCAAAACCGAAGCTTTCGTTTTTTAAACTTCCTGCTGATCTTGAAAGGTAAAAATGATTTATTGTTGATATTGAATTTACATGTTGCTAACATGTTTGTTGCCGCCATCTTTGTTTTACAAATAAGATCACATGAAATTCATTAATTTATTTGTAAAGCAAAGATGGCAGCGTTTTTATTCATTCATGTTTATTAAGCTATTGCGTAGCTTTGAGCGCGGCGACCGAATCAAGAAATTCCGTAACGTTAAATAAAACCAGACACCCCCCACTCCGCCTACCATGTAGCTCGGCCGAGCGTTCGCTTAACGTGTATGTATATGGTATATCCGGAGTAGTCCGGTAGACAGTAAATCGGTCGCACGCACGTTTGTCACTCAGTGTACATCTATGTATAGTTTGACCGTGGTTCTCAAAGTTAATACTCGACATGTTTACGTGCAAGCGTTGTGAAGTTGAATGTAGGGACGGTGTGAAATGCGTAGCGTGTTTGGGCCAGTTTGACTTTCCCTGTGCTGGTATTACTGAAGGTGGCTGGCGTAAATTAGGGGATAGAAAGAATACATGGAAATGCAGCAATTGTAAATCCTTGGCAGCATCCAGCCCTCGCCCCGCAACTATAGCTGCAGCCAGTCCTGCAACGGCTGACATGGAATCTATTATGTCAGAGCTGAAGGCCCTCTCTGCAAGGATGGACACCTTGCCTACTTTAATAGAGAATGTAAAGGCTATTCAATTGGAGTTAGTGGAACTTAAATCAATCAGATCGGAGTACTCGAGTCTAAAATCTGGCGTCGAGTTTCTGGAGCACTCTGTAGAGACATTAAATACCAAGGTGTCTGACTTAAAATGTGAAGTGGAGTCCTTTAAGAATGCCAAGGAGGAGATGTCAGCTCTATACGATCGTTGCACAAAACTTGAAGATCTACATCGTGAGACCGAGCAGAGAGCAAGGTTGAATAATATCGAAATCAAAGGTGTTCCAACAACCGATTCGGAAAATTTATTCACTTTAATGGCCATGATAGGCGATATTATTGGTTGCAGTATCCCAAAGGAACAAATAAACTTCATTGCGAGAGTGCCTATGCGCGGGAACGACCACAATAAAAATATTATCTGTTCAGTGCATAACAGGTACGTGAAGAATGACTTTGTGGCCGCAGCAAAGAAGCATAAGTCTAAAATAACGGCAATCAAGTTGGGGCTGCAGTCGGATAATGTCGTTTACGTCAATGATCACCTGACGATTGAGAACAAAATGCTGCTGAATAAGACTAAGAAGCTTGCTAAGGAACGTGGTTTTTTGTACACTTGGGTGGTTGGCTGTAAGATTCTGATTAAGAAAAACACTACGTCACCCACTCATCACATCAAAACGGAACAAGACTTAAAAAAAATTCTTCTTTGAAACTTTTCAGCGGTCATTGCCTCACGGTCTATTTTAGTCTTTCATGTACCAATTTTTTGCGTTTATTATTTTTAGGTAACATATCCGGTCGATCTGCTAACACACTATTATTGATTGTGAAGTCTATAAGTTTAAGTTTGAGAAACACTTTTGTTAATTTTTTGTACGCATTCCATTCTCACCTGCCTTTTGTTCTCTTATCGCTCAGCGTCGCCTATTCATTAAACTCATTAGGCTACGATTATTGCTATTCTAAACGCTTTGCAATTGCAAATAGGGACGAGATCTGCTTATATATGGAGTTCTGTATTTATATTTTTTGCTTTTACGTAAATTTTTATTTCTACATATTGAATACAATTCTTTGTGCTCGTTTTATTGAATCTTACTTATTGAAGGTAGCATTTTTTTTGTTTTACCAGCACTTGTTAATTATGCCGACTTTCATTGCTTATAGTTCTTACTTAAAACAGAGGTTGAATGTATTTTATTCTCTTATTTTACCAATTATTATTCTAGTGTTGCATTTGATTTATTATGGCACCAATTAGTATATCAGAACGTTCGAGGGCTACGGACAAAAACATCTGTTTTCTATAGAAATGTTTGTTGTAATTCGTTTGATGTTATTTGTCGTACAGAAACTTGGCTTATAGATGGTATTTGTGATAGTGAATTATTTGACGATAGATATTTTGTATGGAGACGTGATCGAAGTTACTCTCACACTAACCAAACTATGGGTGGGGGGTCCTAATAGCCGTTCGTCGTGAACTTGTTACGGATGCCCGTAATGAATGGTGCTCGTCTGCCGAAGATCTGTGGGTTACGCTTTCTTTACAACAAAGAAAACCTAAAATAACATATAGAATGCACATATGTGTTGTTTATATATGTACTCAGCAATCGGGTAACCCTTTGATGGTACAACTACATAACTTTAGTGCTAACTTGAGCAATATTATTATTAAACATCCCGCGGATAAGTTTTTGATTCTCGGTGACTTTAATCAGTCAAATATTGACTGGCACGCTCTTGCGGATGGTGGGTATCTGTCTCCTAGTAACTTGCACGGCCCTATTTTCAGACTAACTTTTGTGATACTCTCAACGCCTGTAACTTGCTACAGTACAATTCTTGGCGTAATGTGAACGATAGAATTCTTGACCTCGTATTGTCTAACAATGAAGTTTCTGTCACTTGCAGCTCTAACCCTTTGGTGCATGAGGATTCACACCATAAGGCCCTCTGCATCTCTGCTGACTTTATTCAACTTCATTAGTTGCATTCGCGGCGTCGAGTTAAGTTTTTGTATGCCCATGGGAACTATGACATTATAACTGAAGAATTGATCGCAAGAAGAGCAAGGGATTGGTCATTTGAGTTAAACACTAGGCCATTGGAAGAAGCTGTCAAGTTCTTTTATGATATTATTAACTAGCTCCATAAGAAATATATCCCTTCTAAAATTGTTGTGCCACGGAGTAGGTATCCCCCTTGGTACAAAAGCCCTCTTATTAAAATAGTTAAAAGAGAAGGCTAAATATCACTCAAAGTACAAAAGGTATGGAAATATTTCCGATTATCAATCTTTTGTTACTCTTCGTCTGCGAGCTAAGGATCTGGAGAGGAAATGTTCGATAAATATATTGCAAACGTTGAATTAGCAATTTCTAAAAATCCAAGGGCCTTTTGGACTTACGTCAAATCGAAACAACAAGCCAAATTGTTATCCGTCTGTTTTAAAATTTGGTGAAATGTCATCTAATGATGGAGAAGAAATATGCAATATGTTTGGCGACTATTTCTTTTCTAACTTCCTTGAACGCAGCCAGGGTGATGAATTTTATCTACTGAAGGAATGGATCAACCAGGTGAGCAATGTGCTGGTCTCTTGTCAGATATCAGCTCTATAAATGTGCGAGATGACGAATTATATCGGTTGCTCAAACAGGTGAACCTTAATAAATCTGCAGGCCCTGATAACATTTCACCTATTTTTATATCAAAATGTGCCAAGGGTCTGACCGTTCCATTGACAATATTATTTGAGCGGTCATTCAAATTAGGTGTAGTGCCTATAATCTGGAAGTCGGCGTATATAACGCCGATACACAAAAAAGGACCTAAGAACTGTGTAGACAATTATAGACCCATTTCCAAACTGTGCGTGTTTGCCAAAATCATGGAAAAAATCGTACACAGTCAACTTTCTTCTGCACTAAAATTAAGTATGTCTGAACACCAACATGGGTTTTTGAAGGGTCGTTCCACCACATCCAATCTTGTGGTTTGTGGCGACTATCTCACGGAACACATGTCTAGGGGTTCACAGGTCGACGTTATATACACCGACTACAGCAAATGTTTTGATCGAATTGATCACAGGCTCCTAATGCGCAAACTGTCCTTGGTTGGTGTGAGGGGTGACTTGTTCAGGTGGTTTTCATCTTACGTGGAAAACAGATGTCAGACTGTGGTGCTTAATGGCTACACGTCGCGAGCCATGTTCATTCCATCGGGTGTTCCTCAGGGATCCTTGTTAGGGCCACTTTTATTTAATATTTTTGTAAATGATATTGCCTTATGTTTCCTTAACTCTAAAATCCTACTATATGCAGATGATATGAAGATTCTAAGTCAAGTGTCGACCATTGAGGACTCGCGCCTATTACAGGACGATCTAGACCGGTTTCATAATTACTGTATGAGAAATAGGTTGGATTAAAATGTATCCAAATGCTATGTTTGTACGTTTTCACGTAAACCTAACCCTATAAGGTTTAATTACATGCTATCGAATACCTCAATTGTCAGAGTTACTACCATCAGGGATTTCGGAGTAACTTTCGACTCGAAGCTGTTGTTTGATGAACATGTTAATAATGTAGTCAACAAGGCTTCTAAAGCTTTGGGCTTTGTTTTTAGAATCTCCTCTGATTTTAAGAATATAAAAACCATGAAAATTCGTTACTGTGCATTTGTCCGTAGTCACCTGGAATATGCCTCGCAAATTTGGAATCCTTGTTATAATGTTTATATAAATCGCCTCGAATGCATACAAAAACGATTTTTAAGGTACATTCAATATCGATCAAGTACCTATCTCCCAAATTATACAACTCGATGTAAGAAATTCCATATTCTTCCCCTACAAGAGCGCAGAAAAATTGCAGATCTTTCGTTCCTATTTAGCATTTTGAATGGTTCTACTGATGTTCCTGAGCTGGTGGGCAGGATTGGACTTTGGGTACCGTCTGTGTGTCTTCGAAGACCACAACTCCTTCATGTACAGTGGAACAACGTAATTAGTTTACACATTGCACGCACACGCGGTATGAAGAGTTACATACACAAACGTTAAATAAAACGAACGAGTTCTGCTTTTTATTAGTGTGCGTATGTCGCGTCACTAAGCAGTAACTATAATATCAATGTCTGTATCGTCATCAGTAATCTGTGTAATTGAATAAGTTATAATATTTCGCACCCAATCAATGTAACAGGTTTGGCGCAATGGCTAACGTATCTGGTTAGTTATTAAGAAGTCTTAAGATCAAATCTCGGTTACAATACATTCTTTTTGTTTTGTAAACATAATTTTCGTAAAACTTTCATTACCTAGTTGAATTGCTAACAATTCAATTCCGTTCACAGATGAGTAAAATAACGTTTGAGAAGTGCGCACGGAACTCTCAGCCAATTTATTTTGACCGTTTAGGATATAACTACCCACAATTTTTGTTTATTTTTTTATACTTCCACCTTAGTTTATAAAAAATGAGCATTCTTAGTTGTCAGTCTACGAATATAAATTGCAATCCTAAGTATATAGATGAACACTCATATTTCTGTGCGTTCTTTGTTTCTGATCCCATTGTGCTTCAACTTCTTCCAACCATGCAACAAGACGCAATTCATTGTTTTGCATGAGCAAAACGTTTTCATTAGTGAAATTGCAAGGTGATTATTAATATCGGTGAGTAACAAAGCTACTCGTGACAATGTTTTCATTACGTTAGTAATATTCCAACTCAAATTCTTAACTTTTCTCACCTTTGACCTATGACTAAATTAATGTAAAATAATATTTAAATATATCAGAATTTGATTCTGATAAAATTTACTTATGCCAGTCTATTTTTGTCTAACATAAAACATTTAGTCGAAATAAAAACTTTTAAATTATGCAATTAAAATAGTCATGAAACACGTTTATTATTTATCTAATAAATAAATAACGGTATTAAGTTTTATTACAATGATGTAATATAAGACAGTCAGTTAATTTATCTATGATTAATTATCCACCAATTCACCATTGTTTATCTGCATTATTTTAAACATTATTTTGTTTTTATTCATTAAGGAGAACCGTGCAGTTATGTGTCCATCGGAGTGCGTATTCTGAAGAAATAGACCATCATCGACGTGGGCCAAAACCGAAGGCGAATTCTTCGGCTCGTTACCACGACATCGTGGCAAGGCTGTTTACGGGACTAATCCGTTTTTATCCACCCGCATAACTGCATCAACACATAATGACATGTGTGCTTATAAACAGTGCGATATCACCTGCTGACCGGCATGAAGCTGGTTTAAGTTGCAGTAAGCCACCACGGAAGATTTTTCTGTCCAACGCTCACCGGCAAAAACAAATTCTATTCGCTAGGTCATATTATTATATTCATTTTAATTGGGAGAACAATGTGTTTATTTTAGTGATGAGAAATGTTTAAAGTCGTTTATGGATGGCGTTAAAATACTGTAAACGAAGCCGAATTACTATTAATATACTTAGGTTTAAAAGCTACTTCATGTTGCCGTGATTCTCTTATAAACACCTAAGTTATTATGTATTGTCCGTAGTTGACAGTTATTTGCAGTATATATTTTGAAGTGTAAGTGATGTTATTGTTATTCAGTTAGAAGTTAAATTAATTTCTTACTATCTAACATGTTGATTCACTTCACTTTCAATTCCACTTTGTTTAAATTTGTATACATTGAAAAAACAATTACGTCCATTCATATTCAATAAAAAGAAAACTTTGCCTTGTCTTATAAACTCTTAATGAAGTTGCCAATAGTGTTCTAATCATAAAAAAGTTAGGTATCAATAGCGATATAATAATATTTTTACAATAGTTTGCGTTATATAAATAATTGTATTGGTTACACGTAGTTTTTTATTTGCTAATATTTTATAACCCATGCAAAATGGAACCCTAAGCCAACTATTGTAAGAAACATAATAGTCGAAACGAGCTGGCTCATTCACTAATGACCCAATAGCGATAAGGAACAATAGGATTCCGCATTCCATCTTTTATTAGTGATCGATGATTCCAACGCCTAGGTTATTTAATAAAATATTTTGATTTATTTTATTGGTTTTATTTAATTACCTTTTTATTTTTTTGTACCTCGTGAGGCCTACGCGCCCTTTAAATACCCAAAATAAAGATGGCGACTCGAACCCACAGCATTTACGGGTTGAGTTTGTATTAAAGCCTACTAGCCGTTTAAATGGACATATTACGAAATCATTCATATTTTTTTTAAATTAGGCCGAAATCTTTAGCTATTTCTACCAATTTCCGGACGAAAGAATGATGAACGGATTGACGTCTATTTTGTCAAGTGACTGTTTCATGATAGATGTCAAAATAGTGTAAGTGTGCAGCGTTATGGCAGGTGTCCGTGCACGCGATGAGTAAATCCCTTTATTTTGTTGCAATCTTTTACATTTTTGTATGTATTTTTTAAATAAATTGTTTGAGAAATCATTATTGAATATAACAATTCATTAATTTCGTGTTTTCCACTAAAAAATTAAAAGATATATGATGCTAAAATAATTTGTCTATTCTAACGTACTATCGGTTTTAGTTAATATAAATATTTTTAGTTACAAATTTAGTTTTTCATCATTTCCCTTAACAAAGGGCGTGCAGGCAAAGAGTTGCTTTTGGCTTATACTTGCTGTTTTGTTTTGAAAATGAAATGAATGAAAAGAATGAAAACAAACGAGTTTTGCACTAAGTGCAATGTTCACCTGTGTTTCACCAGACACAGAAATTGTTTTAAGGATTTCCATTCCTAAAAAAAGGAGAAGAATAAGTCGATTTAATGTAGAGGACCATTTTAAAATTATATTTGAAAACATAATAAATAATTGTGTAACCACAATTGTAATTTAATCTCTCAAAAGGTGATTTTTGTAAAACATTTTTGTAATTTGATTTGATTTGATTAAAATTTGATTTCTGAAAAGTTGATTTTTGTAACAGTAGAGACTGATATAAAAATTATGTTGATTATTTCTAAGGAAAAGTGAAAATAAAGACATTTTGCTAAAAATATATATTATTTTATTAAAAGTCATTACAACCTACAGGTCATTTTGGCGGACAATTATTGGCTAATTTTTTTAAATAAAACGGCATGTATTTAGTATCATGACTATGCCTTAAAAGTCTCACTTCAAACCAATAACTCTAACATGTCAAATTTTTAACAACAAGTCTCGGGACTTAAGCACTATAAAAATTTTGTCCATTTAAACGGACTGTTAGGTTTTAATGCCTAGTGAACCCAAAATGTGTCTGGGTCTCACGAGGTTAAGTAATTTTATTTGACACAAAATATTAATGTTTTATAGGACAAAGGAAAAATAAAAACCCAAAACCATAAACACCTGCCGGGGTTTGATCTTACGACACGAGGCTTATCTATGCCAAGTGCTATCACCGACCGGCTACCTGGTCCTTATTTAAAAGGTTGAAATATTGGACTTCATTCAATTAAAATTGGTATACGTGGGTATATCATACGCACACAAACAGTTTAACTTCATAACCGACCAACCGACTAGTTCATTTACACACACAATGACAATATCCCGTATGTGTGGCCTGTAAATCAATTACGTTGGCCGAGTGTACCTAGTACAAGAACTGCCTACAGGCTTAACTCATATATTATAAGAGCTTGTCGTACCTTCAATGTGGTGTGTCGGGATGTTGACCTGGACTTATTTGTGACTAGCATACAGAGACTAAAAATAAATATGTGTAACTATTTCTTTAACACAACTGCCGTATAAGGTAATTGTGTCGTGAACGCTTTTATATTAATTCTATGTACTGGGCTTTCCTTCTTTTTTTTCCTTTTTATTCCGCATTCTGTCTACGCGGATCTTTATATCTTATTATCTTGTACATGTTTATCAGTGGAAACTTGTAATTGGCCTTCATTTATATATAGTGTTGCTTACTCGGATGTACTAGCTGTAAGTTTTCTTAAAATTAATATAATAAATAAAATAAAATAAAATATTTAATCATAATCTTCTTAATATATATAAATCTCCTGTCACGATGTTTGTCCGCGATGGACTCCTAAACTACTGAACCGATTTTAATGAAATTTGTACACCGTGTGCAGTTTGATCCAACTCGAAAGATAGGGTAGGTGTAGGGTAGGTGTAGGGTAGGTGTAGAGTAGGTGTAGGGTAGGTGTAGGGTAGGTGTAGGGTAGGTGTAGGGTAGGTGTAGGTAAATAGGCAGGTAAGTAGGTAGATAGGGACAGGACAACGTCTGTCGGGTCAGCTAGTATATATAATCTTTGACTTTTGACTTTTGACTTTGACAAAGTCAAAAAAAACCGATAGTGAGGTCAAAATCTGAAAATCGGCGGCTGTGAAATATTTCAATGTTTTTGTCATGGGTGTCGTTTTCATAGTTTTCGAGGGTGCTTAACACTTTCACTGTCTAATTAACAGACACAATAGTTTAACAATCAACCTGAACCGTATGTGGTTCATGGGACTGGGAAAGGGTTAAGCCTATAGCGAGGCTAAAATGTAAATCCAAGATGGAGGCTGCGATTATTTTTTTAATTTTTCGTCATGGGTGTCGTTTTCATAGTTTTCGTGGGTGCTAAAGCCGATAGTGGGGTCAAAAATTTAATTCAAGTCTCCGACATGGGATCTGATCTAGTTAACGCAGCGAAAAAGAGATCTGTTACCATAGAACGGCCTTATTTCTTCATCAATAACAGAAAAATATACTATATTTTTGATGCACCTCATCGCATAAAAAAGTTTCTTCAAAAAAAAGAAAACCGCCTTCAAAATTTCCTTTATTCGCTCTGTATGTGTCACTCATATCTCCCCCCTGATCTCATGAGAACTATCGTAGTGCCGATTATTAAAAATAAAACTGGCGACGTGGCTGACAAGTGCAACTATCGGCCCATCTCCCTGGCTACGATTATCGCAAAAATATTGGACAGTCAGCTGGACGCGCGTTTAGACAGCTTTTTAAATCTACACGATGCGCAATTTGGGTTTCGGAATGGCCTAAGTATTGAAGGCGGTTTTCTTTTTTTTTTTAACTTTTTATTTTTCACTTTTTATTGTACATCCAAAACCATTACGAAACGGCGACACAGTTAAAAGAGATTGAAAGTCCTCCAAAGATTGAAGAAACTAAAACGTCGTCTAAGTATTTTTTTTTTTTGGGAATTTGTTGATTTTCTCAAAAATAATCATATCAATTTTGGTAAAATTTATATGGGACCATTTCTGAATAAACCCCTTTCGAACAAAACAATTTTGCAAATCCGTCTATTTAAGACAGAGTTATGCCCGAACATATTATTTTGTTATTTTATGAACTAAAACTTACATTTTACGACTGCTTTATGCCTAAACTGTCTCAATAACATATTTATAGATTTTTTTCTCGTATAGAGTAAAATACGCTATTGCATCGTTTTATGGGAAATAATGTAACAAATAATGATTCATCAATATACTTTTTCAACTCCGCCAATGTAAACAACTGAAATTGTACGACTACTACATTTTGATACAATAAGTAAAAAAAATATTTCTAGTACTTTGCTTGTGTCAGTAGTAGTAGAGTACTGTACTGTCCGCTGCTATTGAGCTCTTATATTTGTGCCGAATAATGCATAATGAAAATCCAAAATGGCGGCGAAAGTTTTCAAATTTTTCGTCATGGGTGTCGTTTCCATTGTTTTCGAGAGTTCTAACGACAATTATTATGCGTTCAAACTGAAAATTCAAGACGGCGCCACCAATAATAGGTTATTACATCCATTTTTGAAAAGTGTCTCAATTAAATTATGTAGTGCTAATAGGCCATCAAAAAAGTATTTTTTTAAGTAAGGAACTTTGTTCCTTACGGGGTTCCCCCGACCGTACAAGTTTTTTTTATCGCGGTGAGTGTACTATCAAGCGGTATAGCAGCCAGAGCTACTCACCTCAGGTACAGGTAGGCGGCCAGGTGCGCGGCTTGCTGCGGCGTGAAGTTGAGCGACAGCTCCAGCTCCGCGTCCGGGGCCAGCAGCAGCAGCGGCAGCGCGTGGCGCGACTGGTTGCCACCGTCACGCCACGCGCGCACCACGCCGCGCGTGGCGCGCCACGACACCAGCGAGAACGCGTCGCGAGCCCACACGCAGTCCGCGCATTCGCCTTCCGTCTCCGAGCCCGCACTGCACGCACAGATATTTTTTATTAATTTTTGTTCGCTTCTATGATGAAAACTAGAAGCGTAAGCGTCCCCACTGACAGGTCCGGCAGCGGCGCGGCCAGCACGGCCTGCAGCAGCAGCGCGTGCGACGCGGACGGGTTGCGCGCGCGCAGCGACAGCGCCTGCGCCCCCGCCACCGGCGCCAGCCCCGCCCCCGCGCGCGCCCCCGCCAGGCGCGGCCACCACGCCGCCACCGCGCCGCGCGCCGCCAGCTGCACCGCGTGCGACGTGTGCACGTGCAGCGACACGTTGCGCGCGCGCAGCGACGAGTAGGCCGCGTGCCGGGCCGCCTGCAGCGCCGCGTCCGCGCGCAGGTCCGCGGCCTCGGCGCGCCGCAGCCACGCGCGGCCCTCCGCGCTCGCCGCGTCCAGCCCCGTGTAGCAGTGCGGCTCGCACAGCCGCTCGGCCGCGTACGTCACCGTGCCCACCGCGTGGCGCCCGGCCGCCAGCTCGGGCGCGCCGGGCGGCGGCTCCCAGCGCAGCGCGCGCTCGTCGCCCAGCGACACGCGCAGCACGCGCATGCGCAGCGCCATGCTGCTCTCCAGCACCAGCGGCGCGCTGGCCCAGGCGTAGGGCGCGGCGCGGAACAGCTGCAGCGGCAGCGCGGCCACGCGCCCCGCGTGCGCCGCCAGCGACACGGGCGCGCGCGTGAGGGCGGGCGGCGCCAGGCTGCGCGGCGAGTGCGCCCACAGCGCCAGCGCGCCGCGCACCGCGCCCGCGCGCGCCGGCGCCACCAGCGTCAGCAGCGCGTCCAGGCGCGCGCCCGCCGCGATACAGCGCTGCAACGACATACGTTACTTTGACGGCGCAGCACACGTGGAAAGAGCGTCCAGCTCGGACAGGCCTGCGCCGTGACCTCGTGGCGGCGATAGGCGAGAACGATCTCTCGTTCCCGGCCGTCATTCAATCGATGGGCGAAAGAGAGAGCACGTGGGACGAGGTTGCCTCCTTTTGCAAAGATGTTATGTATGCAAAAGACGCAGTCGAACGGGACAGAGAAGCCGCATCCACTCTCCCCTCCCGCAACAGACACACCGGGCGCCGACTCCATGAGAGATGGGCGGCGTTATGGGAATGACCCAATGATATATTACTACACTTAGATGTGTTGCCCGCGCTCAATATTAGCAATATTAAAGCAAGGCAAATGCACGAGTTTCATTTAGTCACGTACCACCCAATGCCGTGCCGCTACACACATCAACATTGTCTAGGGATATTTGAAGTCTTTTAATAGATAAAAAAATATTCAAGATTTGTTTATGATGCAAAGTTTAAAGACACATTTCACACAGACCACTTTCGTAAATATATTAATTTGTGAAATCGCGATGAAGACGGAAATGGTGTACCAAACGTTATTCTTAAAAATGGTACAGGCAGCGAAAATGATGATAGCTTTAGGTTAAGTATGTTCAACAAAAAAGTTCCGAACTACGTTCCAAAAAAAATACGAGTGTGGTTTAGACAACATGACTGAAGTAAAACTTCTTTAGCTCCATCTGTATGTATATATGTATCCGTTTGCAACTGTCTATGAGAGAAAGAGAGAAAGAAAATGTGTGCTCACACCTCCCTCTCTTGCCTCTACAGTAATATACGAAACGTAACTCTCTCTCTTTCTATCTTCACTAACTTGTAGTGGAGTAGTAGTGGTATACTCACGCAGGCGTGCTTGGGCGGCGGCGCGCGCAGGTGGGCGCAGGGCTGCAGCGTGAGCGTGGCGCCCGCCAGGTCCAGCGCCACCTCGGGCACGCACAGCGCGGTGGGCGCCGGGTTGTGGAGTAGTAGTGGTATACTCACGCAGGCGTGCTTGGGCGGCGGCGCGCGCAGGTGGGCGCAGGGCTGCAGCGTGAGCGTGGCGCCCGCCAGGTCCAGCGCCACCTCGGGCACGCACAGCGCGGTGGGCGCCGGGTTGTGGAGTAGTAGTGGTATACTCACGCAGGCGTGCTTGGGCGGCGGCGCGCGCAGGTGGGCGCAGGGCTGCAGCGTGAGCGTGGCGCCCGCCAGGTCCAGCGCCACCTCGGGCACGCACAGCGCGGTGGGCGCCGGGTTGTGGAGTAGTAGTGGTATACTCACGCAGGCGTGCTTGGGCGGCGGCGCGCGCAGGTGGGCGCAGGGCTGCAGCGTGAGCGTGGCGCCCGCCAGGTCCAGCGCCACCTCGGGCACGCACAGCGCGGTGGGCGCCGGGTTGTGGAGTAGTAGTGGTATACTCACGCAGGCGTGCTTGGGCGGCGGCGCGCGCAGGTGGGCGCAGGGCTGCAGCGTGAGCGTGGCGCCCGCCAGGTCCAGCGCCACCTCGGGCACGCACAGCGCGGTGGGCGCCGGGTTGTGGAGTAGTAGTGGTATACTCACGCAGGCGTGCTTGGGCGGCGGCGCGCGCAGGTGGGCGCAGGGCTGCAGCGTGAGCGTGGCGCCCGCCAGGTCCAGCGCCACCTCGGGCACGCACAGCGCGGTGGGCGCCGGGTTGTGGAGTAGTAGTGGTATACTCACGCAGGCGTGCTTGGGCGGCGGCGCGCGCAGGTGGGCGCAGGGCTGCAGCGTGAGCGTGGCGCCCGCCAGGTCCAGCGCCACCTCGGGCACGCACAGCGCGGTGGGCGCCGGGTTGTGGAGTAGTAGTGGTATACTCACGCAGGCGTGCTTGGGCGGCGGCGCGCGCAGGTGGGCGCAGGGCTGCAGCGTGAGCGTGGCGCCCGCCAGGTCCAGCGCCACCTCGGGCACGCACAGCGCGGTGGGCGCCGGGTTGTGGAGTAGTAGTGGTATACTCACGCAGGCGTGCTTGGGCGGCGGCGCGCGCAGGTGGGCGCAGGGCTGCAGCGTGAGCGTGGCGCCCGCCAGGTCCAGCGCCACCTCGGGCACGCACAGCGCGGTGGGCGCCGGGTTGTGCAGGCGCAGGCTCACGCGCCGCGTGGACGACGTGCCCACCACGCCCAGGCGTAACTCGCCGTCCTCGGAGTTCGGCCAGTCCCACTCCTGTAGCGAACGCCCGAACGATCACACAAAGAAACGGATACGCCGAAAAATATGGGCGACGTGTAAAGCGTTATTTTTTTTCCATTATACTCCAATTATGCAGCAGAAATGAACATCATTTTATTTCAAAAATAAGTTTTAACAATTTGAATTTATTTTTAACCTAAATTTGATATAAATAGATCTAAAATAGTACCAAATATGGATGTATAAAAATATAGACGAAAGATTAGGTAACACTTTCAATTTGGCAAAATTATAGTCATACAAATAACGTTCCCGATATTGTTCATCCCCGCTTCTTTTAGGTTTTTAGCATTGACACTGTAACTTAAATAATACAACTAAATGAAAGCCACATAATTTTATAAGATAAATTATTAAAATAGTTACAATTAAGTGCGACAACTACTGTAAAACTAGATTATAATAAATTTGGCGTTTATACCGGAATTTATTATTATCTAAAGTTTTTTTAGTACACTAAACATTTATACAGTTACGATGCTATTGTAAATCGAGTATACTACAGGTGAAATTGAATGCATTAGCAAATTTTTAAGGAGTGACTCAGATCACGAACCTGTACATCTTTCATTATGGAGCCAACTCAAACAGCGCCAAAAAAAAAAGCAGCTGTTCCATACAGAAATGCAATAGTACTCGGCCAAAATGTATGGAAAAGCTTTTTTTTTTTTTCGTGCTGTTTGAGTTGTCTCCATAATGAAAGTTGTCTAGGTTCGTGATCTGAGTCACTCCTTAAAAATTAGCTAATGAATTCAATGTCATCCTGTAGATTAGTATTGTGTTCCCCGGCGAGTACTCACGACGTGCAGCGTGCCCGAGTACAGCAGCAGCGGCAGGCTGTAGTCGGTGAGGTTGGTGCGCAGCGTGAGCTGGGAGCTGAGTGTGGCCCCCGCGGGCCCCGGGGCCCCCGCCGCCGGGGCCCGCAGGCGCACGCGCGCCGCCAGCCCGGCCGCGCCGCCCGCCAGCAGCAGCGGCGCCAGCGACTCCACCTGCGCGCGGTCACACAGCTCATTTTATGCTCACTCGCAGAGGGACAAGGCTCCAAGGGATCAAGGATATTTGCTTTCAGTACATTTTGTACTAGGACGGCTACGAAATTACACACTGCTGCGATAATAACGACGAAATAGAAGTACAAGAAATCGGGACGCATTATCGCGATGCAATATTATCGACGGTAATAGCACACCTGTGTGGGGGGGCCTGGACACTGTACTGGCTGAGCGGACTGACCTCAAAGTACTTGTCGACGTCGGGCCCCAGCTCCACGCGCGCCACGTGCACGGGCGCGGGGAACTCGTTGCGCACGCGCACCTCGCGCACCTGTGTGGGGGGGCCTGGACACTGTACTGGCTGAGCGGACTGACCTCAAAGTACTTGTCGACGTCGGGCCCCAGCTCCACGCGCGCCACGTGCACGGGCGCGGGGAACTCGTTGCGCACGCGCACCTCGCGCACCTGTGTGGGGGGGCCTGGACACTGTACTGGCTGAGCGGACTGACCTCAAAGTACTTGTCGACGTCGGGCCCCAGCTCCACGCGCGCCACGTGCACGGGCGCGGGGAACTCGTTGCGCACGCGCACCTCGCGCACCTGTGTGGGGGGGCCTGGACACTGTACTGGCTGAGCGGACTGACCTCAAAGTACTTGTCGACGTCGGGCCCCAGCTCCACGCGCGCCACGTGCACGGGCGCGGGGAACTCGTTGCGCACGCGCACCTCGCGCACCTGTGTGGGGGGGCCTGGACACTGTACTGGCTGAGCGGACTGACCTCAAAGTACTTGTCGACGTCGGGCCCCAGCTCCACGCGCGCCACGTGCACGGGCGCGGGGAACTCGTTGCGCACGCGCACCTCGCGCACCTGTGTGGGGGGGCCTGGACACTGTACTGGCTGAGCGGACTGACCTCAAAGTACTTGTCGACGTCGGGCCCCAGCTCCACGCGCGCCACGTGCACGGGCGCGGGGAACTCGTTGCGCACGCGCACCTCGCGCACCTGTGTGGGGGGGCCTGGACACTGTACTGGCTGAGCGGACTGACCTCAAAGTACTTGTCGACGTCGGGCCCCAGCTCCACGCGCGCCACGTGCACGGGCGCGGGGAACTCGTTGCGCACGCGCACCTCGCGCACGCGCAGCGAGTCGTCGCGGTTCGCCGTCACAAAACTGTAAGCACACAGAGATGACGTCGAGAAGGATCCGTCGAGGTAGCCCGTGATGACCTTTCATTTTACTCTTTATTCTCTCTATACACATTGTGATGAACATAACATGCTCATTATCATAAATAAAATATGTAATAAATAAATAATAAAATGGTTAAAAAGTTTTAAAATGTTATTATTTCAACATGATAATTATGATTGTAATTTATGTGTAACATTTTGCACACCCATGTGACAGCAGAGCATGGAGAACGTTACCAAAACATGGAATAACATAGGTAAGGACCTATGTTGGTAAATAAATAAAGGATTTGATTTGATTCATTTAAAATATCTTTATAGCTCCTAATAATATTTTTGCTGGATATAAGGTGTCGGACGTAAAGAATAGCACCATCCCATATCTTCCCGTGGGTGTCGTAAGAGGCGACTAAGGGACTCACCAGAGAATGGGCAGCAGCGTTCTGTGCATTTATAACAACCATACTGCGATCGCCAACCCGCCTGCCAAGCGTGGCGATTATGGCAAAACCCCCCCTTGGGGGAGGCCTATGTCCAGCAGTGGACGTCTTTCGGTTGAAATGAATAAAACGCTACCCTGTATTCACATACGAGACAGCGATTTTTTAAAAAAAAAAACTTTTCTAGAAAAACGTTGGGAAAAACACTCTAGATCGATAAAGCTATTATTATCGACAAGCGTATTTTGCATGACTTCAAAAATATTTATTAAGCTATCAAATGACATTAAATATTCCAACTTATCACGTTTTAAGAACTAACAGGCGCGGGCTGCCAGACCTTTAGGTCTGAATTCAGAAATAAAAGCTGTACGGAAAAAAATGGTAATTTTACTTATACTTATTAACCACACGCTTCAGAAAGCTGGTCTAATCTATTTAGTACCTATTATATCAAAATTCAAATCGATTCATATACATTTGTGTTTTTCTCATGATTTAAAATTATTTTTATTTGACATGTTTTCGAATTGATTAATCGGCACATAGCGAAACGATTTTTTCACTGTGGCAACTAACTGACGTTTGTCACCTGTCAATTATTTAAATGTTGAAATGTTCTCTGACAATTAATTTACTTACGTTGTTTTGTTGTTGTTGGCGTAGGCACTACACAGATAACGTTTTATGCTTATATGATATTTTAGTACAAAAAAGTTTAAAACAAATACGTATATGGCAAGTTTTCAGCATCACATAACCTAGTTAAAGTCTTTTAACTACATTAAGTCTAAGTTTTCGTAGTTTTGTAACGACTTTTGCTAACATCAGGAAACATTTAAATCATCCATGTTCAGGTCCAACACCCTTATAAATTCGCCAGTCTTTTTTGTGTAAGTTTAAGTCACTGACTTTTTAAACCCTGCATAAACTGGCGATCTTCTAATTTCGTATAAAAACAATATACAATATACCTCCGCTGCTTATGTCGGACTGTGTAACATAAGACATTCGAAAGGTTAATTATGTCATTAAAAATCTCACTAATGAATAATTGACTTTTACTAACTTAACTTTGACTTTGACAAAAATAAATGCAGTCGCTGTAGGTCTGTCATTACATGGTGTTCTAAGTCCGCCGAAAACAAGAATGCTATTAAAAAAATCCAAGATGGCGGCCGTGACTGGTGTACGTACTGCAGCGCGTGCGGCGTGAGGCGCAGCGTGCCGGGCAGCAGGCGCAGGCTGTAGGGCAGCGCCGCGCGCCCCACGCGCAGCCAGCCCGCGCACCACGCGCCCGCGCCCGCGCCCTCGCCCGCGCCCCCGCCGCCGCCCACGTAGCCCGCCCACAGCGCCGCGTCTGCGCAACACACACTTTAGCTCTTTGTCCACCTACAACTGTCCCATCCACCGAAGGGTGTTTTCGATTCAGTTCGATCGGCTCTCAAACCGTTAGTGTTATTATCAACCAGGCCGACTGACGTATCAGCGCACAGCCGAAACTACTGGAACTAGGAACGCGACATTTTACATACGGCTTCCTTTTATTATGTAGGCGTTCACTAAGAAATTAGTTTTGGAAATGAAACCCCGAAAGGGGTAAAATAGGGTATGAGAATTTATATGGGAAATCTGTAATTTTAATGTTATTAACATGAAAATTAGCGTTTAGATTTTCAGTTAGACATAAAAAACAAATAGCATCCATTTTTTTAAGAGTATTTAATGTTACATAGCTCAGTCCGGCTCATCGCAACATAATAGGAGAGGAATACTACATTCTACTTAAATTATGCACAAAATTCAGAAATTCTAATAGCATAATCGCTGTATGGTTCCAACAATGGTGAAGAATTAGGTGCCTTTCAACCTAATTGCTAGATTATATGTAACTCAGAAAATATTATTTCTGTTTCGTGCTGGACGCATCCCCAGCAAGTGGTGGACATCAACAAGCCCACATACCTCACAATTAAGACTAGGTAGGTATTTGTTTTACAAGTTGGTCTTGTTGAGTGGACACATCCCACTGCTACTGCACATGCATTCGCAGTAACTAATTAACTATATTATTTTCTAGTGTAATTTCATATTGGTATTACATTAGTTTCACTTGTAACTCTACATATAAACAATTTTGGAAGTCGTATTTACCCCACTTCGTATTGTCGTATCGATTCGAAACTTTGCAAATAATTGTAATTCCCATGATAATACAAAATATGGTAGGTACCATCGAACTGATTTGATGATGGACCCGGAAGGTGGGCCCCGGAACCCCAGAACGGAACAACGTATCCTAGTCGTGTTTGGGCTTGTTAGGATTATCTTGAGATGCTCATTATTGGTACACTGAAAAGCAAAAAATATTATTAATAGCGTGCGCCGCTTTTACTCAGAACATAAGGTTTTTACAAACAGTAAGTAAAACCAGCACACGCTTTTAATAATTTTTTAGTGCAGAATCTACGAGAGCGTGTGTTTTTAATTATTAATTTTCTTTTGAATAACGTTCTAAAATGGCTCTTCCCCCGGTTAGTCTACATTAAATAAATAATTTGACATTGAAATTGTTCACACCTTAATAAAATACAATAGAACTTTTAGGCTGTGTGAACTTGGCGCCCGACTTTAAAAAAAAATTTTTTTTTTTGGTTAGTTTGATAGATTTCGGTAAGTAGTGGATAGTAGTGAAGATAACTTCGTTTGTAGTGCCACCAAAAAAAAAAATAAAAAAAAATGAAAAAAAATCATCCCCCGACCTTGAAAAAAAAATTTTTTTTCGGCTGTTCCTTATAGTAAACCGTAAGTAGTGGGTTGTAGTGCATTTTTTTTCGTTTGTAGTAAAATAAAAAAAATTGTAAAAAATATTTTTATTTTAGGGTATTTTTCCAAAACGATATTTACTACATAAATGCAATTTAAAAGCCTATTCGAATACTAGGAAAGCTAAAACTGACTGAGAAACGATTGCAGAGGTCAATAGTAGCAGGTTTCTTAGGTGCAGTGGAACAGAAGTATACATAAGAAGCGATTAACCCGAGTAAAACTTGTTTCGGACTGAATTCGAAGTTACTTTCGATACAAAGGCACTACTAACGCTAAAACTGACTGAGAAACATTTGTTTAGGATAGCAATAGTATTAGTTAAGTTACTACGAATGATATTCATGTTACTACAAATAACTACTAACGAAAAAAAGTTAAACAAAAAGAAGATACTACAAACGAAAAGAAGTTACTACAAACGAAAAGAAGGTACTACAAACGAAAATCTTTCTACTACAAACGAAAAGGAGTTACTACAAACGATAATCTTCCAACTACAAACGAAAAGAAGTTACTACAAACGAAAAGAAGTTACTACAAACGAAAAGAAGGTACTACAAACGAAAATCTTTCTACTACAAACGAAAAAGAGTTACTACAAACGATAATCTTCCAACTACAAACGTAAAGATGTTACTACAAACGAAAATCTGTCTACTACAAACGAAATGAAGTTACTACAAACGAATTTCTTGTTACTACAAACGAAAAAAAGGTACTACAAACGAAAATCTTTCTACTACAAACGAAAAGGAGTTACTACAAACGAAAAGAAGTTACTACAAAC
Organism: Charanyca ferruginea; assembly: GCA_947361185.1. Classification (NCBI taxonomy): domain Eukaryota; kingdom Metazoa; phylum Arthropoda; class Insecta; order Lepidoptera; family Noctuidae; genus Charanyca; species Charanyca ferruginea. Next base: position 212,352 of record OX376065.1, read on the forward strand.
GAAAATCTAGCTACTACAAACGAAAGGAAGGTACTACAAACGAAAAGAAGTTACTACAAACGAAAAGAAGGTACTACAAACAAAAATCTTGCCACTACAAACGAAAAGGAGTTACTACAAACGAATTCTTGTTACTACAAACGAAAACAAGGTACTACAAACGAAAAGAAGTTACTACAAACGAAAATCTATCTACTACAAACGAAATGAAGTTACTACAAACGAATTTCTTGTTACTACAAACGAAAAAAAGGTACTACAAACGAAAATCTTTCTTCTACAAACGAAAAGGAGTTACTACAAACGAAAAGAAGTTACTACAAACGAAAATCTAGCTTCTACAAACGAAAGGAAGGTACTACAAACGAAAAGAAGTTACTACAAACGAAAAGAAGGTACTACAAACAAAAATCTTTCCACTACAAACGAAAAGGAGCTACTACAAACGATAATCTTCCAACTACAAACAAAAAGAAGTTACTACAAACGGATTTCTTGTTACTACAAACGAAAACAAGGTACTACAAACGAAAATCTTTCTACTACAAACGAAAAGGAGTTACTACAAACGAATTTCTTGTTACTACAAACGAAAACAAGGTACTACAAACGAAAAGAAGTTACTACAAACGAAAATACAGCTACTACAAACGAAAGGAAGGTACTTCAAACGAAAAGAAGTTACTACAAACGAAAAGAAGGTACTACAAACAAAAATCTTTCTACTACAAACGAATAGGAGTTACTACAAACGATAATCTTCCAACTACAAACGAAAAGAAGTTACTACAAACGAAAATCTGTCTACTAAAAACGGAATAAAGTTACTACAAACGAATTTCTTGTTACTACAATCGAAAAGAAGGTACTACAAACGAAAATCTTTCTACTACAAACGAAAAGGAGTTACTACAAACGAAAAGAAGGTACTACAAACGAAAATCTTGCCACTACAAACGAAAAGGAGTTACTACAAACGAATTTCTTGTTACTACAAACGAAAACAAGGTACTACAAACGAAAAGAAGTTACTAAAACCAAAAATCTTGCCACTACAAACGAAAAGGAGTTACTACAAACGAAAAGGAGTTACTACAAACGAATTTCTTATTACTACAAACGAAAACAGGTACTACAAACCAAAAGAAGTTACTACAAACGAAAATCTAGCTACTACAAACGAAAACAAGGTACTACAAACGAAAAGAAGTTACTACAAACGAAAATCTAGCTACTACAAACGAAAGGAAGGTACTACAAACGAAAAGAAGTTACTACAAACGAAAAGAAGGTACTACAAACGAAAAAAAGTTACTACAAACGAAAATCTAGCTACTACAAACGAAAAAAAGTTAGTACAAACGAAAATCTGTCTACTACAAACAAAATGAAGTTACTACAAACGAATTTCTTGTTACTACAAACGAAAAGAAGGTACTACAAACAAAAATCTTTCCACTACAAACGAAAAGGAGCTACTACAAACGATAATCTTCCAACTACAAACAAAAAGAAGTTACTACAAACGGATTTCTTGTTACTACAAACGAAAACAAGGTACTACAAACGAAAATCTTTCTACTACAAACGAAAAGGAGTTACTACAAACGAATTTTTTGTTACTACAAACGAAAACAAGGTACTACAAACGAAAAGAAGTTACTACAAACGAAAATACAGCTACTACAAACGAAAGGAAGGTACTTCAAACGAAAAGAAGTTACTACAAACGAAAAGAAGGTACTACAAACAAAAATCTTGCCACTATAAACGAAAAGGAGTTACTACAAACGAAAAAAAGTTACTACAAACGAAAATCTAGCTACTACAAACGAAAAGAAGGTACTACAAACAAAAATCTTAATACTACAAACGAAAAGGAGTTACTACAAACGATAATCTTCCAACTACAAACGAAAAGAAGTTACTACAAACGAAAATCTGTCTACTAAAAACGAAATAAAGTTACTACAAACGAATTTCTTGTTACTACAATCGAAAAGAAGGTACTACAAACGAAAATCTTTCTACTACAAACGAAAAGGAGTTACTACAAACGAAAATCTGTCTACTACAAACAAAATGAAGTTACTACAAACGAATTTCTTGTTACTACAAACGAAAAGAAGGTACTACAAACAAAAATCTTTCCACTACAAACGAAAAGGAGCTACTACAAACGAAAATCTTTCTACTACAAACGAAAAGGAATTACTACAAATGAATTTCTTGTTACTACAAACGAAAAGAAGGTACTACAAACAAAAATCTTTCCACTACAAACGATAATCTTCCAACTACAAACAAAAAGAAGTTACTACAAACGGATTTCTTGTTACTACAAACGAAAACAAGGTACTACAAACGAAAATCTTTCTACTACAAACGAAAAGGAGTTACTACAAACGAATTTCTTGTTACTACAAACGAAAACAAGGTACTACAAACGAAAAGAAGTTACTACAAACGAAAATACAGCTACTACAAACGAAAGGAAGGTACTTCAAACGAAAAGAAGTTACTACAAACGAAAAGAAGGTACTACAAACAAAAATCTTGCCACTATAGACGAAAAGGAGTTACTACAAACGAAAAAAAGTTACTACAAACGAAAATCTAGCTACTACAAACGAAAAGAAGGTACTACAAACAAAAATCTTTCTACTACAAACGAAAAGGAGTTACTACAAACGATAATCTTCCAACTACAAACGAAAATCTGTCTACTAAAAACGAAATAAAGTTAATACAAACGAATTTCTTCTTACTACAATCGAAAAGAAGGTACTACAAACGAAAATCTTTCTGAAATTTTATGAAATGGGCGTCATGGGTGTAGTATTCATGGTTTTCCGGGGTGCTTTTGCCGAAAAAGAAGTTTAATTCAAAATTCAAGATGGCGGCTATAATGGTTTACGAAATATTTGTCATAGGTTCATTCACACACATTCACTTCATTTTCGGCATGAGTGCCCCCGAAAACCATGGAAATGATACCAATGACAAGTAATTAAATTCTGTGACTGTACAGCGTACATAACTAGGATTTGGAAAAAAATAACAATTATTATCCTTAGATTAAAAATAAATAGGCCGCTAATGGCGCTAGGTCGGTCGACGTTAGGGGCACCCCGAGGTTTGGTTTGGTTCCTTTAAACCCTGCAGACAGAAATAGGAGCCCGAGTAGCGGGGCTCCGTCGACCTAACGTCGACCGACATACCAAATTTCATCAAAATCAGTTCAGCCGTTTCATCGTGAAAACATTACAGACAGCGTTACTTTCGCAATTATAATATTAGAATGGAAGTATGGATTACCGAGTGACAGCCCTATGAAAGTAGGCAAGAATTTTGAACGATGTTAGGAAGCTTGTCTTCTGCTCGGGTTTTTTTTTTCTTGTGGGACTACCCTTTATAGCAGAAATCTAAATATTATTTTACATAACAGCGGATAGCATAAACTTCATTTCGCAGAAAGTTAAACACAACGCATTGAACGCATTGGATTAGGAATTGATGTGACTAAAAAACGTTTTTTACATATCTCATAAAGATAGCAAGAAATTCGTTTGTAGTAACACATTTTCGTTTGTAGTACCTTCTTTTCGTTTATAGTAACAAGAAATTCGTTTGTAGTAACTTCTTTTCGTTTGTAGTAGAAAGATTTTCGTTTGTAGTACCTTCTTTTCGTTTATAGTAACAAGAAATTCGTTTGTAGTAACTTCTTTTCGTTTGTAGTAGAAAGATTTTCGTTTGTAGTACCTTCTTTTCGTTTGTAGTAACTTCTTTTCGTTTGTAGTATCTTCTTTTTGTTTAACTTTTTTTCGTTAGTAGTTATTTGTAGTAACATGAATATCATTCGTAGTAACTTAACTAATACTATTGCTATCCTAAACAAATGTTTCTCAGTCAGTTTTAGCGTTAGTAGTGCCTTTGTATCGAAAGTAACTTCGAATTCAGTCCGAAACAAGTTTTACTCGGGTTAATCGCTTCTTATGTATACTTCTGTTCCACTGCACCTAAGAAACCTGCTACTATTGACCTCTGCAATCGTTTCTCAGTCAGTTTTAGCTTTCCTAGTATTCGAATAGGCTTTTAAATTGCATTTATGTAGTAAATATCGTTTTGGAAAAATACCCTAAAATAAAAATATTTTTGGAACGAAGTTCCTTATCGCGCGTTGTGAAAGGGGGCTAGACGGAAAAAATTCTTACGAAAAGTTGTCACGACATGCTATAATAAGCTAAACTGAATCGTTGGAACTGTCAAATAGAGTTCATTATTAGTTGAATGGCGGCTTTTCTATGAAAATATTGGAGCGATTTAAAACCTTATTTTTGCTATTTTTATTACTTCACAAACGCAGACAATTCGAACAGAAAAATTGAATCGTTGGAACTGTCAAATAGAGTTCATTCTTAGTTGAATGGTGGCTTTTCTATGAAAATATTGGAGCGAATTAAAACCTTATTTTTACACATTAACCGTGAAATTCGGTTGCACATAGCTCCTATTGTCCGGTCGGGCACCAGCCTATACGTTTCTCAGAATAATTTTATCATACCTAGTTTGGTAAAATTTCAATTTTTTACCGTTTACGTTTACAAAATAAAGTCCGAATTCGCTTTTCGTAGAATATGTTTATGTATTTAAAGGCGGCGCGGCGAACTCTTTGAACTAGGTAGGTACCTACGGCGATATGTTTAGTACTTAAGTTTATTCGCTCAAATAGTGGCGGTACCTACCTCAATGACATCGGAATTATCATTGCGTGATAATTCCGATGATAACGACCTACGAGATAAATCCACCTTTCACTGTGAGACTGTGTGGATTGTGAAAACGAGTGTAAATTTTAAGTCGATAATTAAGCCATAGAATACGTAGGTTAGGTAGGTAGGTAGTTACTGTACCTACTTCTATGTTTTGTTTAGTAGGTACCTATTGAAAGTTTGGGTTTGGTAATCATGAGCTTTCGATCGGTCGCGGTCGTCAGTAGGTAACCACTGCACCTTATCGCTCTAGGTCACAGAGTACTTTTCTCTAGGTTTTACTAGCGACATTAATATTTTTTTTTATTTGATTAACATGTTTTGGTTTAAATTAAGCCAGTGGGAGCTTAGGTGGGTACCTAGGTAGGTAGTGGTACTTACTTTTATCATTGGCGAATTATTTGTAGTTGTAAGTAGGTAAGTGAGTAGGTACTCTTTTGCTAGAAAAAGAAAGGCAGGCAGGCGTAGGTACCTATAGGTGCTATAGGTAACCTATTTAAATAAATTAGAGCTATTCACAAACACAGTTTTAATCAACTTTGGCTTAATTAAAAAACTTACCTATTAGGTATAAAATTTACACTTCCCTGTATCGAAGCAACTGCTCAATATGGAGTCCATTTCGCTCGATACATAAACGGGCACGTTTAATTAAATTGTCTTTTAATTACAATATATTTGTTAATAATAAAAAAAAATATTATTATAACTTAAAAAAAATAAAATTTTATTACAATTCCTTCACTAATTAATCGAAAGGAACTTCGTTCCATCCGGGTGTCCCTTGACACCTCTCAAGTTTTTTTACATTTTTTTTTATTTTACTACAAACGAAAAAAAATGCACTACAATCCACTACTTACGGTTTACTATAAGAAACAGCCGAAAAAAAAATTTTTTTTCAACTTCGGGGGATCATTTTTTTTTATTTTTTTTTTATTTTTTTTTGTTGCAACTACAAACGAAGTTATCTTCACTACTATCCACTACTTACCGAAATCTATCAAACACACCAAAAAAAAAAATTTTTTTTTAAAGTCGGGCGCCAAGTTCACACAACCGAACTTTTATAGTGACCTTGAGGAACCGCTTTATGTCTACACAATAAATATGACTAGTGAGCTTTGTATAAAAGCGTATAGCTAAAGCAGCTCATAGCCAGCTAATAATTTCAATAAACATAGGGTACATTTCATATTATCCAAATAAGGCGAATATTAGCATTAAGAGCAAACGGACGTGCAGTGACTTCCAGTTGATTGAACAACATTAAAGTTATCGCAAAGCCCGCTCGCTCATGAACGTAAGATAAGCATATAATAGGGTATTTTACTCTATTTGAGAAAAAATCTATAAATATACTATTGAGATAGTTCCGGCAAAAAGCGGTCGGAAAATGTAAGTTTTAGTTCATCAAATTACAAAATATATTTTTTTAATACAATTCAAAGTTTCCAGTTTTTGAAATCTGTTTGTTGCCATGCCATTACGCCGTACGGAAGTGTAAACAAAAAATTGACAACTGTTAGTCAACCGATTGGCAATAGGTTTTGTATTTTTATTATTTTCGTAACTAATGTAAGTTTTAATTATTACACCTATTACCAAATATTATTTTAATTATTTATAAATTATAAACAATTATGATAAATAATATCAGTGCATTTGTTACACAACGAACTGACGTCATTTCTGCTGTGCAATATGGCGTCCACTACGAGGCGTTTTCAACAAATTACGCGCGAAATTTGAAAATATAAAATTTAGATGTATTTTTATGGCAAATATTTCATTGAATAAAAAGATGTGTGATTTTGTTCGTGGTATATTAGCACACCAAAATTTAATTGAGACACTTTTCAAAAATGAGTGTAATACCTTATTACGCTGTTTTGTTGTAAACAGTACTCACAGTCGAGAGTGAACTGCGCGGCGCGCGTGAGCTCCTGGTGCGGCTCCAGCTGCGGCCGCAGCAGCGTCACGCTCACGCCTTCCGCCTTCACGCCTGCGCACAACATTACACACGTGAGGTGGGGGCCTCGGGTGGCGGCTCACAGAATGTGTGAGAATACAATGCGCACTTACCGTTTCCATTGGCGGTACCCTTGTCACTCAGTCCGTTGGTGGTGGGCGGCGCGTAGTCCGCGGGCGCAGGCGGCGGGGGCGGCGCGGGGGGCGTGGCCGCGCAGCGCGCCGCCCACACGTCGGCCTCCAGCGCCACGTCCGCGGCCGCGCTGTTGCCCGCCGCGATGTCGAACTGCACAGCACGGGCACGGTTATAGCGGCCGCCTCGCACGCCAGCCTAGCGCGAGAGTCATACGCACCACGTCGGGCGGGTCCCGCGAGCCGCGCGTGCGCAGGCGCAGCTGCAGCGGGCTCACGTACTCGCCGGCGGCCACGCTGCGCGCCTCCACGCACACCACCAGCCCGCCGCCCGTTATGTTTGCTTTGATTCTGCAAACACATTACATCTAGAGTGTAAGCGCACGCAGAGTGTAGCGACTCGCCCGCGGCCGGCGCGCTGTACGCACCGTATGTAGGCGGTGAGGTCGCGGCCGGCGAGCTCCGGCTGCACGCGCAGGCGCACGAGCGGGCGCGTGGCGCGCGGCGGCACGCTCCACACGCGGCGCGGGGCGCTGGCGCCGCCGCCCGGCAGCTGCAGGCCCAGCCACGCGCCCGACGAGTACACCGAGCTCACCTGCGACAGGGGGGGGGACTACTGTTACTACTGCCCTGGATTTATGACACTAAAAATTACACGAGATCGTTTCAGTAACATGGCTTTGTATTTTACTTGTATAGTTTGGTCGGTGGGGTTGTGCATGGTGAGCAACGGCTCCACGGTAGCGTTGAGCGGCACCCGCACGCCCACCAGCGGCCACACTCCCCACTCGCTGGCCACGCCCACCGCCGACACCTATAACGACAACAATTTATTATAACAATAATAAGCAAGGACCGAGACTGTAACGAGACAGAAAATTCCACTGAGATTTTCTGTCCAGACAAGAACTTAACTATTGAGAAGATTGACACGTTAATTCGCCGAATTATTCGCCATTTTATAAAACGGACAAAGAACGAAAGCTGTCATTTGAATTTTCAGACCAATCAAGCTAATAGTTATCAAGCTAATAATACTTATGAATAAAGTTGTTTAAGACTGCGCCGAGCAAAATAATTCAAAACAGTCGTCACTGTTAAAGTAATATAATCAGTACCTTTACCATAATTAACATAAAAAATATGTAATTAATACCACAATGAATGTGTTAACCGATTATGGTTGGCAAAAAATAAGAATACTGTTTAATTTAATAAACAAAATACGTAAAGTTAATTTTTCGCGCTGTTTTGAATCATTCGCAACGTATGTATGTATGATTCAAAACAGCACGTCAATTAAAACAAAAAATAATAATAAAATAACTAAGCGACATTTCGAAAATGTAAAAACTACAAACTGTAGTATGAACATTAAAGATTAATATGAATTCAAGTTTGTAAAAAAAAAATACAATTTACTATCAAAACAACTAAATACGAGATTTTTATAAAGATTTTTGTACAACTTTACGTATTTTTGTTTATTAAATTGAACAGTATTCTTATTTTTTGCCAACCATAATCGGTTAACACATTCATTGTGGTATTCATTACATATTTTTTTATGTTAATTATGGTAAAGGTACTGATTATATTACTTTAACAGTGACGACTGTTTAGAATTATTTTGCTCGGCGCAGTGTTAAGTAGACGTGTTGCGTGTTGCGTGTTGCGTGTTGCGTGGCATACTCACGGGGTACTTGTGCACGCCGAGCGACGTGTGGATGTAGAGGTGCGCGGCCACGGGCCCCTCGCGCCGGCCCAGGAACACCACGCTGAACGACGTGTTGGCTTGCGGCGGCAGCGTCTGCGGAGCGAGATGTGTGTGTTGTGACGTTGTGGTGCAGAGGGCGTGCAATATCCGTTCATTTTAACTATCCGGATAATACGGATTTTAATATTTAACTATCCGGATTATCCGGATAATGCGGATAATACGGATATTTTTAGATTTTATTATAAATAAAACCTTTATAATAATAATACTATATAGATAATAAACTTTAGTAACACGTTTAAATCTCTCAGGCAAAATGACAAAGAAATAATAAACTATACCAATATTTCAAGTAACAATCACATAAGAAAACTATTTCACTTTAAAAAAACATTAAATTTGTATGTATTCTGGTCATACTAAAAACAATCCTAATTATCAGATCTTATATTTAACACAAATCACAACATCCCATCAAATCAACCTAAGTATTTAAAGCATTTAATAATTAAATAAAAATGTCACTTTCCCTGGCAAATCAGCTCAATAAATAAAACAACTAATATAACACAAAAATGAACAATATATCTAAAAATAATCAAATATAATATTAACGTAATTCTTAAATCGTTTTTTATTTAAATTCATTCATTAAATTCAAAAAGCTTAAATTATCTAATGAATCTTCTTTCATGATTCAAGTTCTTAAATGCTTACATAAATATCCTGTAGCAAGAAACACTCTTTCTGCGTCTACGCTGGTCGGTGGTATTGATAGAAGTAGCTAGTAAACCCCATCTAAATTCTGCTTCTCTAACTATTATCATCAAATAGTGCCATCTCTACTCGAATTGTGGTGTCTAAATAATTTGTTGAAGAAGTCGCTGTGCAGAAGATGGCTGCCTTATAAAACGGATGATTTCTTCTCGTATTTGTGTTTTAATTGATACACAATATACATTATATAGCCTCTTCTTAAATTGTCACATCGTCAACAGTATCGAAAATTTTCATAATTTTGATATTACTTTGGAAAAAGAAGAAATAACCCCAATTAATCTAGTTATATCTATTTAATAGACGTTGATCTAGCCATCAAACACCAAAATTAATTTATTCCTCAGGTAAGGCCGTTAATAACCAGATATAGCCTATTTGACGATTGAAAAATGCAATATTTTGCTATTTTGTTTTTTTTTATCTAACTGTTTATCTGAGGATTGAAAAATCAGCCCTAAATTGACTTACTGTGATTTCGGAAGTGAATAAATAAATGAAAGAGTGATTAACTATATTAAAATAATAAATAACGTATTAACAGTTTTATACTTTACAGATGACAGCCTTTTATTTAATGTTTAAAAGAGAAATACAACTATCCGTAATATCCGAAAAATCCGGATAGTGATGCAAGTAAAATCCGGATTTGAAAATCGGCGGATATCCGGATAATACGGATATCCGGATTGCAAGCCCTGTATCAACAGAACTGACCCAACTACTCAAACCGAGAGGAGTCATCGAGTCATTTATCTTTCACTTTGTACAATCCTGTAACTCAATGTGAATGTATCAGCTGGACACAAAGACACAACACTCATCATACTCGTACTACATGTATTTAAAGACGAATCATTTTGAGCTCAGGGTTGAGCTTTTGGTCAAAAAGACAAAATTTTGTAGCAACAGCTCTAGTTTATCTCCTTTCAAAGAATGCATCGAATTACCTATCTCTCAGTATTTAAAAGTTATTCGCGGTGTAAAGAGATACATTACGGCCGTTTAATACGTATACTAATAACTTACCCATCAAAAGTAACATTGAGCAAAAATGTTTGCTGGGAAAAGACTTTTATTTACATAGCACGCAAATCATTATGTAGGTGCATGCAACTGTACGCGGGTCGTGGTCGTGGAGGTATTTCAAGTATGCTTATTATTGAAATGATTGAAGTAGGTAGATCATTTAAAAAGTTAAGATTTTGAGCTTCAATATTTCCGTAGGTAACCAGAAGGTTCGCATGGAACAGAACACATGCATACATGTGGGCTTCGGGACGTGTACTCGTACTCTTACACCCGCTTAAGGGGCTATTAAACGACTTTTACAGATTTTAAACTGACAATCACGTCAAAATGTGCAGTGTAAATGATTTGGAAAAAAATATATGTTAAACTAGAACATTCTCTTAATCATATAGAAAGTGAATATTTTTGATTATATTCATATTAAATAGTTTAATTAACTCGTGAAGTTGTGTCTGACGTGGACAAAACATTGACAATCACACAAAATCTACCAAGTATAATTAAACGAAACGTACACCATCTTACAGACAATTTTATTATCTATCTTTTAGTATACGCCTTTTTTTTAAGTTAAAGAATACTACTGTTATTTAATTTTTTCGACTAAACTTGGAGAGTTTTGGACGCAGAGAATCGCATGCGCTGCGTCCAAAACTCTCCTTTTAATATATTTGGGTAAACAATGGTTTACTTGGTGTCACTTACTTTTACACGATAAGGAGATAGCAAATATTTGGGAAGCATTTATAGTTTATGGTCACTTATGTTTTACTATGAATACATCTAGGAGTCAAGAAAACATAATATGCCTTTCTGCTTAAAGGAATACACCATTGAGTCCTAGCTCAGGACTTGGCTACCACGAACGCAATCCCATACAATACAGAAGTCAGTCAAACGACTACCTATAAACATGTGTTTGGATGAACCTTTATAACGATCGAAGTAAAGCGGAAAAAGCATGTCGCAGAGTGACGTGCAGACCAGCAGCAAACGACCACATTTATGTAATGAAACAGGCGTGACTCGGAGCGACAACACACTGCTCGCTACTTTGTTTCTACTTGGACACGACGACGCGCTAAAAATAATCGAGCATGCCATGCATCTGTTCGGAGAAAGTGGTGCACTACGCATTGTTACGTCACGTACGGGCAGACGCACCTCCGTGGCACTAAACACGACCACCACCCTTGCTGCCACACAATAAAGGCGCAGTCCAGGCGAGCGAGTGGCCGCACTGTCGCATGTCGGTACCAGCACACGGACGTGACCGACTGCAGCCCGCACTCCCGCGGCGCCGCAGTAAACAACGCGGGACTTGTTTTTATTGTACGTAACTGATAATGGCTAGAGGTGAAGAGGTGATAATGATAAGACGTTATGTAAAATGTTTAACATTGTTATGTAGTGGGAGTATGCCTTTAATTAGCGGAGCGACGAAGAAAGTCAATAATTTGTTGTTGATTGACGATGATAGAGTGACGGCTGAGCTTGGGCGCGTAGGCTGGACGTCAGGACGTGAGGGGTGCGGGGTGCGCGGCGATGTTTCCGATGAGCATCGATACAGTCGCACGTAACCCACTTCCACAAATACCCCGACGTGTTTGTACTTCCGCGTCACTACCAGTATTATTAGAACTCCTTATATTAATATCTCGCATTTATTTCGATCCCTATGCGACATATTTCACGGTGGCTGTAGCCTGTCACGCATCCAGAGTGAACTTCATCTAAACAAGTCGTTTGATATTGATGACAGACGTAGCATTCGATGGATGACATCCGTAGAGCATGCAACTCCACGACGTGGTCATAGTGTGGTGCACTACACCCACTCACCCATGCCTTACGACATTACTTTTCTTATCATTCGTAATGCTGCGATTATCAAGCAGCGTCCGGCTTCTCCGGAATTATACCAGAATGACAGATACGTAGATCAAACAATCAAATTCTTGAAACGATACATTGTATTCAATGATACTTAATGTTTGCTTTGATATAAACAAATATTTCATTGAGCTCTGTTAGCCTCTTCCTCATTGTTGCATTAGACGTCCCGATGTCCCGGTTATGCATGGTTATGTTGCATGTATGGTGATGTAGTACCTAACAATTAGCGCGCAGCACAACCCGGAACGTGTTGATTCGGGGGCGAGTGCTAGTTGAAATGATAAACAGTAGCGTAAGAGTTGCGTCATGATAGCGAGCAGGCGACAAGGCCGCGCGCCCACAACAACACGTCTCGCGCAAACTGGATCTGTGGCTCACTGTACCACCACTTGTATTATATCACGCGGAGACACAGGCACTTTGGTCCGCGGCTTCTGACGCTGCACTCGACTGTGGTGGCTGAAGCGAGCGAGAGCATTTTGATTTGATTTTGATCTCCACGCTCCTGTGCTGTATTTGTAAAGCAGTGCACGAGCAATAAACGTCTTTTTAACATTTTGGAATCAAACAAAAAAAATAGTGCAATGTAAACAGTAGGTAAGACATCTAGAATACATCCAAGTTGCTGGAAACCAGGCAGTGTAACATATTGCTCTAGAATTCTAACAGTGAACTAATTCCTAAACTTCTGTAAAGGAACTCCAAAGGCCGCCAAGATCATACAAAACCAAACGATCCTTTGAAGGAAGGAGTCCCTTAGGTGGACCTACTAAGAACAAACTGAACTGATTTGTTAGATTATTACAGTAATTACTCCTCCTCCAAGGAAGCTAGACCACGGTCGTCGGTGACTAGTGGTATAGGCGATGATGACAGCTGTCAAGTTTACATGAAGATGTAACAATACTGTAGTGTACCACCTAGGTAGTGATGCGTGCGTAGGAGCTGGATATACTTAGGCATAAACAAAATAAAGAGGAAAATATGTTTCCTACATACATTTTGTATCTATTTGAGCTATAAATAGACGTAGTAATACTGTATTAGCGTTGGAAATATTTGTATTGTCATACGTTAAGCAAATTGATTGATTACAATTACTTAATGCTTGAGCGGCGAGCTGGCGAGGTGGTGAGGTGGTGAGGTGGTGAGGTGACGACGGGGCCGAGTGTTGTTAAATATGCATGGCTAACATTTTTAACGAGACACGTGAATGTTTTTGTTAGGGATCAATCTCCATAACAACAGAGTACGCAAGGAGCATGTGCGCACAACACAACTCCATAGTGTTCATTTGTTCATGAATATGTTCGAGGGGCTAGCAGCAGCCAGCCGATGAGCGCGACGCTCTAGTCTTTGAGCTAACGACTGTCGAACGTTGTGATGAGAAGAGAAACACTGCTTCGTTAGTCTGTCGCGGGTTCGCTGCTCAGCTCGTGGAGTGTAATAGGGGTTTTCCATTAGAAATTTCTTAGTAGCAGATGAGGGCAATAGGCTTATCCTCTTCCTCTTCCTTGTACAGACAGCGTCATCAACTGCTTACCCACAACGCACTAAAATTTCTTCGGATAGGGGGTAAGCAGTTGATGACGCTATCTATAATTCTGTACGTACGTACAGTCAACAGCAAAAGTAGATGATTCAAATCAGAATATCAATACTAATGAACGGAGTTCGCGTCAGAATTGTGTGGCGTCGAAGTGATTCAAAAGTATGTGTGTGACAATCACATACTTTTGAATCACTTCGACGCCACACAGTACTATAGACTTCTGTCTACCCATTCGAGAAAACATGCGTGAATGGGTCTCCTGACACCAGTACTATACTTCAAACCTTAGTTCCGGCGATATCCCTACATTTCGCACACACGCATACGAATGTGTACAGTAATAATAGTGAATTCGAAAATGGAAAGTAGTTATCAACTCGTTGAAATTTAAATCCGTGCTCTGGGTTGCGAACGCCGCCCGGCCGCAACTAGTTCAGACCAATCGGTTTGATCAATCTTACCAAAGACATACCAGCTAGACTGCTAGAGCATCTGAGCATCTAGGACCATTCACGGTGCAGAGAGGAGAGCAGAAAGCTTGGTTACAGAATGCAAGCTTGCCGTACAGGAAAAATACAGTCAAAATATAATAAGTTTGATGGATATTACTACAACCCGGTGACCTTACAACCCCACTTGCTCACACCACATGAGCACGGTGTAATATATGTAATGTGTGCCAGATAAGAAACCACAATGACGAGTTCTATTTAAGGACAACGTGAGGTTACGCTCGATATTTATATTACAAACTATCATACTTTACCATTACGTACATCGATGTCTGATATCTTCACCACCGCTACTTGTTTTCGTTTGTACATAATTGTATTTGGCGTCTACTCTAAATAGGTACCTACTACAAAGCATGAAGATGTGAAATTCAATTCTAAACACAGAACAGTATGTCTATTCTGATATTTTTTATATTTGACAAGCATCACTGAAACCTGTCAACAGCGAAGCAAAATTAGCTTCTGAAATCTGAAACTATTAGGGCATTGTAATACGTGTGCGTCTCAGCAAAATGTCGCTTTACTTGGTGAGGCTAAAGTTGCACAATATTAATGTGTAGCCTGTGTAGGTACTGCGGGTACGTGGTCAGTGGCTACTGGCGACGTGGCGGCGGCAGGATGCGGTACGTCCAGTGTACACGGTGCGTGCTACGAGGAAGCTCGAGCGTCGATAGCGAGCCGCTCTGACGTCACCTGCACCGCTGCTGACACACATCAATATTATGTTTATGTATTCTGCTGATAAGGGTTACTTTTGAGCGATATGCAGAAAGCTTCTACCCTATTGCTGTCGATCAGGGTCCATAATGATCCTAACCAAACACCTACCACCTAAGCATATTTCTTTTTTTTCTTTTAAAAAACGTTGCCCCACACTAGGAATTACTCCTGTGTCGTGGGTGCGTTTACAAACATATAAACTCACATACACAAACAGCCAGACCCGGAACAACCCCCCCATTTGTACTTATAGAAAAGCAATGAAGATATTGAGTATTGAGCTTTGCTGAACATTTAACATAAGCGTAGTAACTATTTAGTAATCTGTGACATAAGTCACAAAATTCAGTCATCACTTTTTAACTCACTTTTTAACCAACTAGCTTTTGCCCGCGACATCGCCGCGTGGAGGCTCACTATAAGTACAGTCACATTGTAGATATACATGAAACGGAAGTCGAACGCATTACAACCAACATATGTTTCTTTCTTCATAAACAACCCTCACCCGCGTCACAGAAGTCGGACCCCCATGTTACAGGGATGAAAAGTGTCACTCTCATACTTTCATACCCTCCGGTTCCAACCCGACCCCAACAGCTCCACTATCATGCCCTATCCTGTGATGTAGGACGGAAGGGCACCTCGACACATCACACTTTATAATTATACAAGCGACTCGCCCGGGCTTCGACGGATGCAATGTAGATTGAAGAATGAAGTGATTTAAGAGGAAGGTTAAACTATAAGTATAAACATTCCTCACATTCCTCTTGAATCACTCTATCAATTAATGAAAACCGCATTAAAATCCGTTGCAAATTTTAAATTGTAAGCTTAGATCTAAGTGTACAGAGGGAGAGGGACAGACGGCGAGATGCTTCTCGCCGTCTGTCCCTCTCCCTCTGTACTTTGTTTTATACAAATTCATACAAGTTTTATCAAATCCACGTTAGTACATGCGTAGGATATTACAAAATTGCGCAGCGCCAGCCGCCACTATCACACACCTCCACCCACCTAACCCAGCGCACTGCTGCGTACCCTTTAATATACTTTTCTTGCTTATTTTATCCACCTAAAGTAAAAAGTCGAGTGCACAGAGTGGCTGGTCGTACAGGTAAAAGTAGAGAGCATCAGCAGTAGGAAACCGCGTATCTGACTGCGCCAGACAATCTGCTAACAGAGAAAGATCGTGCGGACAGCTGTGTCTGCCACTAGCACCGACGACGCGGACGTGGCTACGACCACTCTGCCAAAAGTGAAACATTTTTTTTTTTTTGAGAAACTTAGCGGCTATATTTATGCAGCTTTCTATTATTAAAATGTTGTTCTCATTAGAACCAAGAGTTCCAGACATAATCTATTACTTTACAATCGATTTACTTGAGGAGTTCTTTATAATATTGGTAGGCGAAAGAGTGATGCGCCAGACTAGCCCGCGAAATTCGAATTTTATTGCGTTTTTTGCATTTTTTAAGCTCAATATCAGGTCAGCGCGGGAGTAACAAATATGCATTTACAGAATTATAATAATTAACATTATCAATGGAATTGAAAGTACGAATAAAACCACTTTCATTAAATATCATATGGATGTATATTTATAAAACCACCGGTCACTAGCGTTTTCACAAGTAATTGACTTTGAACAATAAATTGATACATTTAGATGCAAAAAACTAGTATGACTAGTCGGTTAGCTACGTCACACTCACATAATACGTGTCTGTAGAGCAATGGCAACTAGTATCCATACTTCCATATCCATACTTTAATACTAATATTATAAATGAATGAAACGGCTGAACTGATTTTGATGAAATTTGGCATGAAGATAGCTCGAAGCCTGGGGAAGGACATAGGCTTCTTTTTAATCCGCGATAATCGACATTCACGCGGACGAACTCGCGGGCAAAAACTAGTTAATATTATAAATGCGAAAGTAAGTCTCTCTGGTACGCTTTTACGATGAAACGGCTGAACCGATTTTGATGAAAATTTGTATAACTTGAACCCTGGGGATGGACATAGGCTTTTTGAATCCGCGACTTCGTTTGCATCCGCGATAACCTACATTCCGATGGATGGATTGGGACATTTGTAAAATCAATTTCGTATAATTTTAAATAATATAATATAGGCATATCTAATAATGGAATGGAATTGAATTGACTACTGTTAAACTGACATATTATTATTATAATTATTTAGTACGATTTTTTATGTTTCTTTTTTTTTAAATTGACACTAAACTGACATTTTATTTTATTCTACATATTATTAGTTCATCGTTGTAATTTATTGTTATTATTATTTATAGACTTTGACATTATATTGCTATTTTATAATATTCTATTGTATAATGTGACGAGCATGTGTAATTAAGTCCTAATTGAATTGAACTGTAAGTAAACTAATCGTATGAGCGTTTTGGATGTCAAATCTGTTAGCTCGTAAGATCAATTGAATAAAATAAATAAATAAATTCACGCGGACGAAGCTGCGGGCATGAGCTAGTAAGAAAAAACTGGCCAAGTGCGAGTCGGACTCGCGCATGAAGGGTTCCGTACCATTATCTATACAACATTAAAGCAAAAAAAAAACGGCAAGAAACCACGTTTGTCGTATGGCAGCCCGCCCCCTTAAATATTTATTTTATTCTGTTTTTAGTATATTTTGTTGTTATAGCGGCAACAGAAATACATTATCTGTGATAATTTCAACTGTCTAGCTGGTGGTTGAATGTGGTTCATGTGATACTGTCTGCTGACAGACAGACGGACAGTGGTCTTAGTAATAGGGTCCCGTCTTTACCCTTTGGGTACGGCACCCTAAAAATATTTAACAATAAATATCTAGGGGCGATACCACTGTTTGTTTGGCTTAGTAAAATCGTCATTTACAGCAATTCTCGAGTTAATCGAAGCCTGCAGCGGCATAGAAAATACTTGTTTTGTCCTTTTCACCCAGTTAATCGTGGAGTTATGAAAAACATCATTTCTTAATGAGGTAGGTACTTATTTATAAGAATACCGAGTTTCAAGTCGCACGTTATGATTCCATTTAACACCCCTAAATGACCGTTGAGAGGGTACCTATAAATTGTAATCTTAACTTTGATAACGATTTATGCCAAGTTTAAGGAATGAGACTTTTCATACTATCGTAATTTCCCTTTTCTATTTTAATCTTTTAATTATTAATGTTCAAAAATGTCTTCATATTTCACGTCTCCTGTATACAAAGACTCTAACGTGTAAATTTGTATTTTGTTACTTCAGTAGTTAGGCTTCAGCTTCTGCCTGAATCATCAGCGCTGAGCCTTTTCACCTCCTACTTACATCTTAATGAGATTTAACTACATTAAGAGAATAACCTACAATAGTAGAGCAATTAATAATTCAGTGCACTTTTGTCTATGGACTTAGCCGGGTATTAGTATTCAATCAAACATTTCATTATAATGTAGTTTACTAAGGCCGTACTTAGGTACGTCGTTCATTGAAATACGAGTAAGGACACCAAGCCAATAACCACGGGTATTAAAATGGTCAAATGTATGTTGAAAACATGCAATTCGAAAATTCACAAATTAAAATAAAATTTGCGGGTTACCTTTCATATTATTCTATTTTCTTTTGGTAAAAGCCATGTCGGTGCTTCGACTCGAGTGCGGTTTTAAGCTTCGTATAGGTACATTTAATGAAGATTTTGATAATTGGCGTTATTATTGTGGTCCCTATCTTTCGAAAGTTGCCTGACAGTCTAACGCGACTCGTGTTCGACTTACATGTAGCGGGTTGGATTATTGCAACTCTTACCGTAAAAAGTTCTTTGGCTTTTAGACAATTGTATTTCCGATATGATTGTGTAAAGGCACACAAACTTGCTCACAGAGAATGATCTCACCGTATAATGATTACAAAATACCGTCATTCCGACCTCGCCGCCGAGGTCCCTCGCGACGACCCCGTAAAGCCCCCCCCCCCCCGACCCTTGCTAGCGCCAGCCCGCGTCGCTGAGCCCTTAGCTTTAAAATAGCCCCTAATTAATGGAGACCCGATCCAGCCTGTCCCTTTGCTGCCCTCTCTCAGTGGCGACCTAAGCCGAGGCTCGTACCCCGCAGGGGGTGCCCTTAGCGTAGTCACTTAGTTTATAAGTTTTTGCCCTGGCTGGAGGCCCTAAAAGTCACTTTTAAGGCACCACAGGATTGTCCGGTTAAGCAGTAACCAACCCTCAGGTTGAACTGCGAGATGCCCATCAGAAAAAAAAAAAAAAAAAAAAAAAAAAAAAGTATAATGATTGTCTCTTGTCCTATGTCGGGATTTTGGGGCCATAATTAAATACTTTACAACAAACGCCGAAAACCTCCTGCCAACGATCGCTCTTTTCCGAAGAAATCAAGAGTCCCGCCGTAGCAAGCGCGTGATGCGTAGCGTACCTTAGACTCGAAGAACGAGGCGTGGAAGTCCGGCGTGGTGCCGGCGACGGAGGCCAGGTGCATGGTGGTGTTGGCGGTGTTGGTGAGCGTCACGGTGAGCGCGTGCGCCGCCGCCAGCGCCGCGCGCCCGAACTGCAGCGCCGGCGGCGACAGCGCCAGCGCGCCCGCCGCCACCGCGCGCCCGCGCGACGCGCCCGCCGCGTGCCCGTCCTTGCCCCATTCCTGCCACAACATCAGCGTCACTCAGGCTTTCAAATTCTAATTATTTATTTGTAAACATAGGTACAGTATGGGTAATAAGATCTATTTTTAGTGTTAGAATCGCTATGCTCAGCCTAATAGGCATACAAATTTTTGGATACATTTTATATAATTATACATTATTATTATAATACTAATTTTTAATTATTGTTTATATGCATTGATAAATTTAATTATTTAGTTATATACACGCCCCTTCATATAGCACATTCAATGAGAGCTTTTTTTGTTTTTCTTTTAAATATTTGAAATCGATCAGCCCTAATATTTACCAGACAATTTTAAAATACGCCATAACAGAACATTTACAAAAATCGATCAGAAGTATTTATAAATATATTTTCATTGAAATGTAACATCAATACTAAACCCCTGCCTTGATGTGTTCCAATGTTGTTTTTTTCTTTATCTGTTAATTTATTAGTAGTTAGTTTACAATTCAAACATTTAAATGTTCAAACATTTAAGTTTCAGTTTTAAGTGTTTAGTAGCACATTTATACATATAAAGTTGTTAGTTTTCAGTGTCCGATGTTCAATGTTTGTGTGTGCGTACCCAGCTTTAGATGATCAACATCTAGCATGCTAAACTGAAACATTGTATAAAGCATAAACTTACTTATTTAGATTTTATAATTGATGGGGAAACAGCAAAATGTAATACCTAGCATAATTAATTACAAATAACTAAAACTATACAATCCCCCATTTTTCCCTTCGGTCCATGAGGAGGGGTAACCTCACTTCCAAAAAAGCCCACCACAAAACCCAACAACAATGTCGCAGAAAGAGGAAAATTTTCCCCAGGTGGGTCCCGGCAATGCCGGGGAATCCCACACCGATCCGTCGGTCTGCCCCTTTCGTAATCTGGGGGGGGGCCCAAATCTGCTTTTGAATGCCGCGCCTTCCGCGCGGCAGGCTGCTTTAGCGCCCACAATACTGGCTGCGTCTTACGCGCCACCTGGCACAACTACGGCTGCGATTACCGCGCCTACGGACACACAAACGGCTGCGACTCCCGCGCCTACTACCCTGAAGTATACTGCACCTTCCACGACGGCCTGGCAACAGAGCATCGTCAGGAACAGTATTACCAACAACCCTGACAACGACACTGACAATGCACGACTCTCTAGCCTCGAAGGCGAACTCCGCGCGCTGGCATTACAGCGCGAGAAGATCGAGGCGAGGCTTAGGGACATTAACACTGAACACGGGACGGGAAAGGAAGCTGGATCTGGTGGCTCTGACTTCACCTCCGTGGACGAAGTACGCTTGCTCAAAGGGAAGCGCGGAAAAATCCGGAGCAGAGAGAAGAATCTCAGCAACCGTTTGCGCAAAATCCGCGAAGGCAATAGCCAGCGCGTCGCGAAAACGGTTGTCGGGAAGGGAGTACGCGACCAGACGCAAGTACGCGAAGGGGACACCCAGCGCGAAAAGCGACCGGACGCGGAAACACATGGGCAGGGACCAGTACGCGAAGGGGAAACCCAGCGCGAAACGTCACTGTCCATGCCAGGGCCATGCGGGGACAGTAACCGGAACCGTACTGACACAACTCAACACCAACAACACACAAAAAAACGAGGCAAGCGAGCTGGATCTTTGCACAAGGCGCCCGCGGCACAGCACATCTCGTCGTGCCCCTCAGAACCGCAACCCGGACCAAGTGGCCAGGGTGCGGCAAAGAGGGAACGACCGGATGACACGGCTTCACCGAGCACGCTCCAGGGAGATGCCAAGCGTGTAAAGATCCAGACCGCTCAAGGGGGACAAAGAACCTACGCACGGGCCACTCAGGACATCCCTGCGCGGCTCGCCGTAGCGATTTGCCTCTCGCCTCCAACCCGGGACATGAACACCGACGAGGTTGAGCACATAAAGCTCAGCCTCGAAGACCTCGTCATGGACACTGACCCCTCAAAACCACTGCCGGCCTTCCGAGGTTACCCACGGATAGCGGACGGCACCGTCCAGATGTGGTGCGAGGACGAAAATGCCCTGACCTGGCTAACCCAGAACGTGCCCAAAATAAAACTGCCCAACACGGACGCCACTCTGGCAGTTATGAAGCAGTCCGAGGTGCCGACCCGTGCCCGCGCTGCGCTCTTTGTACCCAGGTACAACGGAGACATAGCGCGGCTCCAGAGTGTTCTGAGCCGTCAGAACACGTGGTACAATATCGGAAGATGGACGCTCTACAGGGCGACATCGGTCGGTGGTGATAACCATGGGACCTACCTGACCCTGGGTATCCCACCGGACGAAGTCGAAAAGGTCTTGGGGCGGGAGCGACGTGTATCGTACCTACTAGGTTCAATATACGTCCGCTTCTACCCCAACACCCAACCCTCAACCCAGACTGCGACCCCAAGCACGGCACCGACGACAGAAACACCGACGAAGCACGAGGTGACAATGGAGGAACTGGAGGACGAGATGGCCAGAGCGGCGATGGCTGACACGAAGGCAGTGAGTGCGCCACCCACATCACCTGGGTGGACGGAGCAACTGCTCGCCTCGTCGCCCGGCGACGGCCGGCATGGGTTGGAGGACGGGGGGGAACTTTCCGATGGATCGGACTCCTCCTAACTCCACCCCATTGCCGTTGTCGACCACGTCCAGTTCCTTCAAAGTCATCCAAACCAACCTCCAGCATAGCCAGACTGCCACGGCTTGCTTGCGCAGGGCGCTGGAGGTACAGCCCCGAACCATCGCACTGATCCAAGAGCCGTGGATCAGAAACAATAGAATATGCGGCCTCAGTAACATCGGAGGTAAGCTAATTCTTGACACACAGAGCACAGACAAGCCACGAACCTGTGCCTATATACCTAGAGATGTACCTACCACAACACTCACGCAATTCTGTTCCAGAGATCTAACAGCCGTCAGGCTCAACACTGATAACGAAGCACCCGACATAGTCTTAGCGTCGGTATACATGCCAGGCGAACACGAAGACTGCCCACCTAAAGAGATGACCGACCTGGTGAAGCACTGTGAAGATGCCAACCTGAGCCTGGTCATTTGCACGGACTCAAACGCTCATCACCCACTTTGGGGCTGCAACAAAGCCAACTCCAGGGGCGAGGTATTATGCACGTATCTTTTCTCCACTAACTTTAACATTATAAACCATGGCTCAGAACCCACTTGGGTCACAGCCCGCGGACAAACAATTATTGACTTAACCCTTGCCTCAGAAAGCGCGGCAAATCTTATCTCAAACTGGCATGTATCTAACGAACCCTCCTGTTCTGATCACAGAAGGATTCGTTTCTCACTATTAGCTAACACAAAAAAACCCGAACCAAGGCGCAACCCGCGCCGAACCAATGTACCTGGCTACAAACGACTCCTGGCCTCCTTACTAGCCAGGGATCAAACACCTTTAAACATAAAGAATCCCAAACAACTTGAGGACACCGTAACAAAGCTCTCAGAATATATTATTGAAGCCTACCACACCTGCTGCAAACTAAAAGATCCGAACGCCAAGGGTAAGGGAAACTCTTGGTGGAATGCGGAACTAGGCAAGCTCAGGCTAGCGGTACGCAAACAATTCAACAAAGCCAAAAATTCCAGACTACCCGAAGACTGGGAGCTATACAAAGAAACCCAATACACATTCAAAAAACAAATCAGAGCTGCCAGCAGAGCAGCCTGGAGAAAATTCTGCGAAAATATTGAATCACACAACGAGGCCGCGCGGGTGAGAAAAATCCTAGCCACCGACCAAAATCGCACCCTCGGGTCGCTGAAAAACCCAGATAACACATACACGAAAACAGGACTTGAAACAAGTAAAGTTCTACTAGAAACTCACTTCCCGGACTGCAGCCTCTCCGAGGACAGGACATGGACAAGTGAGCCAACACATACGCCAAACAACCAGGACTGGTATAGAGCCAGTACCATAGTAACAGAAGACCGAATAAGGTGGGCAATTAAAACCTTCAAACCATATAAATCGGCAGGCCTAGACGAAATCTTCCCAGCGCTACTGCAATGGGGAGTTGATCTCCTCACATCGTGGCTGGTCTTAATCTATCGTGCCTGCCTAGCACACAATTACGTACCACTTGCATGGCGAGAGGTGAAAGTTATTTTCATCCCTAAACCAGGCAAAAAGGACTACACACAGCCCAAAGCGTACAGGCCAATAAGCCTGACATCATTCCTACTGAAAACCCTTGAGAGGCTCTGTGACCGACACATCCGGGACGGACCTCTCCGGGGGCTGCCACTACACAAGCAACAACACGCCTACTCCACAGGGAAATCAACGGAATCAGCACTGCACAGTGTGATCTCCAAGATCGAATGTGCGGTAGACCACAAATGTTCCTCACTAGCGGCTTTTATTGACATAGAAGGCGCTTTTGACAAAACCATATTCCACAGCATCAACGCAGCTCTCGAGGAACACGGTGTGGACTCGACCCTGCGAGGATGGATCACGAACATGCTCAGACTAAGAGCCGTACAAGTCACGGTGAATGATACCACAAGAGCCATTGTGGCGAAGGGATGCCCGCAAGGAGGCGTGCTCTCACCACTCTTATGGAATCTCGTAGTAGATAGCCTCATAAGGCGCCTAAATGACAGGGGATATTTCACAGTGGGTTATGCTGATGATATAACCATTATAATAAACGGCACACATGAAAACACACTATGTAACCTTATGCGCCAAGCCTTGAAGATAGTAGAGGACTGGTGCAAGGAGTACAAATTAGCAGTAAACCCCACTAAAACCGAACTTGTCCTTTTCACAAAGAAAAGGAAGTTAGCAACCCTACAGTTACCACACTTCTTTGGAACCACGTTAAGCCTATCGACTGAATCCAAATACCTGGGCATATATTTGGACAAACAGCTGACCTGGGCAAGACACACTGACTACATCACCACAAAAGCCAGCATAGCCCTATGGCAATGCAAAAGACTGCTTGGCAGGAATTGGGGCATAAGCCCCAAAATCACCTACTGGCTATACACCACAGTCATCAGACCAATTGTCACATACGGCTCTCTAGTTTGGTGGCCCAGGACCAATCTGAGCACAGCCCAGAAGGAGCTCGAGAAACTACAAAGATTAGCCTGTGTGGCGATCACCGGCAGTATGAGAACGTCACCCACTGCCGCCCTACAGGCGATGCTGGGACTGCCACCCCTAAATCTCGTCGTGAGAGAGGAAGCGACCCTAGCGGCTTTTAGGCTCGATATATCCGGCACCCTAAGCAAAGACTCCCGAATCAAACATACACGGATAAAAGAGGAAGCAATTAAACGACAGCCTATGATGGCATCACCCAACGACAGAACCCTGAAAACACACTGTTTCCAGAAACACTACAACATAGAGCTCACAGCGGAGCTATGTGACTACTCAGGCCCAAATGAGCTAAGGATCTATACCGATGGATCAAAAACCGACCTCGGTACCGGAGTCGGGGTTTTCTCTGAAGACCTAAACATTAAAATATCTAGGCCCTTAGGAATGCTAAACACTGTCTACCAAGCAGAATGCGTAGGCATCATCCAGGCAGCACACGCCATTGAGGCCCGGGAAGTCACGGATACGCATATCCGTATACTCTCCGACAGTGCCTCAGTCCTTCAATCCTTAGAGAGAAACCAGATCACGTCGAGACTAATACTAGAATGTCATAATGCACTGGAACGCATTACAGCACCAAATCGCAATACAGTGACACTACAATGGATCAAGGGACACAGTGGTTCACTAGGTAACGATGCGGCCGACGAACTCGCCAGAAGGGGTTCCAGCACAAAAGCCTTCGGACCCGAACCCATTGTCCCCATTCCGTTCAATCAGTTGAGAAGTTGGTTAAGAGATTACACACAAATACAAGCGGAGAAATGGTGGACCTCGACACCAGGTTGCAGGCAGTCCAAGGAGGCCATGCCATCCCTGGATACGAAGTTGACCAAGCGCCTTCTGCACCTGGACAGAGATAGCCTGCGACTGGTGGCGGGGACCATCACCGGACACTGCTCACTGAATAAGCACTTTCACACACTAGGTATCACTGATAGTCCTCTGTGCAGGGCCTGCATGGAGGCGGAAGAAACGGTGGCGCATGTACTGCTTGAGTGCACTGGCGTCACCCAGATCCGCAGGGAGACTCTTGGAACGCCAAACTCCCTTGCGGACGCACTGAGAAGTCTGGGAAGATTGATCTGCTTCTGGAGGGAGGTTGGCTGGTTGGAGTAATCGGCCGCTATGGCTCACGTACAATGGTCCATTTTAAGGACTAAGTGCGGAAACCGAACCCCCCTAACATAGAACATAGAACATAGAACTATACAATCAACTTAAAAAATACAACACAAAATTTTCCTATAAAACTGAAGGAAAATAATAATGTTGTTTAAATGACATATTAAGTAGTTGTACAACTAACAAGTGGTTAGCAACCAATCACTACTCCACATACCGTGACCTATGTAAATGAAGCCCAAGTCAGGCGGAGGCCTTGCAAACATGTCTTACTAGGTAGGACTGGGGTTTCTACAGAAAGTGTAGTCCCAAATCAATTTGTATTGTTACATAATGGTGATCAGATGACATGCCACAGTGAACATCCATTAATTTTGTGCATAAACAAAGATCAATTGTTTCAATTATCCTGTTCAATTAAAAATAATATGGTCTATTTCATCAGTGGGGAATTTAATAAACAGCAATTGTGTCATCTGCCTATTGTCCTGTTGGAGTTTAGGTGGAGAAAACAAATGGATGGAACAATGTGACGGTACACACACATGCCTGGGACACAGGGGTAGGCCACTTTGATACCATTGTTGTAGCATTATTGTTTTGCTTGAGTCTAACATATAGTTGATTAAAACAGCAGAACACTGCTTCTTATTTATTTTGTACAGCATAAGTATTCAATGGGAAAATCACATTACATAAAAAATGCAATTTGTTTATTCATTTTGTACAAGTGAATAAACATTAGTACAAAAAAAAAACATTAAAAATGTTATTGTAGGGCACCTGTATTGGATATAGATAGGGTTCAAGATACTGAGTAGATAGGACTCCAGAGAGAAGAACAATATGAGCCATGTCAAGCAGTTCTACTTCCTGATTCAAGAAGTTGATCCAACTGCCAAGCAAAAGCCTCCTTCAGTGTTAGTTGAGACTCTTGTCTATTAACCATTGGCTGTAACAACTATGGACACAAAAATCACTGAGTTCACATCCCACATGTTGACTATTACGTAGTCAACATGTGGGATGTGAACTCACGGGCAAGTCTGACTATATTTTTTTAGCCTGTATTTTCCCACTGCAGGGCAAAGACCTCTCTACTCTCTTTCCACTTCTCAAGACAATTAGTTTTTAAATTATCTCGTCATCAGAACCATTATGTCAACAGTCTGGGCAACACTTGAATCAATCTATCACCAATCTATTAGGTTTAATGGTAATAATAGACCTATCAGAGATGATAGTTGTGGCATGTCATGTATCTAGTAACCACAGACTGTGCGGACAGAGGTTAGTGACCGCCGCCCCGGGGCTAGGCGGGGCAGAGGAAGTGGCTGGGAATCGTCTGTATGAGGAAACAACACTAATGACTGATATCAACATGACACAAATACACTACACAAAAACATATAGTTTATATTACATTTCAATATACATCATTTGCATTTAAATACATTACAAATACTTAAATAAGGTATAGTTTACGGCCTTAACTATACCTTAATTAAGTATTTGTTAAGTAAGTAAGTAGTAGTAGTAGTATTTATTAAGTACAGAGGGCCTAAACTTTAGACCCTCTCCCTCAAGAAGTGAAAGGAAGTGTAGGAAATTAGCTACAATAAGTAACAGTAAACATTATCAATGTTCTGTATCAAGGATTTATGTATGGAGGGCTTGTCTGTGTTAAGAGATAATAGGATAAGCAATTACAGATACAGATACAGATATTACAGTACAAAATACTATATTGTGCATGGTGAATCTATAGCTACACACATGTTCAGATGGTAAAGGAGAATTATTTAGCTGTCTTTATTTAACTGAAAATAAAAGCAATGGCGACAAAAGTGTGCATGTAATAAGTGGTGCTTAGTTATGTTCAATAAAAAAACAGTTATATTAGTTTAAGAATTTTACTTTAAATTGAGCTTACCTGAAAAGTTATTCCCTCTATAAGGGAATCATGTACTGTGACACCTGCAAACATAAAATTAACTGCTTACAACTGTGCCTTGAGAACACCTGAATTATGAAGTACTATTATTACAATACCTTTTAGATTTAACATGCAAATTGTTAAAAATAAAAAACAATTTCAACTACTCTGCAAAGGCAAAGTAGGTTCATTGTTTACGTATGTGGTGTTTTTATGGAGGGGAACAATGTGCTTGCAGCTGTGCACATCTGCTCCATGAGGCGCGCAGTGCACTCGACCCCCGCGTGCCTATTGGCTCTCTAGCGTCTCTCAACTTACTAAAATACCAAACTATGTGTATGGTTGAAGAAAAACGACAAACAAGTCCGTCTCGGCCCCGGTCTAAAATAACATCACTGCACACTACCTACCGCCTTACGAGGAACCTGCCAACTTATTATTGGTATTCCACATCATTTTTATGTGACCTACCTCACTACTTTTTCCTGCAAGACTGCAGACATCATTAAACTAGGACGATTGCAGAGAAAAATAAAAACATATACATATTTTATATTTAAAAATCATTTAAATCGATTTTACCATGGCTCTTTCCCTGAGCTGACAGCTTCGTGTTTAGCGATATATCCAACAACGTCAACACAAATACATAACACCACACTATTTTACGATACATTTTGGTGCAACTGTTGATTGCAACAAGCACTGTTTATTCACATTTCTCATACACAATTCGATATTTTAATCACACCAACTCACGAGACGTGCGTTCACGAAATCGTGAATGACAGTACGACAAGTCGACAACAGATAAAACACAAAAACAGGCATTGTGTCTAATAATATATTACGTCTGTGACAGGAACATTTTCGGATAGCTGTCATCCATCAATGGATTTGTCATACTCATGCACACAATGGTGAAAAGAAACTGGGAAATGGGGTACCTAAAAGACACGTATCCAATTCCGGGTTGAAGTTGACACTTGACACTTTGACAGTATCTTAACAATACCGTGATAATAATAATATTATTATACTAATGTGTTATCTGGTGATACTGTGATACGGTACCTAATTATGGTATGGCTCGTCTAAATTGTAATTAGAACCGAAATTGTATTGAAAAATATGTACAAAATTTTTACTAATTATAAGTATTAGATCCGTCAGTTCGGTATGTTTTTAATTTATATATCAAATTGTTTTTAAAATTTTTAAAACTTCTCTGATTTCGTAATTCATAAACATAATAAAAGTGACGGCAAGAGAGTATTATTCTCAAATTCAATATTACTCATCAAACAACGTTTTATTTATTTTATTGCGTGCGCTTGGTAAATAACTCAACAATAATTATGTTTTCATTCAACACCTAAATATTTACAGCAACAACCAGAAGTAGCAAAATTCGGTCTTAAAAAAAAACATTCGTTTTGAGAGTAATGGAGAATAGTGGTGAGTACAATTAGATTCTCATAACACCTGTATTATTGTAAATTGGCAGTGTTGACTGACATTCAAGAGTTAAGACATTAGGCAATATATTTGCTCTTTGGTGCTCTTACTTCACCTTATGATTATATTCCCAAGTTGCTGAAGCTGCCCATTGTACCTGCAATATTTTTTGTGAAAATACAGAGAGCGATGGTAGTGATGACGGATTTGAAGAGCTTCGAAACCAAAATCGTGATGATGAGATCTTAGTTGATGCTGCTGAAAACCCTGGAGGTGGCGGAGCCAGTGACAGCATGGATGGAGACTCCGATGAAGAGCACCCATACGATATATCCATAGCTGCTTCACACTCGGTTTGTACTAAATCTTCACAGTTCAGATAACAATATCAAGTAGCCATCATTAGCACAGTGAAAGTGGAAAACGATTTGCCCTCATAAGCTGTTTGTAACAAATTGAAAAAGCTTGCCTAATGTTGTTTTTGACATACTATGCTAGCTATGCAGCTATGCTACATAAAGTCAACATATGAGAAGATAGGTCTGAGATCAGTTTGTAGTCTAGGGGCAATTCATAATTTGATTTTTTGTTAATATTAAGAACATTGTTGTATTAGGTAGTTACTCCAACTTCTCAAGAGCATATTACTATTGTCACAATTTCGAAAACAATAGTCTCCTGGATTATTATTTTTGAAACTGGCATTTTATTTAGATTCATGAAATGATTATGAGAGAGAAAGGAAAGCCGACTGTGTTGTGTTGAGTGAGTCAGTAAATACAGGGACTTCTGCCTATAGTGCTAGAAGGTTCACAACTCTCCAGTTCTGGAGCCATAGTGCTAGATGGTTCGCAACTCTCCAGATCGGGAGCCATAGTGCTAGATGGTTCACAACTCTCCAGATCAGGAGCCATAGTGCTAGATGGTTCACAACTCTCCAGTTCTAGAGTCATAGTGCTAGATGGTTCACAACTCTATAAAAGAATGCCCTTTTTAATTTCGTATGTGCACTTCACAAACACACACAGTCAGTATAACAAGCAGTTTTGTACGGATCAGAGTGGAAAGAAAAGGGTATTTTACTGTAAACGAGAAAAAATCTATGAATATGTTATTGAGACAGTTTAGGCATAAAGCAGTCGGAAAATGTAAGTTTTAGTTCATAAAATAACAAAACAAATTTTTAAATTCAAATCAAAGTTTTCAGTATTTTATCTGTTATAAAACACCGTGAAATAGTAGCGGCCATGTTATTACGCCGTACGGCTGTGTAAACAAAAAATTGTCAACTGTCAGTCAACCGATCGGCGTAATATAGGCTTTGTACTCTTATTATTTTCGTAGCCAACGTAATTTTTTCATTATTACACCTATTTCAAAATTGCTTTTAATTATTTTTAAATGATATACAATTATCATATTTAATATGAGCTTATTTGATACAAAACGAACTGACGTCATTTACGCTGAGCAATATGGCGTCCAGTAAGAGGCGTTTTCGTCAAAATACGCGCGAAATTTGAAAATTTAAAATTTAGATGCATTTTTATGGCAATTATCGATTGAATAAAAATGTTGTGTTTTTTTTGGTGGCATATTAGTACTACAGAATTTCATTCAAAAATGGGTGTAATACCCTAATGCAGATGAAATCATAAGTGTGGTTAGGAGGAATTGGAAACTGGTATGAATGTGGATAGGTTTTTGGAAGACCAAAAAAACTATGACCAGATAATATGGTTTGGCTGGTGGCCTAATAATATATAAAAATAAGTCGGGTTTTCCTTCCTGACGATATAACTCCAGAACGCATGAACCGATTTCCACGGTTTTGCATTCGTTGGAAAGGTCTCGGGCTCCGTGAGGTTTAGGGTAGGTGTAGGGTAGGTGTAGGTAAATATGCAGGTAAGTAGGTAGATCGGGACAGGACAACGTCTGTCGGGTCAGCTAGTGTCCAATAGAAATGAATGGAAGACAAATGCATTGAACTAACAGATCCCGTAAAGAAACAGCAATGTAATCATAACACGCTTGGTGTCTGCGGCAGTACCTGGGCCCCGGGCTGGTGTGCGTGGGCGGGCGCGCCGTGCTGGAGGCGGGCTGGCGCGGCCGCGTGCCGGCGCTGGCGCATCACGGCGTGCTGTTCCCGGGCGAGACCGTGCCCATGCTGCTGCCGCGCGCCGCCGACGCCGAGCTGCTCGTGCGGGCCATCAAGCACGACCGGCTCTTCGGACTGCTGTGTCCCGAGTTAGACACAGATTACACTATTAGTAGCACATTGCCGCCGCAGTCAATGCATCTCGATCGATTGCGGCCTGGTTCACCCTTGCTCACCTGTGCTGAGACTGTCTAAATGAAATCTGATTCAGCACCAGTTCCAATTGTTTCGTTTGCGACATAATGTCATATTTTTTATAAACAGAAGGCCTTCATATTAAAGCCTAGATCTATTTAGTTTTTGCATGTTTATAAGTGTATGGGCCAGCCAGTGACGTGGACCGTACCGACAGCTGACGTAGGTCACGTTGACAGCGCGTCGGGCTCCACGCTGTCGGGCTACGGCGTGCTGTGCGAGGTGACGATGGCGGGCATCGAGCCGGCGGCGGACGCGCCCACGTCCGTGACGTACAAGGCGCGCGCCATCCACCGCTTCCGCCAGCTCAACGTGCCCAGGATGACGCCCGTACACCCCTACTCCAGGCAAGTAGCACAGCAGCAGGCGGACTATCATCATGGTTGAGTAGTGTAATAACTTTTGCTTTATATTACAGGTCTAATTTTATTTTGTTTGTAGGTAAGGGCTCTTACACACGAGTGGCATGTTGCCAACGGCAGAGGTAACTGCAGCCGTCGACATGTCAACTTCAAACGACGACGACGATACGACGGCGACGGCTGCCGCTGATCTTTGAAGTTGGCATGTCGATGGCTGCAGTTACCTCTGCCGTTGGCAACATGCCGCTCGTGTGCCCTAAGAGATAATTTATTACTTTGTTTTCTGTGTTCGGTGCCTGAGAGAAAATTTGTGCGCTTTTTTGTGTTAGGCGGAGGTGTTGTGAGGATGTTTTTGTTATGATAGGGTTGTATGCTAATGATGTGTCGCGTGCAGGATGCGCTTCATCGAGGTGGTGGTGCTGCCGGAGATGACCGCGCGCGACACGCTGCGGGCCTCGCGCCTCGCCTCGCTCGACCCCCTGCGCTCGCGCTCGCATCTGTACGTGAGTCCGTCCCACCCCCACAGGAGGCCTCGCGCCTCGCCTCGCTCGACCCCCTGCGCTCGCGCTCGCATCTGTACGTGAGTCCGTCCCACCCCCACAGGAGGCCTCGCGCCTCGCCTCGCTCGACCCCCTGCGCTCGCGCTCGCATCTGTACGTGAGTCCGTCCCACCCCCACAGGAGGCCTCGCGCCTCGCCTCGCTCGACCCCCTGCGCTCGCGCTCGCATCTGTACGTGAGTCCGTCCCACCCCCACAGGAGGCCTCGCGCCTCGCCTCGCTCGACCCCCTGCGCTCGCACCACCAAAACAAATTAATGTGCATTCATAAATTACCTTAACGTGACTTAACTTTCTCATGTAATCTCGCGGCGAAACGAGACATGAATTATGTTTACGTAATGTTATGTGGTCGGGTCACGTCAGCCGCATGCGAAGTGACCGCTGGGCGAAAGTTTCCACGCAATGATGGGCGGCGTCGCCGGGAAGAGGTGGTGAGATGACCTGGACTCTCGTGACTGTGGACAAAATTACCTGGGAGGACTTAGGGAGGCGTTCGCCAGCAGTGGAACAACACAGGCTAATTAAAATAAAAATGTCATGTCGTTTTGGCGCTCGTGCTGCATGAACTCCCTCCCGCAGCGCCCCGCTGCAGCGTCGCCTGCGGCGGCTGGACGCGGCGGCCACGGCCTGGCCGCGCTTCGTGCACGAGCTGTTCGCGCCGGAGCCGCTGCTGCGCCGCATCCGCGCCCACTTCCGCGGCCTGCGCCTGGAGGCGCGCCTGCCCGCGGAGCCGGTCTCGCTGTCGTTCTGGGTGGCGTCCAACCTGGCGCTGTCGGCCGCCGACCGCCTGGCGCTGTTCAAGGTGGACAGCGCGCAGCTGCGCCTGCACATGGAGTGCCGCTTCATACGGCGGGTAACTGCTATCGTCACATGTGTTCTTTGAAGTCGCTGACCCTCGATGTAAACTATGAACATGAATCTCAAACCACCCCACGTCACGTCCCACCCCTTAGACGGTTGGATTCACAAAATGTCGATCGCATAAACCATGCTTGCATCGCTCTTGTGGTTACATTATAATTTTTATAAATAACCTAAATTATCAAATGAAAAAGAAATATAATTAAAAGAATTTAAAAGAGAGGATTTAGGGTTGAAATACAAATAATCAAATCATTCAACTTCGAAGTGACATTACAATTTGCCATCCACAACTACCCACCTACGTTTTCTAACCCATTTGTTTACATTACATCAGATGGTTTTGAAACAGAGTGAACTCATTAACACTGAATGCTAAATGTGTCTAACATACCTCACTCGTATCTCACCGTGGGAGCGCATATTTTTTCTGCGTTCGATCTTCTTTAAATGTGAATAAATAACAAAGAACAGTAGGTATAACAAAATACCCTTTTATAATTTGTAGATACGGGTATATTACATCTATTGTAAGCCAGAAGGAGTTCTATTCTATTTTTTCGCTACTATAAACCGATGTTTCTTAAAATATATACCTAATATTTTATTGATTTTACTAAGAGTGTTTATGGTAAAATGAAGAGTTTAAAGCCCCTACTCACTAGCGTTTATCCAGCGTAGGTGTTCGATGAACCTATGCGCAGCGTTGACGCCGCGAAACGCCACGCGTGCGTCGCGTTGTGTTGTTCGAAGCCGAGGTCGCGCGGCGCGGTCGCTTGCGTTGTTTAGGGTTCCATATAAATTCATACCAAGCAGTGAGTCGGTCGCCTACACCATAACTGCAACGGCCCCGTCTCAAAAATCCATCCTGTATGTTGTAGGTGTATTTTGTTAGTATTTCTTGAATTTGTTTTCAGAAATGCGTGCTCTGCTGCTCGTCGTGTATGACGCAGATTGCGCGGAGAGAACACATTTTCGCTATGTCTAGCGAGGGAGTGCACTCAAATTATACTAATATGGGTAAAACTGCCTCATACTCATTAATTTATGTTTACCGTAATATGAAATTTAATATGTTTTGAATTGAATCTATCATAATAGCATATCGTAATATATAAAGAGCGTAGTAACTACCCGCGGAGTACTCAATCGTATAGCACTAAGTCGTCGGTTTTAGTAGCAATGCAATATTTGTCCAAATGTTTCCTACACATCTCGTTACAGGAGGGTACATGCACGACATCCTGACGGTGAGCCAGGCCAGCAACGTGGCGACCAACGGCGCGCCGTCCGCCGAGTACTCTTGGTTCCCCGGCTACTCCTGGACCGTCGCGCTCTGCGCCCACTGCATGGCACACGTGGGCTGGAGGTAAATACATTCAAATAAAGTCCATTTTGTTTTATCCAAGTAAGGCGAATATTTGCACAAATACGCCATGTGAAGTGCCAGCATAACTGTGGCGACTGTCGCAGGTTCAAGGCGTTGAAGCGCAACCTGCGTCCGCACAAGTTCTTCGGCTTGTGTCGCAACTACGTGCAGCCGCACGCCAGCGCCGGGCGCGGCGCGGACGAGCGCGACGCGGATGATCCGCGCGCGGTCGACGAGGTAGACGCGGATGATCCGCGCGCGGACGACGAGGGACACGCGGACGAGCCGTAGCACTGCCCCTGGCACGTCGCACAGGGAAATGAACTAGTAGTACGACTGAAGAAAGCAGTAGTCAATGGAAAAGTATGATGATCATTTTCGCATCGGTCACTCTTTCATCAACACTCCGTTTTCTTACTACTTCATGACAAAAGGAATACAGTCTATGAATTGCCGCGGTTCTATGTGACGTGGTGACTATCTAATAATAGCCTCGGCGATTGACGCTTGAGGGCGAAAAAGGGCAGTAAATGTCTGAACGTTGATAAGAATACCGCGGACATCGTATGGACATCCGAGCGATACATAACAGCAGGTTAAAGTGACTACTATTCGCGCGGGATATCGTATTTTAATTTATAATATTTTATAAGCAAATCCTTTACGTTTTAATTTATTATAACCCGAATTGATGTCGCAGTAACGTACGCCCGCGCGTGCGCATTTGTCAGCTGCACGCCATGACGTCACGCTGCGTGTGCTAGCGTGATGATGTTACCTTCTTACATTACACTGTGTAATGTGTGTGTCATTTTTACATTGAATAGTCTCTGTATTCTAAAGGCCCTATTCCACTATGCAGTAAAACTTAAAATAAGCATATAATAAGTATAAAAACTGGAGTGAAATATCTACGAAATAAGTTTACTGGAAGTTATCAGAAGGTGGTGAAACGGGCCAATAAATGATGTACAGCTATGTTTTGATACTAATTATAATGATCGTTAAATAAGTAACCAGCATCTACACAAACTCGATTTTTAAACAAACTTAATAAAAGCATGATCGAGGATCTTATTGTACTGTCTTATACCTTTCTGTTGCCTACAATATTAAATTAAGATCAATAAATTATTTTATTGATGTAAGTGTTTCATTCATGGCTAAATATTTTATAGTAGGGTAGCCTACGATGCTGAACGGTAATTTGCTCGATCGTCGTGGGGTAGAGCTGCGTCAATCGTTCATTTTCAGTGATTCGATCATTCAAGTATTGGTTCGTGCCACGACCCGGGTCATTTCAATCGTTCGATCATTGGTTCAATACTGAATCAGTGAACCACACAAATCAAACGATTGATTGAACCAAATTACTTTAGTACAATCAACCGTTTGCTCTGCGTTTGTCTGTAACCCATTCATTCGCGCTCACTCGTTATTGGTCGGTTTTCTACAAATCTGCAACCAGATAAGTTGAAAAGGATCTGTCGATTGTGAGCGATTGGTTGAATCGTATCATTGAATAATTGGAAATGAATTATAACAATCTTAGGATCGACGATTGGTGAACCGGATCATTGAAAACGAACGATTGCAATCATCAATACTTCTACGCGACCCGGGTCAAATGATCGAATCGTTCATGATTGACACAGCTCTATCGTGGGGACCTATTGGACTCTAAACATTAGATAGTAGAAAAGCTATTTTCAAAAAAGACAACCGCCTTAATGATAAATAGCTAGTACAGAACACTTAGGACTTTCCGAAGTCTAACCTCTAGGCTTGCCGTGCTAAGATCGTCTAGCATCTGAGTCAGCTCGGAGGCTGCTGCAGTTGCGAAGAGAACAATATCGTCGGCAAATCGGAGATTGGATAATGCTTATGTCTGACTATAGTGCCTTTTTCAACCCAACCTGCTATCAGCTTTCTGAAGACTTCCTCCACGGGTGTGATTCCGTAAGACTTCATTCTAGACTTCGAATCTGAATTCCCTGTGAGTTTCTTGATTGGCATTCCAAAAACTCGGTTGATAATTCGAATTTACACTAGCGCCACCCTTGCGAGCGTGTCAGCGAGTTGAACTAAATTGACAGGGAGATTTTTACAGATAAAGTATGAGATGACGTAAGAAGCGGCGTTCTGTAAGGTAATTTCCCCGTCACTTCGACGCTCACTTCGCACTCGAACCCGATTCAAAGTGTCAAATATATCAAGGTCATTTTGAACCTTATGCGAAGTGAAAGTGAATAGCGATGTGAGATGGGAGTTGTTGTTTGAATTTTACAGAATCGACCTACAGTACAGCCGTGAATAATTTTGGAGACAGCGGGTCTCCTTGCTTGACTCCTTTATTTATCAGAGGTCCTGTCGTATTATTAATTTTAATGGCTGCGGTACTATTTCTGTAGATATTTTGCAAAAGGTGATATAGCTTGACACATCATATTTCCTCAAGTTATTTATTACCCTATCTAGCTTATCCAGCAAGACCGCGTTCCAAGTCAAAGTAGCACATGCGTCACGAGAGTCGATAAAGAGAAAATTAAAGTGTACACTAGGCCAGTACGAGGTAGCTGGCATCCTGAGCTCGGGGGTCCCGATGCACTGCATCGCCTAGCCCTTCGATAGCTACGCCACTGATGATTTACATCAGAAGGGTTAAATAAGCAGCATGAAAACAAAATACTGAGTTAATACTAGTACACGGATTATTTTGCTTTAAAACTGTTGTACTTAGTGTACCACAAATTGTATTTTTATATATTTATATTTCATTATCGGAAAACCTGATTTTCGGGCAAAGTACAGTAGCTTCGCACATGCAAAAGCTAATAAGCAAGTGAGTTTTGTTGTCAGTCATTATCATTTGATTTTTTGGGAATAATTATCGGTTATCGACTATCATTAGGTGTTCTGACAGGAATATGGGGGGCCCCTATCGATCGCGAGGCCCTGGGCAAGTGCCCAGAGTGCCCAGTGGGAGAGAGGGGCCTGCCTTCAATGTACCTCATAAAAATATAATATGACGAGGAAATAAGGAGAAAATAAAAAAAAAAGTTTCACGCCTACCGATTTCATTATTATACTCTTTGAACACAAGTATGGCGGGAACGAGTTCGGATAAAAAAGAATGCTTTACTTCAGTGTTTATTACATTTAATTATAATATAACTGAAAAATAAAGTAACTTAACACGTTGAACGCCATGGGGGACACCGTGTGTCCGACGCTAGTGGAGGCTTTACCTTTAACATTTTTGGCTCGGCAGTCAATGACTTAATTAGCTAAATCACAGTATACAAACAGCATTCATAACTGTCAAAACGTATTACAATCACGTATATCATGGGCGTAGCGCTGCGCAGGCGCTGACATCTAACACGCGTTGTGACTCCAGCTTCCTTTTCAAATTACTCTTCATGTTCCGTTTTGTTTTCTGTATTCCTGTAAACAATTTAAAGTTTCAACTCATAAATATAGACTATAAAATTGGGATCACAGATATAGATAGACCTAGATAACGCAAGTATCACGATCTGTATGAAAACCAAGTGTGCTATTTTTTGACTAGCTATTATGACGTCACAATGTTTTGTTTTTCTTAAATTTGGTATTACCAGGTATTACTGAGGGTATTAGATTAACAATACCTATTTGTTTTTAAATTAATTACGCATAATATTAATCATAAAATGACTTACCGATGGAAGGAAACGTTAACTTTATTTTTTTACTTACGATTTTTGTACGTAAGCTAGGCACGCCAAGTTGTTGCTCTTGCGTTATCTAGATCTATCTATATCTGTGATTGGGTTGCATAGCTTTACAAAGACTGCGTAAAGCGTAATTGGTTGCGGCCAACCCTCCAAAATAAAGCAGCTAAATCGCCTGCTACCCAGCCAGTCTAATGTGTCATCATGACATGGCAACAGTATGTAGTGATCATGACATGGCAACAGTACATAGTGATCATGACATGGCAGCAGTACGTAGTGATCATGACATGGCAGCAGTACCAGCAGGTGGCAGGTCGCGGCGCAGGATGGTGCGCAGTGTGGAGCGCGGCACCCTCAGCTGCAGGGCGCGCGCTCGCAGCGACAGTACATAGTGATCATGACATGGCAGCAGTACGTAGTGATCATGACATGGCAGCAGTACCAGCAGGTGGCAGGTCGCGGCGCAGGATGGTGCGCAGTGTGGAGCGCGGCACCCTCAGCTGCAGGGCGCGCGCTCGCAGCGACAGTACATAGTGATCATGACATGGCAGCAGTACGTAGTGATCATGACATGGCAGCAGTACCAGCAGGTGGCAGGTCGCGGCGCAGGATGGTGCGCAGTGTGGAGCGCGGCACCCTCAGCTGCAGGGCGCGCGCTCGCAGCGACAGTACATAGTGATCATGACATGGCAGCAGTACGTAGTGATCATGACATGGCAGCAGTACCAGCAGGTGGCAGGTCGCGGCGCAGGATGGTGCGCAGTGTGGAGCGCGGCACCCTCAGCTGCAGGGCGCGCGCTCGCAGCGACAGTACATAGTGATCATGACATGGCAGCAGTACGTAGTGATCATGACATGGCAGCAGTACCAGCAGGTGGCAGGTCGCGGCGCAGGATGGTGCGCAGTGTGGAGCGCGGCACCCTCAGCTGCAGGGCGCGCGCTCGCAGCGACAGTACATAGTGATCATGACATGGCAGCAGTACGTAGTGATCATGACATGGCAGCAGTACGTAGTGATCATGACATGGCAGCAGTACCAGCAGGTGGCAGGTCGCGGCGCAGGATGGTGCGCAGTGTGGAGCGCGGCACCCTCAGCTGCAGGGCGCGCGCTCGCAGCGACAGTACATAGTGATCATGACATGGCAGCAGTACGTAGTGATCATGACATGGCAGCAGTACCAGCAGGTGGCAGGTCGCGGCGCAGGATGGTGCGCAGTGTGGAGCGCGGCACCCTCAGCTGCAGGGCGCGCGCTCGCAGCGACAGTACATAGTGATCATGACATGGCAGCAGTACGTAGTGATCATGACATGGCAGCAGTACCAGCAGGTGGCAGGTCGCGGCGCAGGATGGTGCGCAGTGTGGAGCGCGGCACCCTCAGCTGCAGGGCGCGCGCTCGCAGCGACAGTACATAGTGATCATGACATGGCAGCAGTACGTAGTGATCATGACATGGCAGCAGTACCAGCAGGTGGCAGGTCGCGGCGCAGGATGGTGCGCAGTGTGGAGCGCGGCACCCTCAGCTGCAGGGCGCGCGCTCGCAGCGACAGTACATAGTGATCATGACATGGCAGCAGTACGTAGTGATCATGACATGGCAGCAGTACCAGCAGGTGGCAGGTCGCGGCGCAGGATGGTGCGCAGTGTGGAGCGCGGCACCCTCAGCTGCAGGGCGCGCGCTCGCAGCGACAGTACATAGTGATCATGACATGGCAGCAGTACGTAGTGATCATGACATGGCAGCAGTACCAGCAGGTGGCAGGTCGCGGCGCAGGATGGTGCGCAGTGTGGAGCGCGGCACCCTCAGCTGCAGGGCGCGCGCTCGCAGCGACAGTACATAGTGATCATGACATGGCAGCAGTACGTAGTGATCATGACATGGCAGCAGTACCAGCAGGTGGCAGGTCGCGGCGCAGGATGGTGCGCAGTGTGGAGCGCGGCACCCTCAGCTGCAGGGCGCGCGCTCGCAGCGACAGTACATAGTGATCATGACATGGCAGCAGTACGTAGTGATCATGACATGGCAGCAGTACGTAGTGATCATGACATGGCAGCAGTACCAGCAGGTGGCAGGTCGCGGCGCAGGATGGTGCGCAGTGTGGAGCGCGGCACCCTCAGCTGCAGGGCGCGCGCTCGCAGCGACAGTACATAGTGATCATGACATGGCAGCAGTACGTAGTGATCATGACATGGCAGCAGTACCAGCAGGTGGCAGGTCGCGGCGCAGGATGGTGCGCAGTGTGGAGCGCGGCACCCTCAGCTGCAGGGCGCGCGCTCGCAGCGACAGTACATAGTGATCATGACATGGCAGCAGTACGTAGTGATCATGACATGGCAGCAGTACCAGCAGGTGGCAGGTCGCGGCGCAGGATGGTGCGCAGTGTGGAGCGCGGCACCCTCAGCTGCAGGGCGCGCGCTCGCAGCGACAGTACATAGTGATCATGACATGGCAGCAGTACGTAGTGATCATGACATGGCAGCAGTACCAGCAGGTGGCAGGTCGCGGCGCAGGATGGTGCGCAGTGTGGAGCGCGGCACCCTCAGCTGCAGGGCGCGCGCTCGCAGCGACAGCGCCGGCGCCGCGCGGACGGACGCCGCCACCTCCGCCATGCGCGCGCTTCTGCTCAATATACACAAATATTATACAATCAATAACAGTAATATAATTTGTCAATGGATCACTGATTACATGGCAATATCTGAATAAAGCTTGCTAAGGAAAAATAATCAGGCTCCCTTATTCCTTTATTCATGAACAGAAACAGTGAAAAATATATTATAAAACGAAAGCATATGTGCAGGCCTTATCATCAGCTAGCTGCACTACAGCAGACTGTAGGGTGCTTATAGCAACTCAACAACAAAGGTTGGTTTAACAGAAAGCTTATTGACTTGTTGGTTGGTTGGTTTTACTTTTGTTTTCCAGTTTCATGCTCGACACAAGTTACTGATATACATTATAGTAAGCCATTCAATTAAAATAAACAAATTCATCCAAATTTGATCTAACTCAGACTAACTCATTAATAAGAAGTTTTAACCTGTTGACTGGGCGACCAGGCCGAGGAGCGTCGTTTACACTTCCTGTGGAGAACAGTTTGCGTTCCCAAGCTAGCAAAGTGTTCTTAGCAGGCGGGTCTCGACTGAATCTCTGTCTGAAGTCATGCTTTATCTAAAACAAACAATTGAGTGTATTGCTATATAATTAATTTAGATATGAAATCTAATTGTTGTCAGTAACAAGATTATAAGCTAATGATGTAGGTATCAAATAAACTGACTTACTTGGTTCATGCTGTTCTTGGTATGTTTCCGCTCATGCACCCACACTGCTGCTACTAGCCTCTGCTCTATGCTGAACGTCGAAGTATCAACACTGCTCTTGTTCTTCACTTTCTCCTTCTTCTCAAGAGTCAACGACAGGGTTTGGAGGTCAGGAGGTACCTTTTCACAGTCAAGTTGACTGGAAACTACATGAGGGGTAGTAACATTAGTACCGGCTTCGAAGTGACCGTTTTTATTACCAACCAGTAGAGCTGGAGTTTTTGAATGTTCAACAAAGAGTTGACAGTGTTGCTGTTGATAGGGGTTCGGGTGATAAAGCTCATGACTCTGAAAATTATACATTACATGTATTACTGCTTATAATTTAATTTAGTAATTATTATCATTGATTACGTATTGTACACAGCACTAAATGAACAAGACCAGATAATATGAGACCAACAAAAACCGGCCAACAAATGCCAATAAATTAGTATTAATTGTAATTGTAGTAAAGTAAACTGTAAACAACGGCAAAACAAAACCCCAAAATTCAGTCCTCCTCCTGTCCTGTCGCCTGTCGGCCTGTCAATCCTGTCATACCAGTCATACTTGAGTGTCAGTGTCATGGCCTATGACACTGACTGACTATGACTCATAGGGCTCAACCTCAAGGTCAAGATCAACATTTTAATGCTTATTTTCATATTTTGCGTGTGTATTTGACTTTCCCAAGTTCCCAACCTTGGATGAGATGAAATGATGTCCTCCAATTTGATGATTTAAAACCAAATTCTCAGTTGTTAGAGGCCTTAACACATAAATATCAATTTTTTTATTTACAATTAATTCCATGCTGTTCAAGTCCTACCCTCAGACCAATACTAAGGTCCTATGAAGTCCTATCTAGCCCCACTGCGCAAAGCCAGATCATATTATCATAAA
Source organism: Charanyca ferruginea (assembly GCA_947361185.1). Lineage (NCBI taxonomy): Eukaryota > Metazoa > Arthropoda > Insecta > Lepidoptera > Noctuidae > Charanyca > Charanyca ferruginea. The sequence goes on from OX376065.1 coordinate 255,218, forward strand.
GTCAGAAGCCATCCAGTGGATTCATCCAACATGCATTCTTTTATTGAGTGTAATGTAGGTAACGAAGTGACTTGAGCTGCCTCGGTTATTTTAAAATTTGGTTTGAATTGTTATTATAACTATATTTTTTCTCTAGACCTCTTCTAACATGCAAGACTTGTTACATTGTTCTCACATTGTACCCTTAGATTCAACATGAATGATGTAACCTAAATTTGTAACCTAAACTGATTTTAAAAGAGTGTTCATGGAGTTTCTTGCTCGTTCTTCTCTATAGAAACCTACTGTTTGGAACTTGGAACGAGCAACCGGAGCAACTAGCTTCAACTTTCTGACTGACTGACTCTGACAATTCAAAAGTACCTGTACAAAATGGTTTAATTGAAATAAATGATTTTGAGTTTGAGTTTGAGTTTGACTTGAAAGTTGAACGAACGGTCCATGATGTACCGTGTGCGTAATGACGTTTATGAGCTTTTCTATGAGAAAAGTTGATGCTTTTTCTGATGTATATTTGTTACTGTCCCGAATATTTTTACAATACCACTTGATACTCAGCTGCAAATTACAAAAAACTAGAATATTTTAATTTCGCGGGCTGCCCTGGAGCAGTCCTTTAGGGGCCCAAATCCGGAACTCCTGGGATCCCATGAAGCATAGCCGTCTTCTGTTCATGTCAAGCGTATTTTCACCCGCGCGCGCATGCGGGTGACAGCACGTTCGTGGCCACACGCAGGTCAAACATTTCGTTTGCCGTGCAGTGTCTGGCAGTGTCTTGCGTGTCGCCAGTGACAAAACTCGTGCGTACTATGACCATGCGTGCGACCCGCGTTATAAAAACAGAAGGCTAAAGAACGTCGCCCGCATGCACGCACGCACGCGGGCTCTGTATGCATGTATTGTACTCTTTGACGTGCTGCTCGCCCGCAGCCAATCCGTGTTCCGCGCGCGTGCTTCCCGCTTGATAGGAAAAACATGTATGAAATGATAGGATCATAGGATTAGGATGCGGGCAACCTGCCCAAAAGAAGGCTATGCATAAAGACTAGCAACTCCATGTAGGATCCGGATATTGTATGGAACTCCTGGTATTACCACATATTTATTTATTTTAAACAGAATGGCCGAAACCAATTACACTATTTAAATAAAATAATATTAGTTATTTCACATAGCCATGCATTCTTCTCACAACAATTCAAACATTCTCGACAGCATCATCTTGCATTCATTCGCAAAAATATCAACAAGTTCAGGAGAGCGTTAATAGCGGCAAATGTCCAGATGTGATCCAAGTGAAGATTCGATAATATTTCCCGTTTTTTTTTATGCTAGGTAAATAAAACAATGCTATATTATGCTAAGGTTGTGTTTATTTATATTTTAACGGTAAAAAGTTGCTATTATACAAATTATATTATTATAATTGAACACACAATTGAAATGTACATTAATTTTGAAAATGACCCATATTTTCAAAATTAATGTAGGTACATTTCAATTGTGTTTACTTTGTGATAAAGTAACACAAAAGTAACACAAAGGAAAAGTAAGGGCTAAGTCACAAAGAATAATATAAAAACCAATTAGCAGTAGTAAATCAATTTATTCATCATCTTTCATAATTTAGGTTCAGTGTCGCATTCAACTCACTCTTAACGTTTTATTCATAGATAGCCAACATGTATTATTTATAAACAAAAAAAAAACCTTTTTTTTCTTAATAAATTTGACAATCACATTTTTTTATGTTTTTGCATTTTTTTTTTATTTGGAAAAATCACATTTAAAGAATTTGAAGGGGCAGTGCCAGGATAGCTCGTGTAATTTAAATTTTCTTTATTTTTTGCACTTTGCAGGTCAGTGTCAAGGTGTATTATAGGTAATATACATAGATATTCATACCATTCATCAACTGTAGTACCTATTAATGATTTTCATATTTTATATTTATTGGGTATATTATTAAAACCAATTATTGACCAATTTAAACCAAAGTATAACCACGAAGATTCTATTATTCTTATATCGCTTATGTAAACAAGCCTTAACCCATTCCATTGTGTTACGTAACACTAAAATAGTAACACAATGGTCACACAAATGAATAAAACACACGTGTCTTTAACCTAAAAATAACAATACTGTTGTAAAGTTACCCTCAATTGACTCATGAAACATGCATTTAACTATGATTTATTATTATCTACACGGGATGCAATGTCAAGTATAGTGCTCACCGAATTAACGCTATTTAACACTTTTAAACTAGTTTTTAATTGTCCTTTTTGCGATGCGCACGCAGAACATCCATCAGTCACAAGACACAAAATGGCGAACTGAGCCAACTAGCGCCCTCACGGTGTAACTATCTTGACGCATGGAGTTGCCATACTAAATTATGAACTTACTTCTATTAGGATGGAATGTTAACGTAACAAGAAAGAGTAACACAAAGTAATGAAATATGAGACACATGTTTATGAGTAAATAAAAAGTTAATTACATTGTTTAATACATATTGCTTAAATCTTACTCTTTGACTGGACAAAATATTGTTGAATCGGGTTCCGAAATGCGTGATCTATTCATTAAAAACGCTACTCTTTGAAAATGTGTGCGACTGTGGACTCAGCACTTTTGTATGGGGAAAAAATTACGACAGTAATCAAATTTAGTTTTTTAACACAGTAAATAGAATTACCGCACAAAACTATTTTTTTTTTTACTCTATTGTTATCAATTGATTTGAATGTTGGTTTATCTGGTTAAAATTGAGCTGTATTTTACTTGAGTTACCAATAAGTTTGATGGACACAAATTTGTATTAAAATGTACATTAATTTTGAAAACGACCTATATTCTAACTTAGGTATCTATCTACTCCTCAGGAGCAATATTGGAAAGTTTTCAGTCACTAAATAATCGTCGTCAAAAATAACTGCGACGTTGAGCTCGAATTCTGAAACAAAATCATTGATATTAAGAAATATGGCACTAGTAGTTTTAATATGTGCCCAATCTTTACCCTGATTTGGCTTCGTGGAGAGCAACTGCTGAGATCCACGACAGAACCAGCGCGATCAGAAGGTCCTCTGTGTACGAATCTTGGTATGGACCTCCGTCCACGTCAGAACGTTTGTGGGATCGGTAATGGAATCTGACGATTACTTCATATCATTGGAACATTTTGTGGGACATCTCTGCATTGGTTTATTCAAATTCATATGTCGTCCGTTCACACAGACCGGCTCGGACAGCATCGGCCGGCGCTATTCTTTTCACAGAGCGGGCGGCGCGAGGCGCGAGGAACTGATATTGGGCAGCCGGTCGGCCGCGCGAGCATGAAGGAGCACGCAATTGGTTATTCATTCACACTAATTAATTCACGCTTATTATTTCACACTAAGCGCGTTAGGTTTGCTCTCAAGCATTCTCAATAATAATAGAAGTGACATGTAAAAATAAATCTTATTACAATGACACAAAACTCTGTTTTAAACGTGATAAAAAATGTGCTCTCCTCTCCAAGCCGGTCTGTGTGAGAAGTAAGTGAGGATCACTAAGTAGCGAACCTATCTTGAAGTTGACGGTGGTGGTGGTGGGGCAGGTGAAGAGGCGCGGCAGCACCATGTACAGCGGGACGTCGCGCGCGCGGCACACGTCGCCCTCGCCTATCTGGATGTTCTGGATCTCCGTCGCTGCAACGTGCACAAGCTCTTATAAAAACTTTATTAGCACCACTGAGGACAACTGAATTGGCTGAAGGGAGATGCGCTAAGGTAACCCACGAAATTCAACTTCTTTTTTACGTTTTTAACAATTTGCAGTGTCAGTTGCATGGTAATAAAAAAACAATACTCGCAGCAGTAACAAATATGTGTTAAGACAATTATAGGTAATAATTAAAATCACGTGGATGATTTTAATTATATAACTGGTAAATATGCCTATTATATGAAAATATGGCGTTTAAGGATTGTTTTTTTTTTTTTTTTTTTACTATTAAATAGGCTTGCGTTTGACCGCAATTCACCTGATCGTAAGTGATAATGCGGCCTAAGTTGGAACACGCTTGCCTAAGATGAACCGGTTCACTCATGCCTTAAAGATACCCAGATTATACTTATCAGGGAACAGAGAGGCGGGCAGGGAATTCCACAGTCTGGCAGTTCGCACAATAAATGTGGAGTCAAAGCGCTTGGTTCGAGACCGTGGAACTTCAACCATATAGCGGTGACGCTTCGCCGTATCTCTGCTCGTCCGATGATGGAACGGGGATGGGGGAATTAAATTGTGCAATTCCAAAGCACACTCTCCGAAATGTACCCGATAAAAGATCGAAAGGCTAGCAACGGTGCGGCGATGTTCAAGGCTCTGGAGCTTAGCCCTAACCAGGGAGTCGTTGTTTATGAGCCTCTTGGCACGTCTATCGATGACTTCCAATGCCTCCAGTTGGTATTTTGCCGATCCATCCCAAAGGTGCGAACAGTACTCCATGCACGATCGAACTTGTGCTTGGTATAAGTTGAGCAGCTGTTCCGACGTGAAGTACTTTCGCACCTTTGCGAGGACTCCCAGCTTTTTGGCAGCTAGTTTGGCCTTGGACTCAATAAATGACCCAAAGTTAAGATTTGACGTCAAAGTAACGCCAAGAAGCTCAAGCTGGTCAGTGATTGGAACGGATACATGTCGGAAAGTTGGGGCCAGATGGAAAGGCCTCCTCTTGGCAGAGAAACGAGACGCCTGGGTCTTAGCTGCATTGAACCTGACCAGATTGGCATCGCCCCAATCGGAGACTGCTTTGAGGGACAAGTTCAAGCGCTCGACCATGGACTCTCTAGAAGACTGGATTTCAACCGCACTGGCACGTGCGCTGGATGTATAACTCTACAACCGTGCTGTCATCTGCGTACCCAAAGGTACCGGGTTTCAGCAGATCGTTGATATGCAGCAAAAAAAGGGTTGCAGAGAGTACTGAGCCCTGAGGAACCCCGGCATTTATTGCCATTTGATCTGACGAGCAGCCATCAATGACTACGCGAATTGATCGATCACTCAGGAAATCCGATATCCATGCACAGAAACCAGCGGGCAAGCCATATGCTGGAAGCTTGCTAATAAGGCCATCATGCCATACCCTATCAAAGGCCTTCGAGATGTCCAGGGAGACGGCAAGTGCTTCCCCATATTTCTCGATGGCCTCACTAAAGATATGAGAGGCGTACGCGAGAAGATCCCCAGTGGACCGATTTCGGCGAAAGCCATATTGACGATCACTGAGGAGGTCGTTCAGTCGTTTCAGCGAGTGAAGCAACTACTCTGACCCACCCCACTCAGACGGCGTCACTGGACATCACACCGAAACACGGCTACGCCGCTTGGCGGGGCGGCTTTGTCCAGTGGGTGGTCACTAGCCACGGCAAAAGCCTACCACCAGTATGTTACCTTGGAAAGTTATGTTTATGATTTGAATTATTACAATTTATTCTGTAAATGCATATTTGGTACTTCTGCGAATATTTTTTATATTACCATACAAGATGCTGGGCTGAGAATTACAATAAACGTAAGAATATTTAAATTTCGCGGGCTACCCTGTCGCTTTCATCTTAATGGTGCATCCACACATGACGCCGGCTTTGCTTCAGACTGCCTTGCCGTCGCCGCTTTACCGTCAGTCGCCTTCAAAAGCTCCGCGTGCCGCAGATAAAGTTACGCGTACCGGGCGGCGGTTTGGTCGTGGGCCGCGCTGCAGGCCATGTGTCCATACATTTTTTTTCCGGGGTGGAAAATCCTCATGGATGTCCTCCGCCCAGGGCCGGGCGGGGAGGTCTGTCAGACTCTTACTGACTAAAATCCACCCCAGTGTTTCGTCTCACACCTACGCCGGGCGTCCGGCTCTCTGTTTATACGACACAGGTACTTCCCGAAGCAAGCATGCCCCGAGAGCACCTGCGTCACACGACACGACAGGGAGCCGCCTCCTGAGCCAGCGCTCGAGCACTGGCCGGACCGCCTCGATGATGGCGAGGCCGGCGGTAGGGCGCAAAAGCCTGTCCCGCGATTCCGCCACCAGGACCTCGCGAAGCTGAGACCGACGCAGCTCCATGTGTCGCTGCATCGGTCGCTCGCCCCGCGCCCGCGCTTCCTCGCGCCACCGAGTACCTTTGCCTCCAGGTCCCAGGGCGGGGATTCACTGAAATTCTGGACCAATTCGATAAACTGCACTTACCATCTTTAGAATACCCCTCTGCACAGCCGCAGGTCTCGACGCGCACCAGCTGTAGCTCTATAGACCTGATCGGCACGGAGCACTCGTCCACACGAATCTGTGGACCATTCTTAAATATAATCTGGGTATCTTCAAGGCACGACTGAACCGGTTTATCGCAGGCAAGCGTGCTCCACCTAAGGCCGCATTATCACTTAAGAGCGCCCATCCCGTCAGCCGTCATATTTCCCATACAAACGCTCGTACGCGATTACGGCGTTATAACAAATTACTTCCTAAATATTTTTAACACCCACTTATGGTTAAAATCTAGGTTTGTATGAAGCCAAAAATAAACTATTTTGAGAAACTAATTCAGTAAACACGTCCGAAAATCTGCTTTTTTGCATAATTTTATCTGAACTTTGGCCGTTCATAATGCACTCATACATTGAAAAAGTAAAAAAACAGGTTCATATAAACCTTGCACATGTAATGGTGATTCTAAATTACAAACATTACTACCAAAAACCCGTAAGGCTTTTTCAAAAACACGTATGTCCTGGAACAAGTTTTGTGAAATTTCCGCGCGCCAGTTTTCCTGTGATGTTATCGCGTTCTTACTCACTCGTTTGACAGCTTTGCTTTGGTTGAAACAAAAAGAAATTCAATCACGCTCGCGTTGAAGTTCATTCGATGGGGAAGGGCGCTCTTAAGATGTGCGTTGCGGCCAAACGCAAGTCTATTACTACCTATATTTAAAAAAATCATTAAAGGTACGGCTCTACTAACTCGCTTTTAAGCGCCAGTCATGTAGTAGATAACAAACCAAATTGTGACCAGCACGCCATGGTCACGACTACATGACATGACATGACAGGCTTCTATACGTATTTCGTAGCTTGACTTGCTTTTTTGACGTGACGATCAAAAGGTAAAAATGCGTCCGCGATGGAGTGCGCGGTGGCGTTCAGTTCATTATTATGAACTTATAAGGACTGATGTTATGCAGGTAAACCTCCCCCTAACCCTTGGGGTTTCCCCCACAGGCACGCGATGATGACGATATGTGTTCAGGTTTATTTTATCGAATTATATAGTACCTATGTAACAAAGTTCTACCTTCCCAGTAAGTGGTTTGTCAAGCGGGCACACAGTGGAGTCAATCTCCGCGTAGATCTGGAACTGGGGCATGGCAGCGCGCGAGCCGGCCGCACACGCCGCGCGGATGGTCGCCGGGTTGATCTCGCAGCGCACCGGCTTCACCGGGGCCGGCTCTTGCTGTGAACATCAATACCATTCAAATTGCAATTCTAGATATTGTTGCATCTTCACTTCAGATAAAAGACTACCTAAATTTTTTGGACAAAACTAGTGTCTGACCAATGGCCGAAGCCAAAGGTTTAAAAAAACCCTAAGAAATTAAAGGTTTACATTGATTGTATAATAAAAAGGTAATTGAAATCATCTTTAGAATTGATCTATAGATGATAAAAATGACCTTGCAACTTGTTAAAAATAACAAGTTAGGTTATTTTTTGGACTTGGATATATGGCATCCAGTTTTGAGGCAGTGCAAGCAATTCAAACATCGCAACATTGCAAAGAATGCAGTACGCAATATTAAGAACAATAGCGCAAGTTCCGTGGTTTATTACTAACTCACCTAAATATGACCACTAACATGACCTAAAAGAGGAAATTAAGGCTTCATCAAAAAAATACCAAGAGACTTGAAAATCATCCAAATGTACTTGCGGCGAATCTAACCACACGCAGCTACCAAAAACGTCTCAAGAGAAAAGACATAGCTACTCTACTAGTCACAGTACCTACCTATAAGTATTAGTACTACTAGTGCAGGGGTGGGCAGACTTAAGGTCGTAGCACACATATCAACTCGGAAATGGATCGTAACCGTATCAACTCTAGCAGTTCAGTATTCTTTATATGAAACTACCTACTGCAAAACACACTAATCGGATTCGTAACGTAAACGACTCGCCTCGGGACAAGCTCACGAACCGCGGTGCGGCGCGTGGTGAAGCAGCGGTCCTCGCGCCCTGCTACGGTTCGTCGTCCACGCGCTTACGCCTCTCCGTCGGTCGCCGCGCTTGCTTTTCTTCGTCCACCCTTGTCCCTCCTATCCCTCTCGCGCCCACCTGCAGCACACTATTTTTGCCACACGTGCTGTCATACACAAGGCAACTTCGACGATCTTGTTGCCGAGTCGACGTATCGGAGCTGCTGATCCGCTTTGGTTACGTGCTTACGTTATGTTGACACCTGTTTGACGGCGCGGCGAGGTGAAGGCGATACCGTGACGATCCCTTTCCGATTTGATATGTGTGCTACGACCTTTATACCATCGGCAATCTACAACAATAAAATTGGACGACTAGCGATCGACTCGCAAGTAGAAAAAAAATATATTACTTAAAGTCATTTATTCTACAAATTATCAGGTTGTATTGTAATAAATAATATATTCACGGAAGTAACAAATATGCATTAACAGAATAATAATAATTAAAATAAAACTAAAAACACTCAAAAATATGTTCAGCACATTTTAAATCCGAAGATTTCATTGAAATTGGAAAGTATTCAGGTGACATAGTCACATTTGCAGAATAACATTCACTTATCATGTAAGACAAACAACCAAATATGTTTTTATTCTGAGCATAATCTAGAATCCACTTTCAAATGGCAAGGTAAGTAAGATTAATTAAAACCTTTTTCACGAAATACGTAGTTATTACAATATTAATAATACAATACAAGAATACGAGGTTATGCTTCATGGCGGTTTCTTGACTGTATGTGCTAGTGGCGCCCTCTGCGGCGAGTTTCGCGTAATGTTCCCTATTGGTTAATCAGAACCTGCAATTTAAACCCCTGCCAGGCTGTTGTAAACAAGCCCTCCACAACGGTCTCCACCGGCGGTTTACAACAGTGTAAACACGTTTGCAACAAAAATACGCAAACACCAACCGTGGGCTCCACAAGCCTCCATCAAGGTGACCCCTGTTGGAAGCTTGTTTAAATAACAGTCTGGCCCGGTCTTTAGTTTTAAATGAGTTTATTGAGCTAATCATGTCAACTTGGAACTGCAAGGAAAACATAAAACCATTATCTTTTCCACGCAACTCCAAGTTGATAATTTATGTCAAATCATTTATTAGACCTATAATGGGCACTCTTGAACGTGATTAAAAAAATAATAATCTAGTTGCCCCTTCCAAAAGGAAGTATCGTATGGAGAAGAATATACAAGAAACTCTATACTTACTCTTAAATTATTAATAAAATTTTACCTAAAACCTCTTTCGATCGACTGTTTGCCACCCCTGCAGTCTAGTGGAAATTACGGATCATCACCTAGAAAATTACAAAGAGTAGATGTCACCGCTGGAGGAAGCACTTGACCTGTATGTTTATTCTGTTTCAATCTCCCTCGGTGAAGTGACCTGTCATCCGTTTGTCTGCTTTGTCAATCCCTAGCATTGGATCGGATGACAGCTCACTTCACTTAGGTGTTTACCGAGGGAGATTGTAACAGAATAGCACTGCTGACCTTAACCTCACAAACCATCTGCTTATAGTAAATTGCTGATTGCAGACAAGCACAAAAAACAAGTTTATTTTTGGTGCTTGCTATACTCCATTTATTAGCATTAGAAAAAAGAGGCACATAGAAGCAGGAATGCAAAACATTTTATTTCAAAGATAAGTCAAAACAACTTTAATTCAACTTATTTTAATTTAATTTTGATAAATAGATATAAGATAGTACTGAATATGGGCGTATAATATAAGAACAGAATAAAAGTCTTTTAAAGATTAGGTAACATTTTAAAGGTAGAATTACAGTGAAACAATCAACGTTCCGGGTATTGTCCATCCCTGCTTCTGTTAGGTTTTTAGCATTGACACTGTAATTTTAAATTGGAATTAAATATACAACTAAATGAAAGCCACATAATTTTAGAAGATAAATTATTAGAATAGTTACAAATACGCGTGACAGCTACTGTAAAAATAGATAGTAATAAATTCGGTGTCTATCGTAACTTTAGCATGTTTATTGTACTTTTGTTACAAAGTGTGCATTAAAAAGAACCTTTTTTAACTTCTGTCTAATGCTATTGTAAATGGAGTATAGATAACTACGGCAATGGCCCAAGTCGTAGGTTTCGCCGAAGGTCGGTTTTTTAGCCGAAAGTGGCTGAATCTGAAATTTCAGTTGGACACATAGTTTATGATTATCTGCCTTTACCTGCCTGTATTGTACAAAAAACTGACAGCTGGCGTTGACTGGCTTGTTAAGAAATGATCGCTTCATACTGCACTTCAGCGTGTACATAATATTCACGAAGACTCCATGGTACGTCTCCAGCAGGCCAGGGTACCCTGGCGACACTGCCTGTCGAGCTCGCAATGGAAGCTCAAAAGGAATCTCTGTCACTCCCACGGGGATCTTGCCGGGAGGAGCTAACTCGATGCATGTGTTTATTAGATTTATAGGCTGTCAAATATAATTATTTTATTTTTATTACACGCTTTCATGATGAAACACCAGAACTGATTGTGATGAAATTTGGTATGAAAATAGCTTAAACCCTGGGGAAGGACATAGGCTACTTTCTAACCTGGGACTTCGTCTGCATCCGCGATAACCGACATTCATGCGGATGAAGTCTCGGGCAAAAGCTAGTTAATAATAAATAGTTTCATGGTTTTTTTTAGTGTAGTGAAGGCAATGACTTGTAATATGCTGTATTGTTATCTCTTAGCATTTAAGAATGATGAATTATTTTATATATCCACTAGCACTTTGCCCGTGACTTCGTCCGCATGAATGTCGGTTCTCGTGGATGCAAACGAAGTTGCTGATTAATTAGTAGCTTATGTCCTTCCCCAGGGTTCAAGCTATCTTCGTACCAAATTTCATGAAAATCGGTTCAGCCGTTTCATTGTGAAAACGTAATAGACAGAGTTACATTCACATTTATAATATTAGTACTTGTTTTGTTTCACTCATATTTTCTTTGTATGCCTATGAAATTAACCTACCTTAATACTATTAGAAAAGGCTTCAAATATGCCAACATTCTTGGTGCTGAGCTGTAGGTTCACGGAGCCCTCCATAGTGAGGGTGAGGCCCTCGTGTCTGACGTCACTGTTACTCTCTACAACTGCCACCCCTGCTATAATCTCCTGAAACGGTTATATTTCATTAGTTCAATAATACCATACGTCTTGTAAAAAATATTTCATACTTGCTATTTTTAAATTTTCTTAAACTAGGTTTATTTTTATATTTGTATCTCATTTGGCAAAACATAATGCACTATGTACCTACTATTTATAAGATTTATTTGATGTAATTACATAGGTTACACAAATAAATGATTCTGATTTCTGAATCAAAATTCAATCATTTAAATAAGTTCATGTAAGTAAACAACAGGTATTAGAAAAAGTATTCTAATAAGATGCTGTTAAATGTTTGCTTGAGGCTTAAAATAAAAATTATGTTATAACAATAACTTACACCCTCATGATAAACTTTGCTGGCTCTTTTTAGGATAATTCCTGTGGAAATCGAAGACATTCTGACAAATAACTGATTTCCTTTATTTTTAATAAAGTTATTGATAGTGAATAATTAATTTAATTAAATGAGGTATAATAATTTTATTTTACTCCTTTTACACAAAGTAACAAAAATAATATAACGCAGAGTTATAAATAAAGAGCGATTTATTATAGAGATTGTTTTGTTTCGTTCGATCGAACTTTTGACATACATGACATAGATAGATAGATAGACATTTCAACCAGTGTTGCCGACTCCAGAAAACAAATTATGCCAAATCTACATTGAGAAAATGCAAAAAATATGCTAACGTTTAAGAAACATGATAAAAAAAAGATACTAAAAAAATTCTGCACCATGTGGTTGTGGCTGATGTGGCTGATTTGTTTCGCATTCTGAGACTTAAACAAAATAGTTTTGTCAACACACTTAAAATACTAAAAGCGATTTTAAAAATAATGCCTTAATGCTAAATCACTTGGAAAATTACTAGATTTAGCCATAAAAATGCTAGATTTAGTAATAAAAATTGGCAGCACTGGTTTCAACCTTTCAACCCGAAGACAGAAAACCACTGCCAATGAGGATTTTTTTCCCTATGTCTATGACCATAGCACTGCACAGGCATCGACATTTGATTAGGATTAAGTATTTTGTACCTCTTTGGATTAAACCAAGAAGCTTATAGATAAAAGTGGAGGCAACACTCTAAATACCTAAGTGAAGCCAACTGTGGGCAGACGCTCTCTTTCTGAATGCATACATAAGATAAAGAAAACACATATCACTGTCTCGTTCTTATGTATGCATTCAGAAAGAGAGCATCAGCCCACAGTTGGTTTCAAGATTTTGTTCTAAGTGTTGGCTCCATTTATACCTATATCTTCATGGATTAAACCGATTAGGATCATAGTTCTGGTCATAGAGTAGATAATCCTTTACCAGAAAGAGACAGCATAAATTTAGGCCAGGCTAGGAGCCTTTCTCTCCATTTTTATTATTGAAGCATCTTGGTTACATTTTACATTACACAGATTACACTACAATATAAAGTGGAGGGAATAGATCAAAGAGTCTAGAACCACGAAGTAATTATACTTACTTCGTGGTTAAAACCATGAAGCTGAACTTGCGTGTGTAGTTACGTTTTAATTTGACGTCCATCGGTCTTTCCAGTATATTTCGTAAGATATATTTCTAAGATTTTTTAACAATCTTTTATGACAGCAAGAGAAAAAATACAGTTTTGTTTAGAAGAAATTACGTCAGCTTGACACTCTCTATAGTTCTATAAAATACTCCAAAAAGGTTCTGTTGTTGATGCTACATAGCTCCTCCCCAGCGAAGCGTCATGAGAACATTGGAGGTGGCGCGCGCTGCGCGTTGAGACGATGCCGGAGTCGCACGCTGCGAATGCGAAGTGCGCGCCAGTCCATGAACGATAATGCACCGCCGCATGTATGTACCTATTATGAGGTGGCGAAACGCACAGTGTGTCTTGATGCTCGACCGGATCGAGTGACGTATGTCGACGGTTCACTATCACGGCTCGCTGTTTCTTCGGTGTTATGCAGGAATGCGGGCTTCAGTCGATCTATGCTGATGTTTTTGTGGACACCTTTGACCTCTATTGTGTACACCTTGTCCGTTAGTCTTTTCAAGACACGATACGGGCCTTCGTACGTGGGAGTAAGTGGCGGGCGTATTTTATCGATTCGAATAAATACGTGCGTACATACATGTAGATGATCGTGGACAAACATCGCTCGGCGATCGGTGTTGCGCTGTGCAGCTTGAATTTTTTTCATTGCGGCTGTTATGTTATCGCCGAAGTGTGTATTAGTTTTGCTTGCCGATGCTTCTCCACACATTTCGCCTGGAAGTCGCAGCGCTGTTCCGTACAATGCTTCTGCTGACGATACGTCAGTATTTTCTTTTATTGCGGCACGTAGTTCTAATAATACGGTAGGCAGTTCTCGTGTCCAGCTTGAGTTATATAATCGCGCAGTTAACGCCGCTTTGAATGTTCGATGCCATCTCTCGATCATGACGTTCGCCTGTGGGTGGTAGGCTGTTAGTCCTGGTTTTTTCGATGCCCATTCTATTCATTAATGTTTTGAATAGCTGTGATTCGAATTGCCTGGCTTGGTCGCTTGTCTTGAGCCTTGGGCACCCGAATCGTGATATCCATCCTTCATAGACTATTGTGGCGATGGTTTCGGCTTCGATGTTGCTGACAGGAAATGCAAATAATACAAAAATTTTCCGCTCAACGGGGTTCGCTTCTGGGGTATACAATGGCGTTAAAGACTGTTTGATACCCATCACATGACAGGCCTGTTGCATCACCTCAGCAACAAACTGAACTCCGTTGTCGCTGATCATCCTGCGCGGGACCCCATACCTCAGGAAGACCTCGGATATTAAAATCTCAGCGCATTCCACGCTGGTGGCCTTCTCCAACGCAAATAGCTCAACCCAATGGGAGCACGTGTCCTCTAGGATTAAAATCCAACGGTTACCCTTTGAAGTCTTTGGTAGGGGCCCGAACAAGTCGACCGATACCACTTCAAATCGCCGGGTGGGTGCAGGAGTCTGGAGTAGACCTGCAGGTTTCCTGTTGTCTATCCTGTATCGCTGGCAAGCGGCGCAGCGTTTAATATAGTCTGTGACAAAAGATCTGATACCTGGCCAAAAGTATCGTGCTCTGATGCGTTGTAAGGTACGTTCAGCACCAAAGTGGCCTGCTGTGGGAGCGTCGTGGAACTCTACAAGGATATTTTCTCTCTCGTGTTTAGGGACCACGAGGCAAGCAGAATCGGCGTTTTCGGATTCGGGTGCGCACCTGTACAACACACCATCAGACATCAAGTATCCTCTCTCTGACCACCCTCTCCCCCTGAAGGGATCGTCGGTATTCTCTAAGTCCTCGACGATACTCTTCAACTCTGGGTCGTTGAGTTGGTTAGAGCGCACATCCTCAGGTGTCCTATGTGGCATATCTATGCTCACTAAGCATACCTCGCAACCAGCTGGGTTTTCCTCGCAACAAGCTGGGCGGCTTAGTGCATCGGCAATCACATTCACCTTTCCAGGAGTGTACTGTATTTGCAGGTTATAGGCCTGAAGGGTCAATGCCCATCTGGCAAGACGACCACTGGGAGACTTAAGGCTCATCAGCCAACGTAGCGGCTGGTGGTCGGACTTAACCACTACTTCCGAGCCTTCCACGTAACCCCTGAACTTTGTGACCGCCCAGACGACGGCAAGGGCTTCGCGCTCGGTAGTAGTGTAGTTGCGCTCAGCTGGCGAGAGTAGGCGACTGGCATACTCAGTAGGTCTTTCGTCGGGGCCCTCCCCCTGCATCAAAACTGCGCCGAGACAATAGCCACTACTATCTGTCCGGAGGGAGAAAGGCTTGGACTCGTCAGCCTGGCGAAGAATGAGAGCCGTGATCAGGAGCTCTTTGATGCGCTCGAAAGCGGCCTGCTGCTCATCATGCCATCTCCAACTGCTGTTCTTCTTGAGCAGGTCAGTCAAAGGCTTGGCGATTGCGGCGTAGTTCGGTACAAACCGTCGAAACCAGCTTGATGTGGCCAGAAAACCTTTGAGCTGCCTCTCGTTTTTCGGGGCAGGCATGTCAGCAATAGCCGAGGTTTTCCCTGGGTCTACTTGCAGACCTCCAGGAACAATTATGTGACCAAGGAATTTCACAGAGTCACGAGCGAAGCAACTTTTCTTTCGATTGACTCGAAGGTCGAACTTCTCGAGTCTATTGAAAACTGCTTCAAGATCTTCAATATGGCCTTCGAAACTCGGTGACAAGATGATGAGATCGTCAAGATATCCAAGAATAGTCACAGGCCTACTTCCTTGGGTGTCTGGTGGGATATCAGAGTCACTTACCTTGTGCCCTCGAATAGGCACGCACAAGTTTGACTTGAAACGATCTATCAATCTCTGAAACGTGGCGCCAGAGTTGCGAAGACCCATCGGCATCCACTTAAACCTATAGGTGCCGGAGGGTGTAACGAATGCAGTTTTGTCGCGGTCCTCTTCTGCGACACACACCTGAAAGTAACCAGAGTGGAGATCTAATGTCGTCATGTAGCTGGTCGTCTTTGCTGCATGAAGCACGTCTTCCATGCGTGGGAGCGGGTACCTATCCGGCTCAGTCACGGCGTTGAGCTTGCGGTAGTCTACACACAGGCGGACACCGCCATCCTTCTTCGCGACTAATACGACGTTGGCAGCCCACGGCGACTCGCACTCCTCTATTACATCTGCGCGCAGCAGCTTCTCAAGCTCACCGTCCAACAACTCTCTCTTACCTTGCGACATCCTATAGGGTGGTGAAGCGGTCGGTTCCTGCTTCTCGTCAACCCGAATGTCATGAGTGGCGTAAGTTGTAGGAGGTCCTTCGGTGGCGAAGCGCTCAACTCTCTTCGCAATGAGTTGATTGAGTTGCGTCTTTTGAGGAGGTGACAGCTTCGTCCCTTCATCCTCTCTCAGCGCCAAGCCGGTGGTATCAACCTGCATCAGCTCTGCATCGCTGGTAGATGTAAGGCTAAAAGACTGCACAAACGTAAACTTCTCCATAGGGAAATTACTAAAATGCCAACAATTATGTTGGAGGTCCACTAATATACCTGCTCGAGCGATAAAATCCTGTCCTAGAAGCGTCCTATTATCCGCTTCTGGTATCACTAGGAAAGTGGTGGGGATAACGCGTCCCTGAATGGTTACGTTCGTGTCACATGATAATAATTCACGTACCTGCTGCGTTCCATCGGCGAGGCCGAGGTTACGACGTGTTTTCATGAAAGTGGTCCCACTGTCTAATAATATGCTATACAGCCCGCGACTAGCGAGACTTTCAGTAGCACCTGTATCCAGCACTGCAACACCTACTAAAGACGCAACTTCTATCTTGACCGTAGGGTGTGACAGGTCAGGCTCCTGGGTGATAGCACTTTGGAAACTCACCTTATCGGCGGCGGACGTGCCTTTACACGTCGGACACTTCGAGCGTACTTTGATTACCCGTCGTCGTCGGAGGGTTAATGTTTACATTTCGAGATTTCGCAGTACTCGCGGTATTATTACTATTGTTGGACGAGATACTCGCGGTATTATTACTATTGTTAGACGAGATACTCGCGTTATGAGACGGAATAAGTGATTTACCTCGCCTAGCGTCTCCTCAACATACCTTGCTCGCTCGAGTAGACAGTCGACACTACCTACACTATCGCGTGACACCCTTTTACGAAACTTACGATGTAAAAGGCCGTAAACTATATCTACTTGCATAACATCTGGTAGCTTATATGGTATACGCGACATTTCTGCCCGCACTCGCGAAATAAAGGAATCGACACTATCACTATCACTTTGATCGCGCGCGAATATTTCTCGAAAGATCCGGTGGGCGGGGCGTGGGGCGCCGTACATGAATCGAAGGCGGCGTATCGCGTCGTCCCAGGTCTCCACGGTAGATTTCACTCCTTGCCACCACACTGCGGCGTCTCCGGTCAGCAACATAGGTAGACCTCGAAGGGCATGTTCGTCGGATACATTTGCGCACTCTTTGTAGATCCACCACGCTCTCGACAAATGCTTCTAGGGCTTCGGTACTGCGGGCGGCTCCGTCGAAGCGGGCCGTGCACCGGGTAAAATTGCTGTGCATGCCGTGCATGCCATGCACGGTCGGTCCAGTGTGTGCAGCGGCGTGTTGAGTCGGTCCCATAGGGTCGCCACTCGTTGACGTCGACGTCGACGTCAAGACGCTTCTCATGACGTTGGATAATAATCGTGTGAGCTGCTCCTCGGACATGGAAATCATGTTACCACATGCCGTTGTCGGGATAGGTGTAGCTGTTGCCGTGGTGTTCACGCTCACGTGGTTTGCTACCGCGTGACTTTCCTCCTCGCTACTGGAACTATCGTTTTCCTTCTCGTTTGCGTGCGCGCGGCGTGTTTTTGGCGGCATTTTCTCTCGCTAACACTCGGTGATGAACGCAAACGGTAATAACAACAATATGGTCCAGTAGGTACATACACAGGTTCGCGTGGATTTTTCGCACTCGCGACGGTTATTTTCCCGTATCGTAGGTATACTAGGTATTTGCCGTACGGAGCACGTGCCACGAGTTGGGCGCAATTTATAAGGGATTTTTCACAGGAATGTCACAATTAACTAACGCACGGATCGGTAAAACAGTATATATTGTAATCAATGCAATAATCACACACAAACAGTCAGGAATCACAAAGTACAGCGTCCGTCGCACGATCGCAGCGTGCGCGGTGGGTAGCGGGGAGCCGACTGGCCACACGAGCGAGCGCTGCCGGCGGCGACCGAGAGCGAGCGAAGTGACCTTATACGTGCGGGTCCGCACGAACTAACTTTGACGCGACGACGCGGGCAACGTTACACAACGTTACACAGTTATCTTTTTCCTTTCCTACTGTTTTATTATAGTAGGAACTGCTGTTTGTTTTAAGCACATTGTTCTTGAATCATATCTGATTCTTGAAATGCAAATCGCAAAACCTTGCACTTTTATAGAACTTCATTTTCAACGGCTCAATGGATAACCACAATTTTCTTTGAGTACTATTTTTAGGAAACCTAAGTCCTAAATATATCCTCAATATGGTACACTACTTCAATACGACTTCTTTTAAATAAAATCAAATAGATTGCACATAATCAATGAAATTCAATGTAAAAGTATTTGATCTTGATACAGTTATCATTTACTAATATGTTAAAAACACTGGTAAAACGTTTTAAGAAGAAATTAAGTGAAAAAACAACGAAATATGTTTACAATGATTCAATGTCAGAAATCACGATTTTAACACTTACGGGTGAAATTTTATATCACCTCCTGGACACCACGTATTACCACAACCACGCACTACTCATTTTTGCAACATTTCTTTAATTAGAACGATGATTACCTCGAAAAATACCAGACGAAGCTGTGAACTGCAAAGTAAACAACCGCCATATTGACCATTTTTATGTTGACATTGACACATAGTGTCAATGTTGCCACATTACCGATTCCTTAGGAAATGGCATTGTAATTCACTGATCGTCAACGCAGTTTAGCATGCGTGACGAGTGAGTGTGACCTAAAATTTTATGTTTTATAACGTAACTAATCATAGTACAACTACTGATCCATAATAACATTATTTGACAGAGTTTAACTTCTGATTTGGTTAGTGTGACGACTATTTCGAAGAATTTAGTAGGAGATTTAAATAAGAAGTTAGCAATACTACAGGCCATACTAAAAAGAGAGGGGTGGCCCACGGAGAGTGAGATGGAGATACGTAGGTATTTGACTCAACTTTTTGTTCGAAGTGTTGGCTCCATCTTTACCTAGCTTCTTGGGGTTATGAAAAAGAGAATGAATGAATGAATGAATGAAGTACATTGCTCCACAAAACAGTACAGTAAAGTTTCAAGGCGAAGCCGATGAAAGACCATGAATTTTAGAACAAACTTCTGGTTTTGAATTTTTAGTTTTTTTTTTACTTTCATTGCAATATTTGCTTTTTGATGTTTCCCTGATTTAGGCTGGTATAGCAGCAGTACTGCCAACTGTACAACTTTTGTTTGACAACTTGTGTCATTCTGTTTGAGTTTCATATTTTGAGAATTTAATACTATAATAAAATTCTGCACACGATTTTGAACATTATTGCAAAGAAATAAAGTATATAATACAAATTTCATTGTTTTTCATAAAGTTCAACTTGACTGGCAATTGTAGAAACTCGTTTTCTCTGACATGCGCAGCGGGAAATAAAGTCAAATCAAATCTACAATACAATCAGTTGAAAAGAAATGTCCGCTTGTGGCGGCCGGCTGTGTGACGTCTTGTATTTAAAAATTTACGATTTTTATTTATTTTGTTACGTTTCTAATTATTTAATCGTGTGGTTCGGGTTTTAATATTGTGCGTTTGTATATCGACTGTACAGTTTTTGTTTTCGACGGAATCTACTCGAACAGGTGATGCCGATAAGGGCTTCCCGAATGGATCGATAACGGTGACTGAGCTTGGACGAAAAATTACGCAAAGAAAGGGGTTGTTTTAAGATGGAGAAGTCGGCCCGGCCGCGGACGGCTCTCAACGAGTGCGTGAAGGTGGTGGTGCGATGTCGACCGCTCTCGCAAAGGGAGAAGAACGAGGGGTTCGAGGAGGTGAGGAGTAGTAAATATTGTTTGGGCTGGTCGGCGGCCAGGTTGCGCAGATGGGGTGCGTGTCTTGCATTCGGCATCGGAACAGCCGCGAAGTATTCTGGTATTTTATCATTTTCAAAATACAAGCAGCACGCGAATATGTTTTAATAATAAACGCGCGAGAGACGTCGTTCAGCATGAAGTGTGCTCACTATTAATTATTCAGGCAGTTGTTACAGCCGTATCAAGTTGTTTTGCTTGTAATTGAAGAAAGGGGACAGGCGTGAATCAGGTGCGTGGGTCTGCATTCCTTGCAAAATGTACGCCTATGCAAACGTGAAGCACTGCTCGACAGTAGACAGTTACAATCCCTTGCACCATGGAGCTCCTTGGTTAAATTTACAGTAATCAGTTGGCAACCATGGGTGCAGTATTCAGCTAAATATAAGTTCACCTTCCATAAGACAACTAAATGGAATGAGAGACATTGCTATTTATGTTATTTCTGAGCTAATCATTTAGTTACAAAAAGTGAGTCTTGTAATCCTCAACACAACACAACACAGGTTGTAACATATAATTTTATTATCCTCTGCTTCTGAACAAGTTCAGTGTGAAAGAGTTGCTTCAATAGGTACATAATAATATTATTATTATTCAGCAGGTTGTATAGCATAATATAACTGTGGCGTGTTTGCATCCACTTAACACAGTGATACAAATATGAATTAGACTACTTCCTAGTCTGTGTAATGTAGGCACTAGCAACCCCTTACGCTTGAAGTGGTTTGAATAGACTCAGCTCTGAATCACATTACACCTTGCATTGTGAATCATGCCAACAAGACAATGAATGTCCATTGTAAACAACAAACTAAATAGGAAAACTGCAGCTTATCTGTATGTCAATTTGGTCCGTAACATACATAATTTTATCCAACTTTTATTTGCTGCATGTAAACATTTACTTCCTATTATTAAAAAAATAATATTTGAAACGGTTTTTAATTCTTAAGGAAATAATGTGAGTTCTGTTGTGGCCTACTCTAAAGAAACATATATTTTCTCAGCTTGAATCCTGATATTTAATGAAATTCACCAGAATTTTATGAAACATGAATAGTTTCTGGAGTCATTGCCAGTGTGTATACTTAAAGATTATTTAGCTGATTGTATTGATAATGCACTCCATACAAAAGTTATCAATATAAAATGGTAATGATTTTTAAATATCATATGAGATTTTCAATTATGTAAGTATAATTTTTTTAAATGAAGTTATTAGACAGTAAACTGACAAGCCACAAACCTAGATGTTAGTGCCCTTAACCTATTTCTTATTGACCAAAATATGACTAGGTACAATAGTTTGGTATGGAGCAAACTTGGTACAGTCCTCTTACCTAACTCATTGCTGTATGCTTGTATCAGTACCTGTAACTGCAATCATGAAACAAAAATATATTATAGTTACATCCTGTAGTATACAATTGCAATTGAAAAGATGCCCAGTTATTGTATGTTCCAATATTTGAGAATACTCACTTACTCCCAAAATTGCAGTTCTTTGATGCCGCCCATGATTAGGATTGCCTATCAATCTAACTAGGTAGGTACCATCAGTGACAAAAACCAAGCACTAATCTATATATATGGAAAGGTCATTCACTCACTCATCACGATATATCGAAAATCGCTTGACATAAATTAAGATGAAATTTGGCAGGAAGGTAGTACATAGTTAGTAGACGTCCGCTAAGAACGGATTTTGCGACAGGGCCGGATTAAGGAGGTCTAATGGGTCTCGGAAGTTTGTATGAAAGTCCTTGATTTTTTGTGCTACATACTTGATATTTAGCAGAGAGATAGTTCATATTTAGTAGACGTCCGCTAGTAACGGATTTGTGAAAGGGCTCGATTAAGGAGGTCTAATGGCCCTCGCAGGTTTGTATGAAAGTCCTTCATTTCTTGCGCTATAAACTTGCAATTCGGCAGAGAGGTAGGTTATAAGTAGTGAACGTCTGCTAAGAACGGATTTTGCGACAGGGCCGGATTGAGAAGGTCTAATGGCTCTCGCCAGTTTGTATGAAAGTCCTTCATTTCTTGCGCTACGAACTTGAAATTCGGCAAAGAGGTAGTTAATAAGTAGTAGACGTCCGCTAAGAACGGATTTTGCGACAGGGCCGAATTAAGGAAGTCTAATGGTTCTCGCAACTTCGTATGAAAGTCCTTAATTTTTTGTGGTACAAACTTGCAATTTGCTAGGGAGGTAATTTTTAGTTAATAGACGTCCGCTAAGAACATACTTGGGACAGGGCCGGATTAAGGAAGTCTAATGGCTCTTGCAAGTTTGTATGAAAGTCCTTCATTGTTGTGCTATAGACTTGATATTTGGCAGGGACATAGTTAATATTTAGTAGACGTCCGCTAACAACGGATTTTGTAACAGGGCCGGATTAAGGAGGTCTAATGGCTCTCGCAAGTTTATATGAAAGTCCTTCATTTTTTGCGCTACGAACTTGAAATTCGGCAGAGAGGTAGTTAATAAGTAGTAGACGTCCGCTAAGAACGGATTTTGCGACAGGGACAGATTAACCCGCCGGTATTCGCTAGGTGTTTACATGCACGAATACTCGCTACCGGGTAAAAAATACCACATTGAAGTTTATGAAAAAAACGGGGGTTATTTTAGGGGTATTGTAATAAAGTAATTAAAGGGGGTCTAAATTTATTTAACTAACTAACAAACTATGGGTGTGATTCTAAAGTTGAGAAGTTAGGGAGCTCAAAATTAAACAAAACTAACTAAAAGGAATAAGATTCGGGCGCCAGAGCTCACTAGGTAACTTAAAACAAAGGGAATCCGGGATAGCTAAAAGGTAAAGGACAGGACTTCTAATCTAGGTCGGAGATACTGAAATTAAGCTGCAAATTCTTTAACAATAGCTCATTTATTTCTATCGCAGGCAGTGGTGAGCACAACACAATATTAGAAAGCCCCTTTCTTTTGAAGGGCGAGTTGTTTTATAACCATTAAATTCTATAACCAAAGATTATAATTAAGTTGTCAGTATTGCACGTTTTTAGGTGGAAACTACGAGAAAGAATTTTAAGTGAACATACCACAGGCTTCGAGAAAAACTTATTTAAATTAAACCTGATTGGAGACACGAGGTGTAGCGCATCAGCTCATCCATGATGAAGTTTAATTTTAAGATAAAAAAATCCAAAGTTTATGTAAGAACGCCTTTGGGGCTGAAAACAAAACGATTTCCTTAGTTAGATAAACCCACGCGTCGAGCAAAATGGCGACGAGATAAATCGGGAATTGTAAATTACTCACCGATCTTAACGAAAACTAAAACAATGCCAATCACTCGTGCTATGGGCACACTCAATACGCGATGGCGATATAGGAGCTGAAACAATGGAAAATCGACGAGGGTTAGGACACATGACCTCAAGTTTATTGTCAGGTCATGGCGAGGAAAATTCAACCAGCAAAATACTCACGATTTCCCAAAATATTACCGTTGCACGGCTGCTGACATCACTACCAAGTGATTCCAGCCAGGGGTGGACCCTTGAAATATTCCAATCTAATGATTGGCACGGAATAGAATTTTATTCGTGCATCATCTTGGTGACTTCGGTCGGAAAGTGAAAGTTACATATCCCAAACCGGAAACGTCAAAATAATCTGACAGCCGGGGAAATAAGGTCCAACTGTCAAACTGATGGTCTATGGTTTTATCGATTACTCTACTAAATCCTAGCCAATCTATCAAATGTCTGAAGTGTGTGTACTGCATTACCGTGAAAACTTCCAAAAAATGACGAGAGAGGTCGACACTATGTAGCGAGTAGAAAATACTCGTTACAGTATTTAAATAAAACATTTTATATAGTATTATATTTTAAATGGAACAAGAAAGGAACATAGTATTTAACTCTTAGTATAATGTATATATATTTTAAATTAAAACACAGCCTAAAACTTCTACCATTTTGCACATGGCACATTATAAAACAAAAAATATACTCTAATCTTATTAAAAAATGAGATCGATATTGAAAGAACATAACATATCTTTACCTACTTATAAGCATAATAGCCAAAAAAAGTCATGCCTTTAAAAAAAAAAAAAAAGAACGTATAAAAATCACAAAAAAATAAACCTAAAAACATCCAACATAACAATGTCTTAACTTTTTGAGTACATACTTCACAAGGCACTCTTCTTTTTCTCTTTCACGAAGGGGAAAATGAGGCATTTTGAAATTCTAAAACAACGAAACGCAATGCATAATAAAGAAAAGTAATAAAACACAAACAGTCGCTACTGGGTAAAAAGTGCCCGTATGCACTTTAAAAGTCTGCCGTGTCTGAATGCCGTGCACCTACTGACCGTCTATTCAAAATTGCGGACCGTCGTACATCTGTAAAAAGGTAGGTACCTAAAACGGCGCTGCACAAAAATACGCAGAAAAAAAAATATTTCCGAACTTATGGACTATGTGGTAAATTTTACCCGGTAGCGCCTCCCGCCGAGTTAAGGAAGTCTAATGAGAACCATTAGACTTTGTGTGAAAGTCCTTGATTGTATGTGCTTCAAACTTGAAATTTGACAGGGAGGTAGTTTATAGTTAGTAGACGTCCGCTAAGAACGGATTTTGTGACAGGGCCGAATTCAACAGGTCTAAGGGTTCTCTTAAGTTTGTATGAAAGTTTTGATTCATTTTTGAACTACCGACCTGAAAGTTAGCAAGTCTAGAGTTTATGAGTAGGAGGCATCCAAAAAAGCCAAAAATTTTAAGCGAATGTCAGCAAAATTTTGTGACAGCCTGGACTTGCTCTCGCAAGTTTATATATATATAAATCCTTTTTGTACCTCTAAATTGGTAGAGAGATAGAACATACTTAGTTAAGTCATGTCACGTAGAAACAGATTTTACGACAGGGCCAGTTCAAGGGAATATAACCTAACTCTATGTGTTTAACAAACATTAATTGATGACTTATAATACAATAAATAGAAAATACAACTTAATGAAATTCAAACGTATCGAGACCCTTAATATTTTTTGGTTATTAGATTCATCAAGTTATAGCTCAAATATTTCTTTGTATTTTCCCCTGGGTACTACTGTGACGCTTTTTTGTGGTTAAAAGTATCTTTTAGTACGTAGAACCTGGTATTCACATATCACCAAATTGATGTGATGATGAATTGATGAAATTATATTCATATTATACAGTTTAATTAACACGTGAAGTTGTGTCTGACGCGGACAAAACATTGACAATCACACAAAATCTACCAGGTATAATTAAACGAAACTTACACCATCTTACAGACAATTTTATTATCTATCTTTTAGTATACGCCTTTTTTTTAATTTTGAAAGAATACTACTTTTATTTAATTTTTTCGACTAAACTTTGAGAGTTTTGGACGCAAAACTGATGCAGAACGGACGCAGTCTGCGTCCAAAACTTTCAAAATTTTGTCGAAAAAATTAAATAAAAGTAGTATTCTTTCAAAATAAAAAAAAGGCGTATACTAAAAGATAGATAATAAAACTGTCTGTAAGATAGTGTAAGTTTCGTATAATTATACCTGGTAGATTTTGTGTGATTGTCAATGTTTTGTCCGCGTCAGACACAACTTCACGAGTTAATTAAACTATTTAATATGAACTTAATCAAAAATATTCACTTTCTATATGATTAAGAGAATGTTCTAGTTTAACATATATTTTTTTTTCAAATCATTTACACTGCACATTTAGACGTGATTGTCAGTTTAAAATCTGTAAAAGTCGTTTAAAAGCCCCTTAAAATAGGCATTTTCTGTTGACTGAAATATAAAAAATAGTTTGCGTTCAACATCATTAAACTTCATATCTTCATAACCACGCGGACGAAGTCGCGGGCAACGGCTAGTACTATTATATGAATCATGATATACATAATATGATACAGAGCTTTCAACATTTCAGTTTATTATCTAGTATCTTTTTCTGCAGATTTTTCCACAGAATGCACTTTACTAATCTTTATTATTGTTCAATGATTAGAACTTAAAAAGATCTGTGTACGCCTGTTAACGTTGTCTTCGCTTACCGTACTTAGGTACTTGAAAATTCTTTCAAAGTGAAAATTGCATTAGAGCACTACCAGTTCCCGGGCCATGTTACACTTGCAGACAGTCATCTCGCCAACATAAACATGCGCATGTGTGCTTTCCTCGCACTTGCAGAGATAAGTGAGCACGTAAATGTCATAATTATGCTGCGGCGGTCTCGAACAGGTTCCACTAAGTAGGTTTAATTACGTAAACGTGATCCCGTCGCTGCTAACTGAAGTGTCTCTTGTCTCGAAGACAAAGGAGTCCGGCTCGTCACGCGCGGTGCGCTGCCTGCACAGTGCACTGTCTGATCTGCACTCAGCATCGTTATAAAGGCCTTATTACACTTGGCTAAATTCAGTTACTACTTACTACTACTACTTACTTAGGTACTGAATGCGAATGCGATTACACTTTACTGAATTTAGTCGACTTAATTTAGCCAAGTGTGATAAGGGCTTAAGCCCGTGATGAAGTTCACTGATAAACTCGGCTCGCCTTGCGTACTTGGGATGAGACCTAAGACTGTAAAACCATGAGACTACATGTAAATGGTAATTAAGTAGGTCAATGAATGCGAGAGTAATAGGATCTTGTTTGTCTACCAAGCTTCTTAATTCATTCTAATGCGGGTAGTTTTCTACATGTTACGGTAGTAAGTACGTAAAGTAGGTAGGTAAGTACCTAATAAAAGTCGCGTCGTGGCGCCTTTGCAGATGTGAGATGAGCCAAGATAATGCGCTACGTGCGTGAGTAGGAAACATAATTGCTGCGTTTTTCTTTGATCCGTCGTGATCAGCCTTTTATTAGCTACATTTTGTTAATTACTATTTACATTACTGCTTACATCTATCCATCTACGGGGATCTGTAGAAGGTCACATGCCAGCTCAACGCCATTCCTAAAGATTGAACGCGACTAGCCTGTATAGCCAGTAGTACAGGTAACTAAGCACATGACTTCCGATTTTCCGGACCCAGCCAGTTTATCTGGTTACCTGCGCTTCGTTTCTCCATTTATGGTTCCCACTTAAGGACTTGAGCTTTTCATTTTCGCAATTCAAAAGACATACTTCGCTGGTTCCTCTCCGGATATTTTTATTTTTTTATCGGATAATAAATTATGTTAATATAATATCATTGGTTTATCCTCTCGAAGAAACCCGAACGAAGGTCGCTGCGCGGCTTGTAAATTTGAGACTACAACTATTCGAGTCTATGTATCGGCAGTCAGCACGCACCGTAGATCAGGTATTTAGGACTCCCAAGTAGTGCTTCCTATGGAGCGCAGTATACTTGGTGTTAAATTAACCGATCGCATTCGAAATACCTACCACACTGCGTTCCAAAACACAGATCGTTGACGTTTCTCAAAAGGCTGCCCAGCTTAAATAGGACTGGGCTGGACATGTCTGCCGCATGCCGAACGCCTATGAGCCCGTAAATCCCAAAATTGGTGCCCTGAAATGACGAGACGGGGCCACGGTAGACCACGCAAGAGATGGCGGGATGACTTTGATAGCTTCCTTAAGAATTGGCAAGACATAGCTAAAAGTCGAGACCGATGGAAGGAATGGAGGGAGGCCTTTGCCCTACAGTGGGACAGTAGGTAGGTACAGGCTAAATATAATAATATAAGCAGTCCTTCCAGTATGTGAACTAAAACCTGCTACAGCCTAACATTGTTTAAGTGAATCAAAAGGTAGGTACCTACGCACCCTTACATTACATATTTATGCAGGTGAGCGGTAATGTCCATACGTAGCTGTCAGCCTTATTAGGCGTAGCGTAGTAGATGATCTGGTGCGCGCGCGCCGCATGGCCGACTTGACGCGGTGACAACGCGCGTCGCATTGTACTTAAGAACCTGTGTATCTTGATTTAGATGCAAACCGTAAGCCGTAACCCGTAACTTAACCAACAATAATAATATTATTGTACAAAGATCTAGTTTTCCCTTCTTTTCGCGGTTTCGTGATGTCATTTAATTTTGTTTATTTTACAAAGATCGGTAAAAAATGTCACATAACATTGAATTCAAGTAGCACGTGACGAGTCCGTGCAACTACAAACATACAACGGTCCACGTCCAACACATCTCAGTCGACAGAAATAAATTATCTGTAGGTACCTAGCTACCTAGGCTACTTTGTAAGTATTTTTTTCTATAAATTGTAACGACAGCGCTGACGAATCGCCAACCAATTTTATGTACCTAGGTAGTTACCTCTCGACACTCAGAAAAATAAGTAACAAAGTAAAAACTCGGCAAAAACGTATATAACTCACGTCCTTCTCTTACATTACCTTGTCTACCTGCTACAGATTGTAAGTTTGGTAGGTCATCATTGAGATATCTTTTTCGGAGTGATACTCTTTTCATCAACTTTGTATTTTAGACAGCGAAGTGGCAAACACTAGTTTTTGCTGCGGTGAAACCTAAGCAGCGGTTAGCGGTTTCTGTATTGCTGCACTTACAATACATTTTGGTCGAAATTTGCTTTGAAATCAACCTTGGATGTAACGAGATTAATGATCAATTTAGAACTATTTGTTAGAACCTGCGCAATCATTGTTCAATTAGGTGCATTATGTTACGAAAATGTTATTTTCCAGCGTAGTTGGCGCGTGCTATTGAAGATGCTGTTTGGGCAACTCGGCCATAAAGATCGTAGTCTAAGTAGGTACCTACCTTACTCTTTGCGAAGTGAATCACACTTCATAATAGAGCATAGTATACATATAGGTACCTATTTATTGCAATGATAGCGACCGAGTAAACTGAATCATTGAGATTTTAATGTGTGCGATGAATGAGAAGTTAGCCGTCAAAAAAAATGTTGCAAACAGGAAACACATTCAAATGAAGCAAGTTAAAAAACCTCTTATATTAAATACGGTAAACAAAATACACTTCAAATGATGTCGAAATAACAGTAATTTGGTGAAAACCTCGTATCTAATAGAATAGGCTCCACCCATCCATTCCATACTAATACGATAGGGGCAGCAGTGAAGCAATGTTACGAAATCGCACAGGTATAAATTACAGGCGGCCTGAAAGAGCGTGAAGCGGCGCGTGCCAGCAGCGTCTCCATCGCCGCGTGTCGGAGGCTCACCTGTCCGTGAAAAGCGGCATTCTATTTGAGTTCCTGCTGCGCCTGGGACGTGCTGCACTTTTTGTGCACAATTTGTCTCAAGGTTCCGCGATTTACTAACTAACTGAATAGATAATTCTATTGATTTGATATGTTTTCAGTTTACAAGATCTCATCAGATAGATTGAGAAAAATCACTTTGTTACAGTTGGACAAAAAGGTTCTGTTTTTCTTTTGTGGTTCAGAACCCTAAAAAGGATTTAAAAAATCCCAAATAACTACTTTCCAGTACCTACAGTATTTGAGAAGTTTTCAGAATCACACACTAAACCAAAAAAAAAGTAAATGTGAAAAGCATAAAGTGGCTACCACGTAGTTTTCTAATTCATCTACACGAAAATGTAATTCGATAATTTTTTATATCAATGATCCGAGTCCTGGCCATTCGTAACGAGCCCGCCAGTCTTCTTTACGCAATGAAGTGTGATCAGATGCTGATAAATACAATCCTACTTTTGTAAAGAACACTGAACTACACTCGGAAAGTTAATAGGTGTAGGAGGTATCTGCAAGAAGTTTTTGGCACATTGTCAAGTGGAATTTCTCATGGAAGTATTGTTTATTCAGTTTTTAGCAGACTGGCTAGATACTAGTGCACCGATTACGTCACGTAACCGATACACAAATACACTAATAAATTCCTCAAACTCTCAACATCGCAACTTTGTGGCACAAAACAAAACCTAATTGCTGTCTTTTGCTGACCGACAACATTGAAAGCTAGTCAAACCCTTGAGAAAATATTATCCTCTGGACAATTTCACACCACGAAACCCAACAACGTTTCGTCGAGAATTTTAGTATTGGGCCCAATTTTCTGCGCTTCCCATTACCTACGAAACTTGTAAGCTTATCTCAAGCAGGTGTTTTAAATTATGCGTAGGTGAAGAAGACCCGCACGGAACAGCCGTGGTACGAGCGCCTGTCCACGAAGACTCCGGTGGACACAAAAAAGTTTGATGCCCGTTTACAGGTGTGGATACAGGTCTAGTGGTGTGGTGGTGACAAATGAACACTAACACTCGGCGGATTGGACCCCAACGAACTAACACGACGTGGTCGCAATGAGTCGCAACTAGCAGCGCATTGCCCCTGTATTATTGCATCGTACAAAAAATTGTAACAGTTTTTATCGAATAATTTTGGTGATTGCTCACCTTAATACTTGTAACAGTTGTAACTAATGTGTGCACTGAATTCAGTTTCACTTAATTATTTTTGTATGATTTATAGTAAGTAATTTCATAATACGCTGGAATTAAATGGCGATTCAAACATGAAAAGGTGTAACTTCATCTATTTGCATATTCATTATCATTGTCTGATATGGAATAATAACGTGTAACTTTATGAAGATGGGATGCATATTATTAGTAGTAGACACAAGTTGTTAACAAGGCGGTGGTGGTTCTTTTTTATTTCGATGCTTATTCATTTATTAAAAGAAATGTCCACGCTTTCATATAACACGCAGTAGGAAATGTACCCACTAATGTATGGTATTCGGCAGTTATTGCTCAAAACTCACTGATGCAGCGAAACGGAATGGCACTCATAAACTCACAATGTTGGAATAAGGAAAGACTAGACAAAGTTACTTTGAGCGGTCTTTACCTCATAGGAAAGCCAAATATTTTTATGGAAATAGAAGAAAGTCGCGTGATCCAAGTCCTTGTAATGTATTTTCTGTGTTCCCGGAGACTAAGGCTCAACCTTTTTGAAGGGTCTCGTAAAGAGCGACTCTAGCAGTTCAAATTCATCAGTCACACACGCCACTTTACCAAAGGTAATTCGCTGCAGTGTTACATCGCTGCTGTCTTCGTCTCCAAACGGTCCATGAGAAGTCATGGCAGACTCGTACATGTAAGAAGCGACTTGGTCCCGAGAGTTGGACAAACTACAGATAAACCGTCTGACGTCTGACACGCATCATTTATAATAACTTCATCGCAAAGTAAATCGCTGTCTACGTTCGCTGTCTAAGTTTCCTCGCTCTCTGGTCGATAACATTCGGCTCGACGGTTGTAGTGCACCTAGCTGTATTTTTGTAGATTTATTTGATCGTCACCTTTGTTCGGTGGCTTCTTTGTATTTAATCTTTGAATCGAAATCGTTCTAGCATTTTCTTGTTTGCCAACAAAAAGAGTAGCTAATGCGGAAGAAACTTCATTTAATTCATGTGGCCTTTTTTAGCAACTAGAGATTCGCGTGAAATTGCGATCCCTATCCTGTAATTAACTATACCTGCGCTTTGGAGATGGTAATGGTGTGAAGTATGAAACAAATGAAATGCTAATGATTTTGCAAGTGTCAAACTCAGATTACTAAACATAAGGCTGATAGATCGCGCGGAACACTGAGAGTGAAGCCAAAAAAGCAAATACAAATTCAAAAGCGAACCTACAACGCGCTTCGTGCTGTACGGACACGAGTCAGTATAGCACGTCGTTAAAAAATACAAATTAAAACCGAATACAATCACGAGATTGTAGGTATTCGATTTTGAATTTGTATTTGCTTTTTTGGTTTCACTCTCAGTGTTCCGCGCCTATCTGCCTTTTGTTTCATAATCTGAGGTGCCAAAGCGCATTCTTTTATTTTGCCGCCTGATAATGAGCTCTTCATTTGTTGCGTACCATCTGAAGAGCCTTCAGCTGCTGTTTGTGTAACATGTGTTGTTGTGGCAGGTGGTGAAGGTGTGGCCGGAGCGCGGCGCCGTGCAGGTGTACAACCCCAAGGGACAGGACAAGATGTTCACGTACGACGCCGCCTACGACGCCGGCGCTGACACACAGACCATGTACGACGAGATGGTGAGTGTACTTATCATATATTTATGTAGTGTGACACTTACAGGCAGGGGAACTTAGGAAAGGGTTTATTACTTACAGTCTAATGAAAATTTGCAGCATCACGCGCATCCATTAAAGCCGTTAGTAGTGGTATTAGAGCTACACCTGTCCGTATAATGGAGCCATGTTTGTTTAGGTCCCTTCAAACAAGAGTAGTGTAATTATCGTTCCAACTTGTACTTAATATCTTATCGTCAATACTATTAGATATCTGTTGATGATGACGATAACAAAAGGCAATATTACCAATTATTTTCCACATGATAAAAATATACAGAAATCCCACTCCATACAATTTACTAGAGCAAGTTCATCTTTCCTACCAGCTAAGTAGGTATTTAGTGCTCAGTACGTACTTACCAAGGCTAAAAAATCGCCGTCGGTCTGTATGTAACTATTGCCCGCGTAGAGGGTTCACAAGAAAAAAACGTTTACTCTGCAGTTAAATAATAACTTTGATTTGTATTGAGCAATAAAGCTACCAGGAAGCTTAATTTTTCTCTTCAGCTTTATAATACTCGTATTAGTATAGATACCATGCATAGAGTTCGTGAACACGCTAATCTCAGGATCTACTGGTTCGAATTGAAACATTCTTTTTGTGATGGATTGTCAGTTCATTTATCAAGAAAGGCTATAGGCCCATGCGAAGCCGGGCCGGGTCGCTAGTTTGTTATACTACTGGTGGAACAAATCCCATGCGCGCATACAACGTGCAGAATGACTGCTGGTCGCTGCACAGCCGCCCCACATCAGCCAAGGTGAGGGTCACGACTCACGCGCTATCGACTAGGTAATCACGATTATTTGGACAAACACGCGACTTTGCCAAACCTTTGTGTATTATACGAGATATTGTAGTGTACTAACTTATTCTCAACAATTGTTTCCACTGTCTTCTGATTTTTGCAATATCTTCGTACATTTTATAAAGTATTTTATAGCTATTGAGAAAACAGGGCCCATTAATAATTGAGTGCGCGTCTAATACGATCACTCAGTGATTTACTGCAGTTATTTTTATCTCGTATGTTTACGAGGCTTCATGAAATTTCATCACTATAAATATTTTGTATAATAGCTCCAAGTCGGTCCAGCTGTCTTCGAGTAATCGGGGAAATAACATAAAAAAAATAAAAGATTCCGACGATCTGAGATCCTCCTCCTCTGTTTAAATCGGTTAAAAATTAGTCTTATATTCCTTGTCTTCTGCATGTAAATTGTATATCTAGGTGTGTACTATATTAACTCTTTCCTGTCTCTGACAGTGTATAATGATTCAAACAATATAAAGGGTAATTTGTGGTATTGTTCTATAATCTGCAACAAAATATAAGTTATAGTACCTAGTAAATTAGCGCATGTTTTGTTGAGTGTTAGCAGTGCTAGTAGGAATTGTGTCAGTTTCAGCGGAGCGTTGTATAATACATAAATATCGTAAACGTATGAAGGAGAAATCTGTGTACGTCCGCGGACACCGCATTCCCCCGCGCTATTACGCACGCCGCCGCCGCCGCGCCCGCCACCGTTCAACCACTGAGTTGCCAAAAATATTACACCAACTCACACCAAGCAGGCACTGACAGAAGCTCCAGCATCCCATACAGTACCTGATATCATACAAATTACATTAATGATAATCGATGAGACAAACAGTCATAGTGATCTGGCAAAGCCTTTGCGAGCTTTGTGTTGAACCGGGCGCGGCGGCCGTCGACGCGTCGTCTGTCGGTTATTTTCACGCATTACAGTGAATGTAAAACTATGTTAAGCTTCTGTATTGTAATACTTAGCACGCTTTGTGCTCGATGTGACACGAAGTTTTAGAAATGTTCAGCACATTGGAACATTCCCGGGAATGTACTGCTTTATAAATGAGCAGGTGGACATGTGAGCTATGCATGAAATTCTTGACTAACCACGTGATAATTATATTGATCTGTAACACGCTGCGTTCTGTAATTATTTATTTGATAATTACATGACAATGATAGTGATTAAGATCGTGAGATGATCGAGCAGTCATCCGTCGCTTCTTTATGGAATTGTTATGTAAATAACTGAGATTCGGGATAAGCTAACAAGTGCTGAGTTTTCCAAGCAAAAATTCTTTTAATATGCTTTTTTGTCTACGAAAGTAAACTAAGCAGCTTTGCCAACAACAGCTCACTTTGAATGACCCATTAATTATGTCAACTATAATCCGTGGTCGTGGTGCTTGGCAACTAACTGGGCTTTCCCCAGTTGTAAACGTCCCTTTCTGCCTATTGCCCTAGTTCTGTTCTGTCTGTTTGGAGGGAAGTGGAAAAATATGTGTTTCTTACTACTCTGCTGTTCTTTTCTGATTAATTTCGTTGCGGGATCCAAGACAGTTGAATCGTTTCTCCGGGACTCGTCGAGCTTCATTGCTCTGGCGCTTGTCTGGCGGTCGCCACTGTTGATTCTGGCTTACAGGAGTTGCAGTGGTTTGGGAATAGTGCGGCCGACTTATTATAAAAAAAGGCTTTGCCACATTAATAATTAAAAATTAGATTTGCATAAAAAAAGTTCCAGACAAAGAGTATTTGAGGCAGTCAAATGATGCTAATCATATAATAGCGTGCGGCGGCGGCGTGGAGTCCAAATTGAACAGTACTTGTGAACATTACAATGGTGACACGCGACAACGACCTGCAGCCAGGCGAGCACGTGGGAGGACGAGGAGCTTCACCTCTCCGGATATTCGTACTCGTCGCACTGGGGTTCATGCATTTGTAACAAAAATATAGGCATCTGACATTGGTACCACTGATAAAGGATTCCTACTTCTTATAGCAAATAGCCACTAACGTCTAACGTTGTGCTGAAATTATTAACCAGTTAGCAATGAGCCTCCACGAATAACGATGCAGCTCAATACAATATTCTTTAGTTTGAGCCCTCTCAATGTTTCAGTTTGCTTTGCAGACTTACAAGAAAAGGCCGTTGAATGCGAATGCCCCCTTAGCTCATTCATTTGTGAATCCGTACCGTAATGTGACGGGTGGGCTTACTCTGAGGTGACTGCTCGCATCGTCGTCGGGTTATTAATGTTGTCCAGCTGATCGCTTGGCAGTGCGGCCGCTCTTGAGCTTGACTTTGAAACACTACGATCCTGTTCACGGCGCGTTATGTACACGAGCGCTAACAACCGTGTTTAATATTCTTCCGTGATGCATGGCTTGCTAATTGACGCGGATATTTTTCGTGTGCCGCATATTCTGAGTAGTGAACTAAATTAACGCTATAATAGCGATGCAATATCAAGAGCTACAAATACATATAGATGTGAGTACATAATCTCAATGTCAATTAACGTGTAGTACAGTATGGTTCAGTCGCCGCTCGAACGCGGAAGGTACCATCTTGCTTGCGTCCTACACGAGCTTGTCGTCCGTTCCACTTTCAAGTGTCGCCTTGACGTGATCGAAGGTCCCTCCAATGCTAGAGGTTTTCTTCAAGCGCGGTGTAGGTGGTTGTGAACAAGAGTAACCTCGACGCATCAATATGGGCGTTTGTTTTGTGTTAGGGATTAGTAATCCATTGTATAGCACTATAATAAGAAACAACAGATAGCTACCCCGCACGTAGACGCGATGACTCCTCAAAGCCGCCTGTAGATATACAAGAGAGATACAAAAACAATCACAAGTAGTATATATAAACTGTCACGTCAAAATGAACGGTGTAAGATTTCCCGAGACACTATTTTCAGAATCAGATTCAAAAGTTGTCATGTTCTTGCCGTAGTTTAGCGTCGCTTACTACCATGACCATATATTGTACTCATTGAACATGACTTCTAATTTTTCACACGGAAGATATTCTCGTCGCAATTTATATGTTTTTTATGGCAAAGTACTTACTTGCTTAAAGTTATTACCTATTTTATTACAGTTCATACTACAATGTGTTTTGTGTCGCTAGTCTCTGGCGTCACGTAGGTACAGCGTGCTAGTTATGCGGTTAATGTTTCATTCAACATTATTTGAGCTGTATGTGTTTTCCAATTGCTCTGAAAAACTATACATTGTTGAGCGATCGCCTATAATTTTCGGCGCGTCCGCCGACAATTCGCAACACGAAGTGTACTGAGTGCGCGTGGTGTGACCTGCGGTGGCAAATGTGGCAATGTATTGAAGTACAAAAGACCTATAATAGTGTAACAGGTGATTGAACTTGGTACGGGCTACCGGGCTGGACTACGGATATGGTTCGCTTTGTACATATTATTCTGTTCGTTTAATGTTTAGCCGAACGGATTGTGTATAAAGACTACTGTTTCTTAAACAGTAGTCTGCTGAAAATTTAGTCCGCCCCGATTTGATCGTCTGTTAATTCATTAGATACAATCCACTCAAACATTAAACGAACGGGACAAGCAAACTTCTACAGAATGTAACAATATTTAGCTTTTGTCCGGTGTTTGTATAGGCTTGATTTCTAAAAGATTCTCTTGAACCTTCTGCGTGTGTATGCAGCGGCACGCGCGGTCGAGGTTAGCCGTAGTAGTAGCAGTAGCTGTGCGCGCTCAAAGCTTACCGTGACGCAGCTCCTTTACATCGTATCGACCTTTTTCAGAGCGATGATGTGTTTGCAGTTATCGGCGTTCATCAAATACTATTTATCTGAATGAAGTCATGCTTGTGATACGGACGGTATCATATGCAATCTGTTACTGATATTACTAGCATTTTCGTTATGCGGTCGACTGTTGTTTATATTTGTACGGATTCGTTTTTATGGTTTCGTAATCAAAGTTTGCTCAACGGGACCCCTTTGCTAAGTCTCCACTGTCCGTCCGTCTCATCCGTCTGTCTGTCAACGCGCTGTATCCTGTATCTTTTGAACCCTAATAGGTGGTGGTAGGAACACTTGAAATTATTACAGAGTGTGTTATATACTATAGCCGCGATAACAAGTTCCAAATAATAAAAATATAATAACGTGTAATGCAATGAACATGTTTTTTAGGCGGTTTTTTTTTCGATCCTCCGATTCCGGTAGGTACAAGATGTAGTTCTATTGACATGTGCATGTGCGAGTCCGACTCGCACTTGGCCGGTTTTTAAGGTGTGGAATTATAGTATATTTTGTTTTTTCGGGTGTGGGATCGGGACCGCAGTTTCGGATTCCATCTTTAAATACAATAATGGAATCCGAGCCGTGGTCCCGGTCCCGGTAACCCCGCGACCGTTCATTGTATCGTATTGACTTTTCCGCCTGATAAATATGAATGAAATGAAAGCGCTCATTTGCAGACACCAAAAACTACATCACACCTGTGATCACATAACAGTACATTATGATAGACGTGAGCTAATGTCACGTTTCATACGACGTTTTACAACACACTAGCATTGGTGCTAATGTTTAGAAAAAGTAAAAATCTTTTTCTATTTACGCTTTATCTTTCGAAGTCCTACATTAACGTTAATAAGTAATAAACACAAATTTAGGATTTTGGCTTAATTCTGAAGTCTACGCGGCCTAAGGCCCGGACTCCACCGAAGCGGAGAGGAGAGGAGATGACTAGTAAACAACCAATGGGACACTGTATTGCGTTGAAGCTAAGCGGTGAGATGTGAAAATAACGCAAGCCGATTGGTTGATCGAGACATCTCCTCTCCTCTCCGCTTTGGTGGAGTCGCGGGCAGAAGCTTACGTAAAAATATATTTTTTAATATATCATTTCATCATCATGCGGAGATGGCGGGATGATCTGGACTTCTTCGATAAAGACTGGTCCCAAATAGCCCTTAATAGAGAAAAGGAGAGTGGAGAGGACTTTGCCCTGCAGTGGGAAAATACAACCTGAAAATAAATAAATAGTACTTATATCATTTAACATTTTAAACAATTCTCAATGTTTACAAGCAGTTAGCAAAACCGAACAAGTGAAAGTAATAGGTGATACAAACTGAATATTTTGATTCATTTATATCATACTTAGAACTCGTGGCTAAGTTAAAGCAGTACAGATCGATTGGTCAAAGGTTAAACTACGCTTACCGCGGTCGGTCTGTGGATGGGTGACCATCCCTTTCATACCGAGTTTCGAGCCTCGGAAAGCACGTAAAGCCGTTGGTCCCAGCTGTCATTTGTAGATCTTTGGCAGTCGTTATGGGTACAGTCAGAAGCCAGAAAGTCTGACAACCAGTTTACCAAGGGGTATCAAGGGGTGTTAGTAACGGGGTTGTGGAGGTCCGATAGGCAGTCGCTCCATGTAAAACACTGGTATTCAGCTGCATTCGGTTAGACAGGAAGCCGACCCCAATCTTATAGTTGGGAAAAGGCTAGGCAGATGATGATTTATATATCATACTTAGGTACTAATGTTAATTTATGATCTTCACCTTCAGCGTACTTTTGAAGTAAGGTGAGCCAGCCTCAGTGGTGTGTAAACCTTCTGTCCTTGTCCCAGGTGCGTCCCCTGGTGGCGTCAGTGCTGGACGGGTTCAACGGCTGCGTGTTCGCGTACGGGCAGACGGGCACGGGCAAGACGCACACCATGGAGGGCACGGCCGAGCACGAGGGCATCATCCCGCGCGCCTTCCGCCACATCTGGGCACACATCGAGAACAGCGCCTCGCCCGACGTCACGCACCTGGTCTCCTGCTCCTACATAGAGCTGTATCTAGAGGACGTCAGGGACCTGCTCTCCAAGGACTGCAAGAAGCTCACTATCAGGGGACAGGTACGGTACAGTCTGTCTAGACAAGTATTCTCGCCAAGTCAATTCTTAGCTGTGTAAGTAGTTACTGACTAATTACAGTATACATTCTTGCCGTGTTTTTATGTAGATCTACACCTTTTCTTGGACTCACTGTTATTTAAGTAAAGCTAATATTAGTACTTGAATAATGACGGGTGCGCTGTGAGCCTGCTGTGACCACCATAGTCATCTGTGTCACGGTCATGTTTTATAACTTGTTTTACAAACTGTCAGCTTTGTTGTATTTGACATCATTATTCGCATTTCCATAAGTGTGTGTTCAACAATGGTAATTTCCAGTCAATAGGTTTCATGAATGTTTTGGAACAATTATCTTTACAATTCGTCAGTAATTAGGTACAATGGCGGCAATTGTACGGAAATTTATTTACGTTACATTTAGCAATTTCCCTCGGTTTGTGAATACCGTTACCAATCGTATTGAATCCTTAATTACTTGCGTTCTTTTGAGTGTTTACCGTGTATGCAAAGTGATTGCGTGGCGGTGCGTTGACACTGGTCAGTAGTCGACAGCATCACAGCAGCGTGCGACTGTAGTGCAGCACGGGCGTAACGTGACGGCACACTACCCTGAGAGAAAACGCAGGAAGGTACAGGAGGATTACTCCATACAATCACAATAAAAACGTCAAAACTCTCATCAGAGGAAAATAATGCTGTCGAAAGATACCCCCTCTATAACTCCGAGCGGCTTAAAGGCTTAACTAATATGTTATGTTATTACGCAACAAGACCTACGTGTGAGTTCCTATTCGCGCGTTGTATGAGGTGAACCTTTTGTACTCTCCTTTTGTGTGTCAAGTATTTGTTCGACAAATATATAATTGCACAACCATGACGGTATGATATAACAGATAATTAGTGCTCGGTGATGCCCCAACGACCAATATAATACGTTACATTAGCGCAGAATGCTGACCCACCGTCCACAGAACACATTCATGAATGTTTACAATGAAGGATTGTTCAACATTTTCAGTCTGTCAAAATTCTTTTGAGCACAACAATGTGTACGGAAAAGATAAACAGCAATTGTTTTCAATGCATTGAAAGCCTTGAAAGTATTATCCTGTGATAATAGAACTTTAAACGATATTTGTCGTTAGTCATTTCTGTCCACTTAATAGAAGTTAACAAGATATAAATAAACAAATAACTTTGAATCAATTGTCACGTATTTCCCCTAGTAAATGTTTTGTTATTCGTTGTCTATAAATACTATAGTACTGCGCGAGTACACGCGACACTTTTTTTTCGGTAGGGGTCACGCTATGAGCTATTTTGAATGCTTAAATGCGAATCTCGCACACCCGGCCATAGGCAGAGGTGGAACACCGCGGTGGTTTTAGCCGCTAAGAGATCCACGATGGAGAAAGTCCATGAAAAAGAAAAGGGTCACGCTATGCTTCAGGCCAATACCTTCCCGGGTGCGATGAACTGGTACTCCAACAGTCCAGTCCCCAGCCAGACGTCGTTAGAGAACATCCAGTGGTTTTAGTCAGGAAGAGTCTGACAAACCCCTCCCTGTCGCCCGCCACAGGTCAGAGCAGATACAGGAGGCTATGTAAACAAAAAAAGATGTAGATTACCGTGCGATCACTATGACGCTGTGAACTCGCACGTCACTGCTCCGCTATGGTCGTAGCTTCCTCCCATTCTTATGATTATTGTGTTGTCGTAGCACTTGGCTGCAAGCCAAAACGATTCAACTGTATTATCGAATTTAATATAATACCGAATTACGTAACTGAACGCATTTTTAACTGACTTTAATAAAGGAATGGTTTTTCAATGCGACCCATATGTTTCTTATCTTCTGCTTTTCGTATCTCCGATTTTCTCAATCGAATTCTATGATTATCTATTTTGTATTTTTGTATCAGAGGGTAACTTTCAGTACGGTCCCATATTCAAATCGTAAAGATCTGATAGAGTCCTAGAGATAAATAATTAAACTCCTCAATAACGATCACCCAGTAATAATATCCTCCCGACCGAATTTCGGTGACGGCGCAGGCTAATCTAAATGGAACTAGCCACCTACGCAGAAGATATTGCATAGTGCACAATTGTGTGCCCAAACACATGTGCATACCCTAGTCCTAACTTCCTAAGGGCTCACGCAGACTTCCTGTACCATCAAATCTACGACAACCAAAGGACCTCCTTGTAGCACTCCGTGTGTGTCACAAAAAAATGCAGACTTCATTAAAGTAAGACCTAACAGACTTCGTATCGTGCGTCGCGGACTCGATGGTACAAAAAGTCTATCGTCTGCTTGAACCCTACCTGTCATAGTCCGATGGGACGGCACTCCGACACGATCGGAGAGAGATACCTAAGGCCCCAGTAACGCTTTAGCCCGACCCGGAATGGACCCTGGGATCCCACACTAAGCGCCTTTTCAGTCTCGTGCAGGAGATGAGGTCATGAAATACATTAATTTGCTAGTTAGATTATTTGGTGATACCGTTTCTTTTCGGAATATGCCCTATGTGAAGATTGTCAAATAATAGTCTGTATCATAGAAATGCCATCGTCAACGATCAGACAAATCACTGCAGTAAGTGCGTTACGTAGACCTTCTCCCGGCATTCCGCACGATCAGATGTAGAACTGCAGGCACACTGTAGTTAGTCTGTGGGAGGCAGACGCCTCCCTTAAAGGAGGTGCCTCACCCGAACTTTTTTACAACCATAAATAAATATATGACTTCATCGACGAATATGAAGTGACGCACCTGTGTCGCCGTTTAGATGAGACACGCGACTAATCAGATGGTTTAAGCAGGTCATGTCAATTTTCTAATTTATGTGAGCAAACGAGGGTCATCCTTGACCATCGCCGCCAACCCCACCAGCTCCGCACAGCCGACCATGCGACAGGCTGATACATTACTGTGGGCTTTATTTTATAGTCGACGTGTCGGTGCGGCGGGTCAAGGGAATTCATGCGTTTGCACGCATACAACAAATGCTAACTTTTCTATATTAGGCAATAGCGAACAATTGATACTGTTTTAGGACAAGGACGGACCTATTCGTTATCAGCAGTCAGGTATTCAGCGATCAGCAGCGAAACTAAACGTTGACCACACTCAACTTGGACTATTCCAAGTAACGTGCGAAGGTTTCTTCGTGCGATAATAATTGTGTTACCTTCCTTTTTCTGAAGGAAATAGATTTCCTTTTAAAGATAATTGTTATAACTTGAGTTTCTAAGGTCACCCAGGATTTGGAAGTCAAACCTGATTTGTTATGAATCACAGCTATGTTTAAGTTTTGTACCTATGTTTATTTAATCTTCGCAAGGTTTTTGTTCCTAAATCAATAGAATATTTTGTGAAAGTAACTAGTCCAGTTACTTGATAAAGTCTAGCTTTAAACTTTATAGTAACGACAAGGGTGGTTAGGTAGTGTAGTAGTCAATAATGGTTAAGTGTAATAACATGTGTCGCCGCCGCGCGCCGGCTGCCGGTCGCCTGTCGCCTGGCGACGACGGCAGGACGGCTACTCAAACAATAGCACATGCGGTACAGTATGTATGTCTACGTAGTTATGATAACCTAGTACCTAGTAGTGCTCCACGCGTGTGGCGAAAACGAAAGCACTACAAACTAGCAAAAAATACATTTGCAATAATGGACTCAATTCAGTTTATTACACACATTATGCATGACAATCATTATATTTTGAAACTAGCATGACTCATCGCATCATATATTGTAACTATAGTGTGGGTTACGCAGTATATCATAGAAATAAGTAATAATTTGTTCTATTTAAGTATGAAGTACAAGAGCTGCCATTCGCAATAACTCACAACCTTGGTATGCGTCACTCGGATGCGTCCGAAAATGTCTGCTTTCTGCATCGCATTGTGCAAACGATTACTTTACGTAATACACCTCATTTAAGAATGTGTACCTTTATGCAACACATAGTGTATTATTTTCAGGCTAGCCTTATGCACTTGTTAGCTCAGTTCGATAATGTCCTAGCAGGCACACTTAAGATCAAGGCCGCAATTAAATACACATTAAAAACTGACATTACAACACGATAACTCTAAAATTTTAATTCGGTAATTCATTCCGGGTTTTATTAGTTTCTTGAAATCTAACTCAATGCGCATTAAGACAATTGCGTACTCTACAGGTGTATTTTTGAAATGGCATTTCAGGACGTAAACTAAAACTATGATAAATAATTAATTATTTGCAAAATTAGCCTTTGCATCTATTTTAGAGAATATTATCTTAAATAGCTGGCATGCAACAATAATTTTCAAAATTGGCCTAGTTCTGTAGATATTGGAATGTAGGCATCACTTTTCCAAAACGACCGTGTGAGACAGTGACTGACAAATTAACAAAGTAGCACTTGTCTAATTACGATGGGGTAGCTCTTAATGATACAACCGTCATTAAGTACAATAGTGCTCATTACCGTCGTTTCACTTTCTTTGCGCAGTGGCCGCTAATCTGTATCTCGTTAGTGTTTCAGTTTTCCTACGTTGTACACTGTACACATTCACTCTTCGACGATCATGTGTCCTGATACTCGACGTGGATGTTGTAGAACTGTGAACCTCAACATCAAAGTAATTAATATTTACAAACACCCGCCTCAATAGAATCAATTATTCTACTGTGAATAGTTTCCGTCGGTTGTGTTCGCCCTTAAACCGGCTTTTGCAACATCCTGCGCGGTCTCCTTATCCATGGTCGTTTATTTATATTTCTTAGTTTATTTTTGGATAATTTCAGTTTTGTTTATATTTCTTGCTACCAAATCTTCTTATCGACTTCTGGTATCTCTCCTAAAAGCTGTTCAGTTGTGTTACCAGGATCCGTTACTTCACATTCCCTGCAAAACTTGAAAGCAACATAATTCCAGGAACTAAACGGGTTCTACATCCCGGAGATGACGTCGGTGGTGTGCAAGAGTGCGGTGGAGATGGTGCGGGTGATGCGT
The DNA here is from genome assembly GCA_947361185.1 of Charanyca ferruginea. Taxonomy (NCBI): domain Eukaryota; kingdom Metazoa; phylum Arthropoda; class Insecta; order Lepidoptera; family Noctuidae; genus Charanyca; species Charanyca ferruginea. Next base: position 299,113 of record OX376065.1, read on the forward strand.
GCGGGCAACCGCAACCGCGCGTCCGGCCGCACGGACATGAACGAGCACTCGTCGCGCAGCCACGCCGTGTTCCTCGTCACCATCGAGACGGCGCACCGCAAGACCAACCGGATACGGTGAGCATGGACCTAAAACTAACCAAACGTACATTACGAACTATTCACAGTAATCCGTATCAAATCAAATTTACAGGAGATTTTTAAATGTCAAGGAGTCAAACAAAACAACCCCTATTAACAAGGGGGTTAACGAAATCGTAGGTATCATCAAGCGTTTTACTACAGTCACAGTCAGTCAGAAAGTTGAAGGTATCGGTAGATCAAGCGATTCAATTAGAATCAAATGCAACAGCTCACATTTTAGAACCCATTAAATAATGTTAATTGTAATCCGTGGTGCTTGGCAACTGGGCTTCTCGTAGTTGTAAACGTGTCTTTGTACCCATTGACCTAGTTCTGTTCTGTCTCCTGCTTGATTTGGAGAGAAGTGGAAAATATGTTTAATCCTCTGCTGTTCTTTTCTGATTGATTTCGTTGTGGGATCCAAGACAGTTTATTTTTACACTTCATGCACAAAGAAGCGGGACTTGTCGAGCTTCATTGCCACGACGCTTTTCTACTGGTCGCCACTGTTGATTCTGACTTTCAGAAATTGCAGTAAAGCTGTCCTTAAAATATTTTTGAGCAAACCTTATACAGTAATTGTACGATAGAAGTGGTTATTATTTCACGTAAACAAATATTATCTTAACCATTTAGCATAAAATTCTTCAAATTACAAATAATCGGAAATATGAACCAGAAACGTCTTATTTGAACCGACTGCAACTGACAAACATAAGATTCGGCGATTTGTTATGATTACCTACTGAACACGAAGTGTTGTTACCTAGATATCTTTGTCAGAATCTAAAATTATGATTGGTAATAAAGGTAGTATAAACAAAGCATACAGTGAGTCAACTCGGGCGCCTGTGGCACAGTCCGCACAGTCCGCCGCGACGACGTCAGTGCGATATGATATGGGTCACTGTAGTGTGACGTCACAACAAAAATCAATACCACTTGAGGGGCAATGTTTAATTACGGGAATCGACCTTCATCCGTGTGCCCTTGACCGAAGGCAACATTGCATAATTAAATAGGCCTAGTAGTGGTCTAACCCAAGGGGGGTTAGACCCCGAACTTAAATCAATACAAAATTAACGTGATATGAAATTTTCCACATTCATTTCTCGCTCGAAAGGCTCCTGGGGGGTAAGAGTTGTATCACTAATCGCTAATACGTGAGCGTCGAGAGAGTTGTCGTCAACACTGACACCAACATTGAACGTGATTGCACACTGAAGTGTCCAAACTCAATTTGGAACAGACAACTAGGTACGAATCATAATAGTTGAATAATAAAGATGAACCCAGATCTGCATGCCCAAAAGTATAATGAACTTGTGTAGACTGAAATATTGATTTGAACACCAATTAACGTTTTAATTATGAAGCTTCAACTTCGTGGAGTGTGAAGGCTGCTAACAGAACATCTATGCTTTATTGGGTTACTCATCCCTGACCCTCCTTTGTCCCAGACGAAAAACAAAAACGTTTAATGTAAAGAAAACGTTCATTTTGAAAGTTTCTGGGCGCTCGGCCAACCTTTCTCCTAGGAAAACAGATATACCTATTAATTCGATTGGTTTTATAAAAACAAAAAGAAAGCATGAACTAATATTTTGGTATTCAAAGAACAAATAATATTTTAGTGTAAAGTGAGGAATCTTCGAACGTGTGCACGCTACAGAAATCGCAAGCTGGAATATCACGATATTGAAATGATATTCATAAAATTCCAATTTAAATTATGACAGAAAAGTTTTGGCTGGTGACTGCTTCTTGGAGCACTTGTAAGGATGTTGCTGTCTTCGCAGTCGTTGATAGTTCCATCGGCTTCGATAGTTGTTTGTAAAGGAGGTGATAACCACAAGGTCGGATCGTTTATTAAATTCATCCCAATGTGGAATTCAAATTATAATGAACAGAACATGTAGATTGTATTCGTCACCAAATTAACTCGGCTGAGCATGCGAGTGGGCGGGCTGCGGGCTGCGGGCTGCGGGCTGGGCCCGGCCGGCGCTCCCGCAGTCGGGATCACTTTAGTGATGATGCGGCAACTCCCAACTATTACGTGTTCAACCTTCAGTTGCTGAACGCCACTGGCCAGGACTGACCAATAAAAAGTCCTATAAGAGTATATGTAGTGTAGTTTTAAAACTAGTTTTTTAGTTGTGTTGATCATAAATTAAACATGAATTATTGTTCGTGGATGGATGAGTGGAGTGATGACGATGATCTTGACTTCAGGTAAGATCGTATTAACTGATTTGTATTTCGTTGTAAAATCAATCATCAACTGCGCAACTTCCACCCAACCCCCCTGAATACACGAAGCAGAAATTATGCAAATTTCCTGAAATTGTTTCCAAAACAAAACCATCCCTATCATTCCCTGCATGCTCCTTCAAATTCATTCCTCACGAAACTCATCCAGTGCGTAATGTTTTGCCGACTCGTAAATATGGTCGGTAATGCAGTTGGTTGTAAACGCTAATATATTCACGATGGGGAAGTCACGACACGCCACGTGCCCGTCTAACAACTTAAAACTATCGCCAATCAAGCACTGCGCCCGCTGCAAGTGCGAGCTCACCAGATAAGATTCGTTACTCAGAAGGCTCAGTGTGGAATGCACGACGAGCATGTGCGTGGCGGACTGTTGATGCTACATGCAATTGTTAACCGCCACAATGTAACCAAACACAAACAACAACAATCACAAATCGATCAATAGCATTCAGCCGCAAACATATTCGTAGCAACTGTAGCCACATGGGCCTTCTGAAAGTTGTTCTGAAATGCGTTGAATACGCACGCGTGCCTCACGTGACGTAACGTTATTGTTTCCATCGCCTCAGTGCTAACAATGTAATACAAGGCTGTAGTAGTTCACTGAAGAATTCATTCGGTTTCCGTATACGAGCAAAATGTCATTCCAAACCTAAATAAAACGAGATGACCTATCACTTATATTGCATATTTTCAGCTCGTTTTGATCAGAACGTTTCCCATATTGGCGGTCCTCCAAATAATACTAGCCCAGTTTTGAAAAGTGAAAACAATTTATGAACAAAACAGTTATGATTATAATATTATTATAATTATTAATTTCCATTTAACACATATTGTTCACATTTTTAAATATCTATACTATTTCGGGCGGCTGGGGTATGGTCAGTACCCGCAGGCACCCTGGGACAATCTCCCAAACGTTTGTTTGACGTACGTTTTTTGACGAACTGTTTGCTGGTGACGTACGTCACCACGCACCCCTGAATGCGTATGTGTTCGTGGGCACCACCCACAAGGACCACGGGAGAGACGGGGAGTTGAAGAGGCGGCGCAGGCAAATAAAACGCAGATATTCTTCTTGAACCTTTCTTGTCCGCAGTTTTCGGCTTGCTTCCCTTTTCTTGATGTTGCCTCTTCAACGGCTGAGCTGCGACTGACTCGAACCGAAAAATGGTTCGCCTTATATACCGGCCTGCCTTACCGGACAGAGGTCCGCGTAATATGGGCCTGTTTTGCTCGTCAATTTTCCCTTAGCCGAAAACTTTGGACCCCTTATTTTATTTATTTATTCCAATAAATCCTTACAATTTTTATCTTATTAACTAATTATGAACCTAATTAATAAAATAAAACACAAATCTTAACTATTTAATAACTTAATAAAAAAATCCTAGAACAAAAACTCGTAAAAATGTGTGATTCGCAATTTTCACTTTACATTTTTTGCTATAACTTTAAATTGGTAAGTTCTATCCTTATGAAACCTTTTGTATATACATTTTTAAATCAAGATCTAACTTTTAAGACTAAAATCAAATCGCTATGTACACAAACAAAAAATCACTTTTTCAAGTTACGTAATTATTTGGACAAAGTTACTTGAGATCAAACTTTTACTTTACAACTATCAAATAACCAGTCTTATTAGAATGAATCGCTAAAATATTACGTAAATACACCCTTATATACTAATTAGAACCTTATAAGAAAAATATCAAACATTTAAATCTAATTAGCGCCCTATATTACATACATTATTGTTGATCGTGGATCTCGTCGCCGACAGTCTCCCCCTCGTGCGTCGCACCATCCCTCTGGCTCGGCGATACTCCCGGCACCAACAGCACCACTCTCGAACTGGGTCTTCGCAGCACACCTCCTCGTGTCTCGACGTCGACGATCCTTGTCCGCCCGTCCGGTCCAGGATACACCCGCTGAATTCTGCCGCGTGGCCAGGTGCATCTCGGTAGGCTGTGGTCGACGATCAACACGATGTCTCCGACTTGCAGGTCTGCGGCGTTGGGTCTTCCCTTCGTCTTCCTCGGCAGTAGAGTGGGCAGGTATTCGCGCAGCCAACGTTGCCAGAAGTGATCGGCAAGTCGCTGCGTGGCCTTCCAGGTGTGTTTGCCCACGAGCTCGTTGTCCTCGAAGCTGCCGATTCTCGCTGCGCCGCATGATCGCCCAATGAGGAAGTGGTTAGGCGTGAGTGCTTCTTCTTCAGGGTTCTCGGAGATGTGGGTGAGAGGCCGGGAGTTGACTATGTGTTCGGCCTCTAGTAGGAGGGTGTGAAGTACCTCCTCACGTGGATGCTTCTCGTTGAGTGTGGCGCCTAGTGCGGTTTTTATTGATCGCACCAGACGCTCCCATGCACCGCCCATGTTTGGTGCACCAGGAGGGATGAATTTCCACTGCACGCCGATCTTCTCTGCTTCTGAGGTGAGGTCTTCTTGTTTCATTGTTTCTAGCGCCTCTTTCAGTTCTTTGTTGGCGCCGACGAAGTTGGTCCCGTTGTCGGTGTAGATGGTCTTCGGCATTCCTCTTCTCGCGGCGAATCGTCGTAGCGCCATAATCATACTGTAGGTGGAGAGTGATGGAGTTATCTCAATGTGCACAGCTCTAGTTGTTAAGCATGTGAACAGCGCACCCCATCTTTTCTCGTGACGTCTTGCTACGGTGATTGTCATCGGGCCGAAGTAGTCTACGCCGGTGCACGTAAATGGAGGGTTTCCGTGCATCAAACGCTCAGCAGGTAAGTTGCCCGTCGGTAGTTCTTGCGGTCTTCCTTTTCTTATCTTGCACCATTGACATTGATGTTGAACCGCCTTTATTGCTGACCTCAGTCCCAGTATCCAGAAGCGTTGCCTTACTTCGTTCATTACTGTTGCATGATTCCCGTGATTGAAGCGGCAGTGGAATTCTTCTATGATGAGTCGTGTTGTCTTGTCCTTGCTGTCGAGCACGATGGGTCGTTTGTAGTCTCTGGTGACACCCTGTATCGCGTCGATTCTTCCTTTCAGTCGTAGGAGTCCTTCTTCCAGTACTACGTCGAGCTTCTTCAACTTGCTGCTGCCCTCTAATTGCTTCCCTTGCTGCAGACACCTGATGTCTTCCTTGAAGCTTCTATCTTGACTTCTTTGTAGCAATAGGGTTTCAGCTAGCTCTAGTAGTTCTGCGCCCAACGGGATGTAGTTCCTTGCTGGTATGTTTGACGGTCGAAGTCGCTTCTCGATAATCTTCGCCTTCTTTCCTTTCGTTATCTTCCAGGTGGGATCTTCTTTACTGACGTTGACCTTCTCTTTTCTTCTGCAGAGTTGTATAAACTGCAGTACTCTCGCTGTGGCTCGCCAAAGTCTCTTCCATGACGAAAACCTCTCAGGATCTGGTGATGGGTGAGTAGTGCTTGCTGTCGCCACGACGTCCGCTGCTTTTTCTTCTCCGGTGGTTTCTTTCTTGAAGGTTCTTGCCGCTGGCCAATGAACTTCTTCTCTTCTTAGAAACTCCGGTCCGGTGTACCATCGGTGATTGCAGCTGAAGTGTTCCGGTACGTCGCGCGTTGCGTCATCTGCAGGGTTCTGCGCCGTAGGCACCCACCGCCAGTCTTGTGGTTTGGTGAGATCTTCTATCTCCGCCAAGCGATGAGCCACGAACGTCTTGAATGTTCTCGGGTCCGTCTTGATCCAGGAAAGTACGATGCTGGAGTCCGTCCAATAAGTCTTCTTCTTCACCTTAAGGTCCATTTCTTCTTCCACCGAATGTGCCAGTCTGCTTCCAAGGAGGGCCGCCTGCAGTTCGAGTCTCGGGATCGACACCGGCTTCAGTGGAGTGACTCTTACTTTCGCCGCCACTAAGCTGACGTGGTAAGTTCCATCTTCATCTTCTGTCCTCCAATAAACCGTCGCTGCATACGCTGTCTCGCTTGCATCCGTAAACGTGTGCAGCTCCCCCTCGGTGCGATGTGGCGCCAGGCATCTAGGAACCTGCAGGTCTTGAAGTAGCTTCATCTTCTCCAGGTAAGTCTTCCATGCCTCGTACTCCCTTTCTTCTATCTCATCATCCCAACTGACGCCGCTCCGCCATATGTTCTGAAGCAGCTTCTTGCCCTGGACGAGAACCGGTGATGCTAATCCTAGTGGGTCGAAAGTTGACATCACGGCGCTGGTGACTTCCCTCTTCGTAGGCACTTTGAATCCCTGAGCTATTTCTTCTGGCGTGTTTCTGAGGTTTGCCCTGAAGCCGATGGAGTCCCTTTCTGTGAACCAGCGTAGTCCCAGTGTCTTCTCTTCCTTCTCGCCCAAGTTTACTTCTGTCTTCTCGGTCGTTTCAGTCTTCACGTCTTGCAGCAACTCGGGTTGATTTGATGCCCATCCTCTTAGTTCGAAGCCCGCCTTCTTGTGTATGTAGTCTACTTGAGCTGTCACTCTTCTGAAGGTCTCTTCTGAATGGAAACTGTGCAGGTAGTCGTCCATATAGTGGTTCAGCTCGATCGCTCTTACTGCCTCTGGATACTGGTCCCTGTAGTCCGCTGCGTTCCGGTTCTTGACGTAGATCGCTGTGCTCGGAGATGATGTCGCGCCGAAGATGACCGATGTCATCCTGTACTCCTTCGGCGACACGTCGCGTCGATCCCCGCGCCACAGGAACCTCAAGCTATCTCTATCTTCATGTCGAATGCGGACTTGCAGGAACATTTCTTTTATGTCGGCTGCCACTGCTAACGGTCCCTGTCGAAATCTTAATAATACCCCGAAGAGTGACTGTAATAGATCTGGTCCTGGTAGCAATGCGTCATTGAGGCTTCTTCCTTTTTATTTCGCTGCAGCGTCGAAGACAATCCTTATCTTCTTTTTCAATGGATGTACCACGGAGAAGTGAGGGAGGAACCATTTCTTCTTGGAGTCTTCTTGTCCTTCAGGTGCTTCTTCTGCGTACTTGCTGTCGATTAGATGCTGAATCTGCTTGCTGTATTCTGCCTTCAACTGAGGGTCTTTGTCGATCTTCTTCTCGATGTTGATCAACCGGTTCCTGGCAGACGTGTAGCTTTCTGGCATCTGTTCTTCTTCGTTCTTCCACAGAAGTCCAGCTTCGAATCGACCATCTTCAAGTCTTCTGCAAGTCTTCTCTAGGCGAGTGCTCTTCCTTCAGAGTCCGTAGTAGGTCTTCGTGGTTGCACACCCAGCGCCTCGATCGCAAAGTGATCCTTGATGGCTTGATGCATTTCTTCTTCTGGTGTGCTGACATGTAGACACGTGTTGAGGAAGTGTACCACTCTTGCGCCTCCGGTGTCTGACCCGTGGAGTACCCATCCAAGTCCTGTTCTTGAAGCAACTGGTTCTCCTGGTTTCCCTCTTCTTACTTCTCGAGTCACGATCAGCTCCCAATTATCTTGCCCGATGAGCAGCTGTGGTGACTCCCCTTCATAGTATATCGAGTCGGCGATCTTCTTCAAGTGTCGACATTCTTCGATCCTTTTCTTTTCTAGGAACTGTGGCGCAAGCTTCAACTCGTCGATGGTTCGAACTCTCTTCAGGGTCTTCTTGCTTCCCCGATGAACCCCCTTCACCGTCAGGTCCAGCATCTGAGAGTCCGTCTTCCTTATGAGCCTGCCCCCCACTGTTTCGATGACTAGTTCTTCCTTATTTCCTTGAGCGCCGACTTCTTCTGCCACCTTCTGATCCAGAAGTGACACTGTTGACCCTTCATCCATTAAGGCCAATATCTTCTTTGATCCTTTTGACCCGAAGACTTCAACTGGAACGATCTTCAGCTATGCCCTTGCGTTATTCACCGCGTTTACCGATGCCATGACGTTTGCCACCTCTTGTGTCTCCGTCTTCTTTTCTCCCGAGGTCCTTTCTTCTGACTCGACGTGCAGCAGATGATGATGCCACCTTTTGCATTCCTTGCACGGTGGTTTTCTGCAGCTCTCCTTCCTGTGTTTCCCTTGAAGACATTTGAAGCAAACGCGACTCTTCTTTACCATTGCCCAACGATCTTGCACTGATGCCTTCTGGAACTTCTGACATTCGATGATGAAGTGTTCGCCCTCACACACGGGGCAAGTCTTCTCTGGTTGTCTTGAGTCCTTTTCCCTTTCTTTCGTTGAATGCGTCGCCTGTCGTTGAGTCCTTTTGAATCCACTCTTCTCTTCTGAAGTCGCAAAGGCTCCACACTTGTCTGCTTCTATGTTCAGAAACCTGGATACCATCGTCAGGTCGGAGAACTCGCCTTCTTCTGATGCTGCAGTGAAGTCGTACCATCGGAACTTGAGAATCGTAGGCATCTTCTCTATGATTTGCTTCACCATCTCAGGCGAATGCAGGTACTGCGGTTTCTTCAATCCTTTTATTGCTGCTACGCTGTTGTTGATCTGGCTCGCGAAGACGCATATATCCCTGGGATTTTCAGAGATCTTCGATAACGCCTTTACCTTATCCAATTCTGCCAGCACCAGCGCATCAGGTCTTCCATATCTTCTTCTGAGGGCTTGCATGACTTCCAACGGAGATGCTTCAGAGTACAGCAGGCTCTTGATAGCTTCTCTTGCGTTGCCCTTCAGTGCTCTTCTTAGTCGAGCCATGTTTTGAACTTCGTTGAACATCGGTGCGGTATCTTCGTAGACCACCTTGAAGGCCAGCCATTCGCTGCTGTTGCCGTCGAAGTAGGGTAACTCGTGGATGTACTTCGGTTGCGCTGCTGGTCCTCCTTTCGTGGTGAAGGCTTCTTTCAACGCCGTCGCCAACGCTTGAATCTCGATCGTAGCCCTTCCCGCTGAAGAGTTCTCTTCTGGCTTCACCTTCTGTGGCTCTTCTGGTGGGCGCTGATCTCGTAGCTCTGGCTGTTCTTTGTTCCCATCATCCAGCACGGATGTCTCGATCCAGTTCTGCACCTGTGCTGTTCTATCTTCCTGGTCTTCATCCACGGAGTCCTCATCTTCACATTGCGCCAGCTCTAATCTGACACGGGCCAGCTTCGCCTCAGCTTGTGCTTGCTTCAGCTCCAAGCGTGCAACCTCTTCTCTGGCTGCCAGCTCGCGTCTTCTGGCCGAGGAACTCGTGGTCTTCGTGGACCTGGCACGACGACCGACCCCCTTCGGCTTCAGGGTCGTGGCGGAGCCATAATCACCCTTTTCCGGAACATCTTCTGGGGTCTTCTTGGCCATCTTCTTTCTTGCGGCATCTTCCTTCTTCTTATCAGAAGCCGCCGTGGTTTCAGTCGCAGTCGTGGTCTCTGTTTCTGTAGTACCTTCCGTCGTCGCGGTGCCTGAAGAAGTGTTCGTATCGGTTGTAGTTGCAGTTCCCGATGACGCCGACGCAGACGTGACCCCTTCTGACCCCGACGTTCCTTCTGTCGCGTCCTTTTCAGAGGGACGGGACCCGGGGCGTGAGGGGGCATCCTTCTGCGACCTGGTTACCGGCATCTTGAACGCAGTCTTCTGATTCTTCTGAACTCTTCTGTACTCTTCTCGCAGGGATCCGGATCTCGAAGGACCAACTATTTCGGGCGGCTGGGGTATGGTCAGTACCCGCAGGCACCCTGGGACAATCTCCCAAACGTTTGTTTGACGTACGTTTTTTGACGAACTGTTTGCTGGTGACGTACGTCACCACGCACCCCTGAATGCGTATGTGTTCGTGGGCACCACCCACAAGGACCACGGGAGAGACGGGGAGTTGAAGAGGCGGCGCAGGCAAATAAAACGCAGATATTCTTCTTGAACCTTTCTTGTCCGCAGTTTTCGGCTTGCTTCCCTTTTCTTGATGTTGCCTCTTCAACGGCTGAGCTGCGACTGACTCGAACCGAAAAATGGTTCGCCTTATATACCGGCCTGCCTTACCGGACAGAGGTCCGCGTAATATGGGCCTGTTTTGCTCGTCAATTTTCCCTTAGCCGAAAACTTTGGACCCCTTATTTTATTTATTTATTCCAATAAATCCTTACAATTTTTATCTTATTAACTAATTATGAACCTAATTAATAAAATAAAACACAAATCTTAACTATTTAATAACTTAATAAAAAAATCCTAGAACAAAAACTCGTAAAAATGTGTGATTCGCAATTTTCACTTTACATTTTTTGCTATAACTTTAAATTGGTAAGTTCTATCCTTATGAAACCTTTTGTATATACATTTTTAAATCAAGATCTAACTTTTAAGACTAAAATCAAATCGCTATGTACACAAACAAAAAATCACTTTTTCAAGTTACGTAATTATTTGGACAAAGTTACTTGAGATCAAACTTTTACTTTACAACTATCAAATAACCAGTCTTATTAGAATGAATCGCTAAAATATTACGTAAATACACCCTTATATACTAATTAGAACCTTATAAGAAAAATATCAAACATTTAAATCTAATTAGCGCCCTATATTACATACATTATTGTTGATCGTGGATCTCGTCGCCGACATATACATATGTACAAAAGATATATGTATAAACATTTGAAAAATAAAAAAAATTGCCCACTTTTTCGGGAACAGGGTCCAAGTTATCGGTGCGGTGGTCAGAGCTTCATGAGAGCGGAATCTCTAGCGATACGCACCGTGTTCAGGAGTGCCTACCGCTTTCTGAATCAAGCTCTTGATCCAATTACTTATTCAACGAAATCCTCCTCAGGTGTTGGTTATTAAATAAATCATTCGATTATTAATTTTTAGGTATTAATTAATTTGTACTGAAAACTGTAACTAATTAATTGGTACTATTTTGTGATGTTAAATACCCATTGATTAATAAAATATAGTACGTCGATTTAAATTGATTACACTTTTTGTTTGCGTCACTATCAACGTACGCATTACGTAAGTATAAACTGCATGTTGCTGAAACGCACTGAAGCCTAATGAGTCCCGTACTGTCAGAGGATTAACCCCGTTAGCGCTGCAAACGTGCGCCGCTGTACCAGGGCACCAGTCGCGGACGGAGGTGGTGTTTGAGAACTAGTTCATATCAATAAATCAATCTAGCTTGTTTTATCGTTGAGGGGTTAAGCGGAGTTTCCAATTGTTCAGTATAACTTGTTACATGCTGCATTGTGCAGTCGCTCAAATATTACTTGCGCTATTGTATTGATTTTACATAATTACATTAATAGAACAAGGGTTATTTTAGTAATTTATATCGTGCACAGGCTTCTCAAGCGATGTAGGTATGTCCCTTTGTTAACTGCCCCGTTTGGATTAGATAATAATATGATAAGAAGGAATTAATGAACAAATTCTCAGTAAGTATACGGTTATATCGATGCTATTGTTAATCCCTGTTGTTTATTGTGCGCGACTTAATGTTTACGATAAATACTTAATTCAATACGATTATATTCTCAAGCACGTGTTTATACGGAAAACGTTCTTCTTCAACGCTTGTTCAGGGTTCATTATAATTGATAATACGACTTATAAACATTAACAACTGATGCCTAGATCATTTAACATGTAGAATAGATTAGCATTCATCTGACCCATGAGAGATGATGAACATACTGCACCAAGTGGCTAACAACCGCGCTCCCCTGTATAACGACAAGTATTGAAGCTTTTCTTTAAAAAAATATTTATTATCTTATTATCTTAACCTTATCTCCGGGTCGTGTTCTTCGTGATATCGTGACACCTCCCTCTTTTGAAAGGCTCGGCAGCATAACATTCACATTCAAATAGTATTCGGCTATTATTGGCAATATTTCGGGCATATTTGGGAGATAGCATAAGTGACGTCATGAATGCGCTGTCCTGCACTACAGTGTATCCATGAATGGAGATATCCACTTAGTTGTTGAAAATGACTTACTCTTTCACAAAGTGCACTGAGTCACTGGACCTGCACCAAAAATGTGGAGATGATCTAATTTCAACTTTTGTGCTAGTAATAACTTAATCCGAATTTGTATACCTGTATCAGAATGTAGTGCGGGCAGTAACTGAATGATCAAAAATACTTTCCTTAAGATTACAAATCTTATCTGCAAGTGTTCCAGTCAGTATGGGTACCTACCACCTGCCTATTGTGTAGTATCAATGATTTATCTTTGAGGACGATTGACCTTACAATACCACTTCATTTTGCTAAATGTTATCGAACCGTTAAGGTATTGATAATATTTTAATAGGTTCTATCATTCGAGTGGTCAGAAGATTTTAAAGTTGTTCTTTACAAGCATATTGCTTTGTTCGCTTGTAAAATGTATGTACATTACAGGATTTACAAAAGTATTACGCTGATGTATAAAAACCGCAGTAATTATATTTCGCAATACTTTACAGTTTCAATGTTACAGTATTTTCGAGAATGAAGTAAATGCTACATAGTGGTAGGGGAAAGAAGAAGGGCGGCCACAATTGATATAACAACAGAAGGCCCAGTCTGTGGAATGGGAGATGGAGATATAAAACGGACTAGTCTTGAACAAAACAAGAAAGAACTAGGTACCTTTCTAGGTTTCGTTTGTAAGTTAGCCTTCAGTCGTTTGATTAGATTGGGTTTTCTGTCAGTGTCGTGGACGGTGCGCGGTGCCGTGAAGGCTGGTGGTTTTGCTTGGCGCTTCTGTGGCGGGGGCGGTAGAATAACGAACTTTACGAATAGAATAATCTTAATCCGTTCGATACGCTGCACATTGGTTTAGAATGGTATGTCGTTAAACCAAATTCAGTTCTTACAAATTATATATTACGACGAGGTGGTGGTTATTGAGATGATACGTTACGATGGGTAACTTTAAGGAAATCTGATACATTGAAAACCGAAATGTAGGTATTGTAGAAAATACTGAAATATTAGCATTTCACGTTGTAGACAAGTATGAGCCTTCTGATTAAAATGAATTTGTTACTATGTACACTATCAATGATCGCAAGAAAACGCTATTGGATTTTTTATGGAAAATAAACCAACACAACGAAACAGAATAAATTGTGTTCGACTGTTCGAGTCGTGTCTCAGTTTTTTTTATGGAGTTTTTTCTAACTCTAAATTGGACGACATGGTTACTTCTAGAACAGTTAACCTCGAATAGTTCCGGCCTTGACCATGCTTACCCATCTCAGCGGATCACCATGTAGTCCAGGACAGAGTAGATTCGCACACAACTTATTATGAAGTAGGTCCGTACCTCAAAAGGAAAAAACGGAACCCTTAAAGGAACACTTTGTAGTCCGTTTGTTTGTCAAGACCCTTTATCTCGTGAACGCGTGGAGATATCGAGTTCCAAGTTAAAACCAAATACTCAAGTCTACAGTCCCTGAAGCTGTGAAAAATACAATTTTCTAAGTTAAGGTAAAAAAAGATACGGCCATTTATGCCGCAAAAAACATATATTTCCACACTCTCAAGGGAATCAAAAGGAGTTGTTTCAAAATGTATGGAGCCTGGGCCCAGTCCTTGTACACCATACTTACAAATAGGGAAACACATTTTAAATAGTTCTAAACTGTCCAATTACTTTAAAATGGCTTTTTGAGCAGGTAAAACACAAGAAATTGCGCTTGAAATTGCAACACACAACAAAAAAACAGTCAGGGCGGTAAGCTGTCATTTTGATTGATTAATGACGTTTGACATTTATAATTCTGATTTTGTACGTCGATTTGTGGATATCCAGGTAAACAGATGGGAAAGAGAAGGTGTTGAATTAAAAAAAAAACCAGTGTAAGATTGCTAAAAATAACTCCAAAAACTAGAAACAAAATGAGACGAAAGCACAGAACATACGGACGAAAGTGACACTGTTGTAACACTGACAGCTGACAGTTCTCTTTCTATGATCAATGGTCGATCTAACAATTAAATAACAATTTGCTACCACGACAGTATATATTGAAATGAACTATCTGTATTTTTCCCGGATTCTACGGATTTTTCTCTCTTTTTTGAAGTGGTGTACATAGACTGGGCCCAATATGAAACATGTCCTTTATAGGGTAGGTACTTCCCGTTGACCTAGAACTATGAAATTTGGCAAGAATATCGTCTTAGAAACACCGGGGTGGTTTTTAGTCAGTAAGAGTCTGAAAGACCCCTCCGCCCGCCCAAGGGCATACTACAAATACTGGGAAAAGTCTGAAAACTATACATTTATTTAAAGTACGTAATCAATCATCGAGGTTATGCCCGGTCATAATTGTTTGGGTGACAAAATCACGGAATTTAAATTGGGGTTCCATTCAAATCGTAGTCCGACTCGCACCTGTCCGGTTTTTCATAATAATGTGTATTTTAATTGTCAAACTAAACACAGTTTTGATGAGTCTAAAAACCTTCAAAATATTAAAATCTCACATCACAAAGATTATCCTACCTACTTATCAGTTATCACTAGACGATATGCGCCTCGGTCATCGTGTACATGAAGTGTATCGCCGCCCTATCTGATAGTGTGCCGGTAATCCACACATGATTGTGTTTCTACAATTCCCTGCAACAGTAATTAAGAGCCGTTAGCTAGCCAAGGACGGATTTTGTATCGCAGCATTTATAGTGCGGAGGTGATTATTATTATGTTACTAGCCTTCGCTGTTACAATTCTTGGCTAAAACAAAACAATCAAATAACAATTTGTAACATCTGAAAGCGTTTGAAGTACTTACTTACTCGAACATTTTAATTTGACAGACTTACGCCCGGTCTTTCTCCCCATGCGGCGATCCCGAATCCACTCAGTCAAACTCAAATTATTAATTTCGATTAGACCATTAAAAGGCTCATTTTGAGCGTCATAAAAAAAATATATATTTTGCCCCTTCCAAAAGGAAAGGGACTTTACCTATGGACAAACAAAGCGGCCAAGTGCGAGTCGGACTCGCCCATGCAGGGTTCCGTAGTAGCAAGTAACATAATATAAAAGTTCTTGTAGTTCGTTGTAACTTTGATCGATGTTTTACATTTGAGTTGATTGAATGAAAGGGAAATTGCGGTTTACAAATTAAGATGTATTCAAAAAAACTACTTACTAGATCTCGTTCAAACCAATTTTCGGTAGAAGTTTACATGGTAATATTGTACATCATATATTTTTTTTAGTTTTATCATTCTCTTATTTTAGAAGTTACACGGGGGGGGGGGGGGGGACACACATTCTACCACTTTGGAAGTGTCTCTCGCGCAAAAAAAAATGATACATGTATATAGAAACCTCAATATCATTTTTGAAGACCTATCCATAGATACCCCACACGTATGGGTTAGATGAATATTTTTTTTAAGTTTCAGTTCTAAGTATGAGGAACCCCCAAAATTTATTGTTCTTTTTCTATTTTTGTTGTGAAAATCTTAATGCGGTTCACAGAATACATGTAGATGTATTCTTTTTTCCGAAACTATAAGAGCTATACGAACTACACGAATCCATAAGGGTTCCGTTTCTTGCCATTTGGCTACGGAACCCTAAACATGCAAGAAACTCCATACTTACTCTTTTAAAATAATTGATAACAGTATTTTGTATAATTACAGTAGGTAATTATATAATTATACGTGAATACGATGCCTTGTATAAAAACCACTATAAATAGAGAGTTATAGAGAGAGAGTAATAGAGTAGTATTACAAGCTGTAAACGAACTACAGAGTGATCGTATTGATCTGACAAATATTAGCACCTTACCACGTGGAGATAGTCGAGTAGATAGCGTAGTTGATAGATAACATTTTTGTGATTCATGGTACGAGAAAGCGGCCGGTGCACGTGCTTACTTCAACAACATAGTTTGAAGTTTTCGAAAGGTTGTTTACGCTGTTTATCTCGTTTCGTCGACGTCACTGTGGGCTCTGTGGTCTATTGACAGCGATACTAATAGCCGCCTTGTGTTGGGAACAAAAAACAGCCTTGTACCTACCTACGTGATGAATGGCATGGAAGGCCTTCCACCATGTTGTTATTGTAAAACTAAATTATGATTGCGAATTATGTTATTTAAATATTAGGTAACATACTGCCCTCAGTTTTCCATTTGCCATTAGCAGTCATAAAGTTGCAGGACATTACTACAACACATTCACATCAATAATATATAACACTAGCAACCCGACCCTGCTTCGCATGGACCTATAGCCTTCCTCGATAAATGGACTATCCAACACAAAAATAATTTTTCAATTCGAACCAGTAGATCCTGAGATTAGCGAGTTCAACCAAACAAACAAACAAACAAACTTTTCAGCTTTATAATATTAAGTATAGATGTTGATTTTAATACCTGTCATGGTTATGCTTAAAGTAATACAAATTATAATAATGTTTCGCGGCATACAACACACAAAGTAAGTAATTGAACAAGCTTATGTTTGTCTAGCATTGAACATGTCATGAGCTCGTAGTTTACATAGTTCTGTAACAGCACACATAGAAATGTAAACATTACGATGTTTCCTCAACAACCGAGGGTTATGTAATGATATGACAGTGTACTCGGTTGTACCTCTAGTGACGTGATGTGAGTGGATCAATAGGTCAATTACTGGCAGTAGGTGTGGCAGAGGACGAGGCTTATGTTCGTACGCACTTGAAGGTGACAACTGTCAGGATGTTTCCCACTGACTTAGTAAGATAACGTTTAGATTGTACCTAACACTGTTTGTCTCGCGCTCAACGGATACTTGGCTGAAAACTATTTGCTCTTAGATAATGCCGGGATGTCTAGGTCTCTACATAAAGCAACTCTGTTTAGTCTATATTCCTCTGGCTTCGTTGTTACCGAAATTGCATTTTTTCTTTTAGATCAGGTACTACTTACACTGCTACTGAAACTGCACTTATGGCACGAGGCATTGGAAAGAAACATTTTTTTTCTGGCACATTCTAGAAATCGCATATGCGTTTTTCATCATTTTTTTCCTTACCAGGTAACAGTTTTCCAAGCATTATTAAATTATTTAATGCGTAGCGTATGTCGTCAAATTAATAATCTTTGCCCTGACTCTCGGGAGTCGAGACCTAGTCTTATCAGTTAATGACCGCGATACGGCGATACACTATTTATTATGATTCAGGTAGCGATTTTACTGCTTTTACCTACATAGGTATAAGTATGTATATTTTAATTTTATTCTTTAATCAAGTAAAATGATGTAATATATTCTATACTAACAATCCTACTACTATTAAAATGCGAAAGTTTGTAAGTCTGCATGGATGTTTGTTACTCTTTCAAAGAAATGATTTTCATTTACTTTAGTATATTTCATTATACCCAATGATATTATATTAAACAGATATGTTATGAGCGCCCAATTTTGAAGATTCAAAAACGTCCTAATTGGGACGTATTGCCTTTAGTCTGCGTCACGCATGGCGACGAGCGAAACGCTTTGTTAAAGCAGCTAAAAAAATAAAAAAATGCTATTTTGTGTATTTAGAAAGTGTACCAATTATGATACATATATTTAATAAAACACAAGGGATCTCATACCACATGTAACTACGCAATATTCATTGATTTATTTATATATTTCAATTATTTTCCTAATATTCTTATATTTGGAGGTTAGAAAAAAGAAAGAAATGGAAATATATTTTTTTACGTGAGTAAGACAAGGACGCGTTCACTCCGGACATAGAATAAAAGTACAGATGCGATATCGTAGGCAGTAAAGTCAGTGTTTACCCACAGTTCTGTTTTTCTTTTTTCTAATCTTATAATATTTAATCATTTTGTTTCATTTAATCATTTATATACTTACTTAATTAAAAATTAAACATTTTGTTCTTAAACAAAGAAATGAATTTTATTACAAAATAAATATTTTCTACTCTATATATTATTTTCAACCGACTTCAAAAAAGAAGGAGGTTATATATATTCTTGTATACCTTTATACCCTGTCCATTGGGTGATTGGTTTTTTGACAGCTGCCTCATAATGTAATTATTCCCGATCACCTTAAGTTAACTTTAAAATGTGTTATAAAATAAATATATAAACTTATAAATTGAGAACAACGGATTAACTCACTGTGTTGTCGGGTCCTCAATCTATAATGTGTAATGAAAAAATATTTTTTTTCATTATACATTTTTTTATATATTTTAAGTTTATATTATGTTAAGTTTATATATTTTTTCATTAAAAAATTCGTTTAATGAA
Source organism: Charanyca ferruginea (assembly GCA_947361185.1). NCBI lineage: Eukaryota > Metazoa > Arthropoda > Insecta > Lepidoptera > Noctuidae > Charanyca > Charanyca ferruginea. Next base: position 317,599 of record OX376065.1, read on the forward strand.
AAAATATATAAACTGCCTAATCTTGTTGGATTATCTTATTTATGACCTCTTACAGACATTATAATACAGGTATGCGTATCAGTTTTCACAAAAAACATAAATATTGTTCACTAGTTGCAGCTGTCAAAAAACGATTAAACCAGTGGACAGAGTGTAGCCCTGTTTATTAGTTGTTATAGGTATAAACCACGTGTTTAAATGTACTCGCGGTTTGTACCTTCTGTGTCGTAAAATTTGTTAGTCTATGATGCCAAGACGCGGTGATTGGTGGCCAGGATAATGTATGTTTACATTCAAGCGCAATTGACAACACTAACTGTCTCTTTTTTTCTTGTTGGTTTTTTCAAGCCATCCCTTTTCAACATTTTGACTTGTAGTGAATTGTAAAATGAATGAAAAGTGTGTATGTGTGCAGCCGCTGCTGCGCGGAACACTTTTTTCGGTTGTTTTGTGAGTATAAAACATATCTGTTTATTAGAATATCATTGATTATACCTATGTTATTTAATTTATTAAACTTTATGCACATAAAAACACTGTTCAAAGGCGGACTTAATGCCTTGGAAATTTTCTACCAGTCTACCTACCTTAGGGTGATGCAGAGACAAAACATGGTAGACGCAAATTTACAATAATAAATACTTATACCTACTTATATACATACATACAAACAAAATATACAAAGTAGGGAGCTAAAAATACATAGATAGAGAAATACAACAAATTAACTGTCGGACGAATCTGCCAAATTATGAAAGTGTTCGCGAGCTTTGAACTTTGAACGTGAACCGACTGGTGGCCGTCCGGAGTCCTCTGGAGTACCGCAGAGAACCCTGCGGTATCTGGATCCTGTACTATTTATTTATTTAATTTGTTAATTGCTTTATCAACTCCACGCGATTATTATTTGAAAATGATTTAAAAATTGTGATAGATGATCAAGCAGAGGCAGAATTGCTCGTGGAAGACGTGAATAGACTTCCGTAATGGTGTGGTGTGGTGTATTTCGTGGCGCGGAGACCTTCTTTTTGTTCTAGTCCGTGGTATCCGTGTAGCAATTTGTAGGTAAGCCAATATAAATAGGTAAATAGGTAAATTAGCCGCCGCCTGCATTCGCAGAATGATTGCTTGGCCATGGGCCGGGAGGAAATCACACGTTTTGGTCACGTTTATTTTGTCGTATTTTTATTTGTCACTCGCACTCATACTTCCCCCCTTAGTCCGAGCAAATATTGAAACAATCTCATGACAACACACAAGGCGTGTGGTTTCATGATTACAAAACGAGTGTGTCTACAAAATAATACATCTGGCATGTACTTAATGCAATGTCGCGTTGATCACGATTGATGTCTTAGAATAATAATCCAAAAAAGAAAGTACCTACCTACTGTCACTGGTGACATTGTGCACACTACCACTACGTCTCTCGGGCAGTGGTGGTCCTCTTATCAGCATCCATTATTCGTCACAGTTGTACACAATGCAGCATTAGCTACCGTACCTCCTACCTACTCATTGCGAGTAGGCTAGGCATTAACGTGTGCGTGAGGTACTGACTCACCGACCATTCACACGCACCCACTACATCGCGCGATTCTAAAACTGTAGTGTGACTTGTTATAATAATGTTTCACGTTAACTAATTATACATTTTTAATGCTAATTTGGCAGTGTACATTACTCTCTTTCAGATCGATAGGCAATAATAGACTACAGGCTCCTACTTATCCCGTCGACCCCAAACATCCTGAAAAACTGGGATGGTGACGGCTAGGTATACTGAATTGAAGGCGCATTGTTTCTGGATGTAATTCAAATGATGATGCTGTGTTTCTAATAATGTTGATGAGTAAGTGCTCACATCGCGGAGTACGTAATTGGCAGGTTAAGGATAACATGGTCACACTGTGAATAGGAATAAAAACAGAAAGTTTCAACATCTGGCGAAGCGAATTAAATGGTACAGACGCCAGCACATCAAGCCATACCAAACTGTCAAATTTTCTCAATTGAATATGACCCTTATGACATTGTAATAAAGTTGAAAATCTATCAAAGAAATTTGACAGATTGTTGTAGCTTGATGTGCTGGCCTCTGTACCTACGTACGGTCAGCAACGAAAGTCGATTAATACTTCAGATTTTTAAATCATTAAATCATTCTTGAGCAGAAGGAAATACGGACAGGATAGAAAATCAAGACAAAATAAACTCTTGACTTTGACCTGAAATACTGTAAAATATTTCTTACATCGTTTTTGCTTTTGTGTATTTTTAGAGGATGAAAATGTAATAGTGTTAATCTACTTTTGTTGCTGACTGTACCTACCAACTGAGATTATCAAGTGAACCGTAGACACCGAATAAAATAAATTAATCGATTTTCCTTCGAGGTCATTCTTCACAACCTTAAAGAATTATAGACAAATCTTACAAAATAACAGATAGCACAAAAACTATCCAGACAGAAGTCAATATGAATCCAACCAAGTTACTGGTTCAATATTCACATGGGAACAGTAAATGAGTAAAGTCCAGGACGCGACATTATTTATTTTAGTATTACTAGCGAGTATCGACACGCCCCGGCTTCGCACTGGTATCATCATATCATATTTCAACCTATTTACACAAAACCAATGATAATCATTGCACAAAACCTTAACAAATTATACACCTAAAGACCTGCCTCTTGACTCACTCTGTCTATTGGTGCAAACCGCATGAAGATCCGTTCAATCGTTTTTGAGTTTATCGTGAACAGACAGACAGTTGCGGCTGGGGACTTGGTTTCATAATATTATGTTGTGATGACAGTACAGCAGCAAAAGCTATTTAGTAGGAAGGGTAGGGTAGGAAGGTAGCGGAGGTCGAAACTTCCGAGCTTCGTTTGATCCCAGCCAGACAGTACAAGTGCTGCCGTGCAGCTTGCGATTGTTTAAAAAAGCGCCACACATTGTTACGGCATCTGGCTGCACTCTCCCTTCAGAATATACCTTCTAGATCTTGGTCAGCCGCTATGACTGCGTGCTGACGAATAGGCGTGCGAATTTAATTCAGGCCGGAAACTGGCAATAGAAACTCAGTGAATAGTCCCCTGCGTCAGTCACATCCGGCGTGTCTGGGCTGAGGGCTCACCCTAAAGGCGGCGCTATTCACTTTAATTTCCTCTACGTATCAAATGATGTCGCACTGAGTGTCCAGTCAAATATTAGTGCGTTATTGAGGTCAATGTACCCTTGCCCTTATTTTTATGATTGGTAGTTTATGGTCAAACTGCATTGAAACGTCTATGTAAGTAGGTAGGTATGTAGGTCTGCGTTCTTACGTATGCATAGGTAAGACATACATTTCCATCCAGTGTTTTTGCACCTTGTTCATATAGTTCATGATTTATTATACTTTGATTTTGTATTTTCCTTTACAAATTACAACTCTTCCTCTCTTTAAAGGGTGGTTTACGAATTTAATGAATATAAGTTTCAAGTTTCAAATCGAACGAGTATGACGTGTACACGTCTCCATTGTTTGCCATTAATATTATATTAGGTCCTTACATATGAAATTGCCGACACTTATTACTGGCAACTTTGAAATCAAATATTTTGTGTTTGATTAGGAATTCCAAATTCAAAATTATTTCAAAATAAGGACTAAAGAATATTGTTTTAAAATTCGTGTTTCATTTGTTTTCACGTCATTTGTTTGGGCTTGAAAATTGCTATAGCAACAACAATGGAGAAATTTAAAATTCGCGGTATTTACGAATATGTGTTCCACCGTGGCACCAGTGCAGCAGAAACGGCTCGAAGGATTAACGACGTGTACTGGCCAAGCACCGCTAACGAACGAACGGTGCGTTTTTGGTTTCAATGTTTCCGTTCTGGAAATTTTGATTTACAAAATGAGCCTCGTGGACGACCGGACACTCAAGTGAATAATGAAGAATTAAAGGCGATAGTGGAAGCGGATCCATCTCAAAACACTTCTGAATTAGCAGCAGCCTTTGGAGTAAGTGACAAAACAATCATTATCCATTTGCGTCAAATTGGAAAAGTAAAAAAGCTCGAAAAGTGGGTACCGTACGAATTGACTGAAGCACACCAACAAATACGCGTCGGTTGCTGCGCTTCTTTGCTCAATCGTCACAATAATGAGGGAATTTGAAATCGTATTGCCACTTGTGATGAGAAGTGGATCGTGTACGATAATCGCATGCGATCATCACAATGGCTTAACCCTGGAGAACCGGCAAAACCTTGCCCCAAGCGAAAACTGTCCAAAAAGAAGATTCTAGTTAGTGTTTGGTGGTCCTGTGCTTGTGTCATCCACTACAACTTCTTAAGATCAGGCCAGACGATTACTGCAGACATGTATTGTCAACAGTTGTAAACAATGATAGAAAAGCTCACCATTAAACAGCCGAGACTGGTAAATGGCTCTAGCCCATTGCTCCTTCAGGATAACGCTCGACCACATACTGCACATCAGACGGTCGCCAAGTTAGAGGAGCTGCGACTGGAAACTCTGCGTCACCCACCATACTCTCCAGATCTTGCCCCAACCGATTACCACTTATTCCGAAATTTGGACAACTTTTTACAAGGAAAAAAATTCAATTCTGATGAGGCAGTTAAAACCAGCCTTCAAGCAGTTCATCGATTCTCGCTCCCAGGATTTTTTTACCAAAGGGATCAATGAGCTCCCGATAATATGGCGGAAGTGTATTGATAACAATGGTACATACTTCTATTGACTAAATATATAATTTCTTTAAAAAAAAGTTTTTTTAATTTTTTCATACCGAGCGGCAATTTCATATGTAAAGACCTAATATTAACTAGCAATTTTTGGATTGCTAGCAGCAATCAATAAAATTGAAATCTGGTTACTGGCTTGATATATCTTTTCACCCGGGTAGGGGTCAGAGCTGGGCAAAATACATGCTTTGCTTTAATTGAAATACAAATTACTATCTTGTACGTATTTGAAATACGAATTACAATTTATTTTTAAGTTGTGTATTTGAAATGTAAAATACAAAATACAGTATTTTAACTAAGTATTTGTATTTAAAATACATAGGTAGTTATAGGCTGTACAGGTGCGGTGCAGTGTAGCCAACTTTTAAGATTGACATATTTAGCGGTAGTCCTCAGATTATGAAACGAAAGGCAGATAGATCGCGCGGAACACTGAGAGTGAAGCCAAAAAAGCAAATACAAATTCAAAAGCGAATACCTACAACACGCTTCGTGCTGTACTGACACGAGTCAGTATAGCAAGAATCGCCGCATAGTTTAAAAAAATAAATAAAAATACAAATACAAATGCGAATACAATCACGAGATTGTAACTTTTCGCTTTTGAATTTTTATTTGCTTTTTTGGCTTCACTCTCAGTGTTCCGCGCGGTCTATCTGCCTTTTGCTTCATAATCTGAGCGGTAGCCACTTTGCTTACGAAAGCTATGGAGCGCTATTTTCTGCAGAACGCACCCATTTTAAGATCGTTAAATGTATGTATGTTCAAATGTATTTTGAAGCCATAAGTATTTGAAATACTAATTACAAAATACCTCAGCGTCAGGTATTTGAAATACCAATTACAAATTACTTTTTTAAGAAGTAATTGAAATACAAATAAGTACCAAATACGTATTTGTATTTCAATTACCTACGTCTTTGTTTTTTCGTTTTTTTTTTTGGTAGGTAGGGGTTGACTTTAGATAAACCCAAAAACACGATTTTTATAGGTACTATTCTTCCAGACAACTCCTCGCACTCGCTCCTAAATTTTTTCAAAAGGGGTAGTTTTGATTTGGTTAGTAATTAGCTCAAACTTTATTACTTACTTATTATTTTAAACTAGACATACTTTTAAGTCAAAGGAAGAAGACTTTTATTTTTGGTGTCAAATCACAAGAAGTTAGCGCAGCCGCGTATTACGCATGCATAACATTGTGCATGCATACGGGGCTACGGGTGATTCCCAGGTATGGTCTAGAACAAGTCAATCAAGTCTAGAACGAGTCAGTCAAGTCATTGCAATGATGGAAAGAACATGCGCAGCTTTCGTCTTCGTTAAGTGTCTTTATACATGCGTTCAGTAGATAGAGTTACATTATAGAACAACAGCTACGATCTGTTTACTGAAAACATTGAACAAGTGAGCATCCTTGAGACAGCAACTCTGCTCCCCGGTCGAAAGTTAACAGAAAATACAGAACACTGAAGCGTTTTATATTAGTAGTTTTCTATGTATCCGATAATCCAGCTAACTGCGAGTTTAATACAAGTATTTGAAGAACTAGGCCTCCGTGACCTTTGTTTTTTTTTACCAATAAAACAAAAACATTAGTGCTAGCGGTGTGGCCGTGTCGCCGACTGTGACTAGCTACAACTTAGCCATCATTTCGACCGCGACCAAGTCTAGATCTGTCGCACGCAACTTACCCATTATCTGACGTTTACGCGTAGTTTGAACAAAAGACGATCGTTATTTGTATACTGAAGAGTTCATAGTGGAGATAGTTCATGTAACACAATTGAATGCCTGACCGTGATCGGTTCGATCTCGGCCATTCAGGGAAAGTGGATTTGGATAGCTCTGGTTGAAAATTCCGTAGTCGTGACTTAATTTATCGTAGCAAACTACTAGAGGAAATCTCTGCTTAGTTTAACAACAACACGGTTATCCGATTTTCAAATTCCTTTTGTCTGTTGTTTTGAATAAATGTCGAAAATTCTTCGTCTACTGGTCGATGTTATAGCCCAAGGAAGGAGAGGCGGGTTTATTAAAGTGATGTTGTTTGTCGACAGCGTCGGCAAGTTGAACCTGGTGGACCTAGCGGGCAGCGAGCGACAGCGCAAGACTGGCGCGTCAGCCGAGCGTCTGCGAGAGGCGTCGCGCATCAACCAAGCGCTCTCCTCGCTCGGCAACGTCATCTCTGCGCTCGCGGAGAACAGCCCGCACGTGCCCTACAGGTGCGCGACAGACTGTGGTGCATTATCTATACATAGCTGAATACATAGGTAATACACACCACGTGTATCGTTGCAGAGACTCGAAGCTCACGCGCATCCTGCAGGACTCGCTGGGCGGCAACAGCAAGACCATCATGATCGCGAACATCGGGCCCGCGTCCTACAACTACGACGAGACCATCACCACGCTGCGGTACGCGCACAGAGCTAAAGGTAACACCCGACTGCAACTACGTAGTTCATGCGTTCCGTCCGTTTATTCAAGTATAAGTATTAATCGTTGTGTTGTCGTGCAGCGATAAAGAACAAGCCGGTCCGCAACGAGGACCCGAAGGACGCCAAGCTGCGCGAGTACCAGGCGGAGATCGAGCGCCTGCGCGCGCTCATCCAGCGCCGCGCGCTCGAGCGCAAGCCGCGCCGCGTCGCGCGAGCGCGCGCAGGGCTCGAGCCCGCGCGGCTGTCCGGCGCCAACTGTGAGTATACCGGCGGCTTGTGCTACTGCAAGACTAGCCTGGGATTTTTAAAATATCCCTAAAAAGAAATCCTTTCATTTCGAATTCGGAATAGTACATTATGGTACAAGTGTGTAATGTTGGTGATTACCGCTGAGGCGCCATTGAGACCCGAGCCGAGGTGAGGGTCTTAAGAGAGCCGAGGACGGTAATCATCAATACACACGTGTATCATACGACGTTTTTCAACACACTTGTGAAGAAAATAATACTAAAAAATCATTTTCAATAGTGAAAACGAGTTGTGAAAAATTTTTCGCAATGGCGGGAAAAATTAATCAGTTTTCCTATGCGCGCGCATCAAACAATGGCGATCGGCCATAGACTAAAAGAATGAGGTTTCTTTTTTTGTCTTTTCGCGGATAGCGTTCTAACCACATACAAAATGGGGAATTCAAAGTTTTCTTTATTACAGAGAAAACAAAAGTTATATTTGAGTGAAAGTTTTATTTATTATAAACGTACAAGTTGAAATTATCTATTTAAATACGAAGTTGCATGAAATGAGCAAGCAAAAGGTACATTAATTTATTTGTACTATTGAACACGATCTTTTTTGTATCGAAACTTTTTTAAGAACAAAGCAACTCAACCATTAACATAAAATAAAAAACCCTATAACTCACTTGTGAATAATAGCAATGAAAAAGTCACAGTTTGATTACAGGTGTCATTATGTGCCTAATTGCGGTGAAATTAGAGCCATTTTATGAGCAAGTGTGTTGAAAAAGATGTTATTGATTTCCATAATGCAAGTTATGTTTTAACGCTAATTCTTATCATATTAATATTACAGCCGAAGAAGAGACGGTCAGTATAGAAAACGAGAACATACTGGCCGAATCTACGATAGAGCAAGAGAGGAAGCAGATGGAAGAGTTGGAGCACCAGATCCTCGCATTGGAGGAGCGCCTGGTGCAAGGTGGCGGCGGCAAGGATCTTATTAATAACCTCAACGAGACGCAGCTCATCCTAGAACAGAGGCACTGTGAGATCACCGAGCGGAAAAAGCGCGAGGTGGAGATGCAGCAGAAGATAGAGCTGGAGGAGGAGACGACTGCCATCGTCACCAATACCTTCACCACGCTGCAGCAGGAGGTGGACCACAAGGCGCAGAGGTACGCGCGGACACACACACACGTACCTATTTATCTCTAACTGGTGGTAAATGGTCCTGTCCTGAGCTGATCAGGGCGAGTACGTGCGCGGAATAATAATCATCTGTCATTATCATTCCAGATTAAAGAAATGTCTATCGAAGTACGCGTGTCTGCGCGAGGAGATGGTGGAGCAGCGCGAGGCGCACGACGGCGAGCGGCGCGAGCACGAGGCGCTGCAGGCCGCGCTCATCGCGGAGCTGCGCCGGCGTCTGCTGGTGGCCGACAGCTTCGTGCCCGACGCCGGCCGCCCCGCCGTGCTGCGCGCGCGCTACAACGAGGACACGGACGCCTGGGAGCTGCGCGAGCACTGCGGCGTGGAGCCCCTGCCGCGCCCGCCCGCCGCGCCGCAGCGCCGCCGCGCCGACAACGTGCTGCGCCTGGCGCCCCTGCCCCTGCCCGCCACCACCCGCGCCTACGTGCCGCCGCGCCCCGCCCCGCACGCACAGGTACACGCTCCCCGCGCCTACGTGCCGCCGCGCCCCGCCCCGCACGCGCAGGTACAAACTAGATCACCGCAAAAAATGTCTCACGGTATTTATTGATCTAGCTTAGGCTTTCGACACCGTTCCTCTCCCTCGCTTATCATCCAAACTCGAACATTACGATGTCAGAGATTTACAACTTCAAATCTTTCATTTTAATCTCTCAGGCCGCACACAGAGGGTCAAAATCAACAAATATTTAAGTGACGACCTGCCTATTGCCTACGGTGTACCGCAAGGCAGTGTCTTAGGTCCCCACTTGGTTTTTGGTCTTCATTTACTCATTCACAGTTTCTTTTACCGATGACACTCCTTTTTTAACTCTTAGACACATTGCCAACCTTCATCTTATACGGTCCATATATTTTGCAATGTGCCAGTCTGTAATCACTTACTGTATTACGAGTTGGGGTGGTGCTGCTAAATCAATTCTCAAACCTCTCGAGGTAGCGCAACGAGCAGTCTTTAAGGTAGCTACGTTTCGACCAATACCAATACTTATCCTACCTTTGACCTCTAACAAAAATGCGAGAATCCTTACCGCTCGCAAATTGTTCACACTTAGCACGATTTTACAACAGCACACACTCCAATTGCACGTCTGCCGACTATACCCCGGAGATAAAACCGGGTATGTACTGTACCAAAACGTGCTGTACTGGATCTCGCGCCGCCTACAACTTGACGAAGACAACTAACAATCACTGCAAGGACTAACTTAAAATCCATATTCTATTCCAGAGCGTATCGACACCGACGAAGAAAGAGCCGGAGATGGAGCCGGTGAGCGTGCCGCGCAAGTCGGCGCGAGCCGGCCGGCCCAGCACGGCTCACCAGCGGCTCGGCACGGCCGGCGTGCGGTAGGCCCGGTCTCCACAATACCGAGGACTCCACTATTCGTCCGGTGTCCGTTTCGTTCCGGGCGCGTCCGGCGACTCCACGGGAATGTGTATACATAGTCGTGTGAGCGCGACGCGTCTCCGCGATGCCCCCGCCCTTTTGTAGGTTTTATACTATTGGATCGATCGAGTGCTGGAAGCTTGCGACGCTTACCGCTGCCTGTTAGCGCAAGGATGTCGCCCTCATGTTTACTTGGTACGAAGTCGAGTCCTGCCGCTGTCGCGCGACAGTGGCGCGACTGTGGCGCCACAGTTGCGCGACGTAATGTAAGCTAGACGTAGTCACAAATTCCAGTCGCGGGACGCCGGAGCACGTCGCCGGCGACGCGAGCGTCATCATGATCTCACTTATCTTAATTCCCAGTATTTAGAAAGGCAAAGACCCTTTTGTATATTAATTTAAATACGTATGTATTGTAAGTGTAGGCCGCGAGCTAATGAGCGAGTCGGTTGCATGCTCGATGCTCGGTGATCGATGTTCAATGATCGATGCTCGATGCTCGGTGATCGATGCTCAATGATCGATGCTCGATGCTCGGTGATCGATCGCTACTTCACTGAGCTCATATTTATTTAGGTTGTTGTTTGTTTTATAAGATTTTATTTTACCATTGTTGTCCCTTTTGTTTTTGTAAAATTTTATTTTGTGCTTCGATACCAACACACGTGTTTGAGCTAGTGATATTAGATAGTTTACAACGATTATGTATTAAATTAAACTGTGAAATAAATTGAGATGTAAATAAAGTGCGGCGTGCGACGTCACGCGGCACTCGGCGATGTGATCAACTAATGTATGTTCAAATGTGTTACCAAAGATGGCGCTGACCATTCCATACAGCTACTGACGAGTCCAGAGGGAGTTGACTCTACTGGTCCACGCCCGTGATCTTGTTCCTTTATGTGTAAAAATTCATTTGTGGTATATTAATATAATTTCTAAACAGTTTCTAGTCAATGATGATGAATTATATTCTTGTATACAAATATTGTAAATAATAATAATAATGATATTTTAGGTATTTAAAAAGTATCCATAATACGGAGTATGAATTAGTCTAAGTAGGTTGCTAATTAGCGCACAATACTTTTTGAATACCGTCTGGAACTATTGTCATTATCATTATTGCGTGCGGCCGTGGTGTGGTGTGGCCAGTGTTGGCCCGGCGCGGCTCTCACACGATACCTTAACGTACACACTAAATCCTTATTTTAAATATTAAATATTTTTTCAAATGTGAAGTCGTTGTATATTTTGGGATCGTAAGTTGTTTTTAATGTATTCATTGTATTGGCTTTTTATTTAAGGAATTTAAATTATGAATGGAGAAGATCATGTATTGTGATATATAATTTGGTAACTGCTAGTCAGTCGTGCCGCATACACGCTTATACTCACTAATGAAATAAAAAATTACAAATAAAATATGTTTATTTTTATTTTGACGTGATGGAAGCCGACCCTTTGGAACAACATAATGGTTATCTCGACATTATATTGTCTGTGACGAGAAAGTAAAGACACCCAGGATACAATGTAAAAAAAAAATTGTTTTTGATTTTTCACTTTATGACAAGAAAGATAGTCATACTTGGACAAAGCAACCATGTATATGGTTCAACTCAAACGAACAATATTTTTTGAAGTTATACTTCTTTAGGCGCGTTATGAAAAAATGATGAGAGTGAAATTTTACGATGCGCGCGCACAGCGTCACACAAAATTCTCACGGGAGTAATTGTAAACAACGCCATCTCTGACGTACATGCTGAACTACTTACTGCCTTCGTTGCTATTTTGTGACTCGAAGAAGTATAACTTCTCACGCGCGTACATAAGTACACACTGAATTTTTTTGGTTTCCAGAGTACTAGAATGGTGTCATTTGATTGTATTCATCTTAATGAGCAACTTCTACGGGTCCAACCCTCTAATCCATTTCTAAAAGCACGAAAAAATCCACTGATTATGTCCCGATTTTTAGCGCCCATTGCTAAAGTGAATCAATTATAAATACTTAAGTAGTATTTTTTAGTCGAAATAGTAGTTTTTTTTTATTTATCAAATAGAATATAATTATTTTCTGGTTTCATACTTCTCAGTTAATTAGCGTAGTCGATTTTTCTGTGAACGTTGGTTATCTGAGGCCTCTGCGCAGTTTTAATTTTTTTGAGCGGACTTACAATTATTATTTTTATAACATAAAAGTAGCCTATGTTACTCGTCATAACATCATCTATCTGCTAGTGAAAGTCTCGTTAAAATTGACCCATTCGGTTTGGGAAAAAACAGTCGGGCAAAAATTAAAAAAACCAAACAACTTTTATTTATTAGTAAATATTTTAGACGATTGATATTCCTAGTCTATCTAGAACTGACTGAGATGGCGCAGTAGCCCATCGATTGACCACTGCGCTCGTTCGCGGGTTCGATTTCCGCACGGAACATATATGTATTTCTATGGCCTACACTACAGATAGTTATTCTGGGTCTAGTCGTTGGTGTATTGGAGTTTATATGTTTGTAAACTCACTCACAAAGTACATTGTACGTTAAAGGAGAATTTGCTAGTGTGGCTACGTAACGTAGTAAAAAAAAGTTTCCGAACATTTGAATAAGATCCACAGAAGCAATATTTTTTTGTTGTTGCCGGTCAATATGACAGTATCCAGCTATCCAGCTTCAAATTCGTTTTATTATCTTGGACACAAAGATGTGATGTAAGTAACCAAACAAGTGATAAAAAGAGAATTATCAAAAATAATTACTTGGCATTAAGACTTCTGAACGAAAGTGTTAAACAATTTATCAATTTCTGAACATATTATTAGTGATGTGCGCATACGACAAATCATTTAATTCGATAAATAATAATCATCTACAAATTGAATAGACATTAAATTATAGTTTACTCTAACATTTTTGTTTTGTTTTTATAAATATCTCTACCGATAACCTATATTAATCATTTTTTTATACCACATTGGAGGCAAACAATCGTTAGGCATATTATCACATTGTTTTTCGTATTTTTCTTTTGATTGAAATATTTTTCTTTTAATTTTACAAGCATTATTAAAAGATTATTCCTTTTGAACTGCATCCTGCACTACCTGTTGCTGTTATTAATTATGCTTTTTACTAGTTATTAGCAAAATCCTTTTTGGAGGTTCTCGTGATGATGACAGGTATTTAGTATTAATTCGTTTATCATGATGGTGTTGCCTAGTGCTTATTGTACTAATTTCTGTAATATTTTAAGTTTATTAATTTTTGCTAACTTATTAATAAAATTTGAAGAAAATACGTCCGATTTGTGTTTTAATTGCATTGATTTGAAATGATTAATAACAATTTATTAAGTGTTATTTATGTTTGACATACCTACTTAAAAATAAACATTCGTTTGAACTAACCATTCATTTCTCAATGAAGATGAATCGATGACGTGAGTCGTTAACGGTCAATCTGATTATCGACTTTTTAAACCTGCCTCTGAATAGTCGTACATCACTAATCTTATAACCGTCGACTATATTCAAAAGTTTAGTGGCTTTGTTTCAATATCTAAAATGTGAAATTCAATAAAATATCAATAAATAACTAATAAAATGGCGGAAAAATTAAAGGACTATCAAGTTATAGACGTTTTCTGCGGCGGTACGTTCTACAAAGTGAGACACAAGGTCACCAACAACATATTTGCGTGGAAGGCGTACGACTGCTCTGCGTTCAGTAACGAACAAATACAAAACATCGTTAACGAAGTGAAAACAATAAGAAAAGTGACATCCAAGACCTTATTGCGATACTACGACACCATTTTTCACACTCCGTCAAAAACTTTATACTTTGTCCTTGAATACAATTCGTGGCGCAGCGTTCAGGAATTAATCGAAGTGTGCAAGGCAACCGACAAGTTCATCGCGGAGAGCTTCATCTGGCATCTGCTACACGAGCTGACACGGGTCAGTAAAGCTGTGGAAGATTTGCATGTTGTCGTTGTACAAAAATGCATAACGCCAGGGTCAATATTTGTGAGCGAGAATGGCGAGTTGCGCATCAATTGTTTCGAGCTGACAAGGGCGACTGGCACCGTGAACATGATGCAGCAGATCGGAGAGGTGATGCACACGCTCTGTTACCGCCCCGGCGCCTCCGACGACAAGATCAAAGAGTTTCACTACAGTGACGACCTCCGCGATATCGTCAGCTTCCTGATGGATGATAGGAATGCCAACATGCGCCCAGATGTCGTCCTGTACCATCCCACAGTGCTCATGAACATGGAAACGAAAACAAAGCCAAAATGTTTGAATGAGATACTCACTTCGTTTGAACATTCATACTTAACATCAGAGGTGAACAAATGCGACTCAGAGAAGGTAGTGGAGCTGTGCAGAGCTATTGAGCCTCTCCCTAGGACACTGTTTAACATTGGAGACAGTCCTATTTACTGCAACATCAGTCCAAAAAGGAAAACAAACATAAAGTTTGAAAAGTCAAGCTCGCCACAGAGCCCCCTGTCTCCCACACTGGCTGCACTTGCCCTGGAGTTGCCTGGCTTTGTACCTCGAAGCAGGAAACCATTCACTGAGACTGGAATAAACAAGTTAAACATTCCTCAACAAGTGTCAGAGGAAACTTTGAGCCACCAATGGATGTCGCGCCTCGTGGCGCTGCGCCATCGCGAGGAGTCGCTCAACAAGAGGGAGAGAGATCTCCTTGCTAAGGAAATAGTGAACAGCCCCTGTACTAAGATCATACCACTCAATGCCTCCCCGGATTTAGCTTGTAAGGGTGAAAGTAATGGCATAACCCTTCCTCCGATGATGACACAGGCTAAGGACGATAGACGCGATTGGTTGTCGCGGCGGCGGCGCCCGCGCACTGGCTCTGTGCGCTGCCGGGGCCGCAGGAAGAGCTGCGCGTACGAGGACCTCGACAGCTCGCTGTCGGCGGACACGGGCGACGGCAGCATCATCATCACAGCCACCAAGTTCACCGCCGACAACATGCCGCGCCGGAATATCTTCCCAGACGTCTCCACCAAGAAGGTACACTTCACAACAAGTAATCCATTCACAGAGAGTGATGACAGTGTTACTTTGACGTTTTATGAGCTAGACAATGTGGATACTGAAGGATACCAAGTGCCGAGACAGGAGGCTCTGGCAAAAGACATCCACAAGTTTAAATACTTGGATTTGAAAAAGTCCCCTTCTGAGAAGAGAGCCTCCACACAGTGGTGTCACTCATCTCCCTCCAAACAAGCTAAAACTGCCATGAATATATTTGGTGACATCACAAACACAAACCACAGCAGTATGAGGAAAACTCCTTCCAAAACGAGCCTCACTTCAAGAGGCTCCAATACATCTCGTCAGTCCATGTTCTCGTGCAGGAGCCACTGGAGCATGGAATCCAGCAGCACCAAGCTGAGTGAGGGCAGCATCTCTGAGAGGACCCGCTCTGCCATGAGGCAGGGCCTGCCACAGACTCCTGTGGCTCCTCCTGATGTCAAGAAGTCTAAGAGTCGCAAGTCTTTGTTAAACTTCAAAACCCCCTTCAAGTTTATGACAGCAACTAAGATATAGTTTAATGTAGGTAAGTTTATATTTGTATAAAGTTGTGATTGTAAATTTGATCTCTTATGGAAATTTTTGAAAATAATCATTACTAAATTGTATTAGTTAGGATCATTAGTGTCAAACCTATTGATTATGTTATTATTAATGGTTGTGGATTTCTATGTTTAGGATAACATTAGTTTAGTAGTAAGTGTTAAACTTCCATTAACTGTAGTATCTCATAGAATACTCTGTAAGAAACAGATATTTCTATTTGACATTTTCATTGTACAAAATGAAATGAAATACGGACATCAACCCACCCTAACCTTAGCATAGTGAAATTAAATGAAACATTATTTTTATATGAACATTTTATACTTCAAATTATATTATCAAATGTACCTATAGTTTATATTGGTGTGTTTTAAACACAACTTATTCTGTGTGCTGTAAATAAGTATTCTTTTTAGTATGTATTGTTTTGTTATAATTGACTATATGACATTAGTTATGTACCTATAAAATCAAGTATACAAAATTATTTACATTTATTTTTATAAAATCTAACCAACAGTCAAAGAACAACTTGTGTGATTTACTAAACTTTAGTCTTCCAGTTTGTAACAGAATTGTTTATATTTTTAGAAGTATTTTTTTTATAATAGAATTACTATCCAATAATAAGTGTGTAGGAGTGTAAAGCTCCATAAGTTTGTGTAAAAGTAACTGGGTTGCCATAATTCACTAATTAGTATATAATTAATGCATCTCGATCCCTGAGGTGCATACACTAGATAGATTAGGGTATAAGAAATAATAAGTATAAATAAACATAAGAAGCTCATGTAGTGTTTTATTTCATAATCACACTGGTAATCACTGCACACTTCATCAACAGCGTCACTTGTTGCTCCATTGTGTTCCTCGGAGGTGTTCCATCATTTCTTTTTGTTAAGTGCCTTGTCTGCTCCTTCCACAAACTTCTTGGGCAAGCCATACTTCTCTATGAGTAGTTTGGCAATAAAGTATGTCTGAAAAGATAAAATAATAATGAAAATATTTAAAAGAACATAGTTAATGGGACAACCTATGACATATTTTTTTGACATAGACAAAACTAACTTACAAATAATGTTAGATTTTGGAAATATTTAACAAAAGTATTTTTTTTTTTTATTATTATGTCCTTCAAAAAGGACAATAAGGACATGCCTTGGCCTACCAAGGCAAAGGTTCAATGGTAAGTATTGGCAAGCCTTAGTGCCTGCACAAAAGGTTCACAGGCAAAAAAATAAAAGTTAACCTTTTTGAGGATAATATTGATTGAATGAAGTTTTATGTTGAATAATTTATTATTCGCTAAAAAAGGTTTAACTGACACTAACAATTTTATATCTTTATTCCCCGAAGAGATAGGTGGAGGTGTAGTTCACACACATTTCATCACAGTGTATTGCCAAACAGACACATGTCTGAACCCCTGGGAAGTTTAGTAGAAGAAGTAGAAGCAGTGCTTGTCATCCAGCCGATGTAACGATGACTTGATGAAGGGCGATGGTTACCTGGTCTCCCTGCACCATGAGCTGGTCAGCCTTGGCCCCTGGCGAGCGCGTGACGCCGCAGGAGGCCGCCACGCCCGTCTGACACACGTGGCTCAGCGCCGGGAGACTGAAGCCGAACTGCTCTAGGTTTGATACTAGCGTCACCTGGTGGCAACAGATTCAAATATTTTAACTGAAACATAAAAAAGCACGAGTCGTGTTTCACTACGCTCAATGACTATATATGATATGAATGTTCTATAATTATCTATCTATGTGAATTGTATGGTGTTATACCTTCATTTGCAAACGGCTTTTACAATAACGGTATGTAGAACGTCACTTTACTAAGTTCCGCTAGAAAGAAACTTTTAGCATGCTACTGCGAAAATTGTAGGTATGTTCTTTTCAACATCTCAAGATGACGATGTTCATAAGTCTGTCGTGTACGGTGACACATTAGCGACACATAAATAACAAATTTTCTATGTGAATGTCCAACATTCTTAGTTCATTTATCATAATGTGTCAGGATCAGTGAGTGACGTGTCACGTCAGTACGTACCTTCTTGTTCCCGCTGCGGGTGGCGACCTGCATGCGGACAGGCTGCAGCTTGCTCTTGCTGAGCGTCACTGTGTCAGGCTCAGTGAGTGACGTGTCACGTCAGTACGTACCTTCTTGTTCCCGCTGCGGGTGGCGACCTGCATGCGGACAGGCTGCAGCTTGCTCTTGCTGAGCGTCACTGTGTCAGGCTCAGTGAGTGACGTGTCACGTCAGTACGTACCTTCTTGTTCCCGCTGCGGGTGGCGACCTGCATGCGGACAGGCTGCAGCTTGCTCTTGCTGAGCGTCACTGTGTCAGGCTCAGTGAGAGACGTGTCACGTCAGTACGTACCTTCTTGTTCCCGCTGCGGGTGGCGACCTGCATGCGGACAGGCTGCAGCTTGCTCTTGCTGAGCGTCACTGTGTCAGGCTCAGTGAGTGACGTGTCACGTCAGTACGTACCTTCTTGTTCCCGCTGCGGGTGGCGACCTGCATGCGGACAGGCTGCAGCTTGCTCTTGCTGAGCGTCACTGTGTCAGGCTCAGTGAGTGACGTGTCACGTCAGTACGTACCTTCTTGTTCCCGCTGCGGGTGGCGACCTGCATGCGGACAGGCTGCAGCTTGCTCTTGCTGAGCGTCACTGTGTCAGGCTCAGTGAGTGACGTGTCACGTCAGTACGTACCTTCTTGTTCCCGCTGCGGGTGGCGACCTGCATGCGGACAGGCTGCAGCTTGCTCTTGCTGAGCGTCACTGTGTCAGGCTCAGTGAGTGACGTGTCACGTCAGTACGTACCTTCTTGTTCCCGCTGCGGGTGGCGACCTGCATGCGGACAGGCTGCAGCTTGCTCTTGCTGAGCGTCACTGTGTCAGGCTCAGTGAGTGACGTGTCACGTCAGTACGTACCTTCTTGTTCCCGCTGCGGGTGGCGACCTGCATGCGGACAGGCTGCAGCTTGCTCTTGCTGAGCGTCACTGTGTCAGGCTCAGTGAGTGACGTGTCACGTCAGTACGTACCTTCTTGTTCCCGCTGCGGGTGGCGACCTGCATGCGGACAGGCTGCAGCTTGCTCTTGCTGAGCGTCACTGTGTCAGGCTCAGTGAGTGACGTGTCACGTCAGTACGTACCTTCTTGTTCCCGCTGCGGGTGGCGACCTGCATGCGGACAGGCTGCAGCTTGCTCTTGCTGAGCGTCACTGTGTCAGGCTCAGTGAGTGACGTGTCACGTCAGTACGTACCTTCTTGTTCCCGCTGCGGGTGGCGACCTGCATGCGGACAGGCTGCAGCTTGCTCTTGCTGAGCGTCACTGTGTCAGGCTCAGTGAGTGACGTGTCACGTCAGTACGTACCTTCTTGTTCCCGCTGCGGGTGGCGACCTGCATGCGGACAGGCTGCAGCTTGCTCTTGCTGAGCGTCACTGTGTCAGGCTCAGTGAGTGACGTGTCACGTCAGTACGTACCTTCTTGTTCCCGCTGCGGGTGGCGACCTGCATGCGGACAGGCTGCAGCTTGCTCTTGCTGAGCGTCACGGAGCCGTCTGCGTAGCGCATCTCGGTGCTCGGCGTCATCTTACTCTGAACCGCCGACATTAACACATCCCATGTTACTGCTTCCTACGGGTTATGGAAATACACGTTGCATAATTTATTATGGTAAGTATCTTCTTGGTATACTATCGCTCAAACCAACTTGCCGTCTATGGTCCCAACAAAACATTGACCGGACCTTTAATGCGTAAGTAGTAAGGGTGATTTTTCTTGGTTCAAGTTCGGCGTTATACTAGCCGACCAAGCTATCTCTGACTTGTACGAAAACGCGCTTCCGTTTCCATTCGTAGGTTTTTTAGTCGTTCTGGTCAGTCAGGAGCCGGAAAATTGACAACCAGTTTTACCAGGGGGAGTCGTGCTACCCAGTTACCGGGTCGTGGAGATAAAGAAGGACAGATAATCCACGTAAAATTCGAATATTCCCGATCGGTAACACCCCGTCGTCAACAGTGTTGATGACCGGGAACAAAAAGTTCCGTTCGTTCACTGTGGTGATGAACGGAACCTTTTTTCAATTATTCCAATTATTCCCGTTCAGTAACACCCCTGTCGTTAACACCGTTGACGATCGTTAAAATATTATTGAGGTAATTACTGTACAATGTTATGTGTTGTGTGTATTATGTGTTATTTTTTGTGTTGCAAAATTCCTGATACGCTTATTTTAAAGTAAAAAACAAGTAACTACTTCGGGATTTTGATGTTAAGAGCGCCCATCCCCATCGAACAAACTTCAACGCGAGCGTGATTGAAAAATTTTTTGTTTCAACCAACGCAAAGCTCGAAAACAGATGAGTGAGTGAGAACGCGATAGCATCACAGGAAAATTTTCGCGCGGAAATTTCACAAAACTTGTTCCAGGATATACGTGTTTTTGAAAAAGCCTTACAAGTTTTTGGTAAAAATGTTTGTAAATTAGAATCACCATTACATATGCAAGGTCTGTATGAAGCTGTTTTTTTACTTTTTCAATGTATGAGTGCATTAAGAACGACCAAAGTTCAGATGAAATTGTGCAAAAATACTGACTTTCGGACGTGTTTACTGAATTCGTTTATCAAAAAAGTTTATTTTTGGCTTCATACAAACTTAGATTTAAACCACAAGATACCTGTGTATAAAATATTTGGGAAATAATTTGATTTAACACCGTAATCGCGTACGAGCGTTTGTATGGAAAATATGACGGGTTGGGCGCTCTTAATGTTTTGTTTTGGAAATCATTTTGAAAATCCGTTTCATCTTTATAACTCCACCTTTATAAACGTTGACTCTTGAACTTAAAAGCATATAGTGCGTGCCACGAAAGATGAGACTTGACAAAGACTTGATTTGAATTGCGCAGTACTCGATTTAAAGGTCTCTTACCTTTAAATCGAGTACTAGCAGTTAGAATTTGGCTGGTTATCTTACCCTCCTTCTGGTCAAAATGTAAATCCAAGATGGCGTCTTCAAAATTTTTTTAATTTTTAGTCATGGCTATCGTTTACATAGTTTTCGTGGGTGCCAAAACCGATAGTGAGGCCAAAATCTGAATCAAAAATGGCGGCTGTAATTTTTTTTAAATGTATGTGTTATGGTTATCATTTTCGTAGTTTTCGAGGGTGCTAAAGCCAATAGTGAGGTCAAAATGTAAATCTAAGATGGCGGCTACAATAAATTTTAAATTTTTAGTCATGGGTATCGTTTTCATAGTTTTCGTGGGTGGCAAAACCGACAGTGAGGTCAAAATCTGAATCCAAGATGGCGGCTGTATTTTTTTTTAATTTATTTGTCATGGGTGTCATTTTCGTCGTTGTCGAGGGTGCTAAAGTCAATAGTGAGGTCAAAATGTGAATCCAAGATGGCGGCTTCCCTCGAAATTATTGAAATTACTCCCATGACGAAAAAATTTAAAATTTTCGTTGTCGCCATCTTGTGTTTACATTTTGACCCCACTATTGGCTTTAGTATCCACGAATACTATGAAAACGACACCCATGACAAAAAATTTAAAAAATTCGCAGATTCCATCTTGGATTTACATTTTGACCCCACTATCGGCTTTAGCACCCTCGAAAATTATGAAAACGACACCCGTGACATAAAAAATGAAAAATTTCCCAGCCGTCATCTTGGATTCAGATTTTGACCTCACTATCGGTTTTGACACCCACGAAAAGTATGAAGACGATACCCATGACTAAAAATTTAAAAAAAATTTGGATACTCCACCTTGGATTTACATTTTGACCTCACTATTGACTTTAGCACCCTCGAAAACTACGAAAACGACACCCATGACAAATAAATAAAAAAAAAATGACAGCCGCCATCTTGGATCTACTTTTTGTCCTTACTATCGGTTTTGGCACCCACGAAAACTATAATAACGACACCCATGACGAAAAAAATAATTTACACGAACAAATAAAATGCCGCCATATTTGTTTTACCAATAAATTCACGAATTTCATGTGAACTTATTTGTAAAACAAAGATGGCGGCTGCTAACATGTATGTACTTGTACATATTCAATTATATTCAATATCAACAATAATTCATTCTTACTCGTACCTTTCAATAACAAATAAATGTATTACGCGAATACTCGACACTCGTTCAAACCAATGTACTCTGTGGTTCAAACACGCATCCGTGAGGCCGTGACTGAGAGCACCGCGACTATCGCTTAGGGTATCGTAGATGCGCGCGTCTGTGTGAGTGTGCCGTTTCGAACGGTTTGTTCGTAGTTTCCGTACTGTTCATAATCTTTATACTGTGCTCAGGTTGACTTGAAGTAGATACTGGTGATGTGTACCTGTAACGGTTTCCCGGTGATGTTGCTGAGCACGCGGTCCACAGTGACGGCCCGCGCATGCGCAGTGTTGAGGCCGCGCGTGCGCACGTACTCGCTCAGCGCCGCGCGCGCCTGCGCCGGGGTCAGCGCTGTGCCCTTCCTGCGCAGGCACAGTATACAACTACTACCGTACAATAGCACCACGCCCCGCTTCCCTCCGAAACACTGTTCCTCGCCTCTTCCGGCCTCGAACGTGCTCTCGAAACTGCTTTAAGTTCTCGCGGCGTGTAGACATGCACACACACGCACGTATTTCTACAGTCAGTGAAACCCCGGCCAGACTGTTGTAACTTGTAAACAAGCCCTCCACATCGGTCTCCACCGGCGGTTTACAACAGTGTAAACACTTGTTTGCAACAAAAATTCGTTTGACCTTCAACAACCTCTGGACAGACACTCGTTGTAGACCGCGTGTGGATACCGCCGTTGTAAACAAAGAGTCGACAACACACTGAGGTGAGAGCCTTGTTGTAAACCAGTGTGGACGCTAACACCAACCGTGGGCTCCACAAATCTCCCTGTTGGAAGCTTGTTTATAACAGTCTGGCTTGGCCTTGAGTTTAGCCAGTGTAGGTAATTAAATTGTTTCGTATGTATGGAGTGTTATCGGTGTACTACGGTACTTTTAAAGGGCGTTAGTTAGTGGCCAAGAGACGCAGCGTTCAGTATCCAGCAAGTATAACCGTTTACTGCATATTGTTTCATATAGCAAACAGACTAAAATATTAGGGCATGAAGAAGCTTCCAGAAGTCACCATTGTGCAATAGTACCGGATATGTACAAGTTACCGGAACTAATGGACCGTATTGCTGACACAGTTCTGTGGGCTAATTCACGTAACTAAAGAAGTGCTGTTGCCGTTAAGTTTCGATGAAAACAACGCTTTTCGTACTCTCTATCAGACACGCTCGCTTCAAGTTCGCATCACGTGAGCGCAATAACGACATTCTATATTCTATTCTATAGTTAAAAAGCACTAAAATCTGTACTGGGGTATTATTTTAATATTATATTCGTCTGAATCTGACGTAAAAAAATATTACTCACTAAATAACAGAACAGAATCTTTTGTTCTGTTATTTAGTGAGTAATATTTTTTTTCTCATGTGGCTACACCATAAGTAAGTTTGGTAGAGTTTGGTTGTCGTACAGTCGACGTGCAGTTCACGCACAGTTTAAAGATTACAAGAATACCGTTTATTACTCAAACTTGAACTTAACTACAGATGCACTACAACTTCATCGGCACGTCATAAAATTACGTGAATTAGCCCTCAGATTGCCATCGGCAATTCGACACAATAAAAGGTAGAAAGAGTCGCACACCTACTTTAGCGGCGCGAACAGCTCCACCACGTTAGCGGTGATGCAGAACATCTCGCGCACCGCGGGCGGCGCGTAGTCCTGCGCCTGCGCCGGTGCGTCTGCGGCGCGGGGGGCGCGGGGGGCGCGCGGGGCGCGGTGCGTGCGCACGTCAGGGTGCAGCAGGCTGACGGCCACCACGGCATCCACGCCCCTGTCGATCTCGCGCACTTCTAGGAAGCCTTCCTTGAGCAGATATACTTGGTAATGTAGCAGAACATTGTCGACGTAATTAGATTTTCAGTGAAGTCAAATTATTTATTTCACTTAGACTTCACTCAACCACGGATTTTTGAACATCACTTGGAAAAAAAAATAGTTTTAAGTGGTAATTTCGTATCCACATGGAGAAGAATGATAAAGAAACTGCATGCTTACTCTTTTATCAACACATCTAATTGTATTAGTGTGCCAATGGGCACAACAATCAAGTTTCCTGGCTGTACGATACAAATACTTTCCATTTATGAATATAAGTAAAGATACCAGCATAATAAGTTGTTACACCCCTTTTTGAAAAGTGTCTAAATTAAATTATGTAGTGCTAATAAGCCACCAATAAAAATCACAAAATTTTTATTCAATCGACAAGTGCCATAAAAACGCATCAAAATTTTACATTTTCAAATTTCGCGCGTAGTTTGACGAAAACGCCTCGTAGTGGACGCCATATTGCTCTGTGGAAATGACGACAGTTTGCTGTGTAGTCAAATACGCAGATATTTTTTTATGATAATTGTATATAATTTAAAAATAATTATAATCATATTTTGTAATAATTAAAAAAACACGTTGTTATCGAAAATAATAAAACTACAAAGCCTATACGCGCCAATTGCTTGACTGACAGTTGACACTTTTTTGTTTACACAGCCGTACGACTACGACGTAATAATATGGCGGCTACTATTTCAAGGTGTTTTATGACAGATTAAAAAAACTGAAAACTTTGAATTGAATTTTAAAATTTATTTTGTTATTTTATGAACTAAAAATAACACTTTCCGACTGCTTTTTGCCTAAACTATCTCAATAATATATTTTTAGATTTTTTCTCATATAGAGTAAAATACCCTATTAGTATATATTTTAGAAAACATAAATACATAACTATTGAACAAAAACAACCTCTCTTTTTATTGGTTACCGTCGATTAATATTATTTTGTTAAATGGTGCGCGTGGAGGTGCTGATCAGTAATGATCACATTAACAAGCGTACCTTTTGCATCGCTTCAAGGAACTTCCCAAGTTTTTTGTATGAGGATTTCTTTACTTCTAAAGTCCGATCCGGTGGACACAAGGCGATTAGATGATTTCTGAAACATTTCAATATAAAACATAAAGCCAAGAATATACACAAGTGACTGCAGCAGACTCAGAGCCTGTTAAACAAGATATTTATTCTTGAAGAATTGAATTGAATAGAAGGTAAATACTGACCTATATAAGAGATTAGTTTTGAGCGGTAGTTCAGCGTGTTTAGCGTCCAGTTTGAGAAACGAGAGTAAGCACCATCGCAGTAGACCATCCATGTCGGTTGGGATGTCATCCTGCTCTGTTTGAGAGTCCTCTAAAATATAAACATTTATGAATAAGTAATGGATATAGCTCAGTTTTGGTAATTTATTATTGTAAGCAGACAGAACATTTTTTTTTGTTTTGGAAGTCAATGTTAGCAGTGGCTGTCATGCTACCTGTGAGTACACTATCATCGATATCAGCCTCCTGCACGCCAACCTCCTCCGCCGGTTCTTTCTCTGGTATAATTTTTGGCTCGTTCTGCTGCGGCAGTGGCGCTTGCGTCGATGGCGGCCGCTTGCCCAAGCTGGGCCATTCTTCTCTTAGTGGTGGTTGGATGCTCATCTGTAATGTAAAAAAATTAAATTAAAAATTAAAAAAAACCCCCAACGCAAAACGTAAAAGCGATTATGTAAAAAGTCAAAAATAATACCTTTTGTTGAGCCATCAAATGTTTGTTCGTTGAAATGGCGCTATAATGTCGCGGCGGGGTACCGCTTAAGTAAGTCAGTCCCTTAATTTCATTCACTGTCTATTAATTTACCAGCATTTCCGACCAATTTGCTTCGATATTATCAAATTTTTGTTGCTAACCTAGTTGTTAATCTTGTTGCAAATCTAGTTACCATCAGTTCGCTATTTTAGCTATTTAGTTATTGCTTTAAACTTAGCGGTACCCCGCCGCGACATTATAGCGCCATTTCAACGAACAAACATTTGATGGCTCAACAAAAGGTATTATTTTTGACTTTTTACATAATCGCTTTTATGTTTTGCGTTGGGGGTTTTTTTAAATTTTTAATTTAATTTTTATTTTAAATTTTTTAAACGTAATTTAGTTTGGTTTGGTATAAGAGTTTACAAAAATAATTTACAAATTTTTAGTTTTCATTTCGTTACTCATTCCTCATTCCCTTGCAGTATAGTATACATTATTCTACTAGTCAAGGCCTTTCATTTGATACCCATATATTGAGAGAGTTGTGAAAATAGAATGTAATTCCCTAAGATCCCTACCGCAGCTAACAAAAGAGCTGATAACTTTAAAACTGCTGAACCGATTTTGATGAAACATGTCTAAGAACCATCGCTAGAGAATCTGCTTTCAAATAAAAAAAACCGCATTCAAATCGGTTCACCCGTTAAAGAGCTACAGTGCCACAGACAGACACACAGACACGTCAAACTTATAACACCCCTCTTTTTCGTCGGGGGTTAAAAAGGGAGGTATCTAAACTACTAGTCAGTAAAAATATGGGTTCATAAAATTTACTATCACTATCAAATAAATGAATGAAATAGTGAGTGTTGCATGTGACGCTTGCCGACGTTTGAGGATTGCTGAATAAGATTTACTTAATTCTTTTTATTTATAAAATTTATAAGTCTTTTTTTTTAACTTCCGCGTGTTCCAACTTAGGCCGCATTATCACTTACGAT
The DNA here is from genome assembly GCA_947361185.1 of Charanyca ferruginea. Taxonomy (NCBI): domain Eukaryota; kingdom Metazoa; phylum Arthropoda; class Insecta; order Lepidoptera; family Noctuidae; genus Charanyca; species Charanyca ferruginea. The sequence continues at coordinate 344,000 of OX376065.1, forward strand.
CAGGTGATTTGCGGTCGAACGCAAGCCTATTTAATCGTAAAAAAAAAAAACTTAATTTGCCTTTACAAGATTGTTCACTCTAGCATTGACTTCAATTTTAAGGTGAGAGGGCTAGGGTGGCCCACGAAATTCAAATAGCTACCATAATCTACAAACATCAGCAATTCTGCAAATTGTAATTGTGCAAACAGGTTTATCACTTGAACTGGCAGAAAGTTTATTTTAGCAAACACTTTAAAATGAACTTCACCCAGCAGTCATTAATTAGAAGTATCCTATTACAAGTTTGAATAGAAAATGGAATAAAGATATCCATTACTAACAGTTAAGTAGAAGCAATACATGTGATCTGACCTGAGAGACATGTGATGTAAGGTCGATGGTGATGTCACCCTGGCTGTAGGCGGGGGGGCCGAGCTTGGGCCGCTCTATCTTGCTGAACTTGTTGTCCTTGCACAACTGGTCACCAAACACTTGGATTGTTTCTAAACATACTCCTCTGAAAAATTAACATGAAATTTTTAACTGATGTATATAATTTTATTAACACTGACTCTCCTCTCGTACAATTCAAGATATATGCATGTTTATCCTAACATTAAGCAACACCTACATGTAATCTAAATATATAAACGCGAAAGGTGATGTCTTGGCAGAAAGGTAGTTTATAGTTAGTAGACGTCCGCTAAGAACGGATTTTGGGAAAGGGCCAGATTAACGAGGTCTAATGGCTCTCGCAAGTGAACACCAGGAATGAAGTCTCAGGCAGCAGCTAGTGTCTAAATAAAAGTGGACTATCAAAGCTTAGCTCAGCATGGAGAGTTGAAAATCTAATGTTGCAGTTAAATGTAGGCATTACTTTTAGTTTCATACACTAGGCAGTCCTAGTATTAGTGAAAGCAGGCAACATACAGTCTAGGACAAATTCTTTTATTTTAGGTTTGGATGGGAAACCTATGAATTTTTTATAACAATAGAACAAAGAATAACTGACGCAGCTCTGAGTAGCATGTCAGCACTGGACATGGTGGCTCGTCCAATGATGCAGACGGCTGCATTCTCCTGCGTGCACAGACCAATGAGTGTGCCGCGCTGGAACATCGGGAACCCAATGCCTCCGCTGGGTATTGACACACCTGGCAGATACACAGGAGCACCACCTTGCACCTGTGAACACAACAGATTGTGTTGAACTATAAATTGTTGTTAAGTTTGCAGTATGGAATGTAGCTCTGTAGTACTAGTAGAGCATAACAGAGGCCAAACAATTTCCTTGATTAGTCAAAATTGGAAGACAAATCGTTGTATAGATTTGTCTTACAATTTTGACTTACTTGCTTACCTTAGGCAGCACTGGTGTGTGGATGACCAGCACCGCCAGCAAGTCGGGCACCTTCCACAGTGCGCAGACCGTCGGTACGAGCCCCTCACCAGTTTCGATCACCATAGGAAACCCATCCACCGAGTACACGTTTACCATATCGCCTGAGTGCAGCACCAACTTCATACAAATACAACTTGACTTTACAGACACTATTTCCTTCACTTTTTCTTCTGTCGATGACGGATATTGATCTTGTATACGTTGAGCTAGGTGTTTCCTGCAATTAACACGTATTTTTTAAGTAAAATACACTGAAATATGGACTATTATTAATAACGAACTGCAATTTGGTTTTACTTCTCAGAATTCTTCAGAGTATTGTTTGATTTTAATTTATATGGCTTGGCGAACATGGTAGAGATTTCTATTAATGGTCTAAAAGGAAGATCTATTGTGGAATTTCATGGAAAAATACTAAAAATGTTTCTACTTGGCACCACGGTGTTCAATTCAATGTGACAGTTACTGTTATGTCAAAACAATAATGTCATCTCGCTCGTTTGAATTTGACATTGACTTTGACTGATTAAAATGTCAACGTCAAGTTAATAATTTCATGAGGTTAATCGTTCGTCAGTTCGTCGTTCGGAAGTCGGAATAAGAATCGAGAATTATTATTTATTCACAATAATACAATAATATAGTCTAACTGTTATTAGTCTATGTATTAGTCTATGTATATTATATAATTTGTAAATAAATTAGCCTCTGTTTTTCTATTGAAAGTACGCTTTGCTAGTTTAAGTTCTAGATTATTGATAGGTCAAAGTGATATCTACCAGTTAAACCAACAACCATCGACGTGTCATCGACTCAGCATTGTAAAGGCAGTGAGTAGAAAAACTGAATTCCAATATTTTTGGAAACTAAAACGTGAAAACAATAATATTAGTATGACATCAATCGATACGGCTAATCGGAAGAATAAAATCCCGTTAGTAAATATTGTAGGTATCTAAAATTGTAATTGTCGATACCCCGTTTTTGGGTGAGGCCTACGTCTTTGTCCAGTTTAGGCTAAGAACTCATGAAGCGGTTTTCACCCGCGTCAGCCACGATTGAGGGACCGCAGCTTCTGTAGAATGTAGATACATACATTATGTAAAAAATTTAAGCACATTTTACGACGCGGTTTACGCCCGCGGTGTGCGCGGTTGTTTGCGGCTCCCGCAGTCGCTGCATCGGCGGGCAACTAGTAGAATCGCGCGGGCCGCGGTCATCTGCAACCTCGGTGGTTTGCGCCCATGCGCAACGTTCGTAAACCGCCTGTCTTGCAATAATCGACCGTTGGCTTTGCGGGCGATAATCGCAACCGCGACGGCTGCGTAAGCGCACAGAACTCCGGTCTCGTGAGTATGGGCTGTTCCTCCACCGCGGCGGGCGCGGGTAAAAATCGCTTCATGAGTTTTTAGCCTCAGATTTAGAAACCGTCATCTCATAAACAAACTGGCATTACAAAAAATCTAGCTCACATGTAAACGAAAATCTTACTTAGACTCCAAATATCCAGTACTTTGCAATCGTCTTAAGATTTTAGCAAAGATGCGTTTTGTCCGATTTTCTTGCAATATAAATAATTCTCCTGGTTGATAGATTCGATCACGGTGGCCAATCTAAATGAAGACTAAGCCAAGTATGTGGTACTTAGATATTATAGTGGACAAGTGTGTGCACAAACACAAGTGTAATCCCGTAATCCCCCCCCGTCTTCCCACATTCTCATAGTCCGATGGGACGGCAAGGCAATCCGACACGATCGGAGAGATCAGGCGCAGGACCAACGGCTTTACATGCTTTCCGAGGCACGAAGGCTGCTACAGAGACATTCCTAAATGAAAAACCCAATAACACGTACTTTGCCCGACCTGGGATCGAACCCAGGACTATATATATTGTAGTCTTTGCCCAGGACCCCGCGCTCAGCAGTCGCAAGCCCCTGCGACCACGTGACCAACGAGGCAGTTAACTTCATAAATATGTAGCCTGTAAGTACCTACCTACCAAATTACTTCATACGCATTCGGGACTGCCTAAGAGGGGCGAACAAAAGCAATAAAAGCACAAATGTGCACGAAACCACCTGACGATAGATACGCGTGCGCTTTTAGCGCGCTTGTTAGTTTGTTACATCAATCTTTATTTACGTGTACGCCGACGAGCAGGGCGTCACGTGAGCCCGGGGCAGGCGGCGCAAGGCGTGGAGGTCGCGGATGAGCTCCACTCGCACTACCAATACCGATGAAGTAACCCAGCTACCATCCATCGTTACAATCAATTCTTTCTTCGTTCGTGCGATTACTGAAACTGAAACGATGTGTAAAGTCACAAATAGGTAAGAGGAATTTGCTTTCTAGGCAAGTACAGGACCTATAGGACAAACAGGGTTCGTTTGTGAGCTTTATGTCAGTATCTGTGAATGCTCATTGACAATATAAAACTGCTCATAAACTCATACTCATTAACAAATCAACTTCAATAATAAACTGTTACTACACTGGTGTTTTCATAAAAATAACTTTTAGTCTATTTACAGACACACATTAAAGGTATGGCTGAGCTTTTGTAAACCTTTTCTAACATTCACCCGATGTATTTTCAATTCAATCAAATTAATAAAACAATTTTTGACCTACACCATCGAATTTGGTGATTGTCGACATAATAGGTGCATCTTCACGTTCAATAATATTGGACGTTCACAGTAACGTATTCTTGTTGTCGAACATATCATCAGCGATGTTAGCTAGCTAGCTCGGTAATATCAAGACTGAAACCAAACTGTAGTCGGAACCCAGCAGCCAGTTTAAATAACATTGAAAAAGAAAACATCGCCTATGAAATCTTAAAACTTCAGTTGCATCAGTCCGGTTCGCAGCGGAAGAATTCATCTTAATATAGTCAGTTTTTATTATATAAACTTGTAACTACCACATCCGAGTGCTGTATCATCTGCTAATTGGTTGGCAGGAATCCAAAGCCATTTAAAAATGTGTAGTGGTGAATAAAATTCCGGTTCCCGCATTGCAGCTCGTTACTGCCACTGTCCGCTACTCTGGTTTTGGTGCAATATTATGCAGGCATGCAAGATTAAACAGCGGTCGTTTTCTAATCCTTTTTTCGTGTAGTTGTACTTAGTTACTAATTTCTGTTAAAGTTTGGTGTTCCTGAAATATTTTTTTTTATACAATTAGAAGTCGCACCAGGCCTAGTAGTTCTGTATAAGGTTTCGTACTGAATGGGTCCACAAACATTCGTGTTTGCGCTTGTCCACGTTCCTCAGTGTGCTCCACATTCTCAATAATAAGCAGTTCGTGCCTCGAGCCTTCAGGCCGCACTCACTTGACCGACTTTCTTTAACGCTGCTTTGACTGAAACACGACGTCTTCTTCTGAAAGTTCTTTGAATTTTGTTTTAATAATAGTGGTGCTTATAGTAAACTAGGTTGTAAAAGTAGGTACCTATACCTGAAAGCATTGGTTTGTTACCATTATATTTTTAACATGAGCAATATTTTTAGTTGAAGCACTTATCGAGATGACTAAATATTATAAATGGTTGAGTGATGATTTTTGAAAACAACACTCAAACACTGAAGATAAGATTTTAAAGTTAGTCCAGATGGTGTTGAATATTCATTATTAAAATAAACAATCTCTCGTCTAGATCGGCACAGCCACGGTGTGGTATAGTTCGTGTGATAGGCAGCATACCACCTTCAACCACCCGATGTGCTAACACCATAGTCTGGTCAGTCAGAACTGCGCAATACGTAAAACTTAATATTATGAGCATTATCTCACCGTCTGTAGGTGTGAATACGTGTTATGGTCATTATTAGTTGTATTGTTATTATCGTGTCATTAGGTGCAGTTCCTGCTGCGAGTACTAGGAGGCCAGAGGCGGCGCGCGGGCTGGTGTGGGCGGCTGTTTACTACAGAACCTCGCTGATACGTATGAATATGGATGGTGGAAAAATGTCAAGATGGTATGAAATCCTAGTATCAACGAGCATTTTGCGTCATTTATTTATCGATTATTAAGTATTTATTAAGTTGTGATACCCACACGCGCTTTGTTTTTATTTATTAATACCTGTTTAAGCTATAAGTATTTGTTTACTTACATTAACTATTTAATTTATTGAATGATTGAGATTCTCCAACGTGATGGCTCACGAGTGTTTGGAAGACACATTATGATACACTATTTCAGTAAGTTTGTGTCATCAAGTTATGAGCAAAGCGTGCAATAGAGAATGCAACTAATGCATTAGCAAGCAAGCCTCCTTTGAAAAATACATAAATTAAGTAATATAATTATGTCGGAATGACTGTTCAACCTAACCCTCAACAGAGGATGGGGTGTGTTGTGCCATTAAAAATAATAACACGCAGAAGGTCAACTGTTTACTTTTTTATGTTTGTTACCTCAGAACTTTCGACTGGGTGAACCGATTTTGATGTTTTTTTTTATATTTGAAAGCTGGTGCTTCCCGTGTGGTCCCATTTAATTTTTATCGAAATTGATCCAGCGCTCATTGAAAAAATCAACAACACCCAAAAAAAATTACATAGAGGACGTTATACTTTTCTCAATCTTGAGTACTTTCAATCTCTGTTTTAACTGTGTTGCCGTTTCTTAATGGATTTGGATGAGAAGGGGCCACTAGAAAGCAAAAACAAAAAGCTATTTTACAAAAAAAAAAAGAACCGGCTTCAAAAACTAAAAAGTCAAAAATAACTTTAGCACAGAATACACATGACTTTAGTTTCGGAAGTCGGTGGCAATACAAAACAACAAACGGAACAAAGCCATCGATTTCCGTAACTAAAGTCACATTTTAGTTTTTGAAGCCGGTTTTTTTGTAAAAATGCTTTTTATTGTAGCAAAAATTCATGAAATCGAAATATAGAACAATTTAATGCTTCCATCCTTATCCTTATCCTTACATATTACAAAACAAAGTCTTCGTAGTGTCTGTCTGTCTGTTCGCGATAAACTCATTCACTCATTCTCATTGTGTCATTTAGACTCAATGTAAATTGTTATTGAGTAAATAAAATGAATGAATGATTGACTCAAAAACTAGAGAACGGATTTTCATAAGATTTTCATCAATAGACAGAATGATTCATGAGGAACCGTTATGTGTAAGCTTTTATGTAAATTGGTTGAAATATGACGATAATATTTGTGCGAAGCCGGGGCGCGTCAATAGTTTATGTTAAAAGTGAAACAATTGATAAGAAATGCAATACAAAATTATACATTTTACAGACGTCTAAATGGGGGTTGACATTTTAAAGTGGAGTTTCATATTAAAGAGCTTCATTGCACATGAAAAAGTATAGTTATAGTTTTATTCTAATTTACTAGCGACCCGATCCGGCTTCGCACGATCGACATGAGACACGAGATTCCTCGATAAATGGACTATCCAACACAAAAAGAATTTTTCAATTCGAACCAGTAGATCCTGAGATTAGCGCGTTCAACCAAACAAACAAACAAACAGACAAACTCTTCAGCTTTATAATATTAGTATAGATAATAATAATACGTTTATTTATGCCACAAAGTCTTGATTTATAAATGAAAGAAGATTGTAATTATTACGTGAAAATCAAACAATGCCTCTAACTACTACAGATTTTAGACATTAGGCAATAATCATTATCGAAAATATTTAGATAATACTGTCTCAAAAAATAAAGATCTCAAAGCTTTGAAAATTCAATAATGCTTTTCCTTGTAAGATACGGAATCCTCGTAAGGTGCGCAAATCCAACTCGCACTTTGCCGGTGTTTAATTGTATGTATAAAAGACTTCAACGCACTTTTAAGCAGTTAATGTTGAATGAAGCGTAAAATATTGTTGTCCCTAGTTGACATACTGCACCCGTTGCGTAGTGGTCGTTCCTGACCGCCGCACCCTGTGCACCACTTACCACACCTGTTGCCGACGTGAGGTTCATTTCCTTAATTACCACGTGTCAACATTTGAATAAATAGATGATTTGTGTTGGTTGTGTATGTGTGTGTATCTATAGCTAGTTGATACTGTCGGTGGTGCGGGTGGGCGGATCTCTGCAGGGCTACCCAAATGAGTGCTAGCAATATGAACATAATGATTATGAGCAACTTTGATCAATATGCAGAAGAGTCTGTCTGTCAAGACCCTTTATCTCAGGAACGCGTGGAGTTATCGAGTTGAAATTCTACTCAAGTCTACGGTCCCTTGAAGCTGTAAATCAACCTTCTATGTTAACGTGAAAAGAAGATACGGCCGTTTATGCCGCAAAAAACGTATATTTTCGACACTATCAGGGAATCAAAATTTATGTGGTACTTCCCGTTGACCTAGACCTATGAAATTTGGCATTGTAGATTGTAGATTAAAAAGTAAGTAGAACTTTATTTTTCCCCAGGGTTTAAGCTATTTTCATACCAAATTTCATCAAAATCTGTCAAAGTCAAAGTCAAAGTCAAATCATTTATTTCAATTAGACCATTAAAAAGGCACTTTTGAACGTCTAAAAAAAATATAAAGTTGATTCTAGTTGCCCATTCCAAAAGGTAGTTTCGTATGGAGAAGAATGGGCAAGAAACTCCATACTTACTCTTTTAAAAAAAAATGTGTACAACATTTCATTTCATTTCTGTTCAGCCGTTTTATCATGAAAGCGTAACAGACAGAGTTAGTTTCACATTTATGATATTAAAGTATGGAGCTCGTGGCTAAGTTAAATCCGTACAGATCGATCGGTCAAAGGTTAAGCTACGCTAGCCGCGGTCGGTCTGCGGATGGGTGATCATCCCATTCATACCGAGTTCCCTCCGTGCCTCGGAAAGCACGTAAAGCCGTTGGTCCCGGCTGTCATTTGTAGAATATTTTGACAGTCGTTATGGGTAGTCAGAAGCCAGAAAGTCTGACAACCAGTCTTACCAGGGGGTATAGTGTTAACCCAGTAACTGGTTTCTGGAAGTCCGATAGGCAGTCGCTCCATGTAAAACAATGGTATTCAGCTGCATCCTGCAAAAGGCTAGACAGATGATGAATATTAAAGTATGGATAGTAGATATGGATTAGTATGGAAGTATGGATATGTACGGAACCCTCGGTGGGCAAGTCCGACTTGCACTTGTCCGGTTTTTTTTTTATTCAGTAGGTTACTGGCTCTGAATCAAAATTCATCTATTATCTACTGTCCCTTCATCATCATCATCATCATGTCAACCTTTAGACGCCCACTGCTGGGTATAGGTCTTCCCCAGACCCCAAGGGGGGTTCAGTTCAGTACTTATTTCTTCCCAATTATTGTTAAAGAGATACAAGGCGTGGCTGAGTGGTCGAGGACCAAGGAAGGAAGGGCACTACGCAAACGACGCACAATGGGCAATACGCCACCCGTATGCAACCACGAATCAAGACCGCCGGACGCGAACCGGTCCCGGCGACCCGGCGCGGCGTAGCGGCGAGTTCGGCGAGTGCGACCAATTCGCTGATCGCTCATGTCATCGACTATCGCATATCGCACGCGGTCGCCGAGGAGTGCGCACGTTCGGCCGCTAGGCGCATGCGCGACATCGCGACACTCGCCATCAGAACATTTCGTGCGGATTGAAAAGTATTTAAAACTAATTTTTAATGAATGAGCAAGTAATTAGTGAGTGAGAGTTATCGTGTTGTATTGTGGAACTGCAGTTATGTGCTGAGTGCACGCTGGTGATACATTTCGGTGAGTTTGCTTTTGTACTTTTTGAGGGTAGTTTTGAAGATATTTTGTAAATAACGACGCTTTATTTAATGTATAGGATTTCTCGTTTTTGAAATTGATTTTAAGGATGCTGATATTTATTGGAAATGGTTTTTAATTTCGTTTTAATTTTTAATAAAATAAGTACTAATTACAATCTATTATTTAATTACCTACTTAGTGAGAATTTTATCCTTAATTCTTAGTCATTAAGGTAAGTAGGTAATTTTGTAATTAAACAGGTTTGTTAATAACGCGAATATTTGTTCCACGCCAATAATTTCATTAATTTCTTACATAACGCGGGCATACATATTTCACTTCCTCATTTCCATTATTAATTTGAAATTAATTAAAATACACACGGATTTAATTTAACATTTAAATAAAAATTATTTCACACAGCTACAGATTACTATTAAAATTAGGCTGATGGTACGTCTATGCTAACACAACTGTTATTTTAATTCATGTATTAAAGTATTCGATCATTATGTCACGTCCGCGGCGCTGGCGCCTCACACCGACTCACACGTTATCTAGGAAAATACCTTGTTAATGAAAGATAAGCGATAACATTCATTATCATGCTTTATTGGTTTAATTAATGAAAAGTTTATTAAGTACAGGTAAAGTTATAACAGTTTGATGGTAACATTAACTAGAACATAGACCGGGCAATGGTCCGTCTCCATTTGACTTTAGAGTCAGCAGACTGGCTATTGCAAAATAATAATAAATTAGCTAAAAAAAGATAGTTTACACACCTAAAAACAAATAGCTGTTCGGCAAAATTGTGATACTAAGTAGGTACTAGTTAGTAAAGAATTGACGTGGAAGGCAAACGTTTCGCAAGGCACTGGTGAATACCACGCGATTCTAATTGTAATTAGAGCCACTTCAGCCACTTGGAGCTATTCCGACAGTAAATGAAGTGAAATGAACTAACAAACGAAATATAAGCTAGTTAGTACTAAACTCATTCTCTGACTAATTTAGGGAATAGATGATCAAATTACATTTGATATTAATTTAAAACAGTTTTGTGTTTTTAGCACGTTTAATAAAAAAGTTTGTGATATTGTCGTCGTCAATGATTAATTAGCATCATCATAATTAAGGTTTTTATTAACACAAGGTAACGTACTTCCGATCTTCGCAATACCTTGATGTTCCACATTGTAACCGCATCCAACGCATATACATGGCATATATACCGACAATACCGATTCTAACGGAGTGCAATGTTAGGCTAACTTTATACTGTCCGAGTCAGGTAAACTACCGGCCGCAGGTACACGAACACTTCCAGTAACTCGGAAATGAGTTCCTGGAACATTACGTTTGTCGTCGTAATACGGAGACAATACGGTAGCGAGCGTGTGAAATTATGCTAAACGCTCAACTCTGCGCCGGTCATCATTATAATTTCAGGAGCGCGATAGTGCTAAGTAGACGATAGAAACATAAGGGAGATGCTTAGGAAATAACTTCATTTTAACACAAGCCTCTTTTCTCAACAACAATTCAACAATGTTCATGTAATTTGGGTTTGGCTGGTATCTGTTCATTACGACACCGGGTGTTGAACTGTTGACGCGATGCTTATTGCATTACAAAGTCCTGGTTCACTCCCGAAAGTATTAGTTGAAGCCTGTTGAAGTCTTGTAGAAGTGCAGAGTAATTTCGTTGGGGAATAGCGTGGAGGGCTTTTACCAAAAATAAAGGAGTGCAGGGCATCCTGACTCGGATAGGCTAGAGGATGCTGGGGTGAATCCGTGTATAGTTATTTTAAAACCTTACTGACAGAAATAACAGTTTATTTTGTTGTCGCCACTTCTCAAACGCGTTTTTTGGGACTCAGTGCCGGCTGTGGAGGCACTCTCTAATAATTATACATCCATATACGACCATGTAGCTCGCAATGTGAGTAATGTGTAGTCTAGTCGTCAACACTTTTTTTGTTTGACAATATGACTGATATTGATTGATTGATTACTACAACGATTAGTAAATAATTGTGATAATCACAGGTACTAATGAGCGAGCGATGTGTAACATCTAACTCTGCTATAATTATTGCTTGTGACGACACACTATATCACTTTTTAGCGAGTCAACGCTTCAAGCAAGGTTTTTATTCTTAACAGACTATAATTACGCGGTAATGGGTGTATTACTGTGTCACTATGTGCTATTGTGTACTTAACGATAGTGTAGGAGACTATACGTACAACGTGGACGTGAAGTAAACGTTTACGCATGTTATCATTAGATGGGGCCGCACATTTTGCTCTGTGTTACATAAGAGGATTAAAGAACCTATCACGCTTACTCGCACTTATTTTTTGCGACAGCAGGGTAGTCCGCGAAATTTGAATATTCTTACGTTTTTGCAATTTGCAGCTTAGTATCAGGTTATATTGTAAAATAATATGCATTTAATTTACATAATTATAATAATTTTAATCATTAACTTATCTAGCTCGTGAATGTGCTTATTTAATGAAAATTTATGACGAATTTGAAAGTCGCTTTCAGCACTAAACACAAGTTGTAAAAGATAACTACAAATTGAATTTCAGATCTAAAGTAGTTCACTCACTGTAGGTACTATAATACTGTGATAGTCTAATCTATTTCTTGGAAAACTGATAACCTGCATTAGTATTCTAAGACCTGCATTTAAAATATTAAAGGCCGATATTTCCAAAGATTTAGTGTATATTAGATTATTAAAGGTAATAAAACGTAGTGTCCATTAGAAATGTACAGTCGCAGCCGAGTCTGGAAATCTGCCTTATTGCAATAGGGGATATTACTGCGATGGTCTGGCACCAGAGTGCAGCACTAGCATAGTCCGTAAACAGTTTATCGACAAGTCGTTCAAAGCGTGAAATTCTGTCTTTAATTGAGTTTAAAATTGGGAAGTGTGTTATATTATACAATAATGTATCAGTGCTGTGTATTTCGATGAAGAAATGAAGGGAATTATTCATTTCCAAGAGAAGAAAATGTTCGAAAACTTTGGGAAGCAGCTAAAAATCACTCTAAAATATGTTCAGGTAAAGTATTCAGGTGAGATAGTCGCATTTACAGAATAACGTTCACATTTATCATGTAAGACAACCAAATATGATTTTATTCTGAGCATAACCTAGAATCCACTTTCAAATGGGTGTAGGACGCCATAATATGGTTAAAGTACGGTTAGGTAAGTAAGATTAATTAAAACTTCGATATATTCTCACCAAATACCTAGTTATTACAATTAATAACATAATATAACAAGAATACGAGGTTATGATTTACGGAATGTGCTAGTGGCGCCCTCTGCGCCGAGTTTCGCGTAATGTTCCCTATTAGTTCGCCGCGTGCGTGGGACTGGAACAATTAACTGGCGAAATGTGATGCACGAGTGTTTCCCTGTGCAGCGAGGTACAGTTGCGGTCGTTTCTAAGTATTTTAAGTTTCAAACACATACTCCTAACATCAGGTGAGCTACGCATACCTGTTTGTCACCTTAGTGGTATAAAAAAAGATACTTGAAAATAATTATGTTTAATTTTTTGTATCTCCGCACTTATGTGTGTACATAGATCTTGACAAAAACTAAAACTGGATAATAATGATACGTTGATTTATATCGATCGTTACGCCGCGAACGGGCTGCCTGGCACAGCCGCTGAGGTCACTCGCTGTCAAATGGTTTTGCGTATATTACGTACTTACGTACTTATATGGGTATGGCCCTTAATTTATTTTTTCATCTGATCTGTGTTTTTAGAATAGAGGTGTTTCGACACAACTACATAATATACATACGTAATACCAACCAGTTTACATTAATAACAGAGTCTACATTATATTAAAAAAGAAATAGGTTACCTTTCAATTAATTCGCAATGAAAATCTAAACACAAGACGTGCTTTTCTTTAGCAGAAAACGCGCCTCAAAAACTCAACGCATTGTAAATCCTCGCTCTGATGCTTTGTAAACTTTCGAGAACTTTGACGACACGGCGGTGGCGCAGTGGCTGAGCGATTGACTGCTGCGCAGCGTGCTGCGGGTTCGTTTCCCGCCCAGAGTAAACATTTGTGTCATGAGCACTTGTGTTTGCCTTGTGTCTGGGTGTTGTTTGTATTTAAATGTATTTGTGTATGTATATCAGCTGCCTGACACCCATAGTACAGGGTCTCCCTAGTTTGGGTGTGAAATATCCCACATATTATTATTATTACCTACTTTTCTATTATTCATCATCTTCCTCCCTTTATTCTATGTTACTTGTGGTTGGTGCACATCACTGACTCCCTTCTCCTTCTGTATTCCTCGTTCAGTCACATACATTTTGCTTCCATTTTATAGGAAAGTTCTCTTGGTCAAGTGTACACACGGCATAGTGTGTGCATCCAGCACCAGCACGTGGTAGTAATCTGTCATGAATGTGATGATAGTGGCACGCGCATGCGCACTCAACACACTGATGAATATGCAACAGCTCACTCACACACTCCCACGCCGACACATATTATGTCGCAGCAATTTTGTGAAACTAGGAATTGACCAAAATCTTAATATCATAAATTAGAAGTTGTACCTGAGACCATCCGATGCACCTTATGTGCTTTTAAGCCCTAGCAGCACGGTATATTTTTTGACTATTTTCAGGTTTTTGTTTTGGGTATAGGTAAATCTCAGATCTGATAGGTAAATAGATAGTCATTCTAAAGGGCAAAGTAAACTCAAGAAGAGCTTGTGTGAACAAAAATAACAAAGGTCCGATGTCATCCTTTTGCAAAGGGTCGTCGCTATGTAAAATGACCAAGGCAAATTCATGAATCGTATTAATTTCGCCAAAAGTCATGTACTAATAATATTCGTAACTATGATTATAATTATTATGTTAAATAAGAATTGTCAACAAGTATGTATGTACCTACATATTATTATCTCTAACTAGGTACAATGAGATAGGTTAGTTAAATTATTAAGATATTTATTGTTATCAGGAATACAGTAAAAAGGGTAATGTTAAACGGCGGTGCCACGGCAACAGCCGTCGAGCGCTACGTCTTAAGTTGGTTGCTGTTATTAGACTTGGATATATCACTAAAAGGCTTAACATATTTTGCTTAGGTTTTTGGGTAGGTTTTATAATACCCCGCAGGAGAAGTCCGTTTCCATGGACGCTTTAGCGAGGTTTGTGCGCCGGATAACCTTAAAAACATTTTCTCTTGTTCACGGTTCTTTCACTGTTGCTTTTGAGAATCCAAAAATTTTATAAATTCTATGCCTTACTACTATACCTACTTTTTTTTTGCAAAATAGATTTGACCACTTTTGTTGTTTTTGTGGTAGAAAATAGAACGAGCTGTTTTAATGTGCCGCAGCATTTGTATATTATGACGTTCGAATCATCAATTGGGTTTCATGGTCTATTACATAATTCCGAAGCATTTTACAATAATTTACTTTCGTCATTTTACATATCGTTTGCAAACAAACGACACCATTTGTGTAATGACGAATTGTTTAATATGCCTGCGACATCGATACCACCTGTTGCCTGCCCCCACATTATCCCCAAACGATTAGTGATTTCAAACATCATGTTTCCTGTAGTATTTTTTATTCTGAATGGTATTAGGAATGCAGCTTAATATGAATGCCGGTCACGCAGTGGCCAATTACAAGTAGCATCGGATTCAGAATAACATGCCTAAAGTTAGAATTATCCATTGCATATTTTAGGAAACAGATCTTTCAAATGTGGCAAAGGATAATGAGATGACGTGATCGTAGCTTCGTGACTTTAATTCTAATATTTTGATATCACCCTTTGCTGCCCATTTCAACCACTTCCACAACATCCCGGTTAAGCATAGGTGATGTTTCGAATCACAAAAAACTCTGATAGAGATAAGTCCATTTGAAAAGATTACTCAGTGCTCATAAAGGCAACAAAACATCCAACATTGACTTTTAACTGAACTATCAAAATCACTATAACAATGCGCGCGCAGGTCGCGCATCTAATGATTGGCGCGTATTGTGTCCAATGTGATCAGCGTACGCGCACTTCCGGACACTAATAGTTGTCGGAAGCAACAGTTTCTCTCATGACTGACTGATTGTCATGTGGCATTGGACATCACGACCTTCGAGCCGTGGGACACACAATCACAACCAAAACATTATTAGGAAATAATAAGTAAATTATTATACAATACAATCATTATCTCTACTGTCACGTTTCGCGGATGTGTCATGGCGGATGAGCTGTTTAAAAATAAAACTAATATGCTAATATTCTTCTTGCCGTTGTTTTAACTCGGATTAATTATTAAAATAATGTGCCATCGACACATATCGAAATGGGAAGTAAGAAGTTTTAATACTTCGTTTTTTGTTTCTGGTTTTAATGAAGCCATACAACTGTGTTCAGTAAATAAGATTCCATGTTTGTGTGACGACAAAGGTAATCTTCTGACAATGCATTTTCTTTGTGTTTAAATTGTTTCCTGTTAACGAATTAAAGTTTTTATCTGAAAATAACAACACTGCTCCTCCCGCCCGTAGCGAAGTAAGCAACGGTAGAGGGATTCATACAGAAAAATATTATATTCCTCACTCACGACGCATGCCATATCAAAGATCACCACCTTCTGTGCGTACCAGCATCAGGC
Source organism: Charanyca ferruginea (assembly GCA_947361185.1). NCBI lineage: Eukaryota > Metazoa > Arthropoda > Insecta > Lepidoptera > Noctuidae > Charanyca > Charanyca ferruginea. The sequence continues at coordinate 359,831 of OX376065.1, forward strand.
ACTCAACTCAGCCACACGAGCCAAAACAACTTACTTAAGTATTATTAACTAGAATAAATATAAATTGGTAAAAAGGCGCATTATAATAAATAGACACGTGCGTCGGCCGCGGGCGAGCAGCGGAAGTCGTTACGCAGCGGACAGAACCACCGAACGCTGACAGTTACAAGCATTTTAATGCTCAGCCACACTACTTGACGAAATTATGAGCTGTTTTGACTAATAAATATAGATCTACCGAAAGATAGAAAAACCGAAGGGACGCACCACTATGTTTGGACTTTCCTTTCTATCTGTTTGCACTGCATAGAGTTCGCATTCACACCTACATTTGTTTGGTTATTTTTCAAGATAACAGTCGAAACACTGTTTCTATGTAGTAGGTATATTTAAATATTAAAAGAAAGCATAATACAGCTATCTGTCGCGTGAGAGGGATAGGTGACTATTATCTAAGAACAAGTGGAGTTCATCGCCCGCGACGCTGTTCCACAAGTATACAGATTTGGGTCAGTGTGCAGCCGCTGAGGTGACACATCCGTCAACTTCACTATTTGTGAAACATGGAGGAAGTAGGATGAGTGGATTAGCAACTCAAATAAAGGGAATTTCTTTATGTAAAAGTATCACTTTCAACACATCGAATCTAATACCATAGACTGATATGCAGGATCGATGCTCAAATCTAGATGCTAAGCAAATAATATTATGATTGTACATTATGTAAGTCAACCGATCTAGATAGCGACAGTATAATTGCTACGATTTAAATTATTTCTTGTGCCACTGATAAAATAATCTGGGGTACAAAATTATTCTGGGTTCAATACACATTCACATATCCATAAGCTGTTTTACAAGAAATGCAAATTCCCAACCTAGTGATATTGCAGTTAATAGCGAGAATATCGTCACATCGGGGTCTTCAACTCCCTAGTTAGTAGACACTAGTATATCCTCGGTGTGGTCGCTGTAGGAGACAACGACGGCGTGGGAGGGACAATACAGGGACAAGTCTGACCGGCGACGGTTATCTCCAACTGCCTAGTAGATTAGACAACGACCATACTCTTTTAAAGTGGATAACTGTCGCAAGAAGTGAGACTCGTTAAATATGATGTTATGAGCTTACAACTACATAACATGGTAAAGGGGTCAGAAATTAATAACGTCGTGCTTCTTTTCAAGAAATGAATTCTGGAGGGTTGCAGGATTTAATTATCTTTAACATGTTTTATGCTAATCTACAAGTAGTAGTATAAAAGATACGACACAAGCATGTCGGTAGCTTATAAAAGACTCGTAGTAATAAATAACTGCAAACAACCTCCCATTTGTGGTCTAGATATAATTGGTAAGCAAATATCACATTTAAAAGTAGTTTTGGCAAGGCTGTGTCGGTTTGGCCTGCGATCGAATTCGGCAGATATTTTATTGCCAAATACAGACGTCTCGTCCAGAGTTCGTTCCAAACATGGAGTTAAAAGCTATGAATAAATGAAATATTAAGTGCAGTTTTTTTATATATTTATGGCTGTGCCGTTCGTATATAAAGTTTATTATTTGTGTTCGGATGTTCCCTCGCTCGTAAATGTTGGAGGGATCTCCGATAGAATTATTACCTAGATGAGTCTACGGGATATTATTGTGTTCTCCATACAAGGGCGGCTGACATTGACATCATAAATATCTGGTCAGACAGTCGCATTGCAGTTCTCTTCGACTCAAAAAGGAATTTTAAGAATGCAAGCTTTGCAAGCAGACCAATAAACTAGGAGGTTATAGTTATTCATTCCTTTCCAGGATGGAATAACCACCTTACACAACGCTAGTTTCTGAGACATAGTTTTTATTTTAATATAACTAAATAATTTCTCATTTTAATTTTACTCAAAACACAGGATCTTATCTAGTTTAAGAGTCAGAGGCAATTCGAACCTGCTACCTGTACGGCCTTAGTAACTTACCATACAAGCTTTTTCTTCGTATTTGGCAGAATAAATTTATTGTATTTGGCTGAATGACAAAGGTTCATTGATATACAATACAATGCAAGGGATATAACAGAGCTTTCCTAATTAGAATGTAGTGAATGAGTGCAGGCGTTCCGTCTAGCTACAGTATGAGTTCACAAAGCGCCGACGATGGATCGACGCCCTTTATATGTTAACTAGAGGCGATGAATACTAGTAGTGCAGTCATGACAAGCATTTCACTACGTACTGGTTTGCGTATGCCTATAGAAAATTAGTTCATTTCCTGGAAACTCGACTAGCATCCAAGAAATAGATGACTGATTTTCGTAGAAATAGAACAAGATTATTTTTTAAATTCGCTTGAAAACTTGAAAAGTAGTGCAGTATTCCACAACCCTCCTACTCGCTGGTTTCCAGATACTTGGGAAAGTATCTCGGTTGCCCCGCGATCTGACGCTTAGCTTAAGGATGTCGTTACATGATTTAGATATGAGTCATTCTTCCCCAGAAATAAGTAGGGTTTACATCCAAGATGTAATTAATGAAAAACACCAAACGAATAACTACACACAGTAACTTTAAGGTAATGTTTGGCAATAATAAGAAGTGTCGGCAAGACGATGATATCTGACAGTAGCTTCGAGTGGCCGCGCTGTTGCAAGCGATATCGGCGCATCGACACAGTTACACTCATTGTTGTTGTTGTAATACACACCCAGGGCTTTAACAATACTTTTATAAATATCGTCAGTTTTGACACTTGTAGAACAAACATCGACAGATTACCAGAGACAATGGTTGTTTGGTGCCGTTATTGCATTGTAGTTACGTGATCGATGCACCAAGCAATCGATCAGTTGCATCGTACACGCATGATGAAACATTGACAGAATTATTGGATTCTTACTGTAACGCTGTGTTGCATAGATTAGCACAGCATAATAAATATGTTCATACCGCTAATTCTTTCATCCGTGAATGTGATACAAGAGTTTCTAGTTGTACGCGGTTTGTTATCTTGTGTAGATAAATATCTCAGTTCTTCTCCCTTCTTACTAATGTCATCATCTGCAAAGCCTTTTCCCAAATGCAGTAAAGTACTGTAGGCTGTTAGAATCCGTGTTGGTGATATGGTAGAGTTACAAAACAATTAATTATATATATCGGTATTTGTTATTGCCTCTAACTGCGAACACTTGGATCATAGGCACGTGCAATTTTTAGACTTTATACCTTTTTTACCGATTAGCTTCGCAATGTATGTAACTATTATTTCATCAGCGCAAGCCATACTGATTGCAAATTTTTAACAATAGATAATTGACAAGTTCGTCGATGCAAACGATTTGCTAATTTACATATTTGTTTAATTTGAACATCTCTATTCAATGTGAATACATTGGAACGTTGACCGTTACTTGGATTTTGGAACAATTAAAAACAACCGCTATTGCTTAGGTGTTCAAACAAGAAATATATTATTATTAATTATATTAATATGTGGGGACATTTTCACACACGGTCTTACCCCAAACTAGGGAGACCCTGTACTATGGGTGTCAGACAGCTGATATACATAGGTACACCAATACATTTTTTTTTTGTAAATAGTATAGATAAACAACACCCAGACACAAAGCAAACACAAGTGCTCATCACACCAATGTTTACCCTGGGCGGGAATCGAACCCGCAACACGCTGCGCAGCAGTCGATCGCTCAGCCACTGCGCCAACCGTGTCGTCTAGAAAAAAAATGAGAGATGTCGTAAATGAGAGAGTTTAGTCTATTCCTTCATATGGCACATAAATTACTCCAAAATAAATGATGTGTATAATAATCATCAACTTGATCATCAATCGTTACAACTCTTGCCCTTGCTCTCGTGACACCAAGTAATATCTTCATCGCCACCCACGCGGCCTGCGTAAGCGCACACACCGGCCACCGCGCACCTATTGTGTCCATCAAAATGAAACCTATTGTGTCCATCAAAGTGTCGTTGTAGTAACGCTACAACTTCAGCGACCGCATAGGTGTTACAATGAATGTTAACTGATCAGTGATCAGTATTTTGGAGTGCAATATTAATAACTATTGCGGCATTAATTCTATATTCGGCTGTTTGTTCCAGTGACAGTGTTGCGCCACTTCGTTGTGTAATTGTATGTTTAGTGTATCATTTATTTACTTTCCTCACCGACTAGTGTCAGAGCAAACTGTGCAATCAAATGCAAATGTTCCAATAAGAACAGTTGCTCCTCTAATAATATTCATACATTCATACATGGAGTGGTTCACAGCTCATGTGGCAAGTGGATTAGAGAAGTCGGTGGCTACAATAACACGTTTGTGCTCACTTTTACCTTTATTGCAGTTTTTGTTTCCAGTTTCGAGTGGTTTATGGGAAAAGTTTTATTGAACTTTTACGATTTGCCTTTTGCAGTTCCTTTTTCATTCCGACAGTTTCTGCGGCGACTCCAGCCATTGATTTAATAGAAACTCAGTGGCCCCTCGGTACTTGAGCACGGCAGTATGAGCTCACTTATCGTTTCATAAGAAAGAAGGAAAGTTTTCCAAAACATTAAACTGGTATAACAACGGCTGTAACGTTAATACCTTCGAATTATTTTCGCTCATTACGTGCCATCACTTCACTACTATGTTCGTATTTGTTCACTTTCGCTGTTCGGCGATACGCCACGAGACTGTTTTAACTTTTTAAGCGAACATTTATGACTAATTAATTAGGCTTTCTAGTTGCGCAATCATTAGTTCGGGTGGTATGCAGTGTTTGACACACTGCACATGGTTTGACATTGCGGAGATCACTGCGCACAGAGCTACAGTGCTCAGTTGTCACCACGCGGGAGAACGATCAGGGCCTGTAAAAACCTTTTTCTGTTAGCGTTAACTCCGGCCAACAAATAGACTAGCAGGGTCATATTTTTGGCAATTTTAATGGCAGTAGTTTAGACCGAAGTTTTGAATTACTTGGACTGGAATATGTACAGGTTTGCACTCTTCCGCAAGAGTTGGTCAGGCGGGACCTTTGCTCTCGTTACTTTTGATGTTTTGACACAAAATGCAGATTACATCAGCGTTACGACTGTAACGAGTGTTATTATGACATTTTTATCATTCTTATCTTCAGTAGGTACGAACAAACAAAATAAATAGTGTTTTTAAATATAATTTTATAAACTTCGGGCATAAACATAATTATGCACACGAGACAATTATCCAACGTCCAATGCGTCACACAATCCGACTGCCGCAGACAACATAAAGATCGTAGTCAACGGAAGAGTGAAGATACAAGATGAACCAGATACTTGAAGGAGTTCGAATGCTGGGCTTTTGTTCGGGTATCATGATCAATGGGTATCTCACTTATTTGGGTTCAAGTGTGATGACAATCCATACTAATCCATATCCATAATTCAGTACTTCAGGACTAATATTATAAATGTGAAAGTAACTCTGTCTGTTACGCTTTCACGATAAAACGGCTGAACCGATTTTGATGTAATTTGATATGAAGATAGCTTGAACCTTGGGGAAGGACGCTACACTTTTTAATCCGTGACTTCATCTGCTTCCGCGATAACCGACATTCACGAAGTCGCGGGCAAAAGCGAGTTTTTTTAATGATTTTAACAGGATAATGATTAAAACTTCTTTCTGTGGGCAGTAACTTTAGTCACACGCTTTATCTTATGTATAGCGCAGTACCAGGAGCGCAGCGGCCAGAGAAGCTCAAATATTGATAATACATATTAGTGTCGGGCAACAGTCCGCGCGCCGCAGGGACTTCCTCCCCGGTGCAGGCGGACCGTGAATTAGTCGCCCTACGACACACAAATAGAATGACTTCAAGATGGTTTATTTTCTTTTATGTCACCAGAACCGACATAACTCAAGTTTCTCGTACAACTCCGTTTTATAATATCTGTAAATACTACATAGTAATAAATAAATAGTCGCTCAATTTTTGTCTGCTAATCATATCGAAGTTTAATTATGATCTATAGCGCAGGTACTAATACTCGTCTGCAAGTTGAAATCTTATTAGGAGCTTCATGAATCTAAACCAGTTTTTTGCGACTGTTATCAATTATGGCGATCTATGTTTGGTCCTCATTATGTCACCGCTAAATTCGCATAATTATGATCACCTCATATCTACAGATTGAATAAAGCGACTAGTACGAGCACGCAGACGTAATAGTTTTCGCAGCAAACCGATTTTCGAATTGGAATTATACGACTTTAGCCAAATTAGTATCGCACGCGCGGAGTTAACGTAACGTAAATTCGACCGATTTGTATTGGAAATACCCGTTTCGCACATAATAGGTATTTATTTATTAAAATTGTGGTGGGATAAAATAGGTATAGTCTTTGAGTTATACTAACCGTGCTTGTCGTATAGAATTAAATCAACATGTTTTGTGATCGTTGTACATAATTATGTCATGCTCACTTAAATGTCTCGCTGATGGTGGCTGGCGCATGTGTTGAGCTAAGTGGTGCCGCTCCGTGCGTCATGTTCGTGAACGGACGCCGTCACTTGAGACTGGTTATCTCTTAGCGGCCCAGGTTATTTTAAATTTATTTAATATGATTGTCGCTATATCTCTTTTTCTCTTTTTTATTTGAGTATTTTGCTGTAGGCCTCAGTTGCCTGACAATAAAATTTATTATTATTATTGTGCACAACTTGTTACATTTTTCTCACATTGGTGTCCCGTAAATTCAACATGAATGATGTAATGAGCCACTAGCTGCAACTTTTTGACTGACTGACTCCTTGACAATTCAAAAGTCCCTGTAAGTGGTCGTACAAGGTCTACAGAACACCGCGCGTACACGAATTACTTTATTTATAAAATCAGCAAAAGTTTTTCCTTATGATTGTTTAATGTAATAAAAACGTAACACAAAATGTTCGTCACCGCTGTAACATTATGTTGTAGTCAAGTAGTGTCAGTAGTGTTATGAAACGGCGGACTATTTCACTCCTCACCTGCATACACACACATAACACGGGCACAGATTAACTAATAGTTCTGACACGGGTCTGCATGTACTACCTATAACCATGCTTGTATTCATTGAACACACTATTTCGCTTGTTTCGAATCAGTCGCTCGCTCACATAAAGTTACAAAAAGATGTTATTTACTTTCGAACCTTTTTGAAAGCTTACTGCAATAATAATAATATAATAATAATTATATTTTAGAGTACTTTACCTACTTATTATCTTTAAAAGTACCGTAGGACCTAGATGTAGGTAGGCTTTTTGGGATGTGCATAATGTCTTTGTACTATGAAAAGTGGTGTTTGTCAATCAAAATGACTTTATTATCATGTTTTCCATTTCCACCTACGATCCAAACATTTGTTAAAATGATTAGTCAATTAACATGTTTCGTTAAATTCAACATAATATCTACACGTTTGCGATTATAAATTCATATTGGATTCTATAAATCCTAAATGATGTAGATGTGGGTGTTTGTTTATTTAACTACCACATTGTCTAAATACAGATATGTTTTCATCAGTTTAGTTCCTAGAAAAATCCTTAAACAAGTTGGGTGTGATAAATACATTACTTTTTAAAGTAAACCATGAGAGGAGACAGCAGCCAAACACTTGGGCAACATTGTCTGTTTTAAAATTACCTACCCCACACTAATAGGTAAACAAAGCTTCAAGTGTTGAGCGATGAAGTGGCCGGCGAAGTACTAGGCCGGCAGACAGGACGCAGAGCACCCTCGTGGTTCGGGCCCGCATCCGCATCCTACTGCAATTACCTCGTCATCCAATACACCACTCAACGTTTTTTTTTTGTATTGTTACCGCCACGTCTATGCGCTCCCAATAATTGAGACTGCACTTAATGAAGAGGTCTTTGAAATAGGGGAAGCCCTTTTTACAAGCTTTTGTATTGTTTGTTCATTCAATTGTTTTTCTCATGTTCCCCAATTAGCCAAGCATGAATAGTCGAGCAGTGTTGTTGCAACTTACTTTACCATTACAAATTATTATAGCTCTTGAGTGCTGTCTTCTAGAATGACTTTTACAACTTTATCGGTATCCTCTTACTCATTATTCCCGTTGCTTTATCCCGTGAGCAGTGAAGCTTGGTATGCAGTACCTACATGTCGAACCCTTTCGCTTATTTATAGCTAGAGCTAGGCTATAAAACGTCGCGTGTGGCCAGTCTAGCCAGGAGCTGTGTGCTCCGTCCACAGAGAGTGCGAATAAATCAGAGCGATTCTGATGTTTATCGCGCCGTATGATTCATATGTACTCGATGTGTTAAATGCAGACCATACTTATGGGAAAACGACCAACCAAAAATGTAGAAAATCCTTCAGTAAAATGTTCCTACAAGTAGCTATTTCCGTCATCAAAAGAAAAACTGGAATAAAATTGGTTTAAACTTCCACCTTTTGATGACGACGACGTAGTTCATAATTAATATTCTAATTCCGCGCCTCTGAGCGCACTCCGTAACCAACATGCGGCGAGCGGAACTGTGGAGATGGGAGAGGTTCTTAAGCTATTAAAAAGTGTCTTATTTTGTCGCCGACATGAAAGAGAGCCCCGGCTGCGTCGTAAACCATCTATCCCATGCGTCTACTCTACCTAGTTGGTTACTGCGTGTTTTATATTAGCGAGTACCCGTAATATGTAAGTCGTCACGACCTGCTTGATTGATTCGTACTCACCGTACTTGGCGGTGCTACGTCACTGCTTACCATATTTCGTCTCAGATGCATCTCATGCCGCGCCCCAGCTGCGTGTTACACTGTATGTGATGAAATGTGATCTGAAGCTCAGTATCGTGCTAAGTCTAATCTAGAATTTAATCACATTTTGTTAAATGATTCACTCGACATTTTCCTGTCAATTTATTTTCAGCCCAATCTAACTGTTTAATTGTGAAATTGTGTCCCTCCCATGTTTGACTCTATAAGAACTCGTACTTGTGCATGCGTGGGTGAAGAAGTCGTTGAGCCATGCCCATAACCTTGTGCTGTACTTGTTCGTACGTCGTCTGAAGTCTACTTTCAAGATAGTCTCCCAGTCATAGTAGCGGATGATCAAGATGATATTACTTGAACAACAGCTTTATTAAGAGATCCATTTAGTCGAAATACTCAACATCCTTGTCGCACAATTGGCGGATGCGAGCACTAAAACTCCAAAGCCCTGATTATTGTGTCGTATAGGTTCCTACATGAATGTGGACAGCCAGTCTGCGACGTCGCGTCGTAGGGACGCGGACGGTCACGCACGCGACGCCCACGCCGAGCGACGTCGCAATCACGCTGCTATTGCTCAGCTCAGCCCTTTGTATGAGAGTCGTAATCCCCTGGGATACGTAGGTAGATGTTTGTTAATCTTTATAGAGGCGCAGTGGCTTTTGTCAAGATAACTTCATAATGTTCTTGCATCTATCTTAGAGAAGATATCGAAATAATCATGTACAAGTTTTGGTATCTTACTGGAATCAACAAAATAAGTTCGGCTATTCAGACAGATCTGTTTCCTACTATTCTTTTATTTCGAAACGGTCTTTCGTGTCCAGTTAATGGGCTCGTATTCATAGGTCGTTAACTCAGTCGTTATACAGCATGGGAAGTCCCCGAATATGGGCTATCGACTAATGAAAGTAATATCTATATTTCGGTCGATACACGGCATTCGGGTATTCCCCGCACGCGGCTGAGGTACCAATGAAATAAAATCGGTTGGTGTAAAGCAAGCGTGGCACGGCGATTCAGTTTACGATTTTACTCAGGTACCTACGTCTGATCAGTCCCACTCTTTCAAAATAAATGCGCGGTGAAGAATGTCAAACAACCCGCAATCGAGCCCTATCGACTAATGAAAACGGTTATCGCATGCTGGCCCTTTGACATGCTTAAACAGAAATCTCTCGTACTCCGTATGCGGGCCCTATTGACTAATGAAAAAGATTACAGCATGCAGTCCCTATGGCATGCGTGAACAGAAATCTTCCGCACCTCGAATGCGAGCTCTAACGACCAATGAAAATGAGTCTTAAGTGTTTGGTTCTGTTTAACATGATCGTTCTGTATATCATGATCAATAAACCATCGGCCCCTATATTCAGTAATTCATCATCATCATTATATCAGCCTATTGCAGTCCACTGTTGAACGTAGGCCTCCCCCAGTAATTCATAATATCACTAAAACTGAATCAACGTTGTAGGGGCACTCGCTTATGCATCCTCGCAAGTCGTTCATATTTTCTCAACAATTCAGTTATTTCTCGTAACATCCTCTAGAATCACACGTATGTACGTTGCACGTGTTTGATCAAGTGCTACGTTCGCTCTTGACACGAAAACATCGCTAAGTTACTTTACAATGGCGTACAGCGAATAAATTACAAATTAATGTATAATAATGACTGAACTCATGAAGGCTGAAAAATAGAGCGTCCACAGCTGTGCAAGCGTGAGTCAAGGTGCCTACTTGCTAAGTTATTCTATTTCAAACATTATTCTGAAATTGTCATTCAGGAAACCAAACACCTAAGCAGACACACTGTGTACACAAATTGAATGTTTCCCAAGAAACACAAATGTTCTTCGGTTTCTTTTCGAGTTTTAGTTTTTTCCCTTTGATTGTATAACGAGGCTAATCTTGTTCGATAATACTTACACCATCTAATCCCGTGTTTAAAGCAATAAGGGCGATATACGAACGTTGCTTTTACGATTGTTTCCGTATACTACTTAAAATACATGAAAAGAATCGATGATTGGATATTTTTGGCCAAAGCATGAATTTCTTGTATATCTTGTAATATCTTGTACAAACTCGCAACACATGAAAGTAAGCGAAAGTACTTAAAAACCGTGAATTTATATTTATTTAGTATTGTTAGATACAAAGTCTGCATTAAATTGTCCAACATCAATGTTGGCAGCGTCCCTACAAGGACTGGTATTAAAACTGGCTTCTGTTTATCGTCGTCACGATCCACTTTGTGCGCGAGAGGGTTCCATTCTTCATGCGTCCACAAAACTTAAAAGACAGTAAGTACTTACTTTCAAGTGCGTAACATGAAAGCAACTGCATCGCATATGGCGTTAGAAAAAATGATAAACATAACAACAGAAATAGAACCACGTGCTACGTGCCAGCAAACGAATCTATAAGACGAACGTTTTGGAACCGGAGCTTACACCAGCAAACATCAGTCAACACGTCAAATGCATCAGTGAGATCAAAGATGGACGCTCGGGGATATGGTTTCCGAGTAACTTTGACTAACTACTAACCGTTTTTACTTTTATAGCTAATTTCGTTCTGATGAAATGGAAACGGTAAAATAGAGCATCAACTGCATTAGCAATAGCAAACATCATTCTTTAGACAATACTTACTTCCTTCCTTATTGTATTAGTATTAAAATACTATTTTTTTTAGTTTAATAATTATAGGTTTTTCTTTTTTATAATTCGTGCAAATATTGTACATTATTCCCAAATTAAACGAATAAAGAGTAAGCATAGATACTCTTATAGAAAAAAAGATAAAAGTAAATAAACTCCCTACCGATCCAGAAAATTATACAACAGTAAAGTTGATTAAAAATAGTGAATTTGTATATTATATTACGTAATTTAAAGTTTTACAAAACCTAAAAAATACCATCTGAAATGATGACTTTCACACGTAATTCAATAACAACTAAAGACATGCTAATATTGGGAAGTGCAGCGAAAATGTACGTTCGTTTTGATAAACAAAATTCTGGGAAAACGAGGGCGCTTCAGTTTGAGCTTGCCGCATTGACGCTACTATTCACGCATGTCTAGACAGACTAGATACTCTATGCACTATGTATGTATGATCCACACGCTTAGCACAACACAGTGGGGAGCGGGTTTTACTGCCTCCTGCATTTTATTAGCTTTTGACTGCACCTCCACCGCAGTCTGGAAACCGGGTACGACATTACGCGGAAAATGTCTCTTTAGTTTTTCGTGGAACTGAAAATGGTTAGATTTAAACCCAGGAAACTAACAACATAAATATTTCATTGGTTCCGGTAACTTAGGTTCCGTGGTAGATGAAAGCTCTTTGATTTGATGCCTTACTCAGTAAGAGCCATAAAGTTTACCATTGTTGTTTGCATGAGAAACGGGTTATCTATTTTTATTTAATAATTTACTTATGTTAGGCTGACTAATATTTGTATGTACTCGCTAAATAGCTTGTTGTGAAGGAAAGTATGCTGTCTCATTAGACTGTATTTACAAATATTTGTGTGTTTAAAGAGAGACCGATTCGTCGATAGCTTTCACCATATTAATCACATTCGTTTGTTTTGTCACCGATATGTCGGGACACGTCGCGTTCGACACCGCTCACGTACAAACTAAAATACTCTTGTATGTATATAGCGATATAGTAACTGATTGAAAACTGAGTTTGACACAGGTAGAGAAGTCAATCTTAATACCTCAACAAAACATGTACCTATTTGATGACGCCTTGCAAAATAGAACCAAATACTACACCCCGGGGTAAACCTTTAAAACAAAGCAACAGGATGTACCCAACATGAAATATTATTACTCATCTTTACGTTTCCTAGTGGAATGAACAACCGCAGATGCACTAAACCAACTCAAAGTTATTATAATTTCATAAACCACAATGTAGAAAGCTTCGAATGGCTTTTCGAATGCTCAGGTAGATACCTACGTTTAGGTATTCTCCGAAGCATTATTTTTTGCGGCCGCCGTGTCTGGCGACGTGCCAAGGAGTCGCACCTGTGCGGAGGATCTCTCGAGCTACTGCGACCCTAGTGTCTGCGTCGCCGAGTCGCAGCTTTTACTTTAGACAGACGTACTACTGAGTGCGTTGTTTATCACGTGGTGAATACGACTGCGTGTGTATGACAATTCATACTAATATTATAAATGCGAAAGTAACTCTGTCTGTCTGTTACGTTTTCACGACGAAACATCATCAACCGATTTTGATTCTAATTCTCGGCTTGGTCTGCATGCATCCGCGATAACCGACATTGAAGCGGACGAAGTCGCGGGCAAAAGCAACTTAACCACCTTACCAACATTATAAATACGACGTTCGAAAATGAATTAGTGCCGTCTTAGAAATAAAGAAGCAAATATAGAAAAACAATACATTTCTTGTGCGTAGATTTCCGCAACCTGTATTGTTACCATTAACAAATATTTTGAGCAAAATTCTTTTCATATTTTTCAAAGCATCATTATGATGATAATTACCAGATTTGAATGACAATAGTAGCGTATCTTTGTCTTCTATTTGATTAACAATTTGATATCGTCGCCACCGTATTCAATTGTTGTTACTGACTAATGATTCACCACAACGTGGTTATTAAGGACATGTGTGTTGTCTCAGTCATGGAGTTATGGAAATATGTGTGATATCATGTGCTTGACGGAGTCACTTATGGCGAGTCGACTAATTAAATGGTCGCATATGATCAGCAAATTGTTATTACCATAGCTCTAATGCCTTTCATGTGCGCGAGTCCTTGAACAATTGTATTGTTTGTGGTTAAAATATAAACATGGTAGAGATTATCTACAGCCATTTTAATAGTTGAAGTGGTATTTGTATTCATTGCTGGATACAGTTCTTACTAGCTGCTCCTTTCCCATTTGTGCTTTTGGTTACACTCGGTCTAGGTAACATTATGAAATATTGGCCAACATTTCATTTCTATTCAATAGTCTAGTAAGTGTTTATTTTATTAATAAAACAAAAGGCTGTATGTATGTGTCTGTTTTCAGTCCGACGTTAGAGGTTAACTTCATATTTCAGTGATATGCTATTGTATTACACAAATGTGCAGTCGAGCTCAATTCAACTCATTTGTAGACGTAGTTTTCTGATTGTTTTCAGTGTTTGCATTTGTTTCTGCAATGTCGTCGATACTTCGGCCCTATTGTATCTTTCTGGCTGGGATAGTATAATACTGTTGTAATTAACTGATCGTGATTAAAATGAAAAAGTGTAAATTGTCGATGAAACATCTCGACAATTTACATAATAATTATGATTTTATAACATATCGGCAGATATCATATCAGTATTGTCTGTGGTACTGTGTCGCAGTTGTTGTAGTTCTCAGCGTCGCCGCGTCGCTCGTTAATAAGATAATCTGAGACAATTAGACTAGACTACATTGTTCTGTCATTCTCTCATAACTCGGATATCTATGCTCATAACAGTATCTGTGCAGTATTTAACACAAACTATCGCATAATACGTTTGTTTCATTTTGTAATAGGTATACATAGGTATTATACTATAAACTTGAGTTCTATCATGTGTGTTTAGTACTTTAGTTTGCTGACTATTTGTAGCATCATCTAAAACTTAGGCAGATTTAGATCAAAATCCGATAAATATGTAAAAGCTACTTAGTTCTTATCCAACAAATGAACATTAGGGTTTTCAATAATAATTGAATTAGGGACCGTCATCGTCTGCTCAAATATTTAGTGTAGTTGGCTACAGATACTACGTATACTTAAAGATATAGATAGCATTACACTAAATAACAACAAAGTATAAATACTATTTAGTCATTAACAGCTCTGATTTATCGCTTCTCCAACAAATCAAATCCACTTGAAGATTGAACGATAACTTTGTCTAGCATTCTTCGACAGTTTCGTGGGAAAACCACTTGAACGGTTTGTGGGCCATTCCTTATCAACTAACAGCTATTAGTACACAGTACTTCCTATAGGGGATGTTTATAATAAGATTGTAGTGGGGTTTAGCTTAGCCCACGTTTATCTCATTAAATTGGGATTGGTATTTTTGTATGTGGGAATGAGGGTCAATAGTTGGACAATGACATGTGTAATCGTATATTGAATGGAAAATAGTAATAAACGTCATCAGAATCATAAGTTCAAGACTCGAGAGCAAAACAATAGCAATGCATTACATGACTTAAGTAAAAAACTCATACAATATGTATAGGACAATAAAGCAACATACAATATTCAGTCACTGCGAAATACCGTCATATGAAATGCAAATAATACCCAATATTTATGGCGCGGTAACTCCACCATGATTCCATTCATCCCGCCATTATTCCATATTGATTGTCCAAACCTGGCAATTATTCGTCTGCCAACTCTAGGGGTGAGACTTGCGCGCTGCGGATGTTTTGTTTCTTTCCCTTTTATTGCACAAGGGAAAGGTGCGAGTGAGAGGAGAAATAGCGAGATTGATTCACGTGCTGCAGATGCTGTGGATGGCAAATGTTGAACGAAACCAATTTGATTTTTGGTGTAGTTCAAAAAGTAGTTAAATAGTGGTTGATTGGTTCGTTTGTTGCTGCATGATAGTTTTTGTTGCTGTTTCTTTAAAAAGGAAAATTATATTACAAATAGATATATGCGAGGTAGGACTACCAAGATCGCTTATAGTTTGGAAGTAGAAGCCATGTTAGCTGATATAGAATTTGATAGAAATAGAAATTTAAACTTGAATGTTTATATTTGTGTTAGTTCGGAGTACGGTAGTTAGTTACTTGTGCTACCACGATATCGTGACGACTTTGAAAGCGTAAGGCTAAAGCAGGCCAATGTAGTTGTCAATACTAACGAAGGTAATTTAAATGCTTTACAACATAAGTAACTGAGTGGCAGCATAAGGGCGCGGCGGTTGATATGCAGCCTAGGCTCGTAACCTGAATGTCTGACCTTAAAGTTGTATCTGAACTTGACCTTACGCTGGCTGGCTCCTGCATATCGGCGTCCACTTTCCCAGATGTGTCGCCGGCCGTAGTTGTAGTATCGGTACGGCACAGTGAGGCACAGTCAGTACAGTGCGCCCCGCGCCGTCGCTGGCTCAGTACCACGCGCCATCCTCCTCGCAATATTTATATCCTCTCGGGGGATGATCACAAATAGAATGTTAGTGTGAACTCGCCTTAAACTGACACGGTTGTTGTGGTTAGTGATGTGTTCTAAGATTTATTTAGTACAACGAATTTTATCGTAACCTGTAAGTTAGAATCGCAATTTGAGTTTGAATCAACGGTGAGTATTTTTGGTAAAATATTTGTATGTTGTATATTTATTATTCTGTTTGTATACTAATTAGAATTTAAGTACGTATCATGTCTATTTATTGTATTAACAGTAAGTACGAGTGGGTTTCAGACTTTCAACTTCATGAACTAGATGAAGAAAACCATGTTAGATTCTGTAGGTAGGTGGTCATGTAGGTAATGGTAACCGGGGTCACGCGCAGTACTTTAGGACACTAACCGCTTAACATTTCTTTGGTCGACATAATTAGATAGCTATATCGGTCATTATTCCACTAAGAATAGTATAATCGACGGAAAATTCTGAGCATTTTGTATGATAACACGCACATGTGCCGCATGTCCTAATTTGCATAAAATTATAATGTGACTGATATAAATCATGTATATTGTTGTCGAATACAGAATCTAAACAGTAAACAATAGTGAAACTATTATATAGATACTTACCCTACATTGATATCTATCTATGCATACATTTTTCTAATGCTGATTAAAATTATCAGGGCTCGGTGGAATCGCCATCAAGGTAGTAAAATTACCAATATAAAGAGATCCCAGAACTTCAGATTCCAATAGGAGTTGTACGAATCGTAGATCATCAGTATGCACTGCTGAAGCAGTTTTAATTCAGATTTCAGAAGAGATTGCCATATTAAGTCTGATGAATGTTTTTTTATACGCTTTTTATTAGCTTCACCTGTATGTTTGTTTGTAACCGACTTCTTTGGGCGCGATTCTGACCCACTTTAAACGGCCAGATTTCGTTCAAACTTTGTAGATTTATCGAGGACCGATGACAATACACTAATTTGATAAAATTATTAAAAAAAAACAAAGAAAAAAATTGTTTGTAACCGACTTCTTTGGGCGCGATTTTGACCCACTTTAAACGGCCAGATTTCGTTCAAACTTTGTAGATTTATCGAGGACCGATGACAATACACTAATTTGATAAAATTATTAAAAAAAAAAACCAAAAAAAGAAACATAAGTCGTTCAAAATTAGTTGCCGAAAAAACAGCTATTATATACTAGGAAGGTACTGCACAAGCGCCCCTGGTAGAATAAATGTACATAATATTTATAGATATAGATATAACCAAACTAAAATGTTAAAAATAAAAAATAATAGTTTAAAAAAACTAAAAACACGCTTTTTATAGAAAACCAAACTAAAAAATAGAAAATAAATTTTAATAAAATTTTTTTTTTTTTAAAAAAGCGTGGGGTGCATGGTGTCAATAGTTATAAATATTTTATTGGCAGATATGAATAGAGTGATTATCATTTTGATAATATCTTAAAAATCACCCCACACTTTTTTTTAAATAAAATATTTTATTAAAATTTATTTTCTATTTTTTAGTTTGGTTTTCTATAAAAAGCGTGTTTTTAGTTTTTTTAAACTATTATTTTTTTTTATTAAAGTTGACCGGCCTACTAGTTTTGTCATCATAATACTTTAGTAGCAGCTTTAATAACTCACAGATAATAACATCATGCACTATTAGATAAGCGCGTCGCAATAATTCGAAAATATGTATATAGCATGACTCTTTTTCAGGAATGTCTCAATATTTATTGTAAGTAATCTAACAAACAAAATCTTTCCTGGTTTCTGTTCAATTCGACTGTTTTTAGGGTTCTGTACCTCAAAAGGAAAAAACGGATCCCTTAATGGATCATTTTGTTGTCCGTCTGTCTTTCCGTTCGTCCGTCCGAAGCTGTAAAAAAATCAAACTTCTAAGTTAACTTGAAAAAAAAGATACGGCCATTTATGCCGCAAAAAACGTATATTTTGACACTCTCAAAGGAATACTTTCTCTTGACCTAGAACTATGAAATTTGGCAAGTAATATCGTCTTATACTACACATAGAGAAGTCTGAAAATTATACATTTGTAATTAAATCATAAAAATATAGTCTTTATTTAAAGTACGTAATCAATCATCGAGGTACGCGCTCATATTTATTTGGGTGACCAAGTCACGGAATTTGAACGCAACCCTCGTCGGGTGAGTTCGACTCGCACTTGTTCGGTTATTTTTTGAATACCACTTAAATATTCAAATCTTCAAGAATCCTACTTCCCAATATTTCAAGATAAAGACCAAAATTTATATACATTTTAAGTAATGTTCACAGTGTGACCTCTTCTTGTATCGCTGCTATTATCACGACGCGTGTTTTGACCTTTTCCGGGTTTGTGATGCTTTTTCTACACCATGTGGTCTGTAAATATTAGGAATAAGATTAGTTAAGATCATTGAAATGAGCCTTCATGAGCATTTTCAGTATCCTTGTGTTCTCACCGATATATCCAGTGAGAAACACGGGTTTTCTCAGATAGCGGATACGAACCAAGGAATGTAGAAACAAGAGACGAAAAATAAGCCTATTATCGATGTAGTAGGTATAGCTAGTGAAGGATCTACTGCTGGAGATGGCCTTCTCCTTAGACAGGTTCAACAAGTATCTCGTCTTCAACGTCTCTTGTAATCTTATTTTCATCGCAAGCTATGATGTAGATAATACGAAAACCCACGAACCTATTTACATTTAACCAATGAAAATGACGACATAGTTAAATCTAGTATTTGCTGCGAAAGTCAAAGAAATTCCAGTAAACAATATAAGAAAGCAGATTAGGAGTGCAGCTGATAAGAGCGCTGTTATCAGAGTTAATATCCAGTCAGTTGTGGCGGAGAGTGACGCACGCGCCGATAACGACGCGACTCGCGAGTTGCTCCGCTACACGCCAATAACTAAACACATACAAACAACATTAACTTCCATATTTATTGATCGAAGCTTCTTCAATTCTCTTCGGCTAATTGATCCGTTCGGTCTATTCCTAGGGTCGTCCTGTCCTCCTTATTAAATATCTAAGTACAAACTTCAGGATTTTCTACACACACGTAATATAACACATGTAACATCTCATACTTCCTATAATCTTGGTCAAAGTTCCAGCAATAGCATTGGCATCTATAGCTGTGTCGTATGTGCCGTCGACATAATGTTGTATAGTTTGTAGATAATAGTTGGAAAATGCCTTGAGTGTAGGTGTGGGTACGTACGGATGTTCCAGTTGGTTCCCACAAGTTGCGCAGACGACAGCTGTGCGCCATGCGTGCTGTGCCGGCAGACGAAGTGTCGCCGACATCTCGTTTCTTTAACAGCTGCGCTTACGCTTTGTCTGTATCTTTTTCTTTCGGGGCCTTGTAACTCTGGAGTTATGAGTTGTCCTATATTGCTCCCTGCATTTTAGTCCGGTCCCTCACTGTGCCACGCCAGGGTAAGTCCCTTATAATATATTCCATTGGTGAGTCACCACAGCACAGCGTCATCTCGTATCAGAGACAAAGTCCCTTAACATGACAGTAAACAGTAGATATGCGGAGTTTAGAAACCAATAAACCTGTCACGATTGCCGCGATTTAACATAATGTATTTACAACTCACTGATAACATGAAGTGAATAGATACAACGAAATATATCTTGCGAGTCAATGTCGTCATATCATCAACAAAAGAAAGTAATAGGAACCACAATCTGACTTTGTTGGAAATTCAGAAAATAAGAGCTAGTTCACCATCTTCAAAAGAGTTTTTTAGTCCATCTTACCAGAATGGTAGTGACATAAGAAGAGAGTGCGGATCGTGATGATTTTAATGCTTTTCTACTTTTGTTCATGGGTTTCCCTTGGTTGGACGTGTGCCTGTTTATAAAATAAGGGAGTTAATGCTAACCAAGGCACACTGAAAGAAACGTTGATAGTATTGTATGGTACGTGGTTGAAGGTCGACGCTGAGCGTGCTCGACCGTCGATACAACTGATAGATTTACTGTCGAAATGTATTAAACAAGCAGCACTCGTGTTACAGCCATTGAGTAACAACGCACGGTGTTGTTAAACGAAGCAGTTTGAAATGACTTACACGAGAAGTGTAATATCGACATTCCTATTACTTACTTTAACGTTAGTCATCATTACTTAACTTAAGTACTTACTCGTCTTATACGATGAAGCTATCCCAGCCTCAGTTATGTATTTCTCAATAATGGATATCGCTGAACATTAAAAAAGCATTAACTTTGACACGTCTGTGATTTATTTCTACATAATACATAATATATCAAGTTGTTAATAGCCACGCTATAAATAATACAATTACAGAAAAACAACATGAAAACTCTTTATATCACTCTATGACTGTCTTAAGAATGGGTATTTAATGCTGTAGGGGTAAAAGAAGAGCATTTATCGTCGAAGATATGAGGTAGATAATAGTAACAGAAAGACGAGTAGGTACATTAGGTTAGATTGGTAATCAAGAAAGTTTCATTGATGCAATTTGAACTGAGACAGCTTCTGCAATTTCTGGTCGCTTTGTATCTTTGTTTGTTGCATTTGAATAATTCTGTGAGTTTTCATTGTTAACAATCAGTTCAATAACGAGTTGTTTTATGTGAACAGAGCCAACGTTTTATGTTAGCTTGTGATGTTCCACTTTTGGGTAAAGGCATGCACTCCAGAAATAACCTGAGAAATAACTTCAAATTCTTGGCACTATTAAAAACACGATAAGCAAAAGTACACACAGCCGCAAATAAAGTAGCTTTTAGGTACCTACTTGTAGTAAGAGTAGCCGAACCGGATTGTAAGTGAGTGTTGTTCTTTAAGAAATAATTAAACTATTGTGCGCCCCGCATTGTATTTATCACAAGCGGTTGTTACTTGTTTCCAATCACAGTTATGTATTGAACAAGAACAATGCTGTCACTATGGGCGCTTAGTACATAAATCACAGTGTGCATTGTTTCACGAATATTTTTCAATGTAAATCTGCATATTTTTTCCATACATTATGTACAATGTACATACATAAGATTGGTGTTGTACCTACTGCGATGCGGTAGGTAGGTAGGTACCCACAACGTGTGTTGTCTCGTGCATCTTTAAATGTAATAGGTACAGCGATAACCTTCTCATAAAATAATACGATGATAATTAAAATGTAAAAACGCAAAATACGACTTTTATCTCGGCTATAAATATAAAATGTTAAAGATGCGAAAATATAACATCAGTGTTTTTTAGATATTAAACAGCCAATGTAACAAGTGAATGGGTGTCAAGCGATTAATTACAATCAGTTACACAATGACAATAACTCGCGAAGTAGTTATGACCACAAAATGCACATTATGTGCGCCCGCGCACCACGAGTACGTATACGTATGCGATACTTGAACCATTTAAATCAATACAAATCGATTTCAAAACTTCGTAATGTCTCTTTTAAAGCAATAGGTACTTCAGTATGACAGTATCACTAATATTTTTGTAAATGTGCAACACCCACACGACACACGCACATTAAAGTTAATTAACATTTCTCAACACGGACGCGATCTGACGGAGCATTGTCGACAGGCGTGATGAATCGAATCGTATCGAACGTAGTATGATATGATAGCGAAGCAATCGAGACATCAAAGGCGGCGACGAGTAGGGCTGGCGCGAGATGTTGCAACTGTTGCAAACTAGACCACAAGGTTTACAATATAACACCACAAATACAACAACATACAAGAGTATTGAGGTATGTCAAATTGATTACCTACAACTTTGTGTTTTTATTTAATTGTTTTTGTAATTGCATCAAAAAAGATCAGAACACTTATGGTTGCGAAATGAAATTTATATAAAAATATAAATGAAACAATAGAGCTAAGTTTGTCATTATAAACGAGGCTAGACTGCAGGGGCCAAAGACTATCTTTGGCAGGGGTGTAAGCGAGCCGATACAGTAATTCTAGGATGCTCACGCATTTCATAAACTATGACGTTTTTCAACGACCTTGTGAGGAAATACATTGCTATATATTAATTGATACGAAAATAAAATTATACCAAACAATTTTTGTTGACATATTTGGCAGCCCTGGCTTGACCTCAACGACATATCACTTCCATACAGTTTCACCGTTTTGTTTCTCAGCGCAGTATCATTGGCCACGCGTATCGATACTAACTCGATTCATATCGATACTCGGCCATTCTCGTTTATGTAGCATCGTTATACCGATCAACTGGGACTAATCTGTTCGTGTGGCGAATTTTATGATTTTTATAATATTAACTCTTCGGTATTCCCACGATGTCTCTTGTCAAAGCTGTCGTCACTTTGGTTCGTTTATTACGCTGTTATTTGCCGGCTGCAAAGCTTCCAATGTTATTTCGCGTTTATGCCGATCACGAAAGAACGCGAACTGCTGCGGCTAAGCTAAACACTAACGGAGCCTGATGTAAGTCTGCGTGCCGCTAAGTCGAACACTCCAGTGTATATCTCCCGCCTGCACTACACCACTAAGGCAGAGGACATCGTGGAGTACGTGCGCCGAAAGACGAAGTACACGCCGAGGGTGCAGTTACTGGAGTACTGCGCGCCACAACGTTAACTTCAAGGCGTTTGTGGTGCGAGTACCGAATTGTTTCCTGCCCCTCGTCATGGAAGAAGACTTTTGGCCGCAGGACGTGGTGTTCCGTCGCTTCCGCGGACAAGTGCCACAGGACAGCACAAAGACAGTTTAGTGCAAAGTGAAGTGCTACTAACAATAATCTTAAGTCTTTTCTACTAACAAAAGTTACAAATTATAAAATATGTATGTTTAGGTTAAGGTATTTATCTATGGGCCTAATATGCAGCCTGAAATAAATGAATTATTATTATTTCATTAGGTACCTGCTCTTTTCCTGTTTCTGTAATGTTTTATATATGCAATACCAATATATAATTACGGTTGTAATTTTATGCACACTTAGTCAAGGAATTGCCTTTTCAAAAGCATTTGGCAAATGTAACGAAACTCTCTGTCTTGAAAAGGGAAATTTGATGCAACGTAAATGAAACATTGTAGATAATAGTTTTAAATGTAAATAATTTCCATGCTCTATTTGCTCTGGATCTCGCTATAGTATACATAACGAGACAATTTAAGCTAAAAATTTCACCGTCGACCACCTTTGTTTATAAACATTAAACAAAAAGTTAGAATGCGCAGGCGCAGACGTAGAAATTGTGGGCATAGAGCATGAAATTCGGGCAGAGTAACGAGAAGAAAGCAACCAATCATGACGCGTTAGTGGTTTCTTATTTACGTTAAGTAACCAGTAACCATCACATAATTGTTACTCCGACATTTTAATTGCAGAATTCTTTGGATAAAGTCGGGCAGATTCTTGACAGATTTCAAATCTAGGAAAGGAATTTTCATTAGTTAGTATACTTAGGAGTTAGCCAATCAGAATAAATCAACGCACTATTAGGTAATATGTCGTTTTGAGGATTTCCTGCTGCATCAGGTTTATTTACTGGGCTAGGTAGAATCTTCATCATTTCACTCTTGCATGATCCTAGTATTACTTATTCTTTTTCAAACTTGAGTAGTTTCTGGGTAGGTACCTAGATTAGCCATTTAATCATTTGTTACAAAAATGTTTGAATCGGTATTCAATTAACTAATTATTATCTATTTCAATTGACTAATAATGATTAACATTGACCAGTAATCAATTAAACTGTTAAGTAATAAATGAGTTATTGATTACTAACCCATTTATTATGTAAAATAGGTAATCAAATAAATTACTCATAATTAGTGACAGCTAATGTAGTCTACGGGCGCGCGTCAACCGTACAATAATTTGCATAAGTAATTAGATAATTACGAAAAACTGCTACATTGATTAGTTATAGCACGATTGGCCTAGTTTTGTGGTAATTAACGCAAGTTTTAGCTTAAGTTACCGTAAGCTAGCTGCATGTGTAACATGGAACTGATCAAGCTAATAACTGATTAAGGAATATACCATAACAGCATGACACTCTTCTTTTCTAATCAGACCAGTCTTTCCAGAGTGTTCGCCTTACAAACGGAAAAACAAACAATTTACCGTATTATTATCTCGTGTCATAGGTTTTGTTATCGAAATCTCGGCTTGACCGATTTTCATGTTCTTTTTTGTGTATTTGGTAGGTTTCTGAGAAAAGATCGCCAGCAATTTTTTTTTTAAATTTATTTACCGGTAATCTAGTTTTATTATATAGATCATCGTGGTATAGATATAACGACTAGTAATCAATTATTCTAATTTTTAACAAAAGCACCGTCAGCTGACCTATTTCCATCAGCTCATAAATACCGTCATCACTGGTTCACACACCAGCTCACAACACTAACACCACTCGCGTCACGCTCGGAGTCAACCCGCTGAGCTTGCTCATTAATTAGCTACTGTGAGCCGGTTACAACCGGCAAGCGTATGTTACGTGAATATAACGTTAACGTAACCGTACCGTTTGTAACTCGGTCAGGACGACACAGGTCACTTCTTGGACCCGGCTGGGCTAAAGAAGATCTCATGGTAATCAGCCTGCAATCATTGTTTTGGGCTTTTCTTACCGATTGTGAACACCGGTCAACACAGCATGTAAGTCTTAAATTTGCATTAAGTATGTGCGCGATTTGTTACGCGATTTCTCCGGCAAACGTAACCCGATTTTGAAAATTCTGTTTTTTATGGATAGGGTATGCTTCAGGGGTGGTCCCATATAAATGTTCTCGAAACTGATATAGTTAGTAGTTGAGTAGTAGTTAACTTTCAATCTCTTCTTAATAGATTTGGTTGAGAAGGAGGTACTAAAAAGCGGAAAATAAAAAGCTTTCCTTGTTTTTTTTATTTTAGTGTGTTTTTGTCCTGGGGGGCGAATAAATTATTTTTCTTTCTTTGTTTCTTTCTTTCTTTTTACAAAAAAGACAACTAAAGTCAATGTCTGTTCTGTGCTAAAGTTATTTTTCACTTTTTAGTTTTTGAAGGCGGTTGTCTTTTTTGTAAAAAGCTTTATTCGAACTTCCTCTCTCCTACCCATGGATGTCTGATAGGGTTCACAATGATTATATTTATGGAAAAGCAATAAAGATTATTGGAGTAACGAATGTTTAAAAATAATACTAAGTAGCCTCAGGTAATGCTAATGATTGATTGAATGTTCGATACGAAGAATGCGATGGTATAGTTCTAATGTCTCCAAACTGCGGCA
Organism: Charanyca ferruginea; assembly: GCA_947361185.1. Classification (NCBI taxonomy): domain Eukaryota; kingdom Metazoa; phylum Arthropoda; class Insecta; order Lepidoptera; family Noctuidae; genus Charanyca; species Charanyca ferruginea. The sequence continues at coordinate 385,060 of OX376065.1, forward strand.
CAGGCGCTAGGCGGTGTGCCGGTATCAGTCGCTTTCGCCACGATTTCCACTTTCTTGGTGATTACGTACTTAAATTACGTAAATAAACATAATGAATTGCGCGTGACGTACCTACATGTAGAACACACTAGCTCATGTAAAATTAAGAATACATCACATTTTTTGTTTCAATTTCTCGCATCTGTGAAAATATCAAATCATCAAAATCAGAACATACTCGTACACCTAGGTACTCGTGCAATTTTGATGATTTGCTAACCTAACCTGATTTGGTTACCGATTCCGAGATTTAACATTTATTATGCTACTTTACAGTAAGACAAGGTAGGTACCTAATCCAGGCAATTGTTTTAAGTTGCTGCAGTTTCACATTACCATAACATATCTGCAGTAGGTTACAGCCAGTGACGAAAGTAGATGTTCATGAATTTAACAATTACTGTTTTAGATCACAAAGCGATGTTACTGTGTGTTCTTCAATAGTTACAAACAAGTAGTTACTGTAACATTCAATGGAAATGTAAAAATAACTGTACTTAGATTCATTCAACAACACCACTTCAGTTCTCTTCTCTTCTCCTTGTCTTTTGTCTTTTTTAACCGACTTCAAAAAGAAGGAGGTTATCAATTCGGATGTTTGTTTTTTTTTTGTGTTTGTTCGGGCATAACTTCATCATAAGACGGATTTGAGAGAGAATTCGAAAAGTATCTGAATTATTTAATTACACTTCGGTAATTATTTTTATAAGTTTAAGGTGGCGGTCTCAATTATTTCATATAAAATATTTCGTTAATATCTCAGATATTGACATGATTACTGAGAACAACTGCCCATTTAGCACATTCTTGTTTCCAATACTTTCGCAACAATTTCCAATATGGCGCTACTACAAGTATTTAAGATAAATTAATTAACCTTATTAGTGAGGGGCGCTGCCCTTGACGCGAGTGACATTACGAAGCAGCGCAAGCGCAGTTTAAGTGAACCACAGCACCGAATAAGAATGGACCAACTATTATAATATACATATACCTACTCTACCTAACATTTTAATATTCAGGACTTTTTATTGTATTTAATTATGTGCAATATTTACAAAAATAATAAAATGAAAACCTGAAGTATTAAATTTAAAAAAACTAACACAATAAGGTATCATAGAATTCGTCCACATCGCCGTCATCTGGAAATGTAAGCAAGAGACTGGCGGCATGGCCACGTTGGATGGCAATGCTTAATCTCTGACCCAAGTAAAAACCAGCTCTTTGATCACGGGAAGTGTCAACCAACCTTTTATACAAGGTGATCAGTAATGTAGTAATGAAAATGGGGAATGATTATGTTAATTTGTTTACTTGGAGTGGTCGCAGTGCATCACCTATGCCTTCATACAATGCATAACAATATTGCTATTCTAGCTATCGCTTGCTCGAGCCACGCGGTTTCTTCTACAACAGGTAAGAGGTATGACTAATTGAAGATCGTTTATTTGCAACGAATACGGATAAAAATAAGTCTTGCGAGTAATTTTCTAGAAAGTCAGTTTCCTTATAATTGTCCTTATATTGTCCTCTTGTTTGATACAAAACGCCAAGTTTGTGATCATTGGTTTTCGGTTATGAAATATTGTACCAATAACTACTAACGAAATATATATAAACAAAACACAAAAAATGTATACGTAGGTAGGTATTAAGATACTTTCTTATTTTTCTATTTTCAATTTGATTCGTAGTAAATTCGTGTATATAATGTGCGTACGCATACCGCAAACATTATATTACGGATCAATAACAGATGCAGATAATTGTATAAGTACTTATAAAAATACAAGTCATCGTAACACGTGCGGGGAAAGTGAATATTTCATTACATACGTTAAGCTCAAGAGCATGCAGGATCGGAGTCTAATGTATGGTCTTTGGACCTGGACGTCCACAAACCAATCACCCCAACCCTCAAGGGTTAATTGTGGTTTCCACAAAATACCTGATGGAAATGCGAGTTACAACATAGTCTATCATTCTATTTTGTCACAAAGACAAGAGCAGGATTTTACATTGCGGTATTTATATGGTCCTAGTCTGACGCGGGGCAAGTTTCTTACATTTATTATCTAACAAGAATATCTTTAGGCCAGCCCAAATATTTGGATTTACGAACTGTTAAATCATACGTCTAAGGGATTTGTTATTTGCGTACGTAAATATTAATGACAAGTTTTGTATTTGTGGAACATAAAATCATTGTCAATCAAAGTTTATTTAACTTGTTTGTCCTTTTTCTTCAACTAAGCATCATCAATCATTCGAACTTGTAGTTTGTCTGTCACTAATAAAGATAACAACTAACTCAAATAAGCCGTCAAACACGTAATAATTTAACAAACTAATGTTGGTTTAACAGAATAGAAATACTTCTTTCACAGATGAAAAAAATGTTTGCCTGTTTATTTGTTGGCATGCAAGTATTTATAAATTAGATCTTTGCTATAAAACAACAATGTAGTAAGTAGTAAATATACATTGTATTCAATGCGCGTCATTAATATGCCTCGTATGGTAATCGTATGGGCATTTCGCGTTCAATGGCCACGAATACTAAGCGCGACACGCATTATGTGACTCTTACCAAATGGAAGACGTTGTCATCACGTACCTAGGTACTGTAGGTCTCTAAAGGTAACCTACATACGTCTGAAATTAATCATTATAGGACCTGAGTCAAAGTCAAAGCATTTATTGCAATTAGTTAGACCATTTAAGCCTTTACAAATTCTTGGTTACATTATTCTTATTGTTTCTTTAAGTGAAAACAATGTAAGTGATGAGAAATCCAAAACATTCTAATTAGAAATAAATTAATACCGAGAGTGAGGCATAATCCTTTAAATAAGGCTGAATCATTATGTTACCATTTAAGTTTACCAAAAATTGCATAAGAAAGTGCATACTACGAATCCAACTTTAAGGAAATTTATACAATATCTGTTGTGTTCGACTCGGAGGACGCAACAGAGACCGTTGTTGTGGTAGCTATCAAGTACCAACCACCTGTTTTATTAACGTGCTCAGCATTGGCAATCACTATTCAGTTCAATCTGATCGCGTTATCAATGATACCTATGGAAACCAGCTACCTGTTGCACTAATAACCAGAGCCCAGTAGTCTTTTAACCTAGCCATATTTTCTGCGCAGGAAGTGTTAAGTATTCCATTTTCCCGCTTTTCTTGAACGTATTTCTGTAACCACGTACTTTCTCATATTCCGGCATGAACAGACATGTCTCCTTCGTTATTACGTAGCATGTTACATGTTACTTTTGTTCTCATGTTAATTCCTAGTTTATCAATTATTTCCGAACTTTTATTATTATAATTGAATCTCTCGATGTTATCTCAGACGACGATGCGTGATTCGTGCTAATTAGAGTTGTGTGCAATTAGCGCTGCATGCAAATCTGCTGATCATGATCTTAACAAGGAGACGCTCATTAAAACCTATGACTGTGGTCCTCTACGGTGCGCATGAGTGGACCATCACACATGTTACCGAATTACAAGTGACTTTGAAGCAAGTAACGTGTACCTATTTTTACATAGTTCAGATTTTACTCGACCACGTTTTAAAAGTAGGGAGCTTTTCGCTAGAACGAGGTGTTGCAGTTACCAAGAGCAGTTGTCAATCAGTCTTTATTATTGTTAGAACCATATCTTGATAAGTCTTCTTAAGTGTATGATCCCTGAACTTTGCTCTTCCTACCTTAGCTTCTCTATCCATTCGTATAAAACCGCTTCATCTTCGCATCTTCGCATGACTGGTTCAGCTCATAAGCGAAGCACAACAAACTGTACGGCATCGGCATCGGTGAAACGGTACAGTGCGGTGCGTGTCAGTGCTGTCAGTGGCGTTTGCGACTGTACAACGGTTTCACTCTCGCCTCGCCGCGCGTCTCCGAGCTCCGTCACGGTCAAGGCGAGCGTCGCTGTCGGCGATTGTACCAGTGTCCATTACAACCGATTTAGATAGTAACTGTTCCTTTTGTACGGTGGATTATCATAAAAGTAAGATTGAATAACTGTTGTGCTCGGGCTTCAGTTAGCGATGACAACTATGTACTACTTACGTCATTTACTAAAAGCAAGATTCTGACGGTGTCTCTAGATTGTTTTATTATTGTTATTCGTTGATCAAGAGTTTGCTTTGAACACATGCAATATTTAATGTTTTCTAATTAATTTGCCGCCAACTTGGTGAGTAAGAAAGCATATCTACCTACCTTTTTTCTGGGACAGGCTACGACAAGCAGTGTCAGTGAACTTTAATCATATTGGCAATTAAGCAATCTATCATCAACTCTAAAATTTATTTACGGTAAACCAATCTGCAGTATGTATTTATCGAAACGTCAAACACTCGGCGGTGCACACAAGACGGGCTCTACGCAACAGAACAAATATTAGGTGACGTTATGACGTATCGTGCGTGACAGTGGACGCGGCTTGTGTTTGTTTAGCTATTTGTCTAGTAAGCGGCGCGTGCGCCGGGTCACTCGATATTTATCACAGCTCCAGACTAATCACTGTGACAATTATTGTTTAAACATGAGTAACTATTAAAGTTTATTTGATGTGTTTGATATAGTCATGTGCTCGCTAATAACTGGGTTGTCACTGTCAGTGTTGAGTAGGAAGGTATGTAGTACCGAAAAAAGTCGAGAAGAAAGTTCAAATGTTAGAAAGCTGAACTAAAGGATTTCGACTGAAAAATTGGCTCTTTAAAGTAATGGGAATTCCGTCGTTTTGGAAATTCTTTTAAAGTGTCAAGTCACGAGAGTCATAACTATTACTTACTTATATTATTGTCAACATTTTACCATTTTGTGAAAATACTTTTAAGGTAAAAGTTTATAAGTAATACTGTCTCCTGTTCACTAATATATGATAATTACTTTTTGCAGCACACATTTTTGTCGTAGACAAATAAGCTACTTTACATATCTACATAATGTACAAGACTTACTCTTAAAGTTAAGGTGCCAATATTATCTAATGAGAGGAATACATTAGACTTGTCTCCACGAATATAAATTAAATAAATTAAGTAATAATTACATAATAATTTAGCCAAAAGGACCGAGAGTAAATAAGATTAGGGTAAGCTTCCGGCCAGTTGCTTTGACATAACTATACAATTAATGAGACCTACCTACTTTAAGCAAATTAAATTCAATCTTAGATAAAATCTTTAATAATTAGATACCTCATAATATTAATTATCCTGTCACGGCCTTTTAACTAATAATGAAATCTTCATTTAAGATAAATAGACAAATTTCGAATTGACATTCAAGTTCCTCTTAGAAATTGTATAACAGTTTGATAAATCTTGTGAGAAATGGTGGACAAAAACATTGCTTAATAACATAGAAAAAAAACCGGGTTAAAATCGGTTGAATTGAGAACATCTTCCGTTTTTTAAATCAAATAAAAATAATAGAAATAAATCGATCATCAGACGAATAAAAACTTGAATAAATGAGATCGGAAAAGCTGTAAATAGACGTAACAGCATGCAATCGATTTGTTTACTAGTCTCTATCTGTAATAGATGTTGCGTTTTCCGTTTGCAATAAACATTTCCATAATCCTGATGTGTCCGGCTCGAGGATAGTGTTATCATTTATATCGAAATGAACGGAGACAATTATGATTTTATTTATTTTAGTAGTGATAATTATAATACCTACTATTATTATGTACAAATTTATACGCTAATTGAATATACACGGAACTTACTTACTTACGTAATATTAAAACATATTACGCACAATTGGATGGGGGAACTCAAAGACTAGCAGCATTACCACGTTGAATGGCAATAGTAATTCTGTGGCCCAAGATGAAAAGGTCAGCCCTCTGGTCACGTGAAGAGTCGAAATTAACTAATTTTTGAACCTTAGTTTACCCGTCAGAACTTCAGACTAAGCCTTGCATACAGAACTTGCCAACAGGTGTGGAATTAATTAGGAATTATATTAACTGCTGAGGAACTTTGACTTTCAATAGGTTTCCCGATCCGATCGGCGGAGTATGGCCGTGAGTATTATCAGTGCAAACGATATCCGTAGGGGTATTAGTGGTTAGTGAATATCTGCTGCAGGCAGCAGGCATTGACCAGAGAAAGCCGCGGCCCCGGTTTGATTAACGTTGCGGTGCCGCGCCCGGCCCGGCTCGGGTCACCCGCCCCGGAACACGGGCGGCTCTGATTCTATCGAAATAGATCGTCAACAACCGAGGTGCTCCTATAAGTTCATGGTTCCTGGTAAATGCTTGCTGGCTAGTATTGCGTTCCGAAGAACTTTTCCGGTATTCCGAAAAACTTGAGCGAAATAAATTAAGTTGGTGTTTTTGTAATTTCCATGTATCTTATTGGACTATAGTTACACTATTTTACGACTATGTTTTACATTTAGCTTTTAATTATCACAGCTGACTAACGAAAGACTGGCTAATGTAATTAATATATCAAAGGAAGTAAGATTAAATAATAGACAATAATAACATTTTTCTTTTTTTTTGTTACAGTTCACCATTGAATGTAGGATGAGATGAGACAGAAAATATAAGCAATTGGTAAGTTTTCAGTTAAAACTCATCTAATGATTCACCCAAATTCATCCATGTTATTACACTAAAAGGTTCCAGTAACACATTTTCTCACACATAGTCGTGGTTTTCTGAAAGTAAGATGATTTCCTCAAGCAAACCATTAGGCATTAGACACAGTGCCGACTGCAGGAAAGCGGCGTTCCGAGCTGTATTGTCCACTTGAGGAGAAAATGGCACAGAATATGGGGCAATTGAGAGAGGAGTTAAATACAGATGTTGGCCAAAGGAAACGTAACATGTTGTGGTACATTACCTTGACAACAGAGAGTTCACAAAATAATATGAGGTGTGGTTGTAAATGTAATTTTTTTTCGTTCACAGTCGACTGTCGTCCTAGGATCACTATCTGATATTTTTTACAAAAATACGTCTAACACTACGATTTTGTCCTGTATTGTGTGTGTGTTCACGAACGAATAAATTCACTTACACACTCTGGCAGACCCGGAAGACCTATCTGAAGGCTATAGAAATATTTGTTCCGTGCGGGAATCGAACCCGCAGCCGATCGCTCAGCCACTGCGCCAACCGTGCATTCTGCGTGAACCCTGACTGAAGTCTGATTTCAATGAAAAGTGAATGATGCATTCTTGGATGAACAATAAACTAATTATTTGATAAGTAAGTATATAACTTACTAAATTACCCGTCATCATATGGGTGTTCAAAATCGAGATTAGAATTTGTTTGATCTCCGTTCAACCTATTGCCATAAAAGTGAAAAATAAACAAAATGTTAAGATCAGCAGTAGAATTCTATAAGAGATCACCCGCGAATTCGAATCCTATCTCATTTATCGATTTCACTTACCTGAAGTAAGAAGTATTTGATATTCGTTAAAATAGTTACTTAAAAATTGTTCGCGTCATTCAGAATATTATATATATTCTAATATATATAAATCTCCTGTCACGATGTTTGTCCGCGATGGACTCCTAAGCTACTGAAGCGATTTTAATGAAATTTGTACACCGTGTGCAGTTTGATCCAACTTGAAAGATAGGGTAGGTGTAGGGTAGGTGTAGGGTAGGTGTAGGGTAGGTGTAGGGTAGGTGTAGGGTAGGTGTAGGGTAGGTGTAGGGTAGGTGTAGGGTAGGTGTAGGGTAGGTGTAGGGTAGGTGTAGGGTAGGTGTAGGGTAGGTGTAGGGTAGGTGTAGGGTAGGTGTAGGGTAGGTGTAGGGTAGGTGTAGGGTAGGTGTAGGGTAGGTGTAGGGTAGGTGTAGGGTAGGTGTAGGGTAGGTGTAGGGTAGGTGTAGGGTAGGTGTAGGGTAGGTGTAGGGTAGGTGTAGGGTAGGTGTAGGGTAGGTGTAGGGTAGGTGTAGGGTAGGTGTAGGGTAGGTGTAGGGTAGGTGTAGGGTAGGTGTAGGGTAGGTGTAGGGTAGGTGTAGGGTAGGTGTAGGGTAGGTGTGGGGTAGGTGTAGGGTAGGTGTAGGCTAGGTGTAGGGTAGGTGTAGGGTAGGTGTAGGGTAGGTGTAGGGTAGGTGTAGGGTAGGTGTAGGGTAGTTGTAGGGCAGGTAAGTAAGTAGATAGGGACAGGACCACGTCTGTCGGGTCAGCTAGCCGATCGCTCAGCCACTGCGCCAACCGTGCATTCTGCGTGAACCCTGACTGAAGTCTGATTTCAATGAAAAGTGAATGATGCATTCTTGGATGAACAATAAACTAATTATTTGATAAGTAAGTATATAACTTACTAAATTACCCGTCATCATATGGGTGTTCAAAATCGAGATTAGAATTTGTTTGATCTCCGTTCAACCTATTGCCATAAAAGTGAAAAATAAACAAAATGTTATGATCAGCAGTAGAATTCTATAAGAGATCACCCGCGAATTCGAATCCTATCTCATTTATCGATTTCACTTACCTGAAGTAAGAAGTATTTGATATTCGTTAAAATAGTTACTTAAAAATTGTTCGCGTCATTCAGAATATTATATATATAACTAGCTGACCCGACAGACGTTGTCCTGTCCCTATCTACTTACTTACCTGCCCTACAACTACCCTACACCTACCCTACACCTACCCTACACCTACCCTACACCTACCCTACACCTAGCCTACACCTACCCTACACCTACCCCACACCTACCCTACACCTACCCTACACCTACCCTACACCTACCCTACACCTACCCTACACCTACCCTACACCTACCCTACACCTACCCTACACCTACCCTACACCTACCCTACACCTACCCTACACCTACCCTACACCTACCCTACACCTACCCTACACCTACCCTACACCTACCCTACACCTACCCTACACCTACCCTACACCTACCCTACACCTACCCTACACCTACCCTACACCTACCCTACACCTACCCTACACCTACCCTACACCTACCCTACACCTACCCTACACCTACCCTACACCTACCCTACACCTACCCTACACCTACCCTACACCTACCCTACACCTACCCTACACCTACCCTACACCTACCCTACACCTACCCTACACCTACCCTACACCTACCCTACACCTACCCTACACCTACCCTACACCTACCCTACACCTACCCTACACCTACCCTACACCTACCCTACACCTACCCTACACCTACCCTATCTTTCAAGTTGGATCAAACTGCACACGGTGTACAAATTTCATTAAAATCGCTTCAGTAGCTTAGGAGTCCATCGCGGACAAACATCGTGACAGGAGATTTATATATATTAGATATTAATACAATTAGAATATACATTCCGTATGGTGTCGGACGTAAAGAATAGCACCATCGCATATCTTCCCGTGGGTGTCGTAAGAGGCAACTAAGGGACTTACCAGAGAATGGGCAGCAGCGTTCTCTGTGCCTTTGTAACAACCATACTGCGATCGCCAACCCGCCTGCCAAGCGTGGAGATTATGGCAAAACCCCCCCCCTTTGGGGGAGGCTTATGTCCAGCAGTGGACGTCTTTCGGCTGAAATGATGATGATGATGATATATTATTTTCTCACTGAAAACCTAATACAGTTCACCGTGGAATCAGTTCTGAGTGAGCACTGAAGTGAGTTCTTACAAAATAGCATTTCAGGTGAGTTGCGGTCAAACGCAAGCCTATTAGAATATATATAAAATAAGTGTCTGTATTCTTAAAATAAACAACAATAAACAAACAAATAAACAACGGGTCATATTAGAGGCCATAAAGTTTAATATAACCTAATGAGAGGCACGCGCTGCTCTAGCTAGTAGCTACCACGCTTACTATTACTTACTATGTACTATCTCGCTTTGGCCAGTGGAGGCCAGCAGAGCCCTTCTCGGAATGCGACCTCGCTACTGTTTGTATTAGATAATCGTGCTGCTACACTATTTACCTGACAATAGAACAATAGTAGCGTCGATTTGGAGTAGCGACAGTGACTCACACTAGGGCAAGTGAACTGGTCTTGATCTAATCAAGTCAGTGGGGTCGATACCAAAACTATGACTGCTTGATCTTGAAATTAATTGTTAAAAGTTGACATATATTATGTTACTTCAAATTAACAGTCAACTTTTAACATTTAATTTCAAGATCAAGTCGATGTCGAATTTTGGTTTATTGTTATTTTGAGTATCGTGCTCCCGTGTCCCTATACCACCACGCTCGGGAACAATACATACACACATATTCTCTCTCTCACACACACATAGGTATATACGGCCATATAGTCATAAACCATTCCTTTATGACTATTCGAACAAAAATACAGCCTGGTTCACTGTAGGTCCACAACTCCACACGGTGGGAATGGGCACAACTGCACACTGCGACAACTTCCACAATTTGCGACAAACGACAGCATTTACTGCAATTAAACTTAAAAAGGACGCTTACGTAAGTAACCTAGCGCACTGCGCACGCGCCCATTGGGAGCGGAATTGGATCTTATTACGGAACTGAACGCGAATAGTTTGTCGGTACTCTAAACCTTTGTCTATAAAGTCGAGAGTCCTATTCTACTGTGCGATGTATTGGGCAGCTTTCTACACGCGCCCTGAATACGGTAATGTTTAGTTTATCCGCTTATCGCCGCCGCAATGGGCGTCCGCGCCATTTTGGGCGTTCAAGCGACGACGCTCCGAACGAGTCCTACTGAGGGATTACTGGCACTTACCATACTCATTCTCAAACCGACCAAAAGCAAGTCGCGCTCGCACAATTAGGGTTATGAACCAAACTACACTGAGCAGTCTTCAGAATGGCCACTGATCTGCCGTTATTACTGTATTACCGATATATAGACTTGCGCCAGCTCCTGGAAAAAATGATCTGCACGTCGATATGATCCAGCTTACTTATGTTTTTTGTTTGATAAAGATTAATACTGCAAATGTCAAAATAGGTTAGCACTTAATTTAGGCACTTTTTTATTTTTTTACTATAAATATTCCTGTTATATTTGACTCCTTAAAACTGTTTAATAATCCTATTAAAATCAAAACTGTCTCTTTAGAAATCTAGGAGAGTAGGAGATAAGGCATAGTATTTTTTTGCAAATTTTGAGCAACTAACATATGCCTCAATATGTGATACTTTGACGGGCAAAAAGTGGTCTTATAAGGGTTTCCTTTTTTTTCTTCTGTGGTACGGAACTCTAAAAAGTCAAAAACCCCGACTACTTAAAAACAAATACTTATATGACGCGACTCTAATCGGAGGCATTATGTTGATTCAACTACTCAAGGTTTACTTTTAGTTCGTTTTAGGGTTCCGTACCTCAAAAGGAAAAACGGAACCCATATAGCATCACTTTGTTGCCCATCTGTCTGTATGTCTGTCCGTCTGTCTGTCCCTTTATCTCGGGAACGCGTAGAGGTATCGAGTTAAAATTCAAACCATATAATATGTACTATCGTGGTCACACCCGCCTGACCACCACTAAGTTCATTTTTGCTTGCACTCAAAAGATGGGAGCGCTCTCTACCCCGCCTCGTTGACTTCGCAGGCGCCAAGGGAAAATATTTTTAACTGAACAGGCGGGAAAGTCCGCGATAGCACTTGTGTCCACGGTTATTTGAAGCTGTGAAAAAATCAAACTTGTAAGTTAACGTGAAAACATATTACGTCCGTATAGGTCGCAAAAAACGCGCATTTCGACACTCTCAAGGGAAACAAAATTTATAGGGTACTTTCCGTTGACCTAAAACTATGAAATTTGGCAATTTATTAATATCGTCTTATACTATAAATACAGGGAAAAGTCTGAAAACTGTACATTTGTAATAAAATCGTAAAAAAAATACTAAATATAACTAGCTTTTGCCCGCGACTTCGTCCGCGTGAATGTTGGTTATCACGGATGCAACTGAAGTCGCGGATCAAAAAGTAGCCTATGTCCTTCCCCAGGGTTCCGCCTATTTTCATACTAAATTTCATCAAAATCGGTTCAGCCGTTTCATCGTGAAAGCGTAACAGACAGAGTTACTTTCGCATTTATAATATTGGTATGGATAAAGTAAATAAAGTAATAAAGTATGGAAGTATGGATAAGGTATGGATATAGTATGGATTAGTATATTAGTATTAGTAATTAGTATGGATTAGTATAGATATGTATTTGTGCGGAACCGAAACGCTCGGTGAGCGAGGTGACCCTCGCACTTGTCCGGTTTTTACAATCGGGACGGGAGTATTTCTGTCTTTCCGTAGTTACTCAATGTTGGCTCACATGACATCTTAACAGTGATCTGTACCTCTACCATGAGTTTACACAGCCAAAACTCGCTAGCGTCTCCGTAAATTATTTGTATGAAATATTGAACAGCGCCCCTAGCGGTCACAGAAAGAACTAAAATTCGTACCATGAGCACTATAGATTACGATAGGTTAAAAACCTAACGTAATCTATTCGATAGTCGCTAACGTTTTTCAGCTGTCACCATACAAAACGGTACCATGAGTCACTAATTTCACTGAAGCTATCGAACAATACGCTTACGACAGTAGTTACGTAGCTCACTAGCATTTTGACGCGTGAAACATATGTTTACATTAAAATTATATACGTTTTTGAGTGTAATGCAGGCAAAATAATGTCTGCAAGAGCTTATTTAGCATGGAATATGTTAGTGGCTGCTGAATTTGAAGACCAACGACGTGAACAACGTAAATTTCAAGCCAAAATGAGAATTCATGTTGGATACCAATTAGAAAATATAAGTGAAAGAAAGTTTGTTAAACTTTATAGACTCTCTAAAGAATCATTTGAAGATTTGTGCATATTTTTGAATAATTTTACGGATTTAAAGTCAACACAACGAGTTTCATTACAACTAAAGGTAAGTTGATATGGTATGCAGCTATCTCAAAACAAAACAATAATTTTCATTTTGTGTCAATTTTGTCACTTACAGGTTTTATGTGCTTTGTTATTTTTTGCCAATGGGGACTATCAAAGAGTTATTGGAGAAGCAAATCATTTGTCTCAAGAAGCAATTAGTGTATACATAGAAGAAGTGACTACAGCACTGAATCATCCTACAGTTTTGAACAAATATATAAAGTTTCCAACAACACGACAAGAAAGGAATATTATAAAGCAAAGGTAATGTTTAAAGATATTACTGAATTATTAGAAGTAACTACAACTTAGGTAACTACTTACTTTTTTCAGATTTTTCAGTAAATACAAGATCCCTGGGATAATAGGATGTGTAGATGGTAGCCACTTTAAAATATTTACTCCAATCAAAGAGGAAGAACACCTATATTTCTGCAGAAAACATTACTAATGTTTAAATGGTAATTTATTTTTTTATTTTTTTTTATATTGTTATAGGCTGGCGTATATATTAATTATAATGACTATTATTGTTTTGATAACAATTTTATTGCAAATAAGTATTCCTAGGTAGATAAAAATATTTATTATTGTAGATATGCGACTCTGACTGTAGAATTTTGTCCCTAAATCCAAAATTTGGAGGATCAGCCCATGATGCATTTATTTGGCAAAACAGTAATGTTAATGACTTCATGCAGAATTTACATAGAAATAATGAGATTGTGTGGCTTTTGGGTAAGTTGATACAATATCCACGTATATAAAAGAACATTTATGTGGTAGGTAATGGGTAATAATTTCAATTTCCTATTTTAAGGTGACTCCGGTTACCCTCAGAGGCCATGGTTGATGACACCGTACTCAGATCCAGTGCCCAATTCTGTAGAGGATAATTTCAATAAGGCTCATATATCAGCCCGGGTCGTTATTGAGAATACTTTTGGCAGGCTAAAAAATCGTTGGCGTTGTTTAAGTAAAGACAGGACATTACATTACAGGCCAGAGAAATGCGCACAAATAATTACAGCATGTTGTGTCTTACATAACATTGCTATAAAATATAATGTTCCTGACCCAGATGGGATTACCCTACAAACTGAAGGTAAATTCTAGAATATATCTAAAAAGTTTTCAAATTATTAATTCTGTTTACCTAATTATTATGTATGTTGCAGGATAAAAATAAGACTGCTCCCATAACTGATTTAAAATTGTTTTCTTTACAGATAACGAGCAAATGGAAATACTACAGGAAAATGAAACTTCTAGCGATTTACTAATGGGCAGGGCATTACGTGATCAGCTAGCTAGGAGGCTTACTGTGATGAATATTAACTTAAATTCTAATTAAAGATTTTTTATTAACTAACCTTTTTTTATTTTTGTTTTTATAATATTTTATCAAATAAAATACACCTATAAATATTTCATAAGAAATATATTAAAACATTTATATAATAGAAAAACACAGGTAAAACAAAAAATTATAACAATTAAAATTATAACTAATCAGTCAGCATTTTAAATTAATAATTAAAAATATAATAAAATAAGGCACACAACAATAATACACAGTTGACATAAAAACACACTAACACTAAGTTTCAATTATTTTTGATATATATCAACTATTCTATTTCCTAAACCGATGAATTGAGCCAATAGATCTAACCACCGCTCTTGTTGGTTTAGTTCTCTCTCCCTTAACCTTAACCGTTCCTCCTCACATTTCTGTTGAAAAAGCCGCCACTCATTGTCAGAATTAACGAACGACTGTCTTGCCAATTCTGACTGAGTCTGAGTGCGAGTTCTCCTACGGGTGGGCGAGGGCATAGTTTGCAGCAAACGGCGTCTTCGTCGTGGAGTTGCTGGCAGAGGAGTCGGTATTTGAGGCGCTTCAGGGATGGGCGGCGTATTGGGCACCTGAGGTTCAGTCAGCAAGCACTGCGCACTTCTGCTACTGCTGGGCATAGGTGGTGGCGGTTCTATCTCGTCCTCAGGCAGCTGGGACGGTTGAGCACTGGCACTAATCCACATAGCCAAAGCTGAAATGAAACAGAACACCATTGCAACATTGTTTACAATAAAAAAACTGACTACATTGTTGGTAGTTGAAAAACTAACTACATCGAAATCAACTGTCCATCATGAGGTCTCGGGTTCAATTCCCAAGGCAGTGTTGTAAGGATTTTTATAAACTCTCATTTGCAGGTCAGATTTTGAAGCTTTCCCAGTAAATAACAATATGATCGCCCCCATGCAGACTCCTGCCCTCATGGCACATAATAACATGTCGATATGTGGGTGGAACACACCTTTGCCTAGCACCGTTATGATAGTAATTATGTTAATTTTCGAGTGTTATATTGAGTAAGTAATTCTTGAAACTTACTATTTTCTGTAGCTTCTGGAACTTCAGAGTGCACCTGTATTGATGCTGAAATTGGCTGAATGTCCTCCTGTAATTTTATTAAAGTTAGAAGTATAAAAAAATAATGTTATAATTAACAATTCTTTTATGCGGGACCTACAAAATGATGAAGATGTAAATAGACATACATTTATATTATTCAAGTTTTAACAATACTAGCATATTATAAAAACAAAATATAATAACTACTAGCTGCGCCCTGCGGTTCCACCGGAATATCAGAATAAAAGATATCCCATGTCCTTCTCCAAGGTATGGTCAACCCATGTGCCACCCTCACTTTCTCATTTATAATATTTATTAGTTAGGATTAGGATAATGCTGATCAATCAATTTAAATTTAAGAAAATAGATAACCTGAGACAAGCCAACTTCATCAATTTCAGGTATTCCAGTAGCTGCTTGAGAGCCTATAATATTTAAGACTCTTTCCTCCAAATCTGTTAATTTTAGTTTACTAGCAGGACCACCACCAGTTCCAGTAGCATCCCTGTGTATGCGAGCGTATTTCTTTTTCGTGTTATTTTTCATATCACTCCACACCTGCACACCAAGCATAGACCATTACCAAAGTTGCAAATGCCAATTGAATTGCATGAAATAAAAAAAAAACATAGAATCTAAACACTACAAAACAAAAATAAAATTATGGTGAGAAAGAATAGCAAAACTCAGATTGATACACACCTTTCTCCATTTTTCAGCTGATTTTGTGTCGCCAGTTGAATCGGCATTCAACATTTCTGTTAATTGGGCCCAACATTGAATATTGTTCATCCTTCCTTGCGGACCTTCAGTGGGTTTGCTAAGATCACCGTTCCTGAAAAATATGCATTTTGTTACCTACGATATGATATGTTTTAGACATTTTACCTAGACTATATTATTATATTATTTCTATTTTAAATAGTAGCAAACTGTTCCTTCAAATTAAATTTAGTCAAATCATATTCATAAGCATATTTTTTGTTTATTTGTTGCATTCCTCACGTCTTTATTTTAGACACTTGAACTTAGCTGATAAGCTGACATAATACACTTTCAAAGTTTTAAGTGGCTTGGCTTATCTACTTGCGTTGAGGGGCAACTATTTGGGAATTTTGTAACTTGACGTTTTAAATAATATAATAGAATCAAAATCCGTTCAGTAGTTTTTGCGTCAAAGAATAACAAACATCCATCCTCACAAACTTTCACATTAATTTATAATAGTAAGTAATATTAGAAACGTAAATTATTAATTTATTTATTTTATAAATATAACAATCCATACAATATATTGAATAGAAAATTTAAACATACCTTTCCATGAACTCCACCAACAATTGAAACTGTGAGACACTGGTCCTCATCGTAAATAATATGTTAGAATCTAATTGTAAACTTTTAAATTAAACCACACAACGCAGCTCCTAGACACAACGTCAACAAACAAAATTTCAAATTGAATAAACGAGACGACGCGACAGTGACATATTAAAAGGAATAAAAGTTCAAAAACCACTAAATACCTTAAGTAGTCCACTAACCGTCAACTTTTCTATTTAGTCGGTTTATTTGTGATATTGGCTGTCTTAACATTTTTAGCATAACGATAACAGTAAATTTTGAGCTTAAGAGCCGTTCTCTCTTCTTATTAGTGGGAAAGAAAGAAACAAAACATAAGTAGTGAAGCATAGACGAAAGTATTCTAATGAGTAGAGTGAAGTTAGCTAGACGACACGACCTATCGAGCTTACCTTAGCGCCTGCGTAAGACTCAGTAAATCTCATGGTGCAAGCATTATCGAAATCTATTCGATCCACGTTAGCACGCTAGCGAGTTCAACGCTAGCGAGTAAGTTTTCGATGACAACTCATGGTAGAGGTACTGTACCTCTACCATGAGTTTACACAGCCAAAACTCGCTAGCGTCTCCGTAAATTATTTGTATGAAATATTGAACAGCGCCCCTAGCGGTCACAGAAAGAACTAAAATTCGTACCATGAGCACTATAGATTACGATAGGTTAAAAACCTAACGTAATCTATTCGATAGTCGCTAACGTTTTTCAGCTGTCACCATACAAAACGGTACCATGAGTCACTAATTTCACTGAAGCTATCGAACAATACGCTTACGACAGTAGTTACGTAGCTCACTAGCATTTTGACGCGTGAAACATATGTTTACATTAAAATTATATACGTTTTTGAGTGTAATGCAGGCAAAATAATGTCTGCAAGAGCTTATTTAGCATGGAATATGTTAGTGGCTGCTGAATTTGAAGACCAACGACGTGAACAACGTAAATTTCAAGCCAAAATGAGAATTCATGTTGGATACCAATTAGAAAATATAAGTGAAAGAAAGTTTGTTAAACTTTATAGACTCTCTAAAGAATCATTTGAAGATTTGTGCATATTTTTGAATAATTTTACGGATTTAAAGTCAACACAACGAGTTTCATTACAACTAAAGGTAAGTTGATATGGTATGCAGCTATCTCAAAACAAAACAATAATTTTCATTTTGTGTGAATTTTGTCACTTACAGGTTTTATGTGCTTTGTTATTTTTTGCCAATGGGGACTATCAAAGAGTTATTGGAGAAGCAAATCATTTGTCTCAAGAAGCAATTAGTGTATACATAGAAGAAGTGACTACAGCACTGAATCATCCTACAGTTTTGAACAAATATATAAAGTTTCCAACAACACGACAAGAAAGGAATATTATAAAGCAAAGGTAATGTTTAAAGATATTACTGAATTATTAGAAGTAACTACAACTTAGGTAACTACTTACTTTTTTCAGATTTTTCAGTAAATACAAGATCCCTGGGATAATAGGATGTGTAGATGGTAGCCACTTTAAAATATTTACTCCAATCAAAGAGGAAGAACACCTATATTTCTGCAGAAAACATTATCACTCATTGAATGTTCAAATGGTAATTTATTTTTTTTATATTGTTATAGGCTGGCGTATATATTAATTATAATGACTATTATTGTTTTGATAACAATTTTATTGCAAATAAGTATTCCTAGGTAGATAAAAATATTTATTATTGTAGATATGCGACTCTGACTGTAGAATTTTGTCCCTAAATCCAAAATTTGGAGGATCAGCCCATGATGCATTTATTTGGCAAAACAGTAATGTTAATGACTTCATGCAGAATTTACATAGAAATAATGAGATTGTGTGGCTTTTGGGTAAGTTGATACAATATCCACGTATATAAAAGAACATTTATGTGGTAGGTAATGGGTAATAATTTCAATTTCCTATTTTAAGGTGACTCCGGTTACCCTCAGAGGCCATGGTTGATGACACCGTACTCAGATCCAGTGCCCAATTCTGTAGAGGATAATTTCAATAAGGCTCATATATCAGCCCGGGTCGTTATTGAGAATACTTTTGGCAGGCTAAAAAATCGTTGGCGTTGTTTAAGTAAAGACAGGACATTACATTACAGGCCAGAGAAATGCGCACAAATAATTACAGCATGTTGTGTCTTACATAACATTGCTATAAAATATAATGTTCCTGACCCAGATGGGATTACCCTACAAACTGAAGGTAAATTCTAGAATATATCTAAAAAGTTTTCAAATTATTAATTCTGTTTACCTAATTATTATGTATGTTGCAGGATAAAAATAAGACTGCTCCCATAACTGATTTAAAATTGTTTTCTTTACAGCTAACGAGCAAATGGAAATACTACAGGAAAATGAAACTTCTAGCGATTTACTAATGGGCAGGGCATTACGTGATCAGCTAGCTAGGAGGCTTACTGTGATGAATATTAACTTAAATTCTAATTAATGATTTTTTATTAACTAACCTTTTTTTATTTTTGTTTTTATAATATTTTATCAAATAAAATACACCTATAAATATTTCATAAGAAATATATTAAAACATTTATATAATAGAAAAACACAGGTAAAACAAAAAATTATAACAATTAAAATTATAACTAATCAGTCAGCATTTTAAATTAATAATTAAAAATATAATAAAATAAGGCACACAACAATAATACACAGTTGACATAAAAACACACTAACACTAAGTTTCAATTATTTTTGATATATATCAACTATTCTATTTCCTAAACCGATGAATTGAGCCAATAGATCTAACCACCGCTCTTGTTGGTTTAGTTCTCTCTCCCTTAACCTTAACCGTTCCTCCTCACATTTCTGTTGAAAAAGCCGCCACTCATTGTCAGAATTAACGAACGACTGTCTTGCCAATTCTGACTGAGTCTGAGTGCGAGTTCTCCTACGGGTGGGCGAGGGCATAGTTTGCAGCAAACGGCGTCTTCGTCGTGGAGTTGCTGGCAGAGGAGTCGGTATTTGAGGCGCTTCAGGGATGGGCGGCGTATTGGGCACCTGAGGTTCAGTCAGCAAGCACTGCGCACTTCTGCTACTGCTAGGCATAGGTGGTGGCGGTTCTATCTCGTCCTCAGGCAGCTGGGACGGTTGAGCACTGGCACTAATCCACATAGCCAAAGCTGAAATGAAACAGAACACCATTGCAACATTGTTTACAATAAAAAAACTGACTACATTGTTGGTAGTTGAAAAACTAACTACATCGAAATCAACTGTCCATCATGAGGTCTCGGGTTCAATTCCCAAGGCAGTGTTGTAAGGATTTTTATAAACTCTCATTTGCAGGTCAGATTTTGAAGCTTTCCCAGTAAATAACAATATGATCGCCCCCATGCAGACTCCTGCCCTCATGGCACATAATAACATGTCGATATGTGGGTGGAACACACCTTTGCCTAGCACCGTTATGATAGTAATTATGTTAATTTTCGAGTGTTATATTGAGTAAGTAATTCTTGAAACTTACTATTTTCTGTAGCTTCTGGAACTTCAGAGTGCACCTGTATTGATGCTGAAATTGGCTGAATGTCCTCCTGTAATTTTATTAAAGTTAGAAGTATAAAAAAATAATGTTATAATTAACAATTCTTTTATGCGGGACCTACAAAATGATGAAGATGTAAATAGACATACATTTATATTATTCAAGTTTTAACAATACTAGCATATTATAAAAACAAAATATAATAACTACTAGCTGCGCCCTGCGGTTCCACCGGAATATCAGAATAAAAGATATCCCATGTCCTTCTCCAAGGTATGGTCAACCCATGTGCCACCCTCACTTTCTCATTTATAATATTTATTAGTTAGGATTAGGATAATGCTGATCAATCAATTTAAATTTAAGAAAATAGATAACCTGAGACAAGCCAACTTCATCAATTTCAGGTATTCCAGTAGCTGCTTGAGAGCCTATAATATTTAAGACTCTTTCCTCCAAATCTGTTAATTTTAGTTTACTAGCAGGACCACCACCAGTTCCAGTAGCATCCCTGTGTATGCGAGCGTATTTCTTTTTCGTGTTATTTTTCATATCACTCCACACCTGCACACCAAGCATAGACCATTACCAAAGTTGCAAATGCCAATTGAATTGCATGAAATAAAAAAAAAACATAGAATCTAAACACTACAAAACAAAAATAAAATTATGGTGAGAAAGAATAGCAAAACTCAGATTGATACACACCTTTCTCCATTTTTCAGCTGATTTTGTGTCGCCAGTTGAATCGGCATTCAACATTTCTGTTAATTGGGCCCAACATTGAATATTGTTCATCCTTCCTTGCGGACCTTCAGTGGGTTTGCTAAGATCACCGTTCCTGAAAAATATGCATTTTGTTACCTACGATATGATATGTTTTAGACATTTTACCTAGACTATATTATTATATTATTTCTATTTTAAATAGTAGCAAACTGTTCCTTCAAATTAAATTTAGTCAAATCATATTCATAAGCATATTTTTTGTTTATTTGTTGCATTCCTCACGTCTTTATTTTAGACACTTGAACTTAGCTGATAAGCTGACATAATACACTTTCAAAGTTTTAAGTGGCTTGGCTTATCTACTTGCGTTGAGGGGCAACTATTTGGGAATTTTGTAACTTGACGTTTTAAATAATATAATAGAATCAAAATCCGTTCAGTAGTTTTTGCGTCAAAGAATAACAAACATCCATCCTCACAAACTTTCACATTAATTTATAATAGTAAGTAATATTAGAAACGTAAATTATTAATTTATTTATTTTATAAATATAACAATCCATACAATATATTGAATAGAAAATTTAAACATACCTTTCCATGAACTCCACCAACAATTGAAACTGTGAGACACTGGTCCTCATCGTAAATAATATGTTAGAATCTAATTGTAAACTTTTAAATTAAACCACACAACGCAGCTCCTAGACACAACGTCAACAAACAAAATTTCAAATTGAATAAACGAGACGACGCGACAGTGACATATTAAAAGGAATAAAAGTTCAAAAACCACTAAATACCTTAAGTAGTCCACTAACCGTCAACTTTTCTATTTAGTCGGTTTATTTGTGATATTGGCTGTCTTAACATTTTTAGCATAACGATAACAGTAAATTTTGAGCTTAAGAGCCGTTCTCTCTTCTTATTAGTGGGAAAGAAAGAAACAAAACATAAGTAATGAAGCATAGACGAAAGTATTCTAATGAGTAGAGTGAAGTTAGCTAGACGACACGACCTATCGAGCTTACCTTAGCGCCTGCGTAAGACTCAGTAAATCTCATGGTGCAAGCATTATCGAAATCTATTCGATCCACGTTAGCACGCTAGCGAGTTCAACGCTAGCGAGTAAGTTTTCGATGACAACTCATGGTAGAGGTACTGATTAAGACCGACCGCCAACAGATAACAATACCGTTGAGGTACGATTGACAATGTAGAAGATCGTAAGTTGTCCAGCATGGGATACACCGTTGGTGCCTGCTCCATGTATCTATGGCCACGATGGCACATTAGCATCGCTCTCACTTGTTGTTACAGCTGCACGTGTCACGACTTATGATTATGTTACTACTAACTTTACTGTTTTAGATTAGAACTCGTCACGATGGTCTATGCTTACTACAACTAAACTAAGCCATTTTTTAGGATGTTTTAATTCGGCTTCATCAAACAGTTTCATGAAGTTATTTTTTTTTATTACTTATATTTTTTGTTTAAGTATAATATTTCTTTAGTTTCAGCTCTGCTCATCATGTCAAACTTTAAACGCCCACTACTGGGCGGGCATTGGTCTCCCCCAAAGGATGGGTTCAGCCGTAATCGCCATAATTTTCCGATGCATGTTGGCGATCGCAGTAGGTGTTATGGTAGTCTAAAGGACGCTGCTGCCCATCCTCTGGTCAATATCCCTCTGTCGCTTTCTACGACACTCACCGGTAGAAATGGACTGGTGCTATTCGCGGCGGCACCACACGGCATCTCAGCTCAGCAATAATCAATGTCAAAATTTTGCCAAAAAGGTTATTTAGAGAGGCATTTTTGGCAGATTGAGACTGAGTTTGAAATGCGAACGTTAGAAGTCGTTTCGAAAGCCGAAAAATCAACACAGTTTCAGAGATCTGTCTGCTCGCCTTGACTTTTAAGAGTATCTTCTCACTTAGAATACCGTATAGTATTCTGTACCTACTTTACCATATTGATACATTAGTAGTAAGTAGTAGTAGTATCACGGGCTGGTGTCCGCAACTCCACGTCTCAGCGCATATTTTGCGTACATTTGATACGTTATTCACTGTGACTATTCTTCTTTCTTCTCTTGCCTGTCATCGGGCCGTCTGTATAGTTCTAGCAGGTGATCTATTCATGCTCAACTGAGCTGTAATTGATTGTCCTACATTTCATAACTCGCTCTCAATCATTCGCTTCCTGAATCCATTGTGTTGACAGAAGCGAATCGCTCACCTGTGGTACATTACTCGCGTTGTGATTGAAAACCGCTTCACACCTGTCAGCGGGATCAAACAGTTACCGGCGCCGGCGCCAACGACCGGGCGTTTTGCGTCACCGGGAGACGGTTAGAGCACAGTTACGTCATCACATCCTAGTGCTTGATTGTGACGTGACCGACTAAGTGCAGAACGTAGTGTTTTAATCGGTCAACGATGTACAATTACTATGCTTTGTGATATCTAACTTTTTTCAACTTGACATGATGGAGATATCGACCCTTACTGAATTTAAAAAGGATGATGCTTCAAAATATCTATTTGTAACACGTTTTTTTACTTATACTAGGCGACACCTTACCTCCACAATGTAATGTCTCAATGTTATTGAAACGTTGCATTTAGTTTCGGTCACATAAGGGCTGGAGACGCAGCGTTGGTAGGCCTCCCACCAGATGGACCGACGACATCGTCAAGGTCGCGGGTAACCGGTGGATGTAAGCGGCAGGTTGCCTCTCGTTGTGGCGTTCTATGGGGTAGGCCTATATTCAACAGTGGATGTCTTTCGGCTGATGATGATGATGATGAAGGGCTGGATAAGGGGGGTACCTTTTTATCATTTTGGTACGGAATCCTAATGATCTCTTAAGCAATGTTAAGCTTCCCCCCAGTACAGCGGTGTGAGCTGGTGTTGTAGCGTGTGATGCAATCATCAGTTCCGCTTTCCGTGCTAAGTGTGCTGCGATGCCGCCCAATTTAATTAATGCTGCACTTTCTCGGCGCACACGCATCACACTGGACGCTTTACATTTATCTATAAGATGATCACTCCTGAAACAACTGTTATTGTAACGTTTTTCTGTGAACATAGTCGTACACGTTAGTTTTGACGGAAAATATGAACACTTTTGGAGTTTTTGGCTTTGGTTACGAATGCCTTCAGTTGATCTATATCCATCAATGAAATTCGGCCTTATAGTACAGACAGCAAAAAAGTCGATAATTAACATTGTTTCTTTTAGATGATTATCATAATAATATAATAAATAGCACTGAATTGCAGGTTTTTTTAAATTTTATAGAACTGGCTGAATGAAAATAATTTCTTTAGCATTAAAGAATTTCTTGAACATAAATTGTAATGTTTAGGTACCTACGTGTTTTATACACATAAATATATTATTATTACTTTTCAGTATTATTATAGGACACAGCCAAGAGTTCCTTTTTTTTGTTTTTCCGTCCTTATCGTATTTCCTTTAATATTGTGTTCAGTAATAATGATTTAAAAATCTGAATTGTCAATCGACTTTTGTTTCTGACCGTATGTATGGTAGTTTATCATGCTGCACTAGTTGCAAACCACACTCAGAAAAGCCTAAGAACTCAAGAAAAGTGATGCTGTGACGAGAATCAGCGAGAGCACATGCACCGCTCCCTCCTATTACAACTTACAAGCAGGGAAATGGCTACACGCGGTGCTGTGTCCATATATCACATTACTTATTATGCCTATTTGCAACGTTTTTGTGCGCCAATTCTGTCCGGTGGACGTCACAGCTATTAGAAAACACCCTCTCAGCAGTGAGAGCGGATGGAGAGCACTGAGTACATAATGCCACACGTTACGGACTTTCTTAGCAATTAGAGCCGTGACAAGTGTTGCAAGCATCCACACGCCTGTCTAGGTGAGCAGGACTGAGATGTGGGTCATCTTGTGAAGTTATAGGAATAAAAGAATTAAAGTGATCATAACTACCTCTACACTAACATTATACGAATAAACACTTAAACTACAGGCCCAATTAAAAAAGTTCTTTAACCATTAGAATGCTACATTATCTCCGAGTAACGCTATATTTATCAATTGAAAAAAATTGAGATCCTTGAAAAAATTGACGCGGACGGCAGTTCATTTAATTCAGTCAAAGTAAAATTTCACAATACTGCCACGGAATAGATAAGAACAAAAATTGTTGTACAAATTAAAAAGGTCGCAGAATGTATATGAAATGACATTAAACAAAATGTCTGAAGAAATGTGTGATGATTTTACTGAAGTTCAGTTTTGGCTAGCATAGACAGTCAAAAGAATGTGTGGTAGATCAGCAAAAGTGCAAATAACTTATAATTTCTCAGTGATAGTATTATAGGAAACTTTTTGTAAAGTATATTAAATAATTGTCAGCCAGAACCGGCGGCAAGAAAGTACAAGTCAAAGCATTTATTTCAGTTAAACCATTTACAGGCACTTTTGAACTGTCAAGGAGTCGGTCAGTTAGAGAGTTGAAGCTAGTTGGACGGACAAGCCCCCTCGTCTGTCCCACGACAATTAAGTAGGATGCTATACGTTAGGTACCATAAAACTGATTAAGTACCGAAATGCAGCAGACAGTTACTGCTCAATTACATCCTAAGCTTAATCTGAACTATATACATCTGTGCGACTGCAGCAAACACATCAACATAAATGTCAATTGCTAAAATAATTGCATTACAATCCGTTGATTACCATTTCTGTTACAAGGCGAGATTTAATTTAAATTTAGACAAGTCTAAACCGATTAAAATCATTTATCCAAGATTGAATATTTAATTAGAACATGGCCGTGGGGAAGGCTAAGTTTACTACAAATGCATTTCATCTTCGATGTAAGACTCCGCCATCGCCACCGCCGCCGCGCCGTCGATATGAATCGATGCGCCCGCGTCGTCACCGCCTTGTACGGCGAATATTTATGACGCTATTTTATAGTTCAAGAGCGGTACCGTTTGTAAGCATTACATTCAATTAGCTAATTTTAATGCAATAAATACAACTGGACAAGTGATCATGTCTTTATAAGCAATACTTGCTCTTATTCAATTATCTTAAATGGCTAGAAAATTGTTCTATTAACTGCTATTAGGACCGTTTTACTCAGAATTTAAGTAAACACCAGTAGATATAATGAAATGGCCACCAGGCTGGTTCTAGTGTTATAAAGTTTAAAGTCATAATAGGCCGGAGTGCTCCCACATCAATTACTCGACAAGATTCTCTA
Organism: Charanyca ferruginea; assembly: GCA_947361185.1. Lineage (NCBI taxonomy): Eukaryota > Metazoa > Arthropoda > Insecta > Lepidoptera > Noctuidae > Charanyca > Charanyca ferruginea. The sequence continues at coordinate 411,329 of OX376065.1, forward strand.
ATTAGCACCGCCCATGCACCGCTCCAGTTTCTGATCATCATCGCCCAATTAAACAGTCATCTATCTAAGTTAGAGACTGCATTAATGTGTGCAGTTCTACAATCAGGTCAACTATGATTAGTTCGCGTGTCAACTGATGTGGCATGAGTGGGCTATCATCGAACTAGAAGACGTCACGGGGTATCATATTACTTTCAGAATTATTCTATGTAGTGGGAGACAGGTGGCACCGTGGCAGTCGGTTCATGTTTATTAAAAAATCATCATCGAAATCCTTTCGGACTTAATCACGATTAACAGTTATTTAGTTTAGTGATTGCTGATTGCATTGCGTTGCATGCATGACTGTCATATGAATGCATGTTCAGGAGGATTAATATTATCATAATATTAATACAAGTCTAGGTTTCACTGGTATGTGGCCCTGATTCATTTAGTAACAAGGTCGAAAAACAGCTTAATTATTCCTCGGCCAATATCTCATATAAAAAATGGCGACAATAAGAAAAAAAAACATGTGTTGGAGTGTCGTATAATACGATACGACGTACCAACACCACCTACATACTGCTTACCTGATGAAACAAAAACACATTGTCTAATTATTCCCAAAGATAGTCGCTCGGACATCCTGGTCAAAAACATAATGTCTTTCAGGGTTCTGTGATGCTGTCCAACCGAAATAATCTTTGCTTAGATCAGCATTGATCATACTAAAAGCACAGAACAAAAATTAGGTGCCTTTGTCAGGATTCTGCCATTTTGTAGGTCCTGTACATTTTAATAGGTACGCTCGTGCGTTAAGTCTCGTGCTGTCTCGTGCTGTCACTTTATGTCAAAGTGACTGTGACACTGGTACGAGACTTGACGGCATCTTAATATTGAGTAGCGTCTGAGTATTAGGCCAGAAGTCTTTGTTATCTAAATCCAAGTATTTTAATTCTTGATACAGTATAGCCGGAGATTTTATCATTATATCTATCGTAGGTTTGCAACAGAGCATCTCTTCACTTTAATATTATTCTTTCGATAAACTATAGCCGTTACGGGTACTAAATGGTGAGGTCAATAGGTTGTTGATTTAACATGCAGGGAGCAAGTACCAAGCGGACATGAGTAGGCAGAGGTAACACCTTCAGTTTTATCACTTTATAGAAGTAAGGACGCCATAAGACATGGGTTTTATGGAAACGTGGGCGAGATCATAAGGTTGATTTGAAGATTTATATTATTGGTAGGTACGTGTGTCTATAGTTTTGTGTTTGAGGCCCTCAAATGAGGTATCGCGTTCACTTTCAACACCGAAATCACTCGACCAACCAGTTAAGTACAAAACCATAGCCGGTGTGCGATGAGCTGTGAACTGACGTTACCCTCCATTGTGAGTGCACTCGACTACAAAGTTACGCAGCTGGCATGCATTCATGAATTACTTTAAAAAACTGGCCAGGTCGATTCGGACTCGCGCACGAAGGGTTCCGTACCTTACCATTATCTATACAACATGAGACATCGAGCATAAAAACGGCAATAAATCACATTTGTTGTATGAGACCCCTTAAGTATTTATTTTATTCTGTTTTTAGACAGAAATACATCATCTGTGATAATTTCAACTGTCTAGCTATCACGGTTCATGACTCATGAGATACAGCGTGGTAACAGACAAAAAGACGGACAGTGGAGTCTTAGTAATAGGGTCCCGTTTTTACCCTTTGGGTACGCAACTCTAAAAACGCTAGGTTCGGATCATCGTAACTGACGCAAGTGTTGGGTTCAGTGGATCCCAAGGTAGGATAGACCTACATAGATATTATTTCCATCTGGATGCTAGCATTAGTTAGCTCTGAACAGCATCTTTGTCCAGTTTATTGTGTAGAAGTAGAATCAGCCTCCTCTACTCAGGTAAGTTTTACGTCGTGCAGGTTATGTTAATCGGCACATCGATCGCAATTCACTTCTGAGACGTACCTGCTTTAAGTAAGCAATCTATTTTGGAGAGCTCATATTAGCATAACGATGTACTGTTCATTCTCTGTCATAACTGCTGTTTAAGATATAAAATTATGGATGTGTGGTTTACCTATTTGTGTAAGTTAAAATCTTTTAACTTTATTTTTTCACTTTTTAACTTTGCACCTGCCGTGTTAACTTTTCACCAGTAACCCCCCATGACTGACTGGTAGCGAATGCTTAGGTCATTTTTCGTTCACTTTGTATCTCAATGCATTAAGTCCTATAAATATATAAAAATCTAAAATAAAAACTTTCAAAGTGATGTAAGCTTGTGATAGAGTAGGTTTAAAGTACTTATTAATAATAATAATAAAATTTTATTTTCAGACCAGGGTCCATAGTATTGTTTTTATACCAAAACATGCTTAGTACCTACTTAATTAAAACTTTAAATACAACATTGCATAAAATGAAATCAGAATTATAATAAAAATAATTATTGTAGTTAAATAATAGACTCATCAAAAAACATGATTTTAATTCTAATCTTCATTTTAATTGTAAAAATGAAGATTAGAATTAAAATCAGAATTAAAATTAATTAATTGCAGTCGTAATTTTTTGTATTAAATAAGCGTATCTACATCGGTGTTTCGAGAGCAGCTCGGGTAGTCTGTGGCGCTGCACCAGTTCCCTCGTTACCAGCACTTAGTAACCAATGTGTGCGCTGCACTGACATCAATGCACTTGTTTACACAAGCCCCGGACAGAGTGAGTCGCTACGTGTTAGTCGTTAAATATGTAAACAGATCATTGAAACTAATTCAAGTGGAGAGTAGACTAAAAGCTTGATGGGTAATATCCGTAGTTGGATGCATGTTAAAGTTAAAACAAGTGATTAGTGAAGCTTTTAAATATTAAACTATACAGAGCCCTTATCCTCCCTCATCAGTAACAATCGCTGACTGAGCCATACCCCGACCAACCCTGACCCTCAAGAAGTAATAGGCTGGAGGCGGCGAGAGGTGGGGGCGCTCGGGGCGCTGTGCCTAACGCCTCATTACTTCACTACCGAGCTCCAACGATGACACGCGCGCGTTTTCCTGTAGTTTTACCTATTTTACATTATTATACAATCAGTTATACAGTCCACTGCTTTTAATTTATAGTCCTTAGATAGGTCCCTAACAGTTTGGTCCTTCGAGTCGGAATACGCGTACGTATAAGTTTTTTTCCTGCCTGGAGGCCTTAAATTCACTTTTAAGGAACCACAAGAAAGTCCAGTGAAGCAGCCGACAACCTCCTGGGTTGACATGCGAGAAGCCAATCCAAAACAAAAACCCTTGTCATTAACCACCATCATATGATGCTTGTCGTCACATGCGCGTTGCGCAGATTGAACTAAATGTAACTTGCCACCATGATACAACATCTACACTCAATGCATGTACAACCACAATTCTACTTAATTTGGTGTAACACGTATTACCAAACGTGGTCCTACACACTGATTACTGTCGACCTAAGCTGTGCAATATAACATGAGTGGCACGTCGTTTGTGTGGGCGTGGCGCATGCGCAGCTATCGATGCCACACTGTAGGGCCCGTCGAGAAGGCAAATACATCACTAAAGCTCTTCATAGTTTGGAGATTTTGTTTACAGGGCGTCTACTACGTGGTGCTTTGAAGAAAAATTGGAGTAGCTTCGCAATATGCCTCACAGCCTCTACTGCCCGTGGGGTGTTCGGGCTAGAATAGCACCCACACATTTCATTCCGAGGCAACTAAGGGAAAATCCGGAAGTCGGGCAGCAGCGGTTTCCGTGTACTCAACAACTTCACTGCGATCTCCAAGACGCCAAGCCTGGGGATTATAGAAAACCCCCACTCATGGGGGGGAGGTCTTTGTTCAATAGTAGACGTCTTCCGGCTGATGATGACGATGATGATGCCTAACAGTGCCACAGTAGCCAACGGTGTACTTGGGCAGATGTCGTAAATCTTTCTTTAGTTTACCCGCTACGACGTGCGAACCCTGTGGTTTCGGACTTTTTGAAAACTCACTAACAATTACTGTTCCTACAAGAACATCAGAATTAAATACGCGTTGGCTTTAGGCTCAAACCTAACAGTCAGTCCGGGCATGCGGGGGGTCGTAAACATTGGCATGCACTCCGCGACCGCCAGGCGGATGCGTCTGAGGCTGCGTTTGTCGGGGTGTTTGAAGTCCTGTCTCATGATGTTTACGTGATTCTGCAGAGACCAAATGTTAGCTTTGGCAGCGATGTGTGAAGATGTGTTCTGGTTTCTCCATGCCATGTGTGAATGAAATCCTGCCAGTCATGGTTATTCTAGAGAGTCGAACTCTCGATTCTTGCGTTAACGATCACTGGCTACTGCTTGACATATTAAATAAGAATTCTCCTTGTTTTAGACAAAAGTATTTTCTCGCTGTTTACGTTTGCTCTGAGTATTTAATTTTAATTTGACTTCCTTATACATGTCGTACTTGTTTTTTAATGAGAATATCGTACTTTGTATTGAACAAGTTAATGAGAACATTAGAACAGCACGTACTCAAACAATATTCCAAGTTACATATACTAATGTATAACCGTAACGATTTAGAAGATGTGTCGAAACCACTCACTGGTACGAATATAAATAAATCATCAGTAAATGTGGAGCGATTGTTCATCGAGCACTCATCGAACAGTGAGTGCTAACGATGCGATGTTAAAGCTGCAGCACAACGTGCCGCAATATGAACTGTACAGAAGGACCACAATGAATAAGCATATAGTGAATATATAGGTTCAATTTATTTATTTATCAATTTATTAAAACTTTATGCTCAATCTGTCTCGAACCGCTGCTGACTGCCTCGTTGGTCTCGTGGTCGCAGGCGCGACTGCTCAGCGTTGGGTCTTGGTTTAATTCCCAGGTCGGCCTAAGTGTCATTGGGTTTTTCTATTAAGTAACAAGTAAGTAGTAATTTCTCAGTAACAGTCTGGAGTTTGGAAGTTGGCGGTGTAACACCCTCGTGCCTCGGAAAGTAACTACGTGTCGCCGTTGGTCCTGCGCCTGATCTCTCCCCGGTCGTGTCGGGTTGCCGTACGACCAGCTATGAGATTGAGCCACACACTTGTGTACTATATTTTGTGTACTCCATTAAGATTCGGCCGAAATTCGGTCGAAAGAATTCGATTTACAATTTCAATCACTGATCGATTGATTATTGATCATAATTTTTGGGTAAATCCGACAAGTTTTAAACTATAGTTAGTAAGTAAATATTCTGTATGTTCCTCCTGAAGAGGCCTCCTTCGAACATTACGGTAAACGGTAAATGACTCGTTCTTTGGCGGGCTCGTATGAATTTCATTGCATGGCGTGTATCTTCCAGTTCATACGTTATACGTTCGTCGTTCGTTTGTTAGTCCTAGTGTGTTACATCACACACTAACTGACGGCGTGTAGCGCCATTGATCGAGTGCACTCGATTCATCAATGAACACAACATAAAGAACAGCGCGTGAGGGGCGCGGGGCGAGGAGGCTTCCGCTGCGGCGCTTTTCAGTGAGCAATATGTTGAGAGAGGACGGAAGAGACGGCACACGGCGACGAAAACCATCATTCCCACACTTAATTTTTTTATTAACCTAGTAATTGTCTGTTATCTGCATGTAGCACAATGTAGGGAGCTTTTATTATCTTATACTCTTTGCAAATAGCATGATTAATGACTGACCGACAAATATCGGTAAATACTTATGAATGAATAGATACTTTTCATCATAACTGGTTCTGCATCACTGTAGCAATATATTTTGTATCGCATTATTATTGTTGTTGAATCGATAAGATATGATTGTGAATGTCATTCTATGAATGACTGCTGACCTTTTGCAGACACGTGTCCAATAACTTGATTTATTGATTTAAAGAAATGATTGATTAGTCTTTACATTAGATCATTATCGAAGACATATAATTCTAAAATTCAAGATCTGCAATCTCTCGTAACTTATAACTTGTACCACAATCACGACTGAGCTGCCCTATTAAAACTTTTAAAGTGAACAAACAAAAAGAACTCTACTCCGTCTCGTTAAAGACTACAATAAATATGTATTTACACATTGTTTGTAAATGCAATTTATATACTTTTACTAGTAAGTGCGTCGAACGACGGTAACCAGAAACGACCCTTTTTTCATCTATTTTCGTAGAGTTGTGAGGAGTTGTGTGTATTACTGGCACACGGCACACCAGCAGCATGCTCTACTCCATTTATTATAGCACTAGCTGATGCCCGCGACGTCCGCGGGAGAGTCGGTTACCAGCGGGGTTTTAATTTTTATTCGCAGAACCCAATTTTTTTCTAAAATAAAAATAAACGTTTCTGTTACTCCTTATAATATCAGCTATCTGCCAGTGAAAGCCCCGTCAAAATACGTCTAGTCGTTTCAGAGATTGGCGGGAACAAACAGGCACACAGACAATTTTGTTTTTGTTTAATAACGATATTTATTTATCTAAACGCTTTGTTGTCTAGCCAATAGTTTAGCTAGCTTAGCTAATAAGTTAGCTTATTACATGCTAGCATTGCAATAATGCAGCGATATAACGATATTTGTCTAATGTAAACTACGTTGCTGGTCCTGGTAACCGAGTCCTCACTCCTCAGCATACAATTCAATACTCCAGTCATCCTTGAATGTCGTCACACCATCCTCTATCCTCTGTACATTTGCGTCCACTAGTCAGTTCGCCAAACGCGGTGATGTGATAGTATTTCCCACAGCTGTCCGCTTGGCCCTTCAGTCCAAGACGCTCGTGAAAGAAGACCTGTTGCCATTAAATATAGCAGAAGTATGAACAAGTCCTCTATGTGTGCCTACCTCAAGTCCTCAACGTAACATGTTTCTGCACAGATACTGTCCTGCAAACGTGTCTCATTCAGAGTGTGTCACATAGTCACACTTCCAGTTGGAAAATCAATGTGTACACTGCTTTAGAAATTAGCGTAGACAGATGTTGACGTGCACTGACGTGATCGGTGCTGTTCCCCGCGTCAACGTCAAGTGGATGAACGTGATAGATGGTCGTTTCACCGCGAAATGTTTGGAATTTGAGCGTTTGCGCGAGAGAGCTACTCGGATTGGGTGAAAACAGAGCCAGACAGTCAGAGGCAAAGAACAACTATTACCGGAGACGTCTAGTCACGCTGTTACGCGTGAATGATGAACATCGATGTGGTGAAATTGGAATGTAGGCAAGAAAACAGATATTTTGGAACTGAAACTACAATTACTTGTGATCCACTTATGATGTGAGAAAAATGAAAATGTAGATAAGCTTTATATAAAACGGTGTAGTGAAATCTATCACACCCCATGAGAACCAAAACTGCCTTCATCGCGGTATAAAAGTTCTCTGCGACATTACTATATACAAAATCCCGACAACTACCGTTGGCCAGCAGCCCACCAGACACAACACCCGTCTGATCAGAGACTCTCCCTTTCCTATGAAGGACGAGGAATTTTCGACCCCTTTCCTCCTACCTCCAAAACGTATTAAATTTTATTTCATCATAACACACACTACCTATCGGTGCATATTTGAGGACTGTGGGTAAACCGCAGAGTTAACCGACTGTGACTGTCGAAAGCGAGTATATGTGTCTTGCGGTAAAGCCGCCTAGAAACTGAGTGCGGTACTGCGCGGCACACCGCTACGATGCGGTAACTCTGACACCGATACCTGAACTACGACTGAACATTGTGAAATTGGATTGGTTTCCGCACGTTTTTCGTTTAAAATACCATCATTTTACGGCGCGGTGTCGAGGTATTTGTGAGCAATTTAAGAAAATATAGAAGAAAGGCAATACCTGTCAACACTCAGGACTCAAACAACTCGTACCTATATTGACAGGTGGAGGTTTCAACAATGATTGTGTCATAGTACAAAATCGTAACTTATTAAGACATTTCGCATAACTAAGTACGTAAGTACGTAAGTAAGTAAGTAAGTACTACATGCGAATAATTTATTTAATTACAACACTGATTTGCTGTGTGACTAATTGCCATCACTCAACAATTGTGAATTTACTTTATCTTTCGTAAAAGCCAACCTTTAGAACTGACCTCAATATTCCAACACGGCTTCCTAATAAGCAAAACATTTTATTTTGCGACTTTACTAAACAATTCTTAATGCTAAACTGTCCGTGCCAGCTAGTTGGTCCTTTTAATCGTATTCCGCGGCCAGGCAAACGCATTCCGACTGACGAAACAGTTCCCAGGGATCTTCTAAATGCGGACTCAATGGGCCAAGCCAAAGCAAAAGCTAGTACAATTAACAATAAGTACCGTTTTCCTGAGCAATGCTCTCTAAGTGCGACAGGATCAATTGAAGTATCTGCGATCTCTTGACATTAAACCGTCGATAGCCGTCCCTTCCCGGGTCGATGACTCGCGGCAGATATCCCATGCACGGCTATCGCGGGCGACCAGTGCCCAGGTATGTCGTATCCACATGTGCCAACTTAGGACATGATACATGTTTTAACCGACTTCAAAAATGGTGGTTATCAGTTTGACCCAGTGATAAGTCCTATTTGTTTCACTGTCACTACCGTAGCGCTGTTTTTGTGCTCGTTTGGACTAATCTTAGACACTACTACATTACACTATTGATCTTCACTATGGCTTTCATCAATATAAAGGGGAGTTATCTGGGAAGGTATATAATTTATTATCAAAAAAAAAGTGGTCCATCATCAGAACATTCACAGAGATGAAATCGGGTAACAGCTACTTAGTAGGTAATAAAATGACTCAATGCGAGTGAGGACTATCCATCACTCAAAGAATCCTTTGTTCATAAAGACAGTTATGTCCATACTTGAACTCCAAGTACCAGGCAATCATAATCTCAGAAGACTATCGACTCCATCAGGGAGTGCCGTGCGGTTACTGAGTCCACATGCATCCCCTCACAATGGCACGACAGTAACACGACACCGCCGCGCCGGATCGCAACGGCGATGCACTACTAATGCATTGTTCTGATATTACACTTTTTACTCGATCCGATTTGTTTTGACTGGGCAGACTCACTCATACAAACGGATGACAAAACTTCAACTAACGGATTTTCATGTGATTTTCAGAGTGATTCATGAGGAAGGCTTAGGTGTATAATTTGTTAGGGTTTTTGTAAATTAGCTGAATTATAATGATGGTGGTTGAAGGTGGCGGATATATCATGGGGAGTGGGAGTTATGTAGAAGGCTATGGCTAGTTTCAAATAAATGTGAAATGTTTGAACGTAGAGACACTATCGCCTTGAAATCTTAGAAGTGCAAGAATGTATGCAATGCGGACAATGCGCGAGTTGCATTGGTACCTCGGTATGAGCGGGAGTGAATGTGATTATCCAATTAAGGAGTGCACAGGAGTCAACGCACCGCTGCCCGACGACAATCTCACTAGAGAGACGTCTCCAAAGTTCCTGTTACTCTAGTCACTTAGGGACAATTTCTTCTTCGTATATTCGAATCAGTTCAGATTGATTCTTCCTATTCAAAGTTGAATTGGACGATAAGTGCTCTTATATCTGAGCTGTTTGACACACTAATGTGCAATTCATCTTAAGCCTTTCAATTTCTCAATATATCCTTTATTTCGACTAAACTTCCTTCAGTAGAAATAAGATACCAACTAATTATCATAAGTAGCTCATCCTTTCATATCTCCGAGTGAATATGTGAACATTTTTCACACAAACGCACCGTGTAAACGGGCTCAAGAGCGTCGTAATGAAAAAGTCGCCGGGAGTGGAGACCTTCGGCGCTGCGTGTAATTTGCGTAAATGGACGATTTTCTTGACGACGCGGCCGGCCCGCTCAACTTGACCTATACGGTGCAATGTAGGGCTGTCAGCTGAATATTTGGGAATATGTTGGGAAGAGGCAATATGAAAAATAACTGTGATTGCTGCTTAACCTGAAATTAAAGAAAACTGACAAACAGAAAGTCCTCATAATTTTGAAAAAGTTGCAACCTTTATTGTCTATAGGTAAATTGCCTTATATTGACCACTTCGTAAAGAAATATTAATTTCAAAAATTCCATATTTTGGCGACCCTATCGCCGTGCATCGTAGGTTCGGTGCGCGTGGGCAACACAACTTAGCTCCGACTACTTTATGGTGATTAATGCTAGGCTCACTGCTTTGACTGGCTATCAAGGCTCTCCTTTATTTCGTCATCTACTTCGCGTCAACGTGCTGTGTGAGCAGGGTCTAAACTAAAATATTGCCTTCTCCTAAGGGACAAAGTTGTAAAAACCAAACATTTTTATGATGTTTTCGAATTGTATTGATGACATAAAGCACGAAAGCTTTCATTAAATTTTCGTTATGTACTCCATTTTTAACTTTTGTTTGACATGTCATATTCATGTAAGGAACGGCTTATAAACTAGTCTGAATGGAAACTTCCCATGCATTGTAAGATACTACAGTCAGCACCGTGCATCACCTGACTTTTCTTCATTGACTGTAATATGCCAGTGTGCTTCGACAAAAATTTTTGTTGTAAAATCACATTTTCTTAAAAAAATCCGCAAGTTACCTGCACCCCGACTCGCGTGCCACCTTCCATCAAAAGAGGAAACAAAGAAAATTGTACTCTAGGGTTTGGAAAAAGGGTACCATTTCGAAATAGAGTTATTGTACTACTTAGTAATGGCATGCAAAATATTGTCCCAATTCGTTAGAATCGATTTTCCCGCGGTTTCCGTGTCGTAGTGCCGTTGGGACGGGCGCGGTGCCGACTTGTCCCAAATGTTCCCATTCACATAAATTAACTGCCATGGGGAAAATATTACAATTTCATGGGAAAAAGATCATTTGAATATGTTTATTGGTAATGTTATTTTATTGTTGCATGATAGTTCTACAAAATTGTTCCATTCCGTTACCTTAGTGGGTTGCCAACATAAATGCTAATTTACTTAATTCTTTAATTCCACAAGGATAATGTGAATGCAGGATTCTTTGTCTTGTGCTCAATGCATTTATGGCCTGTTTTTTGCTCACGGAGTTACAATTCCAATCCGCGCTCCCAGGACGCGATCACGCGCTGCCGAGAACTACCGCGCACAATGGCAGCCACTCACCACGACACGACACAAACACGAATATACATATCACAGGTCCTCCCTCACGAGCTACACGAACGTAACTCACTACTAGAATTAACATGTTCAGAATAATCTTAGAAGACAAGAATGGATGACATATAAATACAAATAATTTGCACGCTTGCTTGCAGGCAGAATACTATGACTTTAAGGCTGTAAGATCTTCCCTTGGAAACTGCAACTGTATTTTCTTGGAAATAAACATTTTTGATTTGATTTGATTTGATGATCCTTTAAATGTTTAAATACCTGTTTGTATGCCCGCTCAATTCTCGTCATCTCATGTAAACCTAGCTTACAGGTTTCGTTTAAAAAACACATGCTTCTCCATTTCATGTAACATTTTATTATACTGTAATCTTAGTTTAAATCCGCCTTGCGAAGTTGCCGCATAGTAGCGGAAGAATGTATAGTTTTTGCCAAATGTTATGTACTTAGTATGAGGTATGATCATTGGAATCTATGTCACAGCTTGTACACCGTTTCCCTTTACGCTTTATGAATTCCGGCGACATGTTTCTTGGGTTAAAGTTTTAGAAATTGCTGTAATATTTCACAGTGAGAATCAATATTGTTAAGATAATTAATATTGCGTCTTTCCTTGTTGGTAGCGGCGGAATGATGGCCGAAAACTTTATCAACAAAAAATATCGTCGTGTAGTCGGCCATGCGCGTCACGTACCGCGGTGCTCGCATCACGACCGGCGCATATATGGGCAGTATGGGCTGCGTGTGATCTGCCCGCGACTACTGCCTTTTGTCTTTTTGCCGACGATCCACAAACTTCGGCGCCATGCTCGAGTCGTGAGGACCCAACCCTTGAAACTAATATTCCTATGAAAAAGGAGTTTACTGTCGAATATGATAGTGTGATTCAGCGCTAACATGAAAGAAAAACATTCAACACTATCATTGTTTTGAGCCTTGTTTTATAAACCGGCGATGATCAACAATTTTTTTACTTATAAAAACTGACTGATATTTTACTTCTTGTCCTGGCTAAGTTTTATTTTTTTAAGAAATCAAATATACATTTAGGTACGTAGAAATATGAAGTGGGGGCAGCCAATCAAAACAAAATCATTGTTATTATTATACAAACGAATTCACCTGAACCTGTCGGTAGATTACCAGCTGTCAGTGTTCATATCTCTGTGTCAGCGATCACTTTGTGTCTTAATTACAGTCTGTCAGAGCGCAGCGCGACCTTCGCCTCATCATTAGTTAGTTTTTACCGAACACAGCCCTTGTCAGACATGCAAATTAGTCTCGTGCAGAAAATTGGTTGGCAAACGTTCTCTTTAAACTTCTTTTATTATCTATGTAGTTCATATTTTTGTTGAAAAGGTCGTTTATGCCGCAGAATGAGGCTCATCTAAACCCTCGTTTATAATAATATCCGTCGCTAAAACGTAATTGTGTTCATGTTGACTTGTCATTACTCGCTCACACTCCAAGTAGTTTCTGTACAGTTGCAAGACTTGCATGTAGATGCATCGGTTGCGTGTTATCTGGTATTGAATCCATGTTCACTGTTGCTTTGTCCTTGTTGCAGGAAAGCCTTGACAATGGCATACTACCGGTGCGGTCCTACTGCCATCGGGAGCCGCACGTCATGGGGGCCGGTCACCTCACCGACCTCCGTGGAACAAAAGAGCTTCGACAGGCCGTTGAGCGGCAACTTTGATAGAATATTTAATGCTTTTGAAAGGACCAATGCCTTCGAGTACATCCGGAGTTCGTTCGAAGGAGGGAAAGAAGAAGAGGAACGCCATATCGGCCATGGAGATATAGTAGTTAATAGGAAGATGAGCAGCAGCTTCGAGCGCGCAGACTGTGCGCTGGCGGCCCAGACGCCGTGCTCGGAAGACGAGGACTTCTACAGGGAGAAGATACTGTACTCGCAGGCGAGGCAGCTGTTCCCGCTGCAGGAGGACCTAGCGGACTGGATCAACAAGACAATAGGTAAGTACCTACTCAATATAAAGTGACTTTAACGCGGGTGTTCACAATGGAACGATCACCATTCAGAGGACAGTTAAGAAGCTATGTCAATATTAGAATTAAAAATGAGTCGAGTGTAAAACTTAACGAAAATAAGCAGTAAGTCTTATTTAGACAAACGCGCCGCTTGTTGGTCTGCACAATAACATTGTACGAGTTATATAATTCGGAGCGAGCGCCGCGCCCGTGAATAATTGCAATTTTACGAGTTTCTCCGACTTTTAAATGCCATGTGAGTTTCAAAAAGAAATGTTGTAAATCAAAATTGGTCAAAGCTAACTTTTAAAATGTTAGAATGTTGCAAATTTAGGAAAAGCATTTGCAAACAGAATTAAGTTCTACAGCTTTAGGTTCTCATTATCACAATATTCCTTAGTTATCATGTTCCTTCTATCGACCCCACCTTTGCATCATGTACCTAGGTTGTTCTCTCCTTGCGCGATCCAACGAGTTCCGAATCGATAGATTCAATCTATTAACATTCATTGTTTTAATCAAACATCAATAGAGGTGGCTTTGGGAGTTCAAAGTTATGATTCTCTAAATAAGTTTATTACTCGTTTATTGCGAATTTACTTACAAAATCTACAACTATGCCAATACACAGCCGCTTACATTATCAATTATGATTACCTATTACGTTTAATAGAATGTGGTTTATCAATTAATGTAACAATTTATTTATCTATGTTTTAATGCACTTGAACCGATATTTTTTTAAGAACTCATAAACCAAATCAATAATTATTAAGCAGAGTATCATAACTTCATAAGTTGGGAGAGCATGTACAATTTTACAGCTCCGTCCATATAGTTATTTTAATGTATTTGTGTATGTGTATCAGCTGTCTGACACCCATAGTACAGGGTCTCCCTAGTTTGGGGTCAGATGGCAATGTCCCCACATATTATTATTTAGAATTTTGGAATATAAGTAGATACCTATTTCAAAAATTAAATCTGTAAGTCATCTCTTATTCGTTTCCTTCAAGTACATTATTCAAGATTACGTTTTGCAAATTAATTAAAGGTAATATCAATAAATTCAATTCAAAATGCGATTAAATCCGCTCCAAATTCTGGAAATAACCATTATACAGGGTCAAGGAATCGTAATAATAAAGCACAATTTGTACGACAAGCGATTGTATCATCGCTGCCATGTAAGCTCGCGCGGCGCGTTTGTGGCGCAGGAGTGCCGAGCCGTCCTGCGCGCGCGCCGCGTGGGACTCACCGGACAACGATATTACAAGATGTGCTGATAACATTAGCAGTTTAACTTTAGGTACTACTTCCATGACAAATTCACGCTTCGATGTAGGTGGACATGGAATCAACATAAATAACCATGGTATTTATGACGCAATATCGAATATTTTTTTACTACTTACTAGAGCAGCTTTCAGTCATATTATCGGTGTTTAATATTGTAAATATTTTGTTTTAACGTTTTGGCTATGTTAGAATGTTTCGTTTTTATTCCTCGGTCTACCAACACTGTATAAACGCGAGAGCGAGAGTTATAAAATATTATTTATTTAGTTTGTTTACAATAACTGCACGTCGTTGCAGGTTGCAGTGCAACTTGGATGGAACACAACTAGGGTTGCCACCTTTTTTTTAACCAAATAAAGTATTTTTACTTTCTGAGGTTAAAAAAGTAAAGTACAGCATCTGCGAATAAAGTATTATTTATGGAGCAAGGTTAATCGAGGCGATACATTCTACATTTAAAAAAAAATTTCTTGAGCCAGCGAGTTCCGAAATTAAAGTTATTTTTTACTTTTTAGTTTTTGAAGGCGTTGTCTTTTTGTAAAAAGAAAGAAGAGGTTCTCAACCTCCTCTTTTTTAAGTTAGTTAATAAAACCGCTAACTAGGCTTTAATGTTTCTTTTATTTAATAAAACATTTGAAAAGTCCTAATAGGTAAAATAAAGTATTTTCACTTTACTTTATTCCGCTCATAAAGTATAAAGTACGTTTACCCGAAATAACGAACAATACTTTATTATAAAGTACGGGTGGCAACCCTAAACACAACCCTATTTCTGCTCTTTTTAGTGCATTTCTGACGTAGTGATCTGTAGTACTACAAAATTGTTGCTATTCTCGAACGTTTTTCATGTTTATTTTGTACAAAAAACCAATCTGAGACCACACGGTATTATAAGTAGTAAAACCATATTGACTGCTTGCTTTTTGATTAATATAGGTTTGGCCCAGTGAATGTTTCGATGCTACTAGGACCCCACGTTTAGTGTGGAGGTCGGTCGAAGAGTGTTGCGCGATAGGTGGACACTCCAAGTCGCCTAGTCGAGTCACGAGCAGACACACACGTGCGGACACAAATGCGCAGATTTACGACAACGCTCGCTCCTAGGTGGCGCAATCATGTTTCTGTCAATAATTAAATTCAGATAAAACCCTTGAATGGAGTCTTCAAAAGTGAAATGTAAATAAAATAGATTCAAGGGAGACATCATATTATTCCGAGTTTACTGCAATATGAATAAAGTTCGCCCCGCCCGTTCTTGTTTTAGGGAGCATTGTAGGTTAACTACTGACATCTTGTGCATAGTATGTAAGAGCGAGCCTGACTTGTTTCTAATGTAGGCATTATTTCCCGCAAACTGTCCATGATTGTTTTAACATGACAGCTATAAAACTTGGGGTCTCGAAGTTTCATAGGAGTAGGTAATATTGTAAAACTTCGTTTGTTTCGTTCGTCCTATGGTATGTTGCTTACTTGATTGCCTATCTGATATTGCTTGCTCTTCTCGTTTTAATGATACACTAGCTAATGCCCACGAGTTCGTCCACGGGAATGTCGATTATCTGCGGGGATTTCTTTTTGGTTTATTCCCATCTCTGCACCCATGAATGAATATAGGAAAGTTTCGTTGACATGATAAATTCATTCATGGATGGGGAGGTGCCGAGATGGGACAAAACCATCTTTTTCTAAATAAAAGTAGCCTATATTTCTCCTTATAACATCAGGTATCTGTCAATTTAATTGGACTTGCCGTTTCGGAGTTTAACCGGCACAAACAGACAGGCAGATAATTATTTATATGATAATATTTGGTAAAAACTGATATTTCGACATTATAAACAGACACTCATATCCGTATCACACTAGTCCGTATGGTGTCGGACGTAAAGAATGGCACTATCCCATATCTTCCCGTGGGTGTCGTAAGAGGCGACTAAAGGACTCACCAGAGAATGGGCAGCAGCGTTCTCTGTGCCTTTGTAACAACCATACTGCAATCGCCAACCCGCCTGGCAAGCGTGGCGATTATGGCAAAACCGCCCATTTGGGGAGGCCTATTGTCCAGCAGTGGACGTCTTTCGGCTGAAATGATGATGATGATGAAACAGACACTTCGATTTGATTTTTTTGTATACAGGGTGGCGATGACAATAGCACAAAAAAGGATCGTGGCAGGATTTGGATTTGGTAATTTGGTGTAATTGTTTTATTGAGCATTAATAATATTAAATTATGGCGCCACAAGTTGCCGCTCTTCTCACATATTAGTAAACCAATATTTCAAATGGTGTTCTAATTTGGTTACATTTATATGCTAGTATGTTTAATTTTTTTTTTTTGCGATAGGATTTATTTGGTAGTTTCAAAATATTGTTATGAACTACACTCGGCGTCACAAAAATCGCACCTTTTCGAAAATAAGTTTAAAACATGTCCCGCCAGTAACGAATACATTAAACCCAATTAATATTGGTATCAATTAAAAGTATGTTTAACGACCTTTAAATTAACAACAGTTAGAATTCCTAAACACCACAGATCTCATTAGCACGTAACGTTAAAAAAAATGTTGTCAAAATACGCATTACAACGGCCACTAATTGCACCTCCCTACAAGGGTATAAAACGGGCGACCCGGGTTAAATGTGGGTCATTCGCTATTCAACCTTTGAAGTGAACACACGTGAACAGCTACAGCAAGAAAAATACCCCAGAAGATGGATACCACTGCAGATGAAGCCGCTCAAGTCATTGCACTACTGCAATCAGGGATGCGGCAATGTGATGTTGCTCGGCAACTGAACTTGAGTCGTTTTGCCGTTCGACGAGTGTTCCAACGTTTCCAAGAGACTGGTGGCTATATCCGAAGACGTGGATCTGGAAGACAACGGTGCACATCCGAAAGAGACGATCGCTTCATTGTTTCGACGTCTTTACGTAATCGGTTCTCCAATGCTGTTGAGCTGCAACAACAACTGCGATCAGCTCGCAGAACTTCTGTAAGCGTCTCCACGATTAGAAGAAGAATGCGGGAGAAGAAAATTGCAGCTCATAGGGCTGCTACAGGGCCCAAATTGACTGCACAGCATAGGAGAGACCGGTTGCAATTTGCCCGTGACCATGTGGATTGGACAATAGACCAATGGAGGGCTGTGCTCTTCTCGGATGAGACGAGGGTGTGTCTTTTCTGCAACGACAGGCGTCGAAGAGTGTATAGGAGGCAAGGGGAACGATTCGCACAAGCCTGTATTCAAGAGACAGTGGAATACGGGGGTGGCTCGTGCATGTTCTGGGGCGGCATGTCAATCGACGGTAAAACGAACCTTGTGTGTGTTTCTCGGACTGGAAGTGCTCGCGGGCAAGGGTCGCTGACTGCTGCTCGGTACATAACAGAGATCTTAGAGGAGCAGGTTGTCCCTTATGCGGGTTTTGTTGGCAGTGGGTTCACGTTAATGCACGATAACGCCCGTTGTCACACCGCTTTAATTGTAAGAGACTACCTGCAAGAAGTTGGCATCCCTGTTATGCGGTGGCCGGCGCGAAGTCCAGACCTGAACCCTATTGAGCACCTTTGGGATGAACTGAAACGGCGAGTACGGGCACGAAATCCTGCCCCTACCACTCTCCAAGACCTTCAAGATGCCGTCGTTGCAGAATGGGACAACATTCCACAAGAGACTGTTGTCACATTAATAAGGTCCATGAGAGAACGCATGGAAGCAGTCATCAGGGCTAGGGGGGGTAACACTAGGTTTTAAGTTAGTTTTAAGGACTTTGTTGTAATTTTTGCTGATAAAATAAAATTTAACTTTTTAATCATTTGCATTAGCTTGCATTTTTTTATTCCCTGGTAAACAAAAAACCAAATCCATTGATTTATTCTGAAATTTAAAAAAATTGCCTTTCCAATTATACCTTATAGTCATATGTATACCATTGATTAATAGGGTTAAAATGCCTTTGAAGGGAATTCTTAAAGAGGTGCGATTTTTGTGACGCCGAGTGTAGTAGTACCAGTATTTTCACTTTTTGTCGGATCGTCACCCCCACCTTCTATATAGATTGTAAATGGTGAGGATTTCAGATGGTTCCCTCAACTGGGAAACTACCTATAATATGACTTCATCATCATCATCATTTCAGCCGAAAGACGTCCACTGCAGGACATAGGCCTCCCCCAAAAGAGGGGGGTTTTGCCATAATCGCCACGCTTGGCAGGCGGGTTGGCGATCGCAGTATGGTTGTTACAAAGGCACAGAGAACGATGCTGCCCATTCTCTGGTGAGTCCCTTAGTCGCCTCTTACGACACCCACGGGAAGATATGGGATGGTGCTATTCTTTACGTCCGATACCATACGGACAATATGACTTACCGAAAAGTTATGTCATGTTATGTTACAACATTATCGTCGAATTGAGAAACCTCCCCTACATATTGACGATATAATTTACAGTAATGTTCGTAATAGTTGCATTATAGCAGATTATTGTGTCTTCAACCAACATGACACGCACGACGCAAGACGCTCTCATACACGTCTTCTCAATCACTTGTCTGTCAGATGATCATTTAGATGCATACTAAACAAGGCAATAAGCGTTTTAAAACCAAGAGATACTTATCATTTTTGCATGAAATATTTATGCAGGTATGGACACATATTGTTTGCTTCATTGAACTCATGAATGTTCCGTGCAAGTGGTGACGGATAATTAAGTACAAAAAGCGTCGCGAATGTAGGACATAATGAACGATACCGTAATATAAAGTAAGGCAAGTTATTAGTAAATAGTAATTAGCGCTACGCATGATCAAGTGCGTCTCAGGCGGGTGACGCCGCTGGGCGACGTAATAGCTGGCGACACATGGCCACACAACTGTGTTGACATCATCATGATTGCCTCAATATCGAAGTCCATCACCTATCGGTTGTGGTTGACTGTTTGTAGATTGTAATAGGGTATTTTACTCTATACGAGAAAAAATCTATAAATATGTTATTGAGACAGTTTAGGCGTATAGCAGTCGGAAAATGTAAGTTTTAGTTCATAAAATAACAAAACCAATTTTTAAATTCAATTCAAAGTTTTCAGTATTTTTAATCTGTTATGAAACACTATGAAATAGTAGCGGCCATGTTATTATGCCGTACGGCTGTGTAAACAAAAAATTGGCAACTGTCAGTCAACCGATTGGCGTAATATAGGCTTTGTACTTTTATTATTTTCGTAAATAACGTATTTTTTTCATTACTACACCTATTACAAAATATGCTTTTAATTATTTTTAAATTATATACAATTATCATATTTAATATGAGCGTATTTGATACAAAACGAACTGACGTCATTTACGCTGAGCATTATGGCGTCCAGTAAGAGGCGTTTTCGTCAAACAACGCTCGAAATTTAAAAAAATTGAAATTTAGATGCATTTTTATGGCACTTATCGATTGAATAAAAATTTTGTGTTTTTTTTTTTGGTGGCATATTAGCATTACAGAATTTCAATGAGACACTTTTCAAAAATGGGTGTAATACCTTATTGATTCGTTTTCGTTACCTGACCCAGAATTGAACCTTGTAGCTGTGTCATAAGTTTAGCCACTTAAGTAAAACCCTTAAACAATGTTAGATGTTCATAATAGCACAGATCGATAATAGTAAGCAGGATACTGCTCATATCTTTGATGGATATGACATCACAAGTTCGAAAGCTCGCTAGCACCCATCGTACTGTTATAAACAACCTAAAGATTCGTGACAAACACAATTTAAAGACTCAGCCAAATCTGTCTCAAAATATGATTTCGACTTTAGTGCCTACGGAGGGAGGGGGTGGATGGGGTGGATGATGTTGTTGCCAATTTATTAAATACTTACATTAACAACCTACGCGGTTAATAGGCAAATCGTATTGAATAAGATTACGATGAAAGTTCACTTTATAAAATTATTCAGTTATGCGTCAAATAATGATTGCTATCGTACGAGTATACTAAACTAATTGAATTTGTAGGAAACAGGTTTAATTTAATAACGCAGGCGCACTTTACCTAATCACACAGAGGACTAGGCGTGCATAAAATGCAAATGTAATATTAGTCTGTTTAGGGTGTCTAGTGTAAGTACTGTGGACCCATATGTACCGTAGCAAGTACTGGTATGAACTGACTGCCGCTGCGTAGACGCGTTGTTATGAATATTTAAATACTGATTTGCGCTTGGTAAAGGATTTAAGCGTTTTGTATAACTGTAAAGAATCATGGCAGGATTTGTACAAAAAAAATAAAATAAAGATGTTTATAGAAGTTGAAATTCTAATTTTTATATTCTTGGGTAGGTACCCAAAGAATATCTTCAGGCATTTACAATATTTTATAACCCCGCAAAAAAAAAGTGAATAGTTTAACGAAAAGTTCATTATTTCAGAACGAAACGGCGACTGACAGAAACAGTGACACAGACAGACGCCGTTTCGCAGTTCTTACTCTGAATTTGCATCGTTTTATGGGAAATGATATCACAAATAATGATTATTTTTTTCCACACACTTGTCACATCACTTGTCTGTCAATTTGATAGATCCGTTTACGTCGCTTGTCACTTTCTTTTTTTTTTATAAACACAAAATGGGCATCGAGATGAAGTGAAGTGAAGAAGAAGAAAAAGTGTTATTTTCATTTCGTAATATTTTAATTAAGCAGGGGTTTAAAAATATTATGGTAAAGCAAATCAACTTTTAATTTCAAACATATCAATAATATTTACAAGAATAATAAAAAAGAAAACCTATAATATTAAACTAAAAAAAACTAACACAATAAGGCATCATAGAATTCGTCCACATCGCCGTCATCTGGAAATGTACCCAAGAGACTGGCGGCATTGCCACGTTGGATGGCAATGCTTAATCTCTGACCAAGGTAAAAACCAGCTCTTGGATCACGGGAAGTGTCAACCAACCTTTTGGACATTTCCTTAAAAAGAAGATGAGCACTCGGACCCCACGACCCGAGGGTTTCAACCCCAAACGGCTCGAAAATAAAGTTCACACCAAGGTTACTATACTTTCGCCGTTTGAGGTCTTCTGCAGCCGCTGCCGCAGCACCAGCACAGTACGCCGACCTAGGAAGATGGGATGGCGCAAGAGTATCGACGCACGTAGCGTCCCACACTAAAGGCCTACCCAACTTCCAGGGGAATAGAGACATTCCGTCTGGTCTCTTGCCATCGTCGCGTGCCAAGCCGTTGGGTTCTAAGACAGCCGGAACGCCGACGGCGACAAGAGCACGACGAATAATGTCATTAATATTCGCGTGCCGCGCTATGCGACCCGCACTCCGGCTGCACGACAGGCAATGATGTCCGAGGCTGTTGACAGCTTCCCCACAGCGACAGCGATGAGGAGAACAGCACGAAGCTCCTAAGCGAAGGGAAGCAGCGAGGCGAAAAGAAGTATCGTCAAACATAGTACCGAGGTTTGACGACGGAAGTGCAAGAAGCCAAAGACCCGACTCCCATTTACCCACAGCCAGTAGACGCGCTCGCTCAGCAGTAGTTACAGCAGTGGTAAGTAAATTATTCTGTACTAACCTGCAGAGCGGCTCATCCCACCGTCTCTGAGCACACGGGTTGTCGGGTGAATCAGTATTCGGGCAAGCAAGTTTCCAGGCGTCTATGGCCTTGGCGAAGCACGGCACATCAAAATCAACCAGTGTAGGAGCCAGAATATTCCTGGTTAATTTCTCATTGCTGTGAACCGAGGATATAAAGGCAGGCAAACGGATACTTGAAATTTTGCGAACGCCGAGGCCCCCCATTCGAACAGGTAGAGTAGCTTGGGCCCAAACACGGTCGTCCATTGCTAAATTTAAAATGGAGGTTAAAGTATGACGGATAATTTGGTCCATTTTATCTAAAAGGTGAATGTGTTTCCACAAATGGGTAGCACGAAGGAAGTAATTTAATTTAGGGCCAAAACAACAGTAACGAATTATGGTGATGGCCGAATGCATGTTAATTTCTAGCAGTCTTTCCGAAATGTCATTGAAATTTTGTATTTTTTCTTCAATAAAGATAGGAAAGGAATTCTCAAAGATTGGAGACCCAAGGAGACGAAGAGTGCTTTTTTCTATAATTTTGATATTGGGGGCTATAGCGTTAAATTTTGTTGTTTGTCTGTCAGTATTGTCCGATATATATAATTCAGATTTCGAAAGATTGAGTTCTAAGCCAATTAAATGCAGTTCATTTTTTAAGAAAACCAAATCTTTTAAAACATTATCTACATCACCCCCTAAGGTCCCATCATCGAGATACCATACGTTAAATTTGGAATTTAGTTGTCGAATAATTGGAAGAATGGCTAGACTGAAAATCACTGGCCCAAGAGGGTCACCTTGTTGACAGCCAACAGCAGATTCTAGAAGGTTGTCACGATACAGTAATTTCGAAGGATGTCTGTAACATTGCCAAAGGAAACTATAAATTTGGGGTATTTCTTTTTTAGTTTCTGCCAGCAAGGTGTCCCTATTAACTGAGTTAAAGGCATTCTTTATGTCAACCTTCAAGATGACCTCTCCTTTGCCAGAATTTAGGTAGGTCGACAAAGCGTGTACGGCAGCCTCACAGCCCCCTTTGGACCCGAATCCTAGCTGAAGGGGCTGAAATTTTTCCGAAACAACCTCACCATAAAATTTACAACAAATTTTGGCTGCCATACGACGGTATGTAGTTCCCACGGCAATGGGGCGAATGCCGCCATACCTCTTGCGCAAGGCACATAAGTTGGCCCCGTACAAAAAATATGGTAAATATATCAATCTACTCCTAATAATTCACATTGGAAAATATTTTAAACCCTCTTAATTTTTTTTTTTTATTGCAACTGAATGTATGTATCTTGCCATGATACTATAAATAAGTAGTACTACTACTTGCATTTTCTCACCGGAAGACGTCCACTGTTGAACAAAGGCCTCCCCCATAGAACGCCACAACGAACGGTAGCCTGCCGCTTGCATCCACCGGTTACCCGCGACCTTAACGATGTCGTCGGTCCATCTGGTGGGAGGCCTACCAACGCTGCATCTTCCCGTTCGTGGTCGCCACTCCAGAACCTTTCTACCTTCGGTTGTCGGTTCGTCGAGCGATGTGGCTTGCCCATTGCCACTGCATACTCTGAGAGCTATGTTGGTGACCTTAGTGCTTCGGCGAATTTAATCGTTTCAGAATTTATCGCGCAAAGAAACTCCCAGCTTAGCTCTCTCCAGGGCCTGCTGCGTGACTCTGAGCTTCTCTAGGAGGCCAGGATTTAAGGACCACGTTTCTGTGCCATATATGTCTTCACTAGCAACACGCACGGGTTATAAACCTTGGTCTTTAGGCACTGTGGAAGTTAAGACGAAAAGAAATCTCGTAGTTTCCCGTACGCTGCCCATCTTTTGTTATCAGTTGGACTTTTCGGGCGACCTCTTTGTCGAAGTTGGAGTTTGTTTTAAATGTAGTTAATTTAACTAGGTACATAAACTCTTTTTCTTATATCGTCATTACATAAATCATGTCTGTTAGGTTTTACCATAAACGACTATCAAGTTATTGGTTCAACTCGATATCCGTGGGTTCAACCATTGCTATTCCGTCATTCAGACTTTAGTATTAGACACACGCCCCTGAAGTTCAATGACTCGCGTAATCTCATGCCTTAATTGATTACGGCATGCAAACTAACACCTTATGAATTATGGAGTTATTAATATTATTGCAATATCGAAGTTCCGTTGGCGGCCCGTTAATCGGCGCGGGCGCACTGTACATCGCCTGTCCGATTGGTCACCAGCATTGACATCCTTACGATACCGTTATTGGAATGCAAAAATTATTAATTAAGGTTAAATGCATCGCAGATATGCTATTTAAATTGCGTGTTTGTTTTTTTTTATGGGTCATATGGGTTAGAGATTCATATTATTACTTTTCTTTTATTACCTTCTTATTATATCAACTTATCACTACATCAAGAGGAAAGATATAATTAGGTATATTTCTCTTACCAAGGCTTTTTTTAGGGTCCATACCCAAAAGGTGCTCATCGACAATTCGAGACCCATTATTACTACCACGCTTCTGCTGTCAGCGGGTCTTTTGAACCGTAATAGGCAGACACTTGAAAAATTTCAGTGTGCATTAGATCTTCTTCTTCTTTCTTCTGGCAATTTATTTGGGGTCAGTCCTCTTAGTGTTTCTACGCCACACGGTACGGTTGTGGATTGTCTGGTGGGTAATGCCGCTCGCTAGTCGCTAGCAAGTAAGTTTAGTTAAATTAAAATAAAGTTAAAAATTACTTAAACCCTATAAAATAAACTTGTTTTGCCATTTTGTGCGGCGATTTTTCGATTTTGGGGCTGCAAACAAAAGTAGTTTACCGTAAAGGAATATGATAGAATAATAATTTGAGCATAATTAAAAAAAAGAAAAAAATACATGTTCGTCCAAGATAGTCAAATTAACAAAAAAATTATAATATTAATATCATGCTTAGTAAATCTGTAAAAAAAGCCTTTTGAATTGATCGGTATTAATATGAGATAACCATGAAATAAGCCTTGGAAGTAGAACACATAAGAAAACAGTCGCCTCAAATTAAAATGAATGTCGAAGTTAACAAGTGGCTGCTCATCATCTCGGCGTGTCCTGTCATTAAAGACGATCTGACCAAAATGACATTTAATTCTGTAGCTACAACTTACAAGTAGACTACGTGCGTCCTTGTTGCGTCTGCGTCGATGTAGTTATTTATCATTTTTGCAAGATAGTATCCGCTTCGATTATATATTACTGCGCTAATTACGGACGAAAACGAAATCCCTCCCATTCGTTCATGAGGGCCGAGGGCGCGTATCCGATTTAGCGCAACTCAAAATCTAAACGATTGCTAGGACGGCGTAGCAGCATTGACACACACTAGTACAATACAATGGTCTGTTTGTGTGCATCAGAAAAAAACGCACGAAATAAGCACAAATCATTAAAATTGGATGTTTTACAGTACCTACCTCAAACGGCGCAAATATAATAACCTTCTTGGAAGCTATATATTTGAGCCGTTTGGGGTGGAAACTCTAGGGCCATGGGGTCCGAGTGCCCATATTGTTTTTCGTGACATCGCCAAGCGGCTGGTCGACTCTTCACGTGATCCGAAGGCTGGTCTATTCTTGGGTCAAAGAATCAGCATTGCCATACAACGTGGCAATGCTGCCAGCCTGTTGGGCACGTTTCCCGTTGACAACGATGTGGACGAGTTTTTTGATGCCCTTTGAGCTCCCTGCCTTTTACTTAGAATTGTAAATAATTTTAATTTTTTTTTAATTTTTATAAATTACTTAATTAAATATTATGTATTTTAACTAATAAATAACTTATAGCAGTAGCAATAGTGCTTTTTAAAATAATTGTTTAAAATAAATGAGTTCGTATAACGGACTGAAAAATATTCTGTATATTAAGCATAACCTTTATTTTCATAAAATAAATGTATCAGTTATGTTTGTATTCAAATACTAGTGTTAAAAATGACAAAGTGAACCGATTTTGTACTTTTCCAACATTGTTTTTAATACATATTAGTAACATTTTCGTAATGTTGGCTCTGTAGTAGACTTTAAGACTGTATATCCTTTTGGAAAAACGCATAAAACACAATATTTTGGCATACTGTAATGGTTGTATTTGTCCTGAAAATTAACTCTGACGTCTATTTTCGTAAAACGCTATGAAAGGATTGTCTTTGCTTTAAAAAACCATAATTCAAAATTATGCTTTTACTCTGTAGTTCCCTAAATCAAGACTATAAATAATCTGCTCATATCATTACGATATTGCTAAGGGCAAAATGCGAAAACATGAAGTTTTCGTCACGAATCGAATACACGCTCGGCGCCCCTGGTACCGCCGCGCTGCGCAAACAATTGAAATAAAAAAAAATCGCAGTTAATTAGTAATTGTACCGAAATCAATGAAACAACTCGTTTACACAATTTTACCTGACATTCTTGAATAAACAAGTTTTACATATGTAGTGAGCAAACTATGGTTAGACAACTCATACTTACTGTTGTTGTGGCATTGTAAGTCGGCTAAATAATAATTTAACTTCTAATTATAAATAATTTAGAATTATATTTTGATTTGTTTTTAAGTAATAATAATAAATAATTTGGTAAATCGAGTTTTTAATGTCACGTCGATATAGTATAAGGGTTGTCTATTATAGGTTCCTACTCGTCTCTTAGCTGACTACCCTCTTTCCTATTTCCCTATTCATTCAAATCATTTGTTCTTCTTTAGGCGCATATCCATCGCTTGACTGAAATACATACATAACTTTAGGTTAAAATTAACTTATCGCCGCTTTGCACATGGGGGATGAGTTTTGTCTATTGCCCAAATCGCCTGACAAATTCCTAATGGAAAAACTCAATAACACTTTACTAGACTTGGGCACTGTACCCAGGACCCCATGCTCAACAATCGCGTTTGCGAGCACGGGACCAACGGGACAGTCAATCAGTCAGTCAGTTCATTATTATGGTAATAGCCAATCAGCTGTGCTGAGACTTCATCACTGAACCACCTTGGTCTCGCCCCATTCTTGGACCGAATCGATTATAATCAAATCGATTTTCAATTAAATCATTTCAATGATTACATAGGAGTATCGAGTACAAGACGTAAGCGTAATCTTGATCTTCGCTACAGTACAAAGAGCTCTATTGTTATTCTTAAGATGGTTAATCGTTCGTAGATTTAGTAGTACCTACACTGATTACACATAGGTACTGAACAGCTGTCATTAAGAATGCGGAGTAGTGACCTAACTATCTATAGTGATTTTCGTACCTACTATATTATACCATCATGAATTGCCATTGCCATTGCCAAACGCAAGTAATATCAATATAAAAATAATAATAATAGTCTTCTATTTGATGATTATCCTCATGGAATTACTATTACTGATCCTACGTTACTTACATATCAATCCCTGTAGCTGCAACAAAAAAAACAAATTTCATAGTTTCTGCAAGTAAATAATTAAATGGATTTTAAGAGGGAAATTATTCATCCTTATCGAAGGCGAAGGGAAAACTAATAAAATCTACACCAACGTGCAAATGTTTGCATTTAATTATACTTCAACTAAAATATATTTAGGGGCTCCTGAACTATCAGCGGTATGTTATCCTAGAACAGTTAACAGCAAAAGTAGATGATCAAAAACATAAATTCAGTACATAGAATGGACTTCGCGTCAGAACTGTGTGGCGTCGAAGTGATTCAAAAGTACGTGTGTGACAATCACATACTTTTATTAAATAAACTAGTAATAAATTATTTAAATTAGTGTTAGTTTTGAATTTCTGATTTTGATCATCTACTTTTGCCGTTGACTGTACCTATATAATCTCTAATGCAAATCCGTGCTCGTAGTGGGTGGTCGCACACAATCGCACCGACATTATTTATCTTTTGCTCACGTTATACATAACACATGCTGCCCATCCAAAAGCCGGTTCCTGGCGTCGGCTTGCATTCTTCCACCGCCAGACTGCAGCCCGCACGCAGTAATTACTTCATTGCAAACTATCTGCTGTAATGCGTGCACTTTCTGTTAGCACTTTTACGTTTATCTGGAATTGTCTAGTAAATAATGAATTTGCTTCTCGAATCGTGTCGATTTAGATACAAAATACGTATAGTCTAGCACACCTACCAGTATCTAATATAATTATTAAAACTTTTAGGAGCTTTGACGCTGAGCTCAGATCCACTTGTCCATAAACTTATAACTCTAGCTCTCTGCTTTTTAATTCACTTCAGCTGCCTATAAAATATTGCGCCACTCGCGCCCCTGGCTGCATCTCTTATAAGGTTGCACAAAAGGACCGTCGCGTCTATTCGTCGGCCGCAGCGCATGCCCACAGAATTGTGCATAGCGTATACATATTTAATAAGTATTTGTAGAAGAAAATAATAACGCATCTTCCTTATAAAGTTCATAATGAAACATTTAGCATACCATACGCATCCATTGATAGCATTTATTTTTAGGGAGCTTTTAATGTCATTTATTTTCAGGGAGCTTTTTTTGTTCGTTTTTAGACATCCTTTCGATCCGAAGGTGTTATATTGAATAGAATGAGACACGATGGTTGATTTTTCTCTCAATTAATCAGTTTGAACAGCAAGCGTGCAGCTAACGAAATCATAAATCATTTCGTTTATGGACACTAACTACATATTTAGATGGCTTACTGTGCATTACCAGCTAAGGCTGCGTGCGTATCATATCAATAATTCATGAAGACCCAACGATTGCGCCGAGCCAATGATACCATTAGCAAACTTATTTGGCAATTCATCACAAATAATTTTGATAAATTTAAGTATTTTACTACAGTAAAGCTTGCTTGACTGAAATATATTATTTCAGCCATCATAATAATATTATTATTATAATTACAATACCCATTACTATCCGACATTAAAAGTCTGTATTGGACTCTATATTGAAATAATTTTATTATAAATCTGTAAGCACACAGTTCAGTGGCGACACCTCCATAATTCGACGAAGACAGTCGCATGAATTGAAAACATTTAAAAAATCTTAACAATTTACTGAGTAGGGACGGCTAAAGGTCGTCGATGCATAAGCCCCTCGTGGTACCAGGGTAGCAGAGATCGCGGCCGGTTGGCAACTTCCAGCGATCTAGGGTCATGAGAATGCGATCGGTTTTGATCGCTGCCTTATGTCTGTCGTGAAAGTTCACCGTCCCGGTTAGGTGGATTGTAATTATTGTTGGAATTGCACACTTAATATAAGAATTCGCAAATATGGTGAGGTTATCTGCAGCGAATGTAGAATTCACACTAAACCAGGTATAAATTCACTGCAACTGTAGGTACTGACGAAAATAATTAAGCAATTTCTAGTCACAATTGGTGATGACACAGATTTTTGATTTAGAATTTTGGCAGAATTATCTTTTATTTTCATAAATAAAACGAATATTTTTATTTATGAAAATAAAACATCATTCTGCCAATTGCCTTTCCAACCAGCTTATTCTCGCATTGCTATTTCTTAGATTGCGCACATCATTGTGTATTTTGTTACGCATCATAATTCTGAACGATTTGCTGTTTCACGAGTATTTTAGATGTTAATCACATTGTTTACGTTCCCGATGGCTGACAGGCACGCACGCGCTCGCTCCTCGGCCAGCACTAATGCTGCGAGTATGAAAATGCCAGATCAGTAAAAAGCCGTCAGTCAATAATCACATTAATAACTAACGGATCGCCCTCACTCCCTCAGCCGCGAGCCGGCACTGCATTTGTTTTTGTTAAAAGTTCTCTTTACAATTCCACAAAGTGGCATCCACTTCCTGAATAGGTACTTGTTTATACTTAGAGAGTTAAGGAAAACATCTTGGGAATGCAGCAATATTAACAATGATTATCGTATTGTGCGGTTGTGCGTCGAGTTTACAAAATTTCGATGATCACTAAGGCATTGTAAATAATAAATGTATCTGGCTATAGGTAAGCCTAGGTTCATTGGCTGAGGGCGCGCGCAGGTCCGCTGTTTAGCAACTTACTCACAAAGTCGTAAACTGGCTAAGTACGTTACTTACATCTGCAGGCCTACTACTTAGTTGCCAAGGCTCACCAATTTCACAATGACATGAAATGCTATGCATATCTGTGATAGGAGCAAGACCTAAGTGTGTCAAACGTTTACATAGTAACTACCTGCTTAGATACATTTTATTAAACATGTTGTGTTGTAAACTGTAAATTAACTAAATTGCGAAATTGCACTTCTCTTATCGCATCTTTTATAATGAACTTAACTCATCGGGAGTGAGTTTATTGCTCGCTCTACTTAACTATTGCAGTAAACCAAAAGGTAGACTTCCAGGCAAGTAAGCAAAATGGCGACAGGTCCACTAGTGTGTCTATTTACTCAGCCAAGCCGGTGGAGGCAGAGGTCCTATAAGTGACTGTTTGTTGTCCATCAAAGGCCTTTTACTAGACTACTCAAAAGATGGGATAATTTTCACCATATAAGTCGTTTATACTTACGCCAGAACTAGCCCAGAATGTAGCCTAGGCCTGAAGCCACGATTCTTATGAAAATAACAGTCATCATTTCGCCATGAATAGGTACTTATAGCTGGGTGTGTTTAATGTACCTACGACTGCTGTTTTTCTCAGGTATAACGTACCTGTCCGGAGAGAATTTCCTGGACGTGCTGGACAACGGCGTGGAGTTGTGTCAGCTGGCTGCCGTCATACACGACCGAGCGCGAGACGCACTGGACCAGGGACTCATAGTCGGAGTGAGTATACTCCTGAGAATAATTTGCGAATATGATAACTTTCTCTTGTGGGCTGATCTTTTGGCTCCATTTGGCAAAACAGTATATTATGAGTAATTTTACCATTCTATAGAATTGAGAATCTAGCCAAATTCCAGATGATTCTTCTCCGAATCATCATCAAAATTAGTGCCAATAGCGGCAATAGCCCAAAATAGTGTCATCAGTTTTCACTTGGATCGTAAACGTTCTCAATAAATGTTAAATATCGTTCCTACTCCCGCAGCCGGTGCCACAGATCCGCGGCCGCTGCTGGCAGCGAGCCGCG
Organism: Charanyca ferruginea; assembly: GCA_947361185.1. NCBI lineage: Eukaryota > Metazoa > Arthropoda > Insecta > Lepidoptera > Noctuidae > Charanyca > Charanyca ferruginea. The sequence continues at coordinate 442,502 of OX376065.1, forward strand.
CGGCGCAGCTTCTTCTCGCGCGACAACACCGAGAACTTCATCACCTTCTGTCGAGAGCTCGGTGTGCACGAGAACTTGCTCTTCGAAAGTGATGATCTTGGTAAGACGTTGGGTTGTTATTTAATAGTTAACTGTCACTTTAACACGCTACAGGAGTTGAGACAAGAAAACGAATACGCTGCAGCAAACAATAACCAATCAGCTGACGGATACTACACACTGCTGCTAAGTTTGTTCACGCAGTACATTTCATAATAAGAAGCGAAGCGTAAAAAATAAAATATTACCTCGTATCCAAAAGTATTGTGATTTCAGGAAAATATCTCTACCTTATATTATATTGTATCATTGGTTCCACAGTGCTGCACAACCAGCCGCGGCAGGTCATCCTCTGCTTGTTGGAGGTGGCTCGCCTCGCCACCAAGTTCAACGTAGAGCCTCCAGGGCTGGTGCAATTGGAGAAGGAGATCGCACTGGAGGAACGTGATTCTGGACTCGACTCCGCCATGTCTGCGACCGCGTGGCAGTTTAGAGACTCCTCGCCGCCGCCAAGAGACGACAAGTTAGTTCTTTGGTTGCTAATAAATCATCCACGTCAACAAAATAAACTGACCTTCGGAAGTTTGTCGTTATGGGTCTAGTTTATTAGAAGCTTGGCTATTGAAAGGCGTGTTCACTGTACGAGGTTTATTAAACGATTAGTTTCACTGGTTTGGTGCCTACAGAAGTACAGAGGTTGCTTACTTAAACATAAACTTAGGACTAAATTTGCATTACTGTGGCTAAAACAGAAACCTTTTTTATTTTTCAGGTCTATCACCGAACTACCTGCTAAGACAGACCCCAACGACAGTAAGTATTAGTAAATCACACACACACATAAACTCTTATACTTATATAATTATGTACCTATATTATTGACTAAATAAATTACAAAAGTGCTTAATTGTTGATTTTATGGATAACTACAATAAGGGTTTTATTTACCACCTGCAGCGCAACTTTCAGCGATAGACAACGCAGATGCGGAGAGCACCAAGTCAGAGGGGACAGTCGCCAGCACGGACTCTGATGTGCCGCTCAAACCTACCAACGAACTTGACAAGAGGGTACGTACACTGTTAAACTGTCCATAATTTCGAAGATTAGTATTTAATTCAACAGTTTGATTGATAGGCAGTGAGACGTCAGTGGTCGCCTATCCCTAGATTTGCACCTGATGTACTTACCACACCACACCATAAACACGTAGCCCGGCACTATATTTTTAAAAACATGTATAGTTTAATTCACACTGACCAATTTTATTTGTCGGTAAGTCAACGCAGCTACAAAACGCCGCACGTCATAGGTACGTTACATACGTGTGACACAAGCCTTACCTTCCATATGAAATCTTTTTATGACAAGTAGACACAGAGGAGTTCTCTACGCTTTGTCTTCCGAATAAACAAAAGCATAAGGCTAGATAGAAATTGTCTTTGCTCCTCTAGACCAGTTTATAACTCGAAGGCGAAGTACTATATTTATTTCGTTGCGACGTTTAGGTGCAGCTGGTGACCCGACTGATGGAGCGCGGCTGCAACTGCAACTCCGGCAAGTGCTCCAAGCTGCTGAAGGTCAAGAAGGTCGGCGAGGGTCGCTACAACATCGCCGGCAGAAATGTCTTCATCAGGGTAAGTGGATATTTGATACTAAACTGTTTGTCATAATCTTGTGTCGAGGTCTTATCTGAATAACGGAAAAATCATGAAGAGAACGAAGACCTACGTTACGAAGCTAGTCGTTAAATACGATGAAGACTTTAAATACTGCTAAGAGCGCCCATCGCCATCGGCCGAACTACGACACGAGCGATGATTGAAAAAAACTTTTTTTTTTCAACCAACGCAAAGGTCGAAAATAAACGAGTGAGAACGCAATAACATCGCAGGAAAATTGGCGCGCGGAGATTTCACAAAACTTGTTCCAGGAAACACGTATTTTTGTAAAAACCTTACAAGTTTTTGGAGACAATGTTTTTAAATTTTTAAATTTAAAATCTTTTTTTTTTTAATTTGCCATCCAATGTGGCAATGCTGCCAGTCTCTTGGGTACATTTCCAGTTGACGGCGATGTGGACGAATTTTATGATGCTTTATTGTGTTAGGTTTTTCTTTTTTAGTTTAGTACTTTAGGTTTTCTATTTTATTATTCTTGTAAATATTGTACAGACTTAAAAACAATAAATTTCTTCAATTTAGATTACATTGCATTGCATCTCCATTACATGTGCAAGGTTTCTATGAAGCTGTTTTTTTTTTAATTTTTCAATGTATGAGTGGATTATGAACGTCCAAAGTTCAGATAAAACTGTGCAAAAAAGCTGATTTTCAGACGTGGTCACTGAATTTGTTTCTAAGAAAAGTTTATTTTTGGCTTCATACAAACCTAGATTTATCCTGTGTTAAAAATATTTGGAGAATAATTTGTTATAACGCCGTAAAATCACGTACGAGCGTTTGTATGGGAAATATGACGGGAAGAAATCCTATGATATAAAAAATTGGAGTTCTGGACTTAACATTGTTCCCATTTGACGGCACAGTCGATAGGCTGCAGTGCTGTGTGTCGCGGGTTGGATTCCCGCGCCGAAATTTATATTTGTATGGCCTACATACAGTTGTACGGGTCTGGCTGTTTGTGTACAAGAGGCAACATGTTTGTAAACGCACCAGGAGAAATTTCTAGTGTGGAGTAACGTGTTCTTTTAAATCAATCGGTCAATCGTTATTCTGTTTTAGTTGCTGAAGGGTCGTCACATGATGGTGCGCGTGGGCGGCGGCTGGGACACGCTGGAGCACTTCCTGTCGCGCCACGAGCCCTGCCAGGTGCGCCTGGTGACGCAGGGCCGGCGCGACGTGCTGCCCGTGCCGCTCGCCGCCTCCCCGCCCCCGCACGCGCCGCTCTCACACGCCAGCAGCCGGGCCTCGCTCACTAAGGAGCCCTCAGTAGCCGGCACCGCCTCACCTGTCGATAGCAAAGCTTCTTCCATCAGCGGCAAGACCTCCCCCGTCGAGTTGCGCAGTGGCCGCTCCACACGTGCCTCCAGCAAAGCCAGCAGCGGAAAGAGCTCCCCACTGCCAGACGCACGCCGCACCTCCACGCCTGTCAAACCTACATCTGCCAAAAGCTTGAGATCCTCTTTAACCCTTCCCTTGAGAGCAGATTCAGTGGATGGACGCTCCCCTAAATCCCCCGCCACGCCGCGCGGCAGGAAGCAATCTGCACCCTCCAGCTTCAGCACCCCCAGCACGCCGACCGGAAGATCAGTTAGAACGCCTCCCGTAGAGTATAGGAAATCACTTACATCCACCACTTTAGTTAACGCACCCAAAAAGTCACGCAGCATGAGTCTGGCTCACGTGCAGAAGGACGACAAGAGAACCTTCTGCGGCACCGATAGACTCAACCAGGTAAAGAAGACCAGGAGCCCCAGCGCGGCCACCACCCCCTCCGACACGACTGCTGCGAGGAAGACGCGCAGTCAGAGCCTCGCCTCCACTCCCGTCAATGAACCCAAAAAGACATTCAACGGGTCCAATGGCTACGCTAAAAAGACCAGAAGTATGAGCCTGGCAACTCCTATTGACTTCAAACCGCTGAACAAAAGCATTTCTGTGAACGGCGCGATGACGCAGGCCGCCATCGAGGAGAGCATCAGACTATCGCTAGCGGCCACCATCGCCGACGATAACTGCTCCAAGAAACCCTTCTTGCACATCAAAGCCAAATACAGAAGTCCTCCCCCGCGGGAGGTCCCCCCCAGATAATGAGTGCACGTGTCTATTGTTCATTCCACTAGTTTTAAAGTTTGACACTTAACTTAGGCATCTTTAGTTTTGGTAACTCGTAAGCATTATTTAAGTATAGCTACCGAGCAATCTCATCTTTATCATCTCCTAGTATTAAGTAGTTGCTCTAATTTTATTCACACATTCATGCACTCCATCTGTACGGGAGAACTAGTCATAATGAATTTGTTATTGTAATATTATTATAATGAGACGCTACGATTAATATGATGTAGTTTATAATCTGCAATTATTATGGTATCTGATTAATTTTGATAATTACTATTTGTGTTATGAATCTTTATTATTTCTGAAAATTATTTTAGTTTTATTTTCTTTTAATTTACTATACTTTATGCGAGTGTTAAAAGTATTTTTCCATTTCTTTAATTTGACAATAAAGTAAGTAATTATTGTAGAATTTGATTTTCAATTTTGTTTATTTTATTTTCAATAATTTATTACATAATTGTTTGGATTCATAGATGCACGGCAGTCGACATAAGTAGTTAGGGTAGAGACATACAATGGTGGCCTCACGCTCACGCGACATCACGGTACAAATCATGTTGTTTAATCCACACAAGGTATATTTTGATACAAATCGATAGATCTAAGATATTTTTGCACTGACGATAGATAAACAAGCACTAGATAGACACTGTTTGAGTCCGCAGACACCAAACATGAAACACTGTGTTCATTATCATAGATAATAGCAATAGTCATACTTAGTGGATATGAACTTTGACTGTTAATCGTTCAATTCAAATATTTAAAATTCGCTTTTTCCTTATAGTCTAGAATAAATATTAAAAGAAAACCTCTTATACCTATTCGAAATAATGCTTCAAATCTTACTTAGATTGAATTCGTGACCACAGGTGTCATTGAGACGATTATCTAGTGTGGACATTAGGTTTAGAACGTTAAATAGGTTTCAGTAAGACCTCCAAACAATAGTCTTCCATGTAATGCTGTATCAAATGATGGATGGTAACTTAGTCGCGCAATCCACATGCGTTATATTTAAGTCACAGATTGTTTGTACGAATGTTTATCGAGGAATGGGACACAGCGTATGATCCTAATAGACAGATAGACAAAGTTGTTATTTACAAAAGACTTAGCGATGTATACATGAAGAAAAAAGTAAGATTGATTAGAAACGTCCACATTTACAGTGGGTACCAATACAAACTCACAACACACCGTTGATCGTGGCCCTGCAGGCTACAGCCCTGACCGAACAATCCAATTAGTTAATAATTGATATCACTGCAATAAATTATTAGTCGTTTTATTAGTCTTATTGACATCATAGTGTAATATTAGACTTGGTAAGAATTTTGAATAATTATAATCAGAGCTTAGCAATATACACACACACTTGGGTGATATACTTACATGTTACTGCCGACCTACCTATCCGCAATACTGTGCCAACAACGTTTAATTATGTATGGTTGATAATAAACTTTTTGATATTCAATAATGTAGTTGTTTTATTCGTGCACTTCGCACCCGCGCACCGCGACAGCACAGCGTACTGTTGACCGTAGTGCTTCAGAGAACCAGTTGGATAATAATGACCACATAAAGCTCTTGAATAAAAAGAGATAGTTTTGTTTCAGAATTAGATAGTCTTGTAACAGCTCATGATGATTGTCTTGTAAGTAAGTAGTTGTATTAAGCGCTTATCGAACGTGACCCGCAAATTAGTGTTAGGGCCAATTCATACTAGAGCAGAATCGAAGCGCATCGAAGTGTCAATCTGAAACTTAACATAACAAATTCACCTTTATCTCTACAACAACATTAAACACATAATTATTTTTTCTAAGATAAACGGGCCTGTGTCGGAGTTGATGGTGCGAATTCTCTCGAATACGCGCGCATACGTGAAGCTTCGTTTTACATTGTGAAGAATTTAACGCTTCGATGCGCTTTGACTCTGCTCTAGTATGAATTGACCCTCAGATTCCATTCCGGTAAACTGTTGTTACTTATTTAATTTGGCTTTGGAAATGTCAAGTATTCAGCTATACCTACCTATGTAAACTATAAAAATCAAAATACTCGCGAGCCCATGGACACAATTGACTATGAGTACGTACCTATGTAGTTTATGCAAATCAATTTTATGCCTATGAAAACATCGCGACCCAAAATATAATATCGATCGACCGACACGACCGAAGTGCTATATATATGGTGTCACAACCAGCGAAGATACTATTATATTTATGTTTAGATAAAATATCGCTGACTACTTATACAATTTGGCTTGGTGACATATTATAGTATCTTAGCCGTTTGTGATAGTTCATACTAACTGTATAGTGAGCAAATGACAATGCCAGATCCTGCCCCACCCATGTACAGAAAAAGTAACACATGTACAGAAAAAGTAAATTAATTAAAATAATTGTAATGAATATAGAACCTTTCTATACTAAATTGTTTTTCTTTAGAACTTGCGGATTACGAAATACCTACCCACAAAATACAAACTCATTTTACCTAAAATACAATTTAACCTATACTCAATGTCATTATTGTTTTTAGATTTAAACGGAAATCGCAAGTTCTAAAGTCACTAAGACTAATGTTTAGTTATCAGCAATATATAAACAGTAAGATGCTACATATTGCACATGACTTTTATTGATTGGGGCAAAGTTCTATAGAGTTTCTCGCATTGTCCTTTTATCTTAACATAAAATATTATAGTATCTTCGCCGTTTGTGACGTCCTTAACACTTGTCTTCCCGCCCTTGTCTGCAGTGCCGCAAGAAGGCGGCGGCTCCTGCGCAAGCGCCGCCTCGCGTGCTGGTGCCCGTGCGCGCCTCCGTGACGCCGCACAAGCGACGCTACACCTACTACAACAAGATGTACAAGCCCATGTGCTACGAACTGCCGCGACCGTTCACCATCTCACTCGTTTAATGTTAGGGGAACAAGTCGCTAACAATTTCATCAGCCTGAAGACGTCCACTGTTGCACAAGGGCCTCTCCCATAGAACGCCACAACGAGAGGAAACCTGCCGCTTGTTTCCACCGGTTACCCGCGACCTTGGCGATGTCGTCGGTCCATCTGGTGGGAGGCCTACCAACACCGCGTCTTCCGGTTCGTAGTCGCCACTCTAGAACCTTACTCCCCCATCGGTTATTGGTTCTTCGAGCGATGTGGCCTGCCCGTTGCCACTTCTTGCAAGTTCAGAGAGCTATGTCGGTGACCATACCCTACCCTACCTAGTGCAGTGCTCGACGGACTCTGGGACTCTGGAACTCTATTTCTATTTACATGCAATGTTTGTGGCTACGTGTATTGTAATGCTGTAAAGTCGAACATGATCATTATATTGTCCCCCTTGAAACACAATCAAGCCAGTTTGTACAAGTACAAGTTACAGTGGATTTCAGTGATAACTTAATGTAAATATGAAAGATTGATTGCTCAAGGTTTGTACAATTGTTGCTCAGGTGTAATGGTGACAATGACCTACTATAATTACATCACTTAAAATTATTAATAGACATAAGTTTGTCCACTTGATTCTAGTCATTTTTTTTAAGTTCTAATAAATGTTGGAAAAAAAAAATTGACAAAAGCTCTATTACTTGTCTTGAACAAGATTACAATTTATAAATTTCGACTAGATGACAGGTCGTTCTTCGCTATTCGGACATCACTGAGCTTCTTCACTTCTGAACCAGGAAGTGACGCAGTAGCTACTGGTGCCATGTGACGACCATCACCTCTTCCGTTCGTGTTCTACGTTTATTGTGAAATAAAGAACATAATATTACGATTTATACTTTATTTATTAAATACCCCAATCAGGTAATACAAAATAATTCGAAATTAAGTATAAAATTAATTTACGGTAGGAATGACTGGATAAATGCCATGAGAATAGTTCATTTTATATATTCGCTTAACTCGAACTTGCTTTAAAAGTAATATTTACTTCATATAAGAACTAGAGAGCTATGATTACCAAGTATACTTCAAACAGTTCAACGATCAGGAAGCATTGTTGTAGATATATTTCTGTAAGTTGCTCTCGAATGTCGACATTCAATACGACAAATATGGATGTAGAATGCTAAATCTAAATAAAGTAAAGTGCGTACGAATCGTTTACAGGCAATAGTAAATATAATTTATTACGTCTCTAGCTATTTCCTTATTCTACGTTTAAATAGGCAATTTATTACACGCGATGTTATGTTAGTACATAATAAACTATATAAACATAACTATGTTTATTATTATTATATAAAAACTAAACAGTACGCATATCTGAATACTCGAATACGTGGCGTCAACACATCGCCAATATAATGGAAACACATAAATGCACTAACTTATTTAAAGTTTAGTTTTTCTAAATCATTCAAACAAAATCAAACACGCAAATTGAATAGCTGAGCGCTCGTGTGCTCATTACAAAGAAAGTCCATCATATTCGAGTATCTCATTTGTAATTCTACATCTACAACTTGTAAATAAAAGTATCATTAGTTATCTCATTTAATACATTTTGGTAAAGTCACTTCGCATAGTTGATTAAATCATTTGGCCAATTAAACTTAAACATTACTTACTTATTATAGAACTATTCGTGATTGCGTCATCAGTAATCAAAGAGTTGATTGAGATTTGTTTGATTCAAACTTTAATGTTTTTTAAATGTTAACTACTTACTTTTGTCTAACTGCATTTTTCATGATTTAGTCAATTTGCGTTTATTATTATTTGTATGTAAAACAGACTTGAAAACCACACAACAGGTACATATACCAATCGAAGCTGTTGGCTTACTTAACTACATTTCATGTCAATTTGCGCATGAGATATAAATCAATAATTATTAAACGTTACATGTACAAAGATATAAATAAAAAGAGGAGATTAACATGTGCGCGTAGATAAAAACTAAGTCAAAGTGACCTCCGAGTGATTTCTGTAAGACTCAATATTATTAAAACTTTACGATCACACGATATACAACATGGAAGCTAGCACTGCAAGCGAGATACTTCTTAAATATACTCTTTGATAATTCAATCAGAATAACATACGTATTACAGAGCTATTTTAAATCTACACGTCATGCGATCAAATATAAAAATCTTCAACCCATACTGTCACACAGTTATTACTGAACAATGCTATTTAAAATACAATTAATTAAAACTACTGATATAGTCTTGATAAAAACTGATCTATAGACTTATTTTATACATGAATGAAATAGAATTGTGGGTCACTCGTCGCATGCAGTGACCGCGGCGCCGGGACCCACAAGTCTGGTGGTTTGGTGGATGGAAACGATACTTGGAAAGATTCGGAGTAGGTCTTTGGTCAGCAGTGGGACATTACAGACTACTAACTAAGTAAATAATAATATGAAAGTAAAGCCAGGGACATTAATTGTTGGGTAAATTGACGCACAATTTGCAGAGTTTCAATTTAAAGAGTGATAGTTGTGATCAAACAGGCATATCAGGTTGACAGTCTACTTGCTGAACTGCACATCTCCCTGGCTGTAGCACGTTGCACATCGTGTGCCGCAGCGGTCGCAGCAACAGTCGCGTGTCGCGCCTCTGGTCACAGACGGCGCGGCAGCGTGTGTCGGCGTTACTTCTTCTTGCTCTTGCCGAGGGTGAGCGTGTGATGCGACTGCACAGACTGCTGCTTGCGTCGGTTGAACTCGATCGCGTCGTCCTCGATCTTCTTGCGCAACTCTTCTAGGCGCTTCTTCTCGTCTGTGTGGTCTTTTTTCAGTTTGTCGAATTTCGCGTGTAACTGAAAATTACAAGTTCATTAAAAATACTAAGTTATGCGGATAAGAGTACTTCAGTAACTAAACGAGCCATTAGACCTGTAGTACAGTGGCGAAAGGACAACTGTTGTAAAAGGAACATCAAAGTAAAAATTGGTTAATTCTTTGTGATTCATCATCATCATCATTTCAGCCGAAACACGTCCACTGCTGGACATAGGCCTCCCCCAAAATGGGGGGTTTTACCATAATCGCCACGCTTGGCAGGCGGGTTGGCGATCGGAGTATGATTGTTACAAAGGCACAGAGAACGATGCTGTCCATTCTCTGGTGAGTCCCTTAGTCGCCTCTTACGACACCCACGGGAAGATATGGGACGATGCTATTCTTTACGACACCACACGGACACGCGGTCTTTGTAATATTGTATTACTGTCTAATTTAATGAAGTTTTGTTTAGTTTAAGATTATTTGTAAAGTGTTTTTCTTTGTCAATAAAGTTTTATTATTAATTATAATTAAAGGCGTTTTAATTGATTTAAAATATCTGCTAGAGAAGAAGCAGAAGAAGCTTGGGAGGTGCATGATCAGCAGTGGGCGTATTTCGGCTGAATGTCGATGGTGCCATTATACAAGTGTACCTCCTTCTCTGCTTCCTTGAGCTCGGCCTCCTTCTCCTTGACCCTCTGCACGAACATCTGGCGCATCTCGTCCTCCTTCTGCTGCAGCTCCGCGAGGTGAGCGCTGCGCTTCTGCTCGAACGTTTGTTGAAACGATACCTGTCATGGGACCGACAATCATTATTGAGTGAGTGAGTGAGTGCATGTTAAGTCAATATTGAAGTAGAAATAGTATGCAATACACTACTGGTGTTAACGCAGTGTTTTTAAGACTGTTACATAACAGGCTTTGAATTCTGTTGGATTGCTTGGATGGTTGGATTTTACTGCTGTTATCCAAATTGTTAAGTAAAAGCGGGTTGTTTCAAACGGTTAGTTAACGTTACATACGGACGGTTAATAATAAGACGTGAGATGTTTAACGTTCGTTAAATGTTACGGGTTGTTTCATGACATAAAAATCCGTCAGTCAAAGTTATTCAAAAAGAGAGTCCATAATATTTTGATGTTTGACAATACAACATTACATTGACTGGTGGATGAAGCATCAGTTATGGTAGTAGTAAATTTTTGTGAAACAACCCATTTCTTTTTAGTTCGACGATAGTTAGCGTCATATTTGACTATTACCCGTCAGTAAAGTCTAGTTTGTATCTGTGTCACCATCGGTCACATTCGGCTAAGTGTCACAATGAGGCAGCTCACCGGCTTGTTGTCGGCGTCGACGTCGGTGAAGCCCATCTGCTGCAGACGGCGGCGCCGGTACAGCTCGTAGTGGCGCGCGTGCGTCTTCTCGCGCAGGTCCTCCATGTTGGTGCGGATCAGCATCTCGCGCAGCTTCACGAAGTCGCAGTGAGACTCGTTCTCCACTGAAACGAGAGGGATTACGGTCATTTGGAATATAAATCAAGCACTTAACAAACACTATGAGTACAACTCATGTCAAGAACACTCATGCCAACGCGTCCTAGCCCAATGATCCAATTTTACACGTTTTTTTTTATTGTTCCGGCGTGGAATATCCTCAAGGATGTTCTCCGCTGGGGCAGGAGGGACTGTCAGACTCGTACTGAGTAAAATACCACCTCGGTATTCCAACTCACACCTACGTCGGAGGTCGCGGGAACTGGAGATACTTCCGCAACCCTCAACTAATCCAACTTTACACCGTGACCCAAGCTATTCGCAATATGCTAATCCGACAATTGACGACTGCAATTTGACGACACGATTGGCGCAGTGGCTGAGCGATCGACTGCTGCGCAGTGTGTTGCGGGTTCGATTCCCGCCCAGGGTAAACATTTGTGTGATGAGCACTTGTGTTTGCCTTGTGTCTGGATGTTGTTTATCTATATATGTATGTATTTACAAAAAAAAAATATATTTGTGTATGTATATCAGCTGTCTGACACCCATAGTACAGGGTCTCCCTAGTTTGGGGTCAGATGGCCGTGTGTGAAAATGTCCCCACATATTATTATTATATTATTATTATTAATCCTATTTTATGCTGAACTGGGCCTGTTTGGCGCAGCCGTGGGGGCACACAATAATGTTTTTATTTATTTCTGTGTAGTCCTTTTTATTTTTGTCATATACCATGTTGCACATGGTCTATGTCAATAAACACTTTTTCTTTCTTTCTTTGAATCCTCGTGTAGCAGTGATATGATACACTAGATACGACAATAATGAAGAGCTATAGCACAGTATAAAGATATGAACAGTATGGAAATTAGGCCTATTTGTTGAAATAATTACCTACTCCATTGGAGCGTTAAGGTTGTCACTCTTGATGTCTGTAAAATTGATGTGTTTTATTGTAACAAACTTTTTTCACGCGTTCAGCGGTTAGAATTTGGCTGGTTATGTTACCCTCCTTCTGGTCAAAATGTAAATCCAAGATGGCGGCTGTCATTTTTTTTTACTTTATATGGCATGGGTGTCATTTTCGTAGTTTTCGAGGGTGCTAAAGCCAATAGTGAGATCCAAATGTAAATCCAAGATGGCGGCTACAAAAACAATTAAATTTTTAGTCATGGGTATCGTTTTCATAGTTTTCGTGGGTGCCAAAACCGATAGTGAGGTCAAAATCTGAATCCAAGATGGCGGCTGTCATTTTTTTGAATTTATTTTGTCATGGGTGTCATTTTCGTCGTTTTCGAGGGTGCTAAAGTCAATAGTAAGGTCAAAATGAAAATCCAAGATGGCGGCTTCCCTCGAAATTATTGAAAGGACTCCCATGACGAAAAAATTTAAAATTTTCGTTGTCGCGATCTTGGATTTACATTTTGACCCCACTATTGGCTTTAGCATCCACGAAAACTATGAAAACGATACCCATGACAAAAAATTTAAAAAGTTCGCAGCTTCCATTTTGGATATACATTTTGACCCCACTATCGGCTTTAGCACCCTCGAAAACTATGAAAACGACACCCGTGACAACAAAAATGAAAAATTTCCCAGCCGCCATCTTGGATATAATAAATAAATGTATTACACGAATACTCGACACTCGTTCAAACACGGCATCCGTGAGGCCGTGACTGAGAGCACCGCGACTATCGCTTAGGCTATCATAGATGCGCGCGTCTGTGTGAGTGTGCCGATCGGTTTGTTCGTAGTTTCCGTACTGTTCATAATCTTTATACTGTGGCTATAGCCACGCAGGCAGGTAACGTGGTGTACGTCCGCTACGTAGTGTAGTGTGTGACTGTACGTACCCTGCACGGTACCCCAGGGGTACTGGCGCGCGCGCACGGTCTTGTTGCCGATCTTCACGAAGTCGGTGGAGCCCACCACGGCGAAGGGGATGTGCGAGTTCATGACGCTGTTCACCTCCGTCACCGATTCGTCGTCCACGGGGAACTGGTAGATCTCTACAGAGTTCGCTTGCAGCTCTTGCATTATTTTAGACTGGAATAAAAAGATATTAATTAAGTTGCTGAAGTTCGAAGGATATTGTTACTCCCTTCTACAAAAAAAAAACCGGACAAATGCGAGTCGGACTCGGCCACCAAAGGTTCTGTACAAATTCCGTGATTTGGTCACCTTGGTCATATTGGTTTATCATGATTTAATTACGAATGCATAGTTTTCAGACTTTTCCCTATATTTGTAGTATAAGATGATATTACTAGCCAAATTTCATAGTTCTAGGTCAACGGGAAGTACCCTATAAATTTTGATTCCCTTATTCCCTTCAGAGTGCCGAAATATACTTTATTTGCGGCATAAACGGCCACATCATTTTTTTCACGTTATCTTAGAAGTTTGATTTTTGCACAGTTTCAACAGGGACTGTAGATTTATGTATATGGTTTTAATTTCAACTCGATACCTCCACGATTTCCCGAGATAAAGGGTCTTGACAGATAAACGGGCAGACGAACAGACAGACAGACGAACAACAAAGTGATCCTATAAGTGTTCCGTTTTTTCCTTTTGAGGTACGGAACCCTAAAAAAGTAAAATGGATAACATAAAGGATGTACCTCCTTTCAACATTTGTGTCCAAATTGTGCGTAAACAGAAATAGTGGGCAGTGTAGTGAAAGTCAGGGAAGTAGTTTACAATTATACTTGCAAATATACTGTAGTAACTCAGCATTACAATACTATCTAATAACACGACCTTGTCATGAAATCATTATTACTAGAGACTGGAACATCACATACACTCATTTAAATATAGTAGAGAAAGTTAGGAGTAACACATATTATTTTACGAGCATGTATAGTAGTGAGTCATGGTACAATAATACATTGTACGTTTTTATGAATCAATAGCACAGTCCGACATGAATCACATATAGTAATCCAAGTTGTAAACAAATTACACTTGTATATAAACACGGAATAGAAAAAATAAGTGAAAGTGCCCAAGCAGCTATTCCGCGCGTGTCATAATTATGCGGAACATATTTAGAAGAATGACTACCCTCAAAAGTTGTAATAACTCTTAAATTTGACCTTATTGTCAAAGTTAAATTTGTTGCTCATACAAAATTAAGACTTATTACAACTAGCGAAAGTTGTTATTATTTTACATTTTCTTCCGCATAATCCTCCACTTGTTTTTTTTCTGTTCCGTGTATATTGCTCTTGAGCCTAACGTTAGTTGATGAATGTATTACGATTATTGATTATCTACTGGTATTTGTGAGTAAACACGGAATAAATGCACAATGGCGTGGTACATTCGTCGGGGTGAGATGTTTTAATAAATAGCTCGACAAGGCTAGTCGAATTATATGATATAGAATAGAAAAAATCAGAGAAGAATAATCAAATTCAAAAGGAACAAGATCTAAGTGTTGGGTGATTATGATAAAGAGTTGTCAAGACGACGATACATCAAACACATTGAGGTTATGGATACCATACCTTAAACTTCTGCAGCTCTGTCTTAGAGATGGTGTCGGCCTTCGCGATGATAGGGATGATGTTCACTTTCGTGTCTAGCTTCTTCATGCACACCAAGTCAATGGACTTGAGCCCATGACCTGGAAAATTAAAGAAATACTTTCAGTAATTTGAATACCTGCAACTTTTAGAAATGTATAAGTATGCAAAGTGGAAGTTGAAAATTAAGTAAATAATATTGCTTGAAATCATACTCTGAGGTTTTCGGATATATTGTATTTCCAGGCAGGAGTTGCTTGGAAAATAACCTATTATTTATTCAAGACACAATTACTTTCCACACTCATAATTACCCAACATATCTACAGTAAACTAAATATCAATTTGGAGACACAAAATATTATCGTTTTATTCAGATACTGAAGTGGCTAAGTTAAAGCCGTACAGATCGATTGGTCAAAGGTTAAGCTACGCTAACCGCGGTCGGTCTGTGGATGGGTGACCATCCCATTCATACCGAGTTCCCTCCGTGCCACGGAAAGCACGTAAAGACGTTGGTCCCGGCTGTCATTTGTAGATCTTAGGCAGTCGTTATGGGTATAGTCAGAAGCCAGAAAGTCTGACAACCAGTTTACCAAGGGGTATTAGTCTTATAAGGTGTTACCCAGTAACCGACCAGTCCGATAGGCAGTCGCTCCATGTAAAACACTGCTATTCAGGTGCATCCGGTTAGACTGGAAGCCGACCCCAATATACCTGGGAAAAGGCTAGGCAGACGATGACTGAAAAAAACAACGAAGTCTAAACGAAGTGTATAGACGACACGGTTGGCGCAGTGGCTGAGCGATCGACTGCTGCGCAGCGTGTTGCGGGTTCGATTCCCGCCCAGGGTAAACATTTGTGTGATGAGCACTTGTGTTTGCTTTGTGTCTGGGTGTTGTTTATCTATATATGTATGTATTTACAAAAAAAAAATGTATTTGTGTATGTATATCAGCTGTCTGACACCCATAGTACAGGGTCTCGCTAGTTTGGGGTCAGATGGCCGTGTGTGAAAATGTCTCCACATATTATTATCATTATTATTATTATTAGTCTTATGATGCGTGTAGATAAGAAACGTGCTCAGGCTGTCAGGGGCAGCGTTTGCTAGGCGCAGTTCTAATTCCAGTGTGGTTACAATCCTCGATAAAAAAAGAAAGATAGGAACTGACCCATTCTATAGCTAGGTATAATAAAACCTATTCACATCTTCGTCATTCCAATTTTGTAGTACTCAGAACATTGTCACGGTTTCCCTACATCTGTTTGTATGTAGCTATAAATGAAACATCTAATCTAAGTGCTGCACCGTCAGTTAGTGACATACTGTGAACTGGCGCATCGGAGCGTGGCGTCGCCGCGTCGGACCACACGCGTCAACTACCGTTACACCCAAGTACCCAACCCACTCCTTATATGACATTTGTAAACCATTTCCCTGCTAAATACAAGACAGCTTATTAATCCGACTTTACGTGTGAAATAGGATATAGGTAGTTAAGTTTTAATATGTATTCGTTTGTTATTGTTTAATATTGTGTAGTAAGAAAATAATTCTAAATTGAATTAGGAAAACAAAACAGTGGTAGGTATGATCCTAATTGATGGCAGTTAATCATTATCATTATCATCATTTCAGCACGACATCACCCACTGTTGTCTATGCCTCCTCTCCCTTACGACAAATATCCAGGACCCGTGCGTCACTCGTCTAGGTTTCCCGTTCCAAATTACATGATTTTCTGTTTTATTTTCCTCTGTCAAACAGCCTCATATGACATTTTAAAAAAGTAAATGACTACGATGCTTGAATTTTAAACAAAAACCAATAGTCAAGAGCAAATAAAGTCATGGATGCACCGATAAATCAAAGTTAATTATCCATAATCCAGTCAACAAGCGAGTACTGTTTAGTTAACATCAAAGTAAGACAAGTGGACGTTAATTAAGTGTAAAGTTACGCGTCGGTATCACGCATACGTTACCGTTGCAACGCAGGCGGTGCGGTGTTTGCGCTCGCGCACTTGTTTTGTTTACATTTGAACAGTTTGTGTGCAGTAATCAGTGGTGAGGAATTTGAAGCGCTTCCTTTATCATGGCCTACATTGTCACTCATACTTGGAGCATGCTAATGAAGTTATTTGGTAAACAGGTTGATGTAGCGGCTTCGTTTGTGTGAGACATTTAATTTTAAAGCGATATTTAACCCCAAGTCCGACGCACGTTATTGTAATTAAATATCGTTATTGGAATTAATCATCAGACGGACCGACGACATCGTCAAGGTCGCGGGCAAAAACGGATAACCAGTGGATGCAAGCGGCCGGTTGCCGCTCGTTGTGGTGTTTCATGGGGCCTATGTTCAACAGTGGACGTCTTTCGGCTGATGATGATTGGAATGAATATGCATTCATAGGAACATGACACAAATCTGTGTTTCAACAAACAATGAGGAAGACAACAGAAAGAACAAGCTAATAAAAAGCTTATAAAAGTAATACTGAATCCAATCTCGTGTGACAAAAGCCCCGTTACTGGTTCCATGGGGAGTATGGAGAATTCGAGGGCACTATATTGTATGCCGCGCCCTGAATACATCGTATGTTTGGAGAGCCTACGCGCGTGTCAAGGACAGCTCGTAAGCATGTCACCCAGTGGGCCATCTGCTTATTGCGCTAGACCAATAAGTAGTGAAAGTTTATATTGATAATAGTATCCCAAAAACCGACGATATTTCGCATGAAACAAAACTTAAATCAAAATATCAACAGAACGTATTATTATTTGTATAAAATTAAGACATTTGTCATTTTAGTCAAGACAAGAAAAAATAATTATAAGATAGTTAAAAAAATAAAATAAATAGTTAAAAATACTGAAAGCATCAACCCCACTCCAACATTGCAACAAACAATGAAATAGTGTGCAAGTCAGAGTAATCTATATGAATGTAGAATTAATATTAGCTATGTCTGCATTTACTGGATTTGAGCAATTTTTTTTTGTTTGGAACAAGCAACTAGCCTCAACTTTCTGACTGACTGACTCCTTGACAATAATTCAAAAGTGCCTGTAAATGGTTTATTTGAAATAAATGATTTGAGTTTGAGTTTGATTTAGATAATAGTATATTATCCTGCATCTATGGTTGGATGGTTTTATTCCAGCCCAGAATTAATAATACCTATTACTATAATGTATTTATGTTAATTTTCCTATTCAGTCGCAGTCAGTGTGTGTCCACAATTTTATTGAAATTCTTAACATTTCTCCACAACACATCTGTGTTGTATGTTGTGTTGTCAACAACTTTGTGGAATCAATAGCTACTGAGAGTTTATATGAGGCCCTCAGAAACCAAACATGAGTTTCAAATCAAGTGACATCATTAATTCTATTAAACATAGTGATTTCAGTTATTTCATGAAAGTCATAATCTTCATTTGGCAATTAACAGTTTTAGTGCCCAGCATCCGGCCCCTGGGTGTGTCAATAATTTGTTTGTGTGATTACAACTCGCCTCCTGAGTTGTACATGATGAATAGCTATTGCTGACATGTAGCACCCACTTGCCATGCAAATGAAAACACGCAAATAAATACGATTGCCAAAAATATACTAGGTTTGAATGAATATTTATAGTAGTAGGTAGTATAAGAATTACTTACTATACTACTAACTTTACTTTAAATACATATAGACAACCCTGTAACCCTGTGTCGCATGCTGGCTTATTGAACTTGTCTACCGGGTGCTGCAGGTTCTGTTATGTAAGCGTCACACTGCTGGATTCGACTGACAGGTTGGTATATATTTGTCAGACACATTTTATGGTGTGCAAATTGGGATGCAGTCCATGGACTTAGCAGTGAAAGAGTTAAAGCTCAAAGCATTTTGTCAGGTTCTCTTATCAGCATTTGACTGGTTTACTGGTTAAATTTGTGTTTACTATCAATGTTTGGATGTTATAGAGATTTAAAAGTTATCATCGCTTTTCATAATTTTCAAACAGCAAATGAAAAAGGAAATGTAGTTTTGCTTCTAAAAATGAAATGTTTTACTGACCTGTGGGACAAATGAAGTAAAGACACACATGTAGCCTGCTGTCATGGTACGTGGGCAATGCTCGCTTGATTTTGAGCTCCTCTTGCAGGTATGCCTCAAACTGGGCATCTATGTAGTCCACCACTGCCTTGAAACTGTCTTCCTTGTTCACTTGATCACCATAGCCAACAGTGTCACAGATTGTCAGCTGCTAAGCAAGAATCGGTTGTAAATCTCATGTAATGGCAATTACATGCTGACATGTGTATAATATATTAACAAAAAGAACCAAATTGTAGCATGTTACACCAATTGGACACTTTTAAAATGAAAGCAATGAAATACGAAATTGACAAGTTCTCACCTTAAGTCTAACACTGCTCTCCTGCAGTTCATACGTGTGTGCCTTCAACTTGACAGTGGGCAGGTTGTGTGGACTCGGTACTGCCTCGAAGTTTGTGTTAAACAGGGAGTCCATCAGGGTTGACTTACCCAGGCCAGTTTCACCTGCATAGTGAATACCATAGTTTTATAATAGTTCCATCAAAGCACATTTTGCTTATAAATTCATTAATTTTCCTGTACATCTCATCAATTAGTGAACCTACATTAACAATGATCGTATATGGACGAGGTCGCACGCTAACCAGGACAGAGATAACGTAGGTGGGTGACGGTGATTAACTAACTACAACAATTAGTCATTGTCCTCACCTATGCACAGGATGTTGAACACGAACCCGTTCTGCACGCTCTTGTTCACCAGCTGGTCGGGCAGGCTATCGAACCCGACGTGCCCCGACAGCTTCAGGGTGCGCATCAGCGTCTCCATCTAAAGTTCATTACTTTTATTTAACACTAAATTCACACAAGCAAGTGACTCGACCCGACGCTTTCGCGGATCGAACGTAATTGACGAACGTAAATTCAATGTTTGTTGTTTATACGCCGGTCTAAAAGAATGTTAATCTTTGGATGTTATTCAATAAACAATTATCACAGCAATTGATTCATTAGGTTTCAATTTTTTTGTCAGAAGAGCAACGCCCTTAACTACAATTTTCTTTATTAAAAAGAGCGCATACAGCCTCTTACTATTTGTTAGCAAGTTGCTCACATTTACTTTCACAAAATTGACAACAATATGCACTGAACTAGTAAATTTAAAAAGAAATACACATAATTTCACTCACTTTTTGAGGCTCAACGTCGATCGCCGCCATGTTTACTTTTTGACTGATTTTGATTGAAGTGACATGAATGAAGTACACTTCACTTCACTTTGCATTTGCACTTGTAACTAACTTCACAGCAGAACAATAAAATTAATCTACGCATATAATCCACAAATTAAACATCTCTATGATCTCTATCTTTTAATAGAATATTCAAAATAATAAACGAAAGTATGAGATTTGAGGCTCTGTTTAAAAACACCAAAATCACGCAATAACTCGCACATTAATAATAATTAATGTTGGTCACACTCAAAGAGTATAATAATAATATGGTCACACTAGTTGCCTACATTAATAATTGCCATAACAATCATCATGTAAAAGTAATTTCCGTACACAACTATCATTGATTGATCATACAAGCCCAAGAAAGACAGGGAAGTTACATTACAATAAACCTAAAAGGTTTTATATTTTTTAGAAAATGGAACACCACGTTTGTGATAATTATTGGATTCAATAGTTTATATATTCGATTAAATGTAAACAATTTTCTTAAATAAATACTGATGTTATTTACTATACTTTCCAAATAATAACTGAAAACTTTAAAATTATTTTACCTACCTTTTACCATTTCAGTGTCTTTTTCTTCTATTCCAAAATTTTAGTAGAAATGTGAAGGTACTATTTGTAATATCGAATATGGCAACACTGCCAAAATCCAATATGGCAGAATGCGATCTTGGTGTGTTATCATGTGAGCCGAGGGAATAATGTTTTCTTGAATTTTATGGTCGTGAGTGGATTTTAAAATTGTGTATCAGTGAATTGTGACAAAATAAACCATGGCGGACTTAAAATCGCCGCCATTTAGTGATATCAAGAGACCTGAAGAAGTGGTCAGGATGACGACGAACGATAGCCTGAAATTCGCAGTTCTTATCGGGCTGATTGAAGTCGGACAGGTGACCAACCGGGAGGTTGTGAACACCGTTCTGCATCTGGTAAGTAATAACGTCACTTTCCTCCACGGTTGCACCATAGTTGCCTAGGTGCATCAACGTGAAATCATATTAGATTCCTCTTAGAAAAGTTATTGGATTAGACACTCTAATTAGAAGTTATTAATCGTACCTCGTTGAATTTTATCATTCATGTTAATTATTTATTACCCCAGCGATTATGCAGTAGCGTGTGGTCGACCGCGAGCCGCGTCTATTTTCATTGTTTTTATCGATCGCGTTTGGTCGTGAATCGCAGGATCGCGCGGCCAGGACCGCGGCAGCGGCCGGCGACGGATCTATGTTTGTTTTGATGTTTTACTGCCGGCCGTGCACACTTTCACAGCGAGGCTGCAGAAGGCTAATGCTTGACGTGCATTCATGAAGCCGTATTGTTGATTGTCTAAACCTAACGACTGCGAGAATTGATGCGTAAAATAATGACGTGGTTTTACCTTGGATTTTTTAACTCAGTAGCTGCTTAGCAATCTTCGCTATGCAAAGAAGGCCCAAAAACCAAAGTCACTACACTACTTATATTTACCTAAAAGCCTACTACTACCCACAATCCTGCGCATTACAAACCTAAATCTTTGAATCTTCGATCAGAGTTCTGGAACGTTGTTAAAAAGTTAGTAGTAGGTACTAGTAGCAAGTAAATAAGCGTCATAAATTATTATGCATGGCGCATTGGACAAATGCAAGGAATCACTCATAACAATGACCTGTATATAGGTACCTACCTGTCTCTTAATAATCTGCTTTAGTTGCAGTGTAACGATTTAGGATTTTGTTGCCAATGCCAAATGCGGCAATATTGGCAACACAATAATTTACCTACACAAATTTTCAGTTTCAAAATACAATCGAGCTGACGAGCTATGTAGGTACTTAGTGGATCAAGCGAATAATAAGGTAATATTCATAATATCCGACATTTTGAAGAATGTCGAATATTTAGGGAGCGTGACATAATAAACATTAATTTATATTATTATACCGTAATTTTTATCAATTTTTCTATAATGTTATGAATTTATATTTGCGCCAAATATCCTACTAGAGCAAGCGAAACGAGCTCGGAATCATACGGTAGGTATTTTTTAATTGAATTAAATATTTTTATTTGCCAGAAACACGATAGGTAGGTAGGTACCTACCTAGTACCTATGTAGAGGATATTATTTTAAACTGAGAGACTGTCTGTTTTCAGCAGTAAGTTTACGAAATTGAATAATTTAATTAGCTTTTTTATTAATTTTTCAATTAGGCATAATAAATAAATAAATAAATAATTAAATTATTCAATTTCGTACTAATGTTTGTTCCTGCTCCTCGCGCCCTGCCTTATCAGATTGCACAACAGTAACGCAGCAATATTCATAATGACTAGACATTGTGATAAATAATGGAGTTTAAATAAGTAGGTAGATATTAATTACGTAGCATGATTAGAATTGCCATTATTCATGCCTGGGCTTTTTAAATAGTGCCCTGATTAATTAGTTGGTCCTTAACAGATATACCTAGGTAGGTAGGTACGTAAGTTCCGGTACCCATCTTAGCTAGGCTGCCAAATATTATAAAACCACATATTAGGTACCTACCTATTCTCTTTGTAGGCTACATACCTAGATGTCCGAGTAGGCTGCCCAGAAATAATAATATATGTAGTAGGTATGTAAATTAGTACCACCTAGGTAGGTAGGTAGGTAGGTAGTACTTACATTTGCAAGTATAAACCTATTTGATCCTACCTACTCTGAATTATTCTGTCCTTAGAACTTTACGATTTATTGATAAGTAGGTACCTACTTGCCTAAAAAGGTATTTAGATTAATGTATCTAAGAAATCTAGCGTAAAACACCAGCCACAGAGAAATCGACATGATTCGATATATACTTAGTTAGTACCTACCTAAGAAGATACTTATTTGAATTGGTGGTCAAATACTTAGGCAGGTACCTACCTGAAGACTTGGCGCAAAAAACTGCGCCTGCGATCTTAAGCCCTTATTACACTTGGCTAAATTAAATCAGCTATATTCAGTCGTTACTGAATTCAGTTACTATACTTTCTGAATGCGATTACACTCTACTGAATTCAGTAGTGACTGAATCTAGTCGACTTAATTTAGCCAAGTGTAATAAGGGCTTTATGTCGTAAAGTAAACAGTTAAACACACAAGTGCCACTTAGATTTTACCTCCCTCCAACGGTCATGCTGTACCATTTCTATAGAAGGTATTTAAGCGACAATCAAACCCTTTAACGTAGTATCTATTCAGTATTGTAACCATTTATCTGTTTATTTAACTCGATGTAGGTAAGTAGGTAGGTATATTACATACAGGTACCTACTCCAAAACAGTTCGATATAGTGGCTCATGTGAAAAGTCAATACTTTAGTATCTTAACAGGCCACTGGCTGCAGATAATGTGATTCGTATGATCCAGAGAGATTTGAGACCTCTCCTACTGTTCTTATCCTCTTTTATCCACACGATAACATACATTTAAGTAGTAAAGCGTAGGTACGTTTTCCTTGTACAAAGACAACACATAAGTCTCGTGGTTTTTATACAGGATTAACAATAATTGCGCAAAGTACAGAACAATACGTTGCTAATTATTTAATGTTGTTGTTTGTAGTCGAGATGAACCCGGCCAGTCATTCACATCGCTCAACGTGTACTTTTATCATCATGATTAAGTAATCTACGTACTATCCGACCAGTTGTACTACTTGTCTGCTACATAATAATGAATTACCAACGGGCATGCCCTAACTAGGGACCCAATGGTTTTTGCTTCAATCAATAAAACGTTAATTAATAAACAGCGAGCGAGTGGTAAACACAGTTTGTGAGGGGAAACGAAAAGGACAAGACAGCTGTTAAGGTTTCTTCAGAAATAACTGCATTGTAGGTGTCTGTATTGCGTACGTTACGGCATGTTTACTGTAGGTGCATGCTTGTCGTCCTTGTGCTTTTTAGTTTAATTGCACCTTACATCACTTTATAATTATTGGTGTATAATAAAGTATTCTATAATCTCTTAAGCCTTACTATCAATCAGGACTGAGTACCCAATTCTTAAAAAAGTACTCAATTCACCTCAGTAAATAATACGGTGCAGACATTAGTGCAAAAAAGCCGTTAAATTGACTATGACGAATGTTTTGTTGTTTAAACATTTCATTAATTGAAGTGACATAATCTCTCCGTTCGCACTTGACCGCGAGTCGCGACCTTGCTCTATGCAGCCAAGAACCAATGTTTTTCCCCTCGACCAGTTTAGCCGCTTCGACATCAAGACGATACCGTTTCTTTGTTTCATAGCTGGTTAAACTGCGACCGTAAATCATTACTTAAATAATTGTATTATTGAGTAACCTAAGATAATCCTGAATCCTGTTAGACCAGTTTTAAGGTAAGTTTCGATTACCGGTTCCCACTTGTTGGGTTTCGTAGATGCGATAACAATCGCTCAAATTAAATACCGTTATGCCCAAATACTGAAACGATACTCAATTTTAAGATGTCGTTAAGTCTCATGCTGTCTTACTCACTTTATATCAAAGTGACTGTGACAACACGACACTTAACGACATCTTAAAATTGAGTAGCGTTTTAGTATTTGGCCATTAGACTTTAATCCAGCTAATGTCCAACTCTTTAGCTTTAAAAAACTACAAGGTTTCAATAATAAATCCTTAAATCAAAATTTAAAAAAGAAAAAGATAGAAATTAAAAAAATAACGGAAGTTTTCGCTCACACAAGTAATCAATGGTGGTTTGAAACAAGAAGTGTTCTAGCGTGGTCCGGAAATAATTCCGCTCGGAATGGCGTCGCTCAAAACCAATTACATGTGACCCGTTCTCGGATTATAGGTAATCTCCATTGGCAACGGGTTAGTGGCACGGCACACGAGACTTACCTAATTAATTAATACGAGGTTAAAATAATGCAGAGAACCAGAAACGTCCAAATCACAAGCGCACAAGTATGCAGGTACCTACTTACTTTATTAAATTCAATATGATCATAATTTGTAAACATCGTCTAGAATACGATAACTTTTGAAGGAGGCTACCCCAATTTTATTGGTACTCGAATTAACTGCCAAGATATTAAGAGTTTCAAAACACGCAATTTTCACAAACTTGTGGCTGCTGCAAAATTGCTTCTGCACTGAACGAGTACACCAGTAAGGAAAATGTAGGAAAATTGGTACTCTAATTAACGCTGTCGATCCCGCCTCCAAGCCTAACTAGAAATCGAAAAAAACTGTTCGTCAATCCACTAAACGCCGTGTAAACAGAATACCTAGAAGTAGGATTGTCCGATTAGATAAGACAGTATAAAATTCACTATCCGTACGTCATGATATAACTAAACCTTTGGTTGTTGGGAATTCTATAACATCAAAAGCATCCATGATTAATTATAAATATCCTCTTATTACACGTGCTGAAATACACGGAAACTGAATAGATATAATATAGACGATAATGCTTTAATCCCTTAAACTTGTTATTATACTCTTTAGTAAGCAATTTACATCAGTAACGTGGATCATCTTGATGCTGTTGAATTATGAAGGATATCGATGAAGATTATTGCTTCCTTTGTGATATTTAAACAATTTCCTTACACCCTGTCCATTGGGTTATACTTATTAGTTTTTTGACAGCTGCCTTAGAACGTAACTGTTCCCGGTTACCTAAAAGTTATAAAATAAATAATATTAACTGCCTTGCGTTAATGGATTATCTTATTTATGAATCCTTACAGATATTATAATACACTATGCGTATTAGTTATTACAAAAAACATAAAGATTGTTATGCGCATGAAATATAGTTACCTACCTACACTCTATCGAATGTAGTGATGGGATCGAATGTATTCGCTTCAAATGAATAAATGACCGGTCAATGTGGCGAGCCTTGGGGGAGGCCTATGTTCAGCAGTGGACGTCTTTCGGCTCAAATAATGATGATGATGAATGATGAATAAATCGAAAATAATAATTTTATATTTATGTAATCCTAAAAACCTATGTATTTTGAAAATAATCCAATGGATTTATATTGCGGGTTTAAAACATCGAAAATTATCAAGATTTATATTTTAAAGTAAAGTTTACATTGTTATTATAAATAAATCAATAAATTATTCGTCGTCTTCCGACATGGAAGTTACGTCTGATGACAAGTCTTCGCCTAAATTTATCAAGATTATTTCTTGCTTACTTCAAAAAATCGATAATCGATACTATACACAAATTAAAATGTAAATAATCAAAACGTTGCGTAGCTTGCAATCACTAGTTGTCAAAACTACTAGATGTCAAAAAACGGTTAAACCAGTGGACAGAGAGTAATATTATGGTGTTCTACCAAAGAATGACAAAACTCAAAACTCAAAAAACTCAAAAACTCAAAACTCAAAATCATTTATTTCACTTAAACCATTTACAGGTACTTTTGAATTGTCAGAGTCAGTCAGTCAGAAAGTTGAAGCTAGTTGCTCGTTCCAAACAGTAGGTTTCTATGGAGAAGAACGAGCAAGAAACTCCATGAACACTCTTTTAAAA
Organism: Charanyca ferruginea; assembly: GCA_947361185.1. NCBI lineage: Eukaryota > Metazoa > Arthropoda > Insecta > Lepidoptera > Noctuidae > Charanyca > Charanyca ferruginea. The sequence continues at coordinate 468,987 of OX376065.1, forward strand.
TCAGTTAAATTTTACAAATTTAGGTTACATCATTCATGTTGAATCTAAGGGTACCATGTGAGAACAATGTAACACGTCTTGCATGTTAAAAGAGGTCTAGAGAAAAATATAGTTATAATAACAATTCAAACCAAAATTTAAAATAACCGAGGCAGCTAAGAGATGACCAGTCCCAACCGACGGCGTCCGTTCACGAACATGACGCATGGATCGGCACCATTTAGCTCAACCATTTTGAAGGGAACCGAATGATCCAACACATGCGCCACCGGCAGCGAGACATTCAAGTGAGCATGACTCTCCCAACCGCCAGGGCATATTCAAGTCAATGAGAGGTATACCTCGTAAATGGTAGCTTTAAAGAACATAGTGCTCACATGTATGTGCTACGAAAAATTATATAATACTAACACATTGAGTTTATACAATGCAAAGATAATATAGATCTACATCTTCAGCAGCTCCAAAAATTGTTACAAATGCTAATCAATTAATCTATGAACCCTTATGGCTGTGGAGCTAGACCAGCATCCAGCCAAGCATTTTTATCAGTGATGTAATCACTCAACTTATAATATGCTCGGTTGCATAGTGTGCGTTTAATACAAGACTTAAATTTTGTCTCATTTAGTTGAACAATGTGGGGAGGTATTTTATTGTAACACTTTAAACAGTACCCCATGAAAGACGAATCTACTTTAGCCAGTCTGAAACCTGGTTGAACTAGTTGGTCCCTATTTCTAGTATTATAATTATGTCTGTCACCTCTTTTATCAAAAAGATGCAGATTTTTTCTAGCGTACATGATGTTTTCATAGATGTATTGACAAGGCACCGTCATTATGTTAATTTCCTTAAACAGTTCCCTTAGAGAATCGCGCATACGCAGATTGTAAATGGCTCTGATGGCTCTTTTCTGCAGAATAAAAATAGAATCGATGTCTGCAGCTCTTCCCCACAATAAAATACCGTAAGACATAATACTATGAAAGTAACTAAAATAGACCAGTCTCGCGGTATCCACATCAGTAAATTGCCGAATCTTTCTGACAGCATATGCTGCCGAACTTAGCCGTCCTGCGAGAGATGTTAAATGAGGACCCCATTGTAGCCTTGAGTCGAGCGTCAATCCCAGAAAAACGGTTTTATCGACGAATTCCAGTTTCTCTTTATTCAATACTATGTCACACTCACTATTTTTGACATTTGGCAAAGCAAATCTGATGCACTTAGTTTTATTTCCATTTAATACTAAATTGTTAGCCGTGAACCACTTTTGTACCTCCAGTAAGGCGTTATTTACGATGTCAAGATTTTGAGCCCGTCTATTTATTTTAAAAATTAATGACGTGTCATCGGCAAATAACACCATTTGTGGCTGGTTTTTGAATAACCGGGGAAGATCATTAATATAAACTAAAAAGAGGAAAGGACCTAAAATTGAGCCTTGTGGTACTCCCATTTGTACTTTTAAACCATGTGAATTCACCCCGTTTATTTGAACTTGCTGCTGTCTATCATTTAAATAAGATTTCACTAAACTAAGCGCAAGTTTACCTAGTCCGTAATGCTCAAGTTTCAGAATTAATGTCTCGTGATTTACGCAATCAAATGCCTTGGAGAGGTCACAAAAGATTCCTATGGCATCTTGTGCCTCTTCCCACGCAGTAAATATGTGTTTTAATAAAGTGACACCGGCGTCAGTCGTACAACGCCCTTTGGTGAAACCATACTGTTGATCGTGTAATATGCCATTTGTGTTAAAATGAGCAAGCATCTGATTAAGCATAATCTTTTCAAAAACCTTGCTGAAAGCCGGCAACACGGACACGGGTCTATAATTGTTAGTATCTTTACTATCCCCGGATTTGAAAAGAGGTATGACCTTACTAAATTTCATTAAATCTGGGAAAACACCTTGGTCTACGCACATATTAAATATTAAAGCCAAATAAGGTGCTATTGTTTCTATTATAGATGTACAAACTTTAATAGACATACCCCACAGATCTTCAGTAAATTTTATTTTGATTTGCCGAAAAGCTTTTAAAACGGTCATGGGGTCAATATGTTTAAATTGAAATTCTACCGGGCAGCCTGGAACGTTCGCTTTTAATAACGCAATTGAATCGTCAGGTGAGGAATTCAAAGCTTCCGTGGTTTTGATTGGTATGCTAGTAAAGAAATTTACAAATTCACGAGCTACTTCTATGTTAGAGCTTACGGGACCATGTGATGTCTCCAATGTATATTCCGCGTTACGAACTTTTTTCTTGCTAGTTTCGTTATTTATAACTTTCCAAACTGTCTTTATTTTATCGTCTGCCGATTTGATCTTGTTACTAATGTATAGCGCTTTCGCTACCTTGCAAGTATTTCTAAAAGTTTTAGAATAAGTAGCAACATACTTGTTGAAAGTTTCCGTGTTAATGTAAGGCTTAAGGCCATACAGCTCAAACAGTCTTTCTCTACTTTTTCTAATACCCTTAGTTGCCCAGTCACTAAATATAAACTTAGGGCTAATATATTTCGCCTTTTTTTCAAAATTTTTATTGAATTCAGTTTCGACCACAGAAAATAAATCATTATACAATTTATTTGCATCGTTGTTATAGTGGTCCAGAGTATTTAACTTATTATTTAGAGTTTTATTAAATTTATTTAATTTACCAGTTGTTATAGGTCTAAATTGTATTTGTACTTTTGTCGTAGGCATTTTGAACATAAATGTTACCGTTTGACCGCTATGATCCGATGGTAAATAATTAACAATAGCTTTATCTACATAGTCGCAATCGCAGAAAATGTTATCGATGCAGGTAGCAGTAGTTGGAGTTACCCTAGTAGGCTCCATGAAAACATTCGACAAATTAAATGATTTAAAAAGGCTTAATAATCGACTACTATTCAAATTATTTTCTAAAACATTAATATTAAAATCACCACAAATAATTGCGGGTTTGCTACACGTTGCAAGTTTCGCTAATACATCTTCCATTACAGACTCAAATAAAGAATAGTTTTGGTAGCTTGGGGGTCTGTACACGCACACTATGATATGCTCATCCAGCTCGACACAGGAAAGTTCGATGCAATGTTCAACCGATAGGCCAACTATGTCATTTCTTTCTTTATATTTTAAACAATCTTTTAATAAGATCAATGAGCCTCCACGCGACATAGCTTTGCGATTAAAACAACTGCCCACACTATAGTTTTCATAGTTAATTAGCATTTGGTAATCCTTTAACCAATGTTCAGTAAAACAAACAATGTCAAACATGGTTTTTTCTAAAAACATTTCAATTTCTAATAATTTGGATGAAATACCTTGAATATTTTGATGAAATAATTTCAAGGTATTCTGCTGTTTCTGCAACTTAACTTTTTGAGAGCAAGAAGGTACCTTGTTGTTTGTAGGTTTAACTATATTGTTATTGGTACCTTCTGTTGTCTTACAAACTAGTTTAAATTATTATTCGGAGTTTGACCACGGACTTCAATGATATCAGGTAGTGAGTTCCTACCACTTGTGCAACTCGCATCAATAGATGGCTGGTCCATAATGACACATGGATCCTCCTTCGTACAGTTTGTATAATTATGTATAGCATAAGTGCTACAATCATTCTGGGTCACCACCTTATTATTAGTATTATTACTAATTGATGTGGAGCTAATAACACAAGACTTCGACATACTACTTATGTCTGAGTTAATACTATAAGCTAATAGCCGCGCTATTTGATGTCTAAACCTAAAGGGCAGATACACAGTATCCCTAGTCGATTTTAATTTTCCAACAAAACTGTTGGTGTCAAAAAACATAAGCTTGTCACTATAGTGACTTACTAGAAGATGCACATGTTTATTTAACATATGTATATAATTATTTTGTCTGTATGTTAAGTGTTTAAAATATGGAAAAGCACACAAAATTATTTTGTTACAATTAATGTTTAGAATGTCTGTAACACAGTCAGTAATATCTTCCTTTGTGACCTTTAAACTATTACCTATAAATACAGAAATATTGGTTGATGGATTATATTGAAACTTTGTTATTGATGACATTACATGTTTGTAGGATAACCCTGGTGTACAATGGTTCTGAATGTTATATCTTAGGTTATTATTAATTAATTTCCCTATACCTCTGCCTATACTATCAGAAAACATTACTGAAAGACTTGCTTGACTGCTACCAGAGGAACAAGTACTAGATACTGCCTGTGGCACTTTTTGTACAATGTCATGGTTATGGTTGGGGATACAACCTTGGGCAGTCACAGCTTGGGACTCCGTTGCCTCAGGCTGAACGGCCACAAGGTCAGACTCCCTCTGACAAGTACACTGCGTGTTGCTGAGAGTCAGTGAGTCCACTCTGTCTGCGTTGTAATTACACAAATCCACTAACTCATTTGCAGCTAGTATATGTTCCTTTATTTGGTTTTCAGATATTATATATTTACCATAAAGGGACTTTAGTGAGTCATCCAGAACCTGTATTTCTGATTGCAAACGCTGAGTGTCTATTTCATAAATGTTCTTACTATCTTCCAATTTTATCTGGTAGTTTTTCAATTTATTTATAAGAGCAACACGTTCTTTCCTAAGTTGAATATTTTTGGAATAGCTTTTTTGTTGACTTTTGAATTTATGACATTTCTTACAAGTGATTGGATTTGTGTCACCTAGTTCGCCTATTAGCAGCTTCCTTAATTATTTATTAGCCGGTTCTGCCCCACTCCTGGGCAAAAACATTCCTCCATTGCTTCCAAAGCAAATCTTAAAGTTTATAAAGATTTGGACTTGAGGTGTATCCTACTAACAGCACTTAACTGAAAAGATTTGGAAGGCTTAAATATATAAAATTCACAGCATTTCCATTTGAAAATAGAATGTGAAGTCGCGAATCATTTACTGGAGACACCCCATTCTAGCGCCAACTTCGTGCTTACGTAAGCGAAAGATCTAGATGTCAGCATGTTTTGCTGAACCGAACCGAAAGTTTTATCAGTCTCAGTTATGGAAGGAACACAATATTTTTGTTTGAAATTCAATCGATTTAAAGGAATTTAAAGTCGTATGCTGTAGAAATGTATGCGGAGTATTTGCACATTCATGCCTTTACGCTCCTAAATACGCTCCACGGTCCTTTGTATATCTATGACTAGCGACCCGGGCCGGTTTCGCATGGGCCCTATAGCCTTTCTCGATAAATGGACTACCCTATACAAAAATAATAAACATATTTAACACACGAAGTAAGTATAATAGAGGAGATGCCCATAGCACCGGTGCACCGTGCACTGGTGCAATGATGTCATCAAAGTGGGCGTGTCTTCGGTCATTAGATCTATACCGTCTTGTGCACCAGACATTTCGTTCATTCCAGTTTTAATCATTTCTTTATTAATTACTCTATTTATAAAAATTAAAACATGGAATGTTATAAGCTTAATTGCTAAACCTACACCAATAAACGTTCTGAGGCCACATAAGGCCTCTTATCGCACCGGTAGGCATTTTTTTGCGTAATTCATCAGCAAAGTTCTAGAAAAAACCATCATTGTCATAGATATTCTACTACTCGAAACAAGAGGGCGCCACCTTTTCGGTAAAAAAACTATGTGAAAATATGATTATTAATAGGTTTAAAACTATTATGTATGTTTGTAAATACATTTTAGATTATCTTGATCCTTTTTTGTTGACTAAAAGTATCGTATTGTTGTTTTAAATTAAAATTTTCCATTTCTAGTTCCATATGCCATCTAGTGTGAGGTAGCGAAACAAAAAAAAACAGGGTTATAACTTTATAATTTAATTTTCCCTAAATTTTTTTAATGCCCTCATTAAAATAAAATGGAGGGCAAAAAGTTCCTTGATTTCCGGCGCAATTTCGTTTTAGGAAAAAGACGTTTTGCTTTACATAATTCATTTATAAATTGCAATAAACTAATTGATCCACCACTGAATAGTGCGCTCGCCAGTTGCACGCTCATATAACAAGAAAGCATGGCGCATATCTAGCGTATAATATCAAATCAAAATTAAACGCTGAAGCGCCGCCGATAGCACTACTTACCTATAATTTACTTCGCCATGTTACATTGTTAATTATCAAGATAAATTTTTTTCGGGACAAAACTATATTTAATTCTAAATCCCTGCATAAAAAAAGCTTGTTAAAAATAAAAATCGTCGTTTTCCATAATTATTTTGTCTAGTGTGTGTTATGTTATTATTCCCCTAAAAATGGGAAAATCCATAATATTGCAACATTGCGGCATTGACAAGCAAAATAATGGGCAGGGCCGTACTTAGAATACAATAATTTAATAACGGCGGCGAAGATTATTAACGTGGCACATATACATGTAAATAATAATTTGATTACATAAAAAAAATATATAAATATTAGAATTAAAAACTTGTTGTATTTTATTCTTTCTTCTTTGCATAAGTTCATTTTAATATTTATATTACTAATAATAGTAATATTACGACACACTGGCTACTTATGTAGCCAGTGTGTCGTGGCAACAATTAACTAGATTCGCTGTGTATTATACAGCACCGAGCATGTATTCAATTCGTGACGAAAACTTTGTTTTCGCGTTTTGCCTAGAGCAAAATCATAATGATGTGAGCAGATTATTTAAAGACAATTTACAGTTTTAGAAAAGTCTTGATTTAGGGAAACGAAAATTGGTTGAACGAGATCTAGTAAGTAGTTTTTTTTAATACGTCATAAATCGTAAACCCCAATTTACCTTTCATTCAATCAACTCAAATATAAAAATAAAAATAAAGCTTTTATATTATGTTACTTGTTGCTACGGAACCCTTCATGGGCGAGTCCAACTCGCACTTGGCCGCTTTTTTTTCTGATGCACACAAACAGATCTTTGTATGGTACTAGTGTGTCTTTGGCTGAATTTTGGGCCAAACAAATTTAAAAGACTGTCGTGCCAGCGATACGAAGAAGAAGAAGAAGTGTGTGTCAATGCTGCTACGCCGTTCTAGCAATCGTTTAGATTTTGAGTTGCGCTAAATCGAATACGCGCCCTTAATTGCGTAACACTCGAACCACACCTTTTATTTTCACAACCCATGTTTATAAGAAAAATCCTTGCAAAGAATAAAAAGGTACTAAGTTCGTCCCTGTGTTGCGAATACATATTGTCATAGAGACATCTAGCATGATATAGCTAAACCACGTAGAAAATGACAGCTTTTAGCTTTTGCTATTCATCGCTAGGAAAAAAGGCGGGGCTTGACTAGATGTGGGCAGGGCTAGACCTGAAGTGGGCAGGGTTTAGCTTGAAAAAGTGTCACGCATCTTTCTATGGGAAAATTCGATAACGCCATCTCCTCTGGTGTACTTACTTCGTGCTGGGGGTGCTTCGTGGTGGTGGTGGTGGGTGGTATCGTGGTTTTGACATTGTCCGATTTGTTGTGGCAGGCAGTATTGTGTTTTTATTTTATGTTATCTGATATGGGTCTTGCCTGAATTAAATGAATTTTATTTTATTTTTATTTTAACAACGAAATGAGATAAAACTCTTCTTCGTTTATCATAAAGCTAGAGTTACTAAACGAACGGTGCTCTTTATTATTATTTGGGATAAAAATGACACTGTTTAAACTTGATTATGTGTGTCTTAACTAAAAAGTAAAAGGCTTGGTTTTTTGTTGTTTTGTATTGCTACCGACTTCCGAAAATAAAATTATTTTAAACTTTTTAGTTTTTGAAGGCGGACTTTATAGTATTTTTTTTTTATCGTTTGTTAGTGCCTATTTCTTGTCATCCAAATTAATTAAAAAACGGTAACATTCGTGAAATTGATATGGGATTAACCCATATAAATTTCATGAAAATATTCCACCTCTAGGGGTGTAAAATTGTGGGATGACTTAATTTGTTTGGTGTTACCGTTTCTGAGACATACCCTATCTAATAAAACAATGATTTTCTAAATCGGAATACATTGTAAAAAGTTAAGCGTGGCCAAACATCAACAAAATACATACATGATTCGAATTGAGATCCTCTTTTTTTTAAGTAGGTTAAAAAGTGTGCCCGGATGGATCGATTTCACTCACAGGTGGCGCTACCTGTCTCGAGCGAGACGGCGCGCGCCGCAGCCGGTGCATTGCGTATGCGCGTCCACCAGGAGCAACAGCATTGTGGTTTTTGTTACCATGTCACTAAAATATTAGCGCGTGCGTGACCTTTGACATCCAAACATACGATGTTAAGTAATGGACCAGTTTTGAAGCACATTGGACTTGGTTCTCGGCGTAAACATAGTTAAGTCTTGATATAATTTTTTATTAAGTTGTATTTTTTTAAATAAAAAATTTTACCTATACATACATATTTAAACTCACTGTTTTTCAGTTTTATCGTTCAACACTTTTATTTATTTTAAAATATGTATAGTCACGAGCAAAAACATGTACTTAAACAGTTGGTCTCATTCTAAACTGATTTTCTCCTAAGCGATTGAAATGTTATGGGGGGTTACGAATAGGCTATTTTTGATCCCAAACTGCTATAAAGTAGGTTTGATCCATAAGTAGAAATAGTAATTTCACGAGAAAATTGCTTTTGAATTTCGCAATCTGTATACTTACATATTTATGCTCGTGGCTGTACAGTAAGGTTGACAAGATGTCTTTATTTACCTATATTTTACTATACGTGTTTCAATTATGTTTTACTGCAACATAATGTGAGCATAACAGGTATTATAGTGTCTAATTTTATTTTTCACTAAATAAAGCCATACTAAGTTTGATAGTAAAAAAATTTAGGTTGTGTTTTTCCTCCGAAAGGCAGTCATTTAATTATTAATTAATAAGCCAACAATCTGATCTTGTAAGCACAAGAAGCCATGATTCCAAACCGAGATAACAAGTCGAGCCAATTCGGAGACGCTTAATTTTCAGAAAAATTACAGTTTATAAACAAGAATATATCAAAATAGTTAGTCACCTGGGGTCTTAAATGTGAATTAGGTACATTTTGAATTCCAAAGTTTATTGTGTTTTTTTTTTATATCATTTCAAAGTAGGTAAATGCGTTTTAAAAAGTTTACATTTTGATGTAGCGCTTTTGACTTTCACGAGTTAAAGAAATTGAAGTTATAATTTGCAGTGTTGCTAAGATTTTCCTGAGAAAATTTCAATGCTATGAAGCTGGATGAGTGTACTCGCGATCGGTCGATAGCGGGCAAATGTCTACATTCAAAGTAGGTGCTCAACATTCTGTCACAATGGAAAGGGAATAAAGACACATCTTTCATCGCCTTCCAATGGCATCGACCTAAGGTTTAGTCCAATATTTCCGTAACTTTCATACATAGCAAAGTTCTATAGCTCAGTAACATGCGACCACTGAATCTGAGCCGAAGAATGTATAATGCAGAACCTTTCTATGGTGTGACGTATACTGTCATGGCATTAAGCGTTTCACATCCTTCCTATGAAACTATGCCATATCGTATCCAAGTTGAGTAGGTTTACAGGAATCATCCATAGAAAAATTACGAAGTATAATATAACCTAACGAAGTATATTTCACGATACCCAGGAGGGTTTCGTTTAATGAACAACGTGATAAAAACTAAATAATGGCATGTAAGCAGAAACATGCGAAAAGTGCTCTCTCCGTTGCATTAATTAACAATATCCGATAGTGGAGTGTCTGGACGTGTAATGGGCTCTTTGCGGCGCATGCCATGTGGGACGGGCGGTCTGCACCGAAACATAGTGGAAAATGTACATGAAGCCTTTACATATGCAAAAACCGAGCTCTTAGATTTTCCACCCACTTATTTAACGTAGTTATCGTAGACTACTTCTGGAATAGTCTCTCCCAAAAGAACGAAATCCCGAAGTTAAACAAGAGAGAGGGTTGGACCGAAGTATTTGTAAAACCAACCTTTTTTGCTTACACACGAACAATAGGACAGCAAAATGAACCTGTCCTTTAATATTTTCGAGAAACAGTCCCTCCAAATTGGTTCAAAGCACTTTATACATATTTGAGTAAAAGAGGCAATTCTTTCCGGAAACTTATGAGTAGCCATAAGCATTTGGTTTAGGCCACAATCTGATGGTAACGGCGCGGACGGGGCAAGTGGAGGCTATATGAAGTCTGCGATCGCTCATCAATTACGCTGTTGAGAGCGTTAATTATGTTCATTAGCTGCACTTATTCATCAATTTAGGCCGTAAAGAAAGATTGAAAAGTTAATTTTTAGAGCTGATCTGAAGTGACTTGCTAAAGCCGCATTTTATTAGTGTGGTACCCTAGAAATTACGTTTAAGTGCTCCAAGAGGTGAAACCCCGTTTGACAATGAAGAACTGGCACGTGTAGCTTTTACTCTTACAGGCTTTCCTTATTTATTTATTGCTAAGGTTGTAGATAATAATGTTTCATTTAACGAGGGAATTCCTCATACGTGTAGTCTAACTAAACATTTTAAACTAAACATTTTCGCACTGAAGATTGTTCCATTTGATGTATCGAAAAATAAACATCACTATTTGTCATGATAAGAATCCAAAATGTTTCAATAAAGTATGGTATTTAGACGTCATAAAGGTGGAAATCGATCTGCTGTTTGGCCTTGGCTACTATGGCGTGACTGTGGCGGCAGTATCGCAGTTTGTACAGCAGTGGTCAGCGATTGATTGATGTGGCGGCCACGCGCGGGTGTGGCCGCAGTCCCTCGGCTTTTGGAACACTAGCCTCAAATACAGCGGCTAGGATAATTGGTTTGTTTACGGTCTATGTGTTTGAACTTCTTGGCAAGAGCCAGCCATTGAGTTTCAATACTTAATGAATTGGCCCGCACTTGGTCACTAAAAACAAACTGCTTCGATGAGGAAACTACCATGTATCTACAATTCTCGTATTACTGTCCAATTTTGAGATCGAATAATAGAATGAACAAAAAAATCTGTATATTAAAATTAGGCGATTTCTTGGAAAGGTCATTCGATGTTTTCGATGTAATTGTTTGAAATATTTGGATTAACGTTTAGGTTAACTGAGAATACTGAAACGTTAGTAAAAAAAAAAATAACAAACGTTCTTCGATAATTACTGTACTGATTTGAATTATTTGAATATGAATAGCCCTAATTACCTGACAGAGCAAGTTGCCAACGTGAGATGGGATACAATAGAAGACATGAACACACTAGCCATGCAAATGAGCGCATCGATATAGTGGTGTGTGGCAGTCAGGGGACACGTGTGTGCGGGATCGATACCGGGCGAGCACCGTGGACACCGCGGCTGCACCTCGCACGTGCCTATACAATCATATCGACTGACATTGACGCCACTAATTGTACTTACTCTGTCGTAAAAACAGAGCCAATGCGTCCACAAAAAGCGTATTTTCGTGGATCAAACATCTTAACCGAGTGATCCGTAGCTGATAAAACAAAAGTGTGATCCTCCCCGCTGATTATCTGAGAAAAAATAAACGTTGAGGTAAAAGGAAGTTTTTATATTTGGTGCGAAAGCGCGAACGTGCCAACCAATCGCCGAAGGCAATTTGTGTCAGCCGCCAGTCTTGTACGGATAGTTGAGAAAATGTAGTGTTCTCTGCTGTTTTGCTTGCAGCATAAGTTTTCCATTTCTCACTGTTCAATACAATTTGGTTTGGATCGCCGTTTCTGGGAAAATTTCATGAATTTCAGGCGAACAGACGCTTTTTGTGCACTGCGCAATATTCCGCGAAAACATCGATAACGGAGCAAGTATGAAAGAGTATAAAATACGCTTACCGTAGCATTGATGTGCAAGCAGTGCTGCAGCCGATATTGTATTATAACTTGATGGTTAGAACTGCTAAAAATGGCACCACCTGTTTTATAATTTAAACCGTATAGGTTTTCCCTACTCAAGATTTGCTGCTTTTATTCTAGTATTTCAGGATCTTGTTACATTTTGTAAAATCCGGATTAATAACAATTCTCCCGAAGTTAATTAATTAAAGTTAGTACCAAAACTGTTCGGCCTTCAAGCATGAATTACATAATTACGTGAAGGTCCTAACTAGCCACTGCTGTTAAAGTCATGTCAGGAGTTTAAACTGTTTTGGGAGTTAGTGAAATCATTTCTATCCTAGCTGGACTGCAACTTCACATCGTAAGTAATCATCAGATTACCCAACAGTGTCTTTTCCTCCTGTAGAGTTTTCAAGATACAGCAGTATGCTACTGTTCATCATCTTATAAAAAATCCCTAACTCGTCTTTAACGCCAGACTGCGGCGGCGATAACATTATTTCATCTGATGAATTAAATAAATGCAAAATTGAATTAGAAATTGCAGTGTTTTACGATTGCGAATACGAATTTCCATCCAATATAAAAATTAACAAATGTAAGTAATTTATTCGATGGTAGATAACGCTAATAGCGGTCACTGCAACATTAACGCGTCCGGTACAATTTGGACATTAAGAATTAATTTTATTTGTGGTTATTGGCCGTATCCCGTCGAACCCTAACCCGGGCGTTAAATGAATATTTTATGTAAGCAGCGAACTGTCGTAAATACAACGCTTGGCTGTTCCTAGCGCGCTTATGGCTAATCCTCTTCGGCGCGGAAATAGAGCTGTTAACTTGTACCGCCTGACTCGCTCAATAACGTGGTGCCGGGAAAATATCCTGCTACAGCCTTTGTACACGTAGCTGGGTGTGTGTTATTAAATGACATGTCAAGTCATTTCAATGCTACAAATCGAGGACGTAATGAATGAAACAGAAATATTGACAGAAGATATGTGCGCTTAGGCTTACTGCAGTTTGATACAGATTTATAAACAACTGGCGACCCGCCTTTGCTTTGCACGGGTGCAATGTAGATGAGCAAACTATATGTATAAACCTTCCTCGTGAATCACTCCCTCTATTTCTGAAAACTGCATTAAAATCCGTTGCGTAGTTTAAAATATCTAAGCGGTACAGACAGCGGGAGCGACTTTGTTTTTTAATATGTAAAGATAAAGCATCGAATAAGTATCTCTGTTAATATTAAACACACGCTCATTGAATTAGGTTTCAAACCACTTTATTACCGGTTAATATATACAGTTGATCGCTTTCAACGTGTGCTTAGTGGACACCGGCGCGCGGCGTTTAATCGGAACAAGCATTGTGTCAGGTAAACGTTATTTAGCGGATGGAACCAGCTGCGCATTGTGAAGGGATGGGGACAAAGCCCTGCCGGAGACTGATCTGTTAATGAACGCGGTGCCAATTTGCGTCGTCAACCCTTTTATACGCCATGTTCCATTTTTTCGCTCGTTCTGCTTGCATATACGTAACGTTGGTAGGATTAAACAGATTATACTGCAATTAGTCAAATACTGTGGTTTTTGTACTAACAGGCAATTTATTGCGATCTCTTAATTATAACGGAGTTGGATTAATTGGACGTAAGTATAAAGAATTGCCTTTATTTTTGTTGTTTTTTTTTTCACGTTTCGTAAATAAGATACGTAAGTAGGTAATTATTTATTGGGTACCAGAAAATCATAAGTTCAATCAAGTTCTTTCACTTTATTCAAGTTTTATTGTTGATGTTCAGAAAGTAATTTTAGTTCCAGTTACAACTGAAGCAAAACTTTAAAAAAATATTTAAATATTTAAAGAAAAATTTACAACGTTTATAATATTATAGTAAAAATAACTAATCTAGTTCAATCAGCTTGTGTGTAAGAGAGTAGTGTAGTAGAGTTAGCGAGTGGCGGTCATTACTGGCGTGTCGATGGTGCTTCAATTAACTGCATATCGGTCGCGTGCGCCGTCACCCACTACACGTCCGAGCCATGCCACTACAACCATCGAGTGTCCGCGCGCTATCATAACCTATCCACAGCTGAATTACGAACGCACTTTTAGAGGGTACATTTGAATTTAATAGACTTATTATAAATAAAAGGCAGATAGACCGCTCGAAATACTGAGAGTGAAGACATTTGAATTTAATAGACTTATTATAAACAAAAGGCAGATAGACCGCTCGAAATACTGAGAGTGAAGTCAAAAAAGCAAATACAAATTCAAAAGCGAATACCTACAATTCGCTCCACGCTGTACTGACACGAGTCAGTACAGCACGAAGCGAAACATCGTTAAAAAAAAAACAAATACTAAGACAAATTAAAAAGTGAATAGGTACAATCACGAGATTGTAGGTATTCGCTTTTGAATTTGTATTTGCTTTTTTGGTTTCACTCTCAGTGTTCCGCGCGGTCTATCTGCCTTTTGTTTCATAATCTGAGGACTTTGATTAACACTAGCGAAACGTTAATTTTAAGGCGAAGGACGATGCTTCGTTTAATATTTTTCCGTCGATTATTCAGTTACAGCGAGTTTAATATCCGCTACCTCAAGGTAAACGCGGGTTTAAAGACGTTTTTATGCTGTTTTATGTTTGTTAATAATTCGTGAACGATATAGCCGACCCGACGAGTAAGATCCAACAATAGCGATTTGAGAATCTCATTTTCAACGAGTGCTGAAGCTACATTACCCTTAAATGGACTGACAGGATTTTTCGTTCCCATTCTGAATTTAAATTGCCATGATGAGTAGGTATTTAGCTTTATTTGTATAATGTTCAACTTTATTTTTCCCTAAATTGTGAAGAAAGAGCCCGTGGCTTTTTAACCGACTTCATTTATTAATACTACTACGTTTTTGTCCATCATCATCTGCCTAACCTTTCCCAATTAAGTTGGGGTCTTTTTCCAGTCTAACCAGATGCAGCTGAATACCAGTGTTTTACATGGAGCGACTGCCTATCTGACCTCCACAACCCAATTACTGGGTAACACGAAACCCCTTGGTAAGATTAGTTGTTAGACTTTCTGGCTTCTACCTACCCATAACGACTGCTAAAGATCTACTCCTTCTTCGTTCTTCTCCATAGAGACCTACCCTAAGTTTTGGAACGAGCAACTAGCTTCAACTTTCTGACTAACTGACCGACACCTTGGCAATTCAAAAGTGCCTGTAAATGGTTTACTTGAAATAAATGCTTTGACTTTGACTACGAATGACAGCTGGGACCAATGGCTTTACGTGCTTTCCGAGATATGGAGGATTCTCCTATCCACAGACGGACCGCGGCAAGAGTAGCTTGACCGATCGATCCGTACGGTTTTTACTGAACCATACGTATGATAATAATTACAAAAAAGCGGCCAAGTGCGAGTCAGACTCGCCCATGAAGGGTTTCGTAGCAGCAAGTAACATAATATAAAAGTTCTTGTAGTTAGAAATTAAATGTTTTAATTTTATTTTTATATTTGAGTTGATTGAATGAAAGGTAATTTGCGATTTACGATTTATGACGTATTAAAAAAAAACTACTTACTAGATCTCGTTCAAACCAATTTTCGGTGGATGTTGGTAATGTGCATCATATATTTTTTTTAGTTTTATTTTAGAAGTTACAGGGGGGGGACACGTTTTACCACTTTAGAAGTGCCGCTCGCGCAAACTATTCAGTTTAGAAAAAAATGATATTAGAAACCTCAATATCATTTTTGAAGCCCTATCCATAGATACCCAAACTAATGGGTTTGATGAAAAAAAAATTTTGAGTTTTAGTTTCCCCAAAATTTATTGTTTTTTTTTTCTATTTTTGTGTGAAAATCTTAATGCGGTTCACAGAATACATCTACTTACTAAGTTTCAACAGTACCTATAGTTCTTATAGTTTCGGAAAAAAGTGGCTGTGACACACGGACGGACAGACTATACAGACATGACGAATCCATAAGAGTTCCGTTTTTTGCCATTTGACTACGGAACCCTAAAAACGAAATTTGCCAAAATAAGGTCCCATTTGGGCGTCAAAATAATAGTAAAGTGCCTGTATCGAAAGGATCGCAGATATAAAATATACTGTACACTGGCTCGGTATATTGCAGGATTGCCCAATATGACGCGATAATGTTATTTATGCCACCACTCACCCCTCGCCACAAACGCTAAAATATTGTGAGAGTTGTATAACAGTCTTCTATTAATACCAAAACAATTGTTGTTTTATTTATCGACAACGTATATCAACAATACCTTCCTAATTCCGTCCAGTGATCGACTTATAATCGAATCGTGACTTATTTATTACTCCAATAATATCTGCGAGAGAAACAAATGATGCAGACAAGAAAAAATAAAGAAAATTGGGGTGTATTGAATTGTAACGAACTTCTTATGAAAGTTATCGCCCTTGGGAAGTTAGGCTCATTTAACTCAACGTAGAAATTATGTGAAGACTCTTTGGCTATAGACTGAATAACCGTTATTCTGTTTATAATAATAGAAACTACTACCCTCATTAGAGAGTTAGTAAATGTCTCGTTACCTACTGTATGTTTATTTTACTTAGAAAATTGTTATTGCTAAGAGGAAAATGCCCTACTTAAATGGGACTGCGCTTGACATGTCTGCCGCATGCCGAATGACCTATGGACCTGTAAATCCCAAAATTGGTGCCCTGAAATGGCGAGACGGGGCCGCGGTAGAACACGAAAGAGATGGCGGGATGACTTGGGTGGCTTCCTTAAGGATTGGCAAGACATAGCTAAAAGTCGAGACCGATGAAGGAATGGAGGGAGGCCTTTGCCCTGTTGTGGGACAGTACGAGCTAAATATAATAATATTAAAAGGAAAATGCACACACGACCCCGAATTGATATTTCGCCAATGTAATGTCAACTGAAGCAATTGAAGCGCTTCAATATCTGTCCAAAACGACCAATGTTCGCATCAATGAGTGTTATTGACGTAAACTTTGTCAATTGCAATTGTTCGTTTCGGGGAGCCTTTTGATCTCAATATGACATTTTACGTAATTGTTCTTTTTGGAAACTATTTCACTTGGTCATATTAATTATTTGTACCTTAAAAACCGACCCAAGAGTATGCGGGCTCGCACATTTAGGTTTCCGAACTAAAGTACGAGCACTCTATAGGACGGCCGCTGAAGTACCGTAAATACTGTAGATAGCTATTGCGCGTAACGGCGTAATCAATCAACTTACGCTAGCTCATAAAGTATACATTTAAATGACGTAGTATCAAGGAAGAAATTGATCTGCGTTGAAGCTTTAGTTAGGTAACGTTGTTTATTTCATAAGAATTTTATATATACCTACTACATAGGTCGCAAACCCTTCGAAAGGTATAGCAATTTTTTTGTTTCAGCAAATATTGCACACGGCTTAATGTTCCTGATAAGGCTCACTGTCTAACGATCTTAAAGCTTAAGATAAGGTTCTGCAGACTTTATTAGTCTATATTTAAAATATCTGTAGAGGAAGCTCTTTGATTATTCGATGAAATGATACTTATCGCAAATATTCTATTGATTTTAAAAGAGTGTTCATGGAGTTTCTTGCTCGTTCTTCTCCGTGGAAACCTACTGTTTGGAACGGGCAACTAGCTGCAACTTTTTGACTGACTGACTCCTTGACAATTCAAAAGTGCCTGTAAATGGTTTATTTGAAATAAATGATTTGAGTTTGAGTTTGATAAAACTGTTTTTCAATATGAAATAAACATTAAAATCTAGATTATTGACTGGAGTTGTTCGTTGTCAATATCATTGTGCCAAAATTGAAACTCCGACGTTGCCAAAATCTTGAAATAAACTCGCTTTGTGAAAAAAGAACAAAGAGTGATATTACGCTACGTTTTCCTCCATACCACATAGGCACATGAATTTTAACTTGATTACGATAGAAGTTAACCTAAAAGGTTTTACTTTAACATCAAACAAGTGTAGTAAGTACAAAGAAACATCGTTTACTTAAACCACTTGAGTACATTCAGTGGTGTAATTAGAACAAGAATAGAGGTCGCCGAGCTCGTCGACGCCGAAATATATTTATAAAGTTAAGTAATTGTAGTCAGAGAAATGCTCTGCCAACTGAATTCGGAATCTTTTTGTGAGCTCATTAAAATGGAGCTTTTTCCATGACTTTAATGTCGCTGTAAGGATTGGATGGCAGAAATATCTACAACGCTGTTCAAACATTTACAGGGAAAGTTGGAGCTTTTGGAGCTACGCGGCTACGCCGTGTGTGCGACTACGGCGTAGGCGTGACGTGCTACGTATTTTCGTAGCGGTAGAAGAGTAGAAAATGAATATGTCGCTGTAAAATTGTTATGAATCTTTGAGCTTTTCATAAAAGCTTTTCGTTACGTTTTTGCTACAAACTATTTGCCTTTTTAACAACAGCCATGTAATGAATAGAAAAGGAATTCCGACCGCACAATTCGGAATACAAAATGTTTTGCTCAGTCGTCCAGACTCGGGACAGACGAAGGCAGTCGCCGGCTCTCGAAATTCCTTTGTGTGCTATTATAAAATAGGTCCAATAATTTTGTAGGTCGTCGTCACTGCGCTTTTGTTTCAGCCATATGTGCTGGTTGCACTTGAGTGGGGCGCCGTCGTTCTATGCGCTCCTAGTCGTTTTGTTAATGAGCGCTCCGTTTCAATGTGCTGCGGGATGCTTTCAGGAAGATTTTCACAATATAAAAACGTTTGTAAAAAGTGGATGCTGGCATTTTTAATTTATCTTCTTTTGATGTTAAATAAGCGTTTCTTTATGAGCAAACTTTGTTATGCTAAGTGTTTTATTGTTACATCTTTTTTATTGAAAGATGGGTCGTTAAAAGATTTTACTAGGTACTTCTAAAACAACACGAATAAATAGGTATTAGTCAGTAGTAGCTTATATACACAAATATTTTTTTTGAAAGTTAATTTCTAAACAGCATATTCATAATTTGCATAATTTCTTACACATCCAAAATTCATAACTTTTTCCACAACCAAAATAATTTAATACGTTCCTACTGCTACTGCCAGCACCCACACTTATTTCGATGGCAATAATTTACTTGCTTTCTGTTCCTAACACCCATTTTTATCGTAATCCTCTTATAAAAGTAGTCGAGTCACTCATTAGCCTATAATGGCGTGTATGATGAGTGAATATTTCCTCTTCTCACAAGCGGAAACTGCACGCGTCACCCCCCGGGCACCGCTCTACCCCTCTTCACACTTCGTCGACGCTTATAGATTACTAAAATATAAGCAGAACCCTTCATGTAATCTGTAGAGTGTAGGGGCCGCGGGACACGCTTTGGATAACAACCCTCCGTTTATTTTTGCGTCTTCGCTAATTTTAGCAACTTGCGATATGGGGGTCGTTGATTTGACAACTATGTTAAACTGAACAATCAATATTGTGTTGTTGATGTATAGATGCCGGCTGAGCTGTGGGCCCCGCATGTCGCAAGACTGGAGCCCCGACACAGTCAGACGGGGTCGTGGCAGACCACGGAACGCCTTGGATAGCTTCCCCAGGAATTGGTGATATGAAACACATCATCGGCATCGGGAGAAAAGGAGAGAATTGGGACAAGAAGGGCTAGGCAAAAAAATAATTTTACGGAATAATATTGAAAATCATAGAATTTTTTTGAGGAGCTCGTGGCTAAGTTGAAGCCGTACAGATCGATTGGTCAAAGGTTAAGGTTCGCTACCCACGGTCGGTCTGTGGATGGGTGACCATCCCTTTCATACCGAGTTCCTTCAGTGCCTCGGAAAGCACGTAAAGCCGTTTGTCCCGGCTGTCATTTGTAGATCTTTGGCAGTCGTTAGTCAGAAGCCAGAAAGTCTGACAACCAATCTTACCAAGGGGTATCGTGGTACCCAGTAACTGGCTTGTGGAGGTCCAATAGGCAGTCGCTCTATGTAAAACACCGGTATTCAAGTGCATCCGGTTAGACTGGAAACCGACCCCAATATACTTGGGAAAGGGCTAGGCAGATGATGATGATCATAGAACTTTTTTGTTATATGTTCTTAAAACAAAATATTACATAATGTAAGTTGGTGGGTACGTATATGAATTTATAATATTTGTCATCCGATGAAGGGGTTGGTGAGAGGGTAAACGTTCTGGTTCTGTTTGTGACCGCGACGGTTCCGTATGCAAACACCCAAACGTTTTAGCCTTGCGACTTAGGGAGCGTCATTTATAGCTTATGCTGCATTGTTTTTTTTAATGTTGTTTGCTTAACATTTTGATATCGTAAATTTGTGCAGCAGACTTTACGCCACGGTGGTCTAATGTGGTTAATGCTCTTTCGCTGCCGAATTTAGAATTTAACTTGCTAATGGCTGCCTGTCATATCTTTCGTTATAGCGCCAGATTTCCTCTTTTGCAAAGCGCGCGCGCGTGCATGCATTGTATATATGAGGCTTATTTTTAGGTATCCTTGTGATTAAAAAAAACTGTATTGTATCTCATAATCATATATTAATCAATACAATTCAAGTAATATTACAAATTATTTTCATGAAGAACTAACATTGTTGTTAGTGACAAATGAATGACAAATGACAAATGAATATTAAACTCAAATTAAAAACAATTTATTTCAAAAAACCCATTTACAGGTACTTTTGAATTGTCAACGAGTCAGCCAGTCAGAAAGTTAAAACCTGAAGCTGGTTGTAGTACCTGTTTCCCCCTGTGATTGTTAAATTTATTATCTCCTATATTTCCTAACCGAATTGCATTTGACCCTTTTTTAAAAAAGGTGGTCTTTCATTTTTGTCCTATAATCATTTCGTGCTGATCTAATGCACACCTTCGGAGATAGACTAATATAACTCCTTCATAACGAAAAGAAGATAACAATAATGTAATTTGGTTATTTTACTGAAAATCAAAGAAAATAGCTGTTTTGTTACCTATCCGGCAACTGATGATGGATGTGGATACATATCCACATCCATCATCAGTTGCAATTGTATCTCATCTTCCACACTAAACCCCTTTTACTGTATGTACAGTAAAAGGGGTTTAGTGTGGAAGATGAGATACAATTGCTGGTTAGGTTGATAAGTGTTACTGTTTCTTTTACGGACTTGGATGATTATGAACAAATTAATTTTTTACTTTGTAGTTTTAGAAAGGGTTGACTTTTTGTTATTTTTTTAATACATCATGAAAACACCATGACTTAAAGAGACGATCTATTTTAAGCGAATGACGATCGACGCGGCGACGGCGTGGCGGCGTTACGTTAAAGGCATTTTTAAGTTTTAGAAATATCTGCTTCAATCTGACCTTTACATATCTTTCAAAGTAAATTTATCAGATTCTCTCTTCGTGTTCAAAACCTGAAGCCAAGTTTTGCTTTGACGCTCGTAGCCTTTTATTGAATGTTCTCGAATAGCTTAAACGAAGAAAACTTAGTTGAATATTCCCTTTAGTTAAATATTTGAAACAAAGTACTGAAGCAGTTGGTCGGTGTGACAACTCGAACCTTCGGAGACACTGCTTGTTGGAAAACGTGTTGAATATTATGTTTGAACGGATTTGTGTTACAAATGAGATTAAATTGAATAGGACGTTTTTGGTGTTGTGAAATTCGTCGAATAAAGTACATCTATACTAATATTATAAAGCTGAAGAGTTTGTTTGTTTGGTTGAACGCGCTAATCTCAGGATCTAGTGGTTCGAATTGAATCATTATTTTTGTGTTGGATAGTCCATTTATCGAGGAAGGCCCATGCGAAGCAGGGTCGGGTCGCTAGTTACAAATATTCTGAAACAGTTGGTCGCATGTTGTAGATACTGAAAGCACAGAAAAGATAATTATTGCTTTGCAGAAACAGACTTCGTGCGTAGCGTTTTGGCTGCGGTTGAAAACATAAACAAAAAGGAGTTTAAATTCACTTAAGTAGTGAATATAAAGTAGAGGTATTAAATATATTTCGAGGAAGTGATGCCTTTCCTTGATAAATAAATATTCATGATCTAGCCGACTTTTACTAACACTGCGGCGATATTACACTCGCGCGATAAAATCCTCATTTTTGGGAGTATAAAACTGAAAAACAGAGCTGCTGTTTTTACGGTTTACCTTCTTACTCTATATTAATTTATTCACTGGATTTTTACTCTACCTAGTGGGTTGCATATTGATGAAGAAGAACATTGTACATTTCAGGTGAACGGAAAAATATTAGGTCAGTGTAAAAAATAAAAATAAGTAGTGTTGGACAGATAGCTTATAAGTGTACTTGGTAGGGTTGATGATTTAATGTTTTAATTTCATTAAGTATTGTGTTAACAGTAGTGACTTGTCAGAAGTGTCAAGTAATTATGACATTGCTGCTGAAATTACCGCACAGTGGAAATGTTTTCACATCATATGGGTAGCTAGTATATTTACCTATGTTATCATTGTGTAAGGGATGACGACACTGGTCGTGAGCCATAGCTAGTCTAAACGCTTCCAGTGGGATAAAGGCGCTCTGTCTGTGGTTGCGCCCAATTACCGGCATTGTGGCGGCTCGTAACGACGTGTTGCGTGTGATCTGTAATCTGTGCCCTGATCGATGCCCACCGTCTGTCAGCCCGCCTTTGTCTCCATTCGTTAAGATGAATAGCACTCCCCCTTCTAGGGGAGGGTGCTCTTCCTCTACTTTATGCCTTCAGTGTAACGCATTTAAATTTTAAAGCTAATAGACTGATCTTGCTTTCGTGTTCGCAAAAAAGTAGCGCGCAACGTGTTGTGTTGCGATATCTTCTAACCTTTACTCGTCAGATTTACTGTACTTTAACTCAACAGATTTCTTCGATGCGACGCCGCATCACAGTTTTGTGTACAAGCCCGGTCGCGAACAGTCGCGATGCGCTTTAACATCAGGTGTCCCAAAACACTTTTTGCTTTTCTTGTACTGAAAAGGGTAAGATGAGATTATGTGTGAGTAGGTACACCTACTTAGATACAAATAAAACTTAAACAGGTAAAATAACTATAACTTTAAGTCAAGTGGCAGCTGCGCGGCGTGTGTCGGGTTCGATTTCCACATGAAACAAATATTTGTATCGCCTACAGGTAGTTCCGGGGCTGATTGTTCGTGTGTGTGCTTAGCTTATGTTTGTTATCTCATACTCGATACAGAAGAAATTCCTAGCAGGGGACTGTTTTATAAAAGACATTAAAATAATATATTTCTTCACGTTATTAAGTCATTATTTAATTTTATCATTTTGCTAGAAGTTTTAACCTTTAGCACTGCCACCTCGGCGCCAAGCTACGAATTAAGTAATACTCTATTGAATAACGTATAGAAGTCGGTCATGCAGTCGTGACCGTAGAGTGCTGGACTTCAGACCGCCAAGATACGTCGGCCGTACTGTACATAATGTAAATTAAAGTTGAGTTTGTGTTCGTTCAGGTATCCAGAACTACTCCGATTCCGTAAATTCTTTCGCTATTAAGAAGCTACGTTAACCCTGAGGGTTGTAAATATAAAATAAAGTCGCTCCCGCTTAGATCCTTTAAACTAAAACACTTATAGTAAATTCTGTAGTCCAGTCACAGTCGTCTAAAGTGAAAAAACAGCACTGGATGTCAGATGAGACCTGGGTACTAATTGAAGAACGCGTACGCAACGGATTTTAATGCGGTTTTCATCAATAGATAGAGTGATTCAAGAGGAAGGTTTATACGTATAGGTTGCGAAGTCGGGCCGGGTCGCTAGTTTTATTATTAAATAAATTAGGAACCATAAACCTGACTAAATATGACTTTATGTGTGATAGTGTATATTGTTTGTTACCGTAAATTGGACATCAAAAGGACTTCTAGATTTGTATTATTTCTAAAATTTGGTTATTTCTGAAATGTTTTATAATTATAACAATAATAACAAATGTTTATTTCAATAACTTAAGAATACATTTACATTTGGTCTTCAGGGAATTTCTGAGGCAAAACAAATAATTTGTGAGGCAAAACTTATAAAATGACGCAGCATGTAGATAAATAAATAAAACCAATCACGCGGACAAAGTCGTGGGCTAAATCTAATGTAGTTATAAATGGAGTCTGTTGTTAGTTGTAAATTGATTACCAAAGCACCAGTCGGTTTCTGTTGGTGCCTAGATTTTAATCTCTTAGTAGAGTGCTCATGGCGGGATGAGCTTGACGCTTACAGGAGGGATTGGTCCACACTAGCTTTGGACAGAGAGGGTTGGAAAGAAGAAAGGGAGGCCTTTGCCCTGCAGTGGGACAATATAGGCTGAAAATAAATAAATAAATAAATAAATATAGTAGAGTGCTAGGTAAGTAGTGTTTAGTTATTCACTGTTCGGAAATGTGGTACTTAGTTGCGAAGGTCGCTCGACGTGTCGCGGGCGGTACAAATACGAACAGTTTGGACAAACATACAAGTTGACAGTCTAACATACAAGTTGTCAGTCTAACATACAAGTTGTCAGTCTAACATACAAGTTGTCAGTCTAACATACAAGTTGTCGGTCTAACATACAAGTTGTCAGTCTAACATACAAGTTGTCAGTCTAACATACAAATTGACAGTCTAACATACAAGTTGTCGGTCTAACATACAAGTTGACAGTCTAACATACAAGTTGTCGGTCTAACATACAAGTTGTCAGTCTAACATACAAGTTGTCAGTCTAACATACAAGTTGTCGGTCTAACATACAAGTTGTCAGTCTAACATACAAGTTGTCAGTCTAACATACAAGTTGACAGTCTAACATACAAGTTGTCGGTCTAACATACAAGTTGTCAGTCTAACATACAAGTTGTCAGTCTAACATACAAGTTGACAGTCTAACATACAAGTTGTCGGTCTAACATACAAGTTGTCAGTCTAACATACAAGTTGACAGTCTAACATACAAGTTGTCAGTCTAACATACAAGTTGTCAGTCTAACATACAAGTTGACAGTCTAACATACAAGTTGTCGGTCTAACATACAAGTTGACAGTCTAACATACAAGATGTCGGTCTAACATACATGTTGACAGTCTAACATACAAGTTGTCGGTCTAACATACAAGTTGACAGTCTAACATACAAGTTGTCGGTCTAACATACATGTTGACAGTCTAACATACAAGTTGTCGGTCTAACATACAAGTTGACAGTCTAACATACAAGTTGTCGGTCTAACATACATGTTGACAGTCTAACATACAAGTTGTCGGTCTAACATACAAGTTGACAGTCTAACATACAAGTTGTCGGTCTAACATACATGTTGACAGTCTAACATACAAGTTGTCAGTCTAACATACAAGTTGTCGGTCTAGCGACGCGAAACCAGGTGTTTCGCGTCGCAAGACCGACAACTTATTCGTCGTTATGTATGTGAAGTTGTGGAGTTACATTTTGTTGTCCAAATTACTTGCAATATGTTTATTTGTTCTTAAATTAATAATGAATTAATTAAGGAACAGTTACCCAACTTTTGTCAATTTATAAAAACACGTTCTGTTACAGTCGAACAAAAAGAGTATATAAAACCGCAATTAATCGTTATCATTCCGAATAACATGGTTAAGGTATCAAAATGATCGATATTACAAGTGATGAGACGTCTACTGTCCACCGCTAATTACCGTGGCGCTGCGGAAGCCTACACATGTACCTATATTAATTGTGCCGTGGGGCCCGCGCAGCCGCTCTTCATTTGTGGGATAACTACTCGTCATTATTACCGCGTGGGACCTCTATTAAACGATCTATTGTCATAGATGTGATAAAGTTATTGAAATTACGTTTCTAGGCGTAGTATACTACGCGATCTATTGTCATAGGTGTGATAAAGTTATTCGTATACGTAATGTAACTTTATACCTATATAGTAGATGGTAGTTGATACCAGCAGTATGAAAATATGTATTTTGAGTCAATTGCGCAAAGAAAGAAAGACTAAGGTAGAAAACAACTAAGTATACAAAAGGTCAACTTAAAATGTCAATATTCCTCAGAAAGTACCTACCTACGAAAACTGTTGTACAGCAGGGCTATTACGTAACACATTTGCAAACTCGTTTCATAATTTGTTTGAAAAGTTTGTTTCAACGTAAATAAATAACGCAATTATATTTTTTTTGTCCCAATGAAAGGCATTTTTTGTGATATTAATTGTGGCGTGGAACCCTCTCCGTTTCTAGAAATTGTTACGATGAAACTGATGTGATAAGTTAGTAACTGCTTTGATATAATATTTGATTCCATTTCTAAGCAAATTTAATTCTCCTCAAAGTGCCATCAGCTTTTCTTTGAAATTTGTTTAAAAGCTCCAGTTCACAGAAAGTGCCTACTTCCTTAATCTGGAATCTCGCTACGGTATCTGTAGCAAGGTTCATTGAGCTCTGAATATTTTCCGCGCGCAATCCGTGTAGGGAATCTTCGGCGCCCGACATGATTCATTCTTATGTAACCCTAGTACATGAACGACGAGGATTTGTGGAAGCGCAAATATGAATCTCATATATTTTAACTTTATATTTGTGGCCGTTGAAAATGAGGTTCGCCCAGGTGCGCGTACCGTGTAGGTGCTTTAATTTAACATGGCTCGGTTTTGCTCGTTTAACTAACAATATTCTTTTTGGGAACGATATTCATTCCTGTGAACATTTGTTTGGTTGCTTTCAGCAAGTGTGTGTAATCTATATGGATTTTCGTGTAACGATCCTAAATTAGGCCGTAACAAATGGATCAGTAAATTTTTTAAACATGTAAAGAATTGTCATTTGATTAGATTAATGAATCCCTCAGTATTCTAAATTTTAACATATTTAATAATAATAATAATAGGTTTCTCTCTGGAGCCCTGCCCGCCGGTAGCTTGGACCCTGTTCCCGATATCGGTGGGCTACTATTTTTTTTTTTATTAATATTTAAAAATGAAAATTATGTGTTATATAGAAATAATAAAGCAAATTAATAATAATAATATGTGGGGCATTTCACACATGGCCACCTGACCCCAAACTAGGAAGACCCTGTACTATGGGTGTCAGACAGCTGATATACATACACAAATACATTTTAAATACATACATAGATAAACTACATATTATTATTTATTTTTCAACTTTATTTATAAAATAAAGTTGCAAAATAAATATTGCCCGCCCACCCGAGGTGGTTAACTCATAAATTAATTGTCAATCGCTGAGACAGCGGACAGTTGGCCATTCGACTGCAGTTATAATATCGATTTTGTGAGGAATTACTGTGTTGGAGCTGTCGACAGTTTGAAAACGAGAGAAGAGTCAGACAGCATAGTATCTTGCAGCAAACAGGCTGACCGCACGATGTCATTTCGCCATGCAGCTGACGGTTGCTATGCACCTGCCATGTTATCTCTTCACCACCCTTGGTTGACTGGTAGAAAATGCCTAAGGCGTTAAGTCCGCCTTTGTACCTTTGTTCATGAAGTATAAATGAATAATAGTGACTGCTCAAACGGTCTCTTGTAAGCCAATGAACGATGATTGTAGCGCGCTATAACAGTCACAACTTGAAGCAGACTGTCATGACTGTTGGAAGTTGCTCGTGGCCGCCCTATCAATTCGCTAGTGACTGTTAATTCTCATCTAATTGCGGGGAAACCTTTTGCATTTTTAAAACTTCTCATTAAAATTTAATAACGGAAATATCAACTTGGTTCTTCGTTACTTAGAACTAATGGCCTACAGCCAGCTTTGAGGCCTTTTTAATGTATACTCACAATATTAAATATATTTTTTTCGTAATACACATAGTAATCTGGTTCAATCAAAGCTTCTTTCTTAATAAATAGAAAAAGAGAAGGCTCGTTGCGTCCAAGAAACGACGTGATAAGATTGATTATTTGATTCGAGCGCTGCGGAAACAAACAATATGGCACCCCTGACGTGACATACACGTGTTGTATTCTGTCTGTACACAAGTAAAGTGTCGCTTTATGAGGACGCGGGACGGGCCGGCCCCGGCGGACGCGACGCCCTTTACCACCGACACTACCTACTACTAACTTGTGGGTTACTAGGACAATGCTGAGGTATTAGCCCCAAAACTGCCTAGAGGTGGTGTATTATACTCCGGTGATAGGTATTGGATTTTCAATAGGAGGATATTATTTATTTATTTTATTTATTTATTTATTTAGGATCTCCAACAAAGGATGTACATGTATCATACAAAATAAATTGTGGACGACAGAGGTATCGCGAAGGTGTACTCCTTCACTTATAGGAGACCACAGCATGCATAATAGTAATATAATATCTAAGCTAACAACTTTACTAACAAAATACGTTAAAACGTCTACAAGATCTAATTAGGAATAATTCATTAAAATTTGGAAATTGTAAATAAAATTTAAGAATTAAATTAAATCACAAATTAATATTAAATATCACAAATTAAAATAGATTGCAAATTAAATATCACAAATTAAATTACAAATTAAATATCACAAATTAAATTACAAATTAAATATCACAAATTAAATTATGACGTTGTAACAGGATGAAAGTTCAAGATCCATCCAAAAATGCTTCGGGTAGAGCAGCCCCTCAGTTTCTATGTATCTTTATCATTTCTGGCTGTGTATTAGAGGCCTTCATTGTCATCATCATAATCTGCCTAGCGTTTTGCCAAGTATGTTGGGGTGGACTGCCAATTTAACCGAATACAGCTGAATACCAGGAGCAGAGAGACCTACATTACTAATGACTACTTATTCCATGTTCCTTTATTATTAATTCTGTTTGTTAATGATGTTTGTAGAATGTTGGTTTAATGTATGTAACGGTATATTATCATTTATACTAATAGCGCTTGTCATATCAACTTATTAGTCATAACTTTCATTTGCCATAAAATAAGTTTCCATAATAACATATGTTATAATCATTAGTTTCTATAAGTAACACATTACATAATCGTTATTTGACATAAAGCAACATTTAATATAAGTTAGAATTTGAACTTGTCAATTTATTTCAATAAGTAACAAATATACAATATTTACACATACAATAAAAAAAAGAAAAACCTATAACTGTAGGATGGAGAATGGAATGGAACGTATGGATGGTATGCAGAATGAAACGTGAAAGTGTGAGTGAGACATAGGATGGAAAGAGAGAGGGAGAATATATATAAAAGCAAGATGGCGAGGACGGTAGATTTTTAGGACGGACGGTTGTGTTTGAACGTTATGAAGGTTTATAAAATGTTTTATTAAAAGTTAGTTCGTGTGTATTCATTGTTTTTCATTGCCACGATCCCCAAACTACATTTTTGGGGGCTCGTCCGGGATTGCGGCCAATGAAAACGAAAAATACCTACGAAAAAAAAAGACGAAGATCGAAGACAAAAGACGAAGACGAAAGACGGAAGAAATATAAAAATTAAGACGAAAGACCAAGGCTAAAAACGAAGACGAAAGACTGAAGACGGAGTAATTTTAACAAGAAACACGCCGCTACATACGACATTGGTAAAAATGGCAGAAACAAAAGAGGTTTTTTTCAACATGTACGAAATGACGAAATTTACTGGTGAAGACCTTAGCTACCCTTCCACAAAATGGGCTCAAGACCTAGACGATAACGCGGAGATATTCGGGTGGACACCACTACAACGACTTATAATCGCACGCAGGTCCTTGACGGGAACAGCAGAGCTGTGGCTTAAAGCAGAAAAGATTCACAAGACTTACAAAGACCTAAAGGCAGCCGTGCTGAAAGAGTTCCCTGATGCTGCGAACACTAAAGAAATGCACGAGCGTATGGCAGCGCGCAAGAAGCGTAAAGATGAGTCATATTATGAGTATATGTTGATTATGAAAGAGATGGGGAAACGAGCTAAGTTCCCCGATTATGTCGCTATTCAATATATAATAGACGGCATCACAGACCTGGAGACAAATAAGATGATTTTGTACGGCGCGGTCACCTACCCGTTGTTCAAAGAAAAATTGGCAGTTTATGAAACTATGAAGAAAAAAGCTGCGAAACAGAACGCTGAGCGACCGGTGAAACGAACTGCTGCACCATCAGTAAGAGAGTCTGCATCAGAAGCTGGCCATTATTGTTATAACTGTGGGGAAAAAAATCATCGTGCGAGCGCATGTCGCTCATTTGGTGCAAAAATGACGTAATTACACTTTTAGAAATTTTACAGGAGATCCAATCAAAGATTTCTGTTAAAGGTATGGTATTTTGAAGGGTTTTATTACAATTGTCGTAATTTTAAAAGTAAGTTCAATATGTGTAGTTTCTATTATATTCCCAATCTACTCGGTACATTGTACATAACCTAGATTATAGACATAAATAAAAAAAGGTACCTGTAAATACGTCACTGTTGCTTCAGAATAAAAAATAAAAAATAACGCGTTCACTAGGAAATTTAGCATTTGTGACAAAATAAAACTAAATAATTGAATTAATCAACGTAAACATTTATTTATGAATCTTTAATAAACTTCAGAAAAAAACAACCATGTAGGAGTATCCTATGTTCACTAGGTACCTATTTAACATTAAAAGTGGAAACATCTTACACTATGATCACAAGTTGTAAGTCTTAATGGCACAAAATCACAGATTATTTACTTATCTATTATTAATTACTTAAGTGATATGCGCCAGTATGCGCGTAAGTGTGTTTTTCACACTATATTTAAAAAAACTCAAACACACTTTTATAAAAAATGAAATTAGAAAAAAAAACATTTAAAAAATACTTTCATAAAAAGCTGAGTAAAAGCGAGGAATAATGTTTTTTTGTAACAGTTCTTTTAAATCATTTTTCTTGTTAGCGGAAATTTCTCGTTTTGAAGTATACGCTGGAACCACATTGATATCTTCTATAGCCTTAGGTATTCGTTGACTAGTAGATCTTTGTTTCTTTTTTTTTATTTCGGCTTCACTCCAGTTATCGTCGAATTTGAGTTTGTACTTGTATACTGCATCATCTTTTGTAAATTCTATTGCTTTGATATCTGAGGTTTTTATGGTGTTCCCATCCACATCTTTGACAGTGTTAAGTTCGATTTCGTCAGATAATTTTTTCAAATCATAAAAATCATCAAAATTCATTTCTTCAACATTAAATTGGTTACCTTTTATCTTTGCAGATCTTATTATTTGTACATACTGATCTGGTACGTAAATAGCTCCTGACTTTTTAGCTCTTTTTATTGCCTTTTCAATTAAGGAGTGGGCTGCATCTCCCTCGTTTTGGGTATGTCCCCTTATTAAAAACTTGTGTGTGATTTTATTGATTGGTAGAGTTTTGACTGCATACAAGTACATGGAAAAAATAAATCTGTAAAAAAAAAAACAAAAAATTAGACACGTCACAAAACCACAAAAACAGTTCGTAACAAATGAAAAACTTGAAAACGAACCTGTTTTTTTGTTGCCCGCCACAATTGTCACTATAAAATGTGATGTTACTACCAGGGTGATTATTAGCTACACGTTGCAGGTACTTAAGGACACAGGAACCAATCTCAACCGGTCCTCTACCTCCTATAGCCTCATGCCAAAAGTAACAATAGGTTTGTTGGTCCTTTACATCTGATACCTATAAAACAAGACAGTTATCAAACTATTGACAAAAAAAAAGAGTATAAAAGAATATTTTGTGCTATAATAGGTACGTACTGTAAAGTTTAAGCAGTTCAATTTTGATTTATAGTAAAAAGACGAGGACTCGCCGACTGGCACTGGCATAACTGCTTGAAGATCATAAATTGCGACTATTTCGTTACTATCTGTATTCTTACATATTTCTATGTCAGTCTTCTTTTCCATTCGACTAAGTACTTTCTGCCGGCAATGTTCTGTGTAGTCAACTTCTAGTTTTCTTTTTCTTCTCCAACAGCGTTTTTATATTGTTCACAGATATCGCATTGGTCTTTTTTTGGCACAAAAAAAGAAATATTAAATTCCGTATTAAATATACGAAAGTATGAATCGTAAGTTGCAGCCTCTTTGTTTTCGGATTCTCTTAATCTCTTATAATCGCGATGCAGATGAGCTATTGTTAGGCCACCATCAATATATTCTCTTGTGGTGTTGGCACGGAGATAATGGCTCTCGATTCTACTAATTGAATTTATATGAATCCGAACAGACTCTTGTAGCTCAGAACTAGTCTTTCTATGATTTCCATGGCAGCCGCGTTTGTCAATTGGTGCTACGCCGTTAGATTCATTACTTGTCTTGGCCTCGATTACGGTACGTAAAGTACGTTCGGAAATCCCCAATGTATTCAACAAAAATAATTTGCATACCCTGAAACTCCTACCATTATACGTCAAAGAACAATAAGTATTAGGTTTTCTGTTCTTTTCTACACCAGTTTTCAAACGACGTTGCGCCAATTGTAGTACAGTTATTGTTGAATTCAAAAAATCACGCTGTCTTTGAAGAGACGATAAACCCCAATACATTTTGAAAATATCATATCTTTGCTCCTCTGAGAAGTGTTCTGAACATTTATGTTTGCATTTGTTAGAGCAAGGGGGCTTAATCCCTTTTGCAGGAATGATCTTGCCCGTTCGAGAAGTATACTCCTGACCCGAATTCTTCAGCTGAGCACGTTGATTTTTCTTCCAAGACGCTGGATTTCTAAGCCTTTTTTTTGTGTTCTTATTAGTTGATTCTGGATTTTGATCAATTTCTGTAGATTCATGGTTTCGACTAATATTGTCTTCCGGTGGATCTTGACAATCGTTATCGTTAACAGTACTGGGGTTGTTGTCTTGATTTGAAATTAAAGGTTGATTCTGCGATAAAATTGAAACACTTTGTATTGAACTGTTCCTAGATGATGAAGAGCTTGATGATGAGGAAGAGCTCGATGATGAGGAACAGTTTGAAGAAGAAGAAGAACTCGATGATAATGATCTTCGTCTACTACCTATTACTGGACATGTACGATTAACTTTTTCAGGACGGTATTCGTCTCCACTGTCGTCTGGAGAAAAATCTGCATCATCTCGTGTATTAATTTCTGGTACATCATCATAAGTCAATGACTTTGACCTTGTTTCCAATGTCATATCAGAATCCATAGCTTGGTTAACAGAAGTTGGTGAATCAATTGGAGCTTGAAAGTTTGATGTATGTATGTCTAAGTCAGGTACATTATTTTGTGGCATATTAACTTTTTCAGGACGGTATTCGTCTCCACTTTCGTCTGGAGGAAAATCTACAGCTTCTTGTGTTTTCATTTCCGGTACATCATCAAAAGTCAATGACTTTGACTTTGTTTCCAATGTCATATCAGAATCCATAGCTTGGTTAACAGAAGTTGGTGAATCAATTGGAGCTTGATAGTTTGATGTATGTATGTCTAAGTCAGGCACATTATTTTGTGGCATATTATTTTCACAATGAATTTGTACTTTATTTTTTGGTGTAAATGTATCTTTATCATTTGCTGCAACAAAAATATATAATAATATGTGTTTAATAAATCATAATCGAAAGTACGGTCTATCTCAACCGATTACTACTTACTTTTAATAGGTGGATGAGGTAGGTACTTTTAATTGTAATTTATTCAAAAAGAATTAAGTTACATACTACCTACATACTTACCATCTTTGCATCGTTTACTAGCTTTGGAAGCATTCGATTTTGCAAATGGTGGTACTTTCCTTTCCATTGTACAATAATTCACCAATCTTCTTGCACGGTTATCCATCATTAATAATATTCTTAACTGAAAGTTTAAATTAATTTAGTCCCAGATGTATTGGCTATTATAGGCATATTCTTTAATGTATTTAACTATTTCCTAGTCATTATTTTTCTCACTCATGAAAATTATAATTATTTAAACACACCATACACGTAAAAGTACTGGAGTAACAATGACACAGTTCTGTAATTCCGTCTATTTAAAAAAAGGAACATACGTTATTTGCAGCAACAACAACGTAATTACACAATTCTGACATCGTTTCAACAGTTTAATCATATATCTGGAGAAAAAACGACGTAATTACTCAATTTTGTCATTGAACTATTAAAAAATACTATATTTGGGGCTACAACGACATATTTACAAAATTCCGTCGTTGTTTCATCAGGAAGATACTTTACGCGGACAAACATTGACGTAATTACGCAATTTTGTCATTATTTTACCAAGAACTTAATATTTTTTGGAGTAGCAACGCCGCAATTGCTCAATTACGGCATTGTTACACCAAAAAGTATCGGATTAAATGTCATAAATACCTTTACGTCGTTGTAGCTCCCAAACACAACCACACTCATCGGGGCGCCCCGCGCAACTGGCCATCCAGACGTTGTAGCAACAGAAATGGCGCCATTTTACTCAATTCTACAATGACACTCGCGCCATCTCGCGGCAAATCACTACAAATTCAATTGTGTCGATGTTTCTTCCGACGTAAATAGTCTTTCCGCACATGTTGACATATTAAACTTGTTTTTAAAAAAAAGTGTAATTACGTCAATGTTGCACCAAATGAGCGATGTCAAAACGGGGTCAAATGTTTTCGGTGTAACGAGTTCGGCCATATTAGCAGCAAATGCACCAATCAGAGCGCAGGAGGCAGCGGAAGTTTGACTGCCATGAAGTCGCCGGTAAAACAGCCACAGAGAGCGGCTGCGTCAACGAATCAGGAAGTGTTGTCGGTAAAACATCCCAGCTCGGGTACGAAAAAACATTCGGCTATGTTCGGAGCGACATCGACAGCCAATGAGAACGTCTCGTCGGCCGGCGATGACAAGAATGTCAAGATGGAGGATGACCTCGAAGTAATGCAAGTTGTAAACAAACAAAGCGACCGGCAAATTAATTTTAATAAAGCGATAAAGTTAGTAAAATTAGGCGACAAAACAATAAGTGCATTAATGGATACGGGTAGTGACGTAAATTTAATATCAGAGGACTTGTGGAACGAATTAAAGGTGCCTTGTGACGACGATAACACAATATTATCTGGACTTGGACGTGTTAGTGTAAGATCGTACGGTAAATTTTTTATTGGTTTACGTATTGATGGGCAGTGCTATTAAAATGTAATATTTCATATAGTACCCAAAAGGTCGATGCCCTATAGGTTGATATTAGTACAAGAGTTCTTGCGAAATGTTGTGATGGTAGTGCGTGAGGGTGCTGTGTTGTTGTTGACACAAGATGACGAATGGTTGTCGAAGGTGAATTGTTGTGTGACTGCGGTTGATCTTACAGGTCACATCTCAAACACTGATATAAAGACGGAAGTAACGCGGCTGGTTGAAGAGTACAAGCCCGTTCAGACGAAAGAAGCTCCAATTAAGATGAAAATAGTGTTAAAAGACGATGTGCCAATAGCTCAGCGACCTCGAAGGATATCACATATGGAACAAAAGATAGTAGAAGAACAGGTTGAAGAGTGGCTACATAATGGGATAGTCCAGGTTAGTTTTTCTGAGTATTCTAGCCCTTTAGTGTTGGTCAAAAAGAAGGATGGTTCAACTCGAATTTGTGTTGATTACCGTTTACTAAATAAAAAGATAGTGAAAGATGAATTTCCACTACCAATCATTGATGATTTGATTGATAAGCTGAAAGACGCAAAAGTGTTTAGCGTGCTAGACCTTAAAAATGTTTTTTTTCACCTGAAAATAAGTGAAGAATCTGTGCCCTATACTTCTTTCATAACTCATCATGGACAGTTTGAGTTTTTACGTGCACCTTTTGGTCTGTCCATCTCACCTAAATATTTTATGAGATTTGGGACCATCATTTTCAGAGAACTGATAGCAAAGGGCATCATGTCAATATTCGTTGATGATATTGTCATCCCAGCAGATTCAGAAAGCCAAGCTTTGGAGAGACTTACTCAAGTCTTAGATGTAGCTTCACAGCATGGACTCGAGGTTAATTGGAAAAAGGTGAAACTTATAAGGCGTGAGATTGAGTATTTGGGTCATTTTATCAAAGATGGAGAGGTTAGACCAAGCCCGGAGAAAATAGAAGCAGTGGTAAGGTATCCAGAACCTAAAAATGTTAAACAAGTCTTGAGCTTTATTGGTTTAACATCTTATTTCAGGAAATACATTAAAGACTATGCAATGATTGCCAGACCATTGACGGGTTTGCTGAAGAAGGATGTGCCGTTTACATTTAAAGGTGAGCAACGCTGTGCATTCGATATGTTGAAGAAAAAGTTGACCAATGATCCGGTATTGAAAATATACAACCCCAATTTACCAACGGAACTACACACAGATGCATCTAGTCAGGCCCTGGCTGCAATACTGCTGCAATTGCATCCAGATGGTGACCTGCATCCTGTGCATTATATGAGTCATAAGACGACTGAAGCTGAAAGCAGATACTCGAGTTACGAGTTGGAAGCACTTGCAGTAGTGGAAGCTGTAAGGAAGTTCAGACATTACTATATGGAATAAGTTTCAAAATTGTTACAGATTGTAAAGCCTTTGAACAGACGTTAAAGAAGAGAGATTTGACACCGAAGGTGGCTAGATGGGTGTTCATGCTAGATGAGTATGATTATGAGATCGAGCACAGGGCAGGCAGTAGAATGCAACATGCAGATGCACTCAGCAGAAATCCATTTGTGGCAGCACTGGTGAGTCTACAGGAAGAGATAAAACGAGGTCAGGAGACAGATGAAGAACTCAATGCTATCAGACAGCTGATATTGAAAGACGGGCATTATCATGACTTCTGGATTGATAATGGCATCCTGTATAAAGGTGATGAGAAACAATTAGTAATTCCAAGGATCATGGAGAAAGAAATAATAAAGAGAGTGCACCAAAATGGTCACTTTTCAATTAGAAAAATGAAAGAAGCCATAGGAAAAGATTACTATATAACTATTAAACAAAAACTTAACTAATAAGTATAATAAGGCATCAAAAAATTCCTCCACATCGCCGTCATCTGGGAATGTGCCCAAGAGACTGACTGCATTGCTACGTTGGATGGCAATGCTTAACCTCTGCCCAAAGTAAAAACCAGCTCTTGGATCACGGGAAGTGTCAAATAACCTTATGGAAATTTCCTTAAAAAGGAGATGAGCACTCGGACCCCACGTCCCGAGGGTTTCAAACCCAAACGGCTCGAAAATAAAGTTATCATCAAGGATACTATACTTTCGCCGTTTGAGGTTTTCTGCAGCCGCAGCAGCAGCACCAGCACAGCACGCTGACCTACGAAGATGGGATGGCGCAAGAGTATCGACGCACGTAGCGTCCCACACTAAAGGCCTACCCAACTTCCAAGGAAATAAAGACATGCCGTTTATTGTTTTGTTCAAAAATTAATTTTGTGCACAACAATAAACAATCATTAAGGCCACCCGCTAACCAAATAATTTATTACAGCAATCAATCTTTATACAATAAAAAGTTAGTAAAAATCGAAACGGGTAGGTTAGGTTAGAACTGTGACCACACAACGCCAAATGTCCTCATTTGCGTAGCAAATAATCTTTTCGTTTCGTTTTGGCATAAATTGAATTCGCATAATGTTATTTAAGTATTTTCCTAAAACTACAATTTACTAGACATAATGTACAAATCTACTGTGCCACGCTAAAGTAATGTCTTAAAAAAACAATAAGTTGTGCTACAAAAGTTAGTGACGGAAACGAATCGCTGCAAAACCGACTCCACGTAGTTTTCTCTGTCCTACTCCTACAGTGTAATCTAAGCCCGCGTGGGCGCGGAGGGGCGAGGCGGCCAGCGAGCTGAGGAGCGTAAAACACATCTGCGACGATAAGCTCGCGTGCGTGATACCGCCGGAGCCCCGCAGCGCCGGAGTCGTGACAGAAACCATGCCTGCTGCGTGCTTGCTGCATGCTTGGTGTATGCTTGTTTACAAGTTTGCATGCTTGCTGCATGCATGGTAAAAATATGTTTTAGTATCATTATGCGTAAATAAATGTTTGCTTTAGAATGTTATGCTTAATCATTATCATGACCAGCAAAATGATGCGTAAGCTGGTATGCGTAAATAATGTTATGCGAAAATATAATTAGGAGAAACAAATGTATGTTAAGATATATTAGGTCTTAAAATTTCATACAAATTGATAGAGAAGGTTTATTTTTAGGTTTCCTTATGAATAAAAAATCTGTATCTGTTAACATGATCATAACATCAACATTGCAGGCGGTTGTACTGAACTGGCATTGTTGTACTAGTATGGGCAAATGAATAATATGATGAATAAATGTTATGGAAAACGAAATTATTGATAATAAAAAATATAGCAAATAAATTTATGGATTAACATTATTATGACACTTGATCGATTATGACCAATGAAATTAATGAAAATAATTTTATGTAATGTAACAATTATAGCATCTAAAGCATTATTCCTAATGAACTTATGGCAAATAAAAGTATGGCATATAAAATTATTACATTTTAAATTATGGCAAACATTAGTAAGCCGTATGTAATAAATGAAATCATCATCATACATTAAACCCATCTATGAAACGCAGTCGATAAATAACTTGTCAATTTCAACATTTCTACATTGCACATAAAAGTCGAGATGAGTCTGATAAATGGTTTCAAATAAATCCTCTTGATTAATAGCCGTATTCCATTACGAGAACCTAGTATTTTATTTTAAAAGCTGAATGAAAATGGTCATAACTTCATTTTGTATTATTATTGTATGAAATTGTAAAGCACGTTGCATATGTCGTCGGTCATTTACGTGACGACGGCGACGGAACCACAGAACACGGTCGTACCTAATACTAGCGGTCTGACGTCTGGTATACTAGGCGAACATCGTACACCAGGCGCTTTGTGTCATGTTTATAATTCCATTTCCCGAGAGAGATCGGTGACTAACGTAATTACACAATAGAGTAGTTAATCGTATTTGATCCATATGCCGTATTGGGTTACCGCAAACAAGGCTTTGTTGTGATATGATTTGGTTTTACACTGATGTGTAGCAGTACCATGTATTGGATACGCATAGAGATTAATCTGAACGGATGAACTTGCGCCGGATCAGCCTACGTGACCGAATATGTGCTCAAACAATCAAACACAAAAACAAAACAATGCCTTCAATTTAAATTATTCCCTTGAGAGAGTGGATGCTTCGCAGCCGTTGTACTACAGGTAAGCGTGTGGTCTTGTGATATTAAGCTTAGCTGGCATGTGCGGCAGGTAGCCTTTACGATTATTAAAAGTTTTGTAAGCAGAGAAACGGAAGGTACAAATTTAAAACGTAAAACCTAGATTCAGGACCGGGGACCCTTATTACCGGCCCATAAATAAAGTACATACTAATTGAGGCTTTCTTGCTTAAATAATATTGTCCAAAATAATCTTTATTCAGTGAATACTAGGTACCTATACCAACTGGTAACCGAGAGATTTCG
Source organism: Charanyca ferruginea (assembly GCA_947361185.1). Taxonomy (NCBI): domain Eukaryota; kingdom Metazoa; phylum Arthropoda; class Insecta; order Lepidoptera; family Noctuidae; genus Charanyca; species Charanyca ferruginea. Next base: position 508,325 of record OX376065.1, read on the forward strand.
TAGTGATAACTACGAAAGCAATTTGACAGCCCAATTATACGGTAGCCGCGGTCGGTCATCCGTCACTTGACTGCTTTATCCAGACGCGTACGGACCGCGTTCAAAAATCACCTCTTGTCGTGATCTGTTATCCTGGTACCTATCTGCGTGACTGGTTACATGATGCATGAAGTTTGAATTGTACATAACGGTTATTTCAACACTTTGATGTACCTATCTAGCCCGGTCAAATTAGTTTCAAAAATAGGGGTAAGCTTACATTAATAAGCATAAAGCTGAAAACTGGTATGAATGGTGGGAACACTATTACAAATAAATTGTCAAAAGATCCCATCGATCCGAGGTGTGCAAAAAAAATATTTAAGGCCAAATGAGTCAATGAGTTTTGAATTTTTTAGCTAAATGGTAAGTTTTATTATAAAAATAGGTGAGACAAAATTGTTTACCATAAAAAAAAAGCGCCAAAGCAATGAAGCTCGACGGGTCCCAGAGAAACGATTTAACTGTCTTGGATCCCGCAACGAAATTAATCAGAAAAGAACAGCAGAGGAGTTAGAGAAACATATTTTCCACTTCCCTCCAAATCAAGCAGGAGACAGAACAGACCTAGGCCAATAGGCATAAAGGGCACGAAATAAGAATAGACATAAAAAGCACCACGAATTGATATAATTAATGGGCCCCAAAAGGGCTCACCTTTTGTTACATAAAATTTGATTCCAATAATAGGTATGGCAAAATCGCTTAAACGCACGGAAATTTGTTCTAGTTTCTATAAGGTCCGCATAATAAACTACCCATTCTCTAGTCAATATCCCTCTGTCGCCTACCTAAGCTCACATTGTGGAATGTAATAAAGTATTGAGTATTGAAATTGATCTTACACTTTTTTCCCGGAATCACCATTTCGGAGATATAGCGATGCTAAAAGTTGAAAAAGTTGTATTCTTCATAATATGCACACGTTTCCGCCTATCTGTGAGGTAGTGTACTTGGCGCATTTTTTTTAAACGTAGCTTCCCCGGTGGTCCTGTTGAGTTGAAAATATTGTATGAAATAAAAAAGTAGTACTATTGGAAATAATGAAGGCGGTGTAAGCTATGAGCAATGTGGGAAAATGATTCGTCGGATTGATAATCGTCTAATGGAACATCAGGCATAGGTACTGACTTCTTCATCTTCGTCCTGCTGGGTACAAGTAAATTGTTCGATTCACGATTAATCGTGCGATTCACGCCGTGCGTGTTTATTAGTAGTTTAGAGTGCATAATGGTGTCGTCCTTGCATGTTGAAAGTTATTTGGGCAAATCACTTGTGCGAGATTCTTGCAGAAGAGCCTACATACGCGGTGCGTCAAAGCCGTTGTTCACACTGCGCTAGTGCCTCAACAAGCGCATATTATCCGCTGTGTAGAAGCACCATTAATTAATATTTAAAAAACGTTAATAAATGTGGTTGTACCTACGCAATGAAACAACCATCTTCTTATTGGCACTCAAAATATGAAATATAAGCTCGGTTAAAAAGGGTGTAGCATTTAGAAAAGTTGCGCGTAGCCTTTACACACCCACCTAATTATAACTATAGCTATTTATACACAAAGGTTGGTCACGTTGTCGGCTCAAGTATAACGTTTTACCATCCAGGGAGAGGCTTTATTTCGTCACACGTATAATTATGACGTCACTGTAGCGATAAAGGTTGTTGGTCGGGTCCATAATACCCCATTTCGCTAAATTATGTTTGCAGCAGTCCACTTGGGACCCTGTCGATGCTTTGTCAGTGCTTTCCGTATAGGCCTTTGCAATACAGTTTTAGGAATTGTATGTGTGCCGGTTCATGACCGAGAGGCAAGTGTTTTTCGGGCTTCACGAAGTCGTTATGTGGTGGATGCCTCTATGCCCATAGTTTGCTTCTTTTTTTTTGTCTTTGCTGTCGTGATTCGCGCGTGTGTTATAGATAGTAAGAGGCTCTTGCGACTTTGAGTCTACCTCACCTACCTAGGCTTATGTTGTAGAGGGAATGTCGGAAATCCGAGCAAGTGCTTAGCGCGAGCGGATCGGTGTGGACGTGAAATGTCAGATGTCAATTGGAGTTTATGGTTGTCAATAATTTCGGAATAAGTTTTGAAACTTATTTCTGTAGTTTTATATGTTATTTTTAGGGTTCCTCCTCTTAATGTACTCCGTCTGTTTGTCACACGACTGAATCTTTGTATATTGTTTTCAATGAAGTGAGTGTGTTGTTAGTTATTATATAGGATAATATCATGTCATATAATATCAAGAAAGTTGACTTTTTGGTAATACGGAACTCTTAGAGCGGCGAATCTCACTCGCATTTGGACGGTTTCTTTGTTAATAAACACAACAGAAAAACATTACTGAATAATCGAACCACGAACACAAAATTCGGTGACGCATTTGGCGTACGACTCAATAAACCCGCCTATAATGTAATACGAAATGTAAATCAGTGGAGCATAGGTTCACACTTAAGCAATATAATAACGCGGCGATCCTCAATAAACTGCTTATCGCTCCCAGCGACCGATATCCACGTAAAGGTTTACGATATTGCGTAAATCGCTGCGATATTCGTATGAACACCAATGTGCTAGCATCATGGCTCGTAGCCTTAACGGTTATTATCGCACAGAAGTGTACGCATAAACAACCATTATGTTCGTGTTTTTGTCATCATACGCCGCGCATTTCTCCATGATGGATTGTCACATTTGCCCACAGACAAAATAAGCCAGGTTAGTCATCAGTTTTGCCGTATGAGGCTCGGTGGAAGGGGCAATTCAGCGTTATGAAGAGCGTCTCCCATCCAACATTTCTCTATTAAGCCCTGCCCCAACATGGCTAGGTTTATAAGCTCCATTATTATAATTTCTCAGTTAATGTGTTATTGTAAGTTAAAATTATTATGTGAGTGTGAAAAAAAGACTATTGGTTGATGATATATAGATGAAAGGTGTATTTTCGAGTGGTCTTTGGGACATTCATTATAATAGTGCACTCACTACCTACCTGTATAACAAACACGGAATAAAGAAAACATAACAAGGGACAACATTAGGTATGTTATGTATGATCTTTGTTGCAGCACGCGTAGCATGACCACCGCTATGTCTACGGAAGAATAGACATACTGACAGGAAGAATAGACAAAATGACGGTCGTAGAAAGATTTATATCGTTGCGAGCATGGCGATGAAGAGAAGAAATGTTTCTACTCTACAGTAGACAAGAGTCTACAATGCCGAGCATGACGACCATTTTTTTCTCTACTTTTGACATTTGGGTGTAGAAACATTTCTTCCAACAAGTGTCAAATAGTCTACATCACAATTGACCTAGACAAGTATATTTCTATGTAGACAAGGATCTATATTGATTTTAAAAACTCAATTCAATATTTTTTACCATCTAAATTTGTTGTTATTGAATAATCTCCTTCATTTGATGGCCAATCATGATAAGTACCTACGTGATATTGGCAAAATTGTGGTGACTCGTCCACAAAAGCAGAGTTGAAGTTTAAAAATATGTTGGAGGGCTACCGTCACCATCCTCTCAGTTTTTTTTGCCGAGAAGAATGCATTAACCGGGGCTCTCGTTCTTTCCGAAAACAAGGTTTTGGCTGGCAAGGATCGACCTCCAAGAAAATCTCAGGGACTGCCTGTTCTTGTTAAAGTAAGTTCAATCTGTTTAAAGATTAGGAACCCACGCCTTCCAACTGCTTCTAATACAAATAGGGTCAGAAATATTACCTACCTAGGTACCGTGGATCCAACAATGTTTAATCATTTGCTGGTTCTTTGATTGCTGAAAGTGCTGCTCACAGTAGTCATTTAGTTGGATAGATTTCTTACTGTAAGTACGGTACTTACCATATAAAAAAAAATTGTTTATGACACATAATAGGGTTGTACATATTTTTAAAACTCGACTTCCAAACTAATATAAAACATTCATATAATAAACTATATAAGTACTATATTGTATTTATTTCAGCCCGAAACCGGACAGATTAATAATTTGCAATAATAAACAGTCAATAGGGGTATAGTTTGATTTATTAATATTGTTATAGGAACATTAAGTACATAATTATAGTATGTACAACCAGGTAATTCATTTTTGGGCCTCGTATATCGTTTCATCATTCGGGAACTATGTTATCTGTAATAACAAAACACAAAATTAATTATTTATTATTGATTTTCAGGAGGTTCAGGCTAAACTTTGAAACCGGTTCATGACTTGAATGCTTATCATGGTACACCCTGAAGCACGGAGGCACAGAGGTAGCCCTTTACAGAGGCACATAGGTAGTGGTTCTACAAGTTGCGACCCATGGAAGAACTGACATTACTCGTATATGAAATTTATTTTATGTAAATAAAAATTGTACCTTTGTAAATGGCTTTGTCTCATTTTCCTTTCAGTTAGTTTGTTTTAAATAAACTTATTGTCACAGATTAACTAATAGTTCCTTTGGAAATTGTAGTCCACCAACATCTCAATCTATGGGTTGGTACTTCGCACGCTGCAAATAAATAAATAATATCAGTTTTAGTATGTGAATGAGGTAAGAACACTGACGATAAGTAATAAAGAAAAGAAAAAGCATGACCAAGGCACCTATCATATCCTAGCAAGGAGATAAGTGAAGAATTTCCCTTTGTAAATCAAGAATTTTTATCAGACGATGCGACAATCTTCTTTTAATCCTCAAATGCGATTTTCAACTAATCGAGGACTACATTCTCTTAAATTAATCACACACAATACACCAATGCACAATGCTAATTATTTAGTAATTTCATTCACTAAGATTTACTCGTACTTACTTTTTTTTTGCCGCAGTCCCAAGTCTATTTATTTTCCAAAATCGAAACATTTGGACAATTAAATTTTTAATATTGTTTTCAGACAGACTTAGATATATTATTTAAAATATTATGCTGTTTAGTTCAAATCCAAACAAATCGATCCGACAGCCCGCAGCCGTCACACGGTCACAATAAAAATAACGTTTCGTTGTTGCTTTGAATAACGTTACAATGTGGATAAGAGTAGTGTAGGTACATAATATTTATTTGTTACCTTTATTATTAAGTTCTAACCTATGTGTACTTATTATGACACTGTTTGTTGTCTCTAAATAAATAAATAAACGTTCAAAAGGTGATAAAACGTAACGATTGACACATTTTTGTCGACAACGAAACGCAATTTTATCCTAAAATTTTGAACGTCTAGCTACAACACAGCACACCGCCGTTGCTATGGAAAGAAAAGATACCTGATGTAGATGTCTAGATGTCTTTCTCTACGTAGAAACGCGAGTCTACCGGTCCGTTCATGGTCGGCTAGGAAGAGATGTCAAGTAGGATAGACAGAACTATGTCTATTCTACATAGAGTAGAGATAGAATTGTCATGCTACGCCTGCTGGTGTAGAAGGTGACTTTGTTTTTATTACCTTGTAAAAGGTTAACGTATGTAATTTTTCTTCACTTGGTATCTCAAATGTCAAGGTCAGGAACATTCCAGCAACAAATATACATGCATTCCTAAGTGAGGAACCTAAACATATTTTCTCTTATAAGTTACGTATGATTAATAATACGTTTAACTGTTTGCCTGTTTAGCGAAAGAAAGACAGACATATTTTTTAAAATAACATTTAAGTGAAAGCAGTGGCGTTATTTCATAATATTGCCGCCATTTTAGTTTAGTTGATTTTCTCTCTCATGTAGGTACATAGTGTAAATAATAAGACACAAATAACGAGTAAATCCCGCTAATGTTTCCCCCTGTGAGGGCGTGATTATATTCCAGCGGAACAAGTCTGTGTTTATAATGTTTACACATCGCTTGTGTACACATTATAAACGGCGTGCACATGTGATTGTAACTAACAGCATTTCCAGCGCTTTCCTATCAGCGCAGCCAGTCCAATTACCAAGGAGGTAATCTGCTCCCGGCACACGGAAATTGTCGCCTCGTGTTATTAGTGCACTCCGCCAGTTTTGCAGCGATGTAGCGGTGCAAAGGCGGCGCGGGGCCGTGTCGGATTATCAACTAGGCGTATTACATAAAGTACTGATGGCTTTTAGCAGCACTCACAATTTAAATGCTCTTAAATTTTGAGACTTTGGTTGAATTAGTTGGTCCGCCTAACTGAAAGTTTGTTGGAGCTTCGACGCGTCGTTCGCAGTGTTTTATCGACTTCTACGTAGCTAATCTGTTTGGCCGATCTGTAAGAGTAAAGATGGAGACCTCTTTTCCTGAATTTGTGAAGGCCGTTTTTGCTCACCGTGTCTGGCGAGTGTGGTGGCATTGATTTATGATCAATCAGATATCTTAACAAGTTTTAGATATGTAACGTGATTAGAACAAAACTAGCTAAGATACTAAAATCGGCTTTTTTAAATTATCGGATCATGTATAAAAAAATTATTGAATTCGTACGGTACAAGACATTTCTATTAAAACCGTTTGTCACGGCCACATTGTACCAATTATTTCTCTCTTCCGGTTTCTATTTGGCTTCATGCTTGTAGTATAAATCCTTTTTCACCGCAAGCGAGCCTTCAAAGGCGCAATCAGTGTTACCAGATAACAGCTGTGATCAAGATTTATCAGAAAGATTCACTCGAATGGACGCTCGTTTAAATAAATGTCCGTTCCACTGCTCTTTGGCGATTCTTTAGGAATGAAATTGCTTGTCCAAAGGTTTAAATTCTTTTTTCACAAATGCTGGTAATTCCGTAGAGAAGAGATAAGCCTTTTGATTATGACCTTTGTTTCTTTTTTGCATTGAATGCAAAATTCGGAATTTAAGTTAAATCGAGCTTTCCCAATTTGCCTCTTACATTATACGGGCACAACTTGCAGAAATGCTCCTCGGCATAGTCAAAATTGAGCAGCAAAATACTTCCAAAAGTAAACTTCTAGCTTTATAATAGTTTTATTTCGTTCTGAAGTCAATAAAAGAATGTTTGGAGTGAGATAACTTTGTATCAGCGTGTATTGTACAAGTTGCTCCGATACAAAAGCCGTTTCGCCCCGGGCCTGCGTGCGGGGAGCACAGAGCTACGAGTGGACAGAAACTGTCAGTAGAGCAACCTCTAAACGAAAACTATTTGGAGAATGCATATTAAATGAAGAGGACTTCCGATTTTTCTTCGATGTTTCTTTGGCGCGGTTTTGCGTCTACAACAATGTTTTTTTATTCGATTTAAATTAATAGTTAACAATAAACATGCCTACATATTTTAAAACGAAACTAAGCCTTTGTACTGAACGTCTATAATCTTTACTCTACAGAAGCCATGTTCTGACCGCAGACTACACCTACCCAGTTGTTGTTGCATCACGTCATGTCCACGTCTCCATAAACCTAAAAACAAGTATTTTGTGGCAAACATTCATCATAATAACGTTTTCATTCCGCGTTAGGTGCGCAATAACTGTCAGCATGAGGGTTTCAGTTAATAAACAAGAGAGGTGTTATAAACCCGCGCTAGTGTACAACGAGATGATTTCCCTGGCGGCACCGTAAGTGCGTGTCTCAGCGGACGGCGCGACGGCTGCGCTAAGCGGGACGGAGTGGCCACTCGCTCTTTGTGTGACAGATGCACACCGGATAGTGTGCACCTAAGTGTGTTACCTATCATCCCGTCATATTTCTCATACAAACGCTCGTACGTGATTATGGCGTTATAACAAATTTTCATCTAAATATTTTTAACACACAGGCACAGTATAAGGATTAGTACTATCCACAGGTAAGTCAAAGTCAAAGTCAAAGCATTTATTTCAATTAAACCATTTACAGGCACTTTTGAATTGTCAAGGAGTCGGTCAGTTAGTCAGAGAGTTGAAGCTAGTTGCTCGTTCCAAAACGTAGGTAGGTCTCTATGGAGAAGAACGAGCAAGAAACTCCACGGACACTCTTTTAAATCAAGTTTTTACAAAGTTTGGTTACATTCTTGTTGCTTCTATATGTGAAAACGATGAAGGTAATCTAACAATACAAAACACAAAAAAGAAGCAAGATAAAGTGGCATCTAATCCATGGCAGATAAGAGCTGACCAATCTCCACTGACAGCGCCCGTTCACGAACATGACGCGTGAATCAGCACCATTTAGCTCAACCATTCTTACGGTACGGTATCTTGTGGTCAATATCTAGGTTCCTATAAAACGAAAGAACTTGTTTAGAAACAAATTCAGTAAACACGTCCGAAAATCAGCTTTTTTGCACAGTTTTATTTGAACTTTGGGAAATGCACTCATACATTGAAAAAGTAAAAAAAAACAGCTTCATAGAAACCTTGCACATGTAAAGGAGATTCTAAATTACAAACCTTCTTATCAAAAAACTTGTAAGGCTTTTTCAAAATCAAGTATTTCCTGGAACAAGTATTGTGAAATCTCCGCGCTCCGATTTTCCTGCGATGTTATCGCGTTCTCACTCACTCGTTTGTTATCGAACTTTGCGATGGTCGAAACAAAAATTTTTTCAATCACGCTCTCGTCGAATTTCGTACGATGGGGATGGGCGCTTTTAATGCTACTTCTTTCTGCACTATCTACTGAAAGAGAAGAAGAAAGTGGTATAACAAAGATCTTCGCTAACAAAGGTATATACGAAGATAGGTAAGGTACAGTCAGCAAAACAGATAGGTATGCAGGTCGTCGGAAATGGTTGAAGTTTACTCAAAAACCGATGAATATTTTCGAATGAAATTTAATTAAATCATTGAAATGTTAATTCTCTATTAATTTTATTTTATTTTATTCAAAAACATCCATCGGTTTCTAAGTAAAGTTTAACAATATCCGACGACCCTGCATACCTATCTCCTTAGCTGACTGTATGTCTTGGTGAACTGATGTTTTAGTCAACAACCTTGGCAGCAAAGCTTCTTTTGCCTTTGAAAAATATTAGTCAATCAAGGTGCGCTAGACGTCATAGAGATGTCACAAAGCACCCACAAATGTCTGCAGAAACTGTCTTACTTCTTATAGTTCTTAAACTTTTGCTGCATATTTAATGTTTCGACCTGCAACCCAGACGTCCAACTTCGTAATCACCCAGTGTAACTAGAAGCTGCACAGAACAGTAACTAGTCTAAACGACAGCCGATCGAACTCCGCTCAGTTGTGAACTGGTAACTTTAATAGTCTACAAAGCCTGTTAGTTGGGAGCGCGCTGTCGATACGCAACTTGCCGAGCGTCAATTCAAGTTAATTTACTTCGTTATTAGTGGTACTGTGTTGCCTGCTGTAGTGTTACTAGTGTAGCTACATACACCTACGTTATCTGTTCTTACATGTTATGATAAGCAGTGCTATTCTGTTAATCTCTCTCGGTGAACACTTAGGTGAAGTGAGCTGTCATCCGATTGTAGTGCTTTGTAAATCCATAGCATCGGGATAGATGACAGCTCATTTCACCTAGGTGTTCACCAAAGGAGATAGTAACAGAACAGACATACTGTATGTCAATCTCCCTCGGTGAACACCTAGGTGAAGTAAGCTGTCATTCGTCCGTCTGCCTTGTCAATTCCATAGCATCGGGACAGATGACAGCTCATTTCACCTAGGTGTTCACCGAGGGAGATAGTAACAGAACAGACATACTGTATGTCAATCTCCCTCGGTGAACACCTAGGTGAAGTAAGCTGTCATTCGTCCGTCTGCCTTGTCAATTCCATAGCATCGGGACAGATGACAGCTCATTTCACCTAGGTGTTCACCGAGGGAGATAGTAACAGAACAGACATACTGTATGTCAATCTCCCTCGGTGAACACCTAGGTGAAGTAAGCTGTCATTCGTCCGTCTGCCTTGTCAATTCCATAGCATCGGGACAGATGACAGCTCATTTCACCTAGGTGTTCACCGAGGGAGATAGTAACAGAACAGACATACTGTATGTCAATCTCCCTCGGTGAACACCTAGGTGAAGTAAGCTGTCATTCGTCCGTCTGCCTTGTCAATTCCATAGCATCGGGACAGATGACAGCTCATTTCACCTAGGTGTTCACCGAGGGAGATAGTAACAGAACAGACATACTGTATGTCAATCTCCCTCGGTGAACACCTAGGTGAAGTAAGCTGTCATTCGTCCGTCTGCCTTGTCAATTCCATAGCATCGGGACAGATGACAGCTCATTTCACCTAGGTGTTCACCGAGGGAGATAGTAACAGAACAGACATACTGTATGTCAATCTCCCTCGGTGAACACCTAGGTGAAGTAAGCTGTCATTCTTCCGTCTGCCTTGTCAATTCCATAGCATCGGGACAGATGACAGCTCACTTCACCTAAGTGTTCACCGAGGGAGATTGTAACAGAATAGCTCTACAGAAGATATAACGCAGGCCATGTTTATTGTCTTCGGTTGCTGGTAACAATGTGTGGCTTTTTATTTTGCGTTTTGTTTTTCACACGTCACTTTATTGTCAGCACTTTGCCACTTTTAGTGATATGCCTGTTTTGTGTAAATGGTGGAACGACGCGTTATCATGTTTTGTGGCTGGTTGTTATCCCCAGGAGTTGATATATTTCGAATGTATGGTAATGTGCTTCTATTGTAAGCGGTAACGACTTGAGTTATGAACGGAAAAAAACTAAGAAAATCCAAGAAATCACAAGGAAACATCAAACTAAATACACATTTGTATGTTAGTACTTTCAAATGAGAAAGAAAGTATAACATAATTTCTGTAATCAAAATAAAACGTTTGTAATGTTCCTGGAACAGCGGCGGATGAATTTCAATTAACCATAATGTTATTCTTAACTTTTTTTTGGTACAAGTTAATTACACCAGGATTTGTTGTGTAAGAGGGGAATTCAAACTCAGCACGTAGGTATTAAAACTTAATCTTAAAATTCATGTTTATTAATGTAGTTTCGTCCGGTAGTGTACAAATATTGTAATTTGCACGGAGTACAACATTTTTACACTACCGGACGAAAATATAACAAAGAAAGTCTTTACAAAACTACTTAAGTATGTCCATTATGTCTTTTACGTTAGTAAGCTGGGGAGAATCGTGTTTAAATTTAATACACCCCCCCCCCCTACCTATGTGATTTCCATTCCTTCAAACGTGTATTGTGAAGGACACAGTAATTACTAAATTATGATACGTTAAAAAGGACGCAATCAGTCCAAAGCTCTAATTCGTAGTACTCGTAAATGAACAGGGTCAGTCCCAGTCCTCGTCCATAAAAACACGCTCGTCGCTTGAAGTCGCATCTTGCATCAACACCACTTCGATGCTAACGCGCACTCATTCGTGTGAGGATTGACTGCTGTCATACTACTGTGCCAACTTGCCACTTTTATACTGGAAAAGGCAGACGAAAAATAATTGCTCTATATTTTGCTAATATTTTTAGATTTTTTCATCATCTGCCTAGCCTTTTCCAACTATGTTGGGGTCGGCTTCCAGTTTAACCAGATGCAGCTGAATACCAGTGTTTTACATGGAGCGACTGCCTATTAGATTTCCACAACCCAGTTACTGGGTAACACGATACCCCTTAGTAAGACTGGTTGTCGGACTTTCTGACTTTCTGACTACCCATAACGACTGTTTGACAGTCGTTATGGGTAGTCAGAAAGTTCTACGAATGACAGCCGGGGCCAACGGCTTTACGTGCTTTCGAGCCACGGAGGGAACTCTGTATGAAATGGATAGTCACCCATCCACAGACCGACCGCGGCAAGTGTAACTTAAGCTTGACCGGTCGATCCGTACGGCTTTTAGACTTTTTCATAGTAAAGACAATTTAAGATACGAAGATAATTAAAAAAAATAAGTAAGTAATAGTTGCTAAAGTGGCATATCTAATACAATTGCGTTATGAAACTGTGACATTGTTATTATTAAGTTAATTCAGTTGAAACCAACAACAGATAAACGACTCTGTGCAATACTTGCATGTCTTAGTATTTCTTAATTTATTAATTTGTTGACTTCGTTAATTAGATTTTATCATAACTATTGAAATTCACAAATAAAATGGGTTTTATGAAGATATTTCTACGCAATATTCTGAAGTAATCGCCTTTGTTGACTTTTCCAAGTTAGACAATTTGTAATTACCACTTGGATTCTGTCAAGATCGGACTGCTGAATTCATTATCCAATAACTCTGACCTTGCCTTGTTTAAAGACTTCAAAGGTTATTTGAATAATTCCCAGGGAGCTCCTCGAAACGTTCCTTGAAGATTTCGATTTCACAGAGATAATACATGATGCGAAAGGTGCGAGATAAACATATCGGTTTCACATGATATTTGTCTGTCTCTCGTTACGTTTCATGCCGTTTCCATCCCTCAACAGTATTATAGAACTGATCTAATGATGACAAGTACGTGATTTGTACAACGACCTTCAATCGTATCAAATACATTGTGTCTATTGATAGCAAATGCAATAATGTTATCTGTTCAATGATAATAATTGAATAACGTGATTTTAAAATGGATTTGTCTTGTAACAATTTATGTGTTCCGATGAAGCCGAATTTTATTAAGCGTTACATAGTCAGTTTACCCACGTTTTAAGTACATTGGAACTGCCGAGATTGGCTGAACTTCAAGCAGTCCCGTCCCGGTGGCATTGAATTGAAACGGCACGCCCAGGCTATTACGTACACCCGGTCATCATAAGCGGCAGACGTGGCCGCTAGATTCCATACATAAAAAACCACACTGTCCCACTTATTCTTTTACATAGCTTACAAAATTGGATTTAATGTCCACATTTATCATGTCGTCCTAGTATTTTCCCTCTGCGAATCTCAATGAGAATTCTAGTTGGTGGTCGATTTATTTTTTCTGTCTGTGTTGAGCTGTCCCGTACCACTAATTAGCGAGTTCGTGACGAAAATATATTAACGAGAGTAGACTGACTAAATTTACGCAACAGTTAACAAGTAGAGCTGGTCTTTACGCAAATGAAACATGTCACTTACTGGATTTTTCTCAAGACTATGTGATGAGTGGAGTGCCACAAGGTAGCGTCCTAGGCCCCCTACTATTTTTAATATACATTAATGATCTCCCTAAACATATCAAGCATCCAATGGTGCTCTTTGCGGATGATAGTACAGTGATAATAAAATATGACAAAGAAAATAATTACGAAAATGAAATCAATCAAACATTAAAGTCAATAATTCAATGGCTGACCAAAAATAATCTTAAAATAAACATGGACAAAACTAAAATAATTCACTTTCAACAAAGGACACAACCTAAAAACATAAATGCCAGTTATCAAGGCAAGATTGTACAACCAGTAACAGATACTAAGTTTCTTGGAATCCATATTGATAATAAGCTGTCATGGAAAACGCATCTAGAACATGTCTGTAAAAAAGTTAATAAATCCTCATTTGCTCTCCACAAACTCTCGAAGATTGTTAACAAAGAAGCCGTATTAACTGCCTATCACGGGTTTGTCGCACCTATCCTAAGATACGGTGTAATATTTTGGGGTAACTCGGTCGATAAAGAAATCGTGTTTAAAGCCCAAAAGAAGTGCATCAGAGCAATCTGCAACCTAGATAGTACCACTAGCTGTCAACCACACTTTAAAAAATTAAAAATTCTGACACTGCCTTCATTATATATTTATGAACTAAATTTATTTGTAAAATCAAATCCAGACTATCATATGATTATGTATAAAAGTGAATATAGACAATTACGTGACAAAAAAAAACTAGAAATAGAAATAAAGTACGGAAAAACAGCATTATTCAACAAAAGTGTTCTTAGTATGGCATCATTGGTGTACAACAAACTGCCTGATGATATCAAAAAATTATCTATTCCGCAGTTCAAATCTAAACTACATCAGTTTCTAGTTCATAAGTGTTATTATAATGTTAAAGAGTATTTAGAGGATAAAAATATTGTAATTTAATACTATCAACAAGTATCAAATAAAATTGAAATGAGTGACATGAACATGAGTATCGTAATTTAGTAACTTGAATTTTCCTGACATCTTATAACTTTGACATTGTATAATTTTTGAGGTTTTATATTTTTATAATTTTTGACATTCCATAAGTTTTGACATTGTATAATTTTTGACATTGTTTAAATTCGAACATTTTCTAAATCGTCTTTATCTTTACTATTTTTATTTTTTAACTGTGTTTCAGAAAATTACTGCTTATTTTTATATTTATAATATTGTGATTGGTAGATATTACTTAAATTTGCACGCCTCTTTAGGTTATAATGCAGTGTACTTTCTATGCTTTTATAACACCTTACAAACATGTATTATGCAAATAAATGATTTGATTTGATTTGATTTGATTTGAGAATATTGTGAACGTTGGTTTGTTATAGCGACGTGTTGAACAGCTACAAAGCTCATTGAAAGCGCACTTATGAGCAAACGAGGGAATTTGTGTGCTCTATCAGCCCGCGCGGGGATTACCTTGACTTTAGCGCTTCAGAAGAGGGCGCTGCCAGACGTCACTTGGCGCGAAACAAAGTGATTCAATACCCGTGAAGTATAGTCTGTAGTGCATTCAGTAAAGCTCGTTAAGTACTACTAGTGAATTGAGTAGTTATTCATAAGTTTTACTCTCATAGTTTTTCTCATAACTCATAAAGTATGACCAGAATTTGAGAACGCAGTTTTCAAAAAACTACAATTACACTATAACGTGCATACTTTTAAAACTGTATGGACTTCTTTGCTGATGAGTCCTTTTAGATGTGTTGGCGGCACAAGGGTGCGCATTTAAATTTACTCAACAGCTTGGTAAATAAATTAGAAAGAATAATAAAAGTTTGTTCCCAAGGCCCCGACCGTCTCCTACGTAGTTTCCTTTTGTTAACAAGAATTGTCAAAGAATATAACAGAGCCATTAAGACACTTTACTTGCTATTTTAATGTTTTCCTGGTTTAGTAAGTAATCCAATGGAGGTTCTTAAGCTTAAGTGTAATTTTAATTAGCAGTTCCTCTATATAAAACCTTAAATAATTAGTAAGTAATCCTGAAAACGAAATGGTCATCGTTCTGAATCTTTTGCTTCTCACTCAGTTTCCCTCAGCGCGTTTGCAAACCTCTGACGGGCCGGCTTCGGCTAATTTAATTACTTCTCATCCTGTTGACAATTCGCAACTCGTTTGTAATATTTCACAAGGTACACTTAAGCAAATAAAAGTGGAAGCTCACAATTGTATACCTTAAACTCATTGTGAAAACGAGATTTCCTCCGGGAAAATCTCGTTTCAGTTATGAAATTAGGTTAGACACAGTTGCATTTATCTTTTGAATGTGTTTTATGTTCGCCTTCTCGTAATTAGTGGCTACGTTGGACAAGTTCTGGCGTTCCAGGTTTAATAGGTATAGGATTTAGTTGAATCGTAGGTGTATGAGCATTTCGCTATCGTTTACGATACGAATTGAGATAGAGGGAGGCCTCCCAGCTCAAAGGTAGTGAACTATCACTCGTCAACAGAAGTGTTCTGCATTGTGTCTAAATGAACAACTAAACTGCAGTTAAGTGGCTCTTTAGTCAACTGATCCCGTTCGAAACTGATCCCGAGGGATGAGTTGACCAATTCATTATTTTTATAATTTTTCTTTGGTCGGATGGACCCGATATCAATTTGGAGGAAAATAACTTGTTTAATTTTAAGTGTTTGTACAGGTGTGTACAAAACTTTTAGTTTAGGTACATTTTAAATCAAAGTCGTCTGATCAATGGTTCCGTTCGACAGCTGCGGCGGCCTGTCTGTCTCCTCGATAGTGATTGCGATCGGAAACAATTACTGCAGATGAGTTGTAGTGCTTTCTGCTAATTTGCTTCCTGATTATTCTGCTCTCCTGGTCTCCCCTACATGAATTAGTTTGTTAACTGTTTAGTACTTAAGAACCGACTTGATGGTTGTGGTGTGAGCCGCACTGATGACTGATATGGGTAGTGGACGGTGGCACTATAAGTACAATTTTTGTCACAAAACAGTGGTTGAGCTGATGTCAATATTGACCATCTCGATTTTCTACTTGAGCTGTTAATAATAACATGTGTCCGAACAAGTCATACCTATTTACATGTAAAAGATGGTACGGACGGACAGTGAATGTTCGTCTCACTCGTGAGTCTTCAAGCTAAGTGAGACGCAACGATGAGCGCAGCGTGTCTGGACATCCAATAATCCCTCTTTGTACACCACAGGGCTCAATCTTCCACCCACGCGTTTTAAATTAAGAATCAGTAATAAACAACGCAATTTTCCTATCTCGTTTCAAAGAGGTTATTATTAAAGGACCTATAAAAAGATGACTGTTATCTATGAGTGTACTACTTTCTGATCTCTCAAGATTTATACGTATCATGTTTACGGGGAACGAGACAGTCTGAATTGAGTGATACCTGCGCACGTAACCCCTTAGATCGTAACCCGTGTTTATGAGTACCGTAAAACTGACATGGCGTTTACTTCAACTGTACTCAACTCACTCACTCGCACTCGACGCTTCATAGATTTCTTTTAAGTGTACAGAGTTCTTCGTTTTACGATATATCAACAGTAACATCTGTACCCTTTGTTTTTGCAATATATTGTCGCTGAACTATGTTCAGTCATTTAGTCAATTTTAATGAAGGCAAATATTATTCTTGAGCTTAAGAACAGTTGCGACAGTGGAATATAACCAAATTAAACTAAAAGGATCGTAGTACGAGATGATGTTGGCAGGCAATCGTCTAGAACATCCAGTGACTGCACATACTATAAGTGATAAGGCGCTTAGACTTAAGTTTGCAATGTATAAATTATAAAGTAACTGAGTGTACTCATTATTGAAAAGCCTAACATAAATAAATAAGTAAATAGTAACTGGTTTCAGAAGGATCCTCTCTGAATATTCTGAAGTCAGTTACTACATACAACATTGGTTGATACGACTTTGACATGCAAGTCGAATAACCGTGCGAAAACAGAAAACTGAGAAAAAAAGAAATCCGGTTACCGAAACCAGATCAATTTAAAGTTATACTTCTGTCATGTTTAGAGACGAGAAACTGTTCGGGCGGTTTGTACTTACGTACCAAATGCTACGTGAATAAAAATAACAGTAGTAGATATCGTTTATGTTTATCTTTACGTTATTAGATCTCATGTAGAACCAAGTTCCTATCTCTACAAACCCTAGCCTTCACAATCTCTACACTTTAGTCAAAATATGTGGCTTGGTCGTTTCGTTACTACAAGAACTAATTGTATAACAGAAAAGTAATGAACAGTGGATACATTTTTCGCTTTACACCCATGTGATGGTAACGAAACGGCTAAGCCACATTTATTTTGACTAAGGTGTTGAGTTTGTGAGATCTGATAACTTTTTGATAGCGCGAGGCAGAACTATGGTCTCGTCTTGGCAACATTTTATACATGAAAATGTTTTTGGTGGGATTAAATTTTATACAACAAAAGTTACAAAACCTAACTTAATGCCTAAGGGTGTTACTTCCCCAATCGATCGATCATCGATCGATGCCATCGGTCGACATCGATCGGCGTTGATCGATTGGTGTGGTAGCTTTGGCTGATCGACGGATACCGTACGACTAATTAATCGATCGATTGCCAGTCGATGGCATCGGTCGACGTTGATCGATTAACTCCGGCTATCACCCATACTAATAATAATCAAGCAGCTCGATCGACGTCGACTAATGCATTCTACCATCGATCGATGCCGTCGATCGACGATTGATAGATTGGTCTGGTAACACCCTTAGAGATAACATGACAGGTGGGATCTGTACGAGCGTAAAATATCAAAATACAAATAAAACAAAAAACTTAATAAACAAAGCGAAATGTACAAGTACATAATAATTAAAATACGACGACACGGTTGGTGCAGTGGTTGAGCGATCGACTGCTGCGCTGCGTGTCGCGGGTTCGATTCCCGCACGGAACAATTATTTGTATGGCCTACAGATAGTTGTTCCGGGTCTGGCTGTTTGTGTATGTGAGTTTATATGTTTGTAAACGCACCCACGACACAGGAGAAATTCCTAGTGTGGGGCAAAGTTAAAAAAAAAAAATGCCTATATGAATACTAGTGTGCCTTCTGTATATATCCTACTGTACTAAGCGCTAGCATCCCCCCTAGAGCTAGACAGTCTGCCACCATGCTACCAATTGTACAGAATAATAGCGTTGAATACTCCCGACATTCTAGTGTAAAAACAAAGTACATGAAATTAAACCTACGTGTGAAATAACAAGCGGATGTTTTGTTATTTAGTTGTTTTTATACTTTTATAGCTTCAAATGTTTTCTAAAGGTAGCGTTGTGTGTCTCGATGATCCTAACATTTTATAATCATGTAAAATTTCGTCACGAAATCTATTTAGTTTGATAAAAAATGTTTTTTTTTTGTTACAGGTAAGTCTCAAAACAACTCGATGAATCGGAGAATTCAAGAAATTAACAGTTGTCAAAAGCACTGCGTTCAGCCGTTTCTAGTTATGATTTTAACTTGCAA
The DNA here is from genome assembly GCA_947361185.1 of Charanyca ferruginea. Taxonomy (NCBI): domain Eukaryota; kingdom Metazoa; phylum Arthropoda; class Insecta; order Lepidoptera; family Noctuidae; genus Charanyca; species Charanyca ferruginea. The sequence goes on from OX376065.1 coordinate 526,907, forward strand.
TACCTACGTGATGTATATGAATTAATATTTATTTATTTATGACAATAAGTACCACATCTTATAGAAAATTCCAATACGATGTCATACCCATAATTATATTAATCAATAACTGCACATATATCCCTCATACAATAACAAACATATTTATAACAAATATTTATAAAATAATAATAATAATAATAAATAATAAAAATATTTATATATAAATACATAACAGGTAAAAAAAATAACAATAAATCACATTAACAATAACAATAGTCAGTCCGTCAGTCATATTTGCATCCCATCTTCAATGCACTTTAGCGCTCCTGATACAAATTTTGGCAGGCTATGAAATATATCCTCCGATGATATATTATTTATCATACGTCACCGCCGCCGTCGCCGTCGTTCAATATGAACATTGCGATACTTCATGTAAGTATGTAGATGTTATTAAATAGGTACTTATTAGTTAATTAAGCAACACGAGCGTATTGAAACGACACCTCATTATATTCACATTAATCGTGTAAGCTCCAGTGTTTACGAGAATTATACAAAGGTCCTCTTTCACCGTTTTCCACCAAAACACGTAGTTCTTCAGTTAAAAGACGTGAGGTTAATTCCAAGTTTTAATTAAGATCTCCAAGATCCGCTCTTGTCGGATGTCGCCAGAGGGAGTTACCTCGTCTTTTTACCTCTTACCTTAATTTTAATTTAACTGACATGCAATACCAAACAAAAGCCTTGTCGTACTGAGGGAAGCAAATGAATGCCGTTTTATTTAGATAATTGGGTCTCCGGCGAGCTCAGCCGCAGTCGGAAGACTCCGTTCTTGCTAACCCGTGAGATGTAAAGGTGTAATATGTAAATAATGTATGTACACGGTATGTTTGTGCGCTAAAATATTTTAATTAAGTGAATTGTTCGGTTCGCGTGCTCGTCGCGGGGGTGAGGTGCGTGGGAACAGTGTGGCGGGGGGAGCTGGTAGATGTTGTGCGGATTGTTTTTTGATTATGCCGAGTGGCCTCCAGACGGACCCTACCCTAATTAATAAACAGTTAGGGCGTATCCGCTGAACTATGAAGTAGTTCACAAACTATCTCGACTCACACAACTACGAATCTAGTGACTGTTTACTGGTGAAATGATTGTGATGTTACAAATAGGCAGATTGTGAAATATTAATTTACTTTACCCTAGAATATGATTAAATGTATCTTAATCGTGGAAGTATGATATTTTAGATCTTCGTTCAGTATTGCGCTACAAATTGTAATAAAGTAATAAAAATATTCAATGCGAAATGTTAAGTGCGATCTTGATTGAAATCTCTAAAAATAGACCGTTGTTCTCTGTTAACGGCCGAATGATTGTTAATTTATTACATTGTTAACGAAGTGTTGTCGTTTCTACCAGTTCGTTTATTACCTATTTAGTGAAACAAAATTACAGTATTTATTTTGTGAGACTGTTGTTTTATAATTAAATTCATTCAATGTATTTTGAAGGAAAGGATAAGAATTCAGGCCTACTGAGAATGGTTCCCAAACAAACATAGTTTCTAGTTGGAAATAGACGAGGGTATTGTACACATAAAACAAATCATGACGATGACAGCCAGTTATTCGGGACCGTTTACTGTACCGGTAAAAGGTCCCGAAGTGAACTAGATTTGTTCCTGCCTATGTTCTCCTGGTACGTTGAAGCTTTCTGGTGACTAAATACAGGGTTTGCGTAAACTTTCTTGTATAAAAAAGGGATAATTTAGGATCATTTACGGGCTGGCCCAGCACTCGAGCACGGCTATGTACTTTATTTAACGTCGTCCATCAATTAGTTCAGTAGCAATTTATCCACCCTCGACAGTTCATGACACAAAAGGGTTGCAAGTTATTACTGCACATCCCGGGAAGTATTAAAGCTAATATTTGTTCATTGATCCGCGCGAGAGGAGTGTGTACAAGCCATTATGTGGAGAGGATCGGCCGGGAGCCAGAGCTAAGCCTGTATACATTGACAGGAAAAATTGAATGTTAATTAGATCATGTTTGTATGACATTATGCCAGGGGTTCCTGTTCGATGGCCGGCTTTTGTCATTGGAAAATAGCGGCGAGCATCACGTTGGCGTTTGGTTTAAATGAAAATATGTTTCCGATTACTAAATGTCCAAAGTTTTGACTAATTTGACTGGAAATATTCTTCCACGATCGTTGTGTTCTACCAATATACATACCCTATTGGTTCGTATCGTGTATAGATTGATAGCCTTAACTCAATGCTAAAGTTTCCACAAAGTTTTCTCAGAAGCAATATGAAAGTGTCTCAGGCAGAGTTTCGCAAAGTCCCCAAATAAATAATACCCGGGACTCGAAACCTCAGCTTAGAACCTCTCTCAGCGATGTCAATTATTCAAATATTACCTAAGTATTACCAAATTCTCGCTTTCATGTTTGGTTAACAAAACGGATTGCTCACATAATTCACTATATTTTGAACACATTCATTTCTCAAAATTGTTAGTAAAATAGGGAATGAAACCCTTTAGTCTACATTTGACAGATTCTACTTTTGACATCATAGTCTACATTTGGCAGATTCTACATTTGACAGATTCTACATTTGACAGATGCTACATTTGTCAGATTCTACATTTGACCGATTCTACATTTGACAGATTCTACATTTGACAGATTCTATATTTGACAGACTTATATTCGAAAAACAATCTACCCACTAATACTTACTCTGAGAAGTATTACGTAGAAGACGAGAAATAAGAGAAAATGCAACGCATGGTAGCGTAAAATCTATTAATAGATTTTACGCCTAAGATTTAAAAAAATCAATATGATTGTGTCAGCAAGTAGAACTACCGAGAACAACAATTTGCATTGACAGGTCTCGGTGTTATTCGTTAAGAGGGTGAGTCCGCAGATTGTTGCGTTTGTTCGCGGATTAATGTCGCTTAGGGTTGGTAAGAGTCCCGGGAAAAGCTATGCTTGCAACGTATCAGGCGCGTAGTCAGCTGAAAATGGTATGAAATAAAATGTGTCATGTGTGCTATTGTTTACATTTATCAGTCTGTAAACGCACAGGTAACACTTAAATATGTAATGATTTAAACTGAAACAACGCTGTGAAAGCCGAATACCCGATTTACATTGTATACATATTTACAGTATCTACTTATATATTCTAGTACCTACCTATTTGTACAAAGTCTGCTCCAACCGGATGTATTCAATTCAGACCGGGCAAGGTTATTAAAAACAAACCCGCTAGCCGGACGTTTGGGACAACCCTACACCCGCCACAACGCACCCCGAATGATTAACATAGAAAACGCAACTTAAGTCTCTTTCAGTAGTGTCGATTTTCGCCAAGCAATAGCGGGTAGTGTTTAGGCGTCATTAGCGAAATGTCAAGCTGTCGCGACTCCTGAAGACTGTGAGGAGATTGATTATGAAAATAGACATAAACAAGTGCGTCTGTTACAAGTGAACCTCTATGAATGGACTGTGAGATTTGTTTTGGTCATCTTTAAGTTTTGTAAGTCTTAATTCCTGCTGTATTCTTTATGTTGGTATTTGTTATATTTCATTAAAGGGTTAATAAAACTACCAACTTAATAAATAATGTATGTGGCGATTCATTTTTAACAATCATTACCCAATACCCTATTGAATACCGTGTCATCCAATACACTCTGTCTCAATCATATCAATTTCATCTCAGGTTGAGATTTCAATTATCTTCTAACATTCTCAGTGAAACAGATACCAGGGCTCCATAAACATGTCAGGAGCTGTGCGAGCCGACGTGGAACAGCCGGCTGATTTATTACTTACTTTTTACAAGTCCTACATAATGTACGAGTATCTTTGCTTCTTACTGCTCCGATTTGTAGTTTGCGCTGTACGGAAAGTTTTGCGAACTGCTGTAGTGTAATAGCTTGGAATAAGAACAGTACTTTGAAAAGTACTTATAGTTCTGTTGGCATGAAATGACGTTAGTTAGGCACATGTATCAGATGGCTACTATAGTGGTTGTTATCATTGTCGTGATAACCGAGCCTACACATGCCAAAGCATGAATCAGACGTTTAAGAAACTAAGATGCTCGATTTACCTGATTTCCTGATCAAAACATCATACATTATTAATATCGACATATCGTATCTAGAATGGATTTAGTTACCTACTGAATAATCGCAATAATACAATTGTATTCTGCATTACATCAGTAATAAAAAAACATGTTCAAACTAATGAAAATATTGTTCAAAACATAACTTCGTAAGGAGAATGTTTGCAACATGCTGTATTTTAAATAGCAAACGAGATGTTTCGTGCTAAACTTTAATGCAATGTGCCCCGAGAGATTACGTACAATTTATTTCCATATATTTGTTTAAGAATTTAAATATTCAGCTAAACTTGTTGGCATTGTAGGGTTATCATCTAATGGAGCTGCTTCAGAATATCTATTGTTAATATTTAATCGGGTTTCTGAGAATCTGTTGCATTGGCAGTAGCAATTATAAATTAGCAGTGCCCTACAGTAAGTTGTAAATATGTGCTACATATTGCTTCATTACGTTTGTGCGATTCCAACCGTTTTGAAACTAGTAATCGTCCACCCACCCTCGTCACTGTCGTACGTCTCGTCTGAACGGGCGCAGCACTCGCGTGGGCTGCGTAGGGGTCGTGGAAAAGTGTCACCCTTGAGGGGTTATCAGATCGGTCGCGGGACCGTAACCCCGTGTGTAATTAACGCTGTCAAACTTTGTTACCAACTCTACTATATTTAAGGCTGTACCCACTAAACATCCAAACGACCCTTTGTTAACTACCCGTTTCCCTGTCACCTAAAAGCAAACCTTATCGCCATACTTTAAACAAAAATTATTTGAATGTATTTTTAAACGCGGCCAATATTTAACGAAGTGATTGTGTTGTGTGCACTGCTGCGGTAATCGAGATTAAAAATACAGCTTGTTTTTCAATATTTTCAGCAGTTAATGCTTGTTTGAACAATTCGATTATTTCAGAACGCATGGTTTTGTACTGTACTGGGAATATTAAAAGTAGAACGATGCAATATTTGATAAATTCCCACGCTCCTGAACAAAGGCAAGCGGTTTGTTATCATGTCGCCTATACATTGTTTACCGCTGTTGCATTTACTGCCATCTTACATTATCGGATATGTACTCACACATTGGAGCGTTTTCTCACAATCTTCTCTTCTTTAATGTGCAAAATAATAGCTGTAATCTAAATCCTTGCAATTTATTTTGTTTTATCTTAATTCCACCAAGTGTTTAAGTGTATTCAGCGCTCATCAGCGTCAATCGTAGGTCGTCTCATTACTCTTGGTGAACAGCACATTACCTCCCGGCGATCACCGAGAGGTAACTAATGTAAATTTATACGCGGCCCGGCCGTAAGTTACGTCAATATCTCCATCGACCTACGTTTATCGGTCGCCTCGGAATCGCAAGCTTACGTGCGACGTTATAACTAGCTGGCTGCACAAGCTAAATGTGGCTTGAACTGTCAATGGCTGTCATTAACTTAATTAATTAGCAAAGGAGTAGGCATTAAAAGTTAATTTTAGCTTATCGCAGTCTAGTGAGAACAGTTACGCCTCGTTTAACAACAAAAAAAAAACGGTCTTAACGATTCTTTTGTTATTAACAATGAGAGACTAATGTTTACTTAAATGTTGAAAAGATTTTACAAAATAAAACCACAGTGTTCTGTTCCGCATGTCTGCGAAGTTTCCAAGAAAACGGTTTCCCTTTGAAATATATTTTTGATGAAGGTTTTTATATTCCTAAAAGTAGAACTTAAGACTTTCAGGGGTTTTCAACTTCAAGTGAAATCTGTCCAGACCTCAGTTTATACCGCAAATAGAAAAAAAATACCTACTCGATAGCAAATAGGCGGACTAGAGGCCGACCCCAACTGACAGAACGGTAGGAAAAGGTTTAGAATGGTAGAATACGTAGTAGACAACACGTACGTCATGGAGTGATAAATGTACCGTTTAAATGTCATGATTGTAAGTCGCGTATCAGCTCATTGTTGACTGTGCGCTGTATTGCGCCCGCCATCTATAGGCACTACTTTAATTAACCACCATGGCAGCTGACTCTAACGCGAACACGACTGTGAGTTCACTCCGGAACAGCCACAGAACCGACTCGTAAATTATTCACACCGTAGAGGAGTATGAATCTCGTAATTATTCACACAGTCGCACGGTGTGAGCATTGCGTGGCGGTGGCGTTAACTTGTCGTTTGGGTGTGCCTACTTAAGGCGCTAACAAGCGACTTTTGCAGATTTTAAACTGACAATCACGTCAAAATGTCCAGTGTAAATGATTTGAAAAAAATATATGTTAAACTAAAACATTCTCTTATCATTTAGTATGTGAATATTTTTGATTAAGTTCATATTAAATTGTTTAATTAAATCGTGATGTTGTGTCTGGTGCGGACAAAAAATTGATAATCACACAAAATCTACCAGGAATATTTAAACGAAAATTTTACTATCTTACAGACAATTTCATTATCTATCTTTTAGTATACGCCTTTTTTTTTTAAGTTAAAGAATTTTCTTTTATTTAATTTTTTCGGCTAAACGTTGAGAGTTTTGGACGCAGCGCATACGATTCTCTCGTCGCTCAAGGTCGCTGGCGTATATCGTCGCCTTAAGTAATATGGGTACAGAGTCGCTCAGAGCGCTCGCGATGTTTGTCTCCACTGTTAGCTCTGCTCCATATCATTCCAAACGGTTCAGTGTCGAAATCAGACCCAAATTTCTGATACTCTCGGTATTTCATTTTAACTTTGCCGTAAAATATCTCATAACGTTTTATTTGAAATATTTCCTGTAATTTTTCAGGGACAGGAAATTAATCTTAATTGGATTAGCCGAAGCGGCGTTACCATTTTTCATTTACGTTTTTTATTGAAATTGATAACTGATATCAATTTAATGTAATAAATCCCAATTTATTCATGTTTTAGAGCTAGGTATGTAGTTTATTGGAATAAGTTGGTTGTTATGAAACTCTGACCGTAGCTAAATACGGCTCACCTACGTCTGTAGGTTCATGAGTGTTATCGGCAGTCAACATCATTCGATGTTATGTGATTTGACACAAAAACATTTTTCCTCTTTTTTTTGCAACTTGATGTATCATGGTTTGTTTTTCTATTCTAAAAATACGTTGCCCCACACTCGGAATTTCTCCTATGTCGTGGGTGCGTTTACAAACATAAACTCGCATACACAAACAGCCAGACCCGGAACAACTATTTATAGTTCATACAAATATTTGTTCCGCGCGGGAATAGAACCCGCAACACGCAGCGCAGCAGTCAATCGCTTAACCGTTGCGCCAACTGTGTCGTCAAAGAGTCTGTAAGAGCTCCCGCAGATCACAGACTTTCTATCGACCGACAGTTTCGTCGGTTTCTTAAACAGTATAAATATGTAAGCAAGTGCGCATATTGTAACGATTCGGTATCGGTCAACAAAAAGGTCGATGGTCTAAACTATTGCCTTCAAACTGAACTCACTCACCACCTACCCGGCTGTTTGTTAGTCCAGTGTACGCACTAGCAGTCCAACCGGAACAAACTATCGGCCGATAGGAAGTCTGCAGTCTATGACTGGCAGAGTCTAACAGGTACCTTTTTTATAACCTCAGAAAGTACCGCTACACTCTACTCAATCGCGGTAACATTTCAGATTTTTAGCTTTTTCGAAAAATCCTTAAGTTTATCTGTCCGATACATCATATTATTTTTATTCATTAAAATTGTCTATTACATATATCAAACAACATTTAGAATGCGGACGAGTTTTTTGATGCCCTGTGAGCCGTCCATTGTACATAATATATATATATTTTTAAATTTACTTTTAAGCTTTATTTTATTTAGATTATAATGCAATAGCGGTAAGAGAAACACGAGAGAATTACTCTCAAACACTAACGCATTGTATAGAACTCAAGTTTCCGCTAAGTTACATACACAATAGTAGCTAGTTTGTTTGCGTTCTTGATCGTCATAAATATTTGTAACATCGAGTACGTTCTACAAGTTTCCACTGACCCAGACAAATGTTATTCATAGATTTCATTTGTAGGCGTAGTATATACTGGCGACCCCTCCGTGCTCATGACGTCATCGTGCCTACCGCCTAAAAGTTGGCAAGTTTTTAGCGAGCCGTCTCGCAAATTGATGCCTTTATCATGAGTTTGGGCTCAACAAGATTCAAACACATGGCCCGGTTTAAATTTCACTGAAACTTTACTTATTTGTATGAAAACATCCGCCGTCTCACATCGTCGGTATTGATTCTTCCTCAAAATACAACACTGCGGTGCGGGTCGATGCTTCACAAATAAAAATATAATCCATGCAGTTTATAATAGAGAAGTGCCGATGGCTGTGGACGCCAATAAAGTATATTTATTGTACGATAGTCACAGTTTCTGAGCGCGCCGTCAAATCAATGAACACTATAAAGGCCATTCGCAATTTTATAGAGGTTGGCAGATAAAATTACAATATTATTCACATCATATATTTTCCAGGCTTTTCAGCAGTAGCGAGAATGATTGCTGTTTTATTATCCTATTTACGTTTAACTCACGAAAAAGGACACCTTCAGATAAGATCCAAGATAAAACTTTGCTAAATAAAGCTTTACTTGCAAAGTTCTTTGTAAGTCAAAAGCTAATGCGTAGATTAAAAGCAAGCGCCGGCGCCCTGTGACGTTTCTTTGCAAGGAAAGAAAGAAAGTGTTGAACACAGAACAAAAGAGTGTTTGGAATGTAACAAGTTTCCTATCTAACAACATGCTTGCATTTTCTTCACTTCGTGCAATTTATGTCTAGACCTCAGTCTATACAAACATTTCCATTGACTAGTCCAACCAATGGCTACAAAATTCTATACACACTTGCAAATATGTATAGATAGAGAAGCTTGCGTACAATCGACGCGACGGTCAGAGTTAAAGTAATTGTTAAATGGCAGCTCGGTTTAAAGAATTTATTTCTCATAAGAACTTACAGTCCACTTATCCAGATACAAAAACTAAGTATGATAATACAATACAATCTAATTGCCTCCAGAGTATTAAACGTTATAGTGTACATACATATTTCTTAAGTTTATTTTTAAAAGTATTTATGTTATCGCATTCTTTTATGTCGTCCGGTAAACCATTGAACAGCTGTGCTGAAATTAGTGCGTGCGCTGATAACTTCTAGTTTGTTTATGTATCTATTTCTCAGATTATATGACATTGTTTTTGCAGCTAGCATTTGATTCTGTTTTATTTATCCTAAAGTGAAAATCCAGCGCAACTCGTTTTCCTCTCGCGTATACACAAAGAGTGGTGTGTGAACAAAAGCGCGGCTGTCTGTAACAAGTCTATTATTTAAACAGGAGGTGTCGAGTACCGCCACAGCGCGCGCCGCTGCTGTGTCGATGCATCGTGTGACGTGTATGACAGTTATGAGTACCTGGTACTATTCGTGTCAAGTGGGAACAAATAACTAGCAAATGTATCACTGTATCACAATGTATCAATGTACTACTCAATGTACCTATCTATAATTTGCTGTTCGTAATGTTTCTTCATGTTTTGTGTCGGTGCAAAATGATTGCCAATATTTCCAAAATATGTACGAAAGTAATATTTTTTCAATAATAATAGTAATATTATATGTAATAAAAACAACGTTTGTGTGTTTTGTGTTTGTTGTAGTGTATGTGTGTGTGTGTGTGTGTGTGTTGTGTTATTATTGAAGTTCGTTTTATCGAGATCTATACATTTTTGGATTTTATAAATGTTTCGTAAATATAAAAATGTAAAACCGCTTTGTTATAACATTCATGTTCTTGTTTTTAAATAAAATACTAACTTCTGCCCGCGACTTCATCTGCGTAGTCGTCAAATAGACCATAAAATAGTGAATCGGATGATTCATTTCGGAGATTGCCTTCTATACCCAAATTTGCAGATTACGAACACCTCTGTATAATATTAGTGTTGAAGACCATACGAGGATAAACGCTTTTTATTATAAAACTTTAACAAATGAGAGTCTCCCAGCCAGCACTATAATTTAAAGTCTTTTAACAATTCCTTTATTCAAGAGAATATCGTTGAATATTTGATGTGCACACGAAATAACTCATCTTCCACGAATTAAACATCGTTCGCCTCGTACAAGATTAATGACTTCAGTTTAATCACACAATACGAATGTAGGAGCCATGCCAATGACATTTAGAGCCGTCTTAATATTTAATGACGTCACGTGACACCAGGCCGAACTGAAATATCAATGTGCCTTGGAACTTTGTTCAACTGTGAATTATCTTGTAAATGATATTACAGTAATGAGTTACGGACCTCGCAAAGACTCCGTAACTACGTTTCATATAAATGGGTAAATATTTGATGCCAAGGTAGCGCTTTAATGACATCTCGTCGCGTATTCTTAAAGTAAATATGTAATTACTGAAGGATATGCAAGTAAACCCTCTTTGATCTCAATTATTCCGACATTAGCCTATATCTAATGCCTTAATTCGCTTATAAATTCATCCACTTAGCTTGAACACTCTCCTCGGCATACTGGTATGTAGCCAGGTTCATGTATTCATAGTAGACGTACACTACTAATTCCCGCCAGATTGCATTTTCCGCTCGACGGGCGCTACGTCGCGTCGGCTCGACGTCATTGTGCTACGCCGAGCTTATCCTACGATGCTACGGCGCTACGGATATACAGAAACTTCACGTCGTGTATCAACGTTGCACATGTATGCAATTACATGACATTACTGCAGACATGTAGAGGCTATTATAGTGTGTCCAATCTCAATTAAATGCGTCAGTGGAAGTTGTGTGCTACGCCGTAGCATTGCCGTAGCATCGTCTACAGACGGTGTAAGTCGAATGCTAGTGTAGGGTTTGTTTTGTATCATAGCTGTATTGCATTTATGCAGTTCCGCCGTATTAATACGTAGATACATGCTATTAAGGCACTGTATTTAGAAAGTGCTTAATTTCAAGCTCATAAAATCCCATTCAGATATGAAACAATAACTTTCGCCTCTGTTTCTTTACTTTTCACAAACTCTAGTATCACGAAACTTAAAACAAATAACAGAAGTCTTATTTTAGTTGGTTTTCAAAAGAATATGATTAATGTTCAAAGTTTCTTAGCGCCTGCTACAAATGTTTGAGTTTTTCATTGCAAAAACTTGTTCTATTGTTGAGCTATCTATCTATATGTTTGTGTGAGCTTAGATGTTTGGGTTTAAAAGGTGGTTTTATCTCGTCGGCGGGTTATTAATTGTCGCTTTGTTTGTTGTTGAACCGCAGGCGAAGAGGCCGCAGCCTGGAGTAGTTAGCGACGCGCAAGTTTTAATTCTATACAATAAGGGCTTGTTTAGACTTGGCGTTCGCCAACGGAGGCAGCGAATAACATGGTTTTATTAGTTTAATTCATGATTTTATCAAATATTAAAATTTGTGTCGGTCAGCGGGATTACTTGTCATTTAATATAATGTCAAATAATCCCGCTGACAGGGTAGGTGGGTACTGGGACGGAAGTATTCAGTAGCACCTATTACTTAAATAATGGTTGGCCATTCAGCAACGATAATGAAACCATTTTTGTAAAACGATTTTCTAAAGACTTTAAAATCAGTGACCCTAAAACTGTATGAATACATAAATCATCATCATCTTCCTGCCTTTAACCCCTGTTGTACTACGGTTGGCGCAACACATTTTCTTGTTCATATAAGTATCGTAGGAAAATTAAAAATGTTTTTTCAAAAAAAAGAAAATGCTTTCAAGAACTAAAAAGTGATAAATAACTTTAGCACAAAACACACATTACTTTACTTTCGGAAGTCCGTGGCGGTGGCTTTGTGTTTGTTGTTTTGTATTGCCACCGACTTCCGAAAGTAAAGTAATGTGTGATTTGTGCTAAAGTTATTTATAACTTTTTAGTTTTTGTAGGTGGTTTACTTTTTTTTGATTTTTTTTTTTATTTTTTGCTTTGTTGCCAAAACATCCAAGTCTATTAAGAAACGGCGACACACTTAAAAGAGATTGAAAAACCCCTTTCGATCCAAAAAAGAATTTTGCAAATCCGTTTGTTTATATATGATAGAGTTATGCCCGACCATACATAAAAAAAAACATTCCAATTGATAACCTCCTCCTTTTTGAAGTCGGTTAAAAATAGCAAACAATTCGTAAAGTTTATGTCGTTATCTTAATCTGTTTAACCTTGGCCCACTTTTTTCTGGTGAGGTATTGGTTTGTCGAGGGCAGCAGTCGCCTAGGTGTGCGAGTGCGGGGGGGGGGGGGTGTACCACCCGCGGCGTTCACAAACAGTGCATTTATAACTACACGCTAGTAAGATCTGCAGCGGTATTGTATGCAATTTCATAGCTCTGGCCTGGTACCCATGGAATGCAATGATGACTTTCCATTTCAAATGATGACAAAATATGGATGGTTGAATACTTAATTAAATATATTCTTGTTTAGGTATACATTTACGTCCCTACAATACCTACGACATTTTATACAGGAAAGTACCTAGAAAGTATCTATTGCCGAAATGCTGTCATCACAATTCAACCAAAACGTTTCTAACGTTAAAAATAAAAAAAAACTGTTTCTTACAAATTGCTGCGTATTTTATACGCAGCAATTTGTAAAAAACAGTTTTTTTTTTTTTTTTTAGATACTTATGAATTGTATTATTGATGGGGATATGATTGTAGTAGCTCCATAAGGATAAGAGCAATAATAACAATACTCCCCCGGGCTATAAGCGTAGATTAGACAATCAAATCCCACGTCACTAGCGGTAAATAACGGCAACCATAGCGTTACTTGGTCGATGCATTGCACTATCTTTCATCTCTCAATCATCAGCTACCGAATATCTGAGACGGCAATAGTAACACAAAATTAGTAGGAGAATTTGCTACCTATTGTAAAAATTGCAATAAATTACTCATTTAATTTTGTCATGAACACGAAGTAAGTATAACAGATCATGAACTAGAATCAAATGTGAACTTAAACAACGACTGTCGACTGGCGAAAAATGTTGAAGGTCAAACCTTCGTTGCTTATGCACCTATGCGGTATCATCGACAATCGAGAGATTAAAACCTCTTCAGATTGACTCCTTTATTTAATACAACATCATTGAAAATCGTCATTATGAACACTATGACACTATTGAACAAAGCTGTTATCATTTTGAATTAGTCACTGTGTTATTAGTTTTGGTACAGTACGATTCAAACTTTGAACACGAGTCGAGTGACTGCGCAGTAACAATTTCGCATGTCACTGCGCAGCCAACAACACACTTCACAACCGCCATTAACTTTGAATCGAACTGTAGTGACTGTGTGTTATGTAAAAATGTCCAAACTGTTCAACATCAGCCGGTGCTTTGCACCACACCCGAAATGTCCACTAACCATTTATGTGGCTTTGAACAAACTTACGTTGTAGCCGTACGCAAACTTGACTCGCTATTTTTATTCGAGCCTTCCCCCGACCTCAGCTGAACTTGCACGAACAGCATGCGCACTTTTATTATATTAGTTTCAGTTTAAACGTGCAATAGCCATTGTAGAATATTTGCAATACTTTGAGAAAGGCTCGATCGATTGTAACAGCCCTCGTTGCGGTAAGTGGTCGATATAAAACATTCGCCACTAAGCCATTCAGTCGTTAGAAGAAAGTCACCGGAGACCTTTAATGTGCTTTGTTTTTCCATTTAGTAAAGAAAATTGCCTTGGAATTCTCTCAGCGAACGATAAAGTAAAAGTATCTACGACGCTTTTCATCTACGAGTTTTTCCAAATGGCTCACGGGAGGTAAAGCTTTTACCCGTTTTACATTTTTCAATTACATCTTCGGGAAGTATCTGAATAATTTACCAAAATGTTATTCTCCATAACATATTAGCTGGCGTTTACCATCTGAGGTCCTTTGTCCTCTTTTTACGGCAATCCCTCAATTTGTAGATTAGAAACAAACATATAACGAGCATAAAAAAGTAAGTACACGGGTAAGTATGTACTTACTTTGCTAATGGTAATGTTGTGTTTGGTTTGAATTGATTGGTGTACGTATGTCAAAAGTAAGAAATAAAACCTAAACAAATATACAGGTATTGCAAAATGTTCTTCTTAGCACAATATTTTTTTCTTTTCCACCGCTCATAATTTAAACACACATTTAGGTAATTCTGCTTTTATTATTTAAAAAAATATATGGTTTTTTAAATGGATCCGTAAATATAATAAATTCGTGTCATCTTCGACACTGCAAAAATAAGTACCAACGTTATTCCAATCTAAGAATATACGGAAGGTTACCAGGTAAAACTGAAGTTGAACGTTTTATGGGAACCGTATAAAGACACACCAAACGGTACCATTCCTCGCGTTGCAATATATGAATAAATATTACAATTCAAAATCCCTCTATTCACACATACATAAGTCAAATGGTTCTGTTCTGTTCCCAATTCCCTGACGAAATTGGATGCGTTTTGACATTAAAAAAAATAAAATACTGAATATGAAAATTTCGTAGAGCCAATTTCCACATACAGAGCCCATGTTTATTTGATTCGTTCTCTGCGACAGCACTAGATCGCTGACCGCGTCCATTATGTTTTTATTGTGAATTCACACAGCGGACATAAAACTACCCAGTTTGCTAATTAGTCGAGACAATTGAGTTGTCGAGCATAAAAACACGAATTGGAAATATTGGTGAATTCACTTGCATATTTTGGCGTGGCTCGACTATTTTTGGACTTGTATCAATGTATGACCAATTTAAACAGACTTATAGATCCCGTCATTATCATGCCAACTTTTAGACGCCCACTGCTGGGCATAGGTCTCCTCTAAAGGGGGGTTCAGTCGTCGCCATCCTGGCCGATGCATGTTGGCGATCGCAGTAGGTGTTATGGTTAATCAGAAGGTCGCTGCTGCCCATCCTCTGGTCAATATCCCTCTGTCGCCTTACGACACCCACGGGTAGAAATATAGTGGTGCTATTCGCGGCTGGCTCCACAAGGCGGATAGATCGCGTATCTGTCGCAATAAATAAATAACGAAAGAATTCTGTCTTTTACTACGTCCTGCGAAAGGTTTAGAACACAATACCTACTATACACACATGATGTCATTATAAACTAGTGTACAGCAATGACAAATCGTAGTTACGTGTATGCCTTTAGGTAGCCATTTTGATCTCCAGATGGTTGATAAATAAGCTATCTTTTACCTGGCGTGATTAATCCCGGCTTTTGCCAGCCTCCGGCTTCCGGATTAACGTTCCCTCCTTTGTCCGGTATTTTCTTCCGCTCGCGTCCTTCCTTACTATCCCTCGATATGTTCCGTTAAGGTTGACTAGCTTCAGGTTAGCGTTCATTTATCAATAGAGAAACTCAACCTTAGATTGTATTACAAAGAATTTTATGGTAGAAGTATTGTTCAGTACTTCTTAAATAAATACTAAGAAACTACTGCAGAATTATGCCCCCTTTACAATATGTCAAATGGTGATTAGTAGTCAGTAATTGTGTCCTTGACTACCTTGCGCGTGGTGTCTTTGTTTTCCATCATATATTTAAAATAATCGATGACGGATACTTATGGTTTAACACAACCCGTTCGTATTAGGCACGCAGTACTGTAGGTATTACAAAAAACCAAATAAACCTTGGTTTAAACCTGGACTATCAAGTCCAGGCTTATCTGCAAAACCATGGACTAAATTTGTTCGTATTACAAAACTTAAATAAACCATGGTCTTCTTTGTACCGTCATTTGAGCTATAGTTTAAATAACAACCACAGATTAATACAAATATCATTCGTTCACCATGACATCATTCTATTGCAACGTTCCATATGCCCAGAAAAGAAAAAGTTTTGATAATACTAATGAATAGATGATGTTTAGGAGTGTTAAAAATATTAAGACCTGGTTATTTTGCATGGATATAAACAGTATTTAGTCATTTCGTTGATTGCAGTTTTGTTTAGGTTTAAGCACATTGCATAATGTCGTACTAATTTCTAAAAATACAACAGTACTTATAACGAAACGTAACATTCTCGCGCGATATATTATAGTATATCTTAAATTCTCTTCATTAATATTTGATTGTATTTTTTAAATAACTCTCGAGCATCTCTAGTTAAATCTTCGCTCATTAGATCCACTATTTTCATTGCATAACGTTTATTATACCTATACTTTTACCTGAAATCTTCATCGGATAATTCCACGAAGGGATTGACTCGAATACAATTTTTGTTGTGTCGGCATGGCATTTCCAACCACTCAGGGGTTTCAATATCCTCAATATCAATTAAATCGACCATGTTAATATCCATTTTCGAGTTAAAACAACACAACACGATGAAAAAGATGATATGACCTAAAAGAGAAACTGACAGATCCGGTTTAAACCATCGAAAAACTAGGGGTCGTCGTGGTTTAGTTTTAGACCATGGTTTAGTCTATGGTTTATCGAAAAACCACGTTTTGTAATACCATTTTTGTTTAGACCGTGGTTTAGAAGACGTTTAAACTAGGTTTTTTAGTTAAACCGCTTTTTGTAATAAGACTGATGTAGCCTGGGCGGGAAACAACGTCGAGCCGTTTTTACGTGATGGATGACGTCACGGTCTGATGCCAGATAAATAACGTATGAGCTGAATTGAGAGAGGCTGTAGCTGTACGCTGGCACGGCTGAAACACCGATTTGTTTCGCATCGACGCACAACTGTTCATATTAACTGTGCGCTGATGTTGACTGATGGGCTGTGTGTACAGCAACAAAAATAGATTAACACTATTACTTTTTCATATCCTTTAAAAAAACACAAAAACAAATACGATGTAAGTAATATTTTACAGTATTTCAGGACAGGATTTTTTTTTTTCTATCCTGTCCGTATTTCCTCCTGCTTAAGAATTATGATTTAAGTTCTGAAGTGTTAACAGACTTTCGTTGCTGATCGTACCTGATTAGGATAACGTACTTAGGTGCTTTACATTTGGATTGGCCATATTTGTAACATATATGATCATAGAATAAAGAGTCTAAAGTTCATTGGTACTTGAAACCCTTTATTCTAAGCTTAAATTGTACTAGCGACCCGCCCCGGCTTCGCACGGGTGCAATGTAGATCAAACTATACGTATAAACCTTTCCTCTTGAATCACTATCTATTGATGAAAACTGCATTAAAATCTATTGCGTACGTAGTTAAAAGATCTAAACGGCGGGAGCAACATTGCTTTATCTTTATATATATATGGCCTTTGTATATCGGCCCGGCAGACGTTGTCCTTAAAGTAAACCGTTAATTTAAGGGCTAGTTTTATGCAAAGACTAGCACTTTCCCCGCGACTTCGTCCGCGTGAATTTTGTCAAGGACCCCTAATTTTTTAATAATACATTATAGCCTATGTTACTCAGCGATAATGTAGCTTTAGATTGGTAAAAGAATTTTTGAAATCGGACCAGTAGTTTTTGAGTTTATTCGTTACATACAAAAATACAAATCTTTCCTCTTTATAATATTAGTATAGATTATTATAGTATCGTATATACTCATATCTAATACCATTAATTCATATATATATATATGTAGGATCGTCAGATGCGATCGAGGAGGAGTGCCGAGCGGTATAGTACATCGTCAGGACTATAGGCGTTCCCATTATCCTATTAGGGATAAACAAGACCTGTAAAAACAATTACACACTATTAGTACAGTAAACACAATACAAATGGTAATCAGTAACAGGAATAAAGTAAGTTAAAGGTACAGCAACAATACAGTTAATCGAACAGACCATTAAGGTCCCACAGTTCGTACAGTGGCCAAGCCACCCAATGATAAACGAACAAACCCTTAAGGTTTACAGTTCGTACAGCAGCCTAAGCCACCCAATGATAAACGAACAAACCCTTAAGGTTCATAGTTCGTACAGCAGCCTAAGCCACCCAATGATAAACGAACAAACCCTTAAGGTTCATAGTTCGTACAGTAGCATAAGCCACCCAATGATAAACGAACAAACCCTTAAGGTTCATAGTTCGTACAGTAGCATAAGCCACCCAATGATAAACGAACAAACCGTTAAGGTTCATAGTTCGTACAGTAGCATAAGCCACCCAAATACAAAGTGTATCGCTCGCTAGCAGCAAGCCTATACAGCTATGTGAATATACAGCAGCGCTGTACCAGGTAAACCGACTATTGTCGGGAGCAGGAACTCTTTACTGAGTCGAATCCGAGGATCGACTGCCATACTTACGGAGTGCACGCTCTTTTATAAGGCGATGCCCCCCACCTTGCAACCTCTCCATACAAGTCTGCCCATGCGCACGGAAGTGCGTCACGCGTTTACTTGATACAAAACACTAAAATGTGCTGAATCTAATAAGATCTGTAATCAAATAACACAATAATAATTGTCATGAATAAACAATAGTGATTTCATAAAGTAATTCGTTTTACATTCAAAGTAACGTGTCAACAATTGTTTTGAATAAAACCATCGATAACAATTATCGAAATAAAGTAACCACAAATCAGTGTGCACACACAATTAATCATGTTTCGAATTAATAGACAATAATTGATAGTAAAATCACATAAATTAACAATAAGAAACACAAATCATAACAAATTTAGTTAACACCCACAATGTGATTAATAAACTGTCTCCGACACGGCCAGACTGACATTCTACACGTCCTCGTGTAGTTATAAAGTTCTTGGTAAATATCGATCGGCCTTTCTGACAAAAAGCTTTAATTAGCAAAAGGTATGTTGCAAAGAAAAATCCTGAATTAGTCCTGAAGTAAAATCATTAGCAAAATTTGCATCATAACCAGTCAAAATAACCATACTGTTACAGACAATACATAGCTCAATAAATCAGCCGAAATCACACCATGGGATTCTACAAATAACTTGAAGTTGAATAGACAACCCGCATAGGCGTCAACATAGACAACCCGCATAAGCGTCAAGTTCAACATTCAAATCCAGGAGTCAACATAGACATCCGAATAAAAGTAGAGACATAGTCTCCCAGCCGAATTCACACCATGGGAATCGACAAGTAGCTTGAAGTCGAATAGACAACCAACATAGGCGTCAAGTTCAACAAACAAACCCAGGAGTCAACATAGACATCCAAATAAAAGTAGAGACATAGTCTCCCAGCCGAATTCACACCATGGGAATCGACAAGTAGCTTGAAGTCGAATAGACAACCAACATAGGCGTCAAGTTCAACAAACAAACCCAGGAGTCAACATAGACATCCAAACAAAAGTAGAGACATAGTCTCCCAGCCGAATTCACACCATGGGAATCGACAAGTAGTTTGTAGCTGAATAGACAACCAACATAGGCGTCAAGTTCAACAAACAAACCCAGGAGTCAACATAGACATCCAAACAAGAGTCAACATAGACATCTTGTCAATTAAGCTATGGTATGTCAGCAGCAGATGATTATTATCAGTGTCAACATTGACATCGTTAAAATTGAATGGACATTCAGGCATTTTTCATACATGATCAAGACTAAATTTTACTGGCACTCAAAGACTTCAACCAATATCATGTTGGATCTGCAAGAAGTACGAAGTTTCCAACGAAGTCTCCAACTTTAACCTTCGGCACCCAGGGCTGCTTGTTTTCTTGCACGGGACCGATTTACTTCTATCTCCACACTGTCAACAGCTGAAACAATTGTTAAACTATTAAACAGTTGTATTATCAAAGGAATACTGCATTGGTCAATAACATTAACTCTTGTAATGATAGCACTATTTTTTCGGTCATATTAACTGCAAAAAATGAAATTTAATATCTCACAGTATACTATGATTGACCCAGTATCACATGAAAGCTCTAAATCCTAGCAACCAACTATTTCTACTTCACTTAGAATTTGTTCGGTACATATTATCCCCTCAAAGTAAAAACAATAATTTCAATTAAACTATCTACAGGCACTGTTGTATTGTCCAAGAGTCAGTTAACCATAGTTCATCACAATTATTAACCGTACAAGAATATGTTTGTCGGTCCACTTTTCAGCAAATGTCTCAGCATTGTGAGAATATTCCCAATGATTAAAAAATAACAATAAACCATAACCCTCAAAATTAACTGTTTTTTATTACTAAATCACGCCACGCGCTGTTACGGTCGTCTTGCATCTTCACACGTCCTTGGGTGAATAGTTTATCGCATCATCTGTAAACAATCAGAAAAGAGCTCAAGTAAACAGCTTAACGTTCGGTCATTCTGATCAATTTAAATCAAACACTACAGACCTGGTAACACAAAACAAGTTTAGTATCTTACCACACATGTAATTACCTTATTACCACACATGTCATGTCATCACCTTATTACCACACATGTCATGTCATTACCTTATTACCACACATGTCATGTCATCACCTTATTACCACACATGTCATGTCATTACCTTATTACCACACATGTCATGTCATTACCTTATTACCACACATGTCATGTCATTACCTTATTACCTCACAACACATGTCATTACCTTATTACCTCACAACACATGTCATTACCTTATTACCTCACAACACATGTCATTACCTTACCTCACAACACATGTCATTACCTTACCTCACAACACATGTCATTACCTTACCCCACAACACATGTCATTACCTTACCTCACAACACATGTCATTACCTTACCTCACAGCACATGTCATTACCTTACCACAGAACACATGTAATTACCTTACCACAGAACACATGTCATTACCTTACCTCACAACACATGTAATTACCTTACCACAGAACACATGTAATTACCTTACCACAGAACACAGGTCAACAATCAGGGGGTACACAGTTACTTTTCAGATAATTTAATCTCTCATGGCATAATAATTATGATACTATGATTTGAATAAGCATTCAGTATTACATGAAACTTCACTTTATATTGACCATACAAGTAAGTTTGCCACACATGTATCAGTAATGAAAGTAGGTACATTCAAACCCAGAGTTATAACAAAATGGAAGCGTCTCACCAGATAGTTGTAGAACATCAGTGGTGGGTACATCACACTTATCTTATCACGGACTTCAACTTATCACGGATGATTAGTTGCTCGAAAACTGACTCACAGTATCTTCACTCGAACCTCCCGGCTGTTCTCCGGTAGTCACTAAAGTGACATACTATTGTACCTGGTTTGAACCTAAGAGGGTTGAGAAGAATCGTGTAGGTCAGAGGAAAATGAGACTTTCTTAAGCATGGGCCAGTATAGTACAAACAGCAATTTGTTTGACACTTAGGTAGGTTAATAAGGGTAGCGGTAACTGTTGAAGTATGTAAAATCAAACAATTAAATTAATGTGGGTAGGTGATTTATGAATGCCATTAAAACAGCCTTAGCTCTGCGCTAGGTAATCCCAAGAGAGGAAGCTGTCATAACAAGAGTGGCAAAGACATACGATAATTAGGGAACCCATGCGGAATCATTAAGAGGCTATCCCACTTCTGATGTAGGATCGTCAGATGCGATCGAGGAGGAGTGCCGAGCGGTATAGTACATCGTCAGGACTATAGGCGTTCCCATTATCCTATTAGGGATAAACAAGACCTGTAAAAACAATTACACACTATTAGTACAGTAAACACAATACAAATGGTAATCAGTAACAGGAATAAAGTAAGTTAAAGGTACAGCAACAATACAGTTAATCGAACAGACCATTAAGGTCCCACAGTTCGTACAGTGGCCAAGCCACCCAATGATAAACGAACAAACCCTTAAGGTTTACAGTTCGTACAGCAGCCTAAGCCACCCAATGATAAACGAACAAACCCTTAAGGTTCATAGTTCGTACAGCAGCCTAAGCCACCCAATGATAAACGAACAAACCCTTAAGGTTCATAGTTCGTACAGTAGCATAAGCCACCCAATGATAAACGAACAAACCCTTAAGGTTCATAGTTCGTACAGTAGCATAAGCCACCCAAATACAAAGTGTATCGCTCGCTAGCAGCAAGCCTATACAGCTATGTGAATATACAGCAGCGCTGTACCAGGTAAACCGACAGTATTGTCGGGAGCAGGAACTCTTTACTGAGTCGAATCCGAGGATCGACTGCCATACTTACGGAGTGCACGCTCTTTTATAAGGCGATGCCCCCCACCTTGCAACCTCTCCATACAAGTCTGCCCATGCGCACGGAAGTGCGTCACGCGTTTACTTGATACAAAACACTAAAATGTGCTGAATCTAATAAGATCTGTAATCAAATAACACAATAATAATTGTCATGAATAAACAATAGTGATTTCATAAAGTAATTCGTTTTACATTCAAAGTAACGTGTCAACAATTGTTTTGAATAAAACCATCGATAACAATTATCGAAATAAAGTAACCACAAATCAGTGTACACACACAATTAATCATGTTTCGAATTAATAGACAATAATTGATAGTAAAATCACATAAATTAACAATAAGAAACACAAATCATAACAAATTTAGTTAACACCCACAATGTGATTAATAAACTGTCTCCGACATATATATATAATCTGCATCTGAAACGGCTCCAATAATTTTCATGAAATTTAGTATGCAGGGGGTTTCGGGGGCCATAAATCGATCTAGCTAGGTTTCATTTAAACAAAAACACGATTTACAAAAAAAAAAATACCGGGAAAGGCTCGATCGCCCAGATAGGTACTCGCATATATACTAAAATACTTTAGACGTTTTGTTTCAGACTCAAGTATTTTAATACTCTGCCGCGTGTGTCAAAGTCAAAGTCAAATCATTTATTTCAATTAGACCATTATAAGGCACTTTTGAACGTCAAATGTTAAAAAAAAAATGATTCTAGGTGCCCATTCCAAAAGGTAGTTTTGAATGGAGAAGAATGGGCAAGAAACTCCATACTTACTCTTTTAAAAACGATGTTAACAATATTTGCATTTACAGGAATTATATAATTATACGTGAATACGATGTACCTTGCATAAAAACACTAGGTATTTGAAAGTGTGTACAAAGTATCACAGATTAAGGACAGACAGACTAAGTTATATGTACATAGATACAAAGTGTTCACATATTATTACAAATGTTGAAACAGTAGACGACCACTCCTTATATTAACAAACAATGAATCAGTATGTGAGCCTGAGCAGTGTATAAAAAAGAGTCAAATATATATATATGTATATATATGTCAAAGTCAAAGTCAAATCATTTATTTCAATTAGACTATTAAAAGGCACTTTTGAACGTCATATTGTGTGTATTGTATGTGTATGTGTATGTGTTATATTTATATGTGTTGCGTCTTATAATGTTATTCAGACATCTGATGTTTTGAATTTTAAGCCAAAACCTAATATATCAATGCCCATACCACGTCCAAAACGTTAACTAGATGTGTAGGCAGTACTGCAAAAAGGATTTTTAAAATTTTAAAATGTCTTTTAAATTGAATGGTGCCTTAATTGATCCGAACTCTTCAAGTAGCGCATTTATGCCCGCCCTCTGTAACTTCATCAATATTTCATTAGGGAGCCAATAACCTGCGTCGTGCTCGTATTTTTTTACTCTTTTCTCTTCTTCCCTAGCATTCTCTTTGATAAAAGCTGTGGCTTTGCACCCTACTCGTTATTAAACTCCATTTTAATTTACTTAAGACATTTTCTCTTTACTTTAAGAATAGATTAGGGAGTCCTGTGTCGGTATTTTAAAACTGTCTTCGTCTCGGGTGTACTTTAAGTATTCATTTTAAGCGTAAGACTGAATACTTAATTTTCTTATATTAAAAGTTTTCAGCAGATTTAATAGAGAGTTTACATTAAATTAGTTATCTGTATTTAACGAGGTATGTCGACTTAGAATTAGGGCTTTCATCCCGGGAATCTGGGTCTCGAACATTTCGAGTCTCGACGATTTTTTGGTATTTTCGATACTCGAGACTCATATTTTGAATATCGGGAATAACGAGACTTTTGAGAGTTCAAGTTCTTACAGTACTTCTCAGTTTTTTGAAAGGAAGCCGGATACAATAACCTTTCAAACGATTAGCAACGAAGTAGATAATTACAGTGTCTTTAAAATAATTGTGTGAAAGCTGAAATATGTAAATCCACAACTGTTGCACATGGACAACCTTGCATGTGCACTCTTTGAAAATCGGGAAAATAGACGTAAATATCTAAACCTGTCTATCCCTCACTAGCGTAGAAGCAGAGATATCTTACTAGCGCGGGCTATATTTGTAATAAAAGCAGTTCCTCTATGTCTTCATTAAACGCCCTTTGAATCTCACGTGCTCACTCTAAAAATAAAAAATAATCAATTTTTATTATTATTTGTGTTTGTTACTGTATGTTTAAAGAAGTACCTACCTGATTTAAATATCTTGTTGGACTAATTAAATGACTAGACAATAAATATTTAGCCTACTTTCAAATGGTCGCGAAAGTCTCGTTTTTCCTAATTTCGAGACCGCATCGAGTCTCGTTATTTTTTCCCGGGACTCAGAAGTACGAGACTGAAAGCTCTATTTAGAATCCGTAGAATCACTCAATTGTTTAAAATTAAATCCCTGCAAGTAGATACTTGTTACTTGTAGATACTTAACATTTTCTAAAAAAATCCTAAAAAATATGAAATGTAGCGTGTGGCTCACGACAGAGCGATCAAGAGAGTGACGCGGCAAGCCGTGACACGTAATAAATTGAACAAGCCTGCAAATGACGTTTATGTGGCCCTATTTACATCCTCCTGTGTATAAAGGTCAGAGCTCGGCGAAATCCTGACAAATGCCCATGGGATGATTGCAGATCTTTCGGAAAGGGTAAACGAATGAATAGAACGGCAAATGGTGGAAGTGGTCACGTTCCGCCGACGAGACCACCACTAAACTGTTTATGTGGCCCTAGTACTCAAATTCTGAAAGCCGTAATAGAATGATTTGTATATATACTACGGGTACTTGATACGTTATGTTAACTTGTTGTAAAGAATAACACTGGCAGGTTTTTAGTGCGGCCGCTAATCTGCCCTAATTTCTGTATTACAATTTATTTCTTATTTATTTATTTACATACACAATGAACCTGCGCTAGCTCCTAAAGTATACATGACATAGCGCCAAGGAATAAAATGATCTGCACAAATATAATTTAGCTAGCTCACGTGTTTTATTTGGTTGAGTTATCTTACTGCATAAGTGAATAGGCTTTCTTTCGAGGGTAAGCACCTTTTTTTGGACATTTATGTCAGTGACCATTGAACTGTCGAACTATAATAATTTTCTTGGAATATTTGAATCAATATTCAATAAACCTATTAAATACTATTTTAAGCCATATGGGCTTTGTTGGCTGTCTCTGAGGGAGGCCGTTCAGCAGTTGACGGCAATAGGCTGGTAATGGGCTTTTTATGTTTATCTTGGGCATCACTTTCATTGGTGAAGGAAAACATTGTGAGAAAACCTGGTCTTATACGTAATAAAAGCTGCCTTGGTTATGTAGTACGGGCGGGACCTTAAATATTATAATCTTGTGGAATTTTCTTCTCAGTAATAAAGTTAATAATTAAAATCGTAGGTACCTATATAATTTTTTTTCAAGCATTCCTTTCAAACAACTACAAGAAACTTAAAATGGAATAAAGCACTTTAATCTGAAAGTTCTTAGCTGTAGACCGTATTATTCTTTTGAGAAAAAGTGAGAGGAATTGTATTCTGCGCGTTGGTAATAGAGGTGATTTTGGTTTGTCCCGGGGTACTGTTTAACAAGCGATCTTGAGGCCACGGCGATTGCACTCGACGTCAGACCGGCTGCTCGTCTCCCAGTTACATGGGTACACCGGGAGCCATTTAGTTAAATGAATATTTCTGCGCATAATGCGCTTATGATTGTCTCACTAGACCTAGCTTTTGATGACCGTCCGCTCGTGTGTTTGGCAACACTCCAAATTATTTTCCGAACCACTAAACCGACTATCACGTCACTGGGTGAGAAAATCTTCATCTACCCAAACAGCTATTCCTGAAACAAAAATGTTGTATGGCAGTGGTTAAATATAATACAATTGTTATTAGTTAACGTAAAACGGAACCACAAACCAAGAGCGAGATTGTTTTACTCTGTGTTAGTTAAAAAGTTATGACTCGGTTGAGACAATTTCACCGCGCACTAACTACGGCGAAGTTGTTTAGAGCTTGAGACGAAGAAAGATTATCTTGCTGTGCGGGTTTTGTAAGTTCCGATGAAATGAGATGCTATATTAAGAAGTTCTTCGTACTCCACAACAATGTGGGAGTAACTACATTCATTTAGATAAAGTGTATCATTTTGAAAGATTATTAAATTTTGGTCCTAATTATTGAGAAAATTTGTTCATTGTCAGCGACGCCTAGAGGTCAGCTCCTTCGCTGAAATGGCAATGGACTTTTAAAGAACTATAATATCGCTATAGCCACCAAGGTTCCCAGTTGTATATGAAGTCTTAGTACTTTCAATAAGAGCACATGCACGTAGTCCACTTCTGTGCTCGTATTTAGACACAGACCTGTATGTTGACGTGCATATGTGTGTACATATGCCATATCTATGCACTCAGAACAGCATTCGATGGCCACCATGGAGCGATTTTAATCAGTCACACACGTATGGTTTCGCTTCAGTTAACAAACCGCTAACCATCTCGGACTGTCAAAGCAACCTGTTTGGAACTCACTGCGATTTGTATGATACGACCACTAAATAACAATTAACTGATTAAGGTTCACACGGTATGATTCGCCATGAGGTGGCTGTTAGCTGCAAACTGAAACAAATGAACATGGTTTTGTACTTTGTCCATTACTGTTTTAGTTCGAAACGATGGATGGTCCTCAACAAAGAACAAATTATAACTGTCCCCAACTAGCTAAAAATACAAACAATTCGGCAGTGAGTTGCGATTCTGCCAATCACAAAACTGATGTCACTTCTGCTGTGGCCGTCGATTGTGTTAGTGTAGAACTTCTGTCTGTGCAAAATGTCAATATGTGTTGGTCCAATGGAGCTACTGCGGCGAAGGCAACGCCTTAGGTAATGATGTTTCTACCACCCCATCGCACACGACGTTATGCCATAAAGATTTATTCCATGTTTGTTATCGTCGCTCAGCGTTTCGATTACTTCGAAACATAAATATAACTTTGAGGAGTTTGCGTTATGGAAAACCAGAATACTCAATGCAATAACTTAGGTTTGCTACTTGTAAAATATAAGCTTCGAAAACATTTAAACAACTTATACTAACTTAACTGAATTAAATTTTCAACTTCAAATTGGACTCTGCCATTTATTTACCTTAATGGTTAGGATTTGGCTTGAAAGTCAAATCCATTACGGCAGAACTTATGTTCAATATTGCTTAAACACATTCAGCAAATCTAAAATGAAGTGTGATGAAGCGACTTAAGCCTGCCCTATCAGCCGCTCGTTCAATTACGCAAGTTATTGCCGGCGCTAATTCTAACGTAAACATTTAACGTAATATGATAAACAAACAAGCTCGTATCATAAGTTTCATATATCGTCGAGGAGGCTTCCATGTTTACTTACGAGAAAAGTAAAACATTAATATTTCTGACAACGCGCCACAGAAAAGTTCGGAAAATATTGTAACAACAGACTTGCTTTTCAGTCAATCATTTTAGCAGTAATAGTAGCTATACATACAAGCTGCAGAATATCCCGATTTCTTTGTCAGATATAAAACATAATAGTGATTTCATTTCATGGAACATGTTATGAAAAACATATTTCCATGAAGCAGCGAAGTGGAACTGAAACCATTCGCCGCAGTTGTTTGAGAACATTAGTGTGTAGCGAGTTTGGCGTAAATTCCCCCCGAGCCGCTCAACGCTTGTTGCTTTTTATCAAACAAGCAAAGGGCTTATTGCCGCGCCACTTGCACTCCCGCCCATCGAAAATATACGAATGAACTTCACGATATACCTACTCACGGTTTGATACTTTTCAAGGCCTCATAAATCTGTGAGTTTCTCATCGAATGTTGATTTTGAAAGTCGTTAGATATTATAGAAATTTATTTCAGAAATAAGTAATCCAAGAAAGTGGTGTTCGCTAACAGATAAATTAAATAAATGAACTAGTATTGTGGTGTGTTTCGGTACAGGTCGACAGAGCGGTATTAGTTTTCGACCGTGCGGAGATCGATAACAATTGATGTGTTAATTTACTTAAGGCTTAATCTCCGCTGAGGGTAAGTGGGTACATAAACATAAATCCATTGTATCGGTTAACCGAAGCCTCGGTTATGAAATTCACTATTGTGTTAAAATTAACAATGTTTATCTTCTAATTAACTAATACACATGATATTGTTTGTTTAGACAATGGTTTAGTTTTCGCCAGAACGCATTTCATTGTATGGAATATTGGAAAATCTTTAGAGCTTGATATATATGTATAGTAATAGTAACTAACTGTGGAGATAAAACGCGAGTATATGACCTACATAATTATCAGTAAAAATAATGTTGACGTAACGAAAAATGTAATTTATACTGCTAATGGCCAAATACTCAAATGCTACTCAATTTAAGATGCCGTTAAGTCTCACACCGCCACTTTGACATAAAGTGATAGAGGCAACACGAGACTTCACGGAATCTTAAAAATACTTTTTAACAAAAAAGACAACCACCTCCAAAAAGAAAAAAATAAAAAATAATTGAAAGTTATTTTTTAGTTTTTGAAGGCGGTTGTCTTTTTTGTTATAAAGTTTTTCTTTTTCACTTTTTAGTGCCTACTTCTTATCATACAAATTAATTACGAAACGGTGACACCAAAAAAATTCAGCCATCCCTTATTTTCTACCCTTAGGGGTGGAATATTTTCTTGAAATTTATATGGGAATACACAATACCTAATTTTAGGTAGGTATACACTATCAATGTAAAAAAGAATCATCGAAATCGGACTATACTGAAAAAAATTATGCGTGGTCAAGCATAAACTACTAGTGCAAACTATAAACTATTAAAGACCAAATGGCAACTATTCCGCATCAAACTAAAGAATAATCACGTAAATCAGATCATAAATCTCAGCATAGTAATCGGTGTGCATACATAAAAAAAAACCAATCGAATTGAGAACCTCCTCCTTTTTGAAGCCGGTTAAAAATTGAGCAGCGTTCTTTTTTTTTTTTTTTTTTTAAATAGGAACTTCTGTGTTGTGGGTGCGTTTACAAACATATAAACTCACATACACAAACAGCCAGACCCGGAACAACTATCTGTAGGGCATACAAACATTTGTTCCGCGCGGAAATCGAACCCGCGACTCGCAGCGCAGCAGTCGATCGCTCAACCACTGCGCCAACCGTGTCGTATTGTTTGAAAATAGTCATGGCGAGATCCATACATTCATTCGTATGAAAAAAAAATGCCCGAAGATACTCTTGAGAGTATAAGAATTAGAAATTCTACTTCTCTAAACATCTTAATTTTTTTTTGTACAAATTCTGCCATGATCCTTTACCCACTATACCTATTTATTCTGTCCACACTGATTTAACCGTTTTTTTTTAGAGCTGGTGGTTTTGACAACTAGTGATTGCATCTACGTAACGTTTTGATTATTTACACTTTAATTTATTTACATATAGTATTGATTATCGATTTTTTGAAGCAAGCAAGAAACAATCGTGATAAATTTAGGCGAGGACTCGTCATCAGACGTAACTTCCATGTCGGAAGACGACGAATCATTTATTGATTTGTTTATAATAATAATGTAAAATTAACTTTAAAATATTAATTTGGTTTTTAAATTTTCGATGTTTAAACCCGCAATATAAATAGGTACATTGGATCATTTTCAAAATATATAGGTTTTTAGGATTAAGTACATTATATATAGGTATTCAAAATTATTATTTTCGATTTATTCATGTGAAGCGAATAGAGTGTAACTATATTTTAGGCGCATAACAATCCTTGCTTTTTTTTTTTAAACTGATACGAATACTGTATTACAATGTCTGTAAGAAGCATTGACATGTATATAAAAATCATTGGCCAAGTCATAAATAAGATAATGCAATGAGATAAGGCAGTTTATTTATTTATTTTATAACGCATTTATAAAACTTAAGATTTAGGTAATAGGGAATAGTTACGTTCTAAGGCAGCTGTCAAAAACTAATAACCCAATGGACAGGGTTTAGACTAGCTATAATGTAATAAGTAGGTAAAGTTTATAAATTGGGACGTAATAGGCAATCTCCGAAACTACACATTCGATTTAAAAAAATCTTTTACCAATTTAAAGCTACATCATCCCTAAGTGCTATAGACTATATTAAAAAAAAAAAAACAGGTCTGTAATAAATTTCACGAGGACGAAGTTCCAAAAGCTAGGTAAATAAAAAGGTAAAAGTAATTTGAATTACATAATTCGATAACTTTGATCCAGGTCTAAAGTATCAAAGACCTTCTCAAACCAATATTATGATAGGAAACGATATTTATTTTCTATTTCAAAATTATTTTTTTCCGAAGATTTGCTTTCCCAGCAAATGTTTTATCTTAATGTTGATGGGCAATATGCGTACTTAGGGTGAAAGCGCCATGGCTGCCCGCGAATTTAAAATATTCTTACGTTTTTTTTTGCAATTTTCTGATAAAAATGTTCGCGGGTGTAACAAATATGCATTAATAGAAATATAATAATTAAAATCATTAACATAACTCGAAAATAAGATAATAATAAATAAACTTTCCAAGTTAGAAAAGTTATTATATTAAAATACCTATATAGTGAATGTGTGTGTGTATTTAATAAAAATATGACAATTGCAAGCTTTTCTAACTTGGAGAGGATTATCATTTCTGTAAATGCATATTTGTAACTCCCGTGATGTGACTGATCTGCAAATTGCAAAAATTGAAATAAATTTGAATTTCGCTGGCTGCCATGGCGCATCGCCCTTAACGGCTGTATGATGTGTCTTTTTATATCAGTCATATATTATTGCTGTGTCGGCGAGCGTCCAATGTGTTGAGAGTTTCACGGTCCAAGGAGTCCTTTGTGTCGGCCGCCAGTAATGAAGAGTGGCGTCTCGTGGAGCTGCCCATGTCTGGGAACGATAGATCTTTGTCAGTACTGGCGAGGAGACAACTGTCACCAGACGTTTTCGTTTTGTGTTCCTATGTTAAATGGTCCTTTAGCCTTTTTTACAATTGTGCAAAATCGTGAAAACTTTAATCTGTTGATTTATGAAAATAGTTTAACAGGGATTTGGACCCGACAACAGAATGAAAATGTTGTAAACCTTCGTTCGTTTTCCGCTATCAAAATAAGAAAGGGATTTTGTAAATAAAAGGTACAGAAGGTATTTATTTGTTCGTAACTGTGTCACTAGTTTTCTAGGTTTTGGTGTTAACACTGTATTTTTGTAATGTATTTTGTAGAATTTATGCGGTAAAAAATGTATTTGATCTCTTGAATTAAAATTGAAACTTTTTCATACACGATAGCTACATTAGCAATGGGTATTTTAGCTACCTCGAGCAGGACGGCACGGCCAACCAATTCACTGCTGTGCTGCGTGGTTAGTTAACGCACCAGGTTTTTTAATTATAATGGTAACATGATTTGAACGAAAGAAGAGTAACATAGAATCTATACGCTCACAAGATGAAAATACTTAAATCGAAAGGGTCTCTTACTAAAATATTTTTACTCTTTCTATAGAGACCCTTCAACTTCAAAAGAGGCATCTCACGGACGTTGCGGAAATGAAAGCTACACCGTCCAGTTGACATGATACCCTGGTAGCTGGAGGCCGGGCGAGTGACGTCACGGGCGTGCCGGGCTCGCAATTCCGCGGGATTAATGACGTCATCAACAACAATGGCCCACTAAACAACTTGCACGTCCCGAATTCACGACGTATACTGGCAATTTTATTATTTGACACTTTGATTTGTTGTTGAGTTTTTGATGCGTAAAGAAATTCGATACGCTCGTTTTTGTGTTTTATAGGCATCGATATATATGTACTAGATATATTTCTATGTTTATAGGTTTCATCTCTTGGATCGACCTAACTCTGCATGCTCTTGAGTATTTCAAGCAGTTAAGCACCGCACGATGTCACATACTTCGTCAACAGTGAAATAGCAAGTCGACTGCACGCATATTAGACCGTAACTATTACTCCTAGTTGCCAGACCCCTGCCATAAACTATCTTGTAAAACATGTTTAAAAACCAGTCATCACACTTGAATGTAGGTACATAAAGTACCTTTGGGCCTGATACAAGAAAACGTGACCCAGCTTCATGACTACATAATTCCTCTATTCTCCAACAATTCAGCCATGTTGAATCTCGAGTCTCTGTTTAAAGCCACATAACACAATCCCCAGATTGCATTAAAACCGATTACTGGTAATCTTAACCAAAAGCAAACAACTCCGTATCTCTAGCAGACTTGAGAGATTTCACGACAATAAAACAGCGTGGCTTGGCTCATGCCAGCACAAGTGACGGATGGCGAGCGATCACACCACTCGCCCGGAATAATAGGGATTATAATAATAATAATAATATTTATTCACATAAATATGTACATTTTTTTACAAATATAGTGTTTAATCTAAAATTAACGTACACAAAAGTTTTAGCATTTGGGGCCGAACTAGGCATAACCTGTATTTCAGCCCTCAACGCCGATCCCCCTGAGTTACAAGTTAGGTATTTTTATAAATGACATAGCAAAGAGCCCTTGTATGAATGTACATCTTATTATCATATTTAACTTATAAAATACAATTCAAAAAAATTAAAAAAGGTTACAATACTTACAAAGGTAGGTAACATTATAGTTGTGTAACCAGTCCTCTCTTTGTGTGTGATGAAGTTGTGCGTGAATGAGTGTGAGAGGGTGTGTAAGATTGCGGAGAAATACTTTTCGTTATTTTTGTAATAGTTTTTTTTTTTTTTTTTTTATTCTTTATTTTTTAGGGACTTTTATCCTTTTAAGGCATGTCAGCCCCATTATTGCCGTACAACTACCGACAAATTATTTGAATGCGCGTCTACTAGTCTACGAGCTGAGTAATGTTGGCAAGTGAGAGAGTAGCGGGGTTGTCATACAATAGCGTGTTACATTAACGTAACAGAAACTGAATTCCTGAAATTCGTAAAGAAACAATCAGGACCAAACACTCGTTTGTGATTGTTTTTATATATTTACTAGCTGACCCGACAGACGTTGTCCTGTCCCGATCTACGGGGGATGAAAAAGGGGTGAAAAAAGGGGATGAAAAATAGATGTTGGCCTATTCTCAGACCTACCTAATATGCACAAAAAAATTCATCAGAATCGGTCAAGCCGTTTCGGAGGAGTACGGGAACGAAAACTGTGACACGATAATTTTTATTTTTTTTTATTTTAGGATCGAAGCGTAAATATGATTATATCTAAATATAATCATATTTACGCTTCGATCCTACATGTTATGAGTGTAAGAAGATAGAACAATGGAATGTAAGATGAGAGTCAATAGTTGTAATAGTTTGCAACTGTTTGGTATACCATTAGTATATTTAGGTTTGTACAGGCTAAAGCCATAATCGCTTACGTTATAACCTAGAGCCCGCAATATCTTATTAATGGACGGTTATGATTTAGCGACACCTGTCTGCGCTCCTTGTCACGAGCCATTACCCAGCCCACCCTGCCCCGTTGCCGTTATATATGGATTATGGACCAGCCTTATTCTGTATTTGTTTCTATTAAGCACATTCATCAACGAGGAGGATTGCGGTACGAATAAATACAACACTTCAAAAGATTTGTTTTCGGTTTTTCTCTTAAGTTATATAAAGTTTTTCGTGCGTCACGATGAAATAATGGTTACTTCTGTGACTGTAAATACATTTACTATAGATGCTGATACACCTACAGGGTAAATTTTCTTATTCTAACCTTTTCTAGTCGTAAGCAGTAAAGTCAATGTTATTAGATAATTATAAATTCGATTTGACAGTGGGCGATGCCATCCGTTTCTCTATATCAACATTTACCCATCTTTCATCTTTCAGGATCAGTTTATAATAATAGCTTCAGGGTTTTGAATTAAAGAATATAATTATTTTATTATAGAACTAGCTTCTGCCCGCGACTTCGTCCGCGTGAATGTCGGTTATCAAGGATGCTGACGAAGTTGCAGATTAAAAAGTAACGTATGTCCTTCTTCAGAGTTAAAGCTATCTTCATACCAAATTGGTTCAGCCGTTTCATCGTGAAAGCGTAACAGACAGAGTTACTTTCGCATTAATAATATTAAAGTTAATAGTATGGAAGTATGGATTAACATACCATAAAATCTGCTAGAGTATAGAAAATAATGCTTTCGAAACGATGGCAACCGCAGCAGGAGTAGGAACTCGGCAATCTGTCATTGTCTACCATGTGAAGTTACCGCTGCAAATGCCTGCCTGTCCGTGGAGAAGATATCTATGGTGGAGAATAGTTCCCCATTCACTGTCATGGCTAAATGACTCCTCTAACTAGAGCCACAGAGTTTTATATGAATAATTTCTTAGATAACGGAGAAAGTTGTATTCAACATCATCATCCGCAAATTCTATTGCAAGATCCTTTCATAGCTACGTCATAGGAATATCTGCCTACGTATATCTGTATAGTTGTGTCGGCCACGCCACCCATGAAATGAATATGGAACCCATGTCGACGTAAAAAGAAAAAAATGCAAATTTTTACTCCTATCACTTGAATTCAACCGAGTCTCCGTCCCGCAGGGCTTCCGCAATGCCCATCGCTCACGTATCTACATACCAGGATCGCATAGAGTAGACGGCACTTGCGGATAAGTAAGGGAAACAAATATCATTGGGTCCCCAGCGGCCGGATCCTAAGGGTCGCGTTCATAAATAATTTAGTTTGTGCCGCGGACCGTGTAACCAGAGATGTGGTGCGAGACGTGCCAGGCTCCTGATTCATACTACTAGTTGGTTTAGGAACATTTATCACAAGTACTTCGGTGGCAATAGGCTCTGGACAAACTATTAATTTTAATATATGTGTTGTCAATTGATGCTAATTAATTTACCAAATACTAGTTGCAATTAAAGAATGCTTTAATTAAAGACATTGTCTGACTGGTTTATTTATCGACTTTCTTCTTTTACAATCGACTTAAAAAAAAGAAGGAAGTTTTTAATTCGACTGTATGTTGTTTTCTTTTTTGGATGTTTTTACGCGATTTCTCCGGCAAATGTAAATCGATTTTGAGAATTCCTTTGTTTATGGATAGGGTATACCTCAGGGGTGGTCCCATATAAATTTTATCGAAATAGATTCAGCGCTTTTTGAAAAAGCCATCAAAACCCCAAAAAAATTATACATTGATGACGTTTTAGAGTAATCTTTGGAGTATCAATCAATAAGAAAATACTTTCAATCTCTATTTTAACTGTGTTGCCGTTTCTTAATGAATTTGAATGGTAATGAGGTACTAAAAAGCGGGAAATAAAAGCTTTTTTTTTACAAAAAAGCAACCGCCTTCAAAAACTAAAAAGTGAAAAATATCTTTACCTCAGAACACATATGACTTTAGTTTCGGAAGTCGATGGCTTTGTTGTTTTTGGTTTTGTGTTGGCACCGACTTCCGGAACTTTCTAAGATGTTTTATGGAGCGCATTTTTTACATCACCAAACACCCGCGTTCATTTGAGTATTAAAACACCCTAATATACAACAGGCGAGATTTCAAAGAACGCCGACCTGAATTGGTGAATTCGGACATATTATCGGATTCTATATCCAAATCGTACCCTACTCAGTTTTGAAGGATCACAAAAATAGCTTTGTAATCAATTTCTGCTTTGTAACTTTCACATGAATATACATGCTCGTTTCAGCTATCCTGCCTTTATTCCCTTTTTCAAATTCTGAATCCAAATCGCGCGTCGAAAAGTTTCGTTTTACATAAATCAGTGGAGTTTGTACGGCACCGCGGTGGATACCCCAACCACCCCCAGCGCTCACACGTCACTTTGTGGTGACACACCTACGCGTTTCTCAGCCTTTCTAAATCTTCCCGATTAAAGTAGGACTACAAATACGCTCCGAATTCCAGAATACTTACCAGAACCTTATAAATAACATCACACACAAGTATTACCTGCTTACGACGTAAATAGTATAAAAATAGGTACATAAATATGGAATATCTTTTTGTAATACCTATTATCGCCAGCTGAAAACGGCTGATAAAGTGACATGTTCTGTTGAGCTGAAAACATATTGACAACATTTAGATGCTCTCGACTAAATGTAGCGGTCTTCAAATCAACTACAGTACCAGTATGTTAGAATTGGCATCTCATCTACATAAGTAGGTATGGTTGAACATCATCATCATCAGCCGAAAGACGTCCACTGTTGAATACTAGCAAAATATTATCAAACTCACAGTAGATTCCATTCACCTCCTCCGGAATATCTGTTGTTTATAAACAGCTGATCATAGATAGAAATATAGTTGATCCAATAGATCTATGTGCTCTGAGTCGGAAGTGTTGACCTTAGGACGCCACATCAAAATCTTACCTACATTTATGACATTGGTTTTCATGTTATTTTTTAAACGTGGCTTTATTATGGATAAAGTTTTTGAAGTGTTTTTATATAAATGACAATAATTTTATGTAGGTATCAAATGCTTCATTTTAGTGGAACTCATTAAGCATTCATTTCCATGTAATTCAATTATAACAATTGATTTATCCGGTGATATTATAAATTATGTGTTATGCAATCAAATGGTCTCCTATTGTTAGTCTGTAAAATCTTTTTAGTCAGTTTGGTTCCAGACTTGATATTTTACCTAAATCTCGACGGTGATTTCATTTACAAGCCCTTAGCCCAATTTTGGAAGAGGCTTTCAATAATGAAGTTCATTATTGCCAATTCACATGCGAAATCTCTGTTGCTATTGAAAATTATTATCTGTTTTGCAAAAGGTATTCGGTTTCCTGCAAAATGAGGACTCCTGAAAACCGTCTTGTGTGAGATAGTTTAATAGCTTCGTGGAACTCAATGGACTTGTTAAAGGGTGAACAACAAACACCCTTGAAATATTTCTACCGTGATTTTACCGTGAACTTTAATATTAGAATACTATGGAGGAGCTCGTGGCTTAGTAAAAGCCGTACAGATCGATCGGTCAAAGATAAGATAATTTTTATTTGTTCAAACGTTAAGCGACGCTTGCCGCGGTCGGTCTGTGGATGGGTGACCATCCATTTCATACCGAGTTCCCTTTGTGCCTCGGAAAGCACGTAAAGCCGTTGGTTCCGGCTGTCATTCGTAGATTCTTGACAGTCGTTATGGGCAGTCAGAAGATTGGCAACCAGTTTTACCAAGGGGGATCGTGTTACCCAGTAGCTGATTATAGTAGGTCCGATAGGCAGTTGCTCCATGTAAAACACTGGTATTCAGTCAGCTGCATCCGGTTAGACTGGAAGCTGACCCCAACATATTTGGGAAAAGGCTGGTGGTGATTAATACTATGATTATTACGGTTGACCGGCTAAAATTTGAATCTGTCTTCAGCGTGCACTATTGCGGACCATATCACCGTCTATAATCAGTGAGATAGTGGTTACACGTGAGCCTGCCATGTCTAGTGATTAATGTGATTATCATTTTTAAACTAAACTCTTGCATCAATATATTTATATTTACAGCAATAAGTTTTACGCCTAATATTCTAATTTAACTTAACGCACCATTCCATTCCTCTAAAATACTTTGCTATTAAGCGGTTTAACTTGACGATACTTTTATGTAAATCAAAAGTTACTTTCGCTGTTTTACTGTTTGTTTATCAAAAGAACTTTAATACCGCTACGTTATCAAGAACCTTTGAAACAAATGTAAATTATTCAAATTAAATATTTTATTTGTGAGTCCGAGTGTCGAAGGACAAGAAGTAACTGTATATTTAAATTTGTTCTCATGTTAGTGAAATGCAAATTTCTTAATGAGAATTAAATGTCTTAACCAGACTTACGGTATGTTTAGGAATAATTATGATATATGCAGATAATATGCAGATTGTCGGTTGCGCACAAGGACTTCCGTATTCATATTTGAGCCAAGTGCGGTCTAAACATGGATGTTATTGTCTTAGCCCGATGAAACGTTAAGATTATGCAACTCATTCGTTTACCGTACCTAATTGACATATCACTTACACCACAACTAAACCTTATACAAATTGCAGCAACGTTCAAATTCCACTGAGGAAAATAAGTTGATTTTTCCTCTACAAGCGTTAACTTAAACTAGACTTTACGTAACGTAGTAAAAGTTCACTATGCCATACGTAGTTGTTAATCCAGGTAACTCTGCGAGGGAGCCATTCAGTATTTAGGTTTATCTCAAAGACTACTGTATTTCAAGGGAATACCGCTCTGTGCAGGACTGGCGTTTAATTTTGCTCTGTAATATTTTGCCATTAGGATTTATTTCAGCATGTGAGTTTCTGCTATTCTTGTATGCTTAATCTCTAGATCTTTGTTCACTTGTAGCAAAGGGTGGAAATTGATTTTGTTCAGTTCCGATCAATTGCTTTACACTAGGGACGGATGAATTAGCAATGCCATGTCGGTGATTTAACTGCAATCGTTTCATAGAATTTGTATTCATAAAATTAGAAAATAGATGATTCTGAAATTAGTTTATAATTTTACACGCATTAACATATTATTACGACTTCAAAAAAGAAGGGGGTTCTCAATTCGACTGGATTTTGCACCTAATAATGTATGTCAAGCATACGACAATGCTCAGAAATTTGGCTATGGAACGTTTTCATATACCTAATAAGTTACAATATTATTCGAACATGTACTTACGGTTTTACTTACACTCAAACAGATTCACTTTTCTTATTTTTGTGTTAGTCTATTGCATCTTTTACTCGATTTTTGTCCTTTACTCGCTGATTACCTAAAACGCAGTCTGCCAATTTCGCGTTATGCCGAAATGTCATTTAAAATAAGCGTTGGGACTAAGTATGTTTTTGTCTATGTCGCAATAGGTCTACTCCTCATATTGCCCTTTTAGCGATACGACTATGTCGCAGTAAACCTATTTCTCACTACGGTCATTTAGTGATATGACTATGTCGCAATAAACCTATTTCTCATCATGGGAATTTAGCGATAAGACATTCACGAGAGTCGAATGTTCAATACAAACTTTAATACAATAGAGGGTATCTGGCTTTGATGGTCACAGTTCTAACCTAACCTAACCCAAACGACCCACCGTACCACCAGGGGTATGGCTTGTGGTATGATGGGTGGGTGACACACCGCACTGAAACTAAGTTTTAATTTGCCTGCCTCGCTCATAACCTACCGCTCAATATACCTACCTCGCCCTTGAGCTAATACGCACTAAACCAAAATCTCAATTCGCCTAATGCGCTCATTAACTAATACGCAATGGGTCTAAATATCAATACGCCGATCTCTCGTTAGGTCTAGGCATAACGCAAAATTGGCAGACTGCGTTTGTGGTAATCAGCGACTAAAGGATTTTTATTACTTCCATGTGAGATAAAAATAGAATATACTAAAAACTTAGGCTACATCCTTGTGCTTATTAAAGATGGTAAAAGTTGATCTTATTTACAATAAGTGTTGAAACTGTTTTACGAATTATATTTTTCTTTTTCAGGTAAGTCGCACCTAGGCGTCAATTTCCCTGCTTGAAGCAGTGGAGTGTTGGAGGAATTTTATGTAAATATTTTTTATTTTATTTTATTATTTATTTATTAAATATCGTTTACAAAAAAAAAGCGTACATTAGTCAATAGTAGGAATATTTTCCATACAAATATATTGCCTAAAACTAAACTAAGACTAAAATAATTATATACCTAACTGGTGCAAGTTATGAGGAATCGGAATTACAATGTTAGGTAGCGACCCGCCTAGAACTGAACTAGGTTACAACAAACCTGTGTTTCAGGCCATCACTTTACATTCAAATTATATGGGTTCATTATTATAAAGTTAAACTGATATAAAATAGACATATTTTTTTTTGAGAAAAAGCATTGCTGATCATTATTATCTAAAAACTAAACCTATGTAAATATACAACAAATGAACGCAACATTAAATACTTACAGGGAATAAATTATCAACATGCCAAAACTTCTAGAAGTATCATTAATTTTGATAACATTTTCTACATTTTTATAACTATAGTATTAGTAAATTGTTGAGCCTATTATTAAATGAGTTCAACGAATTATTATAAATAGCTGGTAAATAATATTATAAAATATTATTAAATAATAATATTATAGTAAGAATGTCATAAAAATATACTCCCCTTCGAAGAGGGAAACTTTATTATACTAAAATTCATAAGCTATAATCTTAAAATTGACTTACCCAAAAGGTTTTATATAATCCTTAGTTTATTTTTCACTCGACTAGCGCCATCTCTGCGAAACCTACCGTACTACTTCGGAAGCGAGCGTTTTGAAACAGCGGATCTTTTCCCCTTGCGGCAAAGAGGAGTACTTCAATGAAAGGAACCTTTCTACTTTCACTAAGCAATTCGCGGTATGGTACAGAGATGGCGCTGACGGCGCTTTGGTAAAAATGGGTTACCGAGGGCGTAATATTGTTACTAGAGGTCACTGCAGACGGAGGGCGCAATATTCCTACTAGATGTCACTACAATAAAGCTTGGAGAATAATTAGCTACAAATAGACTTGGCCAGTTTAAGTTTAATTAAATATAGGTAAAGTTAGATCGTTGCAATAAGAAAACAGTATCTAATTAAGAATTAATTTTAATAAAAAATGTTTTTGAATTTTAAAAGATTATTGCTCTATATTATTTGTTCTTTTTGTTAGCCACACCCATGACCGCATGGGTATCTAATGGGTATCGCTAAAGTCTTTTACAGGAAGTGATGTATTCAGATTAGTCACACATACTAAATAAATGACGAAGTGAGAGGAGTTAAAAAGAAAATTACAAAAATAAAATGTTTTTAGTACATACAAGTTGTAAAAGCTAATATATTTATACTTAGTAAAAACCCTCCTACACCTATACATTTAACTCTGCAGGCCAACTATATTGTATTAGTTGTGACCGGGTATTTAAAACAAAATTCGGTCTGGCGAGTCATATTTAGGCACACGCAAGGAAATAGATTTTGAAAGGGTCACTGTTATCGCAGTCGATAAGAAGGTCTATATACATACAAACAAGAAAATAGATACAGGTATGAGATCTAAATTCCAAAATGTATTGTTCACGAGAAAATAAAAAAAAGTGTTATTTCATATTTCAGTTTCTTTTTTTCAGTTATTTCATTGGGAAAACTTAAAAACACATTTAACGGAATAAATGTTAAATAAATGTTATATTATTCTATGTAGGATTTCTTGGACGATATGTTGTGTAAGGTTACAACATATCTATGTTACAACATATATACCTATATATGTTACAACTTAGCATGTAGTAGATAGCACATTTTGTTATCACATTTGCATGCCATGTTACAAAAATTAACATTTTTACAAGACCGGTTGGCATCCCAAGTTTCCAGAATAAAAAAATCCTTGATTAT
This sequence comes from Charanyca ferruginea, assembly GCA_947361185.1. Taxonomy (NCBI): domain Eukaryota; kingdom Metazoa; phylum Arthropoda; class Insecta; order Lepidoptera; family Noctuidae; genus Charanyca; species Charanyca ferruginea. The sequence continues at coordinate 568,825 of OX376065.1, forward strand.
CTTTGATAGGCAAAATATTGTTTCCAAGAGAAAAGCTATATTTGATTTAAATTAAGAATGTATTGTAATTTAACGTCTACTATCTACTATCTATGGTGTTTTTATACCCTTGTATTAAATATAAGTTTGACATTTCTTGTTACCTCAGTTTTATTGCCCAAAAAGTTAGCACATGTAAAAAACGAAGCACGTCTACGTTACACACAAAACAATGTGAAAGGACACTCAAGAGCTGGCGCGTATTTTGTTCTCTTTGTCATCTCTGGTGCCCTGGTACTTGTGCAATGTGCAGGCTACACCAGCACTAGTTCGTTTGCTTGTCTGTGGGCATTGTTGCAATTATTTTTGTTAACTTGTTTTGTGATGAATTGGTTTGTTTTCATTAAGTATGGTTTTATCATAGTCATTATTTTGAGAAACGCTCACTAATAGCACGTTAAGTAATTTTTAGGTACTCGTAGAAACATTACACGCCTTGTAATCATTTGGGAATCTAATTATAACCCATAAACTTGACAAAATTAGCTAGGTAGTTAAAAAAAATGTTCATAGTTCAGCTACTACAAGCACCAAGGCAATAAATCAAGTATTTTTGCGTTATTTCAATAAATAATCTTCTTGTTTTAAATAATACACCTGTGTCGTGTGGTATTCCTGCCATGTTCTCCTTTAAACCCAAGGATTGTGCAAATACCTATGTCATTCCACGGGTTTGTCAGACTCAGACCTCGTGTCCTTCCAGTTTTTCCTACAAATATGCGCCGACCGCCCGAAGCCCTTTGCGACCATTAAAAGTAGTTGCCCAGACAGGATTCTATTTTACCGCCGAAACGCCCCATGAGGGTAAACCTTGTTTTTCCTTGTCGTAAAAACGCCTGACTTATGGTAACGAGGTAATTGATAAATAAGTACCTACTCGTAACCACTAATCGAGTAAATTGAATTTTGTATAGTTTTAACGATTATTACTATTTAAGTAGTGAAAATAAATGATTTTCTTTTCTACAAAATGTATGATTCAGCATTAAAAAATAATTAAAAAATGAAAAATAAGAATCCTGAGTCAAATTTTTTAAACTTGTGTTTTGTAAGTGTGTTGTATTTTTTCCGTAATGGCGAAAACAGTAGGGATTATTACGCGACACTAGGATGTCATGACGTGAAGGAGAGTCGAGCCTTCTTGTAGCGAGACGCTTTGTTAGCGACGCTTTTCATCAAAACTCAAGTAAGTTTCACTAGCGACTGCGCTGCTTTCAAATTATGGTCTCCCAGTATAATTATGTTTTAATTAAACACAGAGAACAAGAAACGCGGGAACGAGGTCAAAGTATTCTAAATAATTGCATAATAAATAACATTTTAGGCCTAGCTTGATTTGAACATTCGATGCATGCCAGGCTCCATGTAGGTGTTCCTTTCGATTGATACATCATTGTTCATAAAAATTCACTGCTATAACAACGTTTATGGTACAAAATAACACTTATATCAATAACCTGAAGGCGCCGGGTATCGATTCCGGTACCTCTCGCATGCCAAGCAAGCGCTTTACCATCTAAACTACGCCCCCATTTGCAGAACATTCGAATTCTAGGTTTACTTTTGTGCAGATAGTAATAAATTCAAGTCACATAGCCTCGGGCGAGGACAGGCGACTTTATTAAATGGCCTCCCGGGTGTGTAGACTGTACTTTGATAACCGACCTTGCCGAACAAGTTTTATGTTGTATATCCTCCAGTTAAACGGAGGGACGATAAAAATGTAATAGACTTGTTTAGAATATTTTCTCAGGAAATAAACAGTTACAAATGTTTTGTACGCATCGTACTTCTGTTCGTATGTATTCTACTAATTCAGATGAGTAATTAAGGTAAGGTAACATTAGATCCTATCTTTTCCTTGTCAATTATACAATTTATACTTATAATCAAATAGTCAATAACAATCAGTCATTTCTATTCATCGGTTTTATTGTTTTATATTTTACTAATGTGTCATTAGACTTTGTTACCACACATTGCACGGACATCAATATTGTCAACGGCAGAAACTGTTTGACGTACGTACCTGAACGATACGTAGGTATTTTGGTTTGAAGCATACTATGCGTGGCATTTCTACTGCGTGTTTTTCGGTAAAACACATTTTCCTGAATATACGGGAGATATTCAACCATGAAATTCCTTTTTATTGAAGATGGACAGCGTCAAAAAAGCAAGATATTTCCCACGATAGATACCTCTACCATATATGATGCCACGTGCTCTGGGGCCCTGTGACCCATATACGATGACGTACATTCATACAGTACGCGCGACCTCTCGCCCTGCGTACCAGGCATTCAGAGCACGCCAGGAGGTAAGCCTACCTAGAGTTTCGTTTGATCACGACTCTTCTGCCCCAGTTGGCAAGCGCTGTGTAAAGGTAGGCAGTGCAAAGGTTAATTCTTTTGTCGTCACGGCATGTCACTACGTCGGTTTTTGTTTAAAAGAGGAAATATTGTCTAATTTTGAAGTTAAAGATCTATAATTTACAAGGCACCCTACTCCGTTAGAAATAAGAGGTAATTTGGTTCTTTAGAATTGTTCATTAAATCCGATCGGCAGCGTTGTAAACCTTGTCTATTATAAACGCCTCGAATTCCTCATCCCCCGGTATTGACGGCTCGGTATTCGTCGGGTAGGTACTCGTAAAAGGGTCTCAAATCCGAGGTTTAATAATATCGTCGGCTAATTAATTTCTTTTCTTAGCAAATCTTTTGTGGTCCTCGTCGACATTATGTATATTTAAGAGTTCCTTTTAATTACGCCTTCATTTTTGCAGTGAGCCAGTCGTCAGTACATTTAAATGAGAAATAGAAACCAGGTTGAGCAACGAAGCTTCGTCGTCTATTGATACATAAAACATGGCCTCGTTGGTTGTTGGATTGTTCCGAAAAAATAATAGGGTAGGGTATTTTTATTTTCACTGCTTGTAATTAGTAGGTACGAAATTACTGGTGAAGCTTATAAAAATAACGGTGTTCATTCGGCAAATCTTTGGGTTTATTTAAACAACTCGCCACCTAATCTGAGCATAACCTAAATTAGTAATAGACTGAGATCCCAGAGCCGCCAAGCCTACTTCATTTTGCCATGGGAGAAATAGATAGAGAAATATGTAGTGAATAGTTACTTGCTAACGTTTGGCCATAACTTAAGCCAGACGCTTCTAAAACTTCGACCTTAAAAGCGTCTGATGACCCTCGCATTCGAGGGTCATGAATGAATCGTTATTTATTATTGTCAGGAACTCCTAGCAATAACGAATCATGGTTTTAAAATTATTTCGTAAAACATAAATGAAAACCAGCAGTCACATTTGAACGTACCTAAATGAGTAGGGTACCTTTTGTACCTGAAAAGGGGCCCATCATCCAAACTAGCAAGTATGTATACCTTTTTATCTGCATGTTCCTCCATCTATTGTCAAATTTCAGCCATGCTAGAATGACGTAGGTAAATGGGGCTGAAAATTTTGCAGATTTTAGTAGAAATGAGGACCGACTGTCCATGTCGTTTCAGGCAAGCCAAAATACGTGACCACTAATTTACTGTAGAATATGCACCATAGTATAAGTGCAATAAAATAGCATTTGGGTACTGCCGCAGACATCATGGATGCACCTACAAATAAACGCAATACAGTTTATGAACACGTTGAAGCTCTATCCGGTCCTATAACAACGACATGGCACCTAGTTATTAAGTTTAATTAACTAAATTGTGCTGCAGTGAAGACACTCGGCTGTGTTGTCTGTGACAGGCAATCGTGCGCACGTTTGCAGATAGTTGCATGATTATATTAGGTTCTGCCGCGAGCTCTCATGCTGGCGTTAGTTTACATGGTTGACAATCCTTTGTGGTGAACTCGTTGGTCGCTGCGCATGTGTCGCGAAATGGAACGTGTATCCGACGTCCTGTCGGTCAGCACTCCCTCGATTCTATATTTACAGAGTACTAGAGTCGCCAATTTTGTATACATGGATTACACATTCAAATTGGAAAAGAAGAAGAAAAAACCTAATCCATTCCTTTATAGAAATGATTTCATGTTTCTTGTATTATGTTGTGATAAAGAGCTTTTGGCAATACTTGGTGGTTTTATTTTATGTTATTGACTTGTGAATATTGTGATTGTTCTCGGATATCAAATAACGAATAACTTCTGCTTCAATAAATACACGTCTCATCTCGTACAAATATCTAGTTACTCGTTTCTAGGAATCAATATCCAATTTTCCAGTTGTGCATTAATTGTACAGTTTTTCTGCTCTCCTGGTCGATCGTAAACGAAGTACGTAGACTTGAGAGATCCAATTTAAGTTTGCTCAGCTTTTGACGACTTTAGCTTCGACTTTACTATTTGGTTTAACTTATGAGCGTTTTTACTATTTTGGTAGAGAACTTAAATTAAGTAAATTTTGACATTCTTATCTCAATTAAATTGAATGAAACTTGCCTTGAACCACCTCGAACTTGACTTTAAACTAAAGTGCAACGTTTTCGATAAACATCGTGTTAAACTTCATATCTAAGCCGCGTCTTCAAAGTTCCGTCAGTAAGAAGATAAAAACTATCTTGCCGTATTTACATGATTACCTGTAAGACCCATTTCCCTCCACCGCTCACAACTTGGGCCTCGCTACACCGGCAGCGCGGCGCGCGGCTGATTCTTTTCAACCATCGCACATTGGTTTGCGTCCTAGCGGAAGAAACGACCCACCCATTGTTAGGAATCGAAATTCAATCCAAGTTTTAATTTTACTTTGGCAGTTTCTACATAGCCATAGGTAAGTACATATTCTTTAAATTACTTTTCCTTCGATTGCCTTAATATACAGTAATATACATATACGTAACCTTATAAGCTTACATATACGTGTATCTTATTAATTATTCAAGAAATCTGCACTGTGTTATACAATCACGCTTAATAGGTACCTACTAAAGCGGATTGTAATGAAATGTTAGAAGTACAAAGGAAATAGTCGTAAGTATGTACTTAAGTAATTAGTACAAAGGATCAGCTTGTCGGGTGCGGTAGGTCCCTACAGATAACATTGTTTTGGAGATTCAATAACATACGATAATTACGAGGGCTGCACTTAAAGTATCGGGAATGGAATATTTCCACTGTTCCTGTCATATTAAAATCTTTTTAATTGAAAACTCCTTGGTTTTAAAAATCGAATACCATTTATTTATTTAAAAAAAGATTCTCGGTCTTGTCACAAGGTTTTGTCAAACTTGTTTAGTCGTTGAGAAAATGGAATTGACTGGAGAAAATTCAAGAGCGATGATTTATTATGACTTTCGAAGTGGTTTATCACAAAAACAGTGTGTTGACCGGATGATTTCTGCATTAGGTGATGAAGCCCCATCCAAAACCACAATTTATCTCTGGTTTGCTGAATTTCAAAGTGGACGTGTCAAGCTCAGTGATGATCCCCGTCAAGGTCGTCCAAAAACTGCAGTCACCCAAGAAAACGTTGATGCTGCGCGTAAGCTGATTGAGGAAAATCGACATGTGACATATCGCGAAATTCAGGTAACTTTAGACATTGGCATGAGTCAAATACAAATAATCTTGCATGAACAATTAGGTGTAAAAAAGTTGTTTTCCCGATGGATACCGCATTCGCTTTGTGAAAAGCAAAAAGCGGCTCGCGTTACTTGGTGCGTCAGAACTCTCGAAAGATTCCACGCAGGGTCCTCAAATGCTGTATACAACATCGTATCAGGTGATGAATCCTGGATATACGCGTACGAACCTGAAACAAAAAACCAGTCACGAGTTTGGGTGTTCAAAAATGAGTTAAAGCCAACAAAAATTGTTCGTCTCCAAAACCGGCCATGTTGCGACTATTCCTCTTGAGGGACAAAGAACGGTTAATGCAGAATGGTATGCTAGCATTTGTTTGCCACAGGTCGTTTCTGAACTCCGTAAAGAGAACTGCAACCGCCGCATCATCCTCCATCACGACAATGCGAGTTCTCACATCGCGCGCAAGAAAACATAGAATTATTAGACCATCCGCCGTACAGCCCCGACCTAAGCCCTAATGATTTCTATACTTTCCCTAAAATAAAGAATAAATTGCGTGGTCAGAGGTTTTCATCACCTGAAGAAGCTGTGGACGCCCACAAAACGGCCATTTTGGAAACCCCAACTTCCGAATGGAATGGTTGCTTCAATGATTGGTTCCATCGTATGGAAAAATGTGTCAAATTTCGCGGAGAATACTTCGAAAAGCAATAAATACATTTTTAAATAGTAATGTTGTGTCACTTCCTTGATTCCCGAAATTTTCAGTGCCGCCCTCGTATAATGCAAAAGCGGGTAAAATCGGCAAAGTTTTAAACAGCAAAAAGGATTATTTAATAAATAAATTATGGCGCCTAATGAACCAGTCTGTGAGGCGCGCCAGGATACCCTAAGTGGATTAGGCGTCCTTTATGCCCAAGGGCCGTCTGTGGTCGCCCACTGGTGTGTTTGTTGTAGTCCAGTCTTTGGGGTTTAAACTCCCCGGCAACAAGGACGCGGTTCTGCGACGCATTTTAGATGTTAGGTGGCTACCTAATAGAAATTCTGATTTTGTGTTAAGTATATCATATTCTACGTGTTGAATTTTCGAGCGACAGTAAAATTATGCGATATCTTGTGTTTATTTAACTTACTAAATATTTTACCTATTTGCTTATCTTTTCAATATTTATGATGTTTGTAGTTCATCATCGTCATTTCAGCCGAAAGACGTCCACTGCTGGACATAGGCCTCCCAGAAATGTAGAGCTTATGTAAAATTAATAAATCCGTATTAAACGCGCTATCCAGGTACGAATTTTATCATGAAATGGAAACTAAGCCAAGTGGGCGTATCTTAATAGTCAAATAAAGGCGCCGCCGCGGATTACCCGTAACACCACTCAAAAGTTATGAGCAACGAATTTATAAAATTCACTCACGTAGATAAATTGTGTAGAGGCACTCGCGCGGCCTTCATATTTAAAATGAAGGATGTTTCGTGAAGTGTGGAAGACGTTACAAATTCCGACCGCCACTTGACTGACGGATTAAAGTTCCGACTCACACGCGCGCTCCGCCGCCGACACCGACAGAGCCCTAGCAACCGCTGACTATTTAGACGATTAACTACGTTTCAGACACATTTTAGTTCAACAAAATAATAATAATAAAAAGTATTAATTTCACAAAAAACATGACATACATTGCTTGAAAATAGTATTTACATTGTGATGCACTGGTAGACTCTATCTTTTTTTTTCTCTTGATAGGCATACGTTTGACCACTATCTCACCTGATGGGAAGCGATGATGCGGTCTAAGATGGAGCACGCTTTTTCTTTTAAAGTAGAAATAGCCTGTATCTTAAAAGATGGGGTTCAGCCAAATGGATTCAGTCAATATTCACAACAAAACCCAGTAGAAAAAAAACATCGTCAATGATTTACTTGTACTAACCACTGTACAGAAATAAAAAAACAAAATCTCATCCTAAACAAAACAAAAGTGCTGATGACAGTAGAACATGTGTATGTATATAACTGTGTGTGCGGTGTGTGTGTGTGTGTGCGGGGTATGTGTGTGGGGGTGTGTTTGGGGGGTGGTGATTGCGTAAATGTAAAATAGGTGTGTACATATAGGTGTGACAGTGTGCTTGTTGGATTTAATGAGTGCGATGTGATCTTTGAGTATGTGTGAGATAATATTTTAAGAGATGTAAGTAAGCAGATTCGGGGTGTGTTTGGGGGGTGGTGATTGCGTAAATGTAAAATAGGTGTGTACATATAGGTGTGACAGTGTGCTTGTTGGATTTAATGAGTGCGATGTGATCTTTGAGTATGTGTGAGATAATATTTTAAGAGATGTAAGTAAGCAGATTCTCTGTTATCATAAAGTCCTGTTGTAAAAAAGCATCGCCGAATTCATGATCCGCTACTTCTCATAACTGTCAAGTTAAACAACTCGAGAGAACTGACTCGAGAGCTGCAAATAGGCATAGAATTAACTTCCCATCAAATCTGTGGACGTCGAGAGAACTTTGCCCCACTCAATAAAAGTCATGTGCAATATATTGCATCTTACTGTTTATTTATTGCTGATAACTAAACATTAGTTTTAGTGACTGTAGAACTTGCGGTTTCCGTTTAAATCTAAAAACAATGATGACATTGATTATAGGTTCAATTGTATTTTAGGTAAAATAAGTTTGTATTTTGTGGGTAGGTATTTCGTAATCCGCAAGTTCTAAAGAAAAACAATTTAGTATAGAAAGGTTCTATATTCATTACAATTATTTTCATTAATTTACTTTTCTGTACATGGGTTACTTTTTCTGTACATGGGTGGGGCAGGATCTGGCATTGTGATATGCATTTGATTTCTTTGGAAATGGCTAAATAAAGGTCGGTATTTTTTGGTGTAAAATATTAGTTTGTTTGGCGATGCGGGGCGTGGAGAGAGGCGCGCTGTTCGCTGCAGAAACGTGTCCGTTAAATACATGAACGCTTTGTGAGCGCGCTACTACTTGCCAAACTCCACAAGGCCGTGAAAAGCGGCCTTTCTCGGTTAGTTTCAACGTGCTTTACAGCCATTCAGAACAGAATTTTCTTCAGGAACACCTTATTATCGGCACATTACATATTAATTACTTTTGCATCGGCCCTTTTTAGGGGTCCGTAGCCAAATGACAAAAAACGGAACCCTTATGGATTCGTCATGTCTGTCTGTCTGTCCGTCCGTATGTCACAGCCACTTTTTTCCGAAACTATAAGAACTATACTGTTGCAACTTGGTAAGTAGATGTATTCTGTAAAACGCATTAAGATTTTCACACAAAAATTGAAAAAAAAAACAATAAGTTTTAGCGGTTCCCCATACTTAGAACTAAAACTCAACAATTTTTTTTCATCGAACTCATACGTGTGGGGTATGATCTATGGATAGGTCTTCAAAAATGATATTGAGCTTTCTAATATCATTTTTTTCTAAACTGAATAGTCTGTGCGAGGGACACTTCCAAAGTGGTTAAATGTGTGTCCCCTCCCCTGTAACTTCTAAAATAAGAGAATGATAAAACTAAAAAAAAAATATATGATGTACGGTCACCAAAGGAGATAAGTATCCATGTCGCCGGAAACAGTTGAAGTTTACTTAGACACCGATAGGTTTTATGAATAAAATAAAATACAATTTATAGAGAATAAACAAATTCAAATTCAAATCTTTATTGCATATCACATGTGTATAAAAGGTCTTAATAATTATAATATTATAGTTCACATGGACCCTGTCGGGCACAACAATATAATAAAATATGAGTAGTAGCACAATAAAAAAAAAAAACAAATAAAAAAATATAATTAAAAATCATTAAAATTTCAATTCAATTAAAATAAATAAAATAAAACAGTTCAATTATTTAATAAAATTTCATTTGAAAGCCCCCATTGGTTTCTAAGAAATCTTCAACTATTCCCGACGACATGGATACTTATCTCTTTTGCGTACTGTACATTACCAAGTAAACTTCTACCGAAAATTGGTTTGAACGAGATCTAGTAAGTAGTTTTTCATCAACAACCAACAATAATAACAACAACAACAACAACAACCAACAACAACATTCAATCTGAGTTGATTGAATATAATTATGTTACTTGCTGCTACGAAACCCTTCATGGGCGAGTCCGACTCGCACTTGGCCGCTTTTTTGCATTTATAACTTCGCTTGCGGTTCCTCGGAAACCTAATAAAACTTGGTAAGTACATAAATGCTGGTCCGTATTAGAAAGTCCCTTTGATATAATGTTATTTACATTAATACATGTAAAATCTATTTGATCCAAATCTCCTTTCATGTCTGACGTACAGCCGCGGTGCCTGCAATAAGTACAAACTATTTGATACGACGCGTCTTTACGATTGTGATGCGTCTCTGTGCTCCATTGAACTGAGAAAGCGAAGATTTCTTTAGTCCTCTTTGGTCGTATACATCTACGATATTGAAATTGTTTTAATTGAAAATGGTGTCATTCATGCAAGTGAAGGTCGTATCCACAGATATAGATAGACCTAGATAACGCAAGTATCACGATCTGTATGAAAACCAAGCGTGCCATTTTTTGGACGTCACAATTTAATACGAATGTTTTGTTTTTCCTAAATTTGGTATTCCCAGGTATAACCGAGGGTATTAGATTAAAAATAATTGCTTTTAAATTAATTACGCATAATATTAATCACAAAATGACTTACCGATGGAAGGTAACGTTTACTTTATTTTTTTACTTACGATTTTTTATCTTAAGTTAGGCACGAAAATAGGCACGCGAAGTAGTTGCTCTTGCGTTATCTAGGTCTATCTATATCTGTGTCGCATCCGTATCATCCGGGTGGCGCAGATTTGGCTGATCAGCGGCGCCGGTCTCCACCCAGCGACCCAGCACAGGTGATTATTTTGACAAGTTATCGATTGTGGACGATATGTGACTGGATATGTTATGGGGACGATGATATATTATGTGGCAACAACACGCGCAATTTTGGAAACCTTATTTATTTATTAAACTTTATACCTACACGTAATGTAAAAAAACACTGTACAAAGGCGGACTTAATGCCTAATAGGGCATTTTCTACCAGTCTACCTTAGGGTGATACAGAGACAAAACATGACAGGTGCAAAGATATTTAAAATTGACTATACACACATACAAACAAAATAAGCAAAGTAGAGAGCTAAAATACATAGATTGAGCTGCGTGCAATGCATTATAGATGTCATAGATCTTAACTGTCTTACAGCCAGTTACTCAGTAAATACAAGCTCTTGACGCTTAGTTCTAGACGTAAGCAGTTGGAAGTAATGACATTATATAATATTGTTCATAGTCAATTTAATTGTACTAGCTTAAATAATGTACTTTGTTATGCAGTCCTTAGAACTGTGCACAGACGTCGGGTACGTGCAGGCAAACTCTTTGCGGTGGGTTCCTGCCAATCTAACACTGGTTTGCGTGCACCTATTCGGCGAATGGCAGCAACGTACAATGAGACCTTTGAACACATAGATATATTTACATGCTCCTTGGCAAAGTTTCGAAGACTTTTATATGAAACACTGCTAAGCTGATTCTTTTTTCTCTCTTCTTTCTTTACTATGCATGTCTTTACCATAATTTGTAATCATATCGCTCTTCCCTAGAATGTTGTGGAGTGGATGGGTGTGCTATGCGATATTGTGCATGTCGAAAAATATATTCAGCAAGTGTCGCTTGGCTCAGTTACTACATCGTGATGATTTTTTGGGGAATGTGTGGTATAGCATGCAATGATTTTATTTCATACGAATATAAATATTATATAAGTATGTGGGTCAATGTGCCTGAAAAGCTTACTAGCGACCTATTGTTTCTTTTTTTTTACACTTGAGTTAATCTGTTGACAGTGCTGTGGGCTGCATTATTACTTATATAATACAGCTGTTTACTGTTCCTCTTTTAATAAAATAAAAATGATATAGATAGAAAAATACTACAATTTAAATTAGTTGTGTGACGAGTCTGCCAACTTCTTATGAAAGTGTTCGCGAGCTTTTACTTTGAACGTGAACCGACTGGTGGCCATCCTGATATTCTGAGGAAGCACATTCCAAAGGAAAACCGCCTGGACAAGAACAGATTTAAGAAAACCAAAGCGGTGAGAAGGACATCGTAGAAGACTTAAAAAGCGATAAGTACAAATAACACCTTTTCGACAAACGATTATTGTAACGTTTTCAACAGTCGGCAAACGCTTCAGTTAAGTACCTCAGTTTTCAACCGATTTCAAAAAGAAGGAGGTTCTCAATTCGACTGTATGTTTTTTCTTTTTTTTTTTCTTTGTATGTTTGTCGCGATTTCTCCGGCAAATGTAAATTAATTTTAAAAATTCTTTTTTTTTTGTGGATAAACAAAAATCCAAAAATTTTACATAAACGACGTTCTGATTTCTTCAATCTTTGGAGTACTTTCAATCTCTGTTTTATCCTCATTACAAGCGCTGAGGTGTAGTCGTGGTATGTGTGTAGTGTGTATGTGAGCAGTGTGTCAGTGATGTGTCCGCCGCACGTAATCCTTCACATAATTCCTCCTTTGGCTTTGTGCCCCATTGTCGCTGGCCGGCGATGTACGCAGTGTGTAGGTACGTACCTATCTCCTGTAGCTATGCTCAACAGACATTCTGCGACAGTGGTCGGTTATATTATACGTTATGTCCTGAGTATTACCACGGCTGTAAATTCATTTTGAACACATTGCTCATAAAGTGGTCTTCTTGCACCGCTTTTAGGTTCGTAATGCAGCGTTATACGCACTAGTGCTTTTTACTTTACTTTACAGAAACAGTGCGTTTATAGATATTTTGCTTAATTTCTTCTAACTGTTATGCATGCATTTGTATGTAAATATTGTGTGAATAAATAAATTATGTTAATAAATAAAATGTGATAAACGTTAAAATTCATCTTATTATATATTTAATTTATAAATTAACGTTCATTTGTTTTCCATACATACCATCCGATTATCTTATCCCTAATCATAATATACCTACTAATATATCCAAAGAACTCTTTTTGAAGGTGCAAGGGTGGTCACCACAACAGATGACGTAAACTATGGTTATTATTAACAGGAAGACAGCAAAGTAGCTATCAAAAGTATCAATCCTGAAGTCACAAAATGTAAACTAAAGTTTCAAAACTGAGTAATTAAAAGTTTCTCGTAGTATTCCGGATATCTGACCCTGTGCCTGATTCTCAACAGCTCTAGCTAGTCTAGGACATAATACGTCCTATCTATACACTAACCCCAGCTTGTACAGTCAACAGCAAAAGTAGATGATTAAAATTCAAGACTCAATACTAATTTACTAACACTCAGAAATACTAAAAAATTCAATACTAATTTACTAAAATTTACTAAAAATTCAATACTAATAAACTCAGAAATTCAATACTAATTTACTAACACTAATTTATATTATTTATTACTTGTTTATTTATTAAAAGTATGTGATTGTCACACACATACTTTTGAATCACTTCGACGCCACACGGTTCTGACGCGAACTCCGTTCATTAGTATTGAATTTCTGATTTTGATCATCTACTTTTGCTGTTGACTGTACAGTCACGAGCATAAATACCTATGTATACAGATTGCAAAATTCAAAAGCAGCAATTTTGTCGTGAAATAACTATTTCAACTTATAGATAACACCTATTTAAAACACTCACACTCACACCCACACCTATTTTTTTTTAAATATCCTGTTCGTAACCCCATAACATTTCAATCAATAGTTTAGGAGAAAATCAGTTTAGAATGAGACCAACTGTTTACATGTTTTTGCTCGTGACTGTACTTCAACACAACTTTCCGTTGACTAACGGGTCTAATTCATAGTTATAATCAGAGTTGTCTACGATCGGAACTATGCAGAGATAATGACGATGCTTGTCGATTGTAAGTTCCAATAAGTAAGCTCTATTCTTCTGCGAAATCAGCTTAATTTGGGATAAATGATGTTTGTCTTCGAAACATTCACTTATAAAAATTTGTTTTATTTTTATTTTTTTTTCGGATTGGCATCTCGCAGGTCAACCTAGGAGGTTGTCGGCTGCTTAACCGGACTTTCCTGTGGTGCCTTAAAAAATGTTATTTTTAGGGCCTCCAGCCAGGGCAAAAAAGCTTACAAACTAAGCGACTACACGCTAAGGGCACCCCCTGTGGGGTACGAGCCTCGGCTTAGGGCGTCGCTGGGAGAGGACAGCAAAGGGACAGGCTGGATCGGATTTCCATTATTTAGGGACGAATTTAAAACTACAGGCTCAGCGGCGCGGGCTGGCACGAGCAAGGGTCGGGGAGGGGACATACGGGGCGAGGACGGAATGACGGCGGTCTGTGTCTGTGTTTCTTAACTGTACTGGTGGCCTTATTGCTCTCCTGGAGGAGAGTAATAGCATCGTCAGGGTCGGTCAGAGTATGTCTCGGTCGTCGAGTCTTACTAATACGGGAGGGAGTGTACCGGGCGGCCGATACGATTAACGGGTTAGAGTGCTTCTCAGCAGTGTCGAAGAAGCGCTTGGCGGAGCGTTTCATGAACTGCTGGATGGTAGGTATTTTTAGATCGAGATGGAGGTTCTCGTTGCGAAGGTAAAAAGGGGCTCCTGTGATTCTTCGCAAGAAACGGTTTTGGAGGGTCTGCATCCTATGGAGACGGTATGGTTTCGCGTGTGCGAATACAGCACAGGCGTACGTCATGATGGGACGAATGCACGCCGTGTAAATGCGCAATTTGCACTTGAGTGACAATTTGCTGCGTGCATTCAACATGAAGTAGAGACTACCGAGAGCGAAAGCGGCGCGCGAACGCACCGTCTTTATGTGCTCTCCGAAAGTAAGATGGTGGTCCAGAATCACACCTAGGTATTTGGCTTGCTTCTCCCAAGGGATAGGCTTACCGAACATGGTTATCGGACTGGGCAGAGATGGGGACGAACGCGGTTTGGAAAAGAGTACTGCCTGACTCTTGATGGGGTTTACCTCGATTCTCCATTTCCGGAAATAAGCGCCTAAGGCTTTTGCCGCGGATTGGAGGGTACGAGCTATGCAGTCTGGGTTGCGACCCGAGTAATAGATGGCCGTGTCGTCAGCGAATAGAGCCAACTGGGTCTTTTTATCTTTGGGGATGTCGCTGGTGAACAGCGTGAAAATGAGGGGGGATACTACGGAGCCCTGAGGGACGCCAGCGCGTATCGGCTGGGGTGAAGAGAGCGCACCCTCGATGCGATAGCGAAAGGTGCGATTCGACAAAAAGTCACGCAAGATGAGCACGAGACGATCTGGCACTCCGAGTTGGTAAAGATTGTATAGTAAGCCGTTGTGCCAGACTTTGTCGAATGCCTTCGCTATGTCAAAGAAGAGCGCACCCGTCATCAAGCCACGCTGAAAACCAGCGCTTATGTGCTCGACGATGCGGTGGACTTGTTGGACGCAGCTGTGTTCGGTTCGAAAGCCAAACTGCTCGTCGGGAATGAGACTCTTTGCTTCGGCAAAGTCTTTGAGCCGCTTATAAATAAGCCTCTCGTAGATTTTGCCTAGAACATTGAGTAGACTAATGGGACGGTAACTGGTGGGATCAGACTTGGGTTTGCCTGGTTTCGGAATGCCGATAACGGTGGCCTCTTTCCATGCCTGAGGAAAAATGTTGTTGCTTAGAGCGCCATTGAAGATGGCGGTCATTAGCATTATGAGATGGGCGGGGAGGAGTTTGAACACCTTATTGGTGATACCGTCAGAGCCGGGGGCTTTCCGGGGTTTGAGCCTCTTGATAATATCGTGCACTTCGTCGGGAGTGACGGGAGGCAGGGGATAATCAGGGTCTTCAACGGGTGGGAGAGAGGCTCTACGTTCGACTTCGGCGTCGACCTCAGAAAGGTGAGCTTCGTCTACTGGTTGAGAGCTGGGGGTGCATTGAGACTCTAGGCTGTCGGCTAGACATTCAGCCTTTTCATCGTTGTCGAAGGCGACGCTACTGTCGGAACGAATGAGAGGGGGCATGGAGGCCTCGTTAGAAGAACGGAGCTTCCTCTGGAGTTCCCAGAAGGCTAGGTGGGTGGGCTCGAGTTCGCTAAGTGTCTTGTCCCAGCGGCTGGAGCGCAGCTCCTCGATGCGTTTCTTTACAGCACGCTGTAAAGAGCGCATGTGAGCCTTGTTCGCATCGCAGGGGAAGGCACTGTACGCACGGACGGCCGCGTTCTTCTCGGTCAACAGATCACGCACATCGTCAGGCAGTTTCCAGCGATGATCGCTCATCGCCGGAACCTCCCTTGAACAATCGTTCAAGACGGATATAAAAAAATTTGTTACCATGAGTCCGCAATATACGTCTGCTACCTATAGATACAGAATATCCTGGTCTTGGGTTATCCCTTTAAACACTCGGCACTCTTATTTTACGTATTACAAAGTACGATTTTATTTATTACTTACATTGTTGTTACGTTTATCTTGGTTTACCCGCATTAAAAGCAAAAATAAATTTCAGTGTATTATATAATTGCTTGCCCGTCTTTGAACCATTAATACTTACTATCTGCCACTGGTCAGCCTATCGTTCAGCTCTGTAGTCCGACGCGGTGTAAATTACAAGAATTATTTCCTTTTAGTCTTTGTAAATTGGTTCAGCAGTTTAGCACTGGCCTTTACCGCGTGAATAATCGCCCTTATAAC
The DNA here is from genome assembly GCA_947361185.1 of Charanyca ferruginea. Taxonomy (NCBI): domain Eukaryota; kingdom Metazoa; phylum Arthropoda; class Insecta; order Lepidoptera; family Noctuidae; genus Charanyca; species Charanyca ferruginea. Next base: position 585,166 of record OX376065.1, read on the forward strand.
ATCACCCATGTATACATATATTTTTTAATCGTACGACCTCGCTTCACTCAGCAAAAAGCCACACCCTTATTTCACTGGGTTCGTAAAAAAGTTATTAAATAATAGATGTTGTTTATACAACGATGTTATATGTTACAGTGGACATCTTACAACTGAATTAAATATTCTTGTTATAGACGAAACATCGGATGAACTCACTGACGGGATATTGATTTAACGTGGTTTGATCTTCGAAAAATGGTAGCAGACTTAATACAACTTCCTGATATTACCGGAATCTGATCCGGTTACAACCCCTGATACTGAGATATTGAATTTTCATTCTATATCCTCTTATCATAATATTTGTTTTACTTTGAACTGTCTTTCCATCAAGCACGAATAAACCAGCTTTTTGCGAATCTAAAGGCTGTGTGTGAAGTAAATAGGTAATACACTAGTTGGATTTCATAGTTTGTTACTTTGAGACTACTCTTCTAGAAGAACGAACGTTCCGACGGAGATCTCAAAAAAAAAGATTAGAAAGTGCCACAGAATTATCACGATGGCAGCATCGTGATAATTCTGTGGCACTTTCTAATCTTTTTTAAAGCTCATGCTAGGTTTATCACAGGATAAACCTAGCATGAGCTTTAGGTACCTTTATAGTTTTTCTTGCCAAAGTAAATTGGAGCGAATCATGTATTTAGGTTACATATAGACTCTAGATAATGAGTGATGACTTAGCTAAACCAACTCGACCTCATTCACAAATGAGAGTAGTGTTTGTCTTCATTGATTAAGGCTGGCCGGCCCACGCTGCCTTCTTAGTGCTGTGGTCTGAGATGACGGATTCTATTGTGGGTGGCTTGTGGTCGCTGTGTCTTCTGTCGTCATGTATTGTCACACCTGTGTTCCATACATGGCTAGGCAGATGTATGCTTTAGTAACACAGTTGAGTGAAACTAGATTTATGTCAAATGTTTGGAAGCAAGCTTTTGGCCGTCTTATTTTATCTCTTGCATTTGTCTAACTAACACAAAATTATAAAAATGAAAAATTGTATGAATAGGGGTCACAAGAAAAATAGGTCTGAATCATGTATCTTCCAGATACATCCAGGTGTAGCTTATCATGTTCCTATACGTGGTCCGAAACTAAATGGAATCTGAATGGAAGCGACCCAAAAGGCCTTATTTTATGTCAGCCCACCCCTACTTCAAACATGTTCTCTCGCAGGACTGACCATTCGCTATTGTCTTTTGTTGTCTACCTAAATTTCTTTTTTATTCGCTGACTGCGAATCCCCGAATTCCTTAGATGTCCCCGAACAATTTAGATTGTCCGAGCTCTGTAAATGTTTTGTGTATAATTTGAATCCCTGTTTATTGTACTTCCTTGTCTTTATCTTGACCCCCTATGCCCCTTTGGGGCGGGTGGGTTAGCAGAGGTCCGACAGAAATCAATGTAATCTCTCCCGGACGGGCAGCCGTAACTTCTAAATTATGCCAATTTGTACTAATGTTAAGGCAATTGGAATTACGTGTCGTATTCAAGAGTGTGTTGGGCCTGAGAAGAAACCACCACAAACCCCGGGGTACACAGTCCGAGAGAGATGAGAAAATTACATCACATCCAAAGCATAGCTCTTAATGGCACAGAAACCGTCCACCCGTGCATTGATTGCGCGTATTGCGAGCATCTGATTTCCCTGTGGGCTGCTGAGGTCAAATGGCAATCGTCCTCACTGAACTCAAAAATTCGTCACACAATTGAATAACTTCGACAGCGGCTTTAAGAAAGTAAATAGGATTTATAAAAAGGGCAAAATCAATTTGATTGAAAATGTACATAAGTAAAAAGTGAAAGATAGCAGCGATTTTAAGCGTCTCGTTCTGTCATGGTTATACCTATAATAATAAATATTTTGTTACGACCTTACCTATCAGCGACACCTACACAGACGTGCCCTCAGCGTGCTCAGGCGCGCCGACTATCAATTAGGACAAGATTGCTATTCCCGACACACGTTCACATTACGCAAATAAGAAGGAAAGCGCCGCCGAAGGACACCGAATAACTTCGGGGACTTATAAAAGTATCGCTACTCCAACTGAGACGGACTCCGATGGAAAATACATTTCGTGTCTTATAAAATATCTGTATATTCCGCCGGCTCCGGGGCTTTGGTGTTTATTTAAAATCCAACGCTGTCCAATACATAACTAGCGATTTCGTTAATCCGCAGTCTGAATTCAAGTATTATTTAAAATACTGTGAAATTGACTACGCCACCAATACGAGCGATGTTTTATTTTCCGGTAAGCATGGGAATAACGAACAACAGTACTGTGGATGTCTCTCGTCTCATTAGCTTTCCCAATAAAATAATTGAGAGTTTCAGTAGCGGGGGCTGCAGGGAGCGGGGGCATCGCGCGCCCGGGACGTTTCAGTGATCGGCCGCCCGCCCCGGCGCCTGTACGCGTCTCGCGGTCCCGCGGCCCTCGACACCTCCACGTCATGTATGTTCAATGTTCACTACCAGGGTACCATAACACAGTGTTATTTATTCCAAACATCAGTGGTGTTTACGTTTGCCCAACGCGCGCGCTCCACACCGGCCGTCAATGTGATATTGTGCAGGATACGTTACACATAGATCGTCCAATCGAGTTACCTTCGATTGATTATGATATCCGTGTATAGTGTTTGTGTTATGTTACGTATATCTCATAATTTATTGGATAACTTTCATGAAGATGGCGCCCGATCTCTTCGCATTGATACCTACTTTAATATTTCTATACATGATAAGATACAAAAGGCTTTATTTGTATTGATTTAGGACTTGTGATCTCACATTATTATGACATGTCTTATTCCGTGTAAACGAGGGGTAACAAAGTACCTACAAAGTATTTTTGCGAAGAAAAACAACCTTCAACTGTCAATCACTGACAGATTAAACATACCTACTTGGCAGCGCAGCTAGGAAAGATGTTTTACGAATTGTCAATTGTCATTTTGGCGTTGAAACGTAGCGTAAACGTAACGTACTTTGTAAGATATAACATGTTTTATCTTGAAATTCAGCGAAAACTATTTATACGACGGGAACGTCCTACTTAGCTTTCTTAATAAAAACGGTAGACGTTCATCTTTTACTTTGATTTAATATTTCCATAAACAAATCTCAGTACTAAGCTTGTTTGTTACAAGCAAATATGTAGCTAAACATGAGCCACGACAAACTTGCTCACCACGTGTCGATTTGTTAGCTCCGTACAAATTAGGACAAGTATTAGATCTCAAACTTGCTCCCCTGACTCAGTGGACTCGGTCCTGTCTCCACAATCTTGGTAAGTTCCGGACTCCGGGGCTTTAGAGAGTCGGGGAACTTGTGGCCGAGTCCTGCGGCACATAGGTGTAAGGCTTTGACTAATTAGCAAGTTGTTAATAAGCCCGTAGTGTGTCAAAGTGACGCTCAGTCGTCTGTGAGAACGGAGCCATTAGTTCTCGATACGATCACACACTCTCGACGTCTATGCGCATACTTGTAGCTATTAGTTACAGAGCAAGAATGTAGTAAGTAGTACATGAGTAGTCTGTGAGCTTGTCATTAGCTCGCTTGTAACGACTTGTGACCTAACAGGAATATTCGTAATCCTCATTTGAATCGAGTCAGTTCAGTAATTGTCCCACCGTACGTATATAAACATGTACCTACTTAGCAAGCACTTCCTTTGATGTAGGGCGAACAGATTTTAACGGTATGAATACAAAATGTGTCGCAAGCTTTATTTATTTTGCTTCAAAAGATTTTATATGAAATGTACAGAATCTTGATTACGCAGGAAAACGCATTCGTGCAAAATTGTCGAGAATTTAATATCTTGGGGTTCAGATGTTGGTCGCTGCAAGGATTAATAAATTATGTGGTCGACTGAAATTCGCGACCTCCTGCCGTTAGACACCCTATTGAGCGGCCGTGTTCCCAATATGAACACAAAATATAGAAAATTTATTGGTGTCTATAGATTTCCCGATAATTGCACCCTCCTATGGTGTGTGATAGAATAGGCCCTAACAACCCAATTTAGATGCTTTCATAGATTAATCTTTAAAACTGCACAAACTAGGGCAAACGTCTTGTATTTCCAAGTCCTTACGTTGATTATGCAAGCAATCTACTAGATCTGGATGACAAAAGACTGAACACAGATATAGATAGACCTAGATAACGCAGTAGTGTGCCATTTGGACGTCACAATGTAATACGAATGTTTTTCCTAAATTTGGTATTCCCAGGTATTACTGAGGGTATTAGATTAAAAAGAATTATTTTTTAAATTAATTACGAATAATATTAATCACAGAATGACTTACCGATGGAAGGAAACATTTACTTTATTTTTTTACTTACAATTTTTTATCGTAAGTTAGGCACGAAAATAGGCACGCGAAGTAGTTGCTCTTGCGTTATCTAGGTCTATCTATATCTGTGAGACTGAACATTAGCAAAAAGCAAGATAAATGAATATTGCGAATAGCTTACAAGCACCAAATCAAAGTGGACCGTCACGAACGTTAATAGAATTTCAATCCAATACATCACAAATGGGGTTTGGTTCACCACTAACCATTTTTAAATCCGCCGTAATCGTTTTCTACATTAGCGCCGTCAATCGATTTTGATCTGTATTACTAGGGCGTCACGTATTTCATTGGTGTAAAGTCAGTCGGCGTCCCGCTGCAAGAGTTATGCCCCACATTTGTCGGCGCGTTGTAATCAACAGATCTTTTTTATCTTGGTATCGTTCGCCCTCAGTAATGTTGTGGGGATTCCATCAATGTAGCCGCTGACCCCGGCGGACCCTCCCGAGCCGAGGTCAAGACCTCTCGCTAATATCGCTCTAAGATACCGTTAATAACCCTCTTTAATACCCGTGCTTGATTTTTTATTTGCCTCAAGTACGATCTCATTTTCGTAATTTTTCTCGTTAAAAATTCTTTAATATAAAGTTCAAATATTCGTTCCTCTTTTATAAAGCGGTCGCATAGCTTTACAAGAACGAAGTCTTTAAAAATGAAATGTAAGCACTCGAAACTAGCGCCAGACCGTGGCTCGGTTCACGTGCCAAAGGTTTACGGCTCCGTGCCTCTTTACTTCCGCCCTCGGGATTATAACTGTAAAGTATTTTGCCGTTTTCTCGTTTAAGCTGAAGAGGACTTTATCGACCACGCGCCCCATACAAAGCGTAGTCTAGTCAAATACATAGGACAATAAGTTATTAAACTCGAAGGAATTTTGTAGTTAGGATAATAGCATGATATTTATTTTATTTATTTATTAAACTGCATGCACATAATGTGAACAAATATTGTACTAAGTAGGCTACCACAAGTACGTAGGCGTACGTGGCGTAGAAGTGATTCAAAAGTATGTGATTGTTACACACATACTTTTAAATCACTTCGACGCCACACAGTTCTGACGCGAACTCCATTTCATTAGTATTGAATTTCTGATTTTGATCATCTACTTTTGCTGTTGACTGTACGTCAAATTCAACTTACTTCCAAGATGATAAAACAAATGAGTTACTATATCCCTGCCTAAGCCTACTTAAGTAGAGATTTAGTAAAGCTAACTATTCGTATGTCAACATAATGCACTGCTATAACACAATGAAACGAAGCTTTAACAGTTAAATCTCAACGTAAAAACATACAAACAGTAATAGGGTTTGAAACACATTCGTTGCCGAAAATCATCATAACATTTACGTTAGCACATTTATGGAACGCCAGACATATTAAATGGCAATTATTTGCTAAACGTACGTTTCATGCTTCAGAATTTGACTTTATAAATGTGTATATTTGCAAACATACGACACATCTGTCTCTCTTTTACATAATTTTGACCCTAGAACTACAGATCGCTTATCAAAATGAACCTTTATTTGTCGGATCAGTCAGGATTTAGTCCGTTAGATTCAGTCATCATGTGGGCAGAATATGGGTTTCGTGCAATGCAAACACACTGGGTATAGGGTAAAATACACGGCGTTTATTAAATCCACAATTTAGAACTAAATCAATTTAAAAATAAACTCAGACACTATAATTAACATAGACATAGTTCACTTCACTTCAACAACGAATCGAAAGTACAGTTTCGGGCTACAGCTCCGTTGCGATCAGACACTGGATTCTGAATGTCTTCCTCGCTGTCGGCTGAAAACATCACGACTCTGTAGAAGCGCGCCAAAATGGTGGTGGTTGATCACGTGTTCTTGATAATGGCGCGCTTGCGATCCGTTTCACCATAGACTATTTATTGTCTTTGCGTTTCACGTTCATACTATTGACCGGATACGACGTATTAAATGTAAATACCTGTTTCATACAAAAACACAAACATATCGAAATATGTCCCGTTATTCGCTGTAGAATCAAACGTTTTAATTTGTCAAAAACGAAGCTGCGTCAAACGCAAACATATGTAGCTGAAAATATGCTTTTATTTTTTTGCCCGAAGGCGATGTCGAAACACGAATAATTTACGATTTATATTATTTGATCGTTTCACCTATCCTGTTATGTTTCGGCTATATATTCAGTCCCAATCAGTTCAAATACATAGAAAAAACGTCTAACAACGTTTTAATTTGGAAGAGTTATTGATGTGTGGTATGGTATACGTATTATATGTCAGCTGCTGATTATGATTCATTTGTTGATTTTTTTAGTCTCAAAATTAATTTGAGCAGGTGTAATGTGAGTGTGGTGGGGTGTGTGTGTGTGTGTGTGTGGTGCGTCCTTAGAGTAGCTCTTGCCCATCTTTAAATCATTTTTCAAATTTTTGGTCGTTGTTATTTTTGTTTTTCTCTAAGCTTTTCCTCGTACTGTAATTCTTACATAATACGGCGTTTTTAAAACGCGCCGCGTTGGCTAACTCGCGTTAGTACCTACCGCACCGGGCGTAATGTGGCGGGAACGGAGCGATTAAATGAAATGCGTGTAGTCACGTTTATATCTGCTTAATGACTAAAGCTTATATCTAACACAACTACACAGGTACAACTCTAATTTTTCCAGTATTTTCTTTCGATATCAATCTCGAAACTGATTTCAAAAGTCAACATTCTTTAGCTTTCCAAACTAAATCGTAACTCAAAAGATTTGTAATAATAAAATTGAAATTAATGACTGTACAAATGTTTGTGCTCAAGTCTGGAACTAATCCTGTGATCACAGACAGACTCCAGCTTAATACACTTGTCTGAAGCGCTGAGTTGTACCCACAGTCACGTTCACAAATATGAATACGTTAGCGAAAGGTAAAACAGGTTATCTACTAACTAAGATATGGATTATAACTGTAAAATGTTAACGAGGCATAATCAGAAGTACCTATTAATAGATACTAGGTATATGTAAATAGATAAAATGTCATAGTTTGAATCGATTCCTTAGGAGGACATTTGATTTGAAATGTGGATAGGTATATAAGTTCCGTGGAGGGAAACACTGAAATGAGTCTTATAGCATCCCCCCCCCCCCTAAACCTTCAAAGATGAGACAATGTTGGATTCATTAGATCCAGTACACCTTAATCTAGGTCTGCGCGTTATTCTTTTTTATTAATTCAATATGGTTTATTTAAAAATAATGAAAACGCTCGAGGATGTTTTTAAGTCAAAAATGTAGACATTTAGAGGTGCTATGCTGATTTTAATTTATTTCCAAACATTAGAAACTGCATGTGTAGGTAGCTGAAATAATGTATGTGACAAGCAGCAGTTCCACCGCGCCGCACTGCAGCAGTGTGCCGCCGTGTGTAGTGTCGCGCGTGATGGATGTGCGCAATAAATGTTACAGCAAAAGCAAATTATCAAATGACAACAATCTATCGTTAGATGTACGCTTCTGTTGGTATCAGCACGTGCAAGCGCGTGCCTACAGCACGACACGTGTCGCATCGATCAATGTGCTCTTACACTAAGCACACAGCACCTGTGACGCGGTGCATGCTGGTTTCAAACACTGAACAAGTACCATTTTATTTTGATATTATATCAGAAAAAAGTTTAAGCAAAGATATTTTTGCTTTTTTCCAGAAATATCAAACATTTCGTCATTAATGAAAATAATTCGGTCGACAAGAATTAGGTATAATTTTTCACAAATATTTCCAATATTTGCGTAATTTCTTTATTTCACCAGAGGGAACCAAACAGGCTTATAGATGCGGATAATGCGTAGGCGTGTATAACTTTTTCATTTTCATAATTCATATTTACAATTGGCTGGTTTCTTTCCATACTCTTCAGAATAAAACGCTACAAATGATATAACTTCTCATCTTCACCGCACTAAATAGATTCCAATAGCTAGCGTCTAATTGAAAACTCTCGACTTTGCGGTGATTGCAAGACGATGGAAAAAGAATACTAATTGTTTCAAGTTCTTTTGTATTTGTAAAGAACTCGTTCGCTTCCATTCTGTTACTTTTGTATTGTTCAGCCAGACGGGCGTTGTACCTAAGCCTTTCAATTGTGTTAACTCAAAACTATAATCAGTTTAATTCAATGGCTACGCGCTACGCGACTTTAGCACGTAGGAAAATCTCGTAGAGGACGTAGTGACTACGGCGTAGCACAGTTGCGCTACGTTCCGTAAGTCGTAGCATTATTCGTAGCTGAGGCGTAGCAACTGCTACGTCGAATCTTTGATAAGTCTTGTAACTGCAATTAATCAATAGTTTTCTTTTTCCACTGCTAAACGTAGGCCTCCCCCAGAAATCGCCAACCAACCCGGTCTTGGGCAACCCGCATCCATCCGCTGCCAGCCACCTTTTTTAAATCGTCGGCCCATCTCGCCGCAGGGCGTCCCCATGAAGATATAGGTATAAATGGAGCCAACACTTCGAACAAAAGCTTGAAACCAACTGTGGGCTGATGCTCTCTTTCTGAATGCATACATAAGAACGAGACAGTGATATGTGTTTTCTTTATCTTATATATGCATTCAGAAAGAGAGCGTCTGCCCACAGTTGGCTTCACTTAGGTATTTAGAGTGTTGCCTCCATTTTTATCTATAAGCTTCTTGGGCGTCCCACACTACGCTTGCCCAAACGCGGTCTCCACTCTAGAGCGTGTCTGCTCCATCTACCGTCTGTCCGTCTGCAGACGTGGCCGGCCCACTTCCACTTCAGCGTGCCAATTCGATGCGCAACGTCGGTGACTTTAGTTCTCTGGCGAATGACTTCATTGCGAATTCTATCCACCAGAGAAACTCCGAGCATCGCTCTCTCCATGGCACGCTGAGCATTAGCAACCTTGAATTTGTGGACCAGGCCCGCGGTGAGTGTCTACGTTTCGGCGCCGTAAGTCATCACGGGTAGAACGCACAGGTTGTGGGATCGACGATTTAAAGATACCACGTAGCTTCCCGTGCTTCTTCTTTTTATTATTTGCAATTTATACTTGTATCGATACAACTTTGTGCAGCCATTGATTAGTAAAATTCATCAAACGGCACTTACTGAAACAATACTGAACAATATTCAATACCTACTACCTACTGCCTATTTATATAAACCTGAATGTCTTGTTCGTAGTACATTGCAGCTATTGCCTGGTCACCTGCACACGCTGGTCGGTACAAAGCACGCCTACGAAGCGTGTGTGACTACAAAAATGGCCCGCTTACGATAACACTTCGCTGTAATAAGTCGCAAGCACTACAGCGTCTTTAAGCACCCACTAGATAACACATTTTATAACCTGGGGTCATTAACCACTGAGAAACCACTCCGTGCCCTTGAGGTACATGATATCACAGACGCTTGGATTTTTAGAGGAAAGTCATCCTTTGAATCGTCTCAAATGTATTTGTCTGTCTTCGGACCTTGTGTTTATTTTCCACCTTTAATACCTGGGCCACGAAGATACTAAAGTAGTACAATCTAAACCGCGAGCTCAATTCCCCGTATAGAGCAGTTGTGTCTCCTTTATCTTTAAAATTCTTTGTAGTAACTTTAGTACTAGTTTTAATGATTCTCATTCACTCGAGTTCAAAACATTCCACTTTCGACCCCCTGTTGATATCCTAGTCATAAAACCATGGAGTGTACCCCTCCTTCCCTTCTCCACTTCACTGAGGTTGTTATTATTCCTACGTATTCATAAACTTATTCCAAGGTTTTGTTCTAGATTCCGTTCGTTCGTGTAGGTACTTACCTGAGTGAAGTTTACTCTGCGGTGCCGTTAGACAGTTGAAAATGAAATGTTTACACATTCATTGTGATTAAAATCTGAGAATTTACGATCTACGACTTAGAAAATTAATATGAGTTCAATGTAAATGTCAAAGGATTAAAGCAATTACTATTTTAAACCTCGTGGTAGAGATATTTTCCTCAATTAAACACGAGTTCAATTGAGGAAAATATTTACTTTTACTTGTGTTATACATAAATAGTTTCGAAACAATAGGTTGTAAAAAGAGAAAATACTAGCTGACCCGACAGACGTTGTCAATCGATTTTTAAATTTTCTTAACGTATAAACCTTCCCTGGACTTCCACAAATATTTCAAGACCAAAATTTGCGTAATCGTTTCAGCCGAGTTTTAGCGAGACTAATGAACAACGAATCATTTTTATTATATAGATATATTTTCTATTTCTAAAAACGCATCAAAACTTATAGTATAGTTTAATGTTATTCTGTTCGGTTTGAGAGCTTCAGGAAGGTTCTAAGAACGCCATCTGATATAAGTGCAGTAAGTACTGCACTCATATCAATCATCGACTCGAAAATCAATATGGTCCTGCTCTTGTCTCATGTTACTTGGGTCGGCGCAACACGTTTTACTCGAAAATAACTAATAAACGATAGTAGTGTTACAATATACATTTTCTTCTCCTTATGTCATACATGACTCAGTTGATTCTACCGCTCTCTGACTTGTCCTATGAATATTTGAAGTAGGGTTCGACTTCCTGGCCTTTTCAGTGGTGTGCGAATGTTCCCCAGTTTGCTCTGAGCACTCACGGACGTCACGGCGCGGTGGCTTCAAAGAGTCGAATGTTTGTGTCGAGCTCACATCGACACGTGTCCCAACGAGGCGCCGCCGGGGTAACGTTACCGGCGACTTTATCTGTTATTTGGTTGTTACCGATGACACCGGACTAGTCTAGGCACTGGTCATCTAGGTCGGTCGGAACAAATGTAGCATGTTATAGTTTATAAAATTATACAAATGTATTTATGACGAACCAACCATCAACTATTATTCGGACTTCAACATTTCAGAACTTGTAGGACAAATGTAATAATTTTGTACTTGTCTGTAAATTCTGAAATCGTAATCCAACTTAGTTTCGTCTATAACTTAGAGAGTGTCGTCGTGTTGAGACAATGGAGTAGCTACATGTTGACAAGCCCTCACTCTGTAACAAGACATGTCAGACAAACACAACTCAACTAACTACATGTTAGTGTTCGATGTATCACTACTTACTTACGTTGGAACACCATTTCTTACATCTACATGAATAAATTCATGAATACCGACATATAGGATCGCATTGATGGGTAGAATAAGAATAAGAAAACAGCTATGAACATCGTCTCCTCTATATTCACCTGTTACTACGGTTTATCGAAATATCACTATGACGACATGAATCCAAGTTTAATATCAGAGTACACGACATTATAGTGTAATGTAAGTGAATCAAAGTGACATGTAGATAGAAAATATGTTCGTAATCTGACGCCTTCACAAAGCTGTGTTGATCAAACTACGTTTGTACGTACATGTGGATTGAATTCAAATGTTTCTCGGAATGAAACGTTTGGCACTAATATTGTTGTGAGTGTGATCCTGCGACATAAACCTTGAAACGAGAATAAAAGAAGGATCACTTTCAGCGTGTTGTTCGCGAATGTTTCAAACTTGAGCCAAGAAACGCACAACTTGCTCTGTTTATTCCACAAATAATGATAACTCAGGAATGTAATGCAGTGTTTTAGTTGCGAGCACCGTTTCCTTTACGGCTGAAGGTCTTCAGTGGGAAAATAAACTAAAATGGCTGCTCGACTCGCTGCTAAAGGGGAATGTTGTGTTTATGGAAAACAGTGTGTTGTTGTGCCCGCGAGTCACTGCCTCCTCACCTCTGTGCTGGGTTTGCTTGGGTGTAAGTCTGTGTTTACTCTTCATACCGCTTCGCCACCAGCTATCCAAAATATGATGTCATCGGCAGCTCTGTATGCTTTCCTTATACATATTCCTCGTAATTAAACGTTGGGAGCAGCAACTCGCTTCATATCTTTAACGTTAAATAGAAACATTAAAACTAATTTCAAGTAAAAACTTTACAAAAGATATTACTGTGATCAGAAAAAGTTAAACAGCGACTACAAAGTGAAAATTAATTTTACTTTCGGAAATCTGTGTCTGGTTTTATTTTGTTTATTTTCTAGCCACTGATTTCTGAAACTAGTTTTTAAATGCAGTTGTTTTTATAAAAATTGCTTTTTTTAACTCGGTTCAAACAAAGAACATCGGTTAATAGATTACAGCTACAGAATAGGGTACCTACATGTGCCAGAAGCAGTTGACCGGTCTAGATGGCGCACTTCAACACACGTGGTTCAAAGCAATATCCTGGCAACTGCCGGGGGCCGGCTCCCCACAACCATAACGGTAAAACTCGCGTCATGCTAAAACCTTTCCCTCACTAAGTGAAAATACCCTGAAACAGCCGCAAGTGATCCCTAAAAAATATACGAGAATCACGATGAGCGATATAAGAAGTTTTAAAAAGTTTTAGGACCAAGATATGATGAGATACAAAGAGGTGATGAAACAGGGAGATGGAAAAGTTGTAAGCGCCGCTGTGTACATACCCTAGTAGGTATATGAATAAAGTTTCCATTGTGAACGTTTAACTCAAACAAGGGGATAGGTACTGATCCGATCAATACTACAATGACAGACGTAGGTTATGCGAAGAACAAATAATACGAGTGTTATCTACACCGTTTTACAAACTTGAACTTGAAGGTGTAAGTGCAAACAGCCGTTTATTTTCTCTGAGTACCAGGCTGCCAGCGCACCTGGAGAGTCTTATAAAATATTTATTAACTCATATAAAATAAAGGATTTCTTCGCAATGAACGCAGTTTAGATTAATTATTAACGAATTAATTAAATGCGTAAACGGATTATTGGTTTACGGTTTCAGTCGATTTACGTCATTAATGGATAATGAACAAATCTAATTGTTATACCGTTTAAGTATTATCGGGAACATTATTTTCTCGGGAAGCTTTTGACATCTCATCAGTCTTAATTTAACTAAACAACCAACAAGTCATACAAAAGTTAGTCAGGAGTGTAATGTAGCATTGCGTGACTTATACTATGATTTCAAATACATGTGTACGCCTAAAGATTCCTCCGTGTCATGCTAATGTTTCTATGAGTGTGGACGTTGATTAGTGTGACGTCATAGTCCACATCGCCAATCGTCATTTGTAGGTTTTATAACTCCGCCTTTGTGCTCTTTGTGAGAGATTTTTAGAGTTCCTGCCTTTAATTATGTGTTCCAGTAGAACTGGGTCGAGGGGGAGGTGCCGCGAGGGAGGGGGGCTCATGGCTCGCACAATTAATGACGAACAAAGAACGGATTGAATTTTTCGGACGGCAATTAAGTATGGAGATTTGAATTAAATCGATCTTAAGTACTTCGATTGAAGATTAGCCAGTAATTGGGGACGTTAAGGGTAACCGGGTTTAGAAATATTTACATAACTACCACTGGTATGAGGGCTTTTAAACTTATTGGGTGCTTTTGAAAGCCACAAGAAGTTAGACCTGTATTCATTAAGATACGGCCGGGTAACATTTCTGTCTAATTTATTTCCTAATGAACATCGTCAAAAGGTTTTCAAGCATACGATGTAGCTTACCCAAAGCGCGCAGTACTTAACTCCCCTCTTCATGAGCAGTGCATTTTCTAAAGTTTAGTACTTACGAAGTGACTGCATCCATTTTAGAATATAACGATTCATAGATCAGTTGGGATTCGATATGTCGGTCACTCTGAAGGCTTCTAAACTTAAGGCGACGATATACGACGGTGACATTGAGCGACCCAGAGAATGCTATGCGCTGCGTCCAAAACTCTCAAAGTTTAGTCGAAACAATTAAATAAAAGACAGTATTCTTTTATTTAAAAAAAGGCGTATACTAAAAGATACATAATAAAGTTGTCTGTAAGATAGTGAAAGTTTCGTTTAAATATACCGGGTAGATTTTGTGTGATGATCAATGTTATGTCCGCGTCAGACACAACTTCATGAGTTAATTAACATAAACTTAATCAAAAATATTCACATACTAAATGATTAAGAAAATGTTCTAGTTTAACATATATTTTTTTCAAATCATTAACACTACACATTTTAACGTGATTGTCAGTTTAAAATCTGTAAAAGTCGCTTGTTAGCGCCTTAAATGTATCTTCAATTTGAAAGGAATCATACTTGAGAGATCACACAATTTCACTAAGGATTAAATTACACCTCTCAATTTGGATTTTGTCTGAAGTTTCTGATGTTAGATAGCTGTTATTTCCAGAGCGTAGTCAACAGATATGCTCTATTTGATTTCTAAGAGTACATCTTGTGATTGAGCAATTTTGTTTTGAATCAGTGCTTGAATATTTAGATGTCCTTTCACTAGTCCTTAACCTTCAATAAAATCTGTAGGTATTACTAAACTTGTCATTCAAGAGTAAATATTAGATGAAACGTTTCAAATTCAAAGAAATAATTAATCATGCGGCTATTATAAACATAGACATTTATATACTCGGCCATTCAACAATGTCACACTTTTATAACGAAAGTGAAAAAGCACCTATTTCTTAAGACTTAAGCCACTATTATCGTAAACGATGTCGTTATTTCACTATTACCTTGCTTGGCACTAAAACAAGTAGTCGCCTGGATTGATGATCTGACAGATTACCTACGTGTTGTCGGGCTGACTCAACGAGCGAAACATTTACTTGTTGAAAATACTTACTGTCTACACGATTATTGTTTAGATAAAGTGAGTACTTTCATTGATAGGACTTAACAAAGTGAACTGTTTACACGTTTAATCGAATCAACTATTTGAACTGTAATAATCTCCCTCGGTGCTAAGGATTGGCACCTATTCCTCGGTGAAGTCTAGATGAAGTGAGCTGTCATGTGACCGGCTTTGCAATCGTAGTCGATATTTATATTTATTTCTGCTATTTTATTTATCGACCATTTAAATTGTTTCTCAATTATTTTAAAGCTACTAATTAAACGTCCTTACCGACGTCGAACTTAGGTTCTTTTTAATGGAAAAAGAAAAAAAATAAGATTTTGAATTTGCAGGAATAATTATAATAAATATCGATTTTCATTGTAGCGCTAGGTCAAGCCCAATAATTTTGTCGAATTACAGCTCACTTCATCTAGAGTTCACCAAAGGATACTGCTACAGAATAGACTTGCCGGTATTAGGAATACACACCGCACCTCAAGCTCTCTCTCTCAAAATCTCCCTGCCAGTAAGCAGGGAGATTTTTACAAAATAGGCTTACTGTTTCTTTTTATGACAGCCATTTCTTCTTTTCATTGAGATTACGATATAAAACTTTGATGTACAGTGTATGCTAACGATAATATTTCACCATGTCATTCTTTATAAGATCACGGTGCTGGTTCCTTCAAATAAAACAAGTACTTAGGTTGATATATTTCGCCGCTCTTTGATTCAATATTTGCGTGATAGTTTCATGCGTGTATTTCCTTACGGCTTTATCCGAAGGACAAAATGTATGTCAGTGGCTGTCGTGTATTTGCCGTTGGTTTTCTTGAAGGCATAATACAGTTAATTTGGCGAGGCACAATAGCAGTGTTGATGTTTACGCAGGCGCCGGCGTGTCACGCGCCCCGCAAGCTGCCGGCGTTTGCTTAGGACCTCCATGTTTGTTTGTCTTTGTTATTTTATCTCATGCCGAGCGCTTGTTTTCTCCCATTATATCGTCTTGTAGGAGAAACTAGGTTCGTGTTAAGTTTTTTAGTGACTGCGACTACTTACTTGGTCTTTGGAGACGACACGAATGGGTCGAGCATTTTTGTTTCCTCTGTCAATATATCAATAAGTGCATTTTAGAAACATATAACGTTTAGACAAGCAGACGGACAACGAAGTGATCCGATTAAGGTTCCGATTTTCGTTTTGAGGTATGGAACTCCATAAAGAAACAACTTGTATTCTGAACAACTCGGGCTCACCTGTACCACAATGACTGACGCGTTTACAATTTCCATTAACGAACACAGACACGTTGCGATCATTTGGCGTATTCTTCCATAACCCCCAAGAAACGTAATCCTACTAAAATGTTAATGCGAGTCGGTCTGCTTGTTTGCTAATCCCCGCGACCCGAGCGCCGCGCCCCTGGCGACCCGGCTATGGTCGCTGGTCGTACGTACACGAGGCACGGGGGCCGCCGGGCCGGCGTCGTTAGCAGTATCAAAGCAAATGATATCGTTTTACGATCACTTCAGTTTTACGCGCGCTTACCAACATGTTTTTAATGTATACTCCAGAACAGGCGAGCATTGAATGTTACGGGGTGAGAAGAGCATAAACACTTTATTCATAGCTTATTATTTTACAATTGTTCCATAAATTTTAAAAATAAATAGGAAAAACAAATCATATCACTGTTTTTGTTTTAAATATGCTCGTATGTTTCTATACATTTACGATTACAACGAAACATTTTAGTTTTTGACGATAATAAACGAGCTTTGAAACGTTATTTCCACTAATAGATTGTTTAGGTATCGAAATATTTCAGTTATTTTCGCTCAAATATGGGCAGTGAAGCCGGAAAATGTGTCGGCTTCACTGATAATTGTGTATTAATCTTTATGATATTCATTTGAAAAAAGTGTTATATTCTCACACATGCATGCATACTGACACGCTGCTCTAATTTACAATATTTTTTAATTTGAACTTTGTGCCTCGACTCGCGTTTTTGTTGTTCATTATTCAAGCGTGTAACAATATTTGCCATCCGGAGAGTATTACTTCTACATATTTTATTTTACGCCAACGCGGCGTACTCCCGGCGTTTGTAGGTTAAGAGCGCGGCGCCGCGGGCGTGTGAGATAAATACTTAATGGTGGCAAGAGACGAGCCGCCGTGCGCCATGACAGATCGCTCGTCTCACACAAAACGAACGCTATTTATCACATCGATGCGGCCCCGCAACTACATTAATTATCTGGTATCACCGAGCGCCGCCCAGCGAGCATCTACACTAATCTACGACACAGTAGCGACTGGCTTACACCACATTAACATTGTACTCATAAAGTACCCCAACTTAACGCGCTTAACTCGGACTATCTACCCTTTGTTACCACAACAACCCAATGTCAACCCTATTATGCTATTATACAGTCTGATTTTGCTCATTTATGGGCCCTGTAAGATGTTTGATTGAAATTCCGTAATTGCACGATTTGCAAAGATTGTCGGATGGCTCGGTACGGGGGTGATTAGGGGAGATTCTTGGAACCTATTGTCTCAGCTCTTTATTGCCCGGTTTTAGTTAAATTAGATTTTTTAAATGTAATTGCTAGTTGAATTAGCTTAGCTAAGAGCTCGGATGTGCAAACAAACTTAGGTAGGCTGACTGCGCAAATGTTCCTGTGTGTAAATATGATGCCGGCCGGGCGGGGCGGGGCGGGACGGGACGGGGGGGACTGTAAAATTCGAAAGGTAAACAGCACTTGACCTTACCCGCGGCTAAGTTTGGGTAAAGTTAAATTTGTGACTAGGCTTACATTACAAGATTAAACGGCTTTCAATCTTAGAGAAGAAACATTTATGTAAAGAGATGAAAGATTGAGATTAAAGCTCCGATTTCCAAAATAAGTTGCGCTACCGTTTTGTCTTTATTAAATTCGTTCGCATTTAATTAATTTAATATGATTGAGTATTTAATGACATTGCTTCGCTAAACAATTTTGAGATGAATTTAGTCTTTTCAGGAGTTATAATCACTGAAAAGAGTCAATGTTACTGTAGGTATACATAAAAAATAATATAATTTATAAAACAATCCTCCTGCAAGAATATTTTATTTTTCTCGAATTTTGGGCCTATTCCCCACGAATCTCTGTAAATTATCTTTCAACGAAACGGTCTGAACGAAATAAAACATTTTAAACACGATATGTTTAGTCACTTAAATACCAATATCACTCACGCTCAAGGTCATAATATGGTCCAATGAACCACAATGATTTCCTGTTATTAGCAATATTTCAAAATTAACAACCATTAATTACTTAGTGATCACAATGAGAATTAGTTTATTTATCGAAGAAAAAGCAGTTTGTTATATTTATTAAAATATTGCGTCAAAAAAGCGCGTGAGCGCGATTTCAGAGTAAATAACTGCTGTTGCTTAAATTATTGATAAAATGATAAATATAACAAATAGCAAATATTTCCAAAACAGATGGAATAACCATTTGTAAAATGATATAGTAATTTCTATCATTTCCGAGTCAATGCTTTCATTAAACTGAAAATAGAAATAACATTTTGGATAGTAACTAGTAACACAAATAATGTTAATCTTATTCAGCATTCTCTCAAATAATATTATTTCTTAGAGCGAGTAATTCAATACGCTGAAATAACTAAAACGTAGCTGTACCAACAAAAAACTTGAAAATTGTATCACGTCGTTTTTCCCGAACATATTTTGAGAAATCGTCCGCGTCGCACCTACGAATACAGATTAATATATAATACAACAGTAGGCGTGTGCGACTGTGCGCGTGTGCGTGTGCCGTTCGATTGAATACGACGTGATTGATCGTCGCCACGTGACGAGATAAAATCCCGCGATCCCGTCTCACAATGACGCCAATCAGTCGGGAATGAGTTTGTTGTTATGCCACCGAGCACATAGCGAGTAGGTACATAGGTATCGCATCTTACCGGACAAGCCTGTGTCCCGAGTTGACGTCAATACGCGGTTACATTTACATTATTATGTTGGGGTGTTTATCACTGAGGGCTTTTGTGGGTGTATATTAGAATTGGTTTTGTTTGCTGAAAACACGCGGCATCACACCAATGAGGTGTCATTCAAAGAGCCTTTGTAAATATAAATACTGAATACCAAAAATATAACGAAGGGATTTTGGAATAAATTGCTATAAATATATTGTTTGATCAATTTAAATCGTGTTGTGTCATGTTATTGGTATGTAAAATTTTTGGAACAGTTTTTGTATGCAAAACAGCCACCGAATGTTTGGAATGATTCTATTTAAATGGTAGCGGCGCCACGCGGCCACGCGGCGTATGTAAATCATCGCAGCGGCTACATACTCGTACACGCTGGCTGGACGCCGCACCGTTTGTTTCCTCGAATGCCGTTAAAAATGATAAATGACCAACCTCAAATCGATTTTATTAATACATTCCGTTTTACTATATTTAATTCAGCACACATAAAAATGCGTTCGGTAAACACCACTGATGTTTTAATGTAATTATTACATGAATCTCGACAGGTAAACCTTGTGCCAAAAAGTGTGCCAATAAAGTGTAATTGCAGTATGGAAGTATACATTATAGTTGGAATGGCCGTGTTGATCTACACGTTTGTTTCGTTACTGTTGAACAGTCAGTGTTGGAACCCGGAGCACCAGAAGTGTCAGTGCGAGGAGTGCAAGAGCCTCTGCGGCGCCCGCACCATCACCCCGTCGGTCATGTCCGTGTCGTCGCGCATTGACGTCATTACACGCCCATAAATACCACCTCCGCTGTTCTAATCACCTGGTACTTCTAACCAAAATGCAAATGATTTAAAAATGGTTTTATCCGTTTAAAGCCAATAAAAGTTGTTAGCGACGTTTCAACAATAAGAGTGAATAGTTAATTTGCGTGAATAAGTGTAAAGTGCAGCCAGCGCGATGGTTTGTTAGCTCGCGGGCATGGACCCGCTGGCGAGGCTCATGGAAGGCGCTCCGCTGCCGGGCGTGCTGGGTGCGACTAGGGACGCTCGCCCGCGCGGGGCTCTGGTCCACGCCAGCCTCGCCGCCGCGCCCGCCATAGGAGACAAGAAGGGCAGGCATCTGACCGGCACCTTCTGCCTCACCGGAGACACGATGGAGGGCATCATACAGTGCCTCGTTTTCCTCAAAGCTTTTTCGGTAAGTAACAAAATAATCAGCTTTCCCAAATATTACCTCAAATTCTGGCAGCTACGTAGCGGAAAGATTGCTTTTGCTAAGTAATCCACTTTCTTTCTAAACGTAATACTTTCCTTTTTTAAAAACAAACTGGCAAGGGCAAGTCGGGGTCGTACAATTAAAGTTCCGAACAAAACTACATAAACAGACCATAGAACAGCCGCTGGTTGAATATGGACAAAGACATGTTGACCAATGTAGGTATTGAAATTCGTTTTCAACCCCCAAAGGTTGAACATGGAAACATTTAGGAGTTCAACATAGACGGGGGTAAAGATTGTGGTGGTTGAACATGGACTTAATCTAAACAAGTACCTACTGAAAGAAGAAGAAGAAGAAGAAAGAAAAACCATTTATTCACGAGATAGTGACGCACATTACAAAACGACTACTGTATTACGATTTGCGAAATAAGCATATTTCGCCTGCTCCTAAAGTCAGGACGTGGTGTCAAGGAAGAAATTGATCTGTGCTATATTTTGATTCAACTAACTTACTTCTTTTTTATAAAGATTACCTAATACTGCATAGGTCAAAAAGCCTTCGTAAGCACTTATTATTATTTTTTTCAGGATCTGCTACTGTTGCAAATGACGATATTTCACAAAATCGTAACTTAAAAATCATGGTGCCAAAATTCAAATCCCTTCGTTGTGCGTGATCTGGGTTCCGTTTTTCCTTTTGAGATGCGGAACGCTAAAAAATAATGATATACCTTAGAAGGCGTCGTTAATCATAAATTAGATTAATTAAGTAATGAAGATAATTCTGTAAAGCTTGCTTCGAAGCCTAATGAGATCATTAGACCTTAAAATCCGAATAGAACAGATGTTCTATTCGGATTTTAAGGTGACACGAGCGATCAGTTTATAATTGAAAACGAATGCAAACCATGTAAGGTATTAATTTTACGTATTCCTAAGAAAATGGCTCGGAAAGAGGATTATGTGCTTATACAGTCTTCCGACCTAGAGCTTTAAGTTTAGTAGAATTGAGTTCAATTTCACCGCGCGTCGGGCCCGAGCCCCGGCTAGCGCGCGAGACAAGGGGCTTAGCAGAGGCGAGCAACTTTGTCAGATATTAATGAACGAAGAAATTACCCGAGACATTAACTCCGCCTATTTAGATAATATTGTTTTTAGGATAATGCTCGCTGTTTGTATCTTTTAACTGTATTTTTAGACGCGTGTCTCTGGGCTACAGAAGTAATCCACGATCACTGTGTTTCATGTTGCCGTTGACTAGGATTAAAAGTTAACACAAGCTCTGGATGTTTCTCAAAAGCAATTTATAGTAAGTAAAGTTTTAGTGCTAACTTAGTAAGTTTATAAATCTTTGAGGGACACTTAAAGAGAGGTACTTTCCACACAATAAAACGTGAAACGAATTAATTGTTTCCGCAATGTTTCTTACACGTATAAAATAACATATTTCATATAATCACGAGGTGTCGAGCGCAGACTGAGGTCGACGCCTAAATATAGTTAATTACATTCGTCGATGTCAGGAATCACGTGTATTCATCGGAGCGAGCTTCCAATAATGTCTCGTTATGACAAGGGTAATACTACACGATATCTATAACAAGTAATCCTTCGTCAGTAACTAACTACAACACGTTTATGTCTTTCGTATTGGATTATTTTATTATATTGGACCCTTTCCTTTGTACCGAGGGTTTGCAATGCAATGAAAAGGATCCATATAATATTAACCTGGGAGTCACTGTCACTTTGCCACGTTTTCTCCCAAAGATCGTAATGATAAGAAAAAAGGTAAGGCTTCGTTGTGAAGCACTACCTACGTACTTGTTACTGTATAAGTAGGTACACTAGGTACCCTGTGTAGGAAATCGGTGAATGTGAATTCTACACGTTGTTTCCGCTTCCCTTATTCATGAGCACCGCGTTGCAAACTGAATTCATTCTACCAAAGGCATGTAACTCTTCTTTTGAACATGATAAATTCTGCACGTTGTAAAACACAAAATCAGTGTTATGATGGAAACTGTTCATCTATTAGTAACAAATTAAAAGCGCCGTTGAACAGACGTTGCATGCGAAAGTTGCTAAATTAAATAAACCGTATTCTTGGAATTGGAAAATTCATTCGGATAAATGTTCTAGCACTTACAAAAAAGACAAGAAATCTCAGTACAGAATAAAGACGAATAACCTGAACATTAAAAATGTGCAAAGCGGTTCTTGAGCAAGTAAGCGTGAAGCCACAAGCGTCTCGACGCGTTCCAAACGACCATAATTGAGTTAAGCTTTTTAAGTTCCTGTTCACCTGGTACTCGCTCGACGTTTTCTGACATTTTCCCTTACATTTGAACTGCGTGAATTCATTGTCACATTTAAATCTGCAGGGTAAAATGTTTAAAAATCTCAGCGTCAAAGTTCGCTCAAACTAGTCGCGGTTGTGAAATTTCGTGCAGTATTGTTGATTTTTCAGTTGGCCGCTGATTCGGAGTTGCGTTTCGACGAATATCCCTATCAAAAAGTTCTGCGAACTATCGGATCAAATGCTTTGTGGATTGGCAGCTTGTTTCGGTGTTGGATTGACGAATCGTACAAAACCTCCAACAGAAGTTGGCCATTCACACTTGTACACCTATGTCTATATATTAGCTAGTTTTCAATTAACAAAACCCTGCTGATAACTCAGTTGCCAACGATTTTGGCGATATTATTTTACTGTCAGAAGATGTTTGTACGCCAACTTCTCTGTTTTACGAATAAACATATTTCATTTTCTAGTTTAGGGTCAGATGGCCGTGTGTGAATTGTCCCCACATATTATTATTATTTTATTATTATTAACGGTTTGATCTTGTATATTCAAATTCTTCACACGTTTCTAAGACATGAAATACCTACATAATTATAATAAAAATCTGTATGCGCAAATCCACGTACAAAGGTAACGAAATATATGTTCGTAATTTTCTTTAAATTACGAAATACCGTACACGTCATTCTACGGTTGCCGCCGGTATATCTTTCATATTATAATACTTATGACAGTCATGTCTTTTGTATGCGTGGAAAAATATTATAACCGCATGGCGGAGTGTAGGTACATGCTGCCAACGTACAAGGAAGGACTTAGGTGAGCCGAAGACGATGGTATTACGCAAGTACGTCATATTTAACCGACTTCAAAAAATTTGATTCTGTTTTCGATGTTTGTATGTCTAAGATTCTCTCAAAAACTTGTGAATCGTTTTGGATGATTATTTTACTGACGTATTGAAAGCTATCCACTTGCCACCAACTTCCGAAACTTAACTTATTTTCACATTTTACGTTTCGGATTAGGTTGACTATATGTCTGAAAAAAAAAAATATATATCTCTATCTAAGGGAAAACCTTACATTAGGTACATAGATACACTATTTCGGTATGAAATGCAAACCTTTAACCCATGGTTACGAGCTGGGGATCTGCTAAGATCCAGCTAAATATTTCTCTGCCAGTAGAAGTTCGGCCGTTATGTTGTAAGACCGTCCGACCGACCTTCGAGAGCCGTAACCAACTGATGCTGAGAAATACTACTGCAGGATTGAATTTTTTTTTATTGTTTTTCACAATCCAAAAAATACGAACAAAATTTTTCAAAAATAACAAATAGCTATTAATAACAATTTCTGTTTGTGTATCGCTGGTGCCTGTGGTAGGTAGTAACACCTGTAATACAGGTCACCAGGTCCCCACCTATTCCTAGTTACATATTTGATAGCTTACATTTATTGAACAGCAGGTAATAAAATGCTAAATTACACAATTAGTGAGTTTAAAAATCACTAGAGTAAATAAGACACTGGAGTAAGTTAGGTTGTGTATGAGGGTGTAGGTGTTTGCGTGTAGGTGTATGTGTGTGTTGTGTGTGCGGGGTTCCGGATGTATGTGATTAGACTGGTACCTCAAAGAGAGCTTCTGTGGCAATGTATGTTTGACTTTGGAGTCAGTCTTGTAGAACCATTTTAAAATTATGTTTTGTTTAATGAGTGCAGAGAAAGGATTCGGTTCAATTTGTTGTAGAGATAGGGTCCAAGAAAAATGAAGAATTTTTGACAGTAGGTACACATAGGTACCGCTAATTCAGACTCTCCCGATGTAATATGAGAAGCTATATACGTTGAACGAAGTTAGTATCTGGGATGGGTAATGTGAGCTAAAGAGCGCATTCCTCTCAAAAAAACAGTCAAAGGAATCGAAAAAATCTCCTTAAATATGAACTCTGTGGGCGGTCTCGAACCCCAAGCCTCGCGTGGAATGTACCTGTGCAATATTGTGAGAGATTACAACCATGATATTTCGTGACTGACATCCGAACATCTCACGGGTTGTTTTTCTAATATGAATGGCATTAGGTATGTGTGTACTTCCCTTTATACGGAATAATATATGTTTGCTCTTACCCGTATTGCACTAAAATATTTCTGAGATCTAAGAGCTCATGTGCTCATATTTATTTGCTCTGGAGCTTATCTATAAATAATAATGTAACCTTTTTCTTATTAGACTTCATACATTTTCATTATTCGGAATGAAAAAGTACGTTGCTCTGGTACTGGAACTGAACCCTTCAGTCTTCATTGCAAATGAAGGGTTTCATCTGGTCTTAATAAGCAGACGTGACTAGGGGTCCATAGATACCTCTGTACTTTTGTAGGAAAAAACACACGCGCTACCGATGCGTAGTTAACAGGGTCAATTAAATAAGGTGAAGTGGTCACGTGCTAAACGTTCTCACCATTACATTAATTTATTAGGGTTCTAGGAAGACGAAGTATAATCTTTATCTTAGGGTCTGCCGATATATTGCGGATGATCGCTTTGGTTAAAGAAAATAATCTTATTTATAGCCTATAAGTATTTCTATCGTAGTCACTCTTGACTGTGGGTGTATTTTAAACATGTTAGCGACATTTGTACTCAGTACCATTCCATTTGTTTCGACGACCGACACAAGTACATCTGTATATTTAGCGCCTCGTAACACTCTTGAGATACGAATGAAGTTAGTTGATTTATCGACAAAGTTGGCACTGCGAGGGCCGCTTCATTAATTTACAGTAGACACTCGCTTTTCACTTAGCACACTTAACGGAACCCTAAAAAGTTCCATGAACTTTTTAGGGTTCCGTACCAAAATGCTAAAAAGAATCGGTTATTGTGTAATTTTGAGGGGCTCGTGGCTAAGTTAAAGCCGTGCAGATCGATCGGTCACAGGTTAAGCTGCGCTAACCGCGGTCGGTCTGTGGATGGGTGACCATCCCTTTCATATCGAGTTTCCCTCCATGCCTCGGAAAGCACGTAAAGCTGTTGGTCCCGGCTGTCATTTGTAGATCTTTGACAGTCGTTATGGGTAGTCAGAAGCCAGAAAGTCTGACAACCAGTCTTACTAAGGGGTATCGTGTTACCCATTAACTGGGTTGTAGAGGTCCGATAGGCAGTCGCTCCATGTAAAACCCTGGTATTCAGCTGCATCTGGTTAGACTGGAAGCCGACCCCAATATAGTTGGGAAAAGGCTAGGCAGATGATGATTGTGTAATTTTGTCGGTCCGTCTGTCTGTCACAGCTGCTAAAGTTATCGACTTGAAATTTTAAACAGTGTTCAATAGCCTGCCCACTTATATATGAACAAGTTAAAAAAATATAAATTTTCATTGCAATAGAAGTCAATTTGGAATTGAAATAAAGTGACGTTAGGTGAAATAGGCACGTCATTAAGTTTATTGCAATTTATGTCACACAGTTTTGACTTTCGATAAAAAAGGTCCGCAAAAATATTATTCTTACGGACATTCCCTTACCTCCGAAGATCGCAAAGTTACCTACTCACGAAAAATAATTAGTATAATTATTCCTTTTACAAACAAACTTAGCTACGCAATCACACAGAATGAAAATTATTTTTCCAATCAAGGTTACGGAACTCCGGGTGCGTGAGTTCGACTCACACTTTGCCTAATGACTGCGCACTTATTTGCTCTATATGTGTACTGTTCAGCTGTAAAAGTTGTGATTGACAACTTTTATGAGTTGCATTTTAATACGTCGACATCGAAAATGGTCAGATATAGAACTTATAAGAATCTACATTTCAAAGCTACATCGTAATCGTTATAAGTAAACAAAAAGGTAATTAGCATTCTGATCGAGCTTTTCTTTTCCCACACACAGACGTCGAGCTAACAACTAACACAAATACATAATTCGTGAACAATAAGTAGCGTTCGTTAGGAATTCATTAAGAAGCATGATGGGACCTACAAGTAATTACGGTTTGGACTTGTTGTTGCCTCATATTTTGTATTATTCGGAATGCGGGCTCCGTACGGTGGAATACTTGAATATTTCATTGTTCCACTCTCTTCATGATTCCTTGGTACATATTTAACGAGAGCCGCCATGTTTTAACGTCTGAAGTAAGTAACGGCGCTGTAAAAAGCTTGTAACGGTAAAGCTTTTTAAGGCTTTAATTGAAACAAGTATTTATTTTTGGTACCGTAATGGAGTCATTATGAGGGTTGCTCAAATAACTAATGGTTTAACATAAATTGTTACAAAGAAGTGCACTCACATTGTTAAAGTACAATTACAGACAAAACCTATTGCTGAAAGGGGTTTGTGTACCTATTTATTATTCTTAAGAGGAATAGTAAAGGTATGACTGCCCGAACCGGTTGCCACAGACATTATAGCAATTAGTAAACTCTGAAAATATTTATTAAAGGGAACGTTCTGCAAGAGATACTCCGGAGTAAATTAGCAATTCTGATGTGAACTAGGGCAAATCGCTACGAAAAGTAAAAAAGAAACTGACTAATTCAATGGTATCGCACCTACGCCTGTAGCGCGCGGCTGACACTGCCTCGGCACGATTTAAATTCACTCCAACGGGATTTTAATGGACTCCGGCCAAATCGGTGTTTTGGGAGTTCTTACTTAGATTATGAATAAAACATTGTATCTAGGGTGGCGGGGGGTTGGGCGGAGGGCAGCGTCGCCGGAAGCGACTGTTACCCCGTGTACCCCAACTTGAGAATTATCACGAATGAACCAAAATATTAAACAACTTCAAGTCGATAATACTTTAAAGTACCTAACACTCAAGATTGTGATTTTGGTGGTAACTTTGTAAAATATTGTAATCAACAAATGACGGTTCATTTTGTACTTTCGAATCCTTGACGTTTACGACACAGAAACTTGATCAAGGGAAATTAAAATATCCGAACTCACTCCAACTTTGTGTTATTTGAAACCATAAAAGACTGCCATGTCTATTTTCGAACCTTATTATATCGGTGAAGGAAAACAAAATCTCATTATTAATGTAAGTCTGCAGTGAGACAATAATAAATTGGTTTTATTTTTAAACGGAAGTTTTTAAATTGTGTTTTACACATGTGCCACGGAACTTTTTGTTAGAAATAAATTGACGGATGGTAAAACATTTAGTCCGTAGAACGTCAATTTGGTCCCACGGTCAGTGGAAGGCGCCGATGTGTCCGTCACAGAACAAAGCGCTGGCCGGCAACACGCCACTCTCGTGTGCCACTGCCTACTCTTTGTGTCGGCGACAAAAGGGTTGCCCTCCATTAGCACACCCACTTGCGACTATCTCCGGTGTTTTCTTTTCATTTCCCAATGCCCCCAACCCTTTCGCCGCTCGGCTCTATACCCAGCGTCCTAGGTAATTGGTCTGACAGACCGTAAACACGTCACGTAAACGTTATTGTTATGAAAGGTCGACTCTTAATTTTATTCATAACAAATTTTCACTGGCTTCCATATCCGTTTAATGTTGTTAATTTATGCTAAAATATAGGTATTTTAAATTAGTTCGCGCGTTATTGTACCTCTGTTCTATTTATGTTTGTTGTCTGAACATGCAGATACCTCCGCGCGGCGCCCGAGCCGCGGGCGGGTTATTTTGCCAGCGGCTGTATCTAAATTGTAGGCGGATCAATTGACGCAGTGGCTCAACAAAATAGCTAAGGTCCTAGAGCTTGTCACTATAATATTTAAATACCACGATTAGTTTTATCACGGTAATTTAGTTCTTGTATGGTCCAAAATCAACACTATTATTTATTATGTAGCGAGCTCTACCTGACCTAGTCTGCGAAGTAAACAAATATTTATACAAAGCTGCTCTGCAGGGCGTCTTCATCCGGTGGCAGTTACGGCATGACAAGGTATTCGCGCAATTTATTGTAATTCGTGGAATGTTAACTAGTTGTCGGTAAGTTGAGCGCCTCGCTGACGGTATGACTCACTGGAATCTTCACAGAATATTTCCTTCATAGTTTCTCTCAATATTCGGTATATTTTACACTGAATATAATACGGTGAGCAGAAATGTCGATTAGCCGGCTTTTATGTGCCTGATGACATAGGGATCCCTTCTTTTCGCTTAATGTTCTTTTTCCTAATATACTTTGGCATCATTTGTTTTGCCATAATAATACTTTGCCATATATTTTTTTGGCATACAGTTACTGTTGGCATAATAATCATGAAGGCTAATTTATTTTGGCATACATTTATTTCGCATAATATTACTAAAACAAAAGAAACAAAAGTGTGCTAAGTTATATTAGGTCTTATAATTTTATGCAAATGGATAGTGAACCGATGACATATGAGTTCGAGTTAGTCTCAGAATACACACAGCTTCATAACTGCACATTTTGTTGATATGATATCATAATGTACCGAACCTGTAAATATAAGACAATGTATGTAGTATGTACTCCTACGTTACAAACAATCACATATACATATATTATCAGCCAGTTCAGCCAGCTGTTATCAAGATGTCTGAGAAGATGATGTCTGATCTCTGATGTCTGGTCTGATGTCTGTCGTTACTAAGAAGTACGCTACTGCTGTTACGAAGTCAATACAAGTGGATGGCAATATTATTATAATGATAATAACACAATTCCGCTTGATGTTTGTGTTAGAAGATTACTTCATCCACTCACGTGAATACGTCTATTTGTACAACAAATTAAAAGATAATGTTTCACACTGAAACATTGGCATTAAGTCTGTCTTTGTACCTTTGTGCATGAAGTATAATAAATAAATAGACGTTGTATAGGTACAATAAATACGTAACTGTGAAAATTAGCCGAGGACCTTATTATTATTATATTTAGCCTATACTGTCCCGCAGGGCCAAACAAAAAACGACCTCCCTCCATTCCTTCCAACGGTCTCGACTTTAGCTAGCCGATACTTTTCATTAAAAAAACCTTAATTGACGCTGTACATTTGTATTTGTATTGAAGGAGCTATTAAAAGCGAGCTCAGCTCCCTGTAGATCAGATGTCAACAAAATGTTGTTACTTTAGAAAGCACATCGAATGATTTGGCGTTTTTTCCCCTATAGAGCGAGAAACTTAGCCCAGGGCTATTTTCACAGTGTGACTCCGCGAAAACTTCTTGAGACTCACAGCCGTTGAGCTTTATCAAAGACTTGCCCAATGTGCCTTGTGTAGGTTTGGTCTTATGACTCAGGATAATGAGATTTGCTATTTTTAGGACACAATTATTTTGGACTTCAAGCTAGGCAGGGTCATTTGTGTTGTCCTTTTACAATACAACTGTATTGTACATTTTTGTTACTCTTCTTGTAAAATGTTTTTAGTATGCGACAGAACTACGTTTTATTTATAGAATTTCATTTATTGCATTCCATTCCCTTGATAACAAAAGCTGCTGCTGGCACGCCCTTCTGGAAACTGTATTAAAAATATCACTCGATAGCAGGCAATGAAACGGTTACAAAAGAGACTTCCTATCTAATTGTTTCGACACGCTAGTAAGCCCGCTGGCAACAAGTTGTGATTATGAACTTTTATTGTTTATAAATGAATGTAAAACAACGTATGTACGTATGTTACGTTGTGTAAGCAATAAAGTGATTTGATTTGATGTGATGTAGTCTCCTTTTATCCTTGATGTCTTGGTTATCAAACAGTTTCATATTCTGACCATATTAAGTAATAAGTACCTGAGGAAGATCCTACTTTCCTTCATGATTTGCTCATTTACTTCTATCTATAAATAAACATGGTAGAGACTCCAATTCATACATTTGAATATATTTTTTATAGCATATAAGTCATGTCGTAGCATATTGCATTCAATCCCCATTATATTGAAAATAAATCCATTTCGATTCGAAGTATTAATAATGGGGACCCATGGGAAATCCGAGCGTCAGCGCTGGCGACACAGGGACGACCTCTCGCCTCCAGGGCGACGGGAGTAAATAAATAGGTGACATTAGAGCTTTGCTGCTTCCGTCTCCTCCGTATATACTGTTTACAAATGTTTGTCCCTTTGTTCGCAGTAATTGCGCTTTGCTGTCTCATGCTGCCTTGGTACCCGTGTACCGACTAGCAAGTAGCAATGAACCACCACAATTTCTCCCGATCTTTATTTAGCTTCAATACGGATTTCTTCGTAAATTCTAAATGAGTTAATTCATATTTGTTAAGCTCTACACAAGCAGAAAGCTCCATTTACTTCGTAGAAGAAACTCTTCAGCCGTGGTACACGTGCGAGTGAATTGTGTGGCTTAATGAATAATAAGCACAAATAATATTAATTAATAACTCTTATTTCAGTCGCAAAAGTTTGAATTACAAAAAGTCTCCTTTCAAAAGAAACAAATAAACTCAGCGTCTAAGGACCAACTTAGAACTTAGGAAAGTGAAGCTGACTTGGCTTATATCTTCATGAACTTAATAAACATAGTTATGTACCTATTAGTTGTTAGTTCTTATGTAGTTTCTCTGTGAGTAACTCATTCTGTTCTTTCCAAGGCTGATCAAATTACATGTGTCTTTCTCGACAAAGTACCAGAATAGCATACACACTACGTATCTACTCGTACATGTATGAAATAAGTTCTGAAAACCAAGCACTAGGTTGAGTTGTGAGATAATGATGCTTATGTTGTATGCATGAAACTGAAAAATATCAGTAGTTCTTGTATAGATCCGCTGTAGGTTGGTTCCAGACAATGAGACCTCACACCAGCCTGTTTGATGTTTGCTTTGATCAGAATTAAATAAAAATAAAATAAGCCTTTATTGCTACTAATGCTTAACTTATTTCACAGACTTTACTTAAGAAACATAAACTAAATCATATTCTCGGCAAACGATTAATCTCCCCTCATAACAGTTTGTCTTTCGACAAAGGCCTCCTCTAAGGCTTTCCACTTATTTATATCCTTTGCTGTACATACCTACCCACTCTGGACCCGCTACTTTTTTGAAGTCATCTTCCCATCGCTTTGGCTGTCTTCGTCTAGGTACTCCTTCTGCTTTCTCTAGGGTACCATTCGGTAATAAGTCTGGTCCATTTCTCCTTCTTTTTTTCTCATTATATGTCCTGCCCAGCGCCATTTCAATTTTCTGCATACTGATTAGACTTTTCCGAATTAAGTCTTTCCTTTTATCTTTTTAATTGTATTTTGTCTCTTCTCCTTATTCCCAATACGTTCCTCTCTATTCCATTCTAGCAAATATTTATTTTATTTTGTTGTTCGGTTAACGCCCAAATTTGGTATGCGTATGTCAGACATGGCAAGATGCAAAGCATTGAAAAGTTTCCGCTTCTCCGACATTGGAATCTCTTTATTTTTCATTATTTCGCTCACCTTTCGATTACTTTCTGCATGTTCTCTGTCAGTGATACTAGTTGCCCTAAATAAGTATACTCATTTACGTATTCTAATTGCTGATTATTAATTCTAATAGCCTCTTTTTGCCGAGATTTGCTCATTATTTTTGTCTTTGTTATATTCATTGTGAGACCTGCATTTCCATTTCGGAGGATAACTGTTGTAACAAATAATGTTACAACAGTTATCAGACGAAAGGCGACGAGTATAAGACTTTCGGGCATTCTGCGAAAAGTATCAAATCGTCAGCGAATCTCAAGTGCCTTATTTTTCTCCATTAACGGTAAGTCCGAAATTATCCCAATCCAGTCTTCTTAAGATCGTCTCCAACACAGCTGAGAATATCTTCGGCGAAATAAGGTCACCTTGACGGACTCCTCTTTCAATTATAAACTCGTCGCCTGCCATTTCCAATTTTATTCGTGCTGTGCTTTTCTCGTATATGATCTTCAGTATGCATATGTATTTCAAGGGGTCCACCCCCTTGTTCCTGTAATGATTCCCATATATGGTGGTGTTCTAAGGAGTCAAAAGCTTTGTTGAAGTCTACAAAACCCAGATAGTATTCTCTATTATATTCTCTGTATTTCTGAAGTATCTGCCGCAGAACGTGAATGTGGTCTATAGTCGAGAAGTTGCTCCTAAATCCGGCTTGCTCTTTCGGCTGATTTTCATCGAGGGTGTTAGTCTAAATAGTAGTATTTTTAAAAGATTGTATATGTATTAGACATTAAGCTTATCGGCCTGTAATTATCAATGACGCCTTTCTCTCCTTTTTTATGTAGCAAAACTATCGTTGATTTCATCTCAATCTCCTGGGATATTTTCTGTTTTTATTATTTCGTTGAATAACTTTGTTAGTTTAGGAACAATCACTGGCATTGATATTCTAAGAAGTTCGTTAGTGATATGATCAGGACCGGTTGCTTTTCCTAACTTCTGTGTAATTATAGCTCTTTCTGTTTCTTTATTTAGAACAGGTGGTATGGGTTCGGAACCTTGCGTGTCGTCAGTCATAGTCGTAGTGAATTTATAATTTTTGCTTTTATAGAGAGATCCTTATAATATTCCGCGGCATTATTTAATATTTCAAGTCTTTTGCTAGTCTAGTGCATTTTCCCTGTTTATCTTTCATATTTGGCATCCAATTTTTCTTTATTTCTTATTTTTACATTCCTCTCTCGAATTCAAACTCTAATCTCAATAAAAAAGGAGTTCCTCGCATTCCTATAAAAAACACCCTCGTTGGTGTCTATACATTCCACATAGTTGGTAATTTTCGAAACAAATTATTTTATGTTAAGTTAAATTCCAACTTCGTTGAGTAAAACCAATATGTGGCAACCTACAAACGATCGTGGTCAGAGAAAAAGGTCACCGGAATTAATCAAAATACGATAGAAGAGAATTATCTAAATGAAGCAGCTCCACAATAGTAGAGAGTGCTAAGTCTAATCGAGGCAGAGGCGTTGGAGCCAGAAATGGAAATGGTAAATAATTTAGGGCGTTACTCGAAATCAAATTAAGTCGCGCGGCCTCACCAACTTTCACGATTGTGAATGGGAAAATATTTGCAGCTAACTCTGCGGTCGACAGTTTGATTGCGTATTGATACTGCTCGTCTTTACGACGACGTGCCCAATCTTATGGACTCCTGATCCATGCCTTGTATGAATAATTAAAAGGCTCGATAATTTCCTTCCGGCCAATTATGAACTAGCGCCTGAATAATGGTGGGCGATGGAATCGCTCGGATTCTGTAATTTCTGTTTTACATTTTCCTATGAATAGGAAATAGTCGTCGAAAGCTTCGTCTGCTTACAATAACTTTATTATGCTGTATGTTATTGTAATCAAGTAGGTGTACCATCCGTAACCTCTTATTTGTATATTATTGGGAATATCACACGGAGGGAATATACAAGACTCGTTATACGAAGTTAAAACCATATTCACGTTACGAGTATAAAGATGTCTACCAGCATCATATCGAGAATTTGTATGGGTCACTGCATAATTATAGTACACAAATGTTAGGGTCGACCGGGTTGCAAGAAAATCTCAAACCCGAATATCCCGACCTCCAATCTCCGGTCAATAGATTGTTGTGATGAGCGGGCAGAATCGGACGCGGCACACCTACATAAACTTATCATAAGTTGTTGAACTTACCCAATGTTATACAAATTGTTCATCTATTTTGTTGTTACCTTGGTCCTTGCACTACTTGCTTTCAATTTATTGGTTTTATATCGACAACATCATTCAATTTTGAATAATTTGTAAGTTTTAGTACCTACAAAGTTGCAATTTGTATACATACGGCAATTAAAACGTTGTACACTTACATACTGCTCTGGCTTCACATGTGTACGGTGTTTGCTGTTTGGTAATGTATCTTTAGTAGTCCAGATTTTATTTGTTCTATAGCCATGACTTCCAACAAGAAAATATCAAGTTATACAGATAGTAAGCCAAACACAGGGAGCACAAACTCGCAGCTAGTTTGACTGTAAGCAAATAAAAATACGTTAGTGAGAGCGGACGCACGCGGTTGCTTCCTAAATGCAAGCAGACAACTTTTATTTGTCGAGCAAATTGGAAAAAGCCGAGCGAGCGATGTGACGAGTGTTTATTAACTGCCCTCGAGTGGCTCCGTGGCCGCCACCAAGCGCCTCTGTCCACCGCGGACCGAGTGGCTCCACTTGATCCGGCTGCGAGCTATAACCTGCGGGTTAACGCTTTGTTTATCCAAAGTTTTTCTTCTTCATTCCCTAAATTAGATACCTGATGAGACGTGGGTACTTTATGGTAATCAAATGATCCCTCGCTCTACTCGATCGAGCGCAATAAAACCGTCTGAATTTTTAATTGAGTACCAGCAAACTAAGAGCTCCATTGTCTGTGTTATATAGAATTTCTAATGGATTGTTACTGACGACTTCGTTTCAATACAATGACTACTTTGTCTGGATGCCACCATCGTATTCACAAAGCAATACAACTAAGTGAAAAGGATTGATGATATTTCTTATCTCAATACAGTTTTCCTGTACTTTTTCCTAAGTCCTCCAAAAACACAGAGAGTTTAACATTCTTTATTTTAGACACATTTGTATTCCTCCCAAACGATTTTCCTTTTCGCAATACCAATGAACGGTAAATGGAAATTGCATCGATAGTTAATGACGTGTGAAAAAGCTTTTGTCACGGTTGCACCTTCGCTGGAGAGGGTTGTATTGTTACGCCGCGATTGTATTGACATGACAAGTACATTATTTGCATCGTTCTGTGTGGAACTATTATGTTTCATGACTGCGCACTATAATACTCATCGTGCGCTATTTCTACCGCATATACTCCGTCATATACTTGGTAGGTAGAATATAGTCGGTACGGATCGGGTTCATAACAGCGGGATCGAATCCTCAGGGAGTTGATTCTAAATTCTAATTTATGTTGTTTCACCGCAGTCAACAATATTTAATATAAACTCGAGCACCGCGTTCGTATCTTAGCAATTAAAATCGGATTGCAATATTACGAGACTATTGAAATTAAAGCTCCCACTTCAAAATTAAATGCGGCCTGTTTAAAAATATTTCCCCTAAAATGAACCTTCATGCCGTTAACTTTGAGTTCACTTTATTGTTCCTCCAGGTATCATTCTGGCACCATTTGGATATTAATAATTTCGACTCTTCGATGAAAGTAGCTCCGGAGTGAGTGTAATAACTGGTTTATAATATTTTCGTAAGTAAATATTAAATATTTTGAAAGCATGTGTATTGTTTACGTATTTTGCGGATGGTAATTAAATTTCAACGTTTGAACGCGAACTTCCCTTGACAGCTTTATAATTTCCCTCCTGCGGCCACTTGTACATACATTGAAAGCCTCACACGTTGTTATTGTTTCATATAGGTGTATTTGTAATGAAAGTTTTACATAAATCTAAATTGATTGTATTTATGTTTTATATTTTCATTTCTATAAGGTAATGCGGGACTTTAATGCGATAACATTTGTTTTGTACAGTTTGTTTAGTACTATGTACTTATGCGTGTAGGCGCAAAACGTAAATATGCTAAAAAAGCAATACCTGCCGTCAAACGTTGCCTATAGGGTTCAGTTAGCTGATGTGAGTAAAATTTACAAACAGCTAAAAACCCAGTTCAGTTTCCATACGGCAATTGTCGAATTTGGCAAATTTTTAACCGGCTGGCTTTCAGGACGGCAGTAGAGCAAGCAAATTGAATCTTGGCGCCGACTCGTCGTTATTTTGGCAACTTGCCGGAGCCTGCAGCGTGCATCACTGGGACCCGGGCGCTCCTGACACGGTCTATCGTATGTAGCAGGTGTGAGGAGATAGATTGAATTTCAATTATTTCGAGTTCCGAATTCACATACTCGCTCGGATGAGTTGCCTGGCAGTAAACCTCTATGGGTACACGTGTGTCTATACCTGTACCAGTTTGCCGTGGAACTTTAAGGGCTGGTTTTCCCAACAAAAAGTTACTCGAAAATTAATTTAATTTTATCCTAAAACAACTCTTAACATTTACTTTACTTTTCGATAACAGCGATTTTGTTTTATCACGCTATTCTAAATTAAAAATACCAGCAGTGCTATTCTGTTACAATCTCCCTCGGTGAACACCTAGGTGAAGTGAGCTGTCATCCGTCCGTCTGCTTTGTCACTCTCTAGCTTCGGGACGGATGACAGCTCTCTTCACCTAGGTGTTCACCGAGGAAGATTGTAACAAAATAGATACACCGCAGTGCTATTCTGTTACAACAATTCTTCACCTAGGTGCTCACCGAGTAGGGTTGCCACCCGTACTTTATAATAAAGTATTGTACGTTATTCCGGGTAAACGTACTTTATACTTTATGAGCAGAATAAAGTACGTGAAAATACTTTATTTTACCTATTTGGACTTTTCAAAGGTTTTATTCAAAAAAAGAAACAATAATGTAACTGTTTTATTAACTAACTTCAAAAAAAGATGTTTTCACACTTACCTACATTTGTTTTATGTCTGAGCACGCATAACTGTTTACAGTGTAGTCTCATTTCGATAATTCTTTTTTTAATAGATAGTGTATATCTCAAAGTAAGTCCCACGAAACACATCTCTTAATTTTTCACTCAGGTTAAATATTTTCATATAGTTTCGCACTAAAAAGCGAATATAAACAGTTTTAACAAAAAGACAACGCAATAAATGAAAAAGTTAAAAAATAACTTTAATTTCGGAAGTCGGTGGCAATACAAAATTACAAACAGAACCAAAGTTGAAAGTTATTTTTTGTACAAAAGTTTTTAATTGTAGAATGGATCGCATCGAAAAACCTTGCTCCATAAATAATACTTTATTCGCAGGTGCTGTACTTTATTTTTTTACCTTAGAAAGCCAAATATACTTTATTTGCTTCATAAAAAGGTGGCAACTCTATCACCGAGCGAGATTGTAACAGAATAGCTGCACTGCTGGTATACACTGTAGGACGTAGATGCTTATCGGCGGCGGCGGAGTAGTGATTTACTCGAGAATAGGGAATTTATACCTAGATTAGATTTGATAAATAAATTGTATAGTAGTGTACGGGAGTAAATGACAATATGCCCTAGAGTAAAAGTTATACTGGTTTGGTAAAGTCGACCCTTGAAGTATTAATTCACTCCGGCGAAATCTCTCGCCGAATAAAAAACGAAAAGCATCAACGTCAAATATTATGCCAAAATCGTTTAGCAAAATCTAGACGGCATTTGTAGGGGTACTGTGGCACGCAAGTAGAGATTAAACTTGACAGGCTGATTTGGTATAAATGAAATTAGGTTAGCTGAAAGCGTCGCGCGTCTCTCCACTGAGACGCTTAATTCGCGCCGGTGATTTTTAGATATTCATCTCATAAATACTAGTCTGGTTGTGGAATAACTTTATTTATGAAATATCTGACATTTTCCGATCTTATTAACATTAATAGTGTGTTGAATATCTTTAAAAATGGAGGTGTAGCTTCACAATGCTTTAATTGTACATCATCATGTGTGTCATTTTTTAATATTCTATTCTGCTCTACTCTATCTATTCTAACTCATGACATCCTGCTGCTGGGGAACGAAAAACGAAACGAAATCTATTTTCTTATCTCCAATGACATTTTATGTTTTTGTTTTCTTTTAAATTAATAAATTTATTAACACCTTTAACGAGTTGTGTTTCTTCACATTTTTAACCGACTTCAAAACGGGCATATGTTCGGGCATAACTCTGTCATATAGACGGATTTGCAAAATTCTTTTTTTGTTGGAAAGGGGTTTATTCCGAAATGGTCCCATATAAATTTTTGCCAAAATTGATCTAGCCATTTTTGAGAAAATCAACAAATTCCTAAAAAGATTACTTAGATGACGTTTTAGTTTCTTCAATCTTTGGAGGATTTACAATCTCTTTTAAGTGTGTCGTCGTTTTTTAATGGATTTGAATGTTAGGGCAACACTAAAAAGCGAAAAATAAAAAGTTTTTTCAAAAAAATGAAAACCGCCTTCAAAAACTAAAAAGTGATACCTAAATAACTTTAGCACAGAACACACATATTACTTTACTTTCGGAAGTCGGTGCAATACAAAACAACAAACTCAAAGCCACCGCCACCGACTTCCGAAAGTAAAGTAATGTGTGTTCTGTGCTAAAGTTATTTATCACTTTATAGTTTTTGAAGGCGGTTTTCTTTTATTTGAAAAAACTTTTTATTTTGTTGTTCAAATTTCGTTTAGTCCGTTAAATCTTCATTATTTGGTTTTGTCAACTTTTCAGTTGTCAGTGTATATTTTTCATCTGTAAAGTTCCCGGGGGTAGGGCGCCATCAGTCATGGTGTCCCGTGTAATTGAGGAACGGTTCCCGTGATGGATCGCCTTCTCTAACCCACCATTTTATGGGGTTGCGAGTATTAATCATCATTACTTTATTTCAACCTTTAAACGTGTTCTTCAATACCAGGTTATACTAGTTAGGAAATAATCTTTTCAGAGTCTATTTATTTCGTTTTTGCAAAGAGCTCTGTATCGATACCAGGAATTCATAACGCAGTGGTAGGTAATGCCAAGTTTTCATTATCGACTAGTAGACGGCGCTCACGTCTCGCTCCATATTGCGAAACTTTCCTTAATTGACATTCACAACAGTAACTGTCGCCTTAGAGGCGCGCACCGCTCCTACTCCTTATGATGCCTTAATTACCTTTTGTTCGTGACACGTACTTAGTTGTAAACAACTGCACTACAAACATAATTAGCTACTTGTTTGCCTTCGTTAGCGCCGTAAAGTAAAAGACATGTACGACTCAAATGTGCCATCGTACAAAAGTGTAGTCCGGTTCAACACTTTTGTAACATTCAACAAAGCATCAAGATAGTTTATTCAAAGGATTAGGTGCATATGTAGTTGACAAACAATGTTGTAAACCGAGCCTCTGAGTGTTGGCTTCAAAGATGTAAGCTAATTATGATGATAGTTGTCAGAAGGGCCAAAAAATTTAATGAAAGCCGAAGGAAGAAAATTATTATTGTTGATAGTAGTAAATCAACTGACACAGTGCGGTAACGAGAGAATGAGTTGACAAAAGTAGTAAATTGTTCTCTGTTTCGTGTGCGCGGTGATTGACGAGCCTCGCTGCGCCACTTCGTCTTAATTCTGTTTTTGTACGAGCTGTCCGCCATTTCGTTTGTTTGTTTGTCGACCAATGTACTTTTTTGTCATTTGTTTGTTAAAGGAACTGTGTGACGTTACTCGTCTATTGCGGAATTTCGACTTCATTCTGGTAATTTCAATGTTTGTTAGTGGCGTCTATTTCTGATATGATTGCCACATTACCTTAAACTGAATTATACCGTATATTTGGTGGATTTGAACTTTAACCTTTAGTACATAATTTCAACAGTTTACGACTTATTCAGTGGTCAGATATTTGACTGATGTCAGCTCAGTATTTCATATTGAAGCTACAAATCACATCACGTGTCAGGATATTCGCAAAATTACTGTAATTGCTTTGTGGCGGCGCTGGGCGTATTGCGCAGAAGATAAATCTCGCTAAATGAACCGCCGGACACACGACCAGTTCCATGGTACCGTCCTGCATTGCAGCCTGTACCACGATTGAACGATCTACATGAATTTATTGAAATAGACGTTTCTGCTACCCTATTCGTACCCGTAGGTACTTACCAAGTAGTTTATCGTTTAGGTTCATCATTATTCTGGTCCTTATTTCCGCGGTCTTAAGTCTGTATTAGTTATTATAAATGAAGTCTAAATGACAGATAACAAAACGATTTAATAGGCAATTGAATAAATGGGCAATAGTTTAAAGCCCTCATTTACGAGTGGGGAGAATTACATAGAAAATTGTTTGGGTCACAACGCTCACATTATCAAAGCATAAACTAAAATCCACGTCAATATACGAGCATAAACATGTGAGCTCCGGCCGTCGTCAAGTCACCACTGGCGTCACTTTGTGTATGGCACAACGCGGAGTGGAAAGTAGCAATACCATTAGTACTGCCATGACCACGATACTATCTATAACCAGACAGTCAGCAATAGTGCGCGTCCTGCGAAATATAACGGACTTGTCCGGAACGCCACTGCAGCATGTAGCGAAATGTGTTCTGTCAGTTGAAATGAAACGAGAAATAGTCTGTGGAACTCCTGCAGTCTTCCATAACCATAACCATAAATATAAAATGTTTGTAAAGACTAGAGTTACTTAAGCTCTTTATGACCTGTGAATAGCGTATAGAGTTCGCCATCCTCTTTATATGTAGTACCGTTATTCCACTTAAAAATCGCTTTTGAACGACGCTAAAGTAACATTTTATCACCATACACACACGAGCGGTTTAATGGCGTAAAAATAAGAATACTTTATTATCGGCTCACTCGACCTTTTATTATGTCACGAAAACTTAGCCGCTCAACTCTTTTCGCTCGCTTTCGGGAATTTTACAAAAATCTCCCGTCAGCTGCGGATGTTGATAAATTGATTCATACTTATGTTGTATTGAACACTCGTTAGCTGCGAGCTCCCGCCGGAGCAACAACACGTGAAGTGAACGTGCTCTGAGACGTCCGCGTCCGCATGCTCAACTTTTTAATGTAAATGTGCTTTTATATTTTACTTGGACATTTTTTCCAAGAGCCACGTATTTTACGTTTTAATCATATAATGTGCGGATGCGAACCGCAAGCCAATTTATTTGTTTGAGCCTTCACCGCGAACCTACACAAAGGCATGATTTGTTTTTATTGCCTCCGAATAAAATTGAAATAATCAAATCTCATTGTCGTCCAAAGGTAATTTTGTTTATGATACATTACGGTCCACACAAACCCTAAACCTTTATCATGTCTGGTTACTTGGTACCTACACATAAACTACGCAGAATATCATATTTATTTTAACCACAAGTGGTCTCGGATTATTTGGTCGGTTTTGTACAGGGTGATGAGGGTTTTTTGATGAGGGACGGCGCGAGTGCGCCGCGCGTTTCACTGTATGTAATTCGTTCCGTAAGCTGCCACAGCTTCCTAGTGTCCTGGTATTTGATCAGGTGTGCGTAATGACTTAATAACACAATTAAATAATTAATGCGCCGCTATGGACCTATTATGAAAGACATGTGAACCTCTTGATATTAGGGCATTCGTTATTTTGTTATTATTTTATTTTTGTTGCAATAGATCTGTAAAACCCCTTCTGTAAATATTTCTTGGAAATTTATTAAGTAGAAAAGGACGGTGTATCTTATTATTGACTATATAAGTAGGTACTGTACTCAATGTAGACATAATGAATACGCTCAATCGAAGCACGTCACATCTAGCGACGTCCAGAGTCAGACAGACGGTGATACATTTTGGCCTTTAACTAACGTAATGAATTCAATCACAGTGAAAAGTTACCGGGACTTTATTCTGTACTTTATCTTTATAAAAAATGGATACTAAAGTAAACGGAAAGGTACTATTGATTAGTTCTAAGAATTTGAATAGAATATTAAGTAGCACTCGTCAACTCGAAATGTATGTCGAATTTTGTACAGAAACAATGCGTACCGGACTACACATTTCATTAAATTCTAACATTCTCTTTTACAGTTTCCTATGTTCTCGTCTTTGTAAATGATCGATTCTCGGTTCATAAAACAACGCCGGACATTATTTGAGCGTTCGGGTGTCAGTGGTCCCTCACTAATCATAGCACGTTAACTTTCAATCAATTCTTCCAGCAGACTCGTTCCGATAAATCCGGCGACTCATCATGACGCCGGCGCGGCTCCATGTGACAATTTATCGAGATATGTAAGCGGGGGATTAGTTAGCCGCCCCCTCCCACCACCCGGGCCCGCACCCGCATCTCGCCGCTATTCATAATAGCCTCTATAGTGCTAGATAGGATCTTTATACATCGAGATTTATAATGAACTGACACAAAATTTCTCAATCAATAAGCAAAATACATTGAATTAACTAGAAGATAGTACATAGTAGTAATACCCACTCAATCAACTCTCTCAGCTGCGCTATCCCTATTTCTTCTTCTTCTTTAAAATCAGGTATTCACTTTTTCTCATATTTTAAGCTACACCATGTGTGTGGGTGCTGCATACTTTTCGCATGAACACATCTCCCTGGTTGAGCCGTTGGACCTAGCAGAACCATGTCATTTGCGTAGCTTTAATTATTGACACTAACCTTATCAATTTTGCATCGAACCGGTTTGCAGCTGAGCAGGACATAAATGATTTAATTGCT
Organism: Charanyca ferruginea; assembly: GCA_947361185.1. NCBI lineage: Eukaryota > Metazoa > Arthropoda > Insecta > Lepidoptera > Noctuidae > Charanyca > Charanyca ferruginea. Next base: position 628,055 of record OX376065.1, read on the forward strand.
GAAATTAGATCATTGATGTACAGCTTGGGCGAGTGTTTACCCCCCCCTGTCTAACCCCCACACTCCAACCTGTATACGTGTCTGAAAGACCATCACCCCATCGAAGATTTTTTACATCATTTGAGTTCCAGTATTGAAAAAGGTTAGCAATTGCTGAGGTACGTACACCCGCTCCCCTGAGGTTTTCTCATTGGACTATAGAGGACACTGGGTTAAAAGCATTGCATCGATCCTTGCAGTTTTGAATGCTTCAGGCTGAGTATAGTGTTCTCAGTAGACAACTCTGACATAAACACTATCTAACTGCTTATCAAACAGACCGTGCACCACCTTAGCAATGCTAGAGAATTGGACCTGTAGTTCGCATGACCCGATATTTCACCAGTTCTGGTTTTCATTATCCGCACCATCAACATCTTTAGCATTTCTATTTCTACGAGAGCCTAATACTTAATGAAAAGAACATAGCCAGTACCCTAGAAGAAGGTACTTTAGCATTGCGTAGTAATTCAAGGGTTCTCATTTCTAACGCAAATCTACAGCTCAGGTTATGGAAAAGAAATGAATTAGGTGTACTGACTGAGTATGATAAACTATCGCATTCACAATCTCGGCTTTCTACTATATTATCAGATGCACAGTACGTACATAATAATACCTCATCATCATCATCTGCCTAGGCCCCTAGCCTTTTCCCAACTAGCTTCCAGTCTAACCAGATGCAGCTGAATACCAGGGTTTTACATGGAGCGACTGCACGTCTGATCTCCACAACCCAGTTAACACAATACCTCTTAGTAAGACTGGTTGTTAGACTTTCTGGCTTCTGACTACTCATAACGTCTGTCAAAAATCTACGAAAAACAGGCGGGGTCAACGACTTTACGTGCTTTCCGAAGCACAGAGGGTCTCGGTATGAAATAGACACCTAGATGGTCACCCATTCACGGACTAACCGCGGCAAGCATAGCTTAACATGAACGATCGATTTTTACGGCTTTTAATTAGCCACGAGCTCCTACACACAACGTCACACATATCGATGGCTCAGTCGCAGGATGTACCTTTCGCGAAATGCACCCCATACGCAAAACGTACCATTTTCAAAATGCACCTTTAACACAAATTAATACCTAATCTCATCAGAATTGATTCCAGTTTGTGAACGAAACTATGAGATACATTCACAGAATGCAACGAAGCTTAAATACCTACGGGTACAGTGCGAAGTCGCTGACTTATCCTATTACCAGTGCGCTTAGTCTGTGACAGTCGCGTCGTCCCAAGCGACACGGCGGCGGCGGGGGCGGGTTATAGTGGTATAATCCTTGACAACACACCACCAGTAATATTGATGAATGGTCGTCAAAACAATCAACTGAAATGGTCCTTACAGACGAATTCAATTGAAACAGGTGAGATGCTTCTATTTCTCGTTTCTGGCTAACACAAAAGAGAAAGAACACAATATTATCTGAGATAGTGTTCATGTTACATCCAGAGCTGTTATTATGCGGACCTTGTAGAAACTAGGGCTAATTTCCGTGCGTTCTAAGCGTTTTTGTTTTGAAATGTAACAGCTTACATTTTAGGACCCATTAACTATGCTAATTGTAATCCGTGGTCCTTGGCAATTGAGCTTCTCCCAGGTGTAAACGTTCTTTTGTGCCTATTTACCTAGTTATGTTCTGTTTCCTGCTTAATATAAGATTAGGTGGAAAATATGTTTTTCTCTTACTCCTCTGCTGTTCTTTTCTGATTAATTTCGTTGCTGAATCCAAAGACAGTTGAATCGTTTCTTTGGGACTCGTCGAGGTTCATAGTTTCGGCGCTTTTCTTGTGGTGACCACTGTTGATTTTGGCTTAAAGTTGCAGTGGTTTGGGCATAGCAGGCATGTTTATGTCTTTTTAACTTTTTTAATTATTTCTTTTTTGTTATGCACCCGCCATGTTATCTCTTCATCACCTTTGGTTGACTAGTAGAGAATGCCTAAGGGATTAAGTTCGCCTTTGTACCTTTATGCATGAAGTATAAATAAATGTTCCATTAAAAAAATAAAATACCACAAAACAATGTAGTTAGTATTTAACCTTTTTACCACTTCATAGGTATCAGTTGCATCGTGCCTCCAGCGCAGCACAGACTATCCAAATAATTTTACGTGTAAGTTCTGCCCGCAACTCCATCCTTATGGAAGAGAAGTATTCTTTCAAACAAAAGGCCAAGTGTGAGTTTTTATTCGAACTCTATCGCGTTAACGTAAACTACAATTTGTATTGAAACTGGAACAGCGCAGTCTAGTGGCAACAATAGGAACCACAATTATTCCATACAAATTGACATAATCGATCGTTTACGTTAACACGATCGAGTTCGAATAAAAACTCACACTAGGCACTTTACAGCTCTAAGTGGTGACGTATGTAGCTTCTGAACGTATTTTAAGAATCGGACCAGAGTACCTACTTCCTGAGATTTACTCGTTCAAACAAAAAAACTATACTTATTCTCTATAAGTATATCGATTGCGCTACATAATGTCAACAAACTGAACTTCCTGATACTTCTTAAGGAACAGCTTTTGACATGGAACGGAAAGATTGCGATGTTATTACAAAATGTAACTGCAGGTCGTGTATATTTCATCCACAAACTTGCTTAACACAAGGCATCCTAGCGCCACCTTCTGTGCAATATGATACTGTTGAAATAATTGTAATGGGGGTTAATTTCGTGTGACTTGTCTCCCAGCAGGCACTCCCGCACTCCTCGCGACCTCTACTCCATCTTCATGACCACGTAATTTGCGGTGTCGGTTTCTTTGATTTCATTTTATACAATAAATCTTATTTGCCTCTACTTTCATCAGACTGTTATTCAAATGCTTCGGCCGCATCTGAAGCGAAGCGAAGCTTCGTGCTATGACACACAAGAGGTTTTAGCGTGCTAACATATCGCGCTGCGTGGTCAGATTAGCGTTGTTTATATCGGCCGTTGTTTTCGATCAGTTCAAACGCTTGTGAGTGACTGTGTAAAAATAAAGTGGGGCGATAAAATGGTACTGGAATTGCTCCATAATTATGAAGCTGAGTCCTTCATAGGGGATCAAAAAAAATATTAATCACAAAAAAAAAAGCATTTGGTGGCCGACACATGTAGAAGTAAAGAAAGTCGTTGTCCATAATTAAACGTTTGGAAATAATATTGGCCATCTTTGATTATTGCACGATAGTTCATGCAAAATATCGAAGCCGCTAATATGACCACAGCTTTTATCGCGGTCATTTTTTCGTGTGTGAACGTACGATGTTTCGGCACGCATACTTCGGGACAATACACGCAGATGCGGCCAAAGCAATAAAGAATGTTGAATATTGAATAATATAGAATTGTTTGTTTGTAAGAGGTAATCTCTGGAATGACTGGTCTAATAACGAAAAATCTTTCTCTATTAGAAAGTTACACTATCTCCGAATATTATGTCAAAGTCAAAGTCAAATCATTTATTTCAATTAGACCAATAAAGGCAGTTTTGAACGTCACATTGTAAAATTTGAATCTAGTTGCCTATTCCAAATGATAGTTTTATATGGAGAAGAAGGGCAAGAAACTCCATACATACTTTAAAAAAAAATAATGTTTACAATATTTGCATTTACAAAAATTATAATAACTATGTTACGTGAATACGATTGTACCTTGTATATAAATCATATATGGTATGTACAAAGTATTACAAGTTAAGAAATGACAGCTAAGTTATGTACCTGCAGACACAGTGTTCACATATTTACAATTAATAATACAGTAGACGACCACTTCTTCTATTCCAACCAACAATGAATAGTGTGTGAGCCAGAGTAATCTATTATGTACAATAAAGAATAATTGAAATTAATTAAATTTTAATATATAAAGTACTAGCTGACCCGACAGACGTTGTCCTGTCCCTATCTATCTACCCTACCTACCCTACACCTACCCTACAAAAAAGAAAAGTGCTTTTTTTTCAGGCAATTTTTAAATTTTTCTAGCCGAAAGAACCATCCTCGTACTTCAAGGAATATTATAAAAAAGAATTATCCAATTTGGTCCAGCCGTTCGCAAGTTATGCGCTTAGTAACACCTTTAGCGATTCTATATATAAGATTTGAATTAGCAATCAGTTTGATTTTGTCTAGACTAGATTGTGTTGATTGATGTTTAAATGGCATCCTCGACTTTTACACGGACGAAGTCGCGAGCAGAAGCTAGAGGTTTATAATTTAGTTGGTTGTTATTTTCTTGATATTTACAAAGGCCATGATCATTATACTGTGAAATAACGTGATGAATATTTAAATTAGTTAACTGAATCAAAATGTACAAACCAAGCGTAAAGAACCGGGTGAGGGGTATCAAAGGGGTTTGCATTTATTTAATAATAAATAAGCAAAGACCGTATCAAGTACGCTGTTTACTGCTGCTTTGCATACATTATTAATTGTTTGTTAAAAAACTTCAAATCAGTTCTTAACTGTCCAGAATTTTAAATTTATTTTATATTTTTTTAAATACATATCGATTTAGGACTCAAGTTTTCCCTAGAAGCTGTACAAGTTAAGACAATAAAAACATGTGATGTCTCACATCGTACTATCATGGTCGAAATAATGATTCGAGCATTTTTTAGAAAAACGATCTGTCATGAAATGCCCGCCTTGCAAAGAAAATGTTGCCCAAAAGTTAGGGGCCGTCAAACAATGTTGTGAGATCGCTCACTTGTTTTGATATAATAAACTTAGCGATTAAGTGTAGACGTCTGGAGGAGCTTGGAGCTAAGCGGCCAAGTGGAGAGCCTCTCGGGCTAGGTGGAGCCCTAATTGGCTGAGCGCTCGATGCGGCCCTTCACGTGAGTGCCGCGAGCTCTCGTGTTTGATACACCGGCTTTATATCACCACCAGTATTTCCATACTCACTAACGAAGGCTCACAGTTGTTTCACGAGTGCCATTTGTGTCATGTCGGTGTGCGTTGTAATGTTATAAATGTGAAGCACTATTGTCATGGAGTACTGTTCAGGCGTGAAATTGTGGCTAATGACATCTGTACTACTGATTGTTTCAATATTCGGTTGTTACACTGGTTTGAACGTGTCAAGGTTTGTCAATAACATGGATCGTTTGCATACCAAGTTAATAAATTATGTGGATTCAATGTTGCGATACCTGGCTTTTATTGGTGCTTGGTCGTATCGCTGAAAATGTCGTTACTTTTAGTGTATTTAATTCTTTTGACTATTCCATAAATCAACGTTTCTACATTGTCAAAAGTCGTAAAGATTTCTTTTTATGAAAACGAATTTTTGCCACTTCAGCAATTTCCTGTACCAAACTACTTTCCCTGTAAAAGAACCTCTTTCGCCTCTGAAGCGTGGGTAAAACCTCGCAATCAGCACATCCGCACGAGTGGGCCCCCTCCCGGCCCCATAAGCTCACATGTCGAACAAATCCTAGCCATTTAGATTATGCTTATTGTTATGGGACCCGCGTTACGTCGATACGGGCCGCCCTTATTTGTAACATTCCACCATTCTCCCTTCAGGTTGCGTGTGAATTAAACTGTAGGTCCAAAGATATAGAAGTTATATCGTAACGCGGCCGCGCCCGGCCGGACGGTCCATCGAGCCTGTCCATCCGACCGACATCAGCGGATTGTTTCCGCATGAATATTTCATTATTAATGCTACCTTTCCCTCTACCTGTGCGGTTTACGACAAATTAAGGCGATCTTTTCAAATTTCGCGTACCGCCATATACTTTATGTTCCCCCAGTATCTTGGTTGTAAAACTGCATAGCATTCTCCGTTATCATGGTATCATGGAACTTATTGGATTAATTTAATATTTCATCCAACGAGACCTATCCATTTAGTTGATTAATTGAATAAACATCGCGCATGTTACGTTTGGCTCACAGTACGCGGTAACCCCTGGCTCTGACAAACTTGGTTAGTGTCCGTATCTGTTCGCTCGAGTAGCATGAGACACAAGCATGGTAACCGTATCTGCGGTGGAATTAACTCTCTTACATTAGCTGGCGATCGTCTCTGCTACAGATGGCAGCGGTTTCTACAATTTCGAACTCCGTCTTACAGTTGTAACCAAGCCTCTTTAAATTGACGATATACTTCGCTAAGTTAACAACTTTTTGTGCTCATGAGTCATTCATGCTCGTATGTCTGATTTTAAATAAAGAAATGTTATATTGCGCTGAAAACTCCATTTTCTCATCTATGTATAAACTATATAAAAAAACAATGTACACACACGCATATATAATTTTTTTAATTGAACTTAATCAACAAAAACTCTTTGTTGTGTGTTTTCTTTTAATAGAAATACCCTGTTTGAAATTTAAAAATAAAACTACGTATTTTTATAAAAAAAATCGAGTAAGTAATCATAATGTAATAGGGTATTACACCCATTTTTAAAAAGTGTCTCAATGAAATTCTGTAGTGCTAATAAGCCACCAAAAAAAACACAAAATTTTTATTCAATCGATAAGTGCCATAAAACGGCATCTAAATTTTTAATTTTCAAATTTCGCGCGTATTTTGACGAATACGCCTCTTACTGGACGCCATATTGCTCAGCGTAAATGACGTCAGTTCGTTTTGTATCAAATGAGCTCATATTAAATATGATAATTGTATATCATTTAAAAATAATTAAAAGTATATTTTGTAATAGGTCTAATAATAAAAAAATTACGTTGGTTACGAAAATAATAAAAGTACAAAGCCTTTATTACGCCAATCGGTTGACTGACAGTTGACAATTTTTTGTTTACACAGCCGTATGGCGTAATAACATGGCCGCTACTATTTCACGGTGTTTTATAACAGATTAAAAATACTGAAAACTTTGAATTGAATTTAAAAATTTGTTTTGTTATTTTATGAACTAAAACTTACATTTTCCGACTGCTTTACGCCTAAACTGTCTCAATAACATATTTATAGATTTTTTCTCGTATAGAGTAAAATACCCTATTGTAACAGAAAGATAGAAAGAAAAAGACTGTTTAACCAAACGTAAACAACAATTTATTAATAAAAGGTTTAATTAAATATAATATAACTGGCTCGAACACATGCGAAGATCCTCTTGGGCATGCTGAGAATCAAGTTATCCAGCATTTCTTGGGGTAACCTGTCCCATTCTTGAATAGCGGTTTCCCTGAGCTCTGGCACTGGCTAGGAACGTGGCTGACGGTTCCAAACAGCTCGCTTAAGAGCATCCCACGCGTGCTCTATTGGGTTTAAGTCAGGCGAGCCGGCAGGCCAGTCTAACCTTGTGATGTCGTATTCTCGGAGAACAGCATTGACTCGTTGAGCTCGATGGGCGGGCGCATTATCATCGACCGGTACAAATTGGTGCCCATGGTTTACTCGGAATGGTCGGTCAATTCCATCAATAGCAACTGCTCTATACATGTCTGCTGTCATGAAGCCTCGATTCGGGATCAAAGGCGTTCTAGCTCCAATCATAATACTACCCCAAAAGGACACCAATTTCCCGCCTTGCTGAACTGTTCCAGTGGCAGTTCTTTGCCTTTCCGGGAATTCAGAGGAGCTCGCCAAGACCTCCGTGCTCGTAATCCAGCCTGGTGCAAGCAATTCCGAATGGTCTGAGTACTAACTTCAAGCCCAGAGGCGGCCCGAACTTCTGCTGCATGCTTTTATTTTAGTAGCGTTGATTGTTGGGTCACGGGCTGCCAGCAATCTAATACAGCGCTTTTAGCCAGCAATCTAAACAGTTGGGCGACCACTGCGGGCTCAGTCAGCTAAATTCATTAATTACCCATCCCTTGGTACCTCTGCAGCGTGGTCACGACACAGGATTGGGATATAGCAACTCTGCGTGCTATTTATCTCGTGGTGTATCCTTCTGCCCTCAATGTTACTATTCTTGCTAGTAAAACTTCTAATAATCCTCTTGGCATTGTTCATTCAATCACAATTTTTAGCGAAAAAGTATTTTAAATCCGTTAAAATTGACTAAATCAGATTTCTGAATGAGCGTAAGCTAGGACTGAAAGCCTTTTTATATGGAAAAACAATTGAACTGTTTTATTGTTTCATATTCTAAATCTATATTTTCAAATAAATCTAAAAAGAAGAAGAAATCATATTATAATCTACCGTAACGAAAAAGATTTCGATTTTTTAAAGTGATCGCAAACTTTTTTTGGATGTGTGTATGAAATTGGGTCAACTGATCATTTGTACTTTATCGATTAGTTCAATGAAGAACTGATCGACTTGCTAACCTCGATTACCTCCTTTAACGTCTTAGTTTTAATATTCTCTTTGAGGCGATTGCCAACCAAAACGGCATATAAATGAATATTAGATAGCTACGCACGTACATGTTGTTTGTCCACTCGCAAAAAAGAGGAAGATTTTAATGAAGCCATTTCTTTTCTCTGTTTCCATCGACAAAATGGCGCTCGTTTGCCGCCAGTAATTGCTTCGTTACGTTTTTCGGCTGTTTGTTTTTCGAAACGTCTTTTAGTTTAATTGTGCTTTGCTGCTCCAACTAGGTCGTGTTGGTTTAGTGTTATTGCACCCCTAATGCCAATGCTTTTAGATGCTGTGGCCCTGGTCACCACTATTGGCCGTGTTGTAACGCTTGTCTCCTTTTCGTTGTGTTGTCTTAGTAAGCTTTTATTAGTTTTTTTGTATTACTGGGAAACAGCTAGTTAATACACTTCTGAGATGCATAAACAGTCTCGTCGTATTACAAGTTACGACCACAGGGATATTACGTATGGTATAATAAACGAATAATCTACCTTCACGACTGTGTCGCTTCAAGTGGTAAGTAGCAGTTTTCATTTAACGAGTCCTAAATACTAATCTTTGTAACAAGAAAACGAAAAGCTTTTAGGTTAATCAGGCTTAAAATCACGCTTTTCTAACCTCTGAACCAATAAGGCTCCAATTCTAACTTTATTGAAAAAAAAACATTTTATTTAATAAAGAAGCAGTATATTTTTTAAAACATCCTCTCTCCGTAGAGTAGAACGATATTAAAAATATACTTGTATTATTAGATTAAGCGCTGTTACTTTAAAAGCTCGCAGTCATTTACTTGATTGTGTTTTAATTTTATCTGGAAGCGTTCCAGGGTCGGTGACGTCACTCAACTTTTGTCATAATGATGACGTACGCGTGCGTGGTAACATTAATTTATATGACGGGCTTCATTACACTGTAACGACAGACCGCTGAGCCGCGATCACTCACGCGGATATTATAACACTCTACATTTAAATAATTTACTCTCAAATGTGGCAATAAATGCTGCGTTTGGAAACTAAAGAATAATTAAATTGATATAGACGTAGGTACTAACTAGATACTAAAATAGACGAACTGAAGAAATAAAGTAACCAAATCCCTAAAGTACAAATGCCGTATGGAAAGCCCAATAAGATAAAGCAGAACATTTCCGTCCCCACATTGGACCGTCCCAGATCTAACTAGATTCATTTAATTGAGTGCAGAACATGTCCTTTATCTCGGCACACGTAGATACGTGTACAATCTGGCGGGCTGCGGTGAGGAGTGTGGCGTCCGCGGACAAAGACACGGAGACGGATGGGATCCAATGTAATTATGCATAAGGACACACATCCCGGACTCCGGGACATCCATGCGGGATTAATGGATCACTCTTAAATGTACCAAAGTGCTCACCGGGATCCCGCGTATCTCTCCTAGCTCTTACACTTGTAATATTTAATTTGTTCCCAATTTTACAAGTCGGTGATTCAGAAGGGTTTATCGAGTAATACCTACTTGTTGACAGATCTTCTTTTGGTGCCAATTTAAAAGTCTTTGACATTCAAATCAGAATTTCAAAGAAAACGGTATAGTGGGCGTCTTTCCGTTTCTCTTTTTCTAGTGAATTTATTTACGTGTAGGGTTTTTAAATTTAATTAGCAAGCGGCCTCTTGCAGTAAATAATCTCGTTGAAAAGCGCCGGGAAATTGTGCGAAGCGAAGCAAAAAGCTTTTTGAATGTAATCCCTTTAAAACAAGCCTATTTGCTTGTGCCGTCTTTTCACAACACAGTAATTATCTATGCACAGATAATAATCCGTGAAAGGGTGATAAAAAATGTTTTCACAGAATATTGTGACAAAGGGAAGAGCTTGGAAAACGTGAAAATGTTCCCAGCAGTGCCAACATAACTGGTACGCAACACATTCTAATATACTTAATGGAGCTAAATATAGTTCGTATGTAGTAGGTAGTTTACCCTTACCTCCTAATGTAACGGTTGTCCCTTCTCAACAGTGATTCGATATGTCCACATATTGGTGAGGTTTAAGACTGAATCAGAATAATCGATCGTCATTACATTACGGAGCAATATCCGTAACGAGCGACGAGACAAAAAAGGGCCGCTCCGAGACCTCTGCGCGGCCCCAGACTTATCATGACATCTGAGCAACCGGCGACGACTCTTTAATTCTAATTTAGAGAGTCCACTGTATTTTTTATAAATGAGTAAGGTATATGTTTATTCTAGTCCAGGCAGTGTCTTTGTAATTAATAGCAAAGGTCGTCCTACCTACTTTAACATTGTTGAAACAATCGTAGAATTGTATTACTTTAATGGCGCCGCCGCGTCGTGGAACCTAACGACTCTTGTGCATTCATTCTATTCGTCTGAATCCGTTATTGGCAATAACAACAAAAGATTTCTTCACAGTTTTGAGTCAACGTAAGTTTAATCAACCACTCTCCTCCTCTTACATTTTCTCGTTTCCAGTATCCGAAAAGCGTTCACTAAAAGGAGTATCAAACGTATATTCGGATATTTGGTCGGTGTCGCTAGAACGCGCACTGGCTTAGCGCGGGCTCCGACAGCCATCGGATTATCTCAGTAATGTGTTTCGAAAGGACGTCCTCGCTCTCCTCATGAACACTAATGATTGAACACAATCCTTGATGAGTTTATACGATATGAATTTGGTTTGAGATTATGGTATTTAGTAGCTTTTTCGAATGTGCTACGTACAGAACCATGCCCCAAAGTTGGTAAAATTTCACTAACTTAACAAAAAGAAGAAAATCCATGACGGATTGCATTGTTTACCTATAGATTTTCCCCATTTCGTTCGGTGCGGCAAAGCGACGTCAAATATTTTCCCACAGAATTTGGACATGTTCATTGTTTCAGTCCGTAATGCATACAGAGGTATTACCACCGGAAACGTTTCGGTTCATGAAGGAAAAATAATACAAAACCAACAAACAAATTCAAGCCTTTACTTTTATGTTTTGCTTTTTTAATATGAACACGTTCGCCGCTACGGATTTTGTATATTTCCTCATGGCTCATGTTTCGCTCGCAGCGCGGCACACGCGACCAGTTCGCAACACCTATTTTTTGGTTTGTTCGTTTTGCACACAGCTAATTTTTGCGTGGAACCAAACGTGACATGTTTAATAATAGAATATCAACGTTGCTACGTTATACTGGCACATGCGCATCACAGAATTTTTAAATCGTTATAAGTAATTCAGTTGGAACTTTCCCTAAATATGTACAACGTGACAAAAATTATTAAAGTAATTTTAAAAGTAAAGCCGTTGTCTGTTTTTATTAATTTGTTTTGTTAAATCTTCGTGTCAGTCATGTTGACTGGTTTAATTGTCATTCATCTAATTCCATTCTTGACAACACCTGAGACCTGCAAGGGAGATACTGCAATATTTAAACTTTTTTGTAAAGTGTAAAAGTTTCTCCAAGTCGGTCGTTGGGGGCCCAATTCTCCATGAAGTGTCGTCCATCGTAGCAGTCGCGACGCTTCGCACTGCGCCCTCTACACGCTTTAGTAACTAGCTTGATTTTTGATAAGCTTTTTAATATAAAACTTTTTAATAGAATTCTGATGGACATTGCTCGTTTCACAATGAAACAGTTTTTCTTTCGCATAAATAGTGTTTATGATATAGATAGGATTTTAGCATCAAACGCATAAACTCAAATAGAAACAAAACTCAAATTTTGTATGTTCTTTAATTTTCGACGGCCACAAAGAGGGGTGCGTACAAATAATACATTTTCCTGTTTTTTACACTGGAGCAATATAAAGTCATGCCAAAAATGGTCTCAACGTCGGAGACAAATTAAATTAGCATGAAAAGGAGTCGCCAACAAACGAGCTTGTGTATTTTGTGTATAACTGTACGAGTAGGTACGGCTACACAGTGCTGAGCGACTCGACCGACACTTAATTTCATTTAGCGGCACAATTATGCGCCAACAAGAGGGGGCCGAGCTGGCAGACATCTTTCTACATAATAAAATTAATCCTAGAATTATTTCTATTGTACAAACATGAAACTAAGTAATTTACTTGTTGACAAAGACTCGCCTCACTTGCAAACGGTAATCCTTACCTAGTTTGTAATGTCTAAGTGTATGGAAGTATTGATAATTTAAAAGAAAACAAATAAATAGCAACTTAGAACTGAAGCGTGGAACTGACTTCCCGTTTAAGTTCCAACTTCGGCGCCAAGTGTCGTTCGTTAGTGGAAAGAAAAGATTAATGTGGTCAAAAAAGAAAAGAAGCAATGAATGGGAGGTAACGTAAATAAATATATCAACGTATTGATAGAACCGTAGACAACTGTCGTCGAGGAAATTGTTTTCAATCTCGGCGACGGGTGGGGCGGCGCGCCGTGCGTCCGTGCCGGATGCCTGCCTTCCGCAAATAAAATACACCACAACTGACTGATATCTTAACTGTCGCCTTGTACCACACACCTAATTTTCCTGTCACTATATTCTATACTTCCTTTACTACAGTTTTTATTTATCAAAACATTTTTTCGCTCGCTTTTCCAGACGTCCAATTGTTTAGTTTACGTATTCTCTGCGCGAAATCACCGCTTCTAGCTTTGTTATTTCTTTTTTTTTTCAACACAATTACCTCTCCGCGAAGTATAATCAAAACAAACACTCCCAATGTAGAGCGAATGAATTACTGCGATAACACTCGACTCGAGATAACACAAAATTAAACCCTCTTCACACACCAGAGATTCCATAGAAGCGAAAAAACTTCTCGCCTCATAACGTGAGTTTTCGCGAAATTTCACCAGAATTCGTGGAATTATTCACATCTGCACGCGGCGTTCGCGCACCGCGGCCGAAAGTTAGATGAGTTTTGTCGTGATACGACGCCGACTCTGAATAATTGGAAACAGAGGCGCGCGAACCTGTTTGTTTTATTCGCGGCCCTACACTACCGACTACCAGGCGTGTTTACTAATGCGTACTTTACTGTGCTTGGCTATTTGCTAATACGCTTTATTGCACTGCAAATACAACATGTTCTGACTGAATCACTTCCGCCAATTTTTTGTGCTTACTTAAAGCCCTTATTAGTTACACTTGGCTAAATTAAGTCGACTAAATTCAGTCGCTACTGAATTCAGTAAAGTGTAATCGCATTCAGTAAGTAAGTAGTACCTAGTAGTAACTGAATTCAGTAACGACAGAATTTTAGTCGACTTAATTTAACCAAGTGTAATAAGGGCTTTAGGTATGATGTTAGCTTTTATACCTACAACGAAGAGAATAATTTAACATGATTGTGTGTACCAGGAAATCAGGCGCGCAACAGAGATTGCTCGCAATTTAGCAGCGGGCACGTCGTCAACCCTCGTCACGCCGCATGACGCCCCGCGCGGTCCTCGCGTCTTGTGGCCTTCTCGACACAGCGCTTTATAAGTGACACAAAAACACGGAAAAGAGTTTCCTACGTCCCTTACGAGGATTTCGCACACAATATTATGATTAATGAACGTCTATTGAGAACACATAAACGTAAATAATTATACTTATGATTACTTACAGCGACAAACCTTGAAACTAAATATGGGAACTTCAAGGTCCAAGGTCTTAAAAGCGTTTATCATTAATTAGTTATTTATTTGAATGCAAAGTTAATCAGCGCCTTTAGGGTCGTGTTTTGACACTCCGTCCTTCGAGATTACATATTGAAACCGGTTTTCAACCGACTTCAAAAAAGGAGGAGGTTATCAATTCGTCTGTTTTTTTTTTTTTATGTTTGTTACCTGATTTCTCGGGACTGGGTGAACCGATTTTGATGATTCTTTTTTTTATTTGGAAGCTAGTGCTTCCCGTGTGGTCCCATTTTAATTTGGTCCAGTTCTGACCATGGCATCCATGAGAAAACCGTATAAGTCTTAAATTTGCATTAAGTATGTGCGCGATTTGTTACGCGATTTCTCAGGCAAACGTAAACCGATTTTGAAAATTCTTTTTTTTATAGATAGGGTACGCTTCAGGGGTGGTCCCATATAAATTTTATCGAAATTGATTCAGCACTTTTTGAAAAATCAACAAATACCCAAAAATTTTACATAGACGACGTTTTAGTTTCATCAATCTTTGTAGTAGTTAACTTTCAATCTCTTCTTAATAGATTTGAATGAGAAGGAGGTACTAAAAAGCGGAAAATAAAAAGCTTTTTACAAAAAAGACAACCGCCTTCAAAAAGTGAAAAATAACTTTAGCACAGAACACACATTGACTTTAGTTTCGGAAGTCGGTGGCAATACAAAACAACAAACAGAACAAAGCCACTGAATTTCGAAACTAAAGTCAATGTGTGTTCTGTGCTAAAGTTATTTTTCACTTTTTGAAGGCGGTTGTCTTTTTTGTAAAAAGCTTTTTTTTATTTTACGTCTTTTTGCGAGGAACGTGGCTCTCATTATACAAAGGTTACTAATAAGAGTGTAAAGAATGCCTTTATTTTACGATGTTAAAATTAATAAGCCGGCAGTTTACAGCTCGTCTTAATGCTTCTGTTTCATTTTCGTTGCCGCTCTCGGGCTGTTTACAACATTTTTATGACAGTCGGGATATTGCACTCCAGGATCAGTGTCATTTAGAACGTTCCTTCAATTTTCTGTTTAACAAGGTGACGTCCGCAGGCTTTTATCACAATGTCGGTGACCCCGCGCTTATAAAATCACTTTATTCCTTTGTTGTCGTAACTACGTTTAAATATTTTAGCCAAATGTATTTTTACTTTTGTTCTCGTGAGATACTCCAGAGCCCACAATAGAACGTTTTCCATGTCTAAGTTTCATTGATTATTCAAAACGTTATTGTGCTAGACAAAATCCTATAACTCTTAGAAACTCATTTCAGTTCACTGCAGTCAACCTCAACAAAGAATTTTTAATTAAGTTTCGAAACAATATAAAAGGAGAAACTATGAAACAGCAATTTTTTGTGAAAAGAAAAAAGAAAATCGCATTCCTGGGACAGTTTTGTGCAGTCCAGCGGCGCACATGCCGCGCCCGGCGCCTGCACTGCGGTATTGTTACGTGATGCTGTTGCCCTGGTACCAATACATCCGAAGCATTTTATGATTCACTTGCTGTGTTATTATTTTATTGCGTGCATTTGTCATATCAGCGAAACCGGGAAACGAAGAACGCACTCTAAACTTACAGGGAAAAAATGTGTTTTGTTTATTTTTCGTTTCATTTTTTTCATTTATTATGTACGTTCCAAGGGCAACTTGTGTGCAATAGAATGATGAGCGAAATTACCTCTGGAATTTTGATTAATTTCAATTTTGTTTATTTTCAGGTAAGCACATCGTTTATAAGATGAAATACGGATCCTACGTATTACGGTAATGTAATTATTCATAACAACAGGGACAAACAATGTAAGACAAGAAGTTAGTAATTACTTTCATGTTACGAGTACAATAAATGCTACTGTGTTTATGTCAAAAATATGCAATAAAAGCACCAGAACATCATAGCCGCTCGGAGATGCATCCGCAATTTCGCAAGGGCTCCCAATCCGCACCCTCTGCCTTGTATCGCCCGAGGGGCGAGAGGAGCGAAATAGGGACGACGTGTGGCGTAATGGCCGCGTGATTGAATTGCCGTATCTTCACCGCTTCAGCGCTTCACCGCCCCTGGTATCTATCGAGTTAATTTAACGGGCACGCGTTAACGATATCCACTTTTATTATATTTACGTGGGATGAAATGTATGTACACACGATAAGAGATTTAACTTAAATCGCTTTTCAATAAAAAGCTTTTAGAAATTCGAAGGTCCGAAGTTTAATAGAATATGTTATTTGCCATTATTGATGGTGTTATAAACGTTCGGTATCTGACAATAATTATTATGGGTGTTTGACGTACTTCTTGTCATAAATAAGTAATTCAACTCGATACGTACCTAATTCGAAATATCGTAAGAGATTTAAAAATAATCATGATTTTGGAACATGATTTCCAAATATTTTATGGGATCATTAAACGAAACGTGAGTATTGTTACACATTATAGATTGATAAAACCCTGCCTGGTAGATTTTGTGTGATTATCAATGTTTTGTCCGCGTCAAACACAACTTCACGAGGTATAATTAAACTATTTAATATGAACTTAATTAAAAATATTCACATAGTAAATCATTAAGAGAATTTCAAGTCATTTGTGGTGCGAGTCCCGACGCATTATATTGAGACCTTCCTTAAGGAAGAGTTTTGGCCGAAGGGTGTCGTGTATCGGCGATTCCGCGGAAGGCTACGCGACACCACGCAGTGCAACACGACGCCGTCTCTTCGTGTACAATAATAGTTTAGTAATATTTTTGTGGTTTTATATAAATATGTATGATAGTCTGTAAGGTATTTAAGTTATGGGTCTTTTGTTACCCGAAATAAATGATATTATTATTATTATTATATATTTTGTTCAAATCATTTACACTACATATTTTGACGTGATTGTCAGTTTAAAATCTGTAAAAGTCGCCAGTGTTGCGTGTTCGTCCGACTACGCGACCGCCCGCTCCGCACCGCGCGTGTTACCACGACGGCCGGCGTGTCATTTTGTGGAACTCCTTGAGAAAGATGGCCGTATGCCATCGAAACTAGTAGGACAAACCCGGCAACACAGTGAGTTAATCCATTTATCCCATTCTGTTATATTTTACGGGATACTGAAGAAATTTTCGTCGAATATAATGACTTATAAACCTAAATACACATAAAGCATCAAATTAACGTAGTTTAGTTAAAACTACGTTAATTTGATGCTTTATGTCGGGAAAGTCCCCTAAACGTGTTGTTTTAAATTAAACGTGTTAAATTCCGTGAAGAACTTAGCATAAAGCTTAATTTCATTGTAATTAAATGTGTAAACATGAATACACTTAGTAATAAAACTCATAAGCAATCATTGCGTTATTGCTGTATTTACTTATGTAATATGTTTGATCAATCCATTCTCCTGACCGTGCCATATATCTTCACAATAAAAATGTAATAAAATAAAGGCGCGGTCCACGGACATATTAATCCGGACAATGAATGGTGGCTACGATTTGTCCGGCCCGGACGGACGCGTGCCGATGAAATATAACCTCTCGTAAAAGCTGCGCCTAAAAATTTGCTCGATTCTTATCAAGTAGAGAAATGACGTAATTACCTGTCAGACGAGATCCAGACAAATAATAGCTAAGATTACAAACGGAATTAGATTTTTAAGGAGCCTTTCAGGTTTTGCTACGTGTTCGTATTTAATTTATGAGGGTCAGAAAGAAGGAAAGGAAGGAAAAGACGACTACACTTAACTTACACCTAAAAGTTAAACCGAATATGACTTAGCAAAAGGTCTCGAGATATCTTCATATAAAATGCTTATTTCCGGATTTCCAGGAAATTGCAAACAACATTTCCCGCAAGCGAGACACGAATTGTTTTTATGGAGACCTTTTGTGAAGAGGTTGGCGTCCACATAGAACTGGGTGTCGTAACGCACGGCGACACGTAACGCACAGCTACGACAAACACATTTAACCCAGTATTGCGCGGCCGGTTCAGTCGGAAATCATTAAAATTCACCCCCAGCGTGCGCACATAAAATGTGGAGCTATCATGGACGACACACGACGTGATCTACAAGCCGCCCTGTAAGCTGCTACAATTATCTTTGTTTAAATCAATTAACTGGAATGATGTAGCGCGGCTCGATTTAAACATAAATATCATGCGTATATTTAGTGAGATATGTAGTAGTTTTACCGACTTAATCTACAGAATGGGAAATAACATGCGTTGAAATGAATGAAATTATAACTCATTGCATTATGGGTGAATTCAACCAAACTATTATAGCTATACATTATTCCGTCAGCGAAACAGCAGCAATATGCTCAAGCAGTGGTCATTGATTAATTGATAATGAATATAAATTCTACAAAAATAAAGGTGAACATTGTGTAATTCAATGCAAGATAATAAATGTGGCACGGAATTATATCTTAACATTATATTATATCTTAACTATTAATTATATCTTATATATATTAATATTAATCTTATTAATATTAATCTTATCTTAAAATCTTATATATATATTAATTATATCTTAACAACACAATTATACGTGAACACATAATGTTCACGTATAATTGTGATTCTTTTTTTTTATTTAATTTTGAGACGTCAATTTTATTCCACAGATAAAAGATTTGGTAAACTCAACCCTAAGAGTGATTAAATTCCCTTTTAGTTAGTTCACCCTTTGATTAACGACTCTGTTTGGAATTCAACAACAAAACTGTAAGGTTTCTTACAATTTATCAGCTTTAGGCGTCGATCCGACGCGCGGAGCCGCGGTCCGAGCGCGGCGCTCCCGTCTCGGCTGTCCACAAACACCCCAAACTCCCATTTAAATCGGGCAAGTATTTTATCAGAGTCAGAGACAGGGTGCCGTGGGTGGCCAGTTCATTAAGAAAACAAAGGGTTCCCCTCGCCCGGGCGGCGCTGGTTGTCGCCGCGTCGCGCACCAATGACAAACCTTTCTCACTGAGATACGAACACTAAATCGGCGGATGCTTCAAACGGGAATAAACCAAAACAATATTGCTGCAGTGCCATGCTGCTTATCGCAGAATAAAATAACAATGTATCCGCGGAATTCTTGCTCAACTGATTCCAGCATTATTATTTAGTTTAGTGTTCACTCCCTGACGAATGTGCGACGGTCGCTTTACGTTAGCCTCGCGGCGCTCTGGCCTAGGGTTGCCAACTCTTTGTCGGTCAAACATAGTAGTTCAAAAAATTAAAAAAAATGTAGTAGGTTCCAAAAATTAGGTAGACCAGGTACTTTATTTTTTTGAAGAATATTTTGTGAATTATTGAACGCTTCTGTCAATTTGACATTCCTGAATCGTTAAAAATAGGTATTGACGTTTTATTTTACGCTTACACATTTTGAAACGAATATTAATCCTAAGAGTTTGATGCCTTTAAAATATTGTAGTTTCGCCTACTATTTTTTTTTTTTTTTCAAAAATATAGTAGTCGGGCCTCTAATATAGTAGGATACTATATTATATAGTAGGGTTGGCAACTCAGTCTGGCCACACTGGCGACTGGTGACTTCTGCTATCTCATTATTTACTGGAGAATATCCGCTTGAATTTCGGAACCAAATTCAGATCTATCTGTACCGTTTATTCACGAGACATCTAGGAATTTACATTTTACTCACTGCTCTCATGCCATGCTGTGTGACCAAATTACAGACCCAGAAGTAGGGCAACCCGAGAATTATAGCAGTAACCTTACACCAAACATTTTTAATTTAGTACCGCTACAATGGGAATTTGTCAAACGTTTTTTGAAAAATAATCACATTTATTTGTCAATTTCGCTGCCACAGCGTGTGTCGGCACATCCAGTAGGTAGTCTCTGGCTACTACAACATAGTACCTAATAGTAACACGCGTGATTGTACTGACGCGTAACAAACTCACGACCCTCCCAGCTACAGGCACGTACAAACGCAATCGTTCAGCCGGACCATTCGGTCGAGCGCGATCGTAACATCGATCATAGCGATCGACCGTGCAGTCTGATCGACTGGGCCAATCGATCGGAAAGGCCCACATAAGACGCACTCTATGTTAACTCTGAAATACACGGTACTTGTTAAATGTATTGTAACATAGCGCTTCCTACCCCCGGGGTAAACAGGAAGACTGCTTGATGAAGTGGTGGGTACAGGATGTTTTGTACCGGGATCAACGATTAACTCGCATGTTTTTATATTGCGCTCTGTTGAAGCACAAAGTCAACGATACAATAGCTTGCTGATTCCACTAATATTGCTTTTTTAGTAGAATTATTAGGTACGTTTTTAAACGTAGCTGATTATATTGAACATACATGACATTATGTATAGAATCAATCACTTATAACCTGCAACATTTCTGGTCACATCACAATATTGTTAATAATGAAGCTTGTTCAATATATTTGATTGAGCATTCAAACAAACTCACACAATATGTTAAACCGCTCACGGGCTTGCAATTAGCGCACGTATCGAATATAGGTATGCTTGTTTGTAATTAGAAGCGCGCATCATCGGACAAACAATGCGATGATCGGCCGCAGCCGGACACCAATCCCGGACAGAGGCAAATACATTACAATTGCTCAATGAACATAATGATGTACCGAACACATGTATAAGTTTTCAGATGACTGCGAAGCTGTTTACTTTTACCAAATGACTTTAATTTGATACTAGCGATCCGCTCCGGCTTTGCAGGGGTATTACCGACATACTAAATACATTGTAAAAATAAAATAAAATATATTTCAACCAATTTACACTTTGTGTTATAATATTATGTAATGATGATTAATTATTTGAGCGTCATGAGTGACATTATAATACTCGTAGCTTTTCTGAACATACTGCCTTTGTAAGGATTAGGAGAACATGAATGTTAAGATACCTGTCACTAGTTTGGCAGACTTGTAGAGTTGCAGTGCTGTTTAAGTTAATAATTTATTTACCGTTCCATGATTTAATTACCTTTTTGTGAAGTGTAATTTAAACTTTGGCAAGCAGCATAAATATTCCCTTTGCAAGAAAGTATTTGAGAATTATAATGTGGTGATTATTAGGTGTAGGCGTTAAATATGGTAAACGACGCAGTACACTACTGTTCCAAATACTAACACAGATCGGACCGCATGTGGTATGCCAACTCGAGAGTCACATCAATTTAATGATATCCGCGCGGCTGGAAGGGTAAGGTAAATCAATTTGAGTAGCTGGAGGTCCTAAATTCGATTCCCTGTAAAGGCGACAGATCCGCTCTCTTTCGGAAACCTCGGTTAAACACCAATCGACACTGACGCAAATTCGATAAACTTCCCGAGATAATTACGTATTTCCAAAATATTGCTTTTAGGAAGCAAGTTCTAATCATGAATACAATTCACTATATTTGGTATAGTACCTCTATCTCTCCCTGTACAGTGAATAAAATACATTATTTTAAAACAATACAGTAAGCTCTTTTATCGATTTTAAAATGTTGATTTAGGAGCTTTTGCTCGTAATAAAACAATTGACTGAATCAAGCCAAAATGAGAACCAAAGCAAACTTGGGATCTCCCTGGGGTACATATCAACCCATTGTACCAGGCTCTCAACAACTTGAAGGAGTTCAACAAAGGGCAACACGTTACTATAGAAATCGCACATGCAATACAAAAGGCTGAAATCCCTTTTTGAAATTACTGGAACACTCAGCAGTACCCTTTTTTTTATAACGTTTGTCTCAAAAACAACAAAAGAGGACGTATTTTTAACTTATCTAATATAAAAACGACTAATACCACCATCTCATTTAAAATGTTAATACGTCTATATAAAAATGAAAGCTTATTTTATGTAAGAACGTTCTCTAACGAATAAAATACACAGAAATGAATAATTTTATTATTTCACTGTCGTTTCTGAGGGGTCCGCGAGCCGGCGGATTCCCATCGGGAGCCAGTGGCTCGTGGCTAATTTGTGAGCATTCGGAGGAGGGACGCAGGGCTGGGAGGAGGGGGGTCTGTAAAGCAGCACCTGATTTAATACATCTCCGATGATGACAAGTATATACTTATACGTGGGAGCGTGTCGCGGCCTAAAAGGAAATTTATTAATATCAATGGAACCAGACCCTTTTGTTCACTATGGAAAAAATGTATTTTATATATACGGGCCAAACGAATATTGACATGTTTGTGTGTTTATTTTCACCGGTTATTTACTGCGTGTAAATAGATTTAGGTTAATATAGCGTTTACCTTTGTAGACTTGTGCACACGTGTGATTATTGACACGTACGACGACAATTTCAATTCATTTGGATTTGTACAAGTTTGTGTATGATTGATTACTATTTTTTTTGTGTTTTGTTTGCTCAACAGTGCTCGTAATGTCAATCTCGTTAACATTTGATTTCATACAAAAGAAGTGAAGTGTAGCAGCATTGTGCACCTTGAAAACAGACGCAAGCTTTGTTGTGACATCCGAACATTGTTAGACACACAAACTTAGCATGTTCAGCATTTTCACAGTTTTAGAGCGGCCACTGTACTCGACTGTACCGTGTACAGTCAGATAACGATGTGCAGCAACTCGCTCGCAGTGCAAACTTAGGCGAGCGAAGTTAACGGTAACTTTGCGAAAAATGGCTGGCTATCGAAAATAGTTTTGATCACAGAGATTTCAGTGTGAATAAGTCAGAATTACGTAAAGTTTTTAATAGAGAGATTTTAGTTTAAATATTCTAAAAACATTGATGAAGAAGCAAATGTAAAAATATCAGTCTAAAAACCTTGCTGAGCTAACTCTTGTATAAGACAAATAAAATCAAGCTACATTACGTAGCCAGCTGTGAGGCTACGTCCGTATAGGTAATCGTAGCCTGAGCTACGCCGTAGCTCGGCTCGTAGCGTGACAAATGTGCTACGCGAGTTTGCATTTGCAGTTAAGGCTTGTATACATGCCAATAACCTTGAGCATTTGGCCCGTTCTGAATTTGTGAACGAGTGCGGGGGTAGACGCAGTCTTTAATCGGACGCATTTGTAATTTATTGTAATAAAATAATACTTATTTATAAAATGTAACAAAACCAAATCATTTTCCTTGGTATTGCAAAGCAGTAGATATTTCTTTTGGACTCTTTTGATAAGAAATTAAGGAGTAAAATGGTTTCATCTCAATGATTTGGAGGTTTGACATTTTTTTTTCTTATTATGTGATACCGATAGAAAAAATGTGGCTAAAACAAATTACGTATCATATCCACGGCCACGGCCACGGCCTCTCCTCACTCACTTCACAGCAAAGTGATTTCTGCAAACTTGTTCAGAAATCACTTTGCTGTGAAGTCCCCGCTATGTGCAATGGGAGAGGCCGTGGCGGGTAGGGAGCCAGCAATAGGATCATTGGTAGGGGTTCGACTAAAGAAATAGCGGCAGTGTTGAGAGGTATGAAGCGCGGAAAATCACCTGGGCACGATTCTCTGAGCATCGAGCATTTACAAAATGCGGGAGTGCATATGCCCAGAGTGCTGGCTTTGTTTTTTAATTTGTGCTTCTCACACACGTACCTGCCGCACGATCTAATGAAGACCTTGGTTGTGCCCATCATAAAAAACAAAACCGGGGACACTTCGGACATAAACAACTATAGGCCCATATCGTTGGCCACGGTAATTGCAAAAGTGTTGGACAGTGTGCTGGACAAACAGCTAAATAAACATCTGTCGCTACACGAGGCTCAGTTTGGCTTTAGGACGGGTCTGTCAACTGAACACGCTGTTCTTTGTCTCAAGCACACTGTTAGATACTATACGGACAGGAAAACCCCTGTGTATGCATGTTTTCTTGACCTATCAAAAGCCATCGATCTGGTGTCCTATGGTGTTCTGTGGAGGAAGTTGCATGAGGAGACAACGCTCCCCGGTGAGTTGGTTGAGTTATTTAAATATTGGTATGGCCAATCATCAAACCAATATGGTGAGGTGGCCAGGCTCGCTATCCGAACCGTACGTGCTGGAGTGTGGGGTCAGGCAGGGTGGTCTGACTTCACCGAAACTCTTCTGTCTGTATGTGGATTGGCTGGTTCGTGAGCTCAGCAGTACTATGGTAGGTTGTTCAATTGACGGAACACTTGTTAATAACATAAGTTACGCCGACGACATGGTGCTGCTGGCCCCATCAATCAGTGCCCTTCGGACACTGTTGTTGGTTTGTGAGCGGTTTGCGGAGGCCCAGGGTCTTAGATATAATGCAAAAAAGAGCGAATGTCTGCTGTTCAAGGCTGGCACTAAGACCTATACTGTACCACCTATCACACTCGCAGGGACTGCTTTAGAGTGGGTCACATCTTTCAAATATCTGGGGCACTGGGTCACTGCTACACAGACCGATAACACTGACATGGAGAGGGAACGTAGGGCGCTGTCAGTCAGGAGTAATATGTTGACCCGTAGGTTTGCAAAGTGTTCAAGAGATGTAAAGGGGACACTGTTTAGGGCATACTGCCAATCTTTTTTACACGCTTTTTATTAGCTTCACCTGTATGTTTGTTTGTAACCGACTTCTTTGGGCGCGATTTTGACCCACTTTAAACGGCCAGATTTCGTTCAAACTTTGTAGATTTATCGAGGACCGATGACAATGCACTAATTTGATAAAATTATTCCATTTTTCAAACTAAAAAGTAAAAAATAAATAATAGTTAAAAAAAACTAAAAACACGCTTTTTTTAGAAAACCAAGCAAAAAAATAGTAAATAAATTTTAATAAATTTAAATTAAGAAAAGTTTTAAAAATTTCAATAAATATAAATTAATAATAGTGTGAATAAAAATAAAAAATATTTTATTTAAAAAAAAACGTGGGGTGCATGGTGTCAATAGTTATAAATATTTTATTGACAGATATGAGTAGAGTGATTATCATCTTGATAATATCTTAATTATACTTGCAGCCTATGGGTCGACTACACGCAGAGGGCTTACAGCTCCTTGCGAGTCCAATATAATAACGCATACAGGGCATTGGTGGGGCTGCCGCGACACTGCAGCGCATCAGAGATGTTCGCTGAGGCACGTATAGATGACTTCTATGCTATTGTTCGAAAGCGTATCGCATCCCTGATGTGGCGGGTGCGTGGCAGCGCCAACAGCCTCCTGATGACCGTAGCAGATAGGACTGACGGCCTTATATGGAAGCACTGGACGAGGACGCTAGTGTTGCCTTCAAGCCGTGCCCAGAAGTAGTGTGTGTATTAGGATTGTGTGTGTATTATTATTGTGAACTCTAGACATGTTTATTGAAGTTATTAATTGACAGAAGTATATGTACTAACACTAGTTTGTAAGTTGTCTATGTCATTACTAACAATAGTGGATTGTACTGATCTGACAAATAAATGATAATAATAATATCATGTAGATTACTAACAATTTTTTTCAGATGTAATTTCTCTGTAATTGCCGACGAAAAGTTGCTTCATCTGCATGCTTCTTTCAAGCTTTTTTCGAGAGAGCAGCCTTAAATGAAACTATTTATTTTCAATTTCCTTTAACTTGCATCGTTTACGTAAATAAAACATGGTACTTATATCGTTCTTGTATCAATTTTATAAAGGGGATTATAGAGCAGCACGTTTGACCACACACATTAGCATGATAATAACCCACATGCAATACAATCCTATTATAAATTTAGTATAGTGCTCATAAACCTACACTAATTTTGCTGTTTGTGACCAATTACTTTCGGGATCATAATAATGTCAACATGTAACTGGAGCATAGCAACTGTTGCAAACTTCTATATGTTTGAAAACAATTGGTTCTCTCTTCCATCCAGTTAGCTACACACGGCATTAACGACAATTGATTGCCTGTGACAAGCTTTCTGGTAAGTGCTTCTTACTTTCCCCAGTTTATGCTCTTCATGGTAAATCCTGGCGCAAAAACACTGTTAAACATACTTTAATCTTACTTTTTATCTGACTGTTTATACGACAGCGAGCTCTTAACACGGACTCTGAACCAGATACAAAAATTATCTCGAAACACATTTTCAATCACGTTCCATTGTGTACATTGTTTAGTTGTTTGGGTAAACATTACGCAAACAATCTATTTTGAGACGAGTGTAGCCCAGGAAACATGGTTTAGAACATCCATTGATCAAAATGATGTTTAAATATGTTTCCTGGTAGTGCTCAGCTCTCGATAGTCTCAACAATATTCCCTCATGGACAAGCAGCGCGTCTCATCTGTATTCTGAACTGAACTTTGGTCCAACCGGTTCAAATGCTAATCAAATTCTTGTTTTTGTTCGACCGACCTATTGCTTAATTTAGCGATCCGCCGTCCTATGTAAACTTATGCCTGCTAGGTAAATGTGTTTGCTTCGGTCCCGTGGGAGCCTGGGGTGTGCTCCGCGGAGATGAACTGCCTTGGAAAAGGCACGCACGTGTGGCTTGGAAAACATACCGTCATTGCGTACATTTAAAGCAACAATTCAGATATGTAAAACATCAACAAAAATATAATATACATATATACTACTCTGACAGAAGAGCGGCTTTGTCTACAATGCTTAGTTATGTTTTTATGGAATTTACAATTCAACGTTCTTTAACAGAATTAGTCAATATTCGGAATTTGTTCAATTACCGCCAAACATCCTTATGTTTCTTCAAACATTTACATTCTTATAAAAGAACTAGTTGACCCGACAGACGTTGTCCTGTCAATAGATTCAATTTTCTTACCCTTTAAACCTTCCCTGGACTTCCACAAATATTTCAAGACCATAATTAGCCAAATCGGTTCAGCCGTTCTCGAGTTTTAGCGAGACTAACGAACAACGATTCATTTTTATTATATAGAAGATATCTGTGTATCCCACAAAGCTGTAAGTTTAGAAAATTGCCCATTATGTGTCCGAGACACATGAAAGTGACACTTAAGGAGAACATTAATTTGAAATTAGCTGTAGACGGGGTAGTACTTGTGAGGTACAATAGTCCTGAATACAATGGAGTAACGTTCACATTAGCGACGATTTTGGAATTCGCATCTCGTAAATTGCAAATGTCTGTACTTTAAATTTACGATAATGTGAATTGTTGCGAAGGAACTTGCGATTGTCGTATCGTAAGTGGATCGCGTTCGTAACGAGACGGCCGAGATAAAGGGAATATCATGGCGTAATAAACGCGAGGCGATACGCCGCGGAGCGCGATACCGGCCCAGCGATTGTCTCTAAACGGTCCCGCGGCGCAGACTGACTTACATAGTTTTACAGAATTATACGCTCGGCTCGCGTTCCGACTACAATGTCTATTTTACAGATACAATTTATCGTTACCATGGATATACGGTTACGTTATATTCGTTTCAATTTAGCTCGGTGTCGCCGCCGGAGGACGTGATTGAACGCTTTATTAAACAAGAAAATCTTAAATATACCTACAACAAGTTAGTACAATATAAATCTTCTAAATGGAGAGTCAGTCAAATGGAATGTATTTCAGATAAACTTTTTTATAAAGAATCCTTCGCTTGCTGCTTTTTTTTGTTTTTATTCGACGGAGCTTGTTAGCAGGATATTCAAATCGTTGCCAATCAGCGGAAATTAATTGGTTTCTTGTTTCAATAACGTGATTTTTCCCTTCGTTATGAAAAAGTAGATTGCGTGTAAAAACGTTATTTCAATATTTACCGTGTAATATCTTAATTGTGTAAAACGAGCTGACAAATTATCATCTCGAGTTGATGATTACATTGTTGGAATTCTAATATTGTTTTTTGTGTAAATGTATTTTCTTTTTTGTCAACACAATTATGTTAAATATCTCGAAATGAAAGACAAGGCGCTTATAAGTATTACTTGATGATATGATCCACTTTACAGGTGCTATAATAAATGATGCGATCTGGCACTTTACACTTATTACGTTTCAATTTGTTGTGTTTCTGTTCACGAACATTATGTTACGATTGCGTTCGCAATGTCTCCGCTCCATAGAGGAAGATCGGGGAAACCAGGGTATTCATAATGCGTATTTAAGTTTTTTTTAGTTATTCGGCAGTCTCCAGATCTTGTCCAACTTTTGACCGATTGTCTTATGGCGCAACGTCGTTTAAACCCCGGCCAGACTGTTGTAAACCAGCCCTCCACATCGGTCTCCACCTGCGGTTTACAACAGTGTGAACACTTGTTTGCAACAAAAATTCGTTTAACCTTCAACAACTGGACAGACGCGCGTTGTAAACCGCGTGTGGATACCGCCGTTGTAAACAAAGAGTCGACAACACACTGAGGTGGGAGCCTTGTTGTAAACCAGTGTGGACGCTAACACCAACCGTGGGCTCCACAAGCCTCCCACCAAGGTGACCCCTGTTGGAAGCTTGTTTATAACAGTCTGGCCCGGCCTTAAAAGTCAGTGTCACATAGGATTGCCTTTTTATGAAACAAATAAAGTATATTTGGCTTTCTAAGGAAAATAATAAAGTACAGCACCTGCGAATAAAGTATTATTTATGGAGCAAGGTTTATCGATGCGATCCATTCTACAATTAAAAACTTTTGTACAAAAAATAACTTTCAACCTTGGTTCTGTTTGTAATTTTGTATTGCCACCGACTTCCGAAATTAAAATGATTTTTTAACTTTTTTATTTATGAAAGCGTTGTCTTTATGTTAAAAACTGTTTATTTTCGCTTTTTAGTGCCAAACTTCTTATCATTCAAATTAATATGAAAATATTTAACCTGAGTGAAAAATTAAGAGATGCGTTTCGTGGGACTTACTTTGAGATATACACTATCTAATAAAAAAAGAATTATCGAAATGAGACTACACTGTAAACAGTTATGCGTGCTCAGACATTAAAACAAATGTAGGTAAGTGTGAAAACTTCTTTTTTTGAAGTTAGGTAATAAAACAGTTACATTATTGTTTCTTTTTTTGAATAAAACCTTTGAAAAGTCCAAATAGGTAAAATAAAGTATTTTCAGGTACTTTATTCTGCTCATAAAGTATAAAGTACGTTTACCCGGAATAACGTACAATACTTTATTATAAAGTACGGGTGGCAACCCTAGTGTCACAGCACCCGCAATTGGCGAAATGTGATATTATTACTTCTAAGTTGCTTTAAATCATTGCGCATAATCGTCTAATAACAGTACGTTGTGATATGAGTGAGCTACGTTTGTTGTGTGTAATGGAGCCGAGAGTGTAATGAATGATAAATGCTCACGCTTTTCATACGACCCTTTTTAACACACTTGTGAGAAAAAAAAAAAAAAAATTTCACTAATTTATTTAGACAAATATGAGTGAAAAATGGCGCTGATATTTCTTAATTTAAGCGCACGTCGTCGCCGCCATGGTACGCACAGTAAGACGAGACACTGACGAAAAAAAGCCGCGAACTCCACAAACTGATTTGGTATTTGAAGTTCAGCACACATGATTGTTAATTTCTGAAAAAAAAAAATGAAAATTTAATGTTTATTTATAATATTTTATTAATGAACATAATTTATGAATTCACAAAATATTCAGACATGAACATGAAAATCTCTTTGCTGAGATTAAAAAAAATATTTGTAGTACTAGTGTTGTAATGTAAAGTAAATAGCACGCTTGGATTATAAATCTAAAAGCAAAAATGTAAGTAAATAAATAAATACATAAGAGCAAGGTCTATTTTCAAAATATGAAGTAGTTTGAAATTCCATTTTTTCATATGTTTATACAAGGTGTAACGTTAAACACGCAAAACCACAGACACCCCAAATGATTTTTAATTCAATTAACCTAATTCTAAGAGAAAAAAAAACATAAAAAATATTTAAAGGTTTTATGTGCTGTTTTAGTTTTACCAAGACTCGTATTTGCATTGGAATATTATTATCACGCGTATGAGAAAATTTAAATTGGACGACAACCATTTGTGTTTGTTTACCTATTTTGGCAGGTTTGCGCACGTGATGGCTTGACTTATTAATAAATAGACAGGGCAACATGTATAATGAAGATTTTTTGAAAAATGTGACCTATATTAAAAAGTAATTCAATTGATTCTGCTCAAACTATTTTCAGGTTTTGCGTATTTGACGTTACACCTTGTATATGTCTAGTACATTTTCGAATAAAAAAAGCCAATCTACCAACCTTTCCTATAGCACTCCGAGCGATACAATATCGAGTGAATTCCGCGCGAAGAATAAAATTGCGAGCCGGTCCGTAGCAAATATCGTCATATTTTTCAAAGTCGTTTAAGGATCGTCATCCGTATCGATGTGTCGTTCCATTCGATATCAGATTCCAGGAATTGCATTCGCTGGCTCGTGAAATGGTTCCCAAAGGTCGGTCGACGTCGCGGGATGTCGCGCCGTGCTGCCGCAACTTCTTGCGGCATTGATGCAACATATCTGTATGCAGTAAATACTACATGGCATTTCAAATAAATTGTTAACTGCAACCCGCATGTCGAATGGTATCGAGTTCATACTATTTCTGAGTAAGCATGGAATTTCGTAGTTTTCAAATGTGTATCTGTCGACTATTATTATGTAACGAACACGCTCTAAACAGTCTGTAGTAATTAAGTACGTGTTAGTGTCGTGTATATGAACCAGTCGGCAAATGCTTGTCAACGACATGCCAAAAGACATCCTAATTCCAGACACGTGTCGACATAACATATCATTATAAATCAAATCAGCACATTGAGAGAAATCAAATTCGATTTATTCACATACAAACATTTCCCTATCTCTGTGTAGATTCATAAATCTCTCGTAAATAAACATACATATTAAGGTAGGTGAAAGAAATGGAATACTAAGGAGGCAGACACATGCATACGTCCTCAGTCTAGTGCCGCTGCCGGTGCCTTAGCGAAAGCGACGCTTGCTGAGCCAGTACACCTGTGGGTAGCTACTGGTACTGTTTTGGTCAACGCAATTTGCCTTTACGAGTACACACGTACACACGTTACAAACACGAGTACATACGTTATAGGTGTACTATTGTTTAAATCTGAAATCAACATGAAAAGTTATTCAAGTTTAGAAAACCGGATTGTATTGATTTCATGTGTTTCAGAGAGAGCAATCATGAAAGAAAATCCATTAGATTATGGTAAAAAAAAACATACGAAAACTGTATGTAAGCATTTTTATGATTCACAAGAAATAGGTCCGTATTCCAGAAGTAAATCAAAGCATAGAAAAAGATATCTCATTCCTTAATCAAAGTTAAAAACAAATATTATAAAATAGGTTATCTTCAGCTGTTAAAAAAATCTGCAAGTTTTTATTCGGGATACACATTTCTGCTCATTCATTTCAAAAACATGTTTATACCTTAGATTTGGCACGATCATTCACGTAATTAAGATTAAACTCAGTGACTTTGATTAATTAATCGTTTGCTATTAACGTCATCATTTTTAAAACATCACTCGTTAACTTCAAAGGTCTTTTTATATTTTTTATACGTAAATTCCAGACTCTTTTCAGACGTACATCAAAAGCTCAAAATACTGTCACGTCTGAGCACCCTCTAAAGATTTATTCAGCCGTAACCTGAAGAATAATAACTTTAAAATGCTTTGCGTTTTGAAGGTGAAGCGGTGTGTTAAACTCTTTATTATTGTTTTGTACCAAAGTGGTAGAAAAACCTTGTGGTTTGACTTCGTCTATCAGGCCGTCTGTCTATCACAGCTGATTATTGCAGTATACTAAAGCTGTTCACTTGGAAATAGTTATAAATAAGGCTTGTCTGATTAAATTGCAAGTGATTATACAGGATGTTTGGCAGATCGATGCAAAGCCGTAAAGTAGTAGTAGTATAGACCATTTACAATCATTTGAACCGAACTTGTCTTAGCCAAAGTCAGGTCGGGTGACCGGCAGGCCAAGGGATTGGCCCGTCTCTGCCGATCCGACAAGTCGTCTGAATTCGTGGCCCCGATATTCGCTAGAGAGACCGAGAAGTCATCTTTCAACAAGATGGTTGTCCAGCGCAGTGGACATTAAAGGTACGGGAGCACTTAAATAATTACTTCCTTAACAGCTGGATCGGCAGAGACGGGCCAATCCCTTGGCCTTCCCGGTCACCCGACCTGACTCCGCTTGACTTTTACGTGTGGGGTCGGGCCATGGAAGTTTTTACGAATGTGGAAATAAACAGGAAAGAAGAATTGATTGAGAGAATTAATTAAACGTTTGAAACGATGAAACTGGAGATGAAGTTAAAAATAACAACAACAGAAGTATGAAGACGGGCCCGTGTTGGTGTTAGAGACCGCGGCGAACATTTTGAACACGAATAATCAATGATTTTAATTATAATTTCCTTTTAAATAATTCGCCAAAAAAAATATAATTTTCTCCCTCAATTTGGTTTGTAGGTCTTCATTTCAATAATTAGTGAGCTATCCGCGTAGTTGATACCTCGAAAGAAAGAACAATAACCAGACATGTTTAAAAAAATGTTTGAACAAAAAAAGCACCACCCGTGATTTTTTTTAATGCCGTCTAAAAATAGATTTCTGAAATCTTTAAAAATGTCTTCGACTTTAAATGTCTGTAAAAAAATTGTCTTATCACACAGTTACCCTAATTAGGTTTTAATAAACTGTTTACTCATTATTTTAACCAAATAAAATAAAAAATGAATGATTTATCTTTCAAATTGGCCATTATTTGCAACTAACTGCAATATTTTGGGTTTTGTCATCAAAAATCATTAAAATTTTGCTAACAAAAATTAGTCACACTTCGGCTAAGACCAGTTCGGTTCAAATGGTTGTAAATGGTCTATACTAGCTCCGCTTTACGGCTTTGCAACTGCAAGCTGTATATTTATTGCAACATTATTTTTTTCTTGTCAAGGTTATGGAACTCGTTGCGCGAGTCGGTCT
The DNA here is from genome assembly GCA_947361185.1 of Charanyca ferruginea. Classification (NCBI taxonomy): domain Eukaryota; kingdom Metazoa; phylum Arthropoda; class Insecta; order Lepidoptera; family Noctuidae; genus Charanyca; species Charanyca ferruginea. The sequence goes on from OX376065.1 coordinate 660,969, forward strand.
TATACTATTCCGATGTTAATGTTTTTCGACGAACGTTTTGCACAGTACTACAAAGAGTTTTTTTTTAGAATTACTACAGACTATTGGCTTATATTTTATAGTTTTCGTTTTATAATCTATAGATGACAGATATTCAAGGAACACTTCACAAATTGAATGAGACCTAAAAATCTAGCTATTATCGTACGAATATGTCGTGGTTGGACCGGCTCTAACGTTATGTAGGCCGACTCTAATGCACTGGAAGTCGTTCGTGTGCTACGGTGCCGGCTGTGTGTCGTTACTGTTTTACACCACTACCGTACAAATACGCAAAATACTTGACAATAATATCTAATTTGCGATTAGGTGGTAAGGTGATGTTAAAGTATTCAGTGATAAAAAGGTATGTGTGTCAGCTCGGTGTACCACTTTGATGACCGCTTTATGTAGCGTCTATAATGCAGTAGAGTTCAGGCGCAACAAAAATTAATATAAGCCAATATCTTCCATAAAAAGGACCGCATGTTGAGAAGGCGACAGAATAGTAAGATATTCGGTTCACATCGCTTCGTCGCTCGATAATAGTAAATTTCTCTAGATTTTCTCATGTGAATGAACAAAACAATATTGCTTGAACTTAGACTCACCTACCCGACATGTTCGAGTAATAATTTTGACAGCTGAGTGCGCACGCCCTCCGTAACGTCTCAACGAAATTCTTAAGGGAGATACTTTCGGTAACATCTGCTGTCGACGAACAATTTCATTTACAAAAACAAGTATTTCAATATCGGTCGGCCTCAACCCCCGCACGTTAATGAGGCACCAAGTTGTTTGCGTGAAGGATAATGGAAATATACATGGTGTTCACGAGCGGGTGAGGTTGAGCCGCCGACGCCGCCGCAGTCAGCGCCAAGTGGAAAATTGTGATTAAAACGCCGCCGCGCCGTTGAGGCAGGAGCGTTGGCGGTGGCGGTCACTTGTCAGTTTGACAAGATTGTAGGTAATAATGACGTATTATGTCAGATAGTGCAACCATGTCAATCTGTCATGCGACCACTGCCATCTATCACGTCGCGTTCTCTCAAACCGTGACACTCCGTATAAATCATCTCCTGACACTATTTATGAAGATCATTCGCTACTACCCCGGGGAGTAGGTATTCATTTCGGAGATGGATGATAATTTTCTTTTATTTTCCACCACCGAGCTCGGTCAGTGTAATTTGAGCGGAGACCGTTCATAAGGGTGCGAGCGCACCGCGGCGATAGACAAAACGGATCCGATCTGCGCCGCGTTGCCATCTCAGTGTAATATTCGATTCAGCAACTATTAGAGGAGACGAAGTGGGATCGTGGGCGCGAAAAATTCTCTCCACTAAATCATCGCTGGTATAACGCGGCAAAATGAAGGTTTATGTGCCCGCGCCGCTTTCTGCTGAGTCGCAGTCGGTGGGCGCCTTTGTGAACGAACAACTTTGAGCTGAGTTTGTTTCAATTAGGGCGCGTGAATCGGCGTTTAGTGCCTTACTTTCTTCTTATTTCTTTGAAACTGCAACTTAACGAATTCTTTCAAGCTACCTATCTTAGTGAAGCTACATTCCAGTAATTAAATGACTTTTTTAAATGAAATTAGGGCTGTTTTGGACTTGAATTTTACTTTAAAACACGTCCAATAACTTTTATAACTCCAATTAGGTTTAAAATGATGAATTTTATTGATAAGACAAAGACAAACTGTCCGAAATGTCATGTACCTATGTATATTGGCCATTTTTGCCATCCACCTGGCTAGTAAGCTTTCACATCTTCGCAACACGTGCGACCCCAATAAAATCACCATTTTTATGAGGTGTTCACGTGCTATAAGTCTCTCTAGTCTTTATTTAACGCGGCGCACGCATCAACTCAGATTTACGGTCTTTTTAAGGAGTTCCATTGTTGTTGTGCGCAGTTCACGTGGCTCGCAAACAATAGTCGTGCGTGATCTTATACCCGTCGCACTTCTTCTATCCTGGTATAAAAGGTTTTGTGACACAATATGATGCCGAAATAATACTCGCGCACTTATATTGCACATTAAACAGAAACGACGGGTCCATTTCTTTGTTGCTGATTTAATTATGAGTTTCACAAAACCCTTTATACTCCATTTGTGTAGTTAATTTATTATGAACTGCTTTATATTCTAGAATAAGTAAACAACATCTCTTATATCTTAAATTATTCACCAAAAGAGGCGCTACTTACGAGACAGAGACCCTTTGGGGTATTTACGGAAGCGAAAGTAAATGTCTGTTTTAGTATCTACTTAGCAATATGTCTGTGTATATGTGTAAATCTTTAATCACATAATACCCCTATAAAGCTTCCGTAGCAGAGCAATAACAAGTTCTAGTGAATGACCGAATTAAAGTGTTCTACCAAAAGTTCAGTACAGTAATAAAAAACCGGACAAGTGCGAGTCGGACTCGCCTACCGAGGGTTACGTACAAATTTGTAGGTACATATCCATACTTCCATAATAATCCATACCAACTATCCCTACATTTAATATTATAAATGTGAAACGAACTCTGTCGGTTACGCTTCCACGATAAAACGGCTGAACCGATTCTGATGAAATTTAGTATGAAAATAGCTTGAATCCTAGGAACGCACATAGGGTACTTTTTAATTCGGGACTTCGTCTGCATCCGCGATAACCGACATTCACACGGACCAAATCACGGACAAAAGCTCGTTATAAATAAAGAATATATATTTTTATGATTGAATTACAAATGTATAGTTTTCAGACTTTTCCCCGTATTTATAGTATAAGGCAATATTACTTGCCAAATTTCATAGTTCTAGGTCAACGGAAAATACCCTATAAATTTTGATTCCCTTGAGTGTAGAAATGTACATTTTTTTGCGACATAAACGGCCGTATCTTTTTGTCACGTTAACTTAGAAGTTTGATTTTTTCTCAGCTTCAAGGGACCGTGGACTTAAGTATATGGTGGTAATTTCAATTCGATACCTCTATGCGTCCCGAAATAAAGAGTCTTGACAGACAGACGGACAACAAAGTGATCCTATAAGGGTTCTGCTTTTCCCTTTTAAGGTTCGGAACCCTAAAAAGAACAATTAATTATATTCAATACAATCCAAAACGTAAGCCTCGCGTATGTAAATGATTGTAGCACTAATTGTACGACTTGGACTTAGTTGAAGAGCTGTACAGTCTACACACACATACGATTGTACATAAATGTCGAAGTAAAGCTCACTTGGAACAGAAACTATCAATTTCTGTGTGCTCTTAGCCGCTGGCAAACGCACTCGGATCGGAGAACATTTATCTGTCTCAGAGTGGAACAGTTTCAACTTTAAAGTTGTTTGTCGGTTCCCGACGGGCGGGTTGCTTTCAATTAGCGCCAGTGAATTGGCGTTCAGGAGTTACAACTAAGACCTCATTATGACACTGAGCTCCTGGTACTACCTATAAGGAATTACAACCGCATTTCCTACTAATAGTTCGTGCACGTATCAGTAGAAAATGCAGTTGTTTTGAAAATTGCATTTCATAGATAAAAGTAGTTGTTGGTGGTACTTCGTTGTATTAGCTCATTACTACCTATATCGATACTGGATACATTCCATTAAAAATAATGTTCAATATTTTCTGGATAATGCATAAATCTGACTCACAAAAAGAACCATAAAAAAAAAAGATTAAATACAAAGATTCGTTCTCACACTAGTGTTATCAACATCTCTGCAAATAAACAGCAATCTTTACCTGCTAAATGTTCGTAAGTCTAAATGCCGCCATAAAGTGGTTTAATTAGTAACTAAATTATCTCAAGTAGTAGCAAGTCTTTTAACGTGTCAATACAGCGTGGCGAATAATATTGTTTAACGCAACTTAAACTGATGAATTTAGTTTGAAGTCTACGCAGGAATAACGTTCGCGCCATATCCGTCCATGTTTGATGTATTACAAAAGTTAGGCGTTAAGGACGCAGACATTGTTGCTTGACTGATCTGTCTCGTTATTACATGTACTGGATGGTCCTACTGTGTACATCGCCGCTTGCTCGAGGAGATTTGTCGACAAGTCCTTCTAATACAACGGTTTCTCACGGTGTTTCCTTCAATTCACTATTCAGTTCGTTTGAGGGTAAGGTTTTGAAAACTCAAAACATTTTCGCTTCTAAATATTTCCGCAGAAACATTGAATAATGTTTTTTTTTTGCTATCGAAAAATCAGCCCCAAAAATATATTAAGAACTCGTGAAAATATTTGCTCGAAAGCGAAGTAGGCGTAGTATTTTATAACCCCATGAATGAATATTATAAGTTGTGTTGTGTGGTCGCGTCATAGGTTCTATTGGCGCCGTCAATATCGGCAATGCGCAAGTTGTTGGCGGAGTGTGAGACATATGCTAATGACCACAACATGACATACAACCTAGATAAGTCAGTGTACATGGTCTTTGAATACCCTAACAGCTGGTCGGAACTGCCGCCTCTTCAACTCTACGGCACTGCGCTGTTAAAGGTCGACAGTGTGAAATACTTAGGTCACGTAATAACAGCTGACCTGTCCGATCACGCTGATATAGATAGGCAGAGACGAGCCATCTCGGTGCGTGGCAACATGCTAGCGAGGCGGTTTAGCCGCTGTAGCGACGCTGTGAAAACGCAGCTCTTCATTAGTTACTGCACAAGCGTGTGCACAGTCGAGCTGTGGGCTAACTACACCAAGGCTGCGATTAGCGACATGCGAGTGCAGTACGTAGACGCGTGGCGCGCCATGTTCCGACTGCCGCGGTGATGCAGCGCGAGCGCCATGTTCTGCTCAGGTCGCGCGCCCGGCTGGCCAGCGCTGTTGAGGAGCCGTTCGGCCGCTGCACGCTCCGCCATACATAGCTCCGCTAACTCCTCGGTGGCCGCGGTGCGAGACTGGGACAACAGCCCTCTTCATCAAGGGTGGCAGTCCTATCATACGCCGATTACTTAGTTCGCCATAATTGTAATTATTATTTATTTTTGTCTATGTGTTTTTATATATTTAATTGGATATTAATCTGGTAATAAATAAATTTCATTTCATTTTCATTTCATAGTAAAGAATACATTCTTTACAATGAGGTATTATTATTATTTTTGACAATAATACATTATTAGTTCTGTAATTTACACGACTGCTTATATGCCATATCTTACTAATTTATTTTGATTTTCATTGGTCGTTCATAAAATATATGTTGCAACGAACATATAGATGTGAAGTGAGCACTCGGCCCCGGAATTATCACTTTCAGCGTCGAACGAGCACGTGAGGCGAACCTACTGTCGGGCGTGAACACAGTGGCTCAACTACACACACTCGTCGTGATAATTAAAAAACTTTCAAGAGATTATTTTCATTTCCAATCTCCTCCGCCAACGAACCGTGTGGACGATTCCCACGTACGTTTACGAAAACTTGGCTTACTTGAGCCAATTGTACTTACTCGAATTTCGGAAAAATACAAAGTGTTGCAGTGTTTTTATTGTTCCTTGGAGATTTTACGTGTTGGGTTTTATTGAATTGAGTCTTTTGTTGAACTACTCTCCGTTTGTGAGACTCTGTTCAAAAACCGTTCCAACTAATAATTATTATTGGTGCAATTTCATATTTTATAGAACCTAACTTTGTCTTTGTTGCCTGTCTGCATAGAGCAACTACATTACACATTTTATATTACAACATGAATAAAATTTTACGTTTTAAAATAATATTCGACTAATTAACATAAAAAACTTAGTCTACTGTTTATAAAAATAGAAAACGAATGTTGAAGCCTGCTTTTTAATTTGCCTTTGCGTTCTCTTAAACTAACATTCTAGTTTTGCAAGTGTAGTATATTCCCCCAACTACCAGGAACCCATAACACATTAACCAATGTAAAACAGTTTCGGGCCCGGGTCCAACCCCTAATGATAGATAGATGTTTCAGTTCCTATGAGTTTTGCAGAACAAACAAGGTTTTGTTTGTTTCGGAAACCCTTCCTAACTCGAAAGCTTGAATACTTTACGCTTTTGTTTCCCCAATGTAAATAATGCATACAACCCGATTTACAATCTATGCTACTATCTTTAACTTGATCCGGTATTGTAATATTTATTGCGAATACAAAACAAAAATAACTTTAAATTAATCCCATTAAATAAAAAATCCTTTTCAGGCTACCGTTTAGTCCACCGATAAGATTAAGAGCGTTCCGTACCCAATTCATATGTTATGTGGCTTGAACGTGTGTCGAATCGTTGAAAGCTATTTGTAGGCCGCTCTGTCATGCGTGCGGTGTTCGGCGGCATTTATTTTTGTACTATAAATTGGTGCTCCAACGACCCGCTACGCCTACACCTCTATTTCATACCCACTCACTATATTAATACTGAAACTTACAAGCCAGTGGGATATATTACTCCAGTAAGATTTAAATTCTAACTAGATTTTTATTTTTTAAATAAACTCTCAAACAGCGGTCCAATTATCTCCATAGAAATACTACGCTTTGGAATGGGTAACTAGCTTCAACTTTCTGACTAGCCGACCTCCTTGACAATTCAAAAGTGCCAGTAGTGAGTACATGCTGTGTTTGAAATAATTGCCTTGAGTTTGACTTTATGTAACAAACGAATCTAGCGGATATTGTAATAAATGTCACAAATCTAATTTCTGTTTATCCATTTCTCGTTTCCTGAAATGAGTTTGAATTAATCTGTACAGCGAATAACACGGTTTAGTGCACCGTGTACCAGGGCGACATGACGCAAGGAGGGTGTTAAGTAAAGCCGTCGGGCTACAGCGGTACAGCTACGTTCGTCGAGACGTTACAGTCTGTATACATTTCCTCTCTGACTTTGGGATGTCAGCTGCGAAACGTGTCTATTAGCTAGACATTAATTGATACGTACTCAATTGGTAATGTGATAGTCACAACTTAGTCATATTATTATCATTGTTGATAAACACGCCACCGCCTCAAGACGTTTTATCAAAGCTTTCCTCATACGTAAATGCATAGGTAGGATAAGGGCACGTAAATCATCGCAAAAACAAAACCTTGAAAGGGTTTATTTATGGAAAACATTTTTAGAGGGTACATTTCCATGGCAACACGTAGCATGTCATGTGACAGTGGCAGGTGAGAACCTTTTTTCCGAGACGATCGTTACCAGTCCCCAGTCGTCCCCAGTCGCTGGGGCGATGCATGTATTGGATAAGCGCTGCGCATTGTCTAGTGGCAGAAGTTCGCTTTATTTTCTTGCTTAGAAGTTAGTTATAATATGAAAATCTGAAATAATACCAACTTTTATATTATTTTACTTATCGCGCAAAGAGTTTGAATTTATACATAGAACACTTAGTAGGTAAACAAATGTCGTGTGATGTCTATTTTCAAAATAATATTTAAAGAAAACAATAATTTTGATATTAAGTGGAAGGTAGATCAAAACAACACTTTTAAGATCCTAAAATCAATTCCTACACCTTTATTGAAATTCATAATGTGCACATACAGATGGAAACAATTATGGACCCTAAACCCTTATTAGCATATTGATTAATTTAAAATGAATTTATTTCATCTTATTTTACCAATACACCATACATTGTTAAACTACATTTTTTAATGGATTTCGTAGTATTTTATAAGTTGTTTATGAAATGAGGTAATGGTGCCAATTCTGTTGTGCAGGAACTAAATTATTTTTAAGCTATTTAAATCTTTTTCTTTCCAATAAAACAAGAAAGAGACATATATTAAAAAGAGCTGTCAATTTATTGATCTAAAATGTTCATACAATTATAGTTGTCGTTTCAGAACGTATTGAATAAAAAAAAATAAAGTTTAAAAACTAAAACCCGACCACAACAAAAAGTGATCTAAAAAGTACGAAACAAGAAAATATTTCACACAGAAATCAAGACATAGGTACAAAATGGTCAAGGTAAGCCGTGGTTGCATGCCTGTATCCCATATGGGTGCGATGAACATGAATTATAATGGCATGCAACCACGGCTTTACCATTTTGTACCTATGTCTTGATTTCTGTGTGAAATACTTTCTTGTTTCGTACTTTTTAGATCACTTTTTGTTGTAGTCGGGTTTTAGTTTTTAAACTTTATTTTTTATTTAAACCATTTTGGAGCTTAAATGTACTGCACGGCCGTCAGAAATTAAGAGAATCTGGAAAGATTTCTTAATCTATCTAATTCTGCAAGCGATAGATTATCATGTGGATTTTTCAGTAATTTTTAATGAATTTAACCGCTGCGATCGAGTAGTTGGTGATTCTTGCGATCGTTTTTTTTTAATCATTTGTGACAAATCACAGATAAGTATTATATATTTAATAAAAGGTACTAGTGAATCCCTTTCCAATGATACCAAACACGGTATGCGTATCTTAATTTATTTGGTAATCTTTCCTTTTTTTAAAATAATCTGTGGCAAGTCGCGCCCAAATATTATATATTTGAAAGGTACTAGTGAACCCCTTTCCAATGATACCAAACACGGTTTGCTTCTCTTCATTATTTTTTTTTATCTTGGTTTTATGTCCGCCAGAGGGCGCCACATTGGATTCGGTGACTCGTCATATAGCCTATAACCAGCGGACGATCAAGACGCTTCTAACGATACCTCATTTGTTCAGTTCTGATAAGTAGTTTAGGAGCTATGAGCGAACAGATGAACATACATACATACATAGCCTGTCAAAATCATAACCCTCCTTTGGCTTTGCCGTAGTCGGGTAAAAACACTGCGAAGTTCATGGGAAAAATGAATTTCTAACTTAGTCCTTGTCTGTCGCCGTCCTTTTCTTCAGCTGCCTGGTAGTAAGAGATGCCAAATGCCTAATTTTGGTTTAGTTTGAACAAGGGAATCGGCACCAATATTCATCAAACCGCAGTATGTCCCCAACTTGATATTATTCGTTGGTGAGCGTTCGTTGTCGTTCAACTTTTTCATTAGCTTAATATGCGCTATTTGTAAACCCAATCCCGACGTGGACAAATACAATTCTAAGCTAATAAAATATGACAGCTCTAAAGTGCCAAAACTACATTAACTGCTAATTCAGCCAATTTAGTTACTTAGCCCAGAATACATGTTACTATCGTTATCACAAGCCATTGACTACGGTCAGTCCATATGATCGCATCTGTTCAGTGTTCATTCTTATTCCAAGGCTTCTTTATCTCGATGTATTGCAGATCTCGGACTAATCTCAAGAGCCCGATCTACTTCGGCCTCTTTCAGCAACTTATTTGATTTTATTCGAATTTCAAAATGGACCTGATGAAACACTTTGATGGTCGGATGGCCTTATTGAATTTATAATACGAATGAAGCGGCGTAACAATCAAGTGATAATTGTTTAATCAAAACACTTGAATTTAATTATAAACTGAGTCGCGGTGGTTTATGTTAAAGACAAAATAACTGTGTGAATCGTGGAGTTGTTGTTAGAACGTATTTAAATGTAGTCGTGATACGGTGATAGGTAAGCCTACTGCTGCTGCTTATATTCAGTAGAAGTGGCGTTAAGGCGACGATATACGACTTTTACAGATTTTAAACTGACAATCACGTCAAAATGTGCAGTGTAAATGATTTGAACAAAATATATGTTAAACTAGAACATTCTCTTAATCACTTAGTAAGTGAATATTTTTAATTATATTCATATTATATAGTTTAATTAATACGTGAAGTTGTGTCTGACGCGGACAAAACATTGATAATCACACAAAATCTACCAGGTATAATTAAACGAAACTTACACCATCTTACAGACAATTTTATTATCTATCTTTTAGTATACGCCTTTTTTTTAATTTTGTAAGAATACTACTTTTATTTAATTTTTTCGACTAAACTTTGAGAGTTTTGGACGCAAAACTGATGCAGAACGGACGCAGTTTGCGTCCAAAACTTTCAAAATTTTGTCGAAAAAATTAAATAAAAGTAGTATTCTTTCAAAATTAAAAAAAAGGCGTATACTAAAAGATAGATAATAAAATTGTCTGTAAGATAGTGTAAGTTTCGGATAATTATACCTGGTAGATTTTGTGTGATTGTCAATGTTTTGTCCGCGTCAGACACAACTTCACGAGTTAATTAAACTATTTAATATGAACTTAATCAAAAATATTCACTTTCTATATGATTAAGAGAATGTTCTAGTTTAACATATATTTTGTTCAAATCATTTACACTGCACATTTTGACGTGATTGTCAGTTTAAAATCTGTAAAAGTCGTATATCGTCGCCTTAATGGGTACCTTCCCGGCCGCCCATCGTCATCGCGAGCATGATCATTTTTTTTTTTTTTTGTTCAACGCAATGTTCGTAATCAAACGGGGATTGACAACGCGAAAATATCGCACGAAAATTGGCGTGTGGAAATTTCACAAAACTGGTGCCAGAAAATACGTGTTTTTGAAAAAGCCTTACAAGATTTTGTTAAAAATGTTTGAAATTGAGAATTTCCATTGCATATGCAAGGTTTCAATGGCAAAGTTTTATTTACTTTTTCAATGTATAACGAACGTGACTTAACGTGTCACAATGTATGAACGCCCAAAATTCAGAAAAAAATGGTGCAAAAATTATTTCCATACGTCTTTAACGAGTTCGTTTCTCATAAAAGTTTATTTTATATCGCCATAATTACGTACGAGCGTTTTATTTATTTATTTTTTATTTATTTTTTTATTCATAAACAATTTACATTGTGTTTAAAAAGTTTTAGGATTGAGCACAATACTAAAATATAATTATTAATAAATAATGGCTATAAATACAATGTCAAGTTATTAAATTAAAGAATAAACAATTGTCATTAATACATTCAACATCATGTCTGGGTAGAATAAATAAAATAAAATTAAAACAATGTCTACAAATCGTCAATGGAGTATAGACACTTATTTAGCAGGAATACATTGTATGGGTTGGCCACTATTAACATCAACAAACTCAAATCGACAATTTCCTAAAGATCCTGGGAGGCCCAACTGTGCCAAAAATTTAATAGGTACCGAGACTTAGTTTCTAATACGAGATTAAATAACAAAATACCCGCACATAACAACTAACACGGTTAAAAGTTAACCCTGACTGGCGGAAGCAAGCCTAATAGAGATGTAACAATAATATGACATAGTTTTGTGTAAACTATTGACTAATTAGTTAAATCCGGTGTTATCATGCGTAATCTAAACAGTTTAGCGTCAACCAATTAATTATCTGTGTTAGCGATACATACGTGTTGTTTTAGTATGTTTATTCTGGGTTATATGCACAGCCACACGATGATTACTGAAAAACAGAAAATAATGATTGAATTTGCACAAGAAAAGATTATCACCCATTATAAAACACAAAACAAGACTATAATACCTATTTATATAACTCGCCAAGTGCGAGTCGGATTCGCGCACGAAGGGTTCCGTACCATTATCTATACAACATTAGACATCGAGCAAAAAAACGGCAAAAAATCACGTTTGTTGTATGGGGGCTCCCTTAAATATTTTATTCTGTTTTAAGTATTTGTTATTATAGCGGCAACAGAAATACATAATTTGTGAAAATTTCAACTGTCTAGCTATCACGGTTTATGAGATACAGCCTGGTGACAGACAGCCTGACAGACGGACTGTGGAGTCTTAGTAATTAGGTCCCGTTTTTACCCTTTGGGTGCAGAACCCTAAAAACGCTATCCAAAATGCAGTATCACACAGCATCGGTGACTGTCTGTAGCATGTTCCACTATGTAGTTGTAGTCACAGCGCGGGCGGCGCCCAGACGTCGCGGCGTCTCGTGACGTCACGCCGCGGGCTCGCTCGCTCGTAGCGCGGTGCTACGCCTCCCGCGCTACGCTGCCAAGCTACGCCGTGTTGCTACGCGCACTTGCTTTTTGTAGTGGTCAACAAAGTTTAAACTTTGTATTTATTTGTAATTATACTCGAATTGGAAATCTAATAACATGTTAAACGTACTCAATCCACTCACAAACCTGTATTAGGAAGTCAAAACCATACGGACTCCGTGTCATTGCAAAATGGGTTTTACTTAAAGCTTTGAGCTAGTATTGTATTTTGAACTGTATTTCGACTACGATAAAGTTGTAATACAAAAACTGATTTTAGAACCAAATTTAAGTTTAAACTTAAATTTAACATAGTCGTATAAAGTGCGGAATATAAAATGGATTTTGTATATTTCGTACACATAATCTCTCCTAGCAACAACATTAAATCACACAAGTACCTTATAGCATATTATATTACATACCTACTTCGTTTCTGCGATAAAAGCTATGTGATTTTTTTCTCGGAACGTAAACGGTTTTCCTTTTAGAAATAACAAAATGTACTCCTGCTCCATTGGACATTTCTTCGTTATTGTGTTTTATATTAAAAGAAACAGCAAATAAAAAATAATCTAGATATTTTAGTATCAATATCAGAATTCCAAGGATTCAATATAAAGTGTGAATTATGTATAAAGCAGTAAACCTCTCACGTGATACATAATATAACACTGTCTTTCACAATTTTGTCACAGAATACCGTCTTCAAGCTGTCTATTACCGGCGTACTGTCCCACAACTAAGCCAGAAGTGACGAATGGCCCTCGACCGCACTGAAACTATCTGTCAAGTTGAGTCAACCCTCACACCTGTTGGAGACGGATGGATCAGCAGCCGTCACGATAATATCAACACAGTTATTTGTGGCATACCTGACGCACGTGCCCGTCGATCCTCAAGGTTTAGAGGTGTGTTATGTGCTTGGACACACTACAGTGCTCAGTCAGTATTGTGGCAGGACCTAATGTGTTGTTCGATAACTCGGTTGCCGAAGTAGGTTCGATTCAAATGGGTGCTCTAAGTGAAATATCTCATACCTAGCAGGGAAGCATGACGCGAATATTTCTGTGGGTAAAGGAAAATGGAAAAGCTTTGCGATATAAAACCATCGATGACATTTGGCATTTTGAAAATGATTGCTGCCAGACCGGATTGCCCCTTCCAGAGCCACTGGGTGGGGACTGTCTTAGGTTTGAAATTGTAATTAAGTAGGTAATTACGAAAACTAACAATACTAACCTATTTACATAAGTAATATTGTTACTAACACCAAAATACTAACACAACTATGGACATTAGTCTGAAATAAAGGTTTATTTATTTTTTATTTATTTATTTTTATTAGCCCTGATTCAATTATCAAATACAAAAGCAAACCTTTAAGCTTGTGCAAACAAGTTTAAAAATTATAAACAAGCAATATAATACGCGGCTAAATGAGAAACCACATGAATGAACGTTTGTGTTCAGAGACAACGTATCATTTTGCATGCAATGACTTTGTTCGTCGGAGGGGTAGTACCCCTGCCTCCCCTGCCTCCCCCTATATCGAGGTGGAGGCACCCGTCACACGTTCCCTACATAATTCTTAAAGACGCAAATCTGACGCAACAAAATTCGTTGCGACGTACAGCTGAGTGCTGAAACATGTAGATCATATTAACAAACGAAAAACCTCCGATTCCGGCATTCGCTTGTCAGACGTTATTTCTTTATCTGTGATTAATTCTGTGCAATCACAGACTAGTCGCCTGATATTTGATGGCAGATTTACTGATTGGCTTTGTGATTGGACGCCTATTTTATTCTTAATAACAGCTAACGACAAACCATGGCCACAACAAGAAATACTTTCAATCGGATTTTCGTCCTGTTTTCCTTTAAAAAATGAATTCATCATTATTATTGTATTCGGCTTCCATTATCTCATCGTTCCTGGACAGGGATCTCCTCTTTTTAATGCCTCGATCCCATGAATAAATACGTCCTCAAACTGTTTCAAACGTCACGATTTATAAGAGAACTAATACATATTGTAAATATGACATAGATACGCAAATAAGATGTATTCCGCTTCTATGAATAACATTTGCGATCAGATACTTTGATACCAACTTATCAGTTATTCTACTGTATAATTGTATATCTGTTTTCTGGATCTGTTGTATACTAGACATCACTTAAGGACTGTCGCTTGCAATGCCAATGTGTTGGATGTTTTAAGTCTTCTCCTATGAAGGTGCAGTGATTAGGTATCACCCTGTCGTAACACGTCAAGCGTCGCGATGCACGGAGATTGCTTCCTTCACAGCGATGCCTACGTAAACCAATTTAAACTTTATAATCCGCTCGGAATGGGGCGCGGCGCGAACAATACTCCAGCAAATTCTATCTCAAGGTTCTTCCATCCTCGCCTGTTCTGCTCCCCTAGTCCCACTCGTGTGCTAAAGCTTTTACGACTAAAAGTAATTTTTACAAACATGCCCAAAGTACGTGGAGAATTAGTCTGTGAATTCATCAAATGGCTTGTTTTGTTTTAGTTCATCCTAGTGGTTTAGGAATGTTCGAGAGTTTTATGTGAACTGTTATGCCGTTTCAGTTATAAACAATTCTCAAATTGGCAGCTGGCAGTTAAAATTACTTAATTTAACACTTATCGAGTGGCGTAAAAAATACTTAAATCATGTTAACTTAACAACGGTTCCCATTTTACTAATATTTTACGTTTGCAGTAGAATAATTTAACGGTAAATCCTGCTAAATCCCAACTTATCTTTTAATAACTGAAACAGCGCGGCATCAGATAATACGCACGGTACGTACAAACAATGATCGTATCGCGCCAGTTCGTCTGTTTGTGCAAAATATCGGCGTGTGTGTTCTGCACTCGGTGGCGGCGCTGCGTCAATATAGGTATTACTCGCGAGTGAGACATACCGCTCATTATAGACAGTGCTTTTCTGTAATGTTCGATGTCAACCAATGAGTGTTAGCGCCAAGTAGTCTGAGCGCTTGCCACTTGTATTCGTGCATTCATATTAATATGTACCTATATGTAAATGATATACACAATACAAGCACCGCCACTACGTACCTACCTCATCATCTGCCTAGCCTTTTCCCAAGTACATTGGGGTCGGCTTCCAGTCTAACCGGATACAGCTGAATACCAGTATTTAAATGGAGCGACTGCCTATCAGACCTCCACAACCCAGTTACTGGGTAACACCATACCCCTTGGTAAGACTGGTTGTCAGACTTTCTGGCTTCTGACTACCCATAATGACTGCCAAAGATCTACAAATGACAGCCGGGACCAACGGCTTTACGTGTTTTCCGAGACATGGAGGCAACTCGGTATTAAAGGGATGGCCACCCATCCACAGACCGACCGCGGCTAGCGTAGCTTAACCTTTGATCGATCGATCTGTAGGGCTTTAACTGAGCCAAGAGCATTCATATTAATATGTACAAATATATTAATTTATTTACACACGTTTTCTTTGCCATATGTACCTGTATGTAAATATACATAATACAAGCACAGCCACTACGTACCTACCTGATACATTAATAACTTAATCCGTAGGTACTTTCATTTGATCAGAACAGCTGTATGCCATAAGCAGTCAAACTGACCTTTGTTCAGTAAGATGTACCCAGGGGGGTACATCTTACTAAACTACGATAACCAGATAATTCTCACGTAGGACATCCCCAGTGGCACACACCGACCTCAATCATTTTAATTAGGTAACCTAATAAATGCTTCGGTATCAGATGTAGGGGACTTAATCCGTAATATGTTTAGTTTCATATGATTTGCTATGGCTAGTTGACTCGTATTTGCTTAGGACCGACAAGAATGAAGAAAATGATTCCTGAAGTAGGTAGCTCCTAAACCAACTGCTTCCTCTGCAAACAATCAACGACACCAAATAATATTTACATAATTTGTGAATGAGATCATTGATACACCAGAATACATTTTAATAATACTATAACTTTATCACTACGTATGTGTGAACGTTGAATTCAAGAAAACATTATTCTTTGTCGTGTATTCATTCAAAAACGTTAATCGGAAAACTATTATTTATGACGTCGATAATTCAATATTCCTATTAAAAACTGCAACGTCTGCAAACATTAGAACCTTTCACCGATACTCAGGAGCGGTCGGCGTAGGTATCTCACTCACACTCGTACACACGTCGATAATGATAATACCCACAAAGTTAAACAGCTCTCATCCGACCGCCATATTAATTGTCAACGCTAAATTTTTCACACAGTTACACTTACTTTTTTCATTAATAAAAGTCTGCTGTATGGATGAGGTCGCTTTTGTAATTAAAAAGTGTTGCCATTTTGCGCGGTAACTGATAATATGTGTAAGTCATGGAAACTGATAACCATAGTTAGTTATTATTATATTAATAGTTATCGTTGCTCGCATTTTCGCTACACAGTAACCCCATTCCCTCGTTAGCCTCAAGTTTGAGGGTAGTTAGCAAACTTCTTGTCTCTTCTCCAAGTGTCTATGTTTTTGTCATAGAAATTAATACGTGTTGGGTTCTTGTGAGAGTTAGATCGACGTCTCACGGATTAGATACAAGACAGAGAGACAAACTTGCTTGTTATGTAAACCTTATGTAGGGTTGCTAACGTAAATAACAGCGAACTAAATATATTTGTGTAGTAGTGGATGATAACGGGCTTACCTATAAATAATGAAGCCAAAGTGTTTGAAAAATTACATACCACTTGTTGAATTGGATTTGATAATAGATTCAATGACTTCTTCAGAACAAAAATCAAAGTAGAGATCATACGGAGATAATAGAACACGAAGCCCATCGACTTTATCTTAGCCGATGATGACACGTCAGTCACTTGTTTCTATGTCATTGTTCTACAAAAAATATTTTTAGTCTGGCAATACCACGTGTAAATGATGTAAAAACCATAATAACGTAAAGTGGCACGTGCACTTAGTCCCCCGGGACATGTGTCGCGTGTCGTGTGACACATGTCATCTGTGGCTAGGAATACGTATTTACAGTAAAATGTACAATCCTACGAACAACGTCTTATACACAAAAAAAAATATGTTCGGCCTTGAAATCAGCGAGAGAGATAAATAGTTGTATTTTCGTAAGAATGACGCTGGGTTTAGTCGATCACTTGTTTAAGTCTTCCAGTTGATACGTCGGTTACTCGTTTTCTAGACTTTAAACTGAATTGAAGTTTATGGAGTGTTGTCATTAGCCCAAGCTAGGAAGTTTCTGTTAAGAGGTCAAAACCGGGAAATCTTGCAGGATGTAAAGAAAGGCCGCTCTTCTCTTTATTCCGTTTATCAAACTGGTTAGAAAAAGAAGGAATTTCACAAGGCGTAGTTTAAAATTTGACATAGGTGGCAAGTTACTGTCGATTCTATCTGTCCCACGAAAATGATTGCGGAACCAAATACTAGCCCGCAGGCGTAATGGCCCCGTCGCAAAGCAAATTATCCCACAGTGGGTAGCATCGGTAGTAGTCAAACGAGCCACCTGCATGAATACCTGATGTGACATCAAAGGGCCGCCACTCTTTGACTGGATATTTGCGAATCGCGCCACTGTGCCGCCCTCCCACGCCCTTACACTCATTGTTTTTGCTATACTTTTTTGCTTGTTTGAATTACGTTCACTTATAGCTTGTAATTCATTGTTTTCTAAGATGTTATTTGAACGATTTGCTGCGAATCTTTTGTGATATTCTCCGCTAAAATTTGATCACGGATCATTATTGGTCAAGAAGCTTCTAATGTATTAAGTATTATTTTGTAGTAGCAGGTAGAGCGATGTACAATTGATAACAGATACCGAAGCCCATTGTCAGTGAAGTAACCGATAAATGTTAATATCACTGCGTAGACCCAAGCTTAAGTACAGGTAGTAAAACTAGTTCACCAGCTTTAAGTGCTCCTACTTGTTAGTATTGACTGTGTGGTCGGTAGAGCTTTGTCTAGTGCTAAAAGCGGTAGGTGACATGCAAAATGTAAAACTATTTACATCTGTAGGTGGTTCAGAAGTAGCGATAAGTAAATTATAGACACGGAAAGCACCTCTTAGCTAAATAAATATAAAGAGACCAGTGGCGACGACTTAGAAGTTCTAGACAACAGCTACTTAATCGTCATTGATAATTGACGCAATCAGCAGGGTCTACTATTTCCATAAAATGCCTGTAACTATATAATTTACACAAAAATAAAAATATTAAAATTTAAATTGTATAATTTTCCATCGGATTTCCTCGTACTACAATTGACCCTTCGCCAATGAAAAAGACCTAAAGACGAGGAGATTTTTTTATAAAACCACTAAGGTGACAAAAAGGCGTACGTCCCAACTGATGTTAAGTGGTCACTGTAGCTTTTGGATGCTTGTAACACCAGAGGCACTCGCACCTTGCCGACTCTGCAAAAATCCTTTGACACTGTTTTTGAAGACCCCAATGCTGTAGTTCTATGGGAAAACCAGCTAGGCAGCAACCTGGCAGCTTCCGTTCATTAAAATATCTGAAAATTTAACAAGCGAAGTCCGTATTATTGAACAGTAACTATGAAGTATTAGTTCTACGAAAACGCAGTTCAGGATTGTATTCGTAAAAATACAGTTCTAAAACTAAACATACAATTTTTTTTTTGGACACGACACAGAATATAGTAGAGAAGGCTCTTAGTTTTATTAATTTTTTGGGCAGGAAAACATGAAGTTATGACCTCGCATATTTTTTCGAGTTCGTTTTTCTCTTGAATGGACCATTCAAATTTCAAGTACAACATGCCTCATACGGTTAAATACATTAAGAAAGGGGTTAACAAATTGATTGCCTGTCTGTACATGTTCGTTTCGTTGTAAATAATGTTGTAGTCTTTGCTTTTATACTACTTATAGCTATATCAACCCATCCCTTTTTTAATAATTTGAAAAACTCATTTGTCTTGCGAGGCGGTAGCCTCGAAACTCCGAATTTGCTTGTCAAGATGAATTGATAAAAAATGGCAAGTAAACTTTTGTGTTTAGTTTAATGTTGAGCTCCCCAAAAACACCGCTTATGATTTTGTATAAGTAATTTATTTAAAGCATACTTAACTCGTAGAATTAATTAAAAGTTTCGTCGACTCATTAAGATTCTTCCGAAAGATGTTGGCGAAAAAAGTTACGTACTGTGGAAAAGTTAATGTTTAATCTACTTAAAATGGTGTCTGTAAGGATGTTTGTCATGTGGTCACTCGCACGACTGCTCGCGGCTGACAATGGACAGCTAATGAACACAAATGGTTTACTGTGTGCTGTGCTCGCGCGCCATTTGTTGACCTTGTTGATTAATTGCTGTTGTGGATTCAATGAATATTCGTTACTTTGCACTTGTTTTTGGGTAAATTACAAGAATTGGCACACTATTTGTAAAACTGAACTGCAGTTCTAAATTATATCTCAGCACAAATAAAGCAATATTTAAGTTTGGATTAAAATCTGTTATTTCAGTATCAAGGCGTCATGATATTTAGCAATTAAACTAAGACAACACAATTTTACCCGGAAATTAATCTACGTAGCGTCAGTCACCAAGTAATCTGCGTATCAATTACAAATTAATCCCTAGTGACAAACTAACATACATAGAATAATCTGAATAATTGAGTCGTATCAAGCAAGGGTTGATTGAGCCAATATCGTCGACATTACGCGGTGGTTGACTACGCAGCTAAATTAAATTAACATGAGGAGCACACAATGACATTTCGCGGAAGTCTTCCATAGATACGTGGCTGCATAATTCACGGCGCTTGTCACGCCTCTGCCGCGTTTATTGGCTTCTGGTAAATTGCGGCTCCGCTGCGGGAACCACACGCTTGTTAAATTAGTCGAGCTCCTTGATAATTGTGCTATTCACGAACACATTCCTAACCATTTACCTGTTCCGAGATTGTCTTTTAATACTTCCCTAATTAATTTGTGAGCGATCAAGAAATATGATCTCCCAACACTTACTAGAGAGGGAAACGAAAAAGATATTAACATAAAAATCCTCCGCCGCAGGGTGCGTAACGACGTCATTTAAAATGCTAATGCCTTTTTATATGGTGCATTATTACAGATGCCCTGCGGCCGGATTGCGTATTATAGAACGAGATGTGTTCGCAGAATCCCTTGCTTCAAGTTTATTGAAATGAGAATCTTAGAGGGTTATGTCGATGAAATCATGCGGTAATCGACGTTTTCAATATGGCTTGGCGTTGCACGAAGATTTTTTCCTTATATGAAGAGATACGGAAAGCTTTCAACGAAATAAACAGATTCGCTGTATCCGGGTTATTAAACTTCAATTACTAAAGGATTGCACTTTCAGAAGCAGATGGTAGTCGATAACGAGTATTTTTTTCTCAAATCGCATTAGCTCTTCATACGGCATCTGTTTTATAGTGCTACGAGTCATCATCGTCTGCCTAGCCTTTTCCCAAGTATATTGGGGTCGGCTTCCAGTCTAACCGGATGCACCTGAATACCAGTGTTTTACATGGGCAGTCGCTCCATGTAAATGTAAATGTTGTGGAAATCCGATAGGCATATCGGACCTCCACAACCCAGTTAATGGGTAACACGATACCCCTTGGTAAGACTGGTTGTCAGACTTTTTGGCTTCTGACTACCCATAACGACTGCCAAAGATCTACAAATGACAGCCGGGATCAACAGCTTTACGTGCTTTCCGAGGCACAGAGGGAACTCGATATGAAAGGGATGGTCACCTATCCACAGACCGACCGTGGCTAGCGTAGCTTAACCTGTGACCGACCGATCTGTACGGCTTTAACTTAGCCACGAGCCCCTAGCCCCCAAATGTAGTGCTACGAGTATTTGTACAATATTATCGAGGTCCGTGTCGTGCACTTCGGTGCCATACGTTGGAACGTTTCCAGAAAACACGACAGTGGGACAATCCGGATGATCCCCTGCAGCCATGCTGGCCTGGTGCCCCGTATGTTTTACACGGATTATATCTGCCATAAAAAGTATTCAGCTGAAACTCTGTAATACCGCTAAGTAAACATTGTGATCTAATGTTTTGTCTCTTTTGTTTTCAGGTAAGAACAAAGCGGTATTTGGGTTTGCGGGATCGTAAGTAACTGGCACAATAAAGGACTTAACATAATTATATTATCAAAGAATTATAACTGTACTTTACAGACATGTTTTAACCCACATTAGACACATACTCGAACATTGAGTTTATTTAATCAAAGTGCCTAAATCGGTTTTGTAAAGTATGGCAAAGCTTATACCCATTACGACATGAAGAATAAATTAATTTCAAGCATAACAGAGCGCTGTTCTCGTTCAACGAATATTAAGTTTCGGTTAAAAAGGTTTCACTTGTCTGTAAAAGTCTTCATATCAGAGAGAAAATCTCAGCGATGTGGATAAACGCTGAAAACTAAAGATGTATAATTTGCCTACTTGGGCCAAGCTAAACCTTACTGAGTAAACCATTACACTCTCAAATATTAACTAATTATGAATACAAGCTAACAAACCCGGTTAAGTTCTCTACTGAAGCGCTACTAACTAGCAACGAGGTGGCAATGAACTAGAGCGAGAAGAGTATTGGCTTGTGGCGAACACGGCAACTGCCTGACTGCCTACTGACTTACGAGCGCTCAGCGCTTACATCGGTTCTATATTATCCTAGTAGATTTAAATGGCTTTCACGATCGCCTTTATCGACTCTAGTTAGAAGACCACACACAATCCATCTTAGAATAAATATGTGCACCAAATTACTATGAAACTTAAATTTATAAATATCACGCAAATTCGTCTATAATCTCAAAACATAAAGACAGACATGTGGGATAAAGGTCAAAGAAATAAAATAAATCGCTGGTTTATAATGATACTTGTATTATTCACTCTGTTCGTCGTCCGTCCTAATCTCAAGTAATCCCTACTCCTTTCATTAGTTTTTCATTCCTGTCAAGTGTCAACTGTCAATCTGCATCTGTCATCCGTCACCTTTCACTCGCACGTACTTTCCCTCTCGTTCCTTCCTTTTACGTTCCGTTCCCACATTCGGCCGTCCTGACTGTATGTCTGTCCTCAGACATCCATCTCACATTCATTATGTTTCATCTTACAATACATATCGTCTCACTTTCATACACCTTAATTTCATACCTAACAATTCTTTGAAACACTAAACTAGGTACACAATAAAAGTCAGTTCACAAAAATAAAATTAAGCTTATGAGATTTTCTTAAACAAACAGTTTTCCGTTACATTATTTAAAGTTTTTTTTTTTTTTAAAGAATAGTAATAAGGGAAGAGAGATGACATCTTGTGAGAGTATATACAATGCTCCACAGTGATAATGATAACTGTAACAAAGTAACAAGTAAATTAAATAAAATCTTACAGTTATATTATAACGCTATCTTATAGTTACAAATTAACAAGTCTGTCATATACCTATAACAGAATACAGCTTATATATCAACCAAAACATAACCAAATCTTGTTTTGTTATTATTATCAAAATACAACTTACATCAAAACAACCATATATTGTTATGTTATTATTAACTGAATATGTTACCTTAGAATAAAACAATACACAATATCTGCAATACATATTCCATGACAATGAACACAGTACACAGTGAGTATAAATAAACCAAATAGATTTTCATACACCATACATCCATCATCTCATGCTATCTGTGTAAACTAAAAATGAATACCTACTCATTATAAACTGTCTTCATCAGTAGGCCACCTCTTCATATTATCAGCCGAGCTTGAGGTCTTGATGGGACCATCAGTAGAACTCTCTGATTTTTCTAAATCATAACGGTCATTTCTTTTCACCTTCACTACCCTGTAGGGTCCTAGGTATTTCGGTTTCAGTTTAAGTCCTGAACCAAACTGAGTCCTCTTTATAGCTACTTTATCTCCAATATTATATTTAGAACTTTCCTTTCTCTTTCTGTTGAAACTTCTTGTATTCTCATCCTGAACTTTAAGTATCTGTTCTTTGGCTTGTTTTCGGAGATCTTCTCTGTCTACATTATACTGCTCTATGTCTTCTTCCTGTAGTAATTTCTGTAAATGGATATCTTCTTTGGTACGCATTCTTGTGCCTGTTAATAGTTCAAATGGCGTCGTGTTGATGCTTCTCTGGAAAGTACTGTTGATGGCTCTCTGCACCTTGCTTATGTGTTTGTACCAAAGGCTGGAATTCTCTAGACACAACTTTGTTAACAGAGGAATGATGATTCTATGTATTCTCTCCACCTGGCCATTGCCTCGTGGAACTCCAGTAGTTATAGTCAAATGTTGTATGTTTTCTTCTTTACAATACTCAGCAAACTCATGGCTGGTGAATGCAGTGCCCCTGTCGGTTATAATTCTTCGTGGGTTTCCGAAGGTCTGCTGGTGGATCTCTAGCTTGTTTAGCGTTTCCCTACTGGAAGTAGATTTGGTTGGAAACAGCCACACAAATTTGGTAAATGCGTCCACTATTGTCAGTATGTAGTTGTACTGTTTACTTGTCTGGGTCAGTGGTCCCACATGATCTAGGTGGATAGTGTCCAACGGAATACTTTCTTTCTCAATAGGGTGTAGAAATCCTTCTTGTTTCCCTTCTTTCTTCGTAGCCAGCAAGCATGGGATGCATGTTATAATGAAATCTTCTATTTTCTTATCTAGTCCCTTTATGTAATATTCCTTATCAATTATTTCTTTCATCTTCTTTTTTGAAAAATGGCCCTTACTATGTACTCTCTTCAATATTTCTTTTTCCATAGCTTTAGGTATCACAAGCAATTTCTTATCTTCCTTGTAGAGTAGACCATTTTCTAGCCAGTAATCTTGGTATGATTTATCTTTTAATACTTCTTTTATAGCCAACAGCCCCTCATCTTGATTTTGCGCTTGTTTCACCATATCATGTAAAGTTGTTACTCCCACATATGGATAACGGCTTAATGCGTCTGCATGTCTCATTCTTGATCCTGATCTGTGTTCAATTTCAAAGTCATACTCACTGAGAAATAGTACCCACCGTGCCACTTTTGCGGTTAGATCTTTTTTCTTCAATGTCATTTGAAATGCCTTACAGTCAGTTACGATTTTAAAATGTATTCCATACAGGTAGTGCCGGAACTTTTTCACACCTTCGATTATCGCTAGCGCTTCGAGCTCATAGCTACTATACCTACTCTGGGCGTCGTTTGTTTTGCAACTCATGTAATGGACAGGGTGAAGTCCTGTGTCTGGCCAATGTTGCATGAGAATGGCAGAGTATGCCACACTGGAGGCATCTGTGTGCAATTCAGTCTTCAATTCTGGAACAAAAATCTTAAGTACAGGGCCTGAAGCCAGTTTCTTCTTTAATATTTGAAAGGCTTGCCTTTGTTCTTCCTCAAATATAAATTCTTTATCCTTCTTCAATAAATCTGTAAGGGGTTTGGCAATCAAAGCATAGCTTTCTATATATTTCCTAAAATATGATGTCAGGCCAACAAAACTATGTAGTTGTTTGACATCTCGTGGTTCTGGGTACTTGAGAACTGCATCAGTCTTCTCTGAACTTGGTTTTATTTCTCCGTCTCTCACAATATGGCCTAAGTATTCAATTTCCCTCTTGATCAGGTCAGCTTTTTTCCAGTTCATCTGCAGACCATATTCTGAAGCTACATTGAGTACCAACTGCAGTCTCTCAACTGCTTCAACTTCGTCCTTAGCTGTAATGACAATGTCATCGATGAAAATCATCATAATTCCTTGGGAGATTAATTCCCTAAATATAATACTAACATACCGCATAAAGTACTTTGGGCAAATGGACAGACCAAACGGAGCCCTAAGAAATTCAAATTGCCCATGATGTGTGACAAAAGATGTGTACTGAATAGACTCCTCTGAAATTTTCAAATGAAAGAATCCATTTTTTAGGTCCAGCACGCTGAACACTTTCGCCCCACACAGCTTATCGATCATGTCATCTATGACTGGCAAAGGAAATTCATCCTTCACAATTTTTTTGTTCAACAACCTGTAATCTACACAGATTCTGACTGTACCATCCTTCTTCCTGACTAGTACCAAAGGACTTGAGTATTCAGAAAAACTTACCCTCACTATGCCGGTGTCAAGCCACTCCTTTACCTGTTCTTCAACCAATTTTTGCTCAACTAAAGACAAACGTCGTGGTCTCTGGTTGACAGGTACATCGTCTTTGAGAGTGATCCTTAACTGGATTGGTGCTTCTTTCACTTGCACTGGATTGTAACCTTGAATACTCTGCAACACCTTTTGTTTTACAGCTGGATCAAGTACGTGCTCAATGTCAACCATTGTGTCTGAAAAATAAGAAAATTTAGACATCCATTCATCTCTTTTAGGCAATAGCATCACTTTGTCCCCGTTCATTATCATGGTAATATGCTTTAACAATTCTTGACCTACAATCAGATTAAATGGCATAACCTCCCTACTTACAACATGAAACAATACATCAATAAACTCTATGCCGTCAATTATGATGTTAGTAACCACTTTTCCTAAAGATTTCACTTTTGCTTGTCCAAGTCCCGTGAGCGTTAACTCATCTTTATTTATTTCCGCACCGATCGCGACACAACACTGGTAAGACATGAGGTTAACGTCACTCCCTGAGTCTACTAACGCGTTCATTATTATTTGCTTGATCATCACACTTTTCATCGGCTTTCCATTATTTTCTTTATTTTGAACTTGCATCGTAACCTCGAATTCAGCAGACTGGTCTGTCAACACCGTGACGCCTGTCAGTCCTGTCACTGTCATCACGCTGTCACTGTCATCGGCGCCCTCTGTCGCCGCCATGTTGTTGAAGTGAGACTGCTGCTTTACCGACCGACTGACCGCAGCGCCCCCGCCGCTTGTCAACGTAACTTTCTGAGTTTTGAAGGAGGACTGCTTCGATGTCTGTGGTGACGATGACGTAGCTTCCGATTTGTAGCCGCTTCTGTCTTCGGTACAACTACTCCCAATATGACCGTATTTATTGCAACGGAAACATTTTATGCCGTTCGGACACGAACTCGCCACATGATTCCGGTCACCGCAATTATAACACCTTTGACGTTGAGATCTCTTCTCACCTTTTTCTTCCTTTCTTTTCCCACCTGTATCGTCGGTTGCCATGACTGTTCTAGACTTCTGTACCTTACTTTTAATTTTCTCGTACAGCATGAGCTTCTCTTTCAGCGCTGGATATGTGACAGATCCATATAATATGGCCTTGTTTGTCTCATAGTCGGGTATTCCATCTATGACATATTGCACTGACACATAGTCGGGGAATTTCGCCCTGCGACCTAGCTCCTTCATAACTAACATGTACTGATAGTAAGTTTCATCCTTACGTTTTTTCCGTGCCGCCATAATTTCATGCATCTCCTTTACATTAACAGAGTCTGGGAATTCTTTCTGTACCGCCGTCTTTAGTTCCTCATAAGTTTTGTAAGTTTTTTCACCCTTCAACCACAGGGCCGCCGTGCCCACGAGGGATCTTCGAGCGAATATTAACTTCTGCTGATTTGTCCATTGAAATATTTCGGCGTTATCCTCAAGATCTTGTGCCCACTTCGACGATGACATTGTTTTATCGTCGCCGCTAAATTTGGAGATACCATCCATGCACAACGCCGCCATTGGCAACTCGGCGCCGCCGCCGCCGCTATTCTTACTCGGACTTCCGTCAGCCATCGTGTGTGTTTTTTTTGTTTCTTCGTTTTGCACAGCCTAGTTTCGTCGTTTGCGCTGCTGCCGTCGTTTGATTTTACGTACGTCGTGAACCAGTTGCACCTCACTGCCGCCATGCACGTTGACGCGTCTTTTTTTTTTTTGAAAAATCGGCGTCTTCCGATCGTTCGTTCGTCAACACTGAACTTCTTTGACCCTATCCCGGACGAGCCCCCAATTTTGTGGGATAAAGGTCAAAGAAATAAAATAAATCGCTGGTTTATAATGATACTTGTATTATTCACTCTGTTCGTCGTCCGTCCTAATCTCAAGTAATCCCTACTCCTTTCATTAGTTTTTCATTCCTGTCAAGTGTCAACTGTCAATCTGCATCTGTCATCCGTCACCTTTCACTCGCA
Source organism: Charanyca ferruginea (assembly GCA_947361185.1). NCBI lineage: Eukaryota > Metazoa > Arthropoda > Insecta > Lepidoptera > Noctuidae > Charanyca > Charanyca ferruginea. The sequence continues at coordinate 688,085 of OX376065.1, forward strand.
CGTACTTTCCCTCTCGTTCCTTCCTTTTACGTTCCGTTCCCACAGACATGCTAGTAACTAATGTATAGAAAATTACATTCGGATCTTAACATGACTGTATCTATGGAATTCCTAATATATAAACTGCCTGTAACGAGCGGCATCAAATAACAATAATTATGAGTACGCCACAGTGTTCACCCGTGACCACCTTGACCAAGGAGACGATCATCCATCACTTTCAATATGAATGCAGTGACAGCTTAGTGAGCCCCGAAACGGATTCATTTCAGCGCTTATTTAATGTTGTTGTCCTCATATCACGCGCCTCATTAATCTACTTTAAGCGAGACAGATTTATGATAAATCTGTCTCACTTAAGGCAGCCTACATTTTTATTAAAAGCTATTTGAGTGTAATCGCAGTAGTGCTCTTCAAATAGATCTAACTACAGATTCGTCAGGATTAAGATGTATGAAAAGATTAATATCGTCTGGGATTGGAGTCCGTCTCGACTTATTGGAAAACAGATCGGCAAAGGTTAAATCAGGGGCAAACTGATTTCAAGTACTCTTGAGAAAATATTCTTAGTATGCAAGTTGAAGTTTTTTACAACAATATTCCCCATATTAACATAGGAAAATGCCGCAAAAAAAGTTTATTCTATAATAATAACTAGATGTTGCTTTCTATCACAAGCTCGATTTTAGCATGCAAAATCAAAGTAATATAATATTCATATCGACAAATCGCGACGATAACCAAATCTTAGCAGCGGCTCAGACAATCTGCGGTCATGTCATGCATTCCTGGTACTCCCAACTAATACCGCTGCCGCCGTCTATCTTCTACAATCGCACGGTGTTAAACCGGACACTATCGATTTTCGATCGGAGCGCAAACAATGTCATCTTCCTCGGCCCCCTCCCCTAATGGAGTTTCTCAACTGAATAGTTGCAACTTGATAGTTTCGGAACGTGCGGAATGAGCTGTTATTACTGGATCGCTTTATCGTAAACAATGTCTGATAATAAATTTGTGGCTGCCATTTAGTAAACGTGCTTTTAAGATGGTTCATTTTGCCATTTAACGTTAGTAAGTTACTCAAGTTGCTCTGGGTCTAATAAAAAAATAGGTGAAGGCTTGAAAAATCTATCGCAGTTGCGGAATGTTTTTACTACCTACTAAACTTTCACGTACTCGACAATCCAGCAAAATTCCCTGTGTCAAAAGGCCGCGAGCCGGTATCATAGATGCGTCCGGCTTTCAGAGCGGTCAAATACCTAAAAGGTTCCGCGCATGGCGGCTGTACTAAAACATCCCCTAACATTAGGCTCCATACTAATATATCAATGCAAAAGTGAATTTGTTTGTTACGCCACGGCTAAACTACTGACTGTACTTAAAGCCTAAGAAATGTTTCTTGAGTTTTTTATCTGCAACTTCGCGTGTATACGCAATAACTGACATTCGCGCGAACTAAGTCGCGGGCAAAATCTAGTTTTCTGTAAGCATGACACTGTCACTGCTTTACAATTATAGCCTTTGGTGGGTAAATGGATATTGTGCCGGCCACGTTTGGTCGATCTTGTGATTTTACTGGTGTTTTATGCATTGCGGCAATCCAGTTGTAAAAGTTACGATTGTGGCAATAAAGCAAAGTTAGCTCACGGAACGAAACAACTGCTCTCTCCTCACGACTTTTATTTTATGTGGACCATTTCAGTTATAGTTATGGAACCCTTCTTTTATTTTCATAGTTAGTATTAAAGTTTACTGGTGTGGTCCAGCGACGACCTAGTACCTACATACGTAAAGAAAGACCTAAAGCCTCCTACATCTATAGTTTTAACTCTGCAGGCTAACTGTATTGCACAAGTTGTGACCGGGTATTTAAAACAAAATTCGGATTAAAATAGTTTTTTTTTATGTTGCCGTTATCGATCTACAAGGAGGCCTATGTATGTATATACCCACGGAACAGATAAATAGAGTTGGAATGGTAATGTGGGCGCGGCAAGCGCGCCACAATTATGACATGACGATCATAACTCGACCGATTCATTCGTACACCGCGTTTAGTGTGCTTCGGTCCACTTCGGAGAAGAAATCTCTACATTAAAATGCCGTTTTGTGCCATAATAACTTGCAAAACAAAAAGTTAGACCTCAAGTATAGAGGGAGGAAGTATATCTTTCCATCGGTAAGTCTAAAATAACATTGAATTAAAACATGATTCGTAAAATGCTTAAAATATAATAATCATTATGAAATTTCAAATATAGACAACATTATTGCATTAAGTTACAAAAAGCATACATTGCCCGATGTTTACTCGCTTAATCAACGCAATGACCGAGTCCGCATGCAATGTACTGCATGCATTGCATTCTCTACACTTCAACCATGGAGATTATAAGGTTTGCCATGATTGGCCAGCCTTGTCTATCGATAGTGAGGTGACCATGTGGCGAAATAAAATCATCGATAGAAAACTCGACTATATTTACGTTTGACAAAAATCATTTTTAAATATCATATATTTAATTAATGATTGTATATTTTTAGTTAGACGTATATTTCGCATAGTAACCGCACTATAACCGTAGGAAAATAAATTGTGTCTCATTATCGGCGCTAGACCGGTTAAATATTATATTAATCATTGAATGAATGTGACAGAATGATATCAAACATGTAACCCTGTCACCTACGAGTATTTACTATATCGTATTGTATTTAGAATTACAATTTAAATAAAATCATATTTGACTTATGTTTTAAATTATAAATGTTAAGGTTTTCTAAAGTACCTAACGTCAGGGAGGGAACAATGGATAGACGTGACAGGTAGAGGAAACTGGATGCCTACAAATACAAGTACTATTTGCTCTAAACATTTTGCTGAAAATGATTTCATCATTTAAACATTAGGCTATAGGTACATATATGCATGTAGGTAGGTATCTGCTCGGCTTCATAGTGTGCGTTTTATATAATACTTCAATTTTGTCTCATTTAGTAGAACAATGTGGGGAGAAATTTTATTGCAACATTTTGAATAGAACCCCCTGGAAGATTTATCTACTTTAGTCAGCCTGAAACTTGGTTGATTTTTTGGGTGATTATTTGTCATTTATAAACGAAAAATAAAATGATTTATAGATTTTTATTTCATGTTTCATATATCCCCATAAATTCATTAAACTCCATTTTTTTTAATACACAGCAGTTAAACGAACTTAAAATTTATCGAAAAAAAATATCGGCTTTATCAAGCACTAGCGTAAATGACAAATTGTATTGTTTTTTGCGTGTGTGAGTGTCCAATGCCTACGGGAACTTGTGCTAGTGTGCAAACGAATAGCTGCCCTACGATTTATGTGAGTGTGATTTGGTAGTGTGCGAAATATGAATACACATAGTATTGCGTATGTATTAGAAATTAAAATAGTGGGAGTAAACGGCGACACTGGTTTTAAAACAAAATTGAAGCGTGGGCCTTTCCAACTCTATTTATCTGTTCCGTGTATATACCTATATATGCATACTAGCGGACCTGGTAGACGTTGTCCTGCCCTGAAAAAAAATCCGACTACATCGCCACCTACCGGGTCAAAATGTGAATCTAAACCATTTAAACATTCTCGAATCCACTGGAACACACACAAAAAATTTCATCAAAATCTGTCCAGCCGTTTAGGAGGAGTTCACTTTCATACACACGCACAGAAGATTTTTATATATAAGAAGATAGTACCTACATATGACGACATACTCAAGCTATACATATCCACATTTTCCCCACAGTGAGGGATCACTGTATACTGGAAATGTACGTAGGAATTTATGTAAAAGTATTTTATTTTGTACAAATGTGACCCAGGCCGATAATATTGTAAATGAAAATATCGAATACGACCCAGAGGAAACTAGCGATCCAAAAGTACACTTCATCGTAACTTTCGACGCTCACAAAAATCCGGGTAAGTTTGAACAAACTATATACTTAAACAAAGTCTTACCCCGTGCTTCCCTTACCCTGTAAGGCTTTGATTCTGTGAATACTTTGACACAAAGTAGTATTTATTATGTTCTGAGGTAACTTTCCTACCTAATTTGACGGCTGAAATTTCGCAGAATAACGACGGTGATGGTTTTATAGCCATTGGAAAGCCTTGGTTATAAGTACATATATTTATGAATAATCCAATTGACGTACAAAAAAAAAATCTTTTTATTGTAAATATTCCACAGAGATAAATCGCATGTTCCGAGAAGACAAAACAGCGGATCTTTGTCGGAGGCTCTATTGATATGCGGAAACTGACGTGTGTGTGCACGACGGAAGCGGAAACGGTCTTGCCGCCATTGTGCCGCTGTGCCGGTCGGTGTACCGGCGCCGGTGACGACTTCCCCGTCTAATAGCTACCGTTCAACGACACTAAGTTTTAAACTCCTCTGTATTTCTGCAGGCCGAGGAATTTTAACATAAAGATGTGTTTACTTTGTTTTTGTTGTAGGACTGCTGAGGATACAGCTATCCCCAGCAGTTCTACAACTATTTGCCGAAAGTTTAAAGACAACTTGAGAGTCCGTACAATGGATTGTGAGCATAACCCATGTAGCCCTGCCAAATTGTTTTACTAATTTTGTTATAGATAAGCCTCCGATTATATGGTTGAATGAAATACTACGTAAACTAATAAATCTGCCAGCAAAATGGTAGCACATAATTCTTGGATTTAATGGAATGGAGACTCCTGGAATAAAAATATTAGGCATTCTCGCATTATTAGGTCTAAAACTGAAAGGATATACCTAAGGGTACTACACCAATCGATCGATCATCGATCGATGCCATCGATTGGAACAGTTATCTAATGACCGATGCCTTATTGGAACAGTTATCTAATGACCGATGCCATCGACTGGCAATCGATCGATTGATTAGTCGAACGGTATCCGTCGATCAGCCAAAGCTACCACACCAATCGATCAACGTTGATCGATGTCGACTGATGGCATCGATCGATGATCGATCGATTGGTGTAGTACCCTTAGGTGTATCCTTTCAGTTTTAGACCTAATAATGCGAGAATGCCTAATACTTTTATTCCAGGAGTCTCCATTCCATTAAATCCAAGAATTATGTGCTACCATTTTGCTGGTCGATTTATTAGTTTACGTAGTATTTCATTCAACCATATAATCGGAGGCTTATCTATAACAAAATTAGTAAAACAATTTGGCAGGGCTTCATGGGTTACGTATTAGTCGTCACAGCTATCTCGGTATCATCAAAGGTACCTGCTTAACATTATCCTGGGTAGTATGACCCTCATTAAAACCGTAATAGTTGATAGAGGTACAAACAAGATAAGTACAAAAGATCCACTCCAAACATGTCCTGTCCTCCTGCCATAATTTCAAATTTATTAAGGATCGCCGCAGCATGTGTTCTTTCGTTATACATGACCTGATAGTGAGTCACTAGTATTAGCATTCTCTTTAAGTTCTCTTGACTAAGATTGAGGCTTCTGTACTTTCTGTTTTAATAATCCGAATACGCCTTCTATGGGGTGGTGTTTACCGTCCGGGCCGGATCCGAGCCGCCCTTATTGATGGCCGGAGGTGGCACGGCCGCGGGACCGGATGCACCACTGTGCTCGCTCCGCCTTGTGCGCGTTTGTGGCTGACAACTACCGGGATCGTAGAAATAAGAGGATGTTGATGGAGGTCTCTGTCAGCCTTGCTTCTTGGATGTTCGGACAATCTGTCGCACTACAAGATCGATAATTTACAGATACAAGTATAAGATCCGTGTTCACCAACAGATGATTAAATTTTAAACAGCTGTTTAAACTATAAACGGCTGTTTAAAAATATTTTGCTGTTCTCCACGCACTAGGTATCTATTGATTAAGTACTGTAATCGAAAGATTAACTTAAACGAAATAGCTAACTCAGTTTAACCATTGGTTTATGCATCCTGACGTAAAATTTTGCATTGTTCAAATACTTTTAGAGGATCGCACATAACTCATCATCATCATGTCAACCTTTAGGCGCCCACTGCTGAGCATAGGTCTCCCCCAAATGGGGGTTCAACCGTAATCGCCATGCTTGGCCAATGCGTGTTGACGATCGCTGTAGATGTTTTGGTACTCAGAAGGACGCTGCTGCCCATCCTCAGGTCAAAATCCCTCTGTCGCCTTCTACGACACCCACGGGTAGAAATGTGGCACATGTCTAGCGTTAGCCAATCAGGTGCGGATGAATTATGTTGCGTCGTGTCATCTGGCCTACATTACATTGTGTTATTTGGTTTAGTGCTTTTGTATAGGCGTTTTTTTTTAATACAAGTCACACGGCCCTTAAATGGTATGCCGAAGCGTATATACAAAGTGATTAGAATAAAGACTTGACTACTCTAAAAGCAAACCATTTATTATTAAAAACTTTTTTAGAAAAAAGACAACCGCCTTCAAGAAGTAACAAGTAACTTTAAAACAGAACACGTATGACTTTAGTTTCGGAAGTCGGCGGCTTTTGGTCTGGTGGTTGTTTTGACTGCCTAACACATATTCAAAGAAAACTAACACCACATCGACACGACTAAAATGTATGAACTGAGTTTGTTTAATCACAGAGTTTGACAATGAAAATTAGTTGACGTTGACATTCAACATTCACAAAATATTGTAATACCATTCGAACATTCGGTCATTTTCGACTAACTCATTCAAAAACGTTCGGCTAATTAACCGTTGGTTAGAAATAAATCATGAACTCGAAAAAAACACGGTTCGTTTAAACAACTGTTTAATGCTAACAGAACGGTTACGTAATCAATGGTTATGTTGTAGTTGGTGAACTCGGGCCTCATTATTGTGTTTGTTTTTAGACAGAATAAATGCTACCTGTCTTTTAATATTGTAAAAACAATTTAACTAGTACAAAATCCAATTTTTCTTGTAACCTACTTTAATACTAGTTCATTAGTTGTGTTTCTGTGGTTGTCAGGTGCTCGCGGCCAGATAGCTCGTATTGTGCGACTTTAAAAGCAGTTTATCAACGACCGCAGTGCAGTGGACGCATTATTTACTGAACTATTGTTGGCTCCGTCAATATTGCACAACAATACGGAGTCTTTTGTTCATGCACTCGCTTATTTAATATGGAAGGTATGCATTTGAGAGCTCCTACGAGCTGTATTTCGGGAATTTTGATGAAAGTTCAAGTAAATAATAAAAAACGAAACCCTCATCATAGTCGGACTCGTGTGTCCGTCTGTCACAGCCAATTTGCTCCGAATCTACCAAACTGATTAAGTTGGTTTCGGCACGTAAATAAATGAATTTTGGATATGGGGGTCACTTTCGAGCAGCAAAACAGAACATTTAAAAAAAATTGTGGGACTTGTTGTGAGGGTCTCTAATACTATATTCTATTTAGAGCCTACAAAAAAATGCAGAAATTAGTTCATTGCTTATAGATTACAGGACCATCTAAAATAAGTCTATAGTTTTAAAATAAAATGGCAAATCTCAATTTCGTGCGTAAAAAAATACTCAAGCAGTTGGTATTAAATATGAGAGAACATGTTTCTCAACTACAATATAATTATGAAGTGTTTAATATTGTACGGTGGTATAGAACCGCTCGTGCGCGTATGTTTCAGCTCATATTAAAATGCAGTACAAATAGCTTCCCCAAGTTGCAGAGGTATTTACGTTTAGTTATTTAGCTACGTATTTATGCTTTCGTTCTGAAAAAGATGTTAACGAAAATTTCAGCACCTCTGAGACCCGAAACGCCCCCTTACGTAACCCCGTTACGTACCAATTTATTATTACCAGCATTTTTATAATCCTCTTATTACAAAGCACCTGCATAACATAGTTGCCTAGTACAATTTAAAAGAGGTTGTCATCTGACGTCACCATAATGTCCGCCGGTTTCGCCCGTATTGTACAACTTGCACCGCCCACCGCCCTTGCCACATCAATATTGCATGGTGTTGCCCCCAAGCGCACCGCTTCTTATTACTGCGCGCCTAGTGCACCGATATCGTCTACCTCTACTATATTAACCGCATCGTGGAATCTATTGCTGGGTAGGCAAGTAGGTGTAATGTAGATATACCTACTGTTATGTAAGTCTTGATATAAAACATAAGTACCTGGACGACCAAGCTTGGCTCGGTATTTTCTTTTTTCGTGTTTTTTTTTTATGAAACCTAGCTAGATTGATTTAACGCCCCCGAACCCCCCCCCCCCCCCCCCTTTACTAATATTATGAAAATCGTTTGAGCCTATATTCAGATTAAAATGCTCGTTATATATTAATATAACGAGCAATTTAATCTGAATCTAGGAAACGGCTACAGCTTGCGAAGTTATATTTTTATCTAATGATAAAAATATAACTTCGCAAGCTCTGAACGACGAAAAAACGACGAAGTCCTCAAAAAATCAATTCAGAAAACTTTCTATCTGTGGGCTTCCTGAAACAGCTAAACATTATTGTATTGTATTTTTTGTTCAATTAAACTAATAGATCTACAACTAATCAGAAATACTATCTACTCACTGTCCAAAGTGATGACACCTAGTTCAAGGAAAACAAATATAGCGCGACGAAATTAGCTCCACATCTTCACTATATGATGAGTTTTGGATTCCAGAAATATTTTTTATTCCGTAACCATATTTAACGTACATTATAAAAAAAAATTGCAGTAGAGGTGCTCTTTCTTAGAAGAGGATTTTACAGGCAGACATTTTAAATACCCTCTTTCCGTGAATGCATTTAAGTGCCCACTGGGGGATGCGCTCGGGCGGGCATGGTTAAGAGGATATCAGACTTTCCCGGGAAGTTAAAAATGAAAAACTCGACGTGGCTAATTACTTGATGTTTGTAGTTTTATTTGCGTGGTATTATCTAACTGGCAGCTATGTCGGAATTGTATTTCACTCGAAATATGAGATGCGCAACAAATCAAATGACGTAATACCATTAATTTACGCTCGGTAATTGATATGTGACTCTAATTATAACGAATACATAATAATTAGATACAGTTCAATCAATCAATTGACTAACAAATAAACCGATACAGGAGATAGACCTCAACCAATTTGCGGTTTTCCGCACGTCCAGTATATAGGTAACTATACATAATTAGAACAATACAGATAAGAAGGTACAATAGGTTCTGTTTAGTTTTAATGGTGGATTATTTTAGCAAGTACTTAAATAAATATTCCTCTATCTATTCTCTAAACTAAACAAAGATCTGGTGACTCCGGCATCTTAGTTCACATAAATGTAGGTACCTACTTACATATTTCATCAATTTGCTGTTTAGTGGACCCATTCTACTCTCATGTTACATTATTATCAATCCCATCATAAAATTGGACAACGTTTGTTTACCAATTTGTTAATAAAAAAACACGATGTTGTCAATATCACAAAGTAAACACTCAATGAAAAACATGACGGCTTCTCCCATTGTCCCGGCTCGTCATAAAATGCGCAAACGGATTTGTTAATTGACTACAAACACTCCCTTTTCATTTTGTGTCGCAAATTTTTCATCAGGGAACATTGTCCTTTCAGGCTTTCCTTGAGTCTCAAAAACAATAAAGTTGGGCATTGTTTACGTCTACAGTTTTAAGACCTGCCATTTCCATTAGCATCCGTATGAATAATGCAAGTGAGGGCCTTTTTTTAAGGCGTACCCGTTTGTGTAGAATACAGCAGTTTTTATTTGTTGTTTTTGTTCTTGTCGCCCCGCCTCCTGCCCTTTATCATAACAAAAAACTTGCATCTTAGTTCCATAGCCCTTTCTTACTTTGTTCACGAACTCCTTTAGCGTCTGGTATCCTAGTATTTCGTAAGAAATGTCATCGTCTCTTTTGTTTTATAATTTTCTGCTTCGTTAAATCCATTTGTCCTCATTCTCTACGGGGAATCTTTTCTTGGCAATTTTGAAATCATATAACACATTCGTGTGTGGTTTATTTATTTAATATACGTGATCTTATTAGTAATTCACTAAGGGCATTGTCATAATAATTTATATCACTCGAGGTTATAATGTTTTAGTTATTTTGCATGTTATTACGCAACTTTCTCCTAGTATTACGAGTATTATTTTAGTTGTATGAAATTTTTTATTTTACGTGTTCAATGCAACACTTGAGGTAATCATGTCAACTAAAAACATGGTAAAAGGTTAAAGTACTTTTAAAGCAGTTTAACAATATTATTATCATGCAGAAACTACACCGTATACAAAATTCATTATAATTATGTTTGGTGCCTACTCGATATTAGTCTATGAATTTAAATTAAAACTTTTAACCATTTACAGTACAATATGACCGTTCTGAAGATGATGTGAGTTCGAAAATTGAAATTTCGATTTCTTTTTTGGCTATGTTTATTATGGAATATGTTTGTTTGTGATTACGAATAATGATGCCCGAATCATGATTAACTAAACCTCAATAGAAAAGTATCACAAAGGTTGCTAAAAAATATGTCATTAGAACTGATACTAGACAATATACTTTTCTCGTGTTACTCAATAGATACGTAACAGTATTATTTTACCGAAAATATGTTGTAATGTTTGTAATAAAATTAAATAAGGTTAAATCATTTGTTATAACCTCGGGCCAAACAAATCGTCATTGTACACCACGTCCTCCCTGATTTTAGAAAACATGTGTTTCATATGCAGCATGACGCCTGCCCCCGCAGACGTCCACGCTCTCCACCGATTACGTTCGTAACTTGTAGTGGGAACACCAGGTGCTCTAATTAAACACCTTTGTTATCCCGATCTCATACGGGCTCTCGTTTGCTCCCCAAATTAAATTATCGTAAATCCCGACTCATTGGCCGAGATTATACGTTTACGAGCGGATGACAGCGGCTCTTTAGCTAGCAAACAACTCTTGCGCTCGGACCATCCACTAATTACAGATCGCGACTAATTAACGGATTTGTCTCGCGGGCAGGCTTAACTTTTATTACATTGGAACTTTGTTTAATTTCTCAATTGTCAGTTTAGCTTCCCCATGTTTTGAGCAGCTAATGCAATTATTATTTAGCACAAGTCAGCGTTAACGACCGAATTCTGGTCACAAATAACAAACCAATTTGTTGACACAACGTACCGACCGCGCGACGTTTTTACTAGTCGCGCTAATTTGAACAACGACTCAGCAGATTAGCTTTTTAGCGTAAATCCCTCATACATATTCTATTTCATTAGGTATTCACTGCGGAAAATCTCTGAAAAACATTACTTCGCAATCAGGACTTGTACGAGACGGGAGGTTAGTTTTTCTTTGTTTTACCAACATTATAACAAAGTTGCTCTTGTTGTTAGTTAAGGCTGTTGGCCCCAACTGTCACGCGTAGATTTTTGACAGTCGTTACGGATAGTTTGAAGCCTGAAAGACAGTATTACCAAGGGGTATCGTCTTCCAAGGGGGTATTGTGTTACCTATTAACTTGATCGTGGCGGACAGATACACAGCAGCGCTGTGTAAAATCCTAGTATTGCATCTAATGAATGAACATAGTGAGGAAAAAGCAAGCTGATGACGATGAGAATGATGATATTTTTTTTAGGTTTAAGTTCAGCGTTGGACGTATTCTGGTAAATAAATTATTCAAATAGTAAGTTATTGTTAGAAAATAAAATATATCCACATTATTATTGGATATTGACTTAAAACATAGCATTAGTGTAGTCACGGTTAATCCTTGTTACGAAATAGTAGCAGTGAATTGCCGCAAATTGCAACAAAGTGGCCGGGACGTGCGGCCTCTCGAACTAATTCTCTCGGCGCGATTTAACGCCATTGTTGAAGCTGGTGTCCCGTCCGCCTACAATTGACTCTTGTTAGCTTCAGCTACCCTGGTACACAGCTAAAATGCATTGTGGTGATCATTTTTGCATGACTTGATGGTGTTTACCCGATCAGTGTAAAGCCGGAAAAACAGGTTTTATAAATCTCGAGGGCTTTCTCGCCTATGTGGCTTTGTTTACATTTAGAGGTTATTCACCTAACGGTTGCAACTCTTTGTATTCTAATATAGTCATCGAATATTTTCTGTCCCATGTTCAACAGGTTTTCTCATTCTCAACTCATTTGTAACATGTTTACTAAATTTTTCATGAGCTCATCGTGACTCTTCCACATTATTTTATAACCGGGCGTGCTCAATTTTCATTTATGAGCAATTATAATTATACGGTTTTGGAAGGGGTAGTTGATTAAATTGCTATGGCTATATTTTTTTTTTTTTTTCTATTAAATAGGCTTGCGTTTGACCGTAATTCACCTGATCGTAAGTGATAATGCGGCCTAAGTTGGAACACGCTTGCCTAAGATGAACCGGTTCACTCGTGCCTTGAAGATACCCAGATTATACTTATCAGGGAACAGAGAGGCGGGCAATAAAATGTTATTAACAGTTTTTTATTAGTTATGAACCTAGATTATTATTGTCCTGCTGCAACAAGCTTCAGTCCTTCTAATCTATACTAATATAGTAAGGGCGCGTCCAGACGAGCGCGATTTCTTCGCGATTCCAATGTTTCTAAAGAGGGAGTGATGCGTTCGCGACTTGCGCGCTGTGTCGCGCCGAAAGAAATCGCGCTCGTCTGAACGCGTCCTAAAAGTGGAGAGTTTGTTAGTTTCTTTAAACGTGCTATTCTCCGAAACTACTTGTCCAATTCTGAAAATTCTTTCGCCAATTTCAAGCTACGTTATCACTGAGTGCTATATTTTATTATCAAAAAAATAGAGACCCGTAAGAATAAACACGCAAACGAAGTCGCGGGGAATGTGCTAGTTTATTTATAAATAAATCTATTTAGGAACATCAGAGAGATCTTTAGATTTCGAACGCTAAAAAGACTACTACATCAAAAGCATTTTCTTAAAAAGGAAGGAAAACAAAGTAGCTAAACGGGTAGCCATAGTAGGTGCCTCATTTCCGCCGTTATTATAATAACAGACGATGACATTACACAATCACCTTTACTAGGAACTCATAAACTAGAGTTGGTATTTTACTGAGATTACGGCAATAGTGGAGGGTCGAAATCTGTGCGAGTAAATTGTGCGTTGTCGTTAATAATGAAAGCCTCATAATATCTGTCGTGAGTGGCGCTAAGGGCTGCTACCTCCCTTTTGTTCAGCACACCCGAGCCACTTTATTTGCCCACTTGTCTATCTGTTTATGATTTGGGTCGCCGAGATACGACAGTTTTGCTGTAGTTCTATTAAATACATAATTAATTTTGTGACTGCTTCTGAATTGTCTCTCAGATTTGATGATTGTGTTATCAGTTCTGCTTTGGCTTAAACGTCGAGTCTTATAGGAGTCTTCGGAATGTTGTCATGTAGAAATTCCTCTTTGAATTCAATTAAAATTATTTTCCTACGACTGAACAAAATGACCGTAAAAAATGATATATTCAAAGCGCATCTCATCATCATCATCAAACTCAAATCATTTACTTCAAATAATCCATTTACAGGCACTTTTGAATTGTTAAGGAGCCAGTCAAAAAGTTGCAGCTAGTTGCTCGTTTCAAACAGTATGTTTCTTAAAATCAATAGAATATTACAAATTTGGGTTACATCATTCATGTTGAATCTAGAAATCTAGAGGTACAATGTGAGAACAATGTAACAAGTTGTGCACATTAAAAGAGGTCTAGTGACAATCAAATTAGACAATTCAAAATAACCGAGGCAGCTAAGAGATGACCAGTCTCAACTGACGGCGCCCGTTCACGAACATGACGCACGGACCGTCACCATTTAGCTCAACTATTTTGAAGGGAACCAAATGATCCAACACGTGCGCCACTATCAGCGAGACATTCAAATGAGCATGACAAATTCAACCGCCAGGGCATATTCAAGTCAACGAAAGACATATCTCGTAAATGGTAGCTTTAAAGTACATAGTGTTTACATGTATGTGCTATGTAAAATTATACAATACATCAGCAGCCGGAAGACGTTACTGTTGAACAAAGGCCTTTCCCATAGAATGCCACAATAAGCGGCAACCTGCCGCTTGCATCAACCGGTAACCCGTGACCTTGACGATGTCGACGGTCCATCTGGTGGGAGGTCTACCAACGTTGCGTCTTCCAGTTCGAGGTCGCCACTCGAGAACCCTTCTTGGGACATCGGTAATCGGTTCTTCGAGCGATGTGGCCCGCCCATTGCAATGCGCGTACAGCTTCATGTAATTAAATGGGTTTAGCCATTTATTTCCATGAAGCTGTAGGTACCAAATGTCCAGGATATTCGTCTGGGGAGTGTTTTCCTTTTTTGTTTCAATTTATAATTTAGCATGCATAAGCTTATCCATTATAGATTGTGAACAACACATTAACTCACTGTGTTGCCGAGTCCGTCCGACTAGTTTCGATGGCATACGGCCACCTTTCTCAAGGCGAAAGGAAAAATAAAGAAAAAGGAGAAAGGCCACCTTTCTCAAGGCGAAAGGAAAAATAAAGAAAAAGGAGAAAGGCCACCTTTCTCAAGGCGAAAGGAAAAATAATTAAAAAGGAGAAAGGCCACCTTTCTCAAGACGAAAGGAAAAATTAAGAAAAAGGAGAAAGGCCACCTTTCTCAAGGCGAAAGGAAAAATAAATAAAAAGGAGAAAGGCCACCTTTCTCAAGGCGAAAGGAAAAATAAAGAAAAAGGAGAAAGGCCACCTTTCTCAAGGCGAAAGGAAAAATAATTAAAAAGGAGAAAAGCCACCTTTCTCAAGGCGAAAGGAAAAATTAAGAAAAAGGAGAAAGGCCACCTTTCTCAAGGCGAAAGGAAAAATAAAGAAAAAGGAGAAAGGCCACCTTTCTCAAGGCGAAAGGAAAAATAATTAAAAAGGAAAAATAATTAAAAAGGAGAAAGGCCACCTTTCTCAAGGCGAAAGGAAAAATTAAGAAAAAGGAGAAAGGCCACCTTTCTCAAGGCGAAAGGAAAAATAAATAAAAAGGAGAAAGGCCACCTTTCTCAAGGCGAAAGGAAAAATAAATAAAAAGGAGAAAGGCCACCTTTCTCAAGGCGAAAGGAAAAATAAAGAAAAAGGAGAAGGGCCACCTTTCTCAAGGAGAAAGGGAAAAAAAAGGAAAAAGGTGGCCGTATGCCATCGAAACTAGTCGGACGAACCCGGCAACACATTGAGTTAATCCGTTTTTCTCAATCTATAATTTGTAACAATACTCACGTTTCGTTTAATGTCAGAAACTTATCTTTTCAATTTGAAGAATTGGTTTATTTATAAAACGTAAATCTATAATAGAGGTACCTCGTGACATAATACGACAACTAAGTTTGAAGATAAATGCATGCCTTTAATTTATCAAATATTCTAATTACTCGTTGGTTACTTACAGTCTTCCCAATTGAAATGTAACCTTTTGTTTTACTTTTTAAACATCTCAGAACTCTGTCCGTTACTTATAAGTATTCTAACTCTTTATTATTCTTTCTTTTATACGGAAGATGACGCCAAAACTTTGTGAAGTTGTATTATTCATGGCAGCCGTTCCACCGGTGACCTAACTTCTTTAAGTCTTTGTTTAATTATCACTAAAGTGATTAAAACTGTTGCTAATTTTAAAAGAGTCGTCTAACTAGTTAACGGAATTTATCAAGTAACTCCGTTTGTTAGATTCTAACGGAAAATAGAGACATGTTATAAGTTTAACGTGTCATAGTTATGTCTGTAGCATCTTAGCTCCTAGCAGTTGGATCGATTTGGATGCGGTTTTATTTAATAGCTGATTTTGGGGAGAACTTTCTTAACTATGTACGGACAGCGTCATCAACTGGTTACCCCCCGTGCATTAAAGCTCCTTCGAAAAGGGGTAACCTGTTGATGTCGCTGTCTGTACGATGAAGATCGGATAAGTTATTTCGAACATATCAGCATTTGTCCATTATGATGAAAGGAATTTCTGACACAAGTCGTCATTCTAGTTAAATTATTGACGTTATTGTTTACGTTGTGAGTAGCATGTCTTCTAGTAACAAAAAAAAAAGTTTTTTTTTTGTTAATTAAGCAATATTCTGGCCATCCGTGCCGCTTTTAATTACTTAGCCACGGCCACGGCCCCCTTGGGCGAGGGCTAAGTAAAAGCGAAAAGGATGGATCGGTCATGGTAAAGCTGGCTCGTCGTTCAGTGGACTAGTGACCCATACTCAATCCCCATACCGAAACCCCTTCATGCCTCGAAAAGCACGTAAAACCGTTGATCCTGGCTGTCATTCATAGATCTTTGACAGTCTTTATGAGTAATCAGAAGCCAGAAGTTTGACAACCAGTCTTACTAAGGGCCGGGCGCCTGATGTCCTCATTTGCGTAGCAAATAATATTTAGACATTTGTTTTGGCATAAATTAAATTCGCATAATGTTACTAATATGCATAATGTGCAAATCTATTGAGCCACGCTAAAGTATTGTCTTAAAAAAAACAATAAGTTGTGCTACAAAAGTTAGTGACACAAACGAATCGCTGCAAAACCGACTCCATGTAGTCTTATCTGCCCTACACCTAGAGTGTAATCTAATCCCGCGAAGGCGCGGAGGGGCGAGGCGGCCCGCGAGCTGAGGAGCAGGTGGTTTTAACGCTCGCCTGCGCCGGCCAGCAAGCCGAAGCCGCGGTGGTGAGCGTAAAACACATCTGCGACGATAAGCTCTCGTGGGACCGCCGGAGCCCCGCAGCGCCGGAGCCGTGACAGAAACCATGCCTGCCTCTATGCTTGCTTGCATGCTGCATGCTTGCTTGCGTTCTACATGCTTGCTTGCTGCATGCATGGTGTATGCTTGTTTACATGTTTGTGTGGTTACTGCATGCATGGTAAAAATATGTTTTAATATCATTATGCGTAAATACATTTATGCTTTTGAATGTTATGCTTAATCATTATTTATATACGTTATACGTAAATAATGTTATTGCAAAAATATAATTAGGAGAGACAAATGTACGTTAAGTTATATTAGATCTTAACATTTTATGCAAATGTATAGAGAAGGTTTATTTTTAATAATAATAATAATAATCATTTATTTGCCAGAATGTAGGTGTACAAAGTATGATGTTAAACATAGATAAATGTGACCTTGTGGTCCTTGTGATTAAAAAATCTGTATCTGTTATCATGATCATAACATCAACATTGCAGGCGGTTGTACTCGTTCTGAACTAGTATTGTTGTACTAGTATGGGCAATGGTGAATAAATGTTTAGGAAAACGAAATTATTGAAAATAAAAATTATAGCAAATAAATTTATGGACTAACATTATTATGACACTTGATCGATTATGACCAATGAAATTAGTGAAAATGATTTTATGTAATTTAACGATTATAGCAACTGAAGCATTATTACTAATAAAATTATGGCAAATAAAATTATGGCATATAAAATTATGGCATTTTAAATTATGGCAAACATTAGTAAACCGTGTGGGAGTCAAACAGACAGCCGCTCTATGTAAAACAATAGCATTCATCTGCATCCGGTTAAACTGGAAGCCTCATCATAGTTGGGAAAAGTTTAGGCAGATGATGGTGATGAAACGATATTCTGACTTTGACTCAATATTTTAAAATTAAGTCCGCCTTTGTACACACGGCTACGCATCAAGCTATACATTTCCAGTAGAACCTGATCGCGCATTGTATAGAATTTCCATACAATGAGAGGTCAGCTTATTCTGGAAATGTATAGCTTGATGTGTAGCCGTGTGTACAGGGTTTTTCACATTAGGGCCATACAGTTCAATCCATACTTACTATTTAATATTATAAATGTGAAAGTAACTCTGCCTGTTACGCTTTCACAACGAAATGGCTGAACCAATTTTGATGAAATTTGGTATGAATGTAGCTTGAACCCTAAGGAAGGACATAGGCTACTTTTTATTCCGCGCCTTTGCCTGCAACCACGATAACCGACATTCACGCGGACGAAGTCGCGGGCAAAAGCTAGTAAATACTTAAATAAAAAAATATATTTGACGATCATTATTCGTGAGTTGTCTTATGGTTCACGTTCATAAATCATTATTGTGTTTGTAATGTCTACATAACGTTGGTATTACGTAAATGTAGTCATCTTCCCCCCTAATAATCTACCTATCTGGCTAATTAGCCAACATTTTCTCCTCGGCCCGATCTGTTCCGTAAAACACAATACACGAAGACACGACAGAAAATAAGGGGTAGGAAATTACATGAATAGAGTAGATAGTGTACCTAATATCTTCCATTGTAGTGAGAAAAATACTTTTAAAAACTGGATCAGACAGATTACAAAAGTGTTATTTATATTTGCTACTCAAAGGCTTTTCTATGTACATATTATTTTGGAAAATAACCATGGTGTTTTTTTTGTGCATAACGTTGTTGTTAAAACAGACTGACTTGCAAAAGGTTTATTTATTCTGAAATTAAACAAAAGGCAATAAATTCTTCTTTCATCTATATTCTCGTAGGTATTCTAGAAATTGGAAACAATCGAAAAAGTGGACCGAAAATGAGGCAGAGAGCGAAATAGCAAATAAAAACGGCTGTATTATATATAGATTTTAAGATTTTTCTTGCTAGCAACAGTCGCAACCAACGATCAGCAGTGCTATTCTGTTACAATCTCCCTCGGTGAACACCTAGGTGAAGTGAACTGTCATCCGATTGTAGTGCTTTATAAATCCCTAGCATCGAGACAGAAGACAGCTCACTTCACCTAGGTGTTCACCGAGGGAGATTGTAACAGAATAGACATACTAAACGTCTATTCAATATTTTTTATTTTCATGGTTTAATTTATGGTACTCGTCATCTTATCAATTCTATCTAGAGTTTATTGACTGTTAGCCGTGATTTGTGTTTACGTACATGTTATAATAATAATCCCCTGCCCTTTAATACCAGCTTTACTAGTATAATCCTAAGGCGATTGTTATCTTGTTGTTACAACAACCATATCAGGCCGTTATCCGTTCAGGCCAACATACACACCAAGGGATCATAACAGGACAACCCGTTTAATTATTACACATTTAGGGACTTAAGCAACACCTCATAGTAGGGCCAGATCCTGTGTAGGTACTTAATTAATGAGTTGGGAAACTTTAACCCTTTCGAGTTATTATCCCCTGGTAGATACTGAAATTCTTGCAATATATTCCAAAAGCACGTAAAAAGTTTCTTTTTACGTACGGCTGAAGTCGGACACCAGATGTGCAAACATCATGAAATAGCTCCGGCTCTTTAATGTTAAGCGCACCATTCATCTTCGCCGAAAGTTTTTCCGGCAAAAACTACAACACCTATTCAACTCTTCACAGCGGGGCTGCTTTTTACCCGTATATTATGACGTAAATTAGGCACATGGTGGGCCGGACTTTTGCCTGCTATTTTCTTCATATAGGTAATTGAGAATCATGAAGCTAATTCGTATTAAAGATTAGTTTCACCACTCATTGCTGAGCTTTTCGCAATTGCAACATTCTGTCAGTAATCCCTGGAAACCCTTACAAATGAAATAATTAAGACTAGAAAACTAACTTATTTATTGATAAATAGTTGTTTAAAGTTTTAGAATGTATATAAGGGAGTTGGCTTCTGTTTGTTCGACTGTTCAGCGAAAATCAATTTCTTGAGATAAAAAATAAACGATTTTTTCGCGAGTCCTTTAGAGCTTTTAGTGTGACTTCCAATACCATTCCACAATGATAAACTGAATGGGGCTGCCGTGAAGAGCACTTATGTGACTCCATTCTACGTAAAGAGTCTTTTTCATAAGAAGTGGAATAAATAAAATCCACGATAAAAAAGCAACGATGTACTTAATTCTAAACAAACTTGCCCCTTGGTTACCTATTTGCATAAATTAATAATTTTGAATTTCATTCGTATTCGTATTCAGCGTGTTTTAAATAATATACAATGTTCATATAGTAGGTACTTTTTCTTGCTCGGGCTCGGAATAATATTGAAGATCTTGATTTTTCCTCGATACTGTAAATAGGGAGCCGGACGCCTATAAACATGCGCTTTAAAGTAAATTAGTTTTCAGTCGCCGTACGTGGGGGACACTCGTAGGGAATACGTAATGCAATATTCTTATTCATGAGATATTTATCGCGCCGGCCCGCCTGTTTCCCGACCTCATTCAGGGACGTTTCTACACGATACCGCTGACGTCCACGCCGCGACAACTAACATCTAAATTGATTCTAACGAATTGAAAGATACATTGTGATTGGAACTTGTGCATGGACTATTTTTGAAACAACCAAATTCTGAAACAAATCATCATCATCGCGAACTTTTCTGAACTCTTTTGGGTCGGCTTCTAATTTAACCGAATGCAGCTAATTCAATTCAAATTATTTATTTTAGATAAAGTGCATAATATATTGTCCATCATTCGCCCCATTGGCCGGTCCCGTGCGACTCGCATCCAGCGGATCCCCGCAACCTTTACCAGGTCATCGGTCCACCTAGTGGGAGGCCTTCCAACGCAATGTCTTCCGGTTCGCGGTCGTCACTCAAATTGTCCATAATTGGGTTAATTAATTAATTAATTAATAACATTCATAATACATACAATAATAATAATACACACACGCTACACAGACACATCAGATCAGGAACGCCTGACATGTTGTTTTGTCCTGTACTCCATGAAGGAAAAGTGTCCATTCTCTCCGCAATGAGTTGCAAGAATCTGTTGGGGTTGCTCCGCAAGCGGCGCATCAGGGACTCTATTCGCTTGCGATGTATTGCTGAACCCAAAATCCTGAACGCGTTATTGTATTGGACACTAAATATCAGTATTTTTACAAGGAGCAAGTGCCTATATATCCTATACAACGCAGCTAGTAGGTATAACGTACCCTTGTTAAGTCTGGTTGTCAACTGGGATCTACGGTAAACGTGCTTTCGGGGCACTGAGTCTCGATATAAAATAAATAATCACCTATCTACAGACCAACCTCGCAAACGTTGCCTATGACGACGAGCGGCTTTTCAATTAAACCGCGGAGACACCCTCACGTTACCTCGGTGACTAGCTGATCCCGTGTTACAAACCTATGTGCGTTGCAATATGGAGTTACATATTATTTATTACAGCGGATAGACTCTAGTTATAGCAATTAATTACAAAGTTACAGTATATATTACAAAATCATACGCCACACTGGCATGTAGGCGTATCCAACGTCGCAGTATGGGCCTGTCCCACCTATCTACTACAGTTATTAGAATGTTATAGGATTGATGCAGGTTTGGAAAGTATGGCACGAACGAGAGGCGGCTTATCCGCAGCAGCTGAGGCTGGGAAACAAGGCTGTCAATCATGTGGGCGTTCATAAAAAGTAAAGGCCACAGCACACCATTACTAAAGAAAAACTAAACTATTTATTAGATTTAACTGTTTTTTTTTTCAATATTTTGGTAGTACATTTTTGGTAGAGGTACATAAAGGACACAAATTGTTTGACATCATTGTTATTTATTTTCTGACACTCGTTACAAATTTAACTGGATGGCGCTAAAAGATAAAAAAATAACAGGAAACAGTAAAACCACACGAACAGAAGGTGTATTAACCTCAGTTCAAACCAATATATGTCAGCTTTTGGTTGAAAGCGTTTCGACCTAATAGCCCATGATCCTGTTTATCTACGTAATGGCTCGTACATGCATTTTTACTTTGTGTAGCGTACAGGGAATTTATTATTTGGGGAGTCCGGTTAAACTCGTATTTTTGCAAAATATTGCGTTGAATTAAAAAAGCTTTTAATGAAATTACATTTTTCATTTTAGATATATTAATTATTTTGTGATACGCCGTCAACGTTACGTCACGCTTTCCGTTCAGTAGTACCAGGCTCCCATAAGCGGCAAAGTGATGTGTAACTATTAGGGCGGAGCTACTTTTTGCCCCTAGTTGCTTGATGGTTTTGTTGTAAGAAATATTCCATCGTGTGCGTATGAATTAAGGAGTCATGTCCGATATTCAATAGCGAATACTACTAGTACTAAATCTTATCTGCAAAATGTTCAAAAATATTTATCAACTACTTTTCGGCTTATATGGTCTCAGTTCAAACGTTTTAATTGAAGAGCCACCTTAAACGTCCTTTAACTTTTAAAGGCTTTAATTACAAATTATAGTATTGGATCAGGTAATTTGCTATTTAGTGATAGTAGTGTCCGCATTTGAATAACAGACATGGCTCCCTGATCCAGACATCCGCATCACAAACACCTTACATCGTCTTTTTAAAATAACCAGCTGTAGGAAAACAAAAACAAATATTATCTTATTCAGGTAATCAGGATGTGAGTTACGTCAATACGATATTTTTGTGAGGTATATAGATTACATTCTATTTTTAGAAAAGAGACTTACGCATTATACCCATTTACGACGTTGTCTGATCAACGTGGGAATTTGCTGCCTATAGCAGAACTGACATCAAACTCGTATAACAAACGACGGAACTCATTGACCTGGCGTTAACGGGAGCAGTTGAAGGGTTACGGGTTTGCCCTTCACCTCAATCATCCCCGTAACGACTCTGAATAAATTGTTATAGGCACTTGTTTTTATGTCTTTAATCACTTTGACTCATGGAGTCAGTCGATGGAGCTTCGGCGAACCAATTGAAACGCCAAATTTAGTGGCGATCGATATATTCATGACGATGTCAGCTGTTTAATGTCAGTTGGTATTGGTAGTGTTTGTGATGATGGGTGTGTGTGTAGTCATTGTTATGGTAGCAGATTCATTCTTAATGTTTTTTAATTATTTGTTACTAAACGTTTTACAATTACCTTTTGTCATTGTACATATCTGACGAAATGGATAATTCTTTATCTGTGACATTAAACATACTATTAAACAAAGAATCCGGGGCTTTGAAAGTTTATAGGACTCGTATGTAAGTAGGTACTCGCACAACTTATTTTAATGCTCTGCAGGCAAATGTTTAACGAGCCCCGACGTCCTCTGACTTTGACATCGGGGATAAATCTGCACCCTACACTCCATTCAAGCGGCTCCACGCCCCTAACCGCAGGGGTTAGTGCAGCATCCCTTGTTGCGAACTACCATCCTCCGCGTGCTATGTCAACCTGGTACTTTTATTGCATATTCATGGCCCTTTTAAGTTTTCGCAAACATTTTGTGAGTGACGGCGCTAGAGCGCGGCGTTCTTTTAATATCGTGAATGTAAAGGTAGCTTTAAATTGTGGTATGGTTGGCTTTGTATTTTTTTTTATTTGTATTTTATGAATGTCCAAGTTGTTAATGTCATACAAGGAGTAGAAAAGATGTTTGATGTCCCAGTCACAAAACTTATTTTTTACTAAAAGTTTATCAGACAAAGTAGGTAAATGTGGTATGTAAAAGTCAGGTGGGTGTAGTGTTCGACAGAATAGACATGCAGTACATCTATTCTGTTACAATCTCCCTCGGTGATCACCTAGGTGAGTGATCTGTCCCAATGCTAGGGATTTACAAAGCACTACAATCGGATGACAGCGCACGTCACCTAGGTGTTAACTGAAGGAGATTGTAACAGAATAGAACTGCTGGTCAAGTTAATTATCTAAACAAGTAACTTACAATTATTAATTAAAATACCCCCAACTTTAACATTTATGAAAAATCAAATTATTCATGTATGTATTTCAAAATTTGAAATGATTGATTGAGAGTTAAATAAACTATAGTATGGCTGTGATATCTCTACATTAATCAGAAAAGAGCAAATCGTCTTCTAGCTGACTAAGTATGTTTTGGTAAAGATAGTTAACCAGCTTTTATTTAAAAAACAAGTTAATTGAAATCCAACTATCCGCTTGGAAGCTACGGTGCCTAAACCTAAACATTATTGCCTGACAGAACGACAAAGGTCTACAACTAAGAACACTGGCTTTATTTTTATGCCGAAATTTAAAAATAAATATACCTTTTGGATTAACATAAAACCTCCTTAACACAACTGTGCGCCTAATGTCCATGTGAATCGATAATGCTTTAAGATAATCCCAAGGGAACTTCTTCTCGCCCTAGCTGGAAAAAACAGCCGGGATATTTATTATACCTTTGGTTGTCTGTGCGCCTGGTAAAAGTGATCACCCATTTAACCCTTTACGGCCCTTCGGGTAGTAACGATCCGGATCGTTGTTATTTTTTTACTTCATTGTAATTTGCATTTTTTTTTGACAAGTGGCCTTCATTCACACGTACATTCAAATATAATTTTGTCCGCCTTTTATTTCTTTGCGTTCTAAATATCAACATCTAATCCCTGTACCAGGAATCCATAACTTAACAGAATATTAAAATAAACGCATGAGTTTAGAGAGCTTTCAACAGCGTAGACAAAGGGGAACTCATGGGTAGCTGTGAATGCATACACCCAAAAACTGGTTTCTTTTTATCCCATCGGATAGGGTAAATAGGGTAAATGTTGCATTATAGATTCTGATTTTTTGCCCATGTAGAACATATGTGCCTTGTTTGTAAATGTATGTACTGACGACAAACCTACCCCATATGCTGAAGAATTTTGATTACCTAAAAGATTAGACGACCTTCGTAGGTCGTCTAATCTTTTAGAAGTTCTTAGAATTCCCACTTGTTTTCCTATCGTAAGATATTATTCTGTTGCAAAATAATGGTCCCGTTTCATTGACGCAAACCTTTTTCTTAGAAAATCCCTAAGGAAGTCTGTAACGGCTAAATCCGGCAGAGGCCAGTTAAACGCGATTCCGGTAATTGAAACTCGTTCACCGAAAACGGTTCTCGAAATCTCGCATTGTTTAGGCTTCTGAAATCCACCGGCAATTCTATTGAGGCTTTTACGACAATCGCGCTATGTACCTCGGTTTAGTAAATACGTCGTCACCGTAGGTCATCATATACATACGGGACGTTTATTTGTTAATGCGGTCGTTTCATGACGGCCGCACAAAGTTTTGCGACCCATTTGGTAACGTAACCGTTTGTAGTCCCTTGCCTGGTCCAAGTCAGCAAGTTACGGTTGTGCGTAATAGGGATTTATTTGATTAACTATTTTATAAACGTAGGTACCTACTTACATAATTAATAAAAATCAAAGAACTGATATATTCGCGAGTAAAGAGCTAATTGTTTTACATATATTTTAAAATGACATCGGATCAGGGTTTTGTCACGATAAATAATCAATTTATGGGAAGTCGTACAACTGCATTTTTGTTAGGTTTTTGGTTTCTCTACTCAGGTTTTTATTGTAAGGAAAAGGTTACATACAGCTTTAGTTCGTAGCGTAACGTGTCCCGTGTCTGAAGTCTGTCCCGTATAATTTATCACGGGGCTGTTCTGCGTGAGATTTTACGGCCACTTTGTCTCCCGTAACTAATGCCGTGTGTGCACGCCTTTTTGAGCTCTCGTGTTTACCCCACATTTAGCTTATTGGACAGCTTTTACGGTACCGCATTTATTATTTACTAGCTGTGCACGTGCTACGCTAGCCTCGAAATATCTTACTTGAGCGAGATGAAAAGTAGCTCGAATAGTTATAGAATAGGTGCTGAAGTCACATCAGGCCCCTGAGGGTCAAGACCCCCAAAATCACCTAAGCTGGTATAGCAATACTAAATTTTAAATGAATAACTCAACAAAGCTCATTACAGAAATCAATATTGTAATTACTTATACTAATAATGAACGTCATACAGCATCCTAATTGCAATATCGCGACAACTGCTTTTAAGACTAATCAATCTATATCATGATTTAGTGCTTCCTTCTCATTTACAAATAAAAGTAAAAAAATAAAGCGGCGTCGGCAGCGATACGTGATGTCATCGCATTTTAATACATCCGTCCGGAATATTTCCCAGAGGGTGCGCTCGGAGCGCGCCGTAGGAGACGTCCACTCCGCGTAATTACACCGTAGCGAATGTTAATGCGAGTGTTCGACTTACCTTACCTACAGCTTTATGTTCTGACTTTCTACCCAACTACCCGCCCGCACGGAGGACCCACCAATGTTTTCCTCCAGTGAACTCATGCGGACAGGGGTTACGTAACTGTTTTCGCAAACTAACCGCTTAGTGACGTCACATTAGGACAACTTTGAGGAACATTTTTGCTCGTATGTGTGGCAGAAGTGTTAAGCGACCTTCCTTTCATAAACCTTTAGTTTAAACTGAAATGTTACAATTTAACATTACCTACACATGTATACCTACACACTCGTAATTACCAGAAGTAAATTAAAATGTCAGGAACACTGTTAAGTAACTGCCTCTAAGTCGGTTTTAGAAGTGTTAAATCTAAAAGCAAAGTGGATCGTATCTAAACATAATAAGCTTAGAGCGTCCCGAACGAACCCTCGTCCTGCCTACCTGCGTGACAGGCTCGCCGTGACAATCCCAACAGTTACTAATGAAATAACAAGCGACGAGTGCCAGCGTTATTATTGAACGCTATAACCGGATCTGTCCGGATATAGGGTTGCCGGCAATAATAACCGGCGGGCAAGCAATCAAATTACCGGCACTACCGCTCCGCCCGCCATCGCCACCGTGCGGGCCGGCTACCGGCAATAATCACGTTTATAAGAGTAAGTCGCACAGTCCGACTATGCGATTACACCGGAGGCACAGATCGCACGCTTTTTATCGACGTCATAATTTTTAACGTCAGCACTTCAGGGTTAAGTAGAGCGCTTCTTCCCCGTTTCAAAGTTCAGAGATTTGTCGGATGATTCCGTCAGGGAGTTTATGATCTGCCATTCTGCAGGATCAAGACTTTTTATTTTATAACTCCGCGTCCTAAGATCTCAATAAGGTTTTTCGATTCAGCTTACGCGGGTTTGTGCGTTGATATCTTATCAAGTTTCCACCGTCGAATAATCGTCAACGGTCGGTTTGATAATGATATGGAGCTTATGACTATATACATACGAGCACTCACCACTTAGGAAAAAACACAGCCTATTAGGCACACTTGGGGTAAAATACTAAAAGTTATTCGTAAGTACAAAAGTTTATGTCGATACCCAAATGTTGTTCGGACACTTAAAAGGTCTTTCCCTTGTTGCTAAGTGATTTTAGCGAAAATGTTCCGTGCCAATCCCTTGTGTGGTGTCCGATGAGAACCTGAATTAAAAAACTATTGATAAATTAATGATGATTAAAACTAATTCTGTCTAGCTTGAATACTAATGTAACACGATTAATAAAATTAATGTTTGCATTTGGAATGTTCCCTAGAAATTAATTGTGATTTTAAACCTCGTGCAGAATTTGGTTAAACGAACTTAATGTTTGTTGTGGTTGAATCAATGTTCATTACCCCGGTAGTAGTCGCGTGGACCACGTACGTAGTCCATTTTAAATTGAAATACCACTGTGTCATAATTGATAAATGAAAATAAAAAAACTTCTCTAAATTGGCCCAAAAATTGTTAAAAAAGACGTCATCAGGTCCACGCCTCGACAATCGACAATCTGAGCAGATTGTCGATTGTCTACTTTTATTCTAAAAATATAAAGTCACGAATTCACAAAAACAGAATATAATAAAATATAGTTTATTTCCAACGAGGAATTTAAGTGAAGTTTAAGATAAAATTAGTAGTAGTATTAGGTCTTTACATATGAAATTGCCGCTCGGTATCAAAAAATTAAAAATAACTTTTTTTAAAACAAATTATATATTTAGTCAATCGAAGTATGCACCATTGTTATCGATACACTTCCGCCATTTTATCGGGAGCTCATTGATCCCTTTGGTAAAAAAATCCTAGGAGCGAGATTCGATGAACTGCTTGAAGGCTGTTTTAACTGCCTCATCAGAATTGAATTTTTATCCTTGTAAAAAGTTGTCCAAATTTCGGAATAAGTGGTAATCGGTTGGGGCAAGATCTGGAGAGTATGGTGGGTGACGCAGAGTTTCCAGTCGCAGCTCCTCTAACTTGGCGACGGTCTGATGTGCAGTATGTGGTCGAGCGTTATCCTGAAGGAGCAATGGGCTAGAGCAATTGACCAGTCTCGGTTGTTTAATGGTGAGCTTTTCCATTATTGTTTGCAACTGTTGACAATACATGTCTGCAGTAATCGTCTGACCTGATCTCAAGAAGTTGTAGTGGATGACACCAGCACAGGACCACCAAACACTAACTAGAATCTTCTTTTTGGTCAGTTTTCGCTTGGGGCAAGGTTTTGTCGGTTCTCCAGGGTTAAGCCATTGTGATGATCGCTTGCGATTATCGTACACGATCCACTTCTCATCACAAGTGACAATACGATTTAAAATTCCCTCATTATTGTGACGATGGAGCAAAGAAGCGCAGCAACCGATGCGTGTTTGTTGGTGTGCTTCAGTCAATTCGTACGGTACCCACTTTTCGAGCTTTTTTACTTTTCCAATTTGACGCAAATGGATAATGATTGTTTTGTCACTTACTCCAAAGGCTGCTGCTAATTCAGAAGTGTTTTGAGATGGACCCGCTTCCACTATCGCCTTTAATTCTTCATTATTTACTTGAGTATCCGGTCGTCCACGAGGCTCATTTTGTAAATCAAAATTTCCAGAACGGAAACGTTGAAACTAAAAACGCACCGTTCGTTCGTTAGCGGTGCTTGGCCCGTACACGTCGTTAATCCTTCGAGCCGTTTCTGCTGTACTGGTGCCACGGTGGAACTCATATTCGTAGATAACGCGAATTTTTAATTTCTCCATTGTTGTTGCTATAGCAATTTTCAAGCCCAAACAAATGACGTGAAAACAAAATGAAACACGAATTTTAGAACAATATTCTTTGGTCTTTATTTTGAAATAATTTTGAATTTGGAATTCCTATTCAAACACAAAATATTTGATTTCAAAGTTGCCAGTATTAAGTATCGGCAATTTCATATGTAAGGACCTAATATGACGGGCTGGTGTCCGCAACTCCACGTCTCAGCGCGTATTTTGCGTACAGAAGATAAAATTAATAAAAAAAAAAAATATGCACTTGGTAAATACTTACCTAATTGGTCGCGCGGACTATGTGTGTAGTCCAGGGTCTTTGCGGAGCCACTGTAACATAAGGGACGTGACCAGCGCTTGCGCTACACTGAGTGCGTATCTCAATTATTCATTTAAAAGTACTTAGCGGGAAACTAACGCTTAGTTTAATTTTTTTTTGTATTTTGTACCATTGAACTACACATGTAGTCCACGCGACTACTGCAGGAAAGTACCTACCATGTTTTCAATTATAATATTTGGGTGGTTAGTAATTTTTATAATTTTCAATAGAAAGTATATCGAATTATTATAGCTACACGAATTTAAGAAATGTCAAAATAATGGCAGAATCGTTTAGGATGAGCTTGCAAAATATTTGAAGCTCATAAACAGTAAGCACACTATGCACTCAACCCTCTAGTAAAAACAACTTCTCTATTTTTATGATCGCCTAGTACCGCAACACCATAGGGGTGAAACACCATTGTTAACGGTTTTTGCGGGGCGCTGTACAACACCATAACGAAAACCATTAAGTTTGAGCTAACGATAGAACGGGATAGCGATATACTTTGCATGCATAATAACATTGTCCTTTCGCCCCGCCCAATCCATCTATGGTGTTTAGTGCTTGCTACTCATTCATGGTGTTGCTCATTTAGAAGAGGACATAGCGAGAAGGAGACAGAAACAAAATTGGTAGTAAATACATGAATCATGATGCAGTGTTATATTTTTATAATAAAGCTAAACTATTTCATCAGTTAAATGACGGAAAAGACAATGTGCAATGAAAAAAATACGGAAACAGAGCTCTATATTTTTCATGTTCTTTGCTTACGCCTTTGTGGGGAACACAATAGGCCCGGGCACCAGGCTAACAGAGGCTATACAGCGATTGACCGATCGCGCAAATTGAATGTCCGTCGAACACGACGGGGACAACACCCCCTATTGTGCTGAGATTTCGAACATACAGCCAATTTTTTACTGGGTCACAAATGTTTTATCGATAGAAAAATCGATGGTAAAACGAAAAGAAACTAAATTTATCTTTTCACAAACAAACCGTGGTATTTCATAGTAGGTCACACAGAAGTCATTTTATTATGAACTTAGTAAATACCTACGAATTAAATAAAAGTTATAAGTATCCACCCAGGTAGTAAATCTTCCTGATAAGAGTACTATCAATATTGGTAATTGGTACTTAGGTATTATTGCCATTAATAGAATGTTAATAAAAATGTATCTTATAACCACAGGTAATAAATATCTAACATTACGTCAACCAAATTGGTAACCATTTTGCTGATTTTCTGAATCATTAACATTGTCAAACTTTCATGCATTTATAAAAATTGCTGAGCAATTTGTGTCATCGAAAAATGTATTTTGAATATTTATTAATAATGTTTATTTTTGTTCGCAGCTCGTGGGAGGCGAGTTCGACATGGAGTTGAATTTTGTGATACAGGACGCGCAGAATATTCAACACATGTTAGAACTTCTAGACCACTGTCCACCCAGCTTACAGGTAAATATTTTATAAGTATCATTGATTTTATTTCTAAGTCCTTTAGCTCAAAATTGACGGATAGCACTCTGACAGTTATTACAAACCTGCTGATAGGTGTAAATTGTAGTAGGGACTACAATATATAGGCGTTCAAATACTCGGGCAACAGGCAGATATCTGCCTGTTGCCCGAGTCTCGAGTAGGAATCTTCCTAAGAACATGATGTGTGTGCAAGGGGCAAGGGGGCAAGGGGGTGTCGCTTTTTATTACACGCCTTATTTCAAGCTTGAAAGGGACAGGAGATTGTATGCATTTTTTGTAGAGCTTTTTGTTGAACGAATATCCTTCCTTTGCGTTCCTTTTTTATAAGAATTCCATTAGAGAGACCTTCTTTAAACTCATGTCGTCTTGGTATGAATTTAGATCAAGCTTAACCAACCCTTTACTTGATCTTTCTTACTTGATCCTTTATTTGTATCCTGTGACTTTCTTATCTATCTATTAAGAGCCGGAGAAAATAATGTAACTTACTTTCGAACTCTATCGACCGCCTAACACAATAATGTTAATGTCTGCTTGCATTAGATTTGATGAAAATATTACAAATAAAAACAGCGTGAAAGAAAACTTAAATATTCAATGTAATACATAGTAAGAGTGTATTAGTAAGCATCCTACTAAAGGTAGGACTAGTACAAGATAGCAAGGAACGTGGAAAAGGGAGTATCAGTCATTGTTCCCTTGGCACGTCTCTGCGTGTCCATACTTCTCGCTAGCAATGCCTGCCAATCCTGATGATTTGGACGATCTTGTCGAAGGGGGGGTAACTTTTAGACAAGCAACCGTTTGAGCTGAGAGCTAAATAAGACGTTTATTTAAGTTTCTTCAAAAATTTACCTTCTAAACAATAGTAGAAGGTTATTCTGGGACATTCATTTATTCAACGTACAACAAAAATAGTTTTCAGCTATAGCTAAGTATGTTGGGAAAATGTTATTTGTATTAGCAAAACCTGAAATATGCATACATCCAGTGGCGTGCCTAGGGGTCCAGATTAGGGCAAGCCCGATAGACATTTTACGATTAAGAGAAAATGGGCAAATCAGGTAGTGATTAACTCATGTTATGCTGATTAAGCTGATATGACGATGATGGTGATGATTAGTGCAAGCCCGGCTTTTCGGCTTGTATGAAGGTCCCGCCACTGCATACATCGTAATACGTAATACCGTATGTATCTCAGTTTGCACCTACATAAATAAATCATTTAGAGGTTCTCTCGTTCGTGCTTGTAATAACAAAAAAATATGATTGAAAAAAAAAGACGGTAATATGACGTGTCTTATCAAGTATAGCGAAGAGAGAGCTGTAGGACCTATAGGTGATTTTAATGATCAAACACACATTTTTTATGGTGTTTGATATTCGTTATTGTCGGGAATCATTATGATCAAATTTCCATTTTTTGTAAATGATGTTTTTGCAGATAATCTGCATTCGCCTTCACTAATCAGGCAGACGCAGTTCATAACCATTACAAGACTACTTACTTCGTAGACACTAGAGCTGCATTATTTGTCTTTCCTCTATAAAGTCAATCGAAAATAAAGTAAATTGAAATTGAAACAAACTACTTATTCCACGAAGCTGTTAATGCTAATAAAACTGTTTCATGTTAACTGTGTCCGAGGGTATAATTGCAGTGATGGTTCCTCTACATTAATTAAATTGATTGACGATTTATTTTATTAACTTTCGACAAGTAATTGCTCTAGATCCATTCATTCATATTTGATTGGCGGCACAAACACGAACCGTGTGGTGTCGGTCGTAAAGAATAGCACCGTCCCATATCTTCCTGTGGGTGTCGTAAGAGGCGACTAAGAGACTTACCAGAGAATGGGCAGCAGCGTTCTCTGTGCTTTTGTAACAAC
This sequence comes from Charanyca ferruginea, assembly GCA_947361185.1. Taxonomy (NCBI): domain Eukaryota; kingdom Metazoa; phylum Arthropoda; class Insecta; order Lepidoptera; family Noctuidae; genus Charanyca; species Charanyca ferruginea. The sequence goes on from OX376065.1 coordinate 720,620, forward strand.
CAAGCGTGGCGATTATGCCAAAACCCCCCCTTGGGGAGGCCTATGTCCAGCAGTGGACGTCTTTAGGCTGAAATGATGATGACACACACGAAACCCCCGCGCAGTATTTCAATCTTAATTAAATATTCCCCGGGTGGGTAACTACTGCTAGGTACAAAACAAAGCAAAAGATGATCTTGAACGCAGCGTTTGTTTCACAGCCAGTCGGCTGCTTGCAACCCGTTGCTATTTATTTCTGCTTGTTAAATTCACAATTCTCCACAAAACAAAGCTGTTACTGAATATTTCTGAAATCGTTTGTTGTTCATTGAAGTCCCGGTAAAGAAAAAGTAAACTCGTTTTGTGTATTTGTTTATCTTCCTTAGTAGATTTCCTTTGTATGGAATCCAATAAGATTGTACGAAAGAGAAATCTGTGTGCGATTGAAAATAATAATAATTCTGAATCACATTTTTACTGTAGATGCCAGTTTGTTTTATTTGCATTTGAAAGGCTGGAAATCGTAGTATTTTTTTATGTCCTAAACCGTGTAAGGTATTTACGATGCTTGATGATGATTTCCTTTGGATTTATTGTGATAAAGCGTTTTGTTAACCAGACGATAACTTTAAACTTCCCAAAAGTAACTTGCAACGACAGTGTCGCTTTCTACCATCTCGTCAGATATTTTCGCCCGAATGTCACTTTGGCCGTTCTGTTACTTTATATTTCTACAAAAACATAATTATAATAAGTGCTATTTTTTTTACTGTTTAAAAGAACTAAAAACAAATGGTAACTCTATTGATTCCGTTTTTGCTCGAAGACCAATGAGCTCGAATGAACCAAAAATACCAAAAGCCATTGACGCCGATGCCATGCGTAATCATATTGTATAAATATGTCATTGTGTGTTATCTATTATTAGAGAAGGAGTACTTAAATAAAGAGATTGATTCATGTTTTCGCCAAACAGGTTGTTTCCATTGTTTTTAAGTATATTTAAATTTTCCACCTCTGTGCTCTCTTCACTAGGCTCTTAGGACGACTGAGGTGAAGAGTGTGTTTTTCAACGCAGTCTAATTTAAGTGATACATCACTTGTACGGAGCTCACACAACCAGGATCTCAGAGCGCGCCTGCCACTCACGCCGTGATGGACGACGCGCCGCGCCCGTCGGGACTGAGTGGCGCTCGGGAATCCGTCGAGTCATCTTATGAGAAGTTTTTCTTTAGGCACCCCTGTGGGGACCACCGGGCCTGTCAGCCCTCAGATGGTTTTTAAGCAACACTTGCGCTCGACAACGATTTTATTAGCCTTGTTATTAGACTTTTTGTGGCAGTCATGTTGGAAAATTAATAGCTTTTACGTTTCTCGAGCAATTTTCGTTAATAGTTTCCTTTGCAATTCTTAAACGCAACGAACGCAATTACTCGTTGTAAATTATGTTGTTCATATTTTGCAGTTTGTTAAGTAGAAGACGAACGGTTTTAAATGCTTGCTAACAAATAAAGATTCCTTGCTTATTTCAGTTCTAGTCAGGTTTCGCAATGCGTTGTTTGGATAGATAGTGGCGGTCCGTTGTCAGTGAGTCAAAGTGACAAATAACCGTTACCACTTGGCAAATATGAGACACGAGGCGTTCAGAACCGTGTTGGGAGTCTCATCATTACATACAGTCTGTACAGTCATATTCAACCCTGATTATACTTATTTATGGAGAAAGTCGCGCGCGCTCAGTGATAAGTTTCTTTGTCCGACAACACTGCTCATTATTGTGCGACATGTTTGAAGGAAACTTTATTTTCCTTTACAAATTTATATCGAATCAAATACAAATGTTTGTATGAAATGCAAATGCTTTATTAATGTAAAAACAGTATGCTTTGCCCTTACGAAGTAGTGCTTGTGACTTGCGAGTTTGTCGGCAAGCTAAATATTTTATGATTTTCTTTACGATTGGAAACAAGAAATTTTAGCCCATAGTTACTTACAGAAATAATAATACCTACTAGAAAAAATAAATAAATAATAATATTTTTCGAGCAGCTATTCTCATACTATATTCTCGTATCGTGTTAGTATCAAAATACATTAAACTTAAAACAATGTTAGTGATACAATAAATGGTAATAGAGAATCATTGCTTCGGTATTTCAGCCGAAATTTAAGATTTAAAACAAAAAAAGAAAAATAAGACAAAATAGATAACCATAAATGATTGCCATAAAGATAAGAAAAACCATTTAAATAGTGGAAGTGAGTTTATTAAATTAATTTGTTTTCCTTTTAATTATACATAATCACGGTTAAAATCAAAGTAATGAAGTGACCAACCTAACAAACAGAAATAAAAATTCCTCCTCGCCTCGCAGCGCGAATTGCGAAAATTCTTCGTGAACTTGTAATTTTGCCGAGATTGTTCTGCTAACGGCAGAAGAATGTAATATAATTACAACGGGTCTTGTTAGCACCGAGGGGTTTTTGTAATGCAAGTATACTACGTTTTCTGCTGCCTTAGTACCCCTGTGTTGGGTTTTGGATTGTTGCCGCATGCAAGAATGTGAAATATCAAATAAGCACATTGAGATGAATAATTTTATTATTCAAACATGTTTACGCTACACTTCGCTAAGTTCAGTGCATTGAATAGATGTTAGTGGATCGAAAGTTAACGGTAGGAAACAGCCTCTCTTTCTTTTTCAATACCTATTTACATTGCGTAGTTTTGATCACATTTTTTCCAGCACTGAGAATATGATTTTATTCTTGACTTAACTAAATTTGACTTTAACAATTAATTAGATATATCATATAAATGCATAATTGACAATAAAATAAAAAATAACATTAATTCGTTTAATTGAAAAATTAATCTCGTACATAATGACAATAAATAAACAGCTACATTATTAAAAGTTGTATTCACAAGTGGTTGGAATTGATTTATCAATTCCCAATATATATAAAAAAAAACTACACCATGTGTAATACAGTGTAACGATCACCGCCGTGCCACCACCATCGCACTCATGTTGTTCTGATACATCTGGGAACAAAATTATGCTTGTGTGAATTTGTGGGCTCTTTGGAATGTTGTGCACTGCTCACGTGTTGATGCTGCCTTAGTACTGATGGGAATTTAACGCAACCCTTTAACAGCGCGTGTGAACAAGGTTTTTAATTACTTGATTCTATTTATTTAGTAAAAATTATTGAATAGTAACGTGAATTATGAATGTGTTACGTATTCGCTTTTAATTCGTGGTCGTTAATGAAACTAAAATGAAACGATTAATTTAAACATTACTGTAATAACAAAGGTCCGGCTAATGTTTTCCTGCTTCCCGAGCCGTGCAACTCAACTACTTTAGCGTAAATTTGTGCAAATTGAGCTGGGCGGGCATAGAGTTGTGCAAAATTTAAATAATAATTAGCACTGCAATAGCCCACCTGCCGTAAGACCACAAACAAAAGAATTTCATTTAAAATATTTCTCATGCCGTCACTGCGTCGTTACACTACAGGCTCTATTAAACAGAAAGCTTTGAAATTGAAAATTTCTGCCTTGATGCGCGCCGTTAGTATGGACGAATAAACGCGGAAAGTGGATTATGCTTTAATACGCTAGCCAGCTTCTGTTGGCTTATTCTAACTTTTTAACTCGCCCGGATTGTTTCTTAATTCATCCATTTTATTTTCATGTCACATTTTGATGTTTTTCGTAGAAAACTTTTCAAATGTTGTACAAGAAAATTGCTTATTGTATAAATTATGCAATTGATAAATTACTATTGTTGCAGGCGGAAATATGGTCAGTGTTTATCGCAATCCTGCGCAAGAGTGTGCGTAACCTTCAAGCCTGTACCGATGTAGGCCTCATACACCATGTGCTGCAAAGGCTACCCCGTGCTGAGACAGTCGTCGCTGGTAAGTAACGTTACCTTCTCTACTTTTATGTTGTCCTAGTAAAGGTGAGAAGTTAATAGCATAGTTCACAACTGGAGCTCCAACTTAATGAAAGGCCTGTAATGAAAAAATCCTTTGACTCCACCCATTCCACTTAATTTTAACCCTCCATTACTCCGTACCCTTTTGATAAACATCTCTAGTATTCGCGTTGCCCTTCACTTAAGTTCTATTTTCATGTCGCTCTAGTATACGACTGTTGCACCCTGTTGTTACAAAAAAAAGAAAAGGACGGGATAAAGTTCCTACGTTTCACCTTTTGGTGCAAAGAACACCCCTTGTTACGTGCTGATGCCTTGGTGTTCTAAGAAATTATAAGAATAATTTGAGAAAAGTACTTTGTAATTTAATTTTACGAGAAATTTACGAGTCTTTTCTGAGAAACTTATTTATAATACTTTTTAAATATTTTTTAAAATCTTAATTCATTTTACTTGCATTGAAGAAAATTTGCTAGGTTCAACGTGGTGCGAAATCAGAAATAATTTGATCGTCGACTTATATTTTTTTCCTTATGAATTTCTCCCCTGTGTAAAAAAACTCGTTATTCTCAACAATATCCGTTATGGTAAACTCTTGAACGACTCGTGTCGCATAACATCTTACCCTCATGCGTAGTTAAAGTGCTCCTCGGAATGTTGTCGGCTATTTTTGTATTTTTATATAGCGTATCTTATATTATGTTTTGTAACTTAACTCATCTTATAGGCTTATCTTATAACGTTTTCTTAGATATGCTTATTTTTTAAGGTGAATGCGCTAGGGTAGACTGCGAAATTCCAAGCTTGTTACGTTTTACAATTTGCGACTAACAATGTCAGGCGAGTATGGTAATTAACAAAAAAATTGGCGAAAATAATAGACATGTATTTACAGAATTACAAAAATGAATATCACCAAAATTACTGTCTTAGTTAGAATTTACCTGCACATATTATCGTAGAGAGCTTGGGAGATCGTCCAGATAACTTGATGAGACATATTTTTTATCACATAAGTTGGCAATAATATTTCATGTACCATTTTTTGCAGGCAAGCCTATACGATTAATTCTGTAATTAAAATATCTTACTTATGATATCAATTTCGATTGGTTAACAGATCGGTGTAGTTATATTGACTTACCTGTTCACATCTGCTTGCCAGGAAGCCATGCACAGAAATAAGTAGGCAAGCCTACCTAGGCATATTCTGTGTGTTAAAAACTATCAGTTGAGACGAAATTCATTCGGTTATGTAAGGCGGTGATAAAAGAAAATTGGTTAAAATTAATTCAATTAAAAATAGCTATGTAAACTTTTTGATAGGCAAGTTATCATAGGCATGTTTGTTAATAAATTATATTTGAAAAAAAATATGTCTAATCAAGTTATCTGATGGGTGAAGGTCGATCTCCACCGGCTCTTAGACTATTATGACTATTCAATGTCAAACGACATATTTTCATAACTACACAGTTACGATACAGTTTTGTTTGTGCTATGTGATTTATTTTTATGGCTTTTTCAATTTAATAAAGATTTATTAGTAATTCTGAAATCAAAGTAGTCTTACACTAGTGTGAACTTGACCATGTTTAACGTCAATAATTAGAAAAGGGACTTGAAGTCATTTTTATCTTCAACTCTTCTCAGATACCATAACCTTAGATATGAGACTTCATGCAATAATACTTTCCTGTTAACTTTCTCCAAAAAATAAATCCGAATTTTCCTTTTTAGCACCTTTCCATATGACTCCATGTCACAATGCCCTCAAAAGCACGGGTCATACGTTTGCAAAACACGTAAAAGGGACACGTCTTTTCCTCACAGGTACTCCGTTCACTGCACGCCAGCTATTGTATTCTTATGCTCACCTAGTACCTCTCTCCATTCATTTCGCTCGTTCTTTATTTTCCATTTACATGCAAACGGGGTCAATGTGTCCCGAGCGCGTGTACTGGTAGGGGTGATGCAGAAATTGTGTGATAAGTACGCAAATATCTGCATCTGTTGCAATGTTAATTGTAATGATGGAAGGCTGTGTGAACTTGGCGCCCGACTTTAAAAAAAAAATTTTTTTTTTTGGTTAATTTGATAGATTTCGGTAAGTAGTGGATAGTAGTGAAGATAACTTCGTTTGTAGTTGCACCAAAAAAAAATAAAAAAAAATAAAAAAAAATCATCCCCCGACCTTGAAAAAAAAATTTTTTTTCGGCTGTTTCTTATAGTAAACCGTAAGTAGTGGATTGTAGTGCATTTTTTTTCGTTTGTAGTAAAATAAAAAAAATAGTAAAAAATATTTTTATTTTAGGGTATTTTTCCAAAACGATATTTACTACATAAATGCAATTTAAAAGCCTATTCGAATACTAGGAAAGCTAAAACTGACTGAGAAACGATTGCAGAGGTCAATAGTAGCAGGTTTCTTAGGTGCAGTGGAACAGAAGTATACATAAGAAGCGATTAACCCGAGTAAAACTTGTTTCGGACTGAATTCGAAGTTACTTTCGATACAAAGGCACTACTAACGCTAAAACTGACTGAGAAACATTTGTTTAGGATAGCAATAGTATTAGTTAAGTTACTACGAATGATATTCATGTTACTACAAATAACTACTAACGAAAAAAAGTTAAACAAAAAGAAGATACTACAAACGAAAAGAAGTTACTACAAACGTAAAGAAGGTACTACAAACGAAAATCTTTCTACTACAAACGAAAAGGAGTTACTACAAACGATAATCTTCCAACTACAAACGAAAAGAAGTTACTACAAACGAAAAGAAGGTACTACAAACGAAAATCTTTCTACTACAAACGAAAAGGAGTTACTACAAACGATAATCTTCCAACTACAAACGTAAAGATGTTACTACAAACGAAAAGGAGTTACTACAAACGAAAAGAAGTTACTACAAACGAAAATCTAGCTACTACAAACGAAAGGAAGGTACTACAAACGAAAAGAAGTTACTACAAACGAAAAGAAGGTACTACAAACAAAAATGTTGCCACTACAAACGAAAAGGAGTTACTACAAACGAATTTCTTGTTACTACAAACGAAAACAAGGTACTACAAACGAAAAGAAGTTACTACAAACGAAAATCTGTCTACTACAAACGAAATGAAGTTACTACAAACGAATTTCTTGTTACTACAAACGAAAAAAAGGTACTACAAACGAAAATCTTTCTACTACAAACGAAAAGGAGTTACTACAAACGAAAAGAAGTTACTACAAACGAAAATCTAGCTACTACAAACGAAAGGAAGGTACTACAAACGAAAAGAAGTTACTACAAACGAAAAGATGGTACTACAAACAAAAATCTTGCCACTACAAACGAAAAGGAGTTAATACAAACAAAAATCTTTCTACTACAAACGAAAAGGAGTTACTACAAACGATAATCTTCCAACTACAAACGAAAAGAAGTTACTACAAACGAAATAAAGTTACTACAAACGAAAATCTAGCTACTACAAACGAACACAAGGTACTACAAACGAAAAGAAGTTACTACAAACGAAAATACAGCTACTACAAACGAAAGGAAGGTACTTCAAACGAAAAGAAGTTACTACAAACGAAAAGAAGGTACTACAAACAAAAATCTTGCCACTACAAACGAATTTCTTGTTACTACAAACGAAAACAAGGTACTACAAACCAAAAGAAGTTACTACAAACGAAAATCTAGCTACTACAAACGAAAACAAGGTACTACAAACGAAAAGAAGTTACTACAAACGAAAATCTAGCTACTACAAACGAAAGGAAGGTACTACAAACGAAAAGAAGTTACTACAAACGAAAAGAAGGTACCACAAACGAAAAAAAGTTACTCCAAACGAAAATCTAGCTACTACAAACAAAAAAAAGTTACTACAAACGAAAATCTGTCTACTACAAACAGAATGAAGTTACTACAAACGAATTTATTGTTACTACAAACGAAATGAAGGTACTACAAACAAAAATCTTTCCACTACAAACGAAAAGGAGCTACTACAAACGAAAATCTTTCTACTACAAACGAAAAGGAGTTACTACAAACGAATTTCTTGTTACTACAAACGAAAAGAAGGTACTACAAACAAAAATCTTTCCACTACAAACGAAAAGGAGCTACTACAAACGATAATCTTCCAACTACAAACAAAAAGAAGTTACTACAAACGGATTTCTTTTTACTACAAAGGAAAACAAGGTACTACAAACGAAAATCTTTCTACTACAAACGAAAAGGAGTTACTACAAACGAATTTCTTGTTACTACAAATGAAAACAAAGTACTACAAACGAAAAGAAGTTACTACAAACGAAAATACAGCTACTACAAACGAAAGAAAGGTACTTCAAACGAAAAGAAGTTACTACAAACGAAAAGAAGGTACTACAAACAAAAATCTTGCCACTATAAACGAAAAGGAGTTACTACAAACGAAAAAAAGTTACTACAAACTAAATTTCTAGCTACTACAAACAAAAAGAAGGTACTACAAACAAAAATCTTTCTACTACAAACGAAAAGGAGTTACTACAAACGATAATCTTCCAACTACAAACGAAAAGAAGTTACTACAAACGAAAAAAAGGTACTACAAACGAAAATCTTTCTACTACAAACGAAAAGGAGTTACTACAAACGAAAAGAAGTTACTACAAACGAAAATCTAGCTACTACAAACGAAAGGAAGGTACTACAAACGAAAAGAAGTTACTACAAACGAAAATCTAGCTACTGCAAACGAAAACAAGGTACTACAAACGAAAAGAAGTTACTACAAACGAAAATACAGCTACTACAAACGAAAGGAAGGTACTTCAAACGAAAAGAAGTTACTACAAACGAAAAGAATGTACTACAAACAAAAATCTTGCCACTACAAACGAATTTCTTGTTACTACAAACGAAAACAAGGTACTACAAACCAAAAGAAGTTACTACAAACGAAAATCTAGCTACTACAAACGAAAACAAGGTACTACAAACGAAAAGAAGTTACTACAAACGAAAATCTAGCTACTACAAACGAAAGGAAGGTACTACAAACGAAAAGAAGTTACTACAAACGAAAAGAAGGTACTACAAACGAAAAAAAGTTACTACAAACGAAAATCTAGCTACTACAAACGAAAAAAAGTTACTACAAACGAAAATCTGTCTACTACAAACAGAATGAAGTTACTACAAACGAATTTCTTGTTACTACAAACGAAAACAAGGTACTACAAACCAAAAGAAGTTACTACAAACGAAAATCTAGCTACTACAAACGAAAACAAGGTACTACAAACGAAAAGAAGTTACTACAAACGAAAATCTAGCTACTACAAACGAAAAGAAGTTACTACAAACGAAAAGAAGGTACTACAAACGAAAAACAGTTACTACAAACGAAAATCTAGCTACTACAAACGAAAAAAAGTTACTACAAACGAAAAAAAGTTACTACAAACGAAAATCTGTCTACTACAAACAAAATGAAGTTACTACAAATGAATTTCTTGTTACTACAAACGAAAAGAAGGTACTACAAACAAAAATCTTTCCACTACAAACGAAAAGGAGCTACTACAAACGAAAATCTTTCTACTACAAACGAAAAGGAGTTACTACAAACGAAAAGGAGTTACTACAAACGAATTTCTTGTTACTACAAACGAAAAGAAGGTACTACAAACAAAAATCTTTCCACTACAAACGAAAAGGAGCTACTACAAACGATAATCTTCCAACTACAAACAAAAAGAAGTTACTACAAACGGATTTCTTGTTACTACAAACGAAAACAAGGTACTACAAACGAAAATCTTTCTACTACAAACGAAAAGGAGTTACTACAAACGAATTTCTTGTTACTACAAACGAAAACAAAGTACTACAAACGAAAAGAAGTTACTACAAACGAAAATACAGCTACTACAAACAAAAGAAAGATACTTCAAACGAAAAGAAGTTACTACAAACGAAAAGAAGGTACTACAAACAAAAATCTTGCCACTATAAACGAAAAGGAGTTACTACAAACGAAAAAAAGTTACTACAAACTAAATTTCTAGCTACTACAAACGAAAAGAAGGTACTACAAACAAAAATCTTTCTACTACAAACGAAAAGGAGTTACTACAAACGATAATCTGTCTACTAAAAACGAAATAAAGTTACTACAAACGAATTTCTTGTTACTACAAACGAAAACAGGGTACTACAAACCAAAAGAAGTTACTACAAACGAAAATCTAGCTACTACAAACGAAAACAAGGTACTACAAACTAAAAGAAGTTACTACAAACGAAAATCTAGCTACTACAAACGAACGGAAGGTACTACAAACGAAAAGAAGTTACTACAAACGAAAAGAAGGTACTACAAACGAAAAAAAGTTACTACAAACGAAAATCTAGCTACTACAAACGAAAAAAAGTTACTACAAACGAAAATCTGTCTACTACAAACAAAACGAAGTTACTACAAACGAATTTCTTGTTACTACAAACGAAAAGAAGGTACTACATACAAAAATCTTTCCACTACAAACGAAAAGGAGCTACTACAAATGAAAATCTTTCTACTACAAACGGAAAGGAGTTACTACAAACGAATTTCTTGTTACTACAAACGAAAAGAAGGTACTACAAACAAAAATCTTTCCACTACAAACTAAAAGGAGCTACTACAAACGATAATCTTCCAACTACAAACAAAAAGAAGTTACTACAAACGGATTTCTTGTTACTACAAACGAAAACAAGGTACTACAAACGAAAATCTTTCTACTACAAACGAAAAGGAGTTACTACAAACGAATTTCTTGTTACTACAAACGAAAACAAGGTACTACAAACGAAAAGAAGTTACTACAAACGAAAATACAGCTACTACAAACGAAAGAAAGGTACTTCAAACGAAAAGAAGTTACTACAAACGAAAAGCAGGTACTACAAACAAAAATCTTGCCAATATAAACGAAAAGGAGTTACTACAAACGAAAAAAAGTTACTACAAACGAAAATCTAGCTACTACAAACGAAAAGAAGGTACTACAAACAAAAATCTTTCTACTACAAACGAAAAGGAGTTACTACAAACGATAATCTTCCAAACTACAAACGAAAAGAAGTTACTACAAACGAAAATCTGTCTACTAAAAACGAAATAAAGTTACTACAAACGAATTTCTTGTTACTACAATCGAAAAGAAGGTACTACAAACGAAAATCTTTCTGAAATTTTATGAAATGGGCGTCATGGGTGTAGTATTCATGGTTTTCCGGGGTGCTTTTGCCGAAAAAGAAGTTTAATTCAAAATTCAAGATGGCGGCTATAATGGTTTACGAAATATTTGTCATAGGTTCATTCACACACATTCACTTCATTTTCGGCATGAGTGCCCCCGAAAACCATGGAAATGATACCAATGACAAGTAATTAAATTCCGTGACTGTACAGCGTACATAACTAGGATTTGGAAAAAAAAAACAATTATTATCCTTAGATTAAAAATAAATAGGCCGCTAATGGCGCTAGGTCGGTCGACGTCAGGGGCACCCCAAGGTTTGGTTTGGTTCCTTTAAACCCTGCAGACAGAAATAGGAGCCCGAGTAGCGGGGCTCCGTCGACCGACATACCAAATTTCATCAAAATCAGTTCAGCCGTTTCATCGTGAAAACATTACAGACAGCGTTACTTTCGCAATTATAATATTAGAATGGAAGTATGGATTACCGAGTGACAGCCCTATGAAAGTAGGCAAGAATTTTGAACGATGTTAGGAAGCTTGTCTTCTGCTCGGGTTTTTTTTTTCTTGTGGGACTACCCTTTATAGCAGAACTTTTTATGTCTAAATATTATTTTACATAACAGCGGATAGCATAAACTTCATTTCGCAGAAAGTTAAACACAACGCATTGAACGCATTGGATTAGGAATTGATGTGACTAAAAAACGTTTTTTACATATCATATCTATAAAGATAGCAAGAAATTCGTTTGTAGTAACACATTTTCGTTTGTAGTACCTTCTTTTCGTTTATAGTAACAAGAAATTCGTTTGTAGTAACTTCTTTTCGTTTGTAGTAGAAAGATTTTCGTTTGTAGTACCTTCTTTTCGTTTATAGTAACAAGAAATTCGTTTGTAGTAACTTCTTTTCGTTTGTAGTACCTTCCTTTCGTTTGTAGTAGCTAGATTTTCGTTTGTAGTAACTTATTTCGTTTGTAGTAGCTAGATTTTCGTTTGTAGTAACTTTTTTTCGTTTGTAGTACCTTCTTTTCGTTTGTAGTAACTTCTTTTCGTTTGTAGTACCTTCCGTTCGTTTGTAGTACCTTCCGTTCGTTTGTAGTAGCTAGATTTTCGTTTGTAGTAACTTCTTTTCGTTTGTAGTACCTTGTTTTCGTTTGTAGTAACTCCTTTTCGTTTGTAGTGGCAAGATTTTTGTTTGTAGTACCTTCTTTTCGTTTGTAGTAACTTCTTTTCGTTTGTAGTACCTTCCTTTCGTTTGTAGTAGCTAGATTTTCGTTTGTAGTAACTTCTTTTCGTTTGTAGTAACTCCTTTTCGTTTGTAGTAGAAAGATTTTCGTTTGTAGTACCTTTTTTTCGTTTGTAGTAACAAGAAATTCGTTTGTAGTAACTTCATTTCGTTTGTAGTAGACAGATTTTCGTTTGTAGTAACATCTTTACGTTTGTAGTTGGAAGATTATCGTTTGTAGTACCTTCCTTTCGTTTGTAGTAGCTAGATTTTCGTTTGTAGTAACTTCTTTTCGTTTGTAGTAACTCCTTTTCGTTTGTAGTAGAAAGATTTTCGTTTGTAGTACCTTTTTATCGTTTGTAGTAACAAGAAATTCGTTTGTAGTAACTTCATTTCGTTTGTAGTAGACAGATTTTCGTTTGTAGTAACATCTTTACGTTTGTAGTTGGAAGATTATCGTTTGTAGTAACTCCTTTTCGTTTGTAGTAGAAAGATTTTCGTTTGTAGTAACTTCTTTTCGTTTGTAGTATCTTCTTTTTGTTTAACTTTTTTTCGTTAGTAGTTATTTGTAGTAACATGAATATCATTCGTAGTAACTTAACTAATACTATTGCTATCCTAAACAAATGTTTCTCAGTCAGTTTTAGCGTTAGTAGTGCCTTTGTATCGAAAGTAACTTCGAATTCAGTCCGAAACAAGTTTTACTCGGGTTAATCGCTTCTTATGTATACTTCTGTTCCACTGCACCTAAGAAACCTGCTACTATTGACCTCTGCAATCGTTTCTCAGTCAGTTTTAGCTTTCCTAGTATTCGAATAGGCTTTTAAATTGCATTTATGTAGTAAATATCGTTTTGGAAAAATACCCTAAAATAAAAATATTTTTTAAATTTTTTTTTATTTTACTGTAAACGAAAAAAAATGCACTACAATCCACTACTTAACGTTTACTATAAGAAACAGCCGAAAAAAAATTTTTTTTTCAAGGTCGGGGATGATTTTTTTTTTATTTATTTTTTTTTTTTTTCGTGCAACTACAAACGAAGTTATCTTCACTACTATCCACTACTTACCGAAATCTAACAAACTAACCAAAAAAAAAAATTTTTTTTTAAAGTCGGGCGCCAAGTTCACACAGCCATGATGGAAGCATTTTGTATGATGTGTTACTAAATAGTATGCCGCTAACAAAGATGGACATTGCGGGGCTTATCAGTAGAATCTGTTGACTAAAATCCAATACATCGATGGAGCCACATGGATGTTTGGAGTTTTCAAAATGTTTTATCGTAAGTCCTACATTAAGCAGTTAACGACAACTATGCTAAGAGCGATGATTGGTGCCAACCACAGCCCACTATCTAATAAATAATAATAAATAAAAAAAATATTGATTCATAAACATGTGTTACAATATTAGGTATAAACAATATTTAGGTATGACACTGGATCCCGCACTAGGATACCCTGTGTCGCAGGATCCAGTCTCTTTCAGCAGGTAATATGAATTATCTATACTATTATAATATTACAAAGCTGAAGAGTTTGTTTGTTTGGTTGAACGCGCTAATCTCAGGATCTGCTGGTCCGAATTGAATAATTCTTTTTGTGTTGGATAGTCCATTTATCGAGGAAGGCTATAGGCCCATGCAAAGCTTGGTCGAGTCGCTAGTATAAGATATTATAAATGCAACGGTTTCAGTATTAACGAATAAACTAAACTAAATCTAAAAGGTTAGAAAGTGTCAGGTATATGTATGTATGAGTACGTATGTGATGAGTGTGAGTGTGTATGTGATGGGTGTGAGTGTGTACGTGATGAGAGTTCAACATCTCGTTGATCTCTGCCTCCATTGTGGCCCTCATAGCGGACGTGAGGCGATATGGAGGCGCTGCAATAGGCGCATGACTTCCCGTATCTATTTGATGCTCGGCGAAGCGAGTCGCTCCACCTAGACGGAACACATCTTCATGGTGCTGAAGCAAATCAGTAAGCTGCTGGCGCTGATCACCGATAAGTAACAAGCCTTCGTCAGCCCTTAGCGAGATAGAAGACACAGGAATTGGATCGTGCTGTACCAAAGTGTAAGCAATGATAAATACTTTAATGGTTGAATGATAAAATATCTTCTGTTTCATCATAATTAAGCCCAAGCAACCAATCCTGAACACCAAAACTTTGTTAGGGGGAAGATTTTAAGCTCTATATCCTTCATAAATTACTATAAGTTTCTAAGCATTGATTATTTTCGAAAAACCAAACCACAGGTTTAAATTTCCTCTTACTCATCGCTCTATGAACGTCTCTCTTCCACTGCTGTGTCGCCCTAGTAACTGTGAGAATCTTTTTCCAACTCTTTTGTAGTCCTTCGACTTCAAAACGTTTTTTAGTTCACATTATCCCTCCCCATGCACGTTATATAAAGATCCCTGTTCTTCTAACTTTTGATATCCTAGTCTTCTTGGGAATATCGACAATCCCTAGTGAATTTGTTCTTGCAACTGAATCCAGAGAGACGGATATATTTATAACTGACTTAGAAAAAGAAGTTCTGTATTGGACCCGTATGTAGGTTTTATGTTGGCGATTTTCTCAAAAACTAATTATACTCGAGCGCTCTACGGTTAGAGTTGCGCCCCCTGTTGAAAATCTAAATTAAAAAAACTGGACAAGTGGTAGTAGGACTTACGCCCTGAGGGACTCAATGCTGTATCCGCCGCTTCGTTTATGTACTACGGGTAATGAATTTCCCATTCCGGGTTGGAAAACAAACTTCACTTTGCAACTGAATAAAAAAGTTCTCTTATACATGGTTCTTTTTACATTACTGTCGATGCTCAGACTGTATGACTTTTTGAATGTTAAAATAATTTGAGTACAAATAAACTCTTTTTTTAATTTCTTTTTTCTTAACTATTGCTGCGAGACCAATACATCTTGCCAAATTTCATGATTCTAGACTTTGAATCTTAAGTTTTACAATTCCAAGGGCCCGTAAACCCCAATAATTTTATATTAATTTCAACTAGATATCTCTAGGCGTTCCTGAGAAAAAGAGTCTTAAAAGACAGACCGACCGACAGACAGACAGAATAAGGTGTTGATCCTAAAAGGGTTCGTAAAAACGAACCCTAGGGAAACTACAAGTCTAGCATTTACTCGTTTCGAATTAAATATAATAATATTAATTTACCGTTTTACATTAGATTATTGAAAACGTTAGCAATAATAACTTAACAATAATAGTAGTAATAAAAATAACAGTAATAGTCAGCATTACTTAGACACGTTTACTCCCAATAAAATTTATTGGACTAGGCCTACAGAGGTGAGTGGTAATGGCAGGCGCGGGCTAGTTTACCTAGATCAAGTCCCACAATACTTTGCTAGGCGGCCGATGTCAATAACAGTGTTTATTGCCTTTCAGATTTCTGTAGTTTATTTGTATCGGTTTATGGATTAAAATAACAAGAAAGATTTTATAACTTACTTCATGATGACACAATTTTATACCCGACTACGGCAAAGCCAAAGGAGGGTTATGAGTTTGACAGGCTATGTATGTATGTATGTATGTATGTATGTATGTATGTATGTATGTATGTATGTATGTATGTATGTATGTATGTATGTATGTATGTTCATCTGTACGCTCATAGCTCCTAAACTACTTATCAGAACTGAACAAATGAGGTATCGTTAGAAGCGTCTTGATCGTCCGCTGGTTATAGGCTATATGACGTATCAACGAATCCAATGTGGCGCCCTCTGGCGGACAAAAAAACCAATATTAAAAAAAAAAATGAAGACAAGCATACCGTGTTTGGTATCATTGGAAAGGGGTTCACTGGTACATTTCAAATTTATATAATATTCAGTGGTAATTTGTCACAAATTATTGTAAAAAAAGGAAAGATTACCAAATAAAGTAAGATACGCATACCGTGTTTAGTATCATTGGAAAGGGGTTCACTAGTACCTATTAAATATATAATACTTAGCTGTGACTCCAAAATGGTTTAAATAAAAATATAAAGTTTAAAAACTAAAACCCGACCACAACAAAAAGTGATCTAAAAAGTACAAAACAAGAAAATATTTCACACAGAAATCAAGACATAGGTACAAAATGGTCAAGGTAAGCCGTGGTTGCATGCCATTATATTCATGTTCATCGCACTCATATGGGATACAGGCATGCAACCACGGCTTACCTTGACCATTTTGTACCTATGTCTTGATTTCTGTGTGAAATATTTTCTTGTTTTGTACTTTTTAGATCACTTTTTGTTGTGGTCGGGTTTTAGTTTTTAAACTTTATATTTTTATCAATCGTAAAAGTGCAAGAAATAAACATACAGCCATTATTCCATATGTAGCATACCTACTTACTTACCCATATATTTTCAGCATCAACATCGTAAAACTATGTCCATGATACGACTGTGTTCCGCATGTTAACTGAACTAATATCACAACAAACTATTACAATCAAACTTCCTGTCGTAACAATGTGTATGAATAAAGTATTAAATTAACTTTTGCTCGCGAATTCATCCGCGTGATTTATCTTAAGGATCCCTAATTTTATATATGGACATTATATATATATGTGGGGACATTTTTCACACACGGCCATCTGACCCCAAACTAGGGAGACCCTGTACTATGGGTGTCAGACAGCTGATATACATACACAAATAAATTTATTTTTTGTAAATACATACATATATAGATGAACAACACCCAGACACAAGGCAAACACAAGTGCTCATCACACAAATGTTTACCGTGGGCGGGAATCGAACCCCGGTAATAATGGTAATAATATAGAGCCTATTATTAGTATATTAGAATATTATTAGAATATTATTAGTATACCTATACCCTGTTCACAATAAGATTAGACATAAACACAAACCTTTTTTACAGTCCCTTCAACCGATTTTTACTTCTATTCCGTAGGCTTAAGGATGACATTGGAGGCAAAAAAGTGGTTACAATAACAACTGTTTACTGCAGTTGCCATTTGTCATGCTACCAACGCAATATAAGTCAAATTCGGTTGAACGGACTGTAAAAAAGGTTTTTGTAAATGTCGAATCTTATTGTGAACAGGGTATATCTAGAAATTAATAAAACGACCGTGATTTATTTTTACAAAATTTCTAAGGCTGTTACCAGACCAACTGATCGATCGTCGATCGACGGCATCGATCGATGGTAGAATGGATTAGTCGACGTCGATCGATAGTTTCTACCAGACCAATCGATTGATCGTCGATCGACGACATCAATCGATGGTAGAATGGATTAGTTGACGTCGATCGAGCTGCTTAATTATTATTGGTGATGGATTATGGCCGGAGTTAATCGATCAACGTCGACCGATGGCATGGACCGGCAATCGATCGATTGGTTAGTCGAACGGTATTCGTCGATCAGCCAAAGCTACCACACTAATCAATCAACGTCGATCGATGTCGATCAATGGCATCGATCGACGATCGATCGATTGGTGTACTAACACCCTAAGACAGGCATGACACTTTATCCAGGCATGGCATGTTTATTCTTGAATTGTTATGAAGTCGTCCGTATGGTGTCGGACGTAAAGAATAGCACCATCCCATATCTTCCCGTGGGTGTCGTAAAAGGCGACTAAGGGACTTACCAGAGAATGGGCAGCAGCGTTCTCTGTGCCTTTGTAACAACCATACTGCGATCGCCAACCCGCCTGCCAAGCGTGGCGATTATGGCAAAACCCCCCAAATGAATAGCGCAACACAAAAACGGCCCCTAGTACCCGGCAGCTCGTCTAGCTTCGACTATGGTAGCGGTCGAGGTTACGGCGTGGCAAGGGGTGCGAAGAATCTCCGGAAGGGATCAGGCTGCCTACACCGACGACTTGACCTGGCAACATACAACACGCGTACACTCCGGACCGACGAGAAGATAACGGAACTCGAAGAGGAATTGAGCAGGCTGCGATGGAGTATTGTGGGATTATCTGAAGTCCGAAGAGAGGGGGAGGACACGATAACCCTGAAATCCGGCAACCTGCTCTATTTCCGAGAGGGTGACCGGCAGTCCCAGGGTGGTGTTGGGTTTATCGTCCACAGGTCCTTCGTGAACAACGTGGTGAAGATCGAGAGTGTGTCGACCAGGGTGGCGTACCTTATACTCAGAATATCCTCAAGATATTCGCTGAAGGTCATACAGGTCGACGCCCCGACCTCGGCACACCCCGACGACGAAGTGGAGACCATGTATGAGGATATCTCTAAAGCCATGCATGGTTTCAAAACTCGCTTCACCGTTGTCATGGGGGACTTTAACGCGAAACTGGGCAAACGAGACGGTGATGAGCTGCATGTGGGGCAATTTGGGTTTGGACGTCGGAATCGCCGGGGTCACCAACTGGCTAGTTTTATGGAGAAGGAGGGTCTCTATATGATGAACTCCTTCTTCAGAAAGCGTGAGCACAGAAAGTGGACCTGGCAGAGCCCTGATGGTGCAACTAAAAATGAGATTGACTTCATCATGTCAACCAAGAAGCAAATGTTCAATAATGTCTCTGTGATCAATTCGGTGAAAACCGGGAGCGATCATCGCATGGTAAGAGGCACATTGAACATCAATATAAAGCTTGAAAGGTCTCGACTGATGAAGTCTACGCTCCGTCCAGCACAGGTCCAGATTCAAAACCCCGAGAGCTTTCAGCTCGAACTCCAGAATCGTTTCGAGTGCCTAGGAAGCTCAGTGGACGAATACAACGACGAGTTCGTGGAAACTGTCCATACGACTGGGTCTAAGTTCTTCAAGACACGTCGTGCAGATAAGAACAAAAAACTCTCTGATCGTACTCTCAAGCTTATGAAGGAGCGGCGTGAGATGATCTTGCAGTCTTCAGATGAGGCGTGGAAATACCGGCAGCTCAATAGACGGATCTCTAAATCCTTGAAGAGCGACCTCCGCCGCTTTAATACCGAACGTATTAAAGACGCAATTGAGAAGAATAAAGGCTCCAAGGTATTTGCAAGGGATCTGGCTATTGGGCAGAGCCAGCTCACGAAACTGAAGACCGACGATGGCAGGATTGTGTCCGCCAAACCGGAGCTTCTGAGGGAGATCGAGAGATTCTATGGGCAGTTGTACACGTCAACCAGTAAACCCGTTGTAGATCTAGCGAACGACCCAAGAGCTAGACTAACCCGACACTATACCGAAGACATCCCGGACGTCAGCCTGTACGAGATTAGGATGGCTCTGAAACAGCTTAAAAAAACAAGGCACCGGGTGATGATGGAATTACGGCCGAACTCCTGAAGGCGGGTGGAAAACCGGTACTTAAGGCCCTTCAGAAGCTGTTTGATTCCGTCATACTCGAGGGAAAAACGCCACAGGCATGGTGCAGAGGTGTGGTGGTACTCTTCTTCAAAAAGGGCGACAATGCTCGGTTGAAGAACTATAGGCCCATCTCACTTCTGAGCCATGTCTACAAGTTGTTTTCAAGAGTCATCACGAATCGTCTCGCGCGCAGGTTTGACGACTTCCAGCCTCCCGAACAAGCCGGTTTCCGAAAAGGCTTTAGCACCGTAGACCACATACATACGCTGCGGCAGGTTATACAGAAGACCGAAGAGTATAACCTGCCTCTCTGTTTAGCGTTTGTGGACTACGAGAAAGCATTTGATTCGATCGAGACTTGGGCTGTACTGCAGTCTCTCCAACGGTGCCAAATCGACTATCGGTATATCGAGGTGTTGAAGTGTCTATACAGAAACGCCACCATGTCAGTCCGGCTTCAGGACCAGACCTCGGAACCTATCCTTCTGCAGCGAGGTGTGAGACAGGGAGACGTCATATCTCCGAAACTGTTCACCGCTGCATTGGAGGATGTCTTCAAGTTTCTGGAATGGAGCGGGCATCAACGTCAATGGCGAGTACATCTCTCACCTTCGGTTTGCCGACGATATAGTGGTCATGGCTGAGACCATGGAGGACCTCGGTACAATGCTCGGTGACCTCAGTAGAGCTTCCGAAAGAGTGGGTCTTAAAATGAACATGGACAAAACCAAGGTCATGTTGAATGCCCATGTAACACCCACTCCTATCAAGATCGGAGACTCTACACTCGAAGTTGTAGACGATTATGTCTACCTGGGACAAACGGTCCAGTTAGGTAGGTCTAACTTCGAGAAAGAGGTCAATCGTCGAATCCGACTCGGCTGGGCAGCGTTCGGGAAGTTGCGTGGTATCTTCTCGTCCAACTTACCGCAGTGTCTCAAGACGAAAGTCTATGACCAGTGTGTGTTGCCAGTGATTACATACGGGACCGAAACGTGGTCGCTCACAATGGGCCTCATCAGAAGGCTTAAAGTCACCCAAAGGGCAATGGAGAGGGCTATGCTCGGAGTTTCCTTGCGTGATAAAATCAGAAATGAGGATATCCGCAAGAGAACCAAGGTTACCGACGTAGCCCGAAGAATTGCCAAACTTAAGTGGCAGTGGGCAGGGCACATTGCTCGCAGAACAGATGGCCGATAGGGTCGAAAAGTTCTAGAGTGGCGACCGCGAACCGGAAGACGTTGCGTTGGAAGGCCTCCCACTAGGTGGACCGATGACCTGGTAAAGGTTGCGGGGATCCGCTGGATGCGAGTCGCACGGGACCGGTCAATGTGGCGCCACTTGGGGGAGGCCTATGTCCAGCAGTGGACGTCTTTCGGCTGAAATGATGATGATGATGATGTTATGAAGTTAATCTATCGCTCTTGTGTTTTTATTTATCGTATAATTTAATAATTTTTTTTCAATATGTTCTTCAACAATTGCGAGTTGTCTGACAATTTCCATTACTTCACTTTCTATTTTTCTATTTTCAATTATGAATTCCTTGTAAACAACTAAAAAATAACGTTTGCCAAAGCAACCAGTGCAGCGCAATACATCATTAATCTTAACTGAAACCTTTATTCTATAATAATTGTATA
This sequence comes from Charanyca ferruginea, assembly GCA_947361185.1. Classification (NCBI taxonomy): domain Eukaryota; kingdom Metazoa; phylum Arthropoda; class Insecta; order Lepidoptera; family Noctuidae; genus Charanyca; species Charanyca ferruginea. The sequence continues at coordinate 742,023 of OX376065.1, forward strand.
GTGCTTAACAACCCTGTTTAATATTGGAGGCATATCAAAATATTTTAGCACGTGAGATAACAGACCTATGCAGACAACGAATTACGTGCTCTCTGGCCAAGTGAAAGGTATGACATTTAAGTTCAAAATTGCACGCAACGTCCTTGCCTTAAAACAAATCTACTCACTATAGTGTATTGTTTGTCTGTCTGCAGTATCAGGGGGCGTAGCTCAGATGGTAGAGCGCTCGCTTAGCATGCGAGAGGTACCGGGATCGATACCCGGCGCCTCCAACTGGAATCTTTTTGCAGTTCTGTTTAGGGTTTTGTTTGGTCTTAAATTATACGTGACTTTTTTATGTCACTTATACTTGGCTGCAAACAGCAGAGCGTAATATTGAAACTAGTTGTCAACAGGGGGCGTAGCTCAGATGGTAGAGCGCTCGCTTAGCATGCGAGAGGTACCGGGATCGATACCCGGCGCCTCCAACTAGAATCTTTTTGAACTAGGTTCATTTTCTCACGGTAAACTTATTATTTTCTTTTGGAACTACACTCAACTTTTGTTTTCTTAGAAGGTTGGTTCGTATCAGTGAATTCCAATTGTTTAGTCTGTTTTACTCACTTGATTGGGTATTGAACAGCTGTGAAAACAAAGCTTAATAGTTATTTCAAAGTAGGTTTATCTAAGGTCCAACTTGGGGTTACAATAACAGTAAACTTGATCTATTTAGATACATCCAAGATGACCAGACAACCCTTCATTATTACAGTAAACTTATAAACTTAGTACTATAGCTTTATACTAGTATAAGCCATATTACTGGAAATAAAAAGTTGTTTATATAAACCAAAGCAAGCTCACAGTAGTGTAACTGACTTCTGCGATGTGGAATGACCTCGATTTTCTGTCTCCCTGTTTTCTTAACCACTTTTTTAGCCACATCGTGTGAACTTTCAGAGTATATTTTGCCATAATCGCCACGCTTGGCAGACGGATTGGCGATCGCGGTATCTTTTTTACAAAAGCACAGAGAACGCAGCTGCCCATTCTCTGGTGAGTCCCTTAGTCGCCTTTTACAACACCCACGGGAAGATATGGGATGGTGCTATTCTTTACGTCCGACACCATACGGACGAGGACACCGAGGAACTTATTGATTATTAATATAAACGTTTCGTTTGATAGCAAGAAATTTAAAATATTATTGCAGTCTGATTCGTATATAATTTGTAGCTGTTACCGGCAATCTGTATAATCCGGTATTCTATACAATACCTAGGCAATATATAGAATGCCTAAAACGGGTAGGTAATGTATGAAATATTATTTATTTATACTTTGCCTAGGTATTCTACACAATACCGAATGCACGCGCAGCCGGTAATGTGTGTAAAAGACGCCAGACCGCCGCGCGGTTGAGACCAGGGAAGGAGGCTGTCAAGTAGATTTGATCGACTTCTGTCACGACTCCGACGGCGGCGTTGCGTGGCTCCGGCGCGGTCCCAGGCGAGCTTATCGTCGCAGATGTGGTTTACGCTTACCACCGCAACTTAAGCTTGATGGCCACCTTCAACCGCGGCGTCGAGCGTTTAAACCACCTGCTTCTCAGCTCGCGGGCCCCCTCGCCCCTCCGCGCCTACGCGGGTTTAGTAAACACCCTAGGGGTAGGGCAGGCAAGACTACGTGGAGTCGATTTTGCAGCGATTCGCTTCTGTCACTAACTTTTGAATTTTTATTAAGACAATACTATAATACGAGAAAATAACTAACATTTATTTCCGTTATTTGTAATAATTATTGTATGCCTAAATACTATTATGCTAATAGTCACTTTAAAGGTGGGCCGGTTAACATTAATAAATATAGACCAAAATCTATTTATTTTATACATTGCCGATGGACCAGCAGGTATTCTATACAATCCCTAGGAATTTTATACCTTACCTAGGTTAAGTATGTAATGCACAACAATATTCATAATATTTCATACATTGCCTCAACGCCCCAGGTATTCTATACAATATAGAAAACCTAAATTGTAGGTATTGCCGGTAACATATCTATTGAATAATCGTAGACGTTATTAATAGCACCATCGTAAAAACATGTTCTTATAATTGACTTGTAGTTGAGTAATGCACTACACTTGACACCAATTTCGTAAACTAAGTGCTGACCAGTCAGGCTCTGGCGTACGCCCTCTCAAAATAATATTGCCTTGAGCAATGCCTACCTACGTAACGTCACATTTGACAATCACAACGTCATATTTGTTAAAATTGCTATCAGGGGGCGTAGCTCAGATGGTAGAGCGCTCGCTTAGCATGCGAGAGGTACCGGGATCGATACCCGGCGCCTCCAACTGGAATCTTTTTGCAACTCTGTTTAGATTTTGTTTGGTTATAAATGATACGTGACTTTCTTACGTCACTTATAATTTAAGCAACGTGCTAAGCGGCAATCAGCAGAACGCAATATTCAATAAGTACAACTACAGGGGGCGTAGCTCAGATGGTAGAGCGCTCGCTTAGCATGCGAGAGGTACCGGGATCGATACCCGGCGCCTCCAACTGGAATCTTTTAGGTATAGTTCCGTTAACTATTTGTTATTTGTTTAGTTAAGAACCCCCATGGACTTTTTGATTTTGTTGATGAGATTTTAAACTAAATAAATTTATGCATGCAACATAATTGTGTCGTAGGTATTTTGTTATCATTCCACACAGATAAAGTCCTGTTAATGACAGGACTTTATCTGTGTGGAATGATAACAAAATACCTACGACACAATTATGTTGCATGCATAAATTTATTTAGTTTAAAATCTCATCAACAAAATCATGTTTATCTGTGTGGAATCTTCAATCTTCTTGAAAAGAGCCTGTCGATCTTTAGTTATTGTTTGTGACATTTGAAACTATGACACCACTGTTTAGTAAAGTTTTAGAAAAAAAAATCTTCGAGACTCCGACCTTAAACCCTACCTAGATTGAAAAGTTTGTATCGTCTAGCTAGTTGGACAAAGTAAGACGAGGGTTGTAGTTGTTTATTTTACTGAAATTGTAATTTCAAAGGTTTGCGTTTGATATACCTACGTTAAAATGTGGGCAAATCTTTACTCATGTAACAAAATCTCAAAACATGACAATTTCAATCAGTCTATACTAATCATGTGGAATGCTGCAATGGGCTTCAATTGATCTTTCTTCTTTTTTCTTTTTTTCTTTCTTTTTTTTTTCTTTTTCTTTTTTCTTTTTTTTTTCTTTGTGAATAAATGGGGCTTTTTTTTTCTCCGAAATCCTCATGGGTTTTCTCTATCGTGGGGCTGACGGGGGCCATACCGACTCTTACCGGTTAAAATCTCCTCTGCCTATGGCCGGGGATGCGAGATTCGCATAAGCATTCACCGCTCCCTAATATGAATGGCCTGCTTTCGACTTAAAGAAAAACGTTGGTCAGAGCCAGACCAAAGCTCCTGTATTCCTCGAAGATGATGAAAAATGGATTAGGTATACTTTGAATTTAATTTGTTGACAACGGTAAATAATTACCTACTCCTCCTTCATACAAGTACGTGTTGCCCCAGAAATGGTAAATGCATAAGTTTTAATTAAATACGAGTTTCAAGTAAGTTCATACGGTGTAGCTCTGCAGGTGTAGCGGCTGTGGCTGGCGTTCCAGGAAATAATGAAAAGAGCTATAAATTTCCTTTATTTCGTTCTTCACTTACAATTATATTAACAGTTTTACAGCTGCTCATAATATTATGAGGTAAACTGGTAGTAAACTTGAAGGTCGGGGTTTCACCGAATGCTTTTGATCAAGGGAATGCAAATTAGGTTTCGAAATATAATTACGAAAACAGGTTGTGCCTGTGGTGACAGTCATTAGAAATTCTGCCAACTTGATGGCCAAGACACTGGAAAATCGGGTTAAGAAGAGAAAATCAGATTAGATTCGTAATTAGACCGATTTAAGTACTCGAAACTCGTCTACTCTTAATGGTGAATATTTTATGCGTTGCGCGTCGTTTAAAATGTGCGTGAAAGTATTGCGCAATGTGGTCTTGAACTAGTTTACATTGCTACGACGCCGTTGCCTACTGCAGTAGTCGTCTTTTACCAACGTTAAATTCACTTAAGTTGTCAACAGGGGGCGTAGCTCAGATGGTAGAGCGCTCGCTTAGCATGCGAGAGGTACCGGGATCGATACCCGGCGCCTCCAACTGGATTTTTTTAATTTTGAAATTTTAAACTTATTTTTAAAATATTAATGTATCCGTTCCTTACCATAAATATATCTCGGTTCTCTCCATAAATCTTTGGCATACATGCCTATCTTTACAACACAAGAAGGTAAAGGAGACTTGAGATCTCTCCCTCAAACGTTGGATCGCACGGGGTGTGTTTCTTTCTCACGCATACCAGGAAGCCATAACCCCTCAGGTAGACGTTTAAAAATGTTTACAAGAACCTGAGGGATTCTTGACAATGCTCCACGAATATGAATAAAAAAGGCGGCAATAAAGAATACATAGTCGTTTCACAAAAACATTTTTTTTGTAATCCTTGCGAAAAAATACTTTTACAGAGAAATATGTTCTGTAATAAAACTGTCTTATCTTGCAATTCCCAAGAAAACTAGGATCACATGAGAAATTAAGGAGTTGCCCGTAATTTACTTTGGCGCAAAATTAAAACGTCTGTTGGTTGTGCAGCGTGCAGTTCGCCTTAAATCCCCTTCATAATATGTAATTTCTCACAGGTATCAGGACATTATGGGCCCGTAAGAGTTGCATGGCTCATGCTGACGGAAGTATAGTAAAAACAAGAATGCCATAAAAAATGACCTATGCAAGCTTATACTGAACTGTACTTTCCTCTGCCCAAAAATAACGCAAAAGATCAATAAATTTTTCAGAATATTTGATAGAAAATAAAAAGTGTTTTTTTTGCCTTGACATCAAATATAATAAGTTAGAAACAACATGTTGCCAGAATTGTTAAGTGGGAAAGATTTAATTAAATGTGTCATATGCCGTTTTTTTCGGTGCCACAATGTCTCTCTGTTTGATAAAAGGTTTTGGTAAAACCGCAGTAAGCATCAAGTCCTAGTTATTAGCCGAGTGATTACTGTGCGGCGTTCTTGTAAACTGTGTTTACGAAAATAGGTAAATGTTTGTAGACTGAATTATAAACGAAACGACGTGTCGTGCAGTTAGCAATATTTTTTTCTATCAATTTAAACGGATCGATTTTCTGTGTCAATGGTTTCAAGATAAACATTCAAAAACCGTTAGAAATAAAAAAAAAACAGTTTATGCACGTGTTTGTCCGGTGGGCGCACCATGTAAATTGAACACAGACATTCTCACGCGTACCAGGGTACCACAACCTTATTGCAGTTTCCAAATATTTCTTTTTTCAAAAGCCCTTAAGTTTATGCCCAGACAGAGATGACGGTTAAGATTCATTTTAATCTTAAGAAATTTTATCAATCTTACTATTCCCACCGCGATTAGGATATCAGAACAAATCAGGATGTCTGTTGGCATCCTTTGGCTTTAAATTGGGGAGGTAAAATACACATACGGTAAAAAAGGGTTGCAATAGTTTCTCATAGATACCAGGGCACCACTGCCATAGAAGTTTAATGTTACGCAATTTGATGTTATACTTATAGCACACCCACAGGAAGTAGGGGTGTTTTATGTAGCCCAACCCCCATGCAATAAAGGTGCAACCGTGCAAGTAATGGTGGATTAAAAATAGGTACTTTTTATAGGTAAACAGGTACAGATCGTGTCACGGTAGTTTGCCTCATTGAAATTAGAGTTGCCGATATGTATTGAATGGCGACTGTTGTTTGAGCTCATGATTAATAATAATAATAATAATAATAAATATCTTGGGACAACTCACACACGGTCATCTGGTCCCAAGCTAAGCAGAGCTTGTGTTATGGTAACCAGACAACTGATATACATACTTATATAATTTATAAATACATACATATTATAGATAAACACCCAGACACAGAACAAACACTCATGCTCATCACACAAAGTTTGTCCTGGGTGGGAATCGAACCCACGACCTCCGGCTTAGCAGTCAGGGTCAGTGACCACTAGACCAACAGGCCCGTTATTGATAAAGCCTGCAGTCATTTGTTGCATACAAATTCTATTCTGTAAAAATTCATTAAGCACAAAATAAAGTAAATCAAAACATGGGCTCGACTGTTCTATTAGCAGATACAATAGTTAAACAATAAGAACATAACTGCAGAATTCATGTTCATAGCCAAGAAGGTATTATACATAATGTTAACTACTTTCACTGAAATTAAAAAGGGTTGAATAAATTCTCAGGGATACCAGGGCATTATAACCCCATGGAGTTTTATTGGCCTTAACTTGACAGATGACAGCTGACGGATGTTCATGGGGCATAAAATCCTCGCGTTGTTGGCGTCACGCGCAGTATTAAGGCAAGACTTTTTGTTTGTACATGTTTTTTTAGATGTTGGCAATCTTTCAATGTTTAAAGGTTTCAAAGGTGCTTCTATAAGTATTGGTAACACGCAATAAACATACTCGTATTTTTGCAGAATGACTTTCATAGTAGATACGCTGTGGCAGTGTAAGAAATAATGATTGTTTTAATTAGGTACTTTAGTGGGGTAGAGTAGCTTAGATGTTTAAGCACGCGCTTAGTATGCGTGGGGCAACAACGATACCCGACGCCGGAATCTATTTCAAATTCTTAATCTATAGCTTTTAATTTTCTTCTTTTTTTTAAATTATCTAATATTTTTACAAATAATAACAAATAAAAACCTATAAATAATAAACTAAAGAAACGATTATAAAAAGGCATAAAAATATACCTGCTCATCGCCGTCATCTGAGAATGTGCTCAAGAGACTGGCGGCATTGCCACATTGGATGACAATGCTTAACCCCTGACCCAAGTAAAACCAGCTTTTCGATCACGAGAAGTGTAAACCAACGTTTTGAACATTTCCTTAAAAAAAGATGAGCACTCGGACTCCACGACCCGAGGCTTTCATTCCCAAACGGCTCGAAAGTAAAGCTATCACCAAGAATACTATACTTTCGCCGTTTGAGGTCTTCTGCAACCGCAGCAGTGACACCAGCACTACAGGCTGAACTATGATATAATTCTTATTCTAATAAATTGAACGCCAGCAAAAACCCCAGAGTGTCATAGTTTTGTATAGTGTAAGACAAGTCTTTCGCGTAATTTACACCGCTGTACAATGTTGTCCGTGACCTTTTTGGGCAGCAGGCTACCCTGAGGACCTATTCATCATTATGAATGACATTTGCAATCACTAACCCAGCCGTAAACAACCTGAATTTAGGGATAAAGTGAAGTACTGTCTGATTAGATTAGGGTTATCTTAACGTTAGCTCGCCATAGCTCGCCGTCCTGGTTTTATGAGTAATTTAGAGGAAGGGTCGTTACCAGGAAACCATGATTGCCATGACGTGGCATCTATCATGCCACAGGGGCCATAGTGAAAACAATATGAATACGAGCAGTAGTCTGGTAAAATCGATGTGTGAAGATACTCGAAGTCGAGGTTTACATGAAGATGGGTGTGGCATATTCTAGACCAGATGTTGTCATAATTGCGACACTGTTTTCTGGTCAGTACCTAATCAGCCAATGAATATAATCACAACCAGGGTTGTTGCGAACATCAGCATTAGCTGAACTTCAGCATCATTTTCAATCGATGCTGATTATTAATGCTGAAATTCGGGTCGTAACATGCACTATGCACATGCACGCGTCTAGGTACTTAATTGCTAATCTAGTACTAATTATTACAACACTATTCTTAGTTTGAATATATTTTTTATTAATAGCGCCAAAATTATCAATCTTTTATTTAAGTACAAACGAAACTTGTGCAACCTTTAGATGTATTTTCAAAATGGGCCCTACATTTTCCCTGCTTTTTTAATAAAATAATTAAAATCAGCATCATCTGCTGATATCAATGATGAAACATCAGCGTCAGCATCAGTATCTGCTGATGTAAAAAAAAATTCATTAGCAACAATCCTTGTAAGTAGTCACAATTACATAATCTATGTTCCTTATTTTATAATTTTGTACTGACTCCTAAGTGAAAGGCACGTGCGCGCGCGCCGTACAATAATGCATACAGTTACGAAATGTCACGTGTTGGTCAGTTTATATTGCCTTAGGCATTACATAGTCGTGTATTGGACAATATAACACATATAATTGGCAGTAGTTGTCAACAGGGGGCGTAGCTCAGATGGTAGAGCGCTCGCTTAGCATGCGAGAGGTACCGGGATCGATACCCGGCGCCTCCAACTGGAATCTTTTTGCAATTCTGTTAAGATTTTGTTTGGTCTTAAATTATACGTGACTTTTTTGTCACTTGTACTTTGAGCAACGTGCTTGGCTGTAGTCAGCAGAACGTAATATTCAAATGTGTAACTATAGGGGGCGTAGCTCAGATGGTAGAGCGCTCGCTTAGCATGCGAGAGGTACCGGGATCGATACCCGGCGCCTCCAGGATATTTTTTTATTACTTACTTTTTTAGTTTGAAACACTATGTAAAGTTAATAACAATCGTCTGTTCCCCATTTCTTCGCTTATTTGAAATACCAGCCTATTAATGTCTCACTGCAGGTGATATCGCATAATTAGGGATTACGACTTCACCACCCTTGCTAAAAACGGATTGACGCGGACGGTTTTTGATAACTTTAAGGTTTCCTCACGAAATTTTTCTTCACATCTTATTACTTATGACAGTACAACCTATACATAAACTAGACAAGCCTTGCAATATGACCTAGAATCAATTCAATTATTCGCTACTTAATGATAATACATAATAATAATAATAACTTTATTATCGGGCAACTGTTGGCCATAGATAAAATACACAAATAATCTTAAACAATAACAAACTAACACGTATTAAAACCTTAAAACCTTATCAACTATAATTAAATATATCCTATTTCACACGTAAAGTTAGTGCCGTGTGTCGCGCGGTGTCAGCAGGTAACCGGCCTCGGAAGCACCGGAACACAACACCTTTCTTAGGGTTAGGTTCACGGATATCTATGGTTAGGTTGCTGTCCATTGCCGAATGTTGACCTCCCCCAGAGATCGCCAACCAACCGGGTCTTGGGCTACCCGGATCCATCCGCTGCCACCCGGATCCACCTTCTTCACGCGCAATATCGGTGACTAGTTATGTGGCGAATTACTTCATTACGAATTGAATCCACTAGAGAAACCTGAGCATCGCTCTGTATATAGCACGCTGAGCAATCTTAAATTTGTGGACCAGTCCTTGAATTTGTTAATGAAAATTATACTTAGCACATACTATGTTTAAAATAACATAAATCAAGCTGCTAGGTGCTTAGTTACAGGGCTACATTATTAAAACAAGCACTATTCATACAAATAATAATAATAATAATAATAATAATATGTGGGGACATTTTCACACACGGCCATCTGACCCCAAACTAGGGAGACCCTGTACTATGGGTGTCAGACAGCTGATATACATACACAAATACATTTTTTTTTGTAAATACATACATATATAGATAAACAACACAAATGAAGCAATATAATTTTTAATATCAGAATATTAACGTGTTTCAGTGAAGCCCTCTGTAAAATTATTACACCCATTCTTACTGGTACAGTTTCAAATTTAATATCACGAAATTCGTTAAATATCCAAATTAAATTGGTCGAAGGGAAATATTTAATTAAGTACAAAAGCTCCATTATAATCTGTATTTGCGCTGCGCGGCCGACATGCCCAACAAATTAATAGGGGCCCAGTGATGTTGATCGTAAACCTCGCTGGATCAAACAAGCGTGCGTTTAAGAGCATTCGGTCGGTTTGTTTATCAGCCACTTGCTAGTGCCACGAGGACCTCTAGAGCGGTATTGTGCTTGCCTTCTGACCTGCCTATTGATTTACATTGGTTTATAAATTAACCGTGTACTCATTACACTATAACCAGTGCCACCCGAGCAAATCCCTCGCTAACAATAAACTAAACTGAGATCACAAAAGTAACATGAACATGACTTGCACCGAGAACTGGTGCGAAAAATCTCCATTAATATTACGAAAGTATAATCGCGAGAAGCATTTTAATATCCCGAGGATGGCATTACCGGGGCAACACCGCCGCTGTAGCAAGCCCCGGGACTCCGGGGCGCCGGTTAGCGTGGATCCCGGTCTGTGCCGGAATTACGCCGGGATTAGCCACCGACCGACGCGGCCCGGGATTAACCCGAGAACAATGCGCCGGCCATTACGTGACAGATGGACTTTCCGCATTGTTGTTTTGTTAGGTGATTTTTTAAAAAAGCTCATGTGACTTACCTGAATGATGAAAGCTGAATTCAAAGGGAGCGTGATTGATACGAGCGGGGGAAGGAGAGATGTGGAGGGGGGAGGAGGGTCGATTACAAACAGATTGTCAACGACGGAGTGTGTGACTGTGTCCTCGTGGAAAAGTCGCATTATATGGCACATCATGTATCTACCTGGAGTTCTAGGAAACAAGGCACCGCGCACGCATTTCTGCACTAATGCAGCATTTTGTTTAAATTGTTAAGACTGTTTGAGTTTCAGACCAAACGAGCGAATGCTCATTCTATCCCTATTCTAACAAATTATCTTTGTGTACACAGATATAAAACATTGTGTCGTTTTTCTATCCGTACAAGAATATCCAGAAACAATGCTTTTATTCTCGCTTTGGTCTTAAACCCGTCACATACGTACCTAGCTATAATATATAATTAATTTACTATTATATTATAGCTAACCACCCCACACGGTAGTTATAATATAATAATATATTTTCGCCCTTGATAAGTCTGCGGTCGTTGTTTGCTGCACATTTTTGAAATATACATATATTAATGTGCCTTGCTATATCTGTCCACATATTTTGGTGACGTAATAAAAATATAAATTGTAGCTGGGTCTGTGGTCATTCGAAGATTACTATAGAAAATTTATGGTAATATGCCTTGATATGAAATATATTATAGCTACGTCCTTGACGGGCTTTGTGCTTGCTTAGTTTAAATCAACCTGTAGTCGGCTGTGGCTAGGCGATGCGATGCCTAAAACCTCCTTTTAACGTACGGTAAAAAAAACTTGAAGTTTAAAAACATAGTCTTTGTTTTACAATAAAGAGGCTTTTAAAAAATTACAATAGCAAGTCCCTTGAAAATAAATAAAATTATAGTAATTACATCACTGCAGGTAAAACATGACGGGGGTGAGGTAAATGCGTCGCTCGCTACTCGCGGTATTTTCAGGCGGAATAATTCGTAAGATTGCCACCAGCCAGCCATAGCCTGGGAGATGAGATGTTGATAAATGTTTTTTTTTATAAAATATCTTTACACTACTTGTAGTAGAATATGTCAAGAAACGTAATGAACAGACCTTTCTCTATACGAATCTTTTGATTCGCAAAAGGCGTGCTTCTAAATAATTGCGCTGCAATCTCTTAGCCTCTTATTTAAATGTCTGACGGCAAAATATACCAGTCTTACACAAAATTTAAACCCATTTTACTTGAAGTTAGAGTTGCTTCATTGAGTAATCCGAATAATTCAAATACCTGATCAAATATTGATTGAGTCCTGAATAATTGCGTAACTACGAAGATATTTAGCGGTAAGCTATTTATTTATTAAACAGACAAGCGATTGAGACTAAAGTGTGCGCTCCAGGGCCTGTGGTTTCACCAGTTTCCTGCAAATTAATATTCAATACTTTGCCGTGCGATCCCATAGAATGGAGAATATACCCTTCATCTGCTGGGGTATTGTTTCATAAACTAGTATTACAAATGCTTACAGTTTCATTCCCAATAGAAGAGTAGGTGAGTGTTAAACTTTTAGTAGCCCCTTTACATATTGTAGATCATTTGGTATATTCAGAGCGAACAGCAATGGACAATAAATTGGGCTGAAAAGTTTCAGATATTTTATAGCAAACAAATCATTTATACTGCTGTATAGAGTAATGTTTATTACGAAATATTTTATTTAGCGCTATACCTAGTATAAAGGTAGAACAATGAAATAGATTTTGTTTTTTCAAGAAAAGCTCTGCACTCCACCTGTAAATGAAATTGGTTTTCCATGAACGTAGATAGCTTCGCTGTATTTTATTGTTCGTTAACTCTTGTTAAAAACTAATGAAATACATATAACTACATATAAATCTATCTAAGACACATGACATAGGCGTAGGTGTTGGCTTATCAACACTAAACCGCGTCTACAAAATATATCTTAACAATTTAGTACATTATTAGAAACTTGATACAAACAAGTCTGCGTCTAATGGAGAGTAAATATTTTGTAAGAAATATTTCATTCAATTAGTCCAAATTAGTGTAGGTACATATTCTACCAATTTAATTAATTATAACAAAGTTATTAGAAAGATTCATTGATGATAACAATATTAAGAGCGTGTATTCGATTCGTGACGAAAGCTTCATGTTTTCGCGTTTTGCCCAGAGCAATATCGTAATAATGTGAGCAGATTATTTAAAGACAATTACAATTTTAGAAAGATTAAGTCTTGATTTAGGGAACTACAGAGTAAAAGTATAATTTTTAATTATGGTTTTTTAAAGCGAAGACAATTCTTTCATAGCGTTTTACGAAAATAGACGTCAGAGTTAACTTTCAGGACGAATACAACCATTACAGTATGCCAAAGTATTATGTTTTATGCGTTTTTCCAACAGGATATACAGTCTTAAAGTCTACTACGGAGCCAAAATTACGAAAATATTACCTACTATTATGTATTAAAAAACATTGTTGAAAAAGTACAAAATCGGTTCACTTTGACAATTTTTTCACCAGTATTTGAATAAAAACATAACTGATATATTTATTTTATGAAAATAAAAGTTATGGTTAATATATAGAATATTTTTCAGTCCGTTATACGACAACTATTTACGACAATTATTTTAAAAAGCATTGTAAAACATCGCACGCTGTTTTTGCCGATCAATATCAATGATACGTGCTTATTTCGTGCGTATTTTTTTTTCTGATTGTGCGTATTTTTTTTCTGATGCACACAAACAGACCATTGTATTGTACTAGTGTGTATCAATGCTGCTACGCCGTTCTAGCAATCGTTTAGATTTTGAGTTGCGCTAAATCGAATAGCGTTCCCTATTCACGAACTATTTAGAATCAAACTATTACGGAGTTGGGGTTCGATGGCAGACCTAATCTTAATTAGTGATTCATTATTCACGCACGTGTATAGCTAGCTATACACATGTACTGCATTGTTTCGGTCGCTCTTGTTTGAATTTATAATGTGAATTTGAATTAATTACTAGAACATTTCAATTTGCTTGTATGTTTTACAATGGAGCGAGTGCTGCGTGTGACAGATAATTAGTCGCTCAGCACTAAATAAATACATGTTGATGATATTTAACTATTTGTCATAGTTTTTATGAATGGCCACTGATAAGAGTGACTGTTTTGTCACTTCAACTTCAACTCTTCATTGATGAATTTTGTAGAAGACACACCAAAATAAAAACTGTCTCATGTCTTCACCAAGTCAAGTGTGTCAATAGAGGTCAAATGTTTTCTAAATAATAATAAAAGGTCATCGTGATTGGCAGTAGATATCGTGGCACGGTTCCATGTTTGTCTTATCAAACATTAAAGAAAGAAAACTATTGACAGTTCTAAATATAATTATTTTTGATTGGTATTCTATGTCTTTTTAGTATGTCCGAAACAAATAAGTGTGTTTTTATATTTTCCTATGCCAAAAATAGACGAAATCATTGGCATGTGTATAGAATAGAATATAATAGAATAGATTTATTTATTTGCTAAACATGTGTACACATACAAGAGCATGCAAGATATTATGTCAGCTCATTCATTAAAGTCCAGTCATGTTTAGCCGTAAGTATCAGCGTACGAATATACAAAAGAAACATTCAATAATTTTAAATCAAATACTGAAACATTGAAATTACTAATTAAAATTTTAAAACGTTCATATGTATGTTTAAATGTCAAGGCCCTATTATATCATGGTGTTGTAGAAGTTTATATGCCTTGGAGGTAAGCTGGACCAAACGTATAAATTACCCCTTAAGTCAATATTCTGAAGGTCAAGTCTAATACCTAATTTATAACGTACACAATCTAGTCATTATCCACTAGGCAATCACGACCGTGGTTAACTTAGGAAATTTGTAGAATTTCCTTCTGAGGTCATGAATTGTGCGAAATAAAAACGTATTTTGACAACACGTTTGGCGCAGTGGCTGAGCAATCGACTGCTGCGCAGCGTGTTGCGTGTTCGATTCCCGCCCAGGGTAAATATTTGTGTGATGAGCACTTGTGTTTTCCCTGTGTCTGGGTGTTGTTTATCTATATATATATATGTATTTGTGTATGTATATCAGTTGTCTGACACCCATAGTACAGGGTCTCCCAGTTTGGGGTCAGATGGCCGTGTGTGAAATGTCCCCACATATTATTATTATATTATTATCATATTATTATTTGTTTGATCATACCTTCAAATTAGGTCACCATAAATACTAAATAAAACAGTTATTCCTCCACAGAGGCACCAGGAAATTATGAACTACCAGTAGCGTATATACGTACCTCGTAATCCCTTTCGCATCCGTGAACCTTTTCATACCCCGCGCTAGTTGTGAACATTGCACCAGACTCATGTGTTCCGCCTGGTATAATGCATGTAATATGACGTCCTTTATTGCAGATCTGCTCATCGAGATGCTGGGCGTCCTGGCCAGCTACAGTGTCACAGTCAAGGAGCTCAAACAGCTGTTCAGTGCCATGAAAGCGGTCAATGGGAAATGGGTGAGAATAACTTTTAATACGAGTACAAACTGTTTTAATAATTGTTTTGTGGTGTTACAAAACATCACATTTGCAGATCAGTTTACAAGGCTTCAGTGAGGTATAAAAATCGATTGACTAGACTTTGCACGGTACTTCACTTTTGACGTGACAACGTCTTATAATTCGATAGAGCCGGCTGCACGCACGAAAAAACATGACGTCATGCGGCGTTACGGCGTTACATGACGTCATGCGGCGTTACCTCGCTCTGCGGCGTTACCTCGCTCTGAGGCGTTCCAAGTGAAAAGTGAATGTGGTGTCAATTGTTTATAGCAACGATAATTACAGCGATAAAGGTAATGATTCTTTCGCGTTGTCACGTTCAACTATCGTCAGTAAACCGACTTTACAGACAACCAATTTTTTTAGCTAATATTAACCCTAGAGTGCATAGATAAAGCAACAAATCATGTTTCTACCGATCAAGGCATTCAAATTACGTCTAGTATTATCTACGACTGTTCCTTTTCTCACTTGGCACGATTTCCTGAAGTAAACAGTGTAACTTTATATTCGTTTCAAAGAAAAGAAGCCGCCTACGACATAAGTGTTAGTTTCCGGGTATCTCGGACTCAAGTATGCTCGGAGCGTCCACGCTTGAGCGACTACTCGAGACAACCACTTTCTTCAACACCGCCAGAGAGAAACAACGGCCTCTATTGCCTCTCAAACTTACTTCTATTTTACAAGTCAAGTTACTTTCTTCTTCAAAAGATAATGGAATGATAAATAAATAAGGAAGTTTTAGTGAGGGCGTTAATGAATAACCGCTTAATTAGGACTGCCTTAATGCTGCGAGGTAGTTGCCTCGCTATATGCCACCTATCCGGCAATTCATATGAAAAATTCACAGCTTTGTACTTTTATTTTGAACAACCAATTTTAAATTTATTGCTTTACAAACAACATTCCTATCTCTGTTGACATTAAAAAATGTCATTACGAAGTTCCACCCCAACTGAAAGCGTTCCTGATGCAAATTCCCGGCTACCGCCCACGCCCCCGCAAAAACCATCTAATTCGACCAGGGCAACATAAACACAACATAACATAGAGGACACAAGAAGAACGCGGATAAATGGGGAAGGCTAGGGCCAAACGTGCAATTAGCCGCACCGCCAATGCTTTTGAAATTTGCATCGTTTTACAGACAGTGCGGTGAAACGGTAATTAGGCACAAGCGGCACAGTTACTTTGTGCTTATGTTAGCCTGTGAATGAGAATCGCTTGTCCTTTTTAACTCGCTTGGTTCTAGTTAAGGAGAATTTAAGGAGCAAACGAAATTCGTAATTTCTTCGTTTATTTTTTAGTTGCCGCGCTGTTTTACGTTGTTCAATTATAATTTAATCTATTAAATTATCATAATTGAAAGCATCATTCTCTGAATAATATTTGATGGAAATAAAACTATTTCGTCAAAATTTGTTAGTTTTGGTAAACATGCAAAGTAAAACAGCGCTGCAATACCAAAAAACGTAAGAAATGTTAAAGTATGCGCGGGCCACATTGCAGTCAGCACCATAAAGCAAGTCATTAGCAACGAACAAGTCAAAATTAAAAATATTTTTAGTAAAATGAAGACTGTCTGGCAGTTTCATAAAATTTTCTCCTTTTATTTCTGAGTTGGCAAGGCTTCCTTTATCGGGCGCCATTACTGCCAATATCGAGAGGGTTTATGTCGTAGTATTTTAAAACTTTTAAGTTGAAAGGGATTTTTTCTTTGTTATCTGTGAAAGAAAATGTGGCTTATATTGGACAAACCCATTCCCTTGGTAATAAGCGAAAATTGAATGGCTTATTAAATAAAGAAATGGTCATGTAAAACGTTTAGTACAATGACTTTAAAAGGACCGTTTTCTGAGGTTTTATGACGTAATGGTATAATATTTTACCCATTCATTCTTTCCTGGTATAAAATGTCTTCTATTGTATTTGAATCAATAACGTTTGTGTGTGTTGCAGCCCCGGCATTCTGCTAAGCTGCTGAACGTGCTCCGGCAGATGCCACACCGGAACGGGCCGGACGTGTTCTTCAGCTTTCCTGGACGGAAAGGATCGGTACGTTCACATTGTTATTTATAATAGAATCGCTCATCGCTCGGGGACTGTGTGACGCGACTTATTGAAAATGACCAGGAGCGCTCTTGAATAAGGATGGCATAAAATCGAAGAGGTTTATAGTGTACCGATTCCTACCTGTGGGATTACGGGAATCATATTACGGTCCCGACCCATTTCAAAGTCATCATTGTTAGTGGCCAGTGGAGTCCGTGTTTCAATTTTCATTGTGCAGACCTTAAGTTCAATGAGTCTTTCCTGAACCAAACAGGAGGCAAATAAATAAATTCAATTTGAACGTACAGAAATGTCCGCTCTATAAGTAAAGTGTCATTTACAGAGTTAACTTGAAACAGTATTTTTGTGGATTTATTTAAGCGTGTCAATCTACATCCAATTAAAACAATCACGATATGGTAATTGGAGGAGGCAGCGCCGCTGGTAATTTTGCACATCTGTTATTTACACATTTTTATTTATTATTGCTGCTCTTTGTGTTATTGAAACATTCGGTTGTTTACGTTGATAATTGGCATGGTTTCAATTTTTGAGCTACCAAAAACAAAAAAAAAATATTGGAGGCGCCGGGTATCGATCCCGGTACCTCTCGCATGCTAAGCGAGCGCTCTACCATCTGAGCTACGCCCCCTGTTATAACTATTATCGAAAGTATAGTTTGCATTGTAAATGACGAACGTGGCCTTAAACGCGGATTGAATTATCGTAATTAAAATGTGTATTTATTTCACCTTTCACTGTGACAGTTATTACTGCGCTTGCATTTCGCGTAACTGCAACATAAGCCATTTTAACAGTACACAGTTGACCGGAATAATACCATATAAGTATACCTATGTATATTGCATCATTACTTTGATGATATTAAATGTGTGTTTAATTTTATGGGGAAACTTATTATCACAGTCGACTTGATAGCTTCCTACGTTACTTGACCTCGTCAAACCAAAATCGTTTTTTTTATTATTCCGTACCTAAAAAGGAAAACAACGGAACCCTTAGAGGATCACTTTGTTGTCCGTCTGTCTGTCTGTCAAGATCCTTTATCTCGGGAACGCGTAGAGGTATCGAGGTGAAATGAAAACCATATAGGTACTTAGCTGTGAACAAAATCAAACTTCTAAGTTTACGTGAAAAAATGATACGGCCGTTTATATCGCAAGAAACATACATTTCGACACTCATAAGGGAATCAAAATTTATAGGGTACTTTTCGTTGACCTAGAACTATGAAATGTGGCAAGTAATATCGTCTTATACTATAAATACAGGCAAAAGTCTGAAAACTTAACATTTGTAATTAAATCATCAAAAAATATAGTCTTTATTTTTAACTAGCTTTTGCCCGCGATAAACATCCGCGTGAATGTCGGTTATCCTGGATGCAGGCAAAGTCGTAGATTCAAAAGTTGTCTATGTCCTTCCCCAGGGTTCAAGCTATTTTTATACCAAATTTCATCAAATTCGGTTTAGCCCTTTCATCGTGGAAGCGTAACAAACAGAGTTACTTTCGCATTTATAATATTAGAAGATAGAAGATTGAAGTATGGATAGTAGGTATGGATTAGTATGGAAGTATGGATATATCTACAAATTTGTACGGGACCCTCGATGGGCGAGTCCGACTCGCACTTGTCCGGTTTTTTTAGAAGAAAGAAAAATGGTAGTGTCGCCCTATTACATTGTAGTTGACTAAAGCTAGCAGGCTCGCCAACCTAGGTACACCAAACCAGTTGCATGGCAATATAAAATGTCATTCGCGACAGTAACAAACATTCATTAAGTACAGAATTACAATAATTAAAATCATCAACATTACTTCCCAAGTTAACATAATCCTTACACGGAGAGCTAATTTTGGTTATTATAATAATATTGTCTAAACACATATTTGTTCTGCGAATATTTTTTTATCACCATGCAACCTGATACTGAGCTGCAAATTGCAAAAACGTAAGAAAATTTGAATGTCGCGGGCTACCTTGGCGCCCCGGCCACACCGCAGTGGACGATTTGCGTTCGCGGTCGCGGTCAGACACTGCAGTAGATATGCAGATAGTGGCTGCCTTCGTTGGTATGGCCCCGGCGCTATGATGTGGCCGAGCTTTGAGGCCAAATAAACACAATAATATTCACTCAATCCCTACATCTACCAGAAATGCTCCACACATAACGTATTCACAATTTTTTGAATTCCGTAGCTATATTCATCCAATCTTGATTGTAGTGAAGTTTGAAACGTGACTCGAGGCGAATCTTACGGAGTTGTGTAAACTCAAATATGTTCGGAATAATGTGAGCAGTCGGGGACTGAACGCACTTGACGAACTTTTCATCAGACTTCTTAAACACGAGCTTGAAGTTCTACAAACGGCCCACTGTATTTGTGTATTCGGAATATTTTATTATTAAATGAACGTAATTTCCTTTTGAATTTGTTATGGAATATTCCATTGTTGATGTTCAAGTTTCAATAAAACAAAGCTCGAGATTTGAATTTTAAGGCAGTTATTGCTGTCAAATTGCACACGACACCTACTACGTAACCATAATTTATTATAATAATGTATGTCAAGTCATATGTATTATTTTATCATACCTATACTACTTTTTAGAATTAGACAGACTGAAACAATCATGATATACGTATTTATTAAAATATTACGGCAACGGCGCATTTTTACTTTTATTTTAAATGATATATCAGCGAGTAGATGTGGTCTAGATCACTTCGTGTGCCTCAATGCATCCTATTGGAAAAAGCATTTTTAACCATAATTGTTATATAAAAAAGCAGCCAAGTGCGAGTCGGACTCGCCCATGAAGGGTTCCGTAGCAGCAAGTAACATCATAATATAAAAGATATTTTTATTTTTAGATTTGAGTTGATTAAATGTAAGGTAAATTGCGGTTTACGATTTATGACGTATTAAAAAAAAACTACTTACTCTCGTTCAAACCAATTTTCGGTGGAAGTTTACATGGTAAGTAATCTATACATATAATAAAACAGTAAAAAAACTGTGTCTGTACATTGAATATATTAAAAAAAAAATAATTGAGGGGGGTAATAGAGCACGAATCAAAAAAAAAAAATTCTGTCTGTTTGTCTATTTGTTTGTACACGCTAATCTTCGGAACTGCTAGACGGATTTGAATGATTATTTTTTTGTTGTATAGGTATTAAGTCTGGGCAACATATAGGCTATAATTTATCTTGGAAACTTGAACACCTAATGCAGAACCGCAACAGACCAGCTAAACTATAAGAGATACAAAAATGGTACCATAGCAAAAATTGTTCCACGTGATGAGCATTTTCTGCTGAGAGAATAAATTTGAAGATCTGGAACACTTGATGTGGAACTTCAAGAGCCCAGCTACACCTTAACACATATAGGAATGAGGTCTTAGCAAAAATTGTTCGGTCTGATGGGCATTTTCTGTTGACTTATAAAAATCGCAGATCAGAAACATCTGATGTGGAAATCAAAGCTATCACTAATTTCACTGTAAAGCTATCACTAATTTTACTGTATTTAAGTAACATAAGCTGGGAGTACCTCCACGTGGTGGAGGCGGTAACAGTCGCAACATATAGGCTATAATTTATCTTGGAAACTTGAACACCTGATGCAGAACCGCAACAGACCAGCTAAACTACAAGAGATACAAAAATGGTACCATAGCAAAAATTGTTCCACGTGATGACCATTTTCTGCTGAGAGAATAAATTTGAAGATCCGGAACACCTGATGTGGAACTCCAAGAGCCCAGCTACACCATAACACATATAAGAATGACGTCTTAGCAAAAATTGTTCAGTCTAATGGGCATTTCCTATTTACCTATAAAAATCGCAGATCAGAGACATCTGATGTGGAAATCAAAGCTATCACTAATTTCACTGTAAAGCTATCACTAATTTCACTGTACTTAAAATAACATAAACTGGGAGTACCTCCACGTGGTGAAGGCGGTAACAGGTATATCATTGAAAATTTGACTCTACTGGCCAAAATTCCCATTTTTTTTTTATCGAATAAATATGCCTTCAGGCTTATGTTATTTGAGTGTTTAATTTCCTTTTCCATTTATCTTCGTGACACGGTAGCCTACCCGGTAACGCAGGGGAGCAGTCACTCATATTTATTTGATCAGGTATCTTTACAATAAAACTATAACCATGCCTAGAAAGAGGTCAAATCTTTCCCAATGTTCCAAAGGAGCTAAAAGATTGAGGATCATAAGATCCCAAGAATCTACCGAAGAGCGTCAGGAGAGACTTGATGCTGTTCAAGAATATCAGGCTGCAACTCGCTCCGTGGAAACCTCTTCAGATCGCGAAGCACGCCTGCGTTCTCAGCGTATTTACGCATCTACATCCAGGTCTCTAGAGACCAGTGAAGAATATGATGCGCGACTGACCGCTGATCGTGAACGTCATGCATTGTCTCGCGAGTCGGAGTCGTTCACGGATAGAGAATTGCGCTTGAGTTCTCAGCGTATCTGCTTCTAGGTCTCTAGAGACAAGTGCGGAACGTGATGAGCGACTGTCCGATGATCGTGAGCGACATGCATTGTCTCGCGAATCGGAAACGTTTACCGATACAGAATCACGCTTGAGCTCTGAGCGTATTCACACATCTACTAACAGGTCTTTTGAAACGAGTGATGAACGTGATGCACATTGTCCCAAACACGAACACAACAAAATATTCATAATCAGTTAGAAAGTGAGAGAAAAAGAATTGCTGGAATACGGCATGAAGAGACAGAAGAAGAGCGCAACGAACGTTTGAATGCTGGTCGACTTCGACATTCTCTGAACAGAATGTCAATATCATCTGAAGAATCGGATGTGTCTCAAGATATAGCCGTAGGGCATGGCGACCTTCCTTGGGTTGATAAGAAACGGAGTGCATTTACGTATACTCCTATGGTTGACTACGCCACATATTCCGCCATCGGAGGTATGATTCAAAATTGTACTTTTTGAACGTCTCGAATCGTCTCGCGCATCCCGTTGTTTTCCCGTCCCCGGGCTCTTAGAATTCGACATCAGACGTTTCAGATCTTCGATTTTGCCGACCCCGTTATCGCTGGCACAAACAACAGTCTGGTTTG
This sequence comes from Charanyca ferruginea, assembly GCA_947361185.1. Classification (NCBI taxonomy): domain Eukaryota; kingdom Metazoa; phylum Arthropoda; class Insecta; order Lepidoptera; family Noctuidae; genus Charanyca; species Charanyca ferruginea. The sequence goes on from OX376065.1 coordinate 764,223, forward strand.
GAACCCCCAAACCAGACAGACAGACATGACGAATCTATAAGGGTTCCGTTTTTTCCATTTGACTACGGAACCCTAAAGAGACGATTAAAAACCAAATGGCTTAAAACGTTTAAAATCCGTTTTGCATCTTCATTTAAAACAAAGTTTATACAAATTCCATAATACTAAATCGCTGTGTAGGCAAATATTGTTTCTTCAAACTTCAACCAGCACAGTGCGCCCTTCCAATGTAACCCCTACATAACCAGAATAAATCGTTTCCTCGCCGTAAACGGAAGGTAGAACAAAGAATACGATTTATTTGTCTAATAACAAGCGCAGTTCTAATAACGACCGAAATATGTTCCAATTTCACAAGTTGGCGGCCTGTGCTCCTGGTACCCCGTGGGCCGTGCACCGCGGCGCGGACGCCACCTGACGGCACATTTTACCGAACCTACAATATATTTCAAACGAAATGAAGAGAAACGGCCGGCTATTACCGACCGCTTTTATTTATAAACAGAGCTCATATTTCAAAGGACCTTCCCCAGCTGCGCCCTGCTTCTGACCCTGATTTGTCCATTATTCTACACTGTAAAATGTTTTTGACGGGATTCTCATCCATCTGCCCACGAAATAAAGGACGTTTTATTATTCCAGACTTAATTTTTTCGGATCGAGACGAGAGCAAATTAAGATTCGACCTTTGACCCGGTAATTATTTAAACAACAGACTCGGAGATTTTTTAAAGAGCATTAATGAAATCATCTTGGTAATGGAGAAGCCTCCGAGCGGCATTCTGAAGCCTGGAAAAATTGTATTGTGGAAAATTTCCTCTTGAGATTTTTAACTAATTTCAACTTCCTTGCCATAAATTTCTTGGAATAAAGCCATAATTGTGACTCGGTTTAATGGAATACCTTTAAAGAAAAGGTAACTTGAGATTTTTTACTGAAACCTGATATTTCTGGTCTTGCTCGCGTAGAGCCGCCACCACAGTTGCTTTTATAACTACTAAAACAGAACACTTTAAATTTGTTCTAAAGAGTCTTAACTTCGGTGGTCTCCTATTAAAACTACAGAATAAAGAGGGCCTCAATAGTACCCAATAAATATTCGTTGATAATCTTTTTCCTATATAAACACAATCATCTTTGAAAATACTTTAGTTTTGTATTATGCGTCCCTAACTTGGATCATAGCATCATCCAAGTACTGAACAAATCGTCGTCACTTCATTCTTTTCCACCATTACTGAAAACCTCACCGCTTAAACAGATCGATAGTAGGGTAGTGGGACACTTTAGGAGCGCAGTCCTCCCCTCCTTATTGGCAATTCTTATTCAAATACGGGCCGGCGGCGTAATCCGCGTGACATACTGGGCTATCTGTGTGTCCGTTTTTTCCTTATTTATCGCCGTCCCGCCCGGGGCCGGTCCATTTCTCTCTGTCGTACTTATCCGGAGATCTGACGGCGAACTGACGCTTCTTAGCCGCTTCTGCTTGCTTGGTAGGTTAATACTAGATAAATATGTGGTAAGCATGACATATGTGGGTCAATAAAAAATAAGCTTTGTGTGTGTTATAATGAATGCGCTCGACGGCAAGAAAACTAGGTAGTGTGTGGTTACTGGTTATAGATATGAATGAAGGGAAATTTTCCTAGATATAGAATTCACAAAAAGTAAAAACATAATAAGAGCAGAGAGTAAACGAAACAAATACAAACTGTAAGCTACATTGCCCCCCGAGCTCTCTAGAAGCCGCTTAAAACCCAAGGAAATAGCAATTCCAACCGTTGGAAAATAGTTTTCTTGAGGTAAGGTTTCCTAGCTTAAACCGTCGACGCAGCGGAATGAAATCATTTCATTTATATTGTGCACCACTGACACACATAAATATTATACGAATTGTATGAATTTATTCAGAAAGCGAGATATATTTACATTTTATTGGCTGTAGCAGTAGAACGAGTACTTTACATGTTCGGAAGGGTATGAGATTCGATGGACCTTTGTTTTCTTATTTTATGATAATGACGATTTCCTAAATTTGTATAAGATTAAGCTTCTTTTTCTTCGTTTCCTCTCTGCTAAGGATCGCGCACGATGAACTCTCTGCCAGCACCATATTTCCAAAGCATTGATCTTATTGCTATTGCGACTTTTAATGCAGCTTTGCCTAAACTTACCTTTTCTTCCATCATCACCGTCAAATCACCGCTTAAGAACTAATAAACTCAAGATTTACGCAAACCTTGCTATATTTAAGCATAGGTACCCTTTGAAACCGGCCTCTAATGTAGGGCCGGAGTATATGGACACCAATCAATCTTCACTGCAACCTTTGTCAATACAATGTGTTCTCATTTTTTACCCAGACATGTAGGACATTCGACAAATACGAGCAAAATATCCTGTTAATATAAATAAAATACACTTCAAAAATAAAAATAGGCTTTTTACTTCAGCGTGTGTTACGAGTTTATAAATGTCGGGTGCTGGCAAAAAATAACGTGTTCTACTATATAGCTTATGGAATCCTGGTAGTGTTCTCGGAAAATGTTATATTTTTATTCATACGATGACCGTATAACGTTGACAATAACCGTTCTGCACTAAAAACAACCGGCCAAGTGCGTTTCGGGCTACGTGGAATATAGGGTTCCTTATAAGTTTCTATTCTTACTCTTATTCACGCACAGACTTAGGCTTACATTTCTCGTAAACTTGTAAAGCCTACTTAGCTGGGATAGTTTTCCTTTGAACTTCTTCTATATACTACTTGTTACATGCCCGTGATATGTGATAGGGGCAATTATTCTTATTAACATACTACCGACCCGGCCCGGCTTCGCATGGGCTTATAGCCCTCCTCGGTAAATGGACTATCCAACACAAAAATATTTTTTCAATTCGAACCAGTAGATCCTGAGATTAGCGCGTTCAACCAAACAAACAAACAAACTCTTCAGCTTTATAATATTAGTACAGATAGTATAGATTTACTTTTAAACATTAAACTATTGTGTTTAACTGTAAAATGGTCATCGAAAACAGGTGATAAATAAAACTGGTACTTACAGCACAGGAGTTTATCCTAGTTTAAGCCCAGTTGCACTTTCTCTAGTACCTTGCCATTTTATAGAATAACTTCCTTGTGTGTTTGCCATGTAAATTAAGTTAAGACTTGGCTTAATAAATATTCCTATTCTTATACTAATACCGTGATTTTTGTCACATATTCATTTAGCAAGCAGGGGGGGAGGGGGATTTCATTTCAACAAAAATTAGCACGCTTAATATATCACAACGGATCTCTTAATCAAAAAATTGGGGACAACTAAACTAAACTGAGATCAGACGGATGGACGGACAGACGTACATGGCGAAACTATAAGAGTTCCTTGTTGGTTTAAAGTTTTGAAACGTGCCGACCTGATAGGGTTCTGTAGAGCGGGGGAGGGGGGGAGGGGGGGAAGGGAGGTACCCATTTCCCCCCACTCCCCTCGCCGGAAATGTATACTTTTTTTTAATGATTTTTTTTATATGCAATTTGATTGTCATAGCAAATGTAGATTGTAGAGGTTCTGGGGGGTTAAGAGGGGAGGGAGAGGGAAACGGCAGAAATTTATTTTATCAATCGGATTGTATCTAACCTAATCCAGTCAAGGTGGACTGAGTTGGACTCCGGGTGTGCTCCCGCCAGAAACTCTTCGGTCACCCCTGAGTGTCGCTACGCCACACTCCACGTTCGCTCTGCTCGGCTTTGTGTGGCTTGCTCCACTCAGGAGTTCCCTTGAGCTTCTGGCTCCCGCCTTTATAAAAAACACTCTAGGGCTAGGGACCACAAGACTACGTGGGGTCGGGGTGCTCTGTGTCGGTTCTAAGACCAAGCCCTGTCTGCATTAAAAAATAATCAAAACATATACTAAGGTGTTGGGGCAAGTAGTATATCTAATATATATTTATCTCGACTACTTCCTTTTCCCGAATTTAGATTTATCAATCTGGACAATTTTGCCGACTCCTCCAATTTTTCCTAATTGCTGCTGCTGCTCCAAATAGTAAAGTACAATAATTACTTCTGAGGATAGGCCTAGAGATAGGCCTCATGACAGTGACAGCTGTCAAGGTGACAAAATGGCGGCATTGCGTTTAGTTTCACGTAATTAGGATCATTGTAATACATATTTTTGGTCTAAGTATGTACGTTTCTAACCTAAAAGTAAGTTTTTTTTTGTGTTTTTTATATTTCGTCCCCGGCAAAAAAAACTGTTGTAGGGATATCAAAAAACCCTCTAGAACCCCCTAATATACTCACTTTTCCCCCAGCGGGTCGGCACGTTTCAAAACCCAACCCCCTTGTTGGCTTGCCTTGCCTTGTTGACACCTTACAAGGTTTAAGTAGTGTGCAATTTAACTAGGATTAAACTTATTAAAATAAAACTAATTGGGTATAATTCCAAGATACAACTTCTCTAATAAAAACACTTTATACTAACCCTGAAAACCCGATTACCTTTCAATTAACAGTAAAATACTGTAAGTTTTTAGTTGCTCAGCTTTGTAGCAGTTTGTCAATAGAATTATCGAAAAACTGACAAGTACTTATATCAATTGATAAGTACCCAAGTATCCAATTTTGCGGATTAAACGAACTGTGATCAGCATAACGTTTTGTTATAGTTAGTTAGAGGCCTTAGAAAAGTTGCATGATTGACATCTTGACTAAGGCTATATTTGAATTGTTGATGTATAGAGAGAAAAACTGTTGAGAGAATCATGAAAAAACGTATAAAAATACCAATAAACATTCGTAAAACATTGCCAACGTAGATATAGTGTACAAATCGAATCAAGCTCTGTATTCTGAATGGAAGGCGTCTGTTGATAAATAAAATAAGATGAACACTCCTAAATATTAATGTTCTACAAGTATGAAAAGGAAGAACAGGAAAATGAAATATATTGACTTACGAAATAAGTTTTGTATTTCTTTGTCTTTTGTAATTAAATTCAAGTAGACAGGACTGCAACGCCCTTTTAAATTACCTTAAACATCTAAGTAGTTGAGCAGTACTATTCTAAATTACATGATGTATTCGTGATCAGTTGGCCTTCGCGGACTGCCCGGTATCTCCCTCATGATATCATCTATTAAAAGTAAAACTCGTCTTTTAAAGTTCTTAAACTGGATGGAGTTCATTTCGTTTAGTTCAGGTAAGAGACTGTTTAGAAATGACCTGACGTGATCGCTCTCAAGTATCATTGCTGAGGATGATGGCTGGACTATCTTAGCTACCTTTATGCTGTGCTGAGGTTCCTCACCCTGCGCTGAACGCTTCCTCATGACACACATTTCTTTTTCTTCTTCTATACTCTGAACACTCTGTCCGCACCACTCGTCTGAGTCATCGTCGTCCACCTCAAATTTAATTTGTTCAATTTCTACTTGTACAGGATTTTTACTCTCTTCATTTTGTTCTTTTACTTGTTGTTTCTGCTTCTCTTTGGCTGCCTCTGCCATGGCGACGGGTCTCATGAACGGCACTACGAACTGCATCGCCTCTGCTAGATAATATGGTTTCTTCTTCCCCGTGGAGCCTCGTGGCGGTGCCCTCATGGTTCTCATGAAAACAGCTCGCAGGTTTCTCCATCTTTCTCTGCACGCTGATGCTGGAAACAAAATGTTCATGTAATCCTATTAATTGACTATAATAATAGAAACATCAATTGGTAGTGATCGAAAGTGTAATTTCTGAGGGGTTCAATACCTAGGTCGAGGCAGGACAAGACATTTATTTTGGAAACATGAGTTGGTTGTTTATAAATAAATAATAAAAGAAAAAACATGTGTATAATGTAGTCAAAATTCAGTTCAGTCAGTAATTAAAAAACTGGGCAAGTGCAAGTCGTATTTGCCCAGTGAGGGTTCCGTTCAAATCCGTAATTTCCACACAATTTATGACCGCGCATACCTCAATGATTGATTACGTACTTTAAATAAAGACTATATTTTTTATGATTTAATTACAAATGTACAGTTTTTAGACTTTTCCGTGTACTTGTAGTCTAGGACGATATTACTTGCCAAATTTCATAGTTCTAGGTCAACTATAGCCTGTTCACAATAAGATTAGACATTTACACAAACCTTTTTTACAGTCCGTTCAACCGATTTTGACCTAAATTGCCTTGGTAGCATGACAAATGGCAACTGCAGTAAACAGTTGTTATTGCAACCACTTTTTTGCCTCTAATGTCATCCTTAAGCCTACGGAATAGAAGTCAAAATCGGTTGAAGGGACTGTAAAAAATGTTTGTGTTTAAGTCTAATCTTATTGTGAACAGGGTATAGGTAGGTAGGGCTAGGTAGGGGGGCGACTATGAAATTTGAGAGCTTCAAAACATACTAGTTTTGCGGCATAAACGGCCGTATCTTTTTTTCACATTAACTTAGAATTTTTATATTTTCACAGCTTCAAGGGACTGTAGACCTGAGTATATGGTTTAAATTTCACGTTTTTTGACATTCGATAACTCCACGCGTTCCTGAGATAAAGGGTCTTGACATACAGACGGTCAACAAAGTGAGGGTAAGATAATAAGGGTTCCGTTTTTTCCTTTTGAGGTACGGAACCCTAAAAACAATAGTAAACTGAAAAATATTACTGTAATTGATCTTTGCCTACACCTTCGGGGTAACATACGCGTGAGGATACCATACATAGAACTCTGTGACACACTGATGTGTTAATAATATTTATTATTACATTGTATACGGATAACAACAATGCACGGATAAAGATAAGAGAGGGGGAATCACATTATGATAATTATGTTTCTGATATTATTAGCATTACTGTCAACGTCACAGAGGAGGGGCGGAGTTCAATGTCACTACCGGCCTAATTGATGCTCGCCAAGCCAATTGTAAACGTGGCGAGTAGCGACGACAACGTTGTGAACGCGTGGCGGGCTGGCTTGATATCACGTTGTCGATGTTATTGTATCATTACGAGATAACAGCGTTACATATGTATTTATAAGTACTATATACCTTTGTATGTAGACGTTACCCTAAACATATACAGCATTAGAGATAAAACGATTGTCAGTAATGTACTACAGATAAAGTGTAGGTATCCTTTATACAGGGTGTCCAGTAAATAGCACGACATACTGCAGGGGGTGATAGCTTGGGTCAATACCTGTCAAAACAACACAATATATGTTAAGCAAAATCTTACGGATTTACAGTTTTACAAAGTTTTCCGAAATATCGAAAAATCTCTACCTTGAAACAGATTTTTAAGCATGTCATAATGAAAAATTCCTTTTCAAGTATTTTTTTTACATCAAATTATTCGTGAATAGTTACTTTACTCATTGATAAGTCTTTTTTCTATCAAAAACAATAATGTTTTCAAGAAATACAGTTTTTTGTTTAAATTTTCACAGAACAATTTTCCTATCGCCTAACTTTAACCTACAGTGGTGAAAAAAATCCGTAAAGTTTTACTGAACATATATTGTGTTGTTTTGATAGGTATTGACCCAAGCTATCACCCCCTGCAGTGTCAACGTAACTTGGCGCGTCTGAAGTTAGCTGTTTGGCTGCGCAATGGAACTTTTAGGAACGAAATTGTCTACTGTGCAGCTAATCGGCTAACTTCAGACGCGCCAAGTTACGTTGACCGTACTGTATGTCGTGTTATTTACTGGACACCCTGTATAATTTTTAACTTTGTACTCATCGTGTATACGTTTTATTTGTTTACATTTGCGCTTCCAACACCAAATGGCGAAATGTGTCTTTGCACTTTTATTATGTATCATCTATGTACACACGGCTACATATCAAGCTATTCATTTCCAGTAGGTATAAGCTAATCTCGCATTGTTTAGAATTTCTATACAATGAGAGGTCAGCTTATATTGGAAATGTATAGGTAACTTGATGTGTAGCCATGTACCATGTGTGGTACCTAAGTACCACATTTTAGGCAAATAAATGATTTTAATTTTGACAGCAACATAATGGGACTTAGCCCATATTATATTAGAATGTAGACAAAATATATAAATAATATTCTATTTCTTACAAAAGTTACAACACAACTATGCAATAAGACCTCATGGTATTATGAAAAATATATTTGCTAACATCATTAGTACTAGCGGCGCATAAATGTTATTAAACAAAAACTTCTGCCGCACTTCTTTCACGCTAGCGCGAAGGACGCGCCTGTCTCGAATGTTCGATACAAGAGGCGCCACTAGCGGCACAAATATGTACCTACTAAGTCGCTCATCACTCACGTGTCATATTCATAGTTCTGCCTACATCTTCCCAGGCCTGGTCGCTAATGTCCTTCCGAGTATACGCAGGCAACTCAAAGTTGTACAACGACGGATACTTCTGTACCTCCTTTACGAATTTTATGTTGATATTTTGTTCACTCATAAACTCGCGCGACATGATTGCGGACTGGTATGCAACCCACAAGTGATCTCAGCGGCGGGCCCCGCGCTACTGATTTCCAACCGGTCTGTGACGCATATCGAACCAGTTGCGCAGCTGCGTCGCCTCCTCGCCTCGTCGCACACATTGACACGCCTATAATATTGTCGTGTACGCGTTTGCGTTGTGGTCGCTCACGCACGGGCTCAATAATGCGCTATCCCGCGTCCAGTCGTGTAGATACACATTGATTACGCATTGGTGTATGTATGTTACCCATTGCAAGTTTAAAGTAGACAACTATTTTACATTTTACGAACGATTCTTATTGCATATTATTATGCATATCGATTATGTTATATTGTTGAAATAACTGCATTTTAGTGTATTTTTAGAGTTCCGACCCAAAGAGTAAAAACGGAACCCTATTACTAAGACACCACTGTCGGTCTGGCTCAATACTTGTTATCTTTATTGCTTTTCCATAAGTAAGAAAGAAAGAAAGAAAAATTGTTTATTTGTAACCTCGTACAGGTAAACACAACATAAAAAAGGGTTATATAAAACAATAAAACATAAAAAAAAAGCCTTATGAAACCTGTACGAGACCAGAAAGGCTCCTGTCTCAGCACAATGCTACGACATGAAATGTCGCAGCGCTGGTATTCTGACAGGGCCTTGCAGAGATGCCACGGGCGGCCACAGTCATGACTTAAGGTAAACAAATAAAAAAAAAAGTTGTAATAATACATAAAGTAATAATAATATAGTACAAATATGCTTAGGTGGTAGGTGTTTGGTTAGGATCATTATGGTCCCTGATCGGGCACAGCAATAGGGTAGAAGAGAGGAAGCTCTGTTTTAGAAAAATATTAAATTAACGTAGGAACTAAATACATAATATAATTAACTAAAAGATGATCAATTACATTATTGTTATTTAAATTTATTTACTTACTAGCTGACCGGACAGACGTCCTGTCAATAGATTTTTCAATTTTCTTACCTTATAAACCTTCCCTGGACTTCCACAAATATTTCAAGCCCAAAATTAGCCAAATCGGTTTAGCCGTTCTCGAGTTTTAGCGAGACTTCATTTTTATTATATAGATTACATTTTTTTGTCAATTATATCTATTAATATTATTATTATATTTATGGTATTTATTATTATTATTGATTCTCAATTATGTTATTATTATTATATTTATATTGATTTATTAGATGGTTTTATATATTATATTGGCTGTCTGTCACCAGGCTGTATTTCATGAACCGTGAGTCCGTGATAGCTCGACAATTGATATTTTCACAGATGATGTGTTTCTGTTGCCGATAACAACAAATACAGAATAAAATAAATATTTAAGGGGGGCTCCCATAAAACAAACGTGATTTTTTGCCGTTAAATAAATGTTATAACTTATAGTGTCTAATGTTGTATAGATGGTACGGAACCCTTCGTGCGCGAGTCCGACTCGCATTTGGCCAGTTTTTTTTTATATAAATGGCAAATAGTTTACATTGCTCCTAAGTTACTGTAAAATAACGGAGCTTATTACATGTTATCATTTAAATAGCTATAACGTTTTTTTCACTTCTCTTGCTCAAAAAGGCCGTCATTGTAGCATACCAGAGCGGGGATAAAATAGCATTTCATCCTCTAGGGGAGAAAGTTTTTTTTTTTAATTTTTGTGTGTCAAATATGACAATGAGCCTACAAAAACGAAAAAGTCTTTAGTCATAAGTAGAATAATCATGAGTAAAGACACGACTTATTACTGTTTCATAAAAAAAGAACCTCATTTTAATTTTGAAAATGGAACTAAAATCGGCGATTTCTGGTAGAATGCATGCAATGTGTTGCGGCTACAGAAGATACAAAAAAAAGACATTGGCGCGAAATCTTTATAATTTTTCTCTAATTGCAAATTGAATTGGTAGTGACCGTAATTAATTTTACAATAGTGAAAATGTCATCTTCACAGAGGACTGAAATTAAGTTACCGGGAAAAAACATCTCGTTAAATATCCAGAATTGTACAAATTGTACATTTAATTTTTAATAAAATAAACTTCATAATTATTTCATATTGTATTGGATTGTTTTATTTTCTCGCAATCGTAGTGAAAAGTATAGTGTAACACACGGCGCTAAAACCCATTAAAACTCGGTTTCTATTTACTCCTTTTATAAAACTACCTCGTATATAATGGGTCATTTTAGCTCCTTGTATAACAATCTACTATTGTCTAATGTTACAATGAATGGTGATAAGTATTATTAAGAGGATTTTGGATAACTTGCAAAGCTAAATTAATCTAGTTAAATTATAATGGTCCTCAGCTAGAACGACATAGTAGTAAGTTTAATCAGAGTCGTATGAGCCCATTTATTTGTTCGTATCAGGCGACTTCTAGCTTATTGCCACTAAAGATCCGAGCCTCGTGTAATCTCCGTCGTACTTCTTTTATCCTGGTCGGTAAATCTTCTCAACTCAGTCCTAATAACATGTCGTGATACTAATCTTTACGAATAATATTGTAATTCGTGGAAAAGGTGGAAATAACTTGTTTATTTTGTTGGTGAACATGTTGTATATTATACTGGAATATACACACGAAATGGAAGATTGGAGTGACGATAAAAGGAGCTTATATGTAGATTTTATTGAGGCGATATCTCGATAGGAACCTTTACAAGAGATCCCTGTGTGTGTTGGCCTTCCAGCGGAGCATAAAATAAGTTTTTACTGCCGAGTGCCGCACCACTTGCCAAGTTGCGCTCTTTTGGATTCCATTTATGTGGGATTTTTAAGAAAATCAGTCTCTGAGTATATTTGGTTAACGGGAAAAAGTCGTCAAAAAAATGTGTCTATTTAAGTTTGGACCAAATCTCATTATGACAGTTTTGCAACTTTGATATTTTTGTAAAACATAATAAAAAATAGGTCATAAAGCTCATAAACTATTAAGCGTAATTAAATTGAACTAATTTATTCGCCTGACGGCTATTGCTCCGGATGGTTGGTTACCAGCGCAAATGTTGTATTGCGGTTTGTTCACTCCAACCTGCAAAGTTCATATTGGATTTTTTTGCCTAGACAAGAGCTTGGATTTGTACCCTCTTAATGAGTATAGACCACGAAGTAAGTATAATATGCCCATAGCACCGGTGCACCGTGACACGCACTGGTGCAATGACGTCATCGGCGTGGCTTCGGTCATTAGATCTATAGCCGTCTTCTGCACCAAACATTTCGGACATTCCAGTTTTAATCATTTTTTTATTAATTACTCTACTTATTAAAACTAAAATATGAAATGGTATGTGCTTTATTGCTAAACCTACACCAATAAACGTTCTGAGGCCACATAAGGCCTCTTATCGCACCGGTAGGCATTTTTTTGCGTAATTCATCAGCAAAGTTCTAGAAAAAACAGTAATTGTCACAGATATTCTACTACTTGATACAACAGGGCGCCACCTTTTCGGTAAAAAAATTATGTGAACATATAATTATTAATAGGTTTAAAACTATTATGTATGTTTGTAAATACTATTTGGATTATCTTGATCCTATTTTGTCGACTTAGGGCGGGTTGCTTCAACTAACCATTACTTACCGGTAATAGTCAAAAATGGCGCTAACTATCGTCAAATCAAAAAAATGGGTTGTTTCACAAAATCATACGTCAAAAAGTTACTATTACCATAACCGACCAGTCATCGTAATTTTGTGTTGTCAAACATCAAAATATTATGGAATCTCTTTTTGAATAACCTTAACTGACGGATTTTTATGTCATGAAACAACTCGTTACATTTAACGTACGTTAAACATCATCAGTCATAGTAACTTTTTAACCGTCCGTATGTAACGTTAACCGACTGTTTGAAATAACCCGCCCTAAAAGTATCGTATTGTTGTATTAAATTAAAATTTTCCATTTCTAGTTCCGTATGCCATCTAGTGTGAGGTAGTGTAACAAAAAAATCAGGGTTATAACCTTTATAATATAATTTTCCCAAAATTTTTTTAATGACCCTTATTAAAATAAAATGGAGGCCAAAAGTTCCTTGATTTCCGGCGCAATTTCGTTTTAGGAAAAAGACGTTTTGCTTTTTTTTTTTTTAACCAACTTCAAAAAAAAGGAGGTTTTCAGTTCGATCCGTATGTTTGTATGTATGTATGTATGTATGTTTGTCCGCGATTATCTCCCGTTTGTCATAACCAATATTGATGCGGTTTTCAGAAAAGTGTTTGTTACATTCTGGAGAAGGTAAACAACAAACAGAAATTTATTCAGCGCTTTTTGAAAAAATCAACAAAAACCGAGGCGTTTTCGTTTCTTCCATCTTTCCATCTTTGGAAGACTTTTAATCTGTTTTAATTGTGTTGCGGTTTCGTAATTGATTTGGGTGATAAGGAGGCACTAAAAAGTGTAAAATAAAAACGTTTTTCAAAAAAGTTTTTTGTTTTTTTTTTTTGTTTTTATATTACAATAAACTAATTGATCGGTTCTAAGTAAACTTCAACTATTCCTGGCGACATGGATACTTATCTCTTTTGGTGACTGTACCTATATAATATAGTTTAATATTTATATGTACTATGTAGCCAGTAAGTCGTGGCAACAATTAACTAGATTCGCTGTGTATTATACAGCACTTTAATTGCGTAACACTCGGGACACACCATCCCTTTTATTTTCACAACCCATATTTATAAGAAAAATCCTTGCGAAATATAAAAAGGTACTAAGTTCGTCCCTGTGTTGCGAATACATATTGTCATAGAGACATCTAGCATGATATAGCTAAACCACGTAGAAAATGACAGCTTTTAGCTTTTGCTATTCATCGCTAGGAAAAAAGGCGGGGCTTGACTAGATGTGGGCAGGGCTAGACCTGAAGTGGGCAGGGTTTAGCTTGAAAAAGTGTTACGCATCTTTCTATGGGAAAATTCGATAACGCCATCTCCTCTGTTATACTTACTTCGTGGTATAGACTCGGTCTCCATTAGTGGCATGAGATGAGACGTCAATATAACTGAAGGTGTGGGTGAAATACAGGGGGGCTCATGCATGCATGCTGAGATAGGAGCCTTTTGGCCTCGTACTGGACCAATTTTCGTTTTTTTTTATTAATTATGTAATTTTTGTCCTGTCGGGCGAATAAATGGTTTTTCTTTCTTTCTTTCTTCCATGACTTATACCTCCCTCTTCGAAGAATACAGGCTTAACCAATCAAATAACTGGACTATCGAGATCGGTAACCAGGTACCAGCTAATCCTACAATGAATATGTTCGCCCAGTACTGTATGATGGTCATCTGTTGCAGGCGGTGGTACTGCCCCCGCTGGCTCGCTGGCCCTACGAGAACGGGTTCACCTTCACGACGTGGTTCCGGCTCGACCCCATTAACTCCGTCAACATCGAGAGGGAGAAACCTTATTTATACTGGTAATAATATTAATATAATAGGCGACACGGTTGGCGCAGTGTTACGGGTTCGATTCTCGTACGGAATAAATATTTATAAAGGCTATAGATACTTGTTCCGGTTCTGACTGTTTGTGTATGTAAGTTTACATGTTTGTAAACGCACCCACGCACCCACAATACATGAGAAATACCAAGTGTGGGGCAACGTGAAAAATACAATGTTATTGTCAATGCTTTTGAATCGTAGGCCTATTAGGACAACAGAACGAAACTAGGTTAAAAAAAACTCAAGTAAAAAAAAATTCAATAGCCCCTTATGTTGATTGAAATACGGCCAGAATCTAAGCTTCATCTTACTGAGTGTGGTTATATCGCCATAAAGTTGATCTTCCGATTTGATGCGGTTTAAAAGTCTCCCGTCCGTAAAGGTAACATTCCAAATCGGTAAAGACCAAAGACTATTCTCTTTGGTAAAGACCAATCAAAATTAAGTTAATGTCGTGCAAAATTGACTGTTGTGGACAGTGTTGTGGTGAGGTTTGAGTTCTACTTTAATAGCATGATGTCTGCAGTGTAGCCCCGCTCCGTGCAAAGCCCGTGGAATCACCGAGGGAGGACTCACATCATACAAAATTACTATACTCCGTTCACAATAAGATTTGACATAAACACAAACCTTTTTTACAGTCCCTTAAACCGATTTTGACTTCTATTCCGTAGGCTTAAGGATGACATTAGAGGCAAAAAAGTGGTTACAATAACAACTGTTTACTGCAGTTGCCATTTGTCATGCTACCAACGCAATATAAGTCAAAATCGGTTGAACGGACTGTAAAAAAGGTTTGTGTAAATGTCTAATCTTATTGTGAACAGGGTATAGTTGCTGTTAAGCCGTGCTCTTCGAGTGTCGAATGTTTCTTTGCCTTAATATCACCGAATTAAAATCTCACGGTGAATCGAGTGTATTGAGTTCTCGTGATATATTTAGCACTAATATTCAAGCCATCTTCAAGCCATCTTCATAATATTTTAGCCCTTTGTTGTAGGTTTAAATTTGGCATGTTATTTCAATCTATTTTATTTTACAAACATATTATTTTTGATAAATGTAACAAATTATGTCAATGTCAACTTTATTTTAAGAACTAATTGAAATCTGGTAATAATACCTTATAATTCACATACTTGAATAGTTTTGTTTTGTCTCCATACCAAAATATATTTACCGTCGTTCCTTCATCACTCACTTCAGAAATATTTGGATTAGCCATGATTACTTTAAATACTTTGGTATATGATTTTATCCTTTGGCTTACGCGATAAAAAACACATGCCAAATTAAATTTTCATATTCTCCAAACATTTTCAGTAAAGCGTTACTTGGTATTATAATATTTGAGGGTTCGAGGCAATAAACACAGTTACTGGGGCAAACGTGGATTTACCTAACATTCTAATAGAAGTTACAATTTAATTTGCAAAGAGTTACATAGGCAATATCAAGTCAATTTGTACTAAAAGCATATTACAGTGCGAAAATGTATTCCGTAAATCGCGTGTAGCCGCAGAGCGCGGTTGCACCTGTGTTCACAACTTTTCATTTGATTTGAGTGGAGCTCGGACGTTTCAAGTGTAGTTTCGGTTGTGCTCTGCTATCCTGGTACTAAGCTAAATCATTTTCGGTTTGTGTCCGGGGATAATTGAATTGCAAGTTCGCCACATGCCACTCCGAAGTTCGTCCACTTTGCAGATCATGATTCTGTATACTTTTCCCTGATGTTTCTGAATAAGCTTTAGTTAGAGTGATTGATGCGGATACCATTTTTGCAACTCACGTAGTTAAGGATCATATCGTTGAGTGAGAATAACTAACTAACACAGTTAATTTGTCCGACAGCTTCAAAACGAGTAAAGGCGTTGGCTACACGGCACACTTCGTCGGCAACTGTCTTGTGCTCACATCAATGAAGGTGCGCGGCAAAGGGTTTCAACATTGTGTCAAATACGAATTTCAACCAAGAAGGTAAGTTCGCTCCCTGTGTCTAGCTAGAATATTGTAATATATTAGTGGATATCGATTTTCACCTAAAGCATACCAACAGAGGGCAAAGCTATTTAAAACAGCAACGCGTATTTATAACGATTGATATGAGTGTGTCTGCCTTATCTTTCTGTTGGTGGCAGGAGGTACAAAAACCCCCAACCGACCATATCGTTAAAAATACGAAATTACTTAAAGCTGTGGTGCGGTTAATTTTTAACGTGCTTTTGCCAAATTTTAAAACTTTGTTCTGAACACTAAATCAGGGTAGTGAAAAAGTTGCAGCAGTATAAATAAACTTTCCCGTGTAGTCAGTTTATGACGACGGTCGGCTTTCGTGCCAAAAGTTGCCTCAAAAATTATTCGGTTAATTTTATTTCATTATTTTCCTCTTGTGTAGTTGAGGGGTGTTTAGCCAAGTGCACGAACTGGAATCAGTTTCACAGTGTTTATGTGGAATCAGTTGAACTCACATAAACAAAAGTTTTATTCGTTTTATTTGCTTGCGAGAAATATTTAACATGTTTGAACTCTGAACAGAGCATTACAGTACAATGAACATTTACAAAGTTAACTTCACTTGAAAATGTTAAAAAAATCTCTTGTATTTTAAGTGTGTAAGAATAAAAGATTGGCTATTAACATTTTAATGATAATATCTTCGTGGGAAACACTGTTTACTTAAGTTTATACTTTGTGAGTCTGCGTGGATTTCATTCATTTGGACTTCCATCTAGAGACATCATGTTTGAGCCTATTGAAACCAACTCTAATCGGAAAATTAGCACCAGAACAGCAGAAAATATTTCCAAAATATTTTCTCACTATTTCCGTCCTCACTTTAGTCACCCTTGAAAGATTATCTATAAATAAAGCAGGATATACAATGAAGTCTATGTTTTTGTGCAGATGGTATGCGATAGCAGTGGTGTACATATACAACAGGTGGACGAAGAGCGAGATCAAGTGTTTGGTCAACGGACAGCTAGCATCCAGCACAGAGATGGCGTGGTTCGTCTCGACCAACGACGTAAGTCTTACAGCTTCTTAAACGAGTATGTAACCATATTATATAGAATTGAATCCAATAGTTTTCATGTGGACAATCTGATGATATGACGGATTTTCCAATCATTATAGAATTAGGTGACCAAGTTTGTCTTCAAAATCAACTAAATCTTATGCTAGCAAGATGAGTGTTTGGTTTTACATAAACCTAGGCACATATTTCTTACGTGTAATCTGTCGTTTCTCAAGTACTTAAATGGTACCCCTTAATCCAGGCTCAAGTACCAAGTGCTCATAACTCTATAGGAGCTTAGCATAATACATTCAGTTATCTACGGCGAACACCCCCTCTGCGACAAGTTGTGCGTTCGAGTCGTCACGTACGTGTCGTTAGCAGCAATTTATTACAAGTAATGCCATGCAAATTCCTGTGGATGTACGCGGACTTCATAGTAATACAAGTTATAAGAGTTTGACGGAACTTCTTCCGTCCGTTCCGTGGTTTTATTAATTCACTTTATCATTAGTGGAAGTACTTGACCATAAAAACAAGGGAGAGTACATCGAATCATAATAAACTAAGTTGGAATTTGTATCAGAACAGTAATGCAATGAACATCATTGATTGATGGGCAATGTGCCGATCACCACAAGGGATCGAGTCCCGAATATTATTACAATTTGTGACGCAAATGACCGACGCTAGCCTTCAACAACCTTGTTATTATGACTGTAGAAATGAACCCCTGTTACGTCAGAATCATCTATCAATACTTTCACATCCATATTCGTTCCGCTACATTAATGAATTGTGTGTTGCCTTTACAAAAGCTCCATGTTGCGATTAATCCGATAAAAAACATACGCAGCCAATTAGACTAAAAGTGCACGCGAATTCGTACAGTCGTATTGTTTTGATTGGAATTCTTTCTTTATTTGTTTTGTTAAGCTCCATTTAGTTCGTGTTCTCCTGGTATGCTCTTTCCCGCTCGAGGGATTATGTTGGCGTTAGTTCATGCATGCCTCTATGAATATTCACTGAGCTCGGACGTGGTCACGCATAGTTGCTGCAAAATGAACTTGTCAAGCGTTATGATGACAAACTAATTATTTTGAACTTTGATATACCTACCACTGTGAAGAGATGGGCTTCCACATTGAAGTATTGACAGTTTGGTGTTTCTTGCTCATTCTTCTCCATACGAAACTACCGTTTAAAAGGGGCAATGAGATTATTTTTTTTCTTATGTGACACTCAAAAGTACATTTTACAATCTAATCGAAATCGATGATAATATTGAATGAGTTCTACTGAAAATTAATTAAAAATATCGAAAAGAAAGGAAAAAAATACCATGTAGGTAAGGTTTTCAATTCGTTGAATATGAGTAAGTAGGTGCAAGGTATAAGGGGTCACATTCATTCATCATTTTATTTTTTTACTCACGGAATTAAGAAATGTAAATTGAATTACCTATAACACAAAAGCTGAAATGAACACCCGCCATTTTATATATTCTATGCCTCGGTTTTACAACGGGTTGAATTATTTTATCAGTTCGGTATTTTGAAACCAGGGGTTGTTAAAAAAAATACTCTTTGATGTAAATTCCGCCTAACAAAGAACTGAATTACCCTTTGAATAAAGGACACTAATAATGGCATGGAAGTAAAGGTTTTAATAACGTTAAAGCTTTTATTTTTATATTAAAACCTACAAAAATAATATTTTGCCATATTTAGTTTTCGTTGAAGTCCTAAAATAATAGCTTTACGTTATAAAATTGCTAAAACGTTATAAAACTTGACACGTAAAAGAGATTTAAGCAACGCGCTTTCAAACGATATTGAGAAAATCGGGAACGCTAAACCCCCGCGTGCCGCTTAAAAATACCATTTGTGACTAAACACGAGTGTTTCAGCTGTAAATGTGAATTTACATGCCATTACTGTGCACAGAGCGGGGGTTGAAGCGTCGTTCGCGATAGCCTTAGCGTTAGACTTGTGTACGATAAATCGCTGAGTATTGAACGTGTTTTAAATTGTTATCTAACGTTAGTTGGTCTCGACTACCTACATGACATGACATTGACGACACGGTTGGCGCAGTGGCTGAGCGATCGACTGCTGCGCAGCGTGTTGCGGGTTCGATTCCCGCCCAGGGTAAACATTTGTGTGATGAGCACTTGTGTTTGCCTTGTGTCTGGGTGTTGTTTATCTATATACGTATGTATTAAAAAAAAAGAAGTATTTGTGTATGTATATCAGCTGTCTGACACAGGGTCTCCCTAGTTTGGGGTCAGATGGTCATGTGTGAAAATGTCCCCATATATTATTATTATGTCTGAAAATTCGTAATGATTTTGCAATCTGTTTAATGTTCAGTAAATTATTGTTGTAAGAGACAGTGTCCTCAACCTCGTCATCATCGTATCAGCCAAAAGACGGTCACAGCTGGACAATTCATTTTTTTTTTTAAACGTTGCCTCACACTTGATATTTGTCCTGTATCGTATGTGCGTTCACTAACATATAAACTCACATAGACAAACAGCCAGACCCGGATCAACTATCTGTAGGTCATGCAATTATTTGTTCCGTGCGGGATTCGAACTCGCGACACGCAACACAACAGCTAATCGCTCACCCACTGCGCCAACCGTATCATCCCATCTATCTATGACTTCCCACGTAATTGACAGTTGCCCTCCCTCAGATCAAAATGGAAGCAGAATTTGTACCATTTTTGTTTCACAATGGAAGAACCAAGTGATATCAGACGTAAAACAGCAAATATAATTTAGTTATAACAATTTGTTTAAAATAATCAAGCAATTTAAGTTTAATTGCTGTTGCTGGCTAGCTTCGGGGAATAAAACATCGTTTTGTTTTATCATTTCAGTCAGGTACTGTTTCATTTGCATGAATTAATTTATATATCCAGCCTTTAAATGTTAAATGTATTACCATTCCATTAACGGACTTAATTGATAACAATATAAAATGTAGGTACATCATTTTTACAATCCTTTGTATTTTTCAAGCTAGCTTATCATGCTTTTTTATCAGTGATAACAATTGCATTTATATGTTAGCTATCTGATGATGTCATATTGTGATCACTATCATTATGGCTTTATTCAACATCAATCACATAAATATTTTATACTAAAGTAAGCAAATTGACTGATATTTCCTTACCCTGAAGCACGATGACAAGTTGGCGTTTGCAATTCATTGCAAACGCGGTGCAGGTACACCAGGGCCTCAAGTCTGCTATTACAATAGTGTCAGAATGGTCTATCATTGATTTTCATAATGACGCCATTATATTAGTAGATTACCAAATTTGTCAAAATCACCAATATGAAATCAATGATAGACCATTCTGACACTATTGTAATAGCAGACTTGAGGCCCACAGCTGTAAAAAGGAATGGTTAATGGAGTCTATTTATTTTAGTAACTGCCTACTTTTGTTTATAATAATAATTCGTTTATTTATTTGACCACTTAGGTCCAATTGTTAGTAACAAACAACACCTTAATCAACGGGTTAGTAACATAAACAGAACCACACACAACAGACATATAAATGATGAACGACAAGGTTGTCCTTATCGCACTAAAACATTTACAAAATGCCTTAGAATTGGGGCATCCAGCTGACCTCCTAGGACCTTCAGAATGCTATTAGAACTGCCACGCACCCTAGTAAGTAATGAAGCAGTCCTTTTCCTTCTAATTGCGTAAAAGTCATCAACTCCCGCTTCTGCAAACATAACGGAAGCACTTCAGTAACGCGGCAGCCCCAACAGCACCCTGAAAGCATTATTATATTGTATTCGTACGACGACTTTACGTGTATGGTCGGTTGGTTGGTTGACTGATATTAAAGTTCGTACGTGCACTTTATATCTCACTATGAGGATACTAGATCCCACGACACAGGGTATCCTAGTATGGGCTCTAGGGCTACTCCATTGCACACACATTTTGCGTTACAATCCCATCTTTGTTTTTAGATTTATTCTGTCCTTACTAATTCTTTAAACTTGTGCTTAATAAATTATCTTTTTTCTCCTTCCTGGAACACCAAGCATTTTCAACAAATTCCTAAGTATTCCTCGCAACATATTGACATAGGTACTCCTTTCATGTGTACTCGCACATCATGATACATAGCAACACAACCGTTTTAAGTGTCGAGTGCTGAGAATTGGTTTATTCGAAAGTCTTCATTATGGAACGGAATCCTTCAGGGAGACCACAGTTTTTGACCAAGTAGATAGACCTAGGCTGAAATGTCAGGTCTAATTTATTATTAACTCTATATAATTTTAATAATGAAAACATTTTAACAATTTATTAAAATGTTTAGCATTAGCATCATTATTAAACATTTTCATAATCATTGCCACAGTTTCCAAAATAATTTACGTATAATGAGGAGGTATCGATCTTACAAAAACGATGTTTTCAACAAACTCAATTAAATCATTCCATCGTGTTCTCATTGTGAAATTAATTTATTGCTATGATCAGAACTCCGTTTTCATTAAATGTAGGAGCGACATAATGTATTCAGAGCTTTACTGTATCTACATGTATTACATAAACAAGCTGACCAGAGGTTCCAATCAGTGGGTAAACTTGCTTCACTTTGTTGACCCCAAATTCCTCGATAAATACTTCGCGGTAACCTTATTCTTCATTTTGTATTAAATAACTTTTGCCCCGAATGTTTGCTTTGCTTACTCTAATAGGAATTTCGTTCACTAATAACTTTAATTCAATTCCGACCTTATTTCGATCGTTACTGAAATATCGGCAAATATGAAATGCTTTCCCAATTTTCAAACGCCTCTACCGAAATATTCTGTTAAAGAAATTTAATTTTTTGAAGTAATTTGTGCTTCTAAACTAATTTAGTAGCTCAAGAGAAGCTGTCGAAAGTTAGTTGGATAAGATGAGTTTACTTGAAGTATCTTTTGCTTCAGTTTTAATAACATTTAACCGTCTGATTAGGTATTTGTGCAATATTAAAACAAGATATTCGAAAAAGGATTTTTCGACCTTTTCAAAGAGTAGAGTAATAACAGAACGTGAACATTGCCAATTATTAAAGGTTGTTCTTTTTAAGTCACAATTAATTTGTCAACAGCCTTTCGACAAATGCTACATCGGCGCGACAGCAGAGCTAGACGAAGAGCGAGTGTTCTGCGGACAGATGGCCGCCATCTATCTGTTCGGAGAGGCTCTGACCACGCACCAAATCTGCGCCATGCACAGGTTGGGGCCCGGGTATAAGGTGAGTCCTTTTAAATAAAAACTATCGGTTGTTTACCTATATGTTCTTTTAAAAATAATAAAATGTATCCTGTTAAAGGACCTCTTGAACACATTTAATGTATCATGTTTACATTTGTTTCTTGCTTACCACGGAAACAGAGCCAATTCCGTTTCGACAACGAATGCAACATCAGTTTGCCGGAGAATCACAAAAGGGTGAGCGAGACGACCGCTCCCAAGCTTGAGAACGCTGATGTTCCTCCTACCCCCGATCCCGAAACTTCCCCCCAAATTCCCGAAATTGAGCCGCCTGATGTAGCTTCTGCTGAAGAAGAGAATACGCCAGCAGAACCAGAAGAAGCATGCGTAGTTTTGAAAGAAGACGCGACTCCTCGGGGACGCCGCATGGCCGACGAGGCGCGCGAAGTGGCCGCCGCGCATGCCTCCATGCTCGTAGATATTGAAGCATGCAAGCGTGTAAGCATGCCGCGCCGCTTGCCCTTATATTCAGTTTTTTGTTTTGTCTTGCTTCTGTGACTGTGTTACCGCCACGTGCACCGCGCACTCTGTACAAAGTGTCACTGTGTAATGTCGATTTGCTGTTCATGTGTGGTGCCAGGGTCAGTTCCGTTTCGACGCCGAGTGTCACACTCCGCTGCCGTCTATGGAGACCCGCGTGGACCGCTACGGTGACCTCATTCACGACCCGACGCAGAACGTTCACGACGTAAGACGCTCCGCTAATGAATGTCCTGGATACGGGTTTAATCTTGTTTGTAAAAGGAATTCCGGGATCTACATTACTACATTTTCCACTAACTTCATGGTGTCTTGGCTTTACAGATTTAATCAAGAAACTGCATGAAATGGATATAATTTTACCTAACTTTAACAAATTCTTGTGGTGAACAAATTAGAGACATTTAACCATGATTATAGTCTCCGCTAAGAAACAGATTCCTAAACGAATATAATGAAATGCACAAAAGGTAACGAACTGACAAAAGGCGATTTTAATTTCTTCGATTGTTAGAAATTGCTAAAGTAATGCGATTTTCTGAGGAAATTAGCTAAATCACTCGATTTATCAAAAGATATTCAGCTTGATATTTTACAGGGCAATATTTTATCTTAACTTTCACAGTGAATCCATTTGGAACTTAAACGATGCCGTAGTAATTGTACGATTAGGTAATATTTTATGAAAATGAAATGAGTTTCAGATTACCTGATCTCAATATTAACTTAAGACTTAATTAAAGTGGACCAACGCTTAAGTTTATTCCAAGTTAACTTACGTTTGTTTTTGTTAAACACAATACCTACTGTTAATCTGACGTTACTTTAAACTTGAGTTTGATATTAAAGTTGCGAGCTGTTTACACGGACGGACGTATCGGTTTTGTTGGCATGTCTACACGCTCCGCTAAATCTAAACTCAACTCAAAAGTTATTTATTGGCCCCGGATTGTAAAAGTTTCAGGTAACATTCAGGGCTTCATTAGTCCTGAATAAATAAGGGTTCTGAACCAGTACCTACTACTATTTTATGTAATGATTATTTATGGAAAACTGACACAGATTTAATAATTATATAGCGATCGAATCTACTTTCCACTTACATAATAGATTTCTGTTTACTATTGAAAAGCATGCTTGGTACAAATCATAAAAAGCACGTAAATTATAATGTCTTACGACTCCAAAAATAACTGTCTCGTACTAATACTGTTAACACAATCTACACTTTGCATAGCATCAACCTCCACTTTATCAGTTATCAAACGTTCAGGGCGATGGCAAATTACCAATTTTCGTTAAGTGTACCCTGATTGCAGTATCGCCAGATAGGGACAAGTACAACCAGCCCGTTGACCACGGTCGTTCGCACAAGTTTCACCTTATTCACGAGTATCGCAAGTTTTGGGACTCATACTTACCGCTCGACCCACTAGGAGAGTAGGAACCCAGAGGGTCAGCCATTTGATACCGCTCGTAATGGCCGCCCCCTCTTGCGGTTTCATTATAATTCGACTTGAGGAAATCTTCTACAGTCCTAGTGAAAGGTACAAGTTATTTATAGTAGTTCTCTTGGAAAATTTCCAGGTTTACTTAGCTCTTGAATTGCTTACGGTCTTTGAGGACATTGCTCGGTAAAACTTTCTTGAAGCAGATTAATCTGATCTTGTCTTTCCGCGAATAAATACTTTGTAAATGCCATGTTTGTATTCACTCTTGATTTTACGTCGAATAGAGCTTATTATTTACAATTACTTAGATACTCCTACTTTGCAGAAAGAAATTAAGAGCGTGTATTCGCTTCGTGACGAAAACTTAATGTTTTCGCGTTTTTTCCAGAGCAATATCGTAATGATCTGAGCAGATTATTTAAAGACAATTACAGTTTTAGAAAGATTAAGTCTCGTTCTAGGGAGCTACAGAGTAAAAGTATAATTTTAAATTATAGTTTTTGAATGCGAAGACAATCCTTTCTTAGCGTTTTACGATAATAGACGTCAGAGTTAACTTGAAGGACGAATACAACCATTACAGTATGCCAAAATATTATGTTTTATGCGTTTTTCCAACAGGATATACAGTCTCAAAGTACATAACAGAGCCAAAATTAGGAAAATATTACTATTAGATATTAAAAAACAGTATTAATAAAAAAGTACAAAATCGGTTCATTTCAACAATTTTTTTTCACCAGTATTTGAATAAAAACATAACTGCTATATTAATTTAATGAAAACAAAGGTTATGCTCAATATACACAATTTTTTTCAGTTCCTTGTACGAACTCATTTATTTTAGACAATTATTTTAAAAAGCACTGTAAAACCTCGCGCGCTGTCGTTTGCCGATCAATTTCATTGATTCGTGGTTATTTCGTGCGATTATTTTTTCTGATGCACACAAACAAACCATTGTATTGTACTAGTGTGTGTTAATGCTGCTACGCCGTTCTAGCAATCGTTTAGATTTTGAGATGCGGTAAATCTAATACGCGCCCTTAAGAAGTATATATGATCACAATGTAAGCTCTCGTTTCGTTCCAGTCATTATTTATTACTATAACTTCAGCACGCGTAGTATGACCACGCTATATCTACGGAAGAATAGACATACTGACAGGAAAAAGAGACAAACTGTGCCGATCTTGCTGTCAATATGTATTGTCTATTCTTCCGTAGACATAACGTGGTCATGCTACGCGTGCAGGTATTTTTATATCTTCATAAGGCTTTTAATGAATTATTCTGTTAATGAATTATTCTGTTTCACCAAGTCAGGGTCTCGTTTCGCCTTTTAAGCCAGAATTTGTACAATAAAGTTGTTCGTTTAACTGTTACAAAGATGAACTTGAAAATACCTTTATCCTTATTATGTTTAAGAATTCCAGTTATTAAACCTTAAAGATATTTAAATACTTCGGCTTATATCTAATTTGTAACGAGTTTTGGACTCTTTCAGACATCGTGTTCGTATTTCAGATAATGGAGTAGGTACTTTGTATGCTTTTTGAAGTGCCGTCCCACTTATTATTACTTTTTAAATAGCTTTAAATATTCAGGAACGTTTCCCAATGTTTCTGTGATCCTAGTAGATCTCTTTTGATTAGCAATGAAAACTTCTTGATGTCGGCTTAATTGTGTTACTTACTGGCT
Source organism: Charanyca ferruginea (assembly GCA_947361185.1). Lineage (NCBI taxonomy): Eukaryota > Metazoa > Arthropoda > Insecta > Lepidoptera > Noctuidae > Charanyca > Charanyca ferruginea. The sequence goes on from OX376065.1 coordinate 790,133, forward strand.
TGTAGGCGGAATATTTAATTGTGATTAGAATTTGTGTTGTGATTCTACTGTATGAATCACTGTCTGTTTTTTTTTAATGACAAATGTTGAGTTTCTTTTATAACGATAATAACTCCTATAAAAAAATATTGTGATGAATATTATGATCATCAAATGAGGTAAAAGGTGTTTACTTACCACGCCCAGTAGAGGCCTTTTTCTCACCGTGATATTCAAGCAGTTATCATAACAAAGTTGTGCGTAAAAGAAAAAAAAAACAAATGTTGCCGCTGCCGGAATGCAATTAAAACTTTGCTAATTGATTTTTTTATTAATTATGACGGAGTTAGGGATAATAATGAGTTTGGAGAGCTTGGCCATCGTTCTTGGCGTACTAATTTGACTAATATTCACGCGTTCCGTCATACTGCTACTTGACAACGGAGCTTCATGAATATTTTAAGAGTATCTCGCTTTTTTGCTGGAAATTAATTAAGAAAATTGTGTTTAATTTAGTCAGGGATCCGTAATTGCGAAGCGACAACAAAATGTTTACTTAGGCAGACAGACGGCGACCTGCCATTACCATTATAATTTAAACCGACATTGCCCACTGCGTAAGTGATGAGAAGGCCCCTAGTTCACCGGTGGAAACATTTCATCCTACATAACGATTTTACATAGTTGGGCGGTTTATTAGAAGTATTTACCTAGTAGGTACCTACCAACCTATCTAAATATTATTGCAAATTTCTTTAAATTTACGAAAATATTATAATCATTATTCTTTCAAAAATCATTGTTATGGAGCGCATATTTGCACACGGTTTGTAAGTTAAGGAAAGTTACAGGCAGCGAACATTTTATTGTAGGGGCCAGCGTAACCTTTCAACCTCCTTGCGTTTCGCGTCGTAGCTTTATGGTTCGCACTGAGCCATATAACTTTTCTAGTGTGACGTCATAAAACAACTTGCGTAATGAGAATGTACTTGGCACGTAAAATTTAGGGGCAGTAAAACGAATTTTATGTGCAATTTTGACGGAAGGTTGATTTTGAAAACCCTGTCTTCAGTAAACAGACTTCATTTGAAGGCTTTAACTTTATGTGGGTATTTGTTACCTCGTGTTTTTAGGGAGGAGCACAGTGCAATATAAAATCTGTTTTTTTTATGGCTGCGACTTACAGAAGATCGTTAATCTCGGTCTATGATTTCTTAGTAGGTACACAATTCACGTATTTTCGCCAACTTATGAGAAAATGAAATCTGCCAGCTGGAACTAAGTTTATAGGTAATTAATACTGTCATCATACAAAAAACAAAAATGTTTTTAATTTTGTAAAAACTGGAGACTCCTGAACTCCTGACAGAATTTTAATCATAACGTAACGCAAATTAATGTTTGACTTGGTCCGTTTATTTTGTGGCGCGCATTTGGCATCCCTAATTAGTCAGATGTGGACTCCCATTCTTTTTCTTTGTTAAAAAGAAAATAATAAATTATTCGTTTGGCATCTCGGCTTAGCGGGGACCTCATTATAATTGTCTACATTTGATTAGTCCTAAGGTTTAGGCCTAGAATTCATAGAAATAATACATTAGGAATTATGTTCTTTGTAGCATAAATTAATAAGATTCACTAAAACTAATTAAACAAAATTATTCATTACGGTCTGTCTCGCATTTAAATAAATTCTTAGTGGAAAACAAAGTTCTTTATGAAAATAACAAGCAATTTTCTGTGAGTTAACTAACTACTTAATTAAGTTATTCTTTGTTTCGTACTCACCGTTTCAGTACCTACCTACTTACCTACAGGCACATAGGTATGTAGGCTTCAGCTTCCCAACAATGGCTAATAAGGTAAGGACAAGTATAACCGCGAATTAGCATTGATGCCTCTCCTTACTACATGTTTGCCTAGTACGAAACGTTTAATTACGAACTGACGAATGTCAAATCACACGTTTGCCTTCTGCATCATCTTATTGTGTGTTTGTTAGGAACCGTATAGTTCTGATAGAGGGGTACAGGGGGGGCAAAGTCGCTGCTCGAGCCTGTTCCGGCGTTCCTCAACTTTTTTTAAGAAGCGGAACTAACTTGTGATACCAGCAGCACTGTGGCGAGCTTCAGACAAGGATATAAACTTCTCTAGTACACTTGTTGTGCGGGGGTATATTTTGATCTTCACGTTGGGATATTGTTGAACAATTTTGGATAGTTCATATTATTTATAACGACACTGTCAATCAATTATGTTTTTGTCTGTCTTTTTTGCTTTCGAGTCTAACCAGATGAATTTGTAGGTAATTAGTCTCGTCACCTTACGACAGAAATTACATAGTCACACGGACAAAACTTTACGGTTATGATATTAATAAGAAATTAGTATTATAGCACGACCTACAAAGGGAAATCTATTTTGTGATCTACTATAACATCATGTACGACATCGTTAGAATTCACTACGTAATAAAGCTAGACCCCTTTTGAAGCATAATCATCCAAATTGGGGTCAAAAGTGAAGCACTAACGTTAACTAAATAATGACCCCACTACCACAGCCTGTACTAATTGAATGTGAAATTAAGCCGTTGTTATCTCCGCGGTTATCAATTAATCACATCAAATTGCGAATCAATTGGTGTGCAGATGCTTAGTAATTAATTACGATGTAAAGTAGGTAATCGTGTGTTTATAGTATATTATATTCTTCCGAATTTCGGTCATGGCGGCTAATCTCAATCGAAACCGGCCAAGTACGCAGGAGATATTGTGCACAATCGAAGTGTGTCCCTCTTCCCAGTCCGATGAGATGGCAATCCGTCTCGACTGGGGAGAGATCAAGCGCAGGACCAAAGGCTTTACGTGCTTTCTGAGGCACGGAAGTGTCACACCACCAACTTCCAAGGTCCAGGCTGCTACTGAAAAATTCCTAATGAAAAGACCCAATACCACTTTTTTCCCGAACTGGGAATCAAACCCAACGGGACAGTCGCTTATAGTGTAATCGATTGGTGACTCGGTTGGGAAGAAATCGATAAAATTGCGATAGTTGTGGTCAAAGAAAATATTAGAATCTAAATTCTGTATGGAACTATTGTTATGCACTCCAATCCATTATAACTGAAGAATGGATAGAACAAAAGGTTGAACGTTCTTCTATCTATAGCTTTGCTTTGTTTTCTTTTTGTTGGAAGGAGTGACAGATCCATTGCTAATAACGAAAAATTTTACAAATGAAATATAATTCATATAGTAGCATTATAATTATATTTTGAGCAATCAAATTAAAAAGTTCCCCAACACGTGTAATCGCACATGAAATTCGTTTGCCAATATTTAATATAAATTATCTACGCAAATTCTCTTGCTATAATATATTGCATGAATGTACTAGGAACAAAGAATTTAAAGGATTTGTTTGTCGCATCTAGCCAGCTGTCGGGAAATCGCGCGCATCGCATGGCGGTAGTGCATTCTCAAATGAAACAATCTTGTGTAACGAGATGGCTACGGCAGTCCCGACATTGTTTTGCCTCGTCTTATGTATTTTAATATGAAATTGCACGCTTCTCGCAGAATTGACTTAACTTACAAAGTAAGTCTAAGGATATTAACTATGTTTGTTTAAGGAGACGCTACGGAGAGCTGTTTTTGAGAAAGATCTAAAATTATAAAACATTTATGTACTTAGAGTAAGATAGAATATTTACCTTAATTGATCAAGATCAGGTAAAAATGAGCATGAGTCTTTTAATTGGCACACTTTTGGTTTATAGGTACTTTAGGTTTTATATGGAAGAGGGAGCATTATCCAAGTACATTTATCAATTTCATCCCCTCATCCCAAAACCTCGGTGGAAATAGTTGCCACATCCAATTTTATTTAACGCCTCGGGAACTGTTTTCAAACACGAACTTTAAAAAAGAACGCTCTCTAGCACTTAAAGTTCTTTACAGAGACATAATTCATGTTAACTAAGTCAAAGACACTCTGTTAAGTGTGAAACTTTTCACTGGCGAACCAGGATGTCATAAGTTGCAAGTTGTGCGATAAACCCAGATACTGCAGCTGTAAGTACGCGGGTTCATTGCACTGGTGCTACGTTTATTGTGTTCCCGAATAGTTTATGATTAACGACTGTCGACTAGGAGACATTCATAATCTCGGTCGCAGCTTATTCGTCTTAGTCAAACACAAGTAATGGATAGCTGTCGTTGACTTTGTAAAGTGACATCTCGGTTTATTCCTCCCGGGACAAGTTTAGGATAATCGAGGGGCTGCCATGCCGTCTGAAGGTGTTAAGATGATTACAAGTTTTAATTGAGGCTTCAGTTTTAAAACTAAGTTACGTCTGCCATTTAGAAGGACTGATACCTACTGATTATTTAACTAGTTACTTATGCGGGGACTTTAACTTACGTAATTACTTAGAGTCTGCTAATTCACGGCTGGGTTGGGTTTAATAAACATGTAACCTTTTGTCATTGAATTGTCATGGGTTGGTTCACTCCGACTATTTGGTTATAACATTATCATCCGTGGCTCAACAAAAATCTTTTTAAATTGTATTAGCCAAATAGAATTAGAGCATTAACCACTTTTATCGTAGTAGTGAAAAGGAAAATTAAGTTAAAAAGTTTTCCTTTGTAGCTAGGTACTCTTTATATCTCCAATAAGCACGTACAGCTCATCAGTCAGATAACAGAGTACCTATTTTAGTTCAGAGAGTCACTTGTACAAGCTTATAAAAACGCTGATCCTACTCTAGAATAAATGTATTGTTAATTGAAACCATTTAAAGTAAGTGGTCATTTTCACGTATCGACGAGTAAATTGGATGCACTTGATAATTTTTAAAATCTTTTAGTCTTTTTAAAAAATACAATCGCATGATATTACAAGTAAAAGCAAAGCAAGCGCGCTATTGAAAAATATTTTTTATTTTTATGTTAACCTTTACACACGTGTAAATGAAGTCTCATAACTCGTAATTTTTAAATTTAGGACATGCTACACGAGCAAATCTGTAAATTAATTGTACCTAATTTTACTTACAGACCTACCTAATGAAAGGTGTCGTTAAATAGTCATTACCATATTATAAAGCAAACCCGGTGACTTGTTAACACAGCACACGTAATCTCATTACGCGCACCAGGCGCACAGAAAGTAGCGAAAGCTTAAGTGCACTCACGGTGAGACGGTACTTAGATTAGCCCCGGTAATGCACGTCTGTGCACTGTGCAAACTTCTACCCAGCCAGGATTCACTTTAGAAACCCACTAGAACCAATAGCACGTGCGATTTTAAATCCCACCGTCCGAGAATTACTTAAAATTAGTTTTAGGTGGCATTAACTGAGTTTGAGCGAAATTAGATTGGGTACCTAACTAAATGTGGTTTAGTGGCCTACTGTAGCTTCGTAAATGCCAGATAATAACCACGGGTCTTGTGACTACATAATAGAAATAACATTTTGGCAGTTTATAAAATTGAAACTTTAGGTATAAAATTATGAAAACTTAACTGAACGCCGCCGCCGCTGTCATTTATCTTGTCACCATATCGCTGAGATCAGACATTTTGAAAGGTTTTCCATTAATTAAACTTGTTTCGAATCTGTCGACGTGTCATACATCGTCGGGCCGTTGCTCGCTAGTGAGGGTTTCATACTGAATAGCTTTTAGTGGTCACATCTCTCGAGAGGTGACGTCCTCTCGTGGTTAATCTCAACGGGTGACACTACTCTGCGGTCGACGCTTACATTTTGTGCTGTCCTAGTATGTTTGGTGATGATATGTTTTCCTTGTATTTTATTTTTTTTGCTAACAATTGTTTTCTTTTGTTCATTTTGTATTGACCAAGTTTAATAACTGTTGAATATAGTTTGCCTATTTTTAAATAAACTTGTTACTTACAAAACCTGGCAGGTTTTCTGTCTAACCCATGTTACAGTAATGCGATCGTTATTGTGTTTTATGTGCATTATTACGGACTTACTTCTTATAATGGCTGTTTTCCTGGTACACGGAAGTAAACGCATTAGCTGTAACGTTATACGCTGAGTATATTGTGCGACGCACAATAATAATAACGAAGTAGGTACCTATGGATTTTTCTGCACGCGTCTTTTTACAATTTTTGCATGAATTTTCCGCAATTGTCATAATACATATTTGGAAAACAGATTTTATACAGGAAGTTTGTATGGTTTGGTGTGGTTTTTGTTGTGAACTTTGTGTTGATGATGCTATCTTGGTAACAGCAAGCCAATAGTGCTGCTATAAAAGCTTTGCATGTTTTTAATGGGTCCTCCAGTGAATGTTTTGTTTGTTTGTAACTGTAGTTTTAAGCTTTGACTTTGAACCTGAAATATGAATGCAAACTTTATACGATCATTTGGCTGGCTCGAGATCCCCTCAACAGGCAGACATCGGCACTAATTGCCAAAAACAATAGAATGTGGGGAAGTATATATGTGGGGGGGGGGGGCAAATTCCGTAATTTTTAAGGACATACGACGACGCCTTCTAATCTCAGTTTATTATCCGTCAAAAATAACTCTAATTTACCTACATTTTGAACATTTTTAATCACGGCTATAATTCTTTTGATTTATGTTCAAGAGTTACCTAGTGTGATGATCGTGTATAGTTTGCTTTAGCAGTAGAAAAATGAGTGATTTAGATCAGCTACTAAAACAGTTAAGATCTTTACCTTGTCACACACCGCACTGCGTGTACATGTAATGTCTACACTATAAAGGCCGTATCTAATGCATTGGTCATGTTACCAGGTCCTATACGACGGCAAGCTGTCCTCAGGGATAGTGTTCATGTATAACCCAGTCGCCACAGACGGACAGTTGTGTCTCCAGTCTGCTCCGAAGGGAAACGTATCGTACTTCGTTCACACACCACATGCGCTGATGCTGCAGGTAAGACATATATCTTGAATGAATTTCCAATTTTGTAACTGTTTGTCTTGGCCAGTTTCTCACAGAGAATGAGAAATATTCTACTGTGTTAGATAACAATAAAACAACACGACAAAGTAATTAAGTACCTTGAAATGTGATTGGGTCACCAAGATACATAACCAACAAGATACGGGCTGTGCCGCCCAGTTGGGGACCCGCTGCTGTTGGTCTCACGCCTTTGCCCAGCAGTGGGACACAAAAGTAGGCTAAAATAAATATATATTTATTTACTGTGGAAGCGTGTTAATATTTTTACGTTTTATGCAATTTTCAGCTGAGTATCTGGTCTAATGGTAATAAATAACATAGACGCAACAGTACCTACTTAACGAATATGTATTAAGACAATTATGATCATTATTATAAACGAAAACTTAAGAATATTTAAATTTCGCAGGCCTTCCTAGCGCTTTCACAATGGCTTCTAAAATATTGGCAAAGCTATCGACAAATCACGTTTCAATAAGACATTGCTAAGGTTGCTCGTCAGAAAGATTAAGACAGGTCTCTAAATCATAATAAGAAGACATCTTTATATTCCACCTACAATAGTAAAGAGTTTCATTATTATGCTACATCCACTGTAGGTTTACATCGATCTGAAACCACTGCGGTATACGATAGATTTCAGCCACATCCATCCAATTAGGCTCGCCACGTTTCATGACAGTTATGTTACTCCGTTTACTGAACCAGTGTGAACTGCCTATTATCACGATTCCTTGCTTTCAATCCTATTTTGTGACACGTCTTTAATTCGGCTCTCCTTATGAAAACTGATGAACCTTCTTTGTTCAACACAAATAATAACTTAGTTGAGAATAAGATTCCTTTCCACACGTCCAAACGTTAACTTCTGATGTAGCTAGTATGCTCAAAAATGTCAACTAATTTAGAGTCGGTGAAATGTAAACAAGCTATCAAACGTAACTTGACATTATTCTAAGTTTAGATTTGTTTGTCGTCTCTCATTCTAAGTTAACAAGCAATCCATAGTTTTCTCCATCTGACCGCGCATTCGATCGATTCTCCATTACAGCGAGATTCACTTAGCATTCGATTAGTCTCGTTCTCAACTTGAGGTCTGGAAGTATCAAGTTCTGGGTATGAATAATACTTGCGATCTTTCCTATTAACCAGCTTAGAAGGAACCGTGACCAAAATAAACCTAGAAGTTCTTAGATACTAAAAAGTGTTGTAACACTTGACCGCTGTAGCTGTTAGGTTAACGATGTACTCACCAGACTTAATTACTATTGGGAGCGTCTTAATTGATTTTCAACCCACTTACCCCCATTTACTTGTCCCGTACAAGTAAGTGGGGTAAGTGGGTTGAAAAGTACACTTGCTTTTCAACCGACTTCAAAAAGAAGGAGGTTCTCAATTCGTTTTGCTTTTTTACAAAAAAGACAACCGCCTTCAAAATCCAAACAGTGATAAATAACTTTAGCACAGAACACACGATTTTAGTTTCGGAAGTCGTGTGTTCTGTGCTAAAGTTATTTGTCACTTTTTGGATTTTGAAGGCACTTTTTGGTTTTTTGTAAAAAAGCATATCGAAGGTACACTATGTTAAAAAAATTGAAGATTAACAAGTTTGTATGTTCTCAGGAGGTGAAAGCAGTAGTCACACATTCAATACACAGCGCGCTGAACTCTATCGGCGGGGTGCAGGTTCTGTTCCCGCTGTTTGCTCAACTAGACCTGCCTCACGACGCACCCACCACAGACCCCAAGAGAGACCCCATGCTATGGTATCTGATGCTGTTAATACTTAATTATAATGAGTTTAGTAAGACAATGTGCCTGCTAATTAAATGCGCAAAGTTCCCGTAAATAGGTGTATCCGAAGTTCAGTAAGCTGACAGCAAACCTAACTGCCTAAAATGTTATTACAAAACTTTGCGGGACATGATTCAGTGCGCAACTGAAACAAAGGAACTGTTGAACGTCCCCTGAACAAATTGCTACCTCAGCTCCTAGTTGCTCCATAGTTTGGGCACATTCGTTAGGCTCAAAATAAAGTTAGACGGAATTCCAGAACTAAATCATTGGCATTGGCTCAGCGAGCATTTGCGAGTGCCAAAGCTACTCATTAATATTCGGAGTGGCTTTGAGCGCGTTAGTTGACTAAATGCACTTTCACTGTCCGCCGGCAGTTGGCTCTCCTGCTCCAAACCGGCCAGAAGCGACTCGGTAATACGACTCGGGAACTAACTCCTATCAACTCCTAATTGCCTGGTGTCTACTCCGCTTAACGGAATAGATTTATGAGCGACATTTTGCGGCGACAATTTATATTAGCATAGGGTTACGAAGGGCGGTTATTAAATTATCAGGCGTGACATTAATTTTAATGAGGAGACCTTACAATTTATGAAATATTTAAGGATTACGCAAACATCGGATTTATTTGCTGGTACGCCTGGGCGCCCAGCGAACCCATTGTTATTAGACAGCATAATAGATCAATGTATCATAATAAGTCTGCTAACATAATTTGCTACCTATTCATTTCATGTTTTCACATTCTTTATACTTCACTCCACGTAAACATCTTTTAAAAACGACATGTGTTAAATGTATTCCCGTGTATGTTTTCAGCGTTAGATTAAAGATAATCCTATTAGTGTTTCAATGCCAGTGCCAGTTTTTTACTAAGCGATATCCCAGCTTATATTCATGTTATTTTCCCCTGGAGAAAAAAAAACAAGTGCTTCGATAGGTATTGATTCGAAAAAACCTTTGCATATTTTGTTGCCATTTTCTGTACAAAGTGGTCTTACTCGAAAACTTCTAAAGTACATGAATAGAAAAATCTATGCTATGGTACAGTGGTTATTTGCTGACGTCGCGTCGCCGCGTTCTCGTCGGTGGCACATGTTTAATATTGACGCAGGGTGAAGCGTATGATAACACCGCGCTGACAGTTCAAAGCGGCGCCTTCGACGACCCGCGTCACGGCCGGGTGGAGCCCGATAAATAAAGACCTCCATGCTCCATCAAAATTGTACCAGGGCATCAAAGGGACTACGTATTACATTTATGCATAAGAGTTACCTGGGCTAGCTGTTCTCGTGTCATCTAATATCTAATAACTCGTCTCGTGATCCTTGCGACGGGATTTTCAAAATTACGGAGGTACCGCGTCATTATTCCGTGAAAATTGCTGAGGCATTACCCCGGGGTACATGTATTATTTATAGACTCTAAACGAGATTCATCTGTTTTTGGGATACGTCTTAAACGTTATATATTTTTCGTGTCGCAAATTCGCAATCTGTCGCTTTATTCGTGATGAGAACTGGAATTTTGTTTTTATTTTTCTGCTTACATATTGTTATTATAGAACTTATTCATGGGTAAAGAAACAGCATCAGAATGCACCATGGTCCATGCTAAGCTTGAGACTTTGTGATATTCTTTCAGAGCCGACAAGATGTGTAATAGGATTGTGCAGTTGGATCCATTTTTAGGGTTCCGTACCTCAAAAGGAAAAAACGGAACCCTTATAGGATCACTTTGTTGTCCGTCTGTCTGTCTGTCTGTATGTCAAGACCCTTTATCTCGGAAATGCGTGGAGGTATCGAGTTGAAATTAGAACCATGTACTCAAGTCTATGGTCCCTTGATGTTGAAAAAAATCAATCCCTCTATGTTAACGTGAAAAAAAGATGCTGCAGTTTATGTCGCAAAAAACGCATTTATAATATTATGTAGATTAAAGTATTGATAGTAGGTATGGATTAGTATAGAAGTATGGATATGTACCTACAAATATGTACAGAAACCTTGGTGGGCGAGTCCGACTCGCACTTTTCCGGTTTTATGTTTACAGGTTGTAATGATAATGTCTGTCTGGTCACGTTTCGATTCCTCAGTTCAAAACTGCTGGGGTTCGTGTGTTCGCTGGTGGAGTCGTGCAGCACGGTGCAGCAGCACATGCTGCAGTGTCGTGGGTTCCTGGTCATCTCGCACATGCTGCAGCGCTGCAGCCGCGACCACCTCACGCCCGACACGCTCGCCTCCTTCCTACATCTCACCAAACATCTTGTTACCTGCTGCTCCCCTAATTCTGATCTACTACTAAAACAGGTATGTTTTTATATTTGTTTTGTTCAGCACTTCTGTTGGTAAACGAACTGGTTTTTTATTTGTAACATTGTTTCAAAGTAAGAGACATTTCTAAAAGAACTTGAGAATATTATCATTAGGTAATGTATTGTTATTTTTATCAAGTTACTTTAAAAAGTTCCCAAATTCAATGTAACTACTTTTATTTCGTCTAAGTCAGTTTGTTCTCGAAATTAATGCAATAAATTTTCTTTTTATCGTTTTACCGAAACATCAAGATTAATTTTTCGGATATTACCATAATACAGCTCGTTTAAAACGCGCTACAAAGGTACAACAACTCATAAATAAGTAAGAAAATTGCCTTCATAATGTAATTTATATCGGGCCGTTGTTTAGCTCGACTATTCGTTCTCAACAGATGTTTTTTGACTTTTATTGAGTTATAAACAAACAATCATAAATAAGTATAATGGATTAGATGTGCCAAACAGCCAGTAATAGTTACACTAAAATATAATTATTATTTTTTCTCCTTTAGACAGCGGTTTTTCGCGAACAAACAACAATTATATGTTCCTACCTAATAAGTATCTAAGTTCATGAGTCTAGACCACTGCACATAATGGAATCGACGCCGCATACAACACAGCTTCTGGGGCTTGTAAACATGTGTAATTGAATTAAACAAATCAATTAGATAATGGAACAAACACGCGATGAGCGGCTGGCTGGTTGCCTTTGTACATTTTAGTGCCTCGCACACCACGCTTGTGGTAACGATCCTGTCAATATGCTTGGGTTAACAAACTTGTTCTAACAGTTTGTGACGGGAAGCTATGATACGGCTTTCCTTTACACATTTTGTAGTAAGCATCATTAATTTCCTTTTAAGTACTTACCTAAACCAACTCATCGCCTCTTTGGGAAATAGCTTTATATTTTTAAAAGTCAAGGCAATGAAAAATGTTATTCAAACATGTTGTACAGGCTAAATTCGGATTCCAATTTGTATAAACCAACAATCAATCACTTTCACTTTTGTATCGACAGGTTTATTTTAAGTGTGACTGGTGCCCCGTCCTTTATGTAAATTTTGTACTGGATTTTTTCTCGATTGGAAATATTTATTCGGTTTGTTTAATGTTACATATTTAATGGCTCGCACAAAGGACTTTTTGGAAAGTCGATTTGCAAGCGTAATCTCTTTGTGAGTACCAGGACTCCAAACAATACAAAGAGATTCTTTGTACTTTTTTAAATTGTGCATTGAAATATTTCCAATCAAGACGGAATGGAACACCTTACCGCACGTGGTCACGATGTGTTTCCCAACTGATTTGTTCGATGGTTGTTAGCGCATGTTCCTCTTGCTTTGTTCACTTCGACTGTTTACTACAGTTGTTTCTGCACACCCACTGTCATCCAGGGATATAAAAGGAGTACTATCAAACATGATAATATCTGCTTACTATCAGTTTGATAGTACTTAGGTACCTATCCGATTTTTATGGCTTCCAATTCACAATAATTGCACAAATAAGATGCTAGCCGCGTATTTCAGGATTAAACTACGGCAGATATTATGTATAAGAATTCCACAAATCTAAAAAGTAAAAAGTTGTATAAAGTAAGTAAAAAAAAGCAAGCAAGTATAAAAAAGCAAGCAAGTATAAAATAGCATTTTGCGGATTAGAAGCCTTTAAGTTTTTTATATTTACTTTATTGTCTCTAGCCCTGATCCTACACTTAACACATTCCCTTGTAAAATTAGTGCTTCACCAGATCTGTGGAACCCTGGTAGCGCTTGCAATTTTAGTTTATATTATTTACATGTATTATTTATCTCATTTTTGTACTTAAATATTTACAATATGTAAATTACACGAGATAAGCATTCCGAAGGGTAGTTGACACAATAGTTATGATCACAATGGAATAAATAGTGGTTTAAAAGGAAAGGTGATATTTATTTTATTTTACCTCAGCTTATTCCTGCACCAATGCTTCTTACAGTGAAAAATGAAACCCTGTCACGGCCAAGTAAAGTCCATTATTTAAAATAAATAACCCTTATTTTTCAGATGACAAAGCAATAAATAGGTGTAGTCGTATTTCGAATTAACTGTATTTTTATTTTATTGCGAGCTTCATGTTATTTATTATGTAGACACAAGACCTTGCAATATTACAAGCAGCAGTGTACGTAATTAGAAGCAAACTATATTGTAACAGTATTGATTATACGTAGGCATATCCCTGTACTAGCCAAACAAGCAAGAGAGAATACGCTTTCAACCATCGGACAGCTTAAGGTCTATGCTAATCGCAGTCTTTCTGCCAATCCTTTCTCACTTGGCAGCTGTTGGACCACATTCTGTTCAACCCCGCGCTGTGGATCCACACGCCGGCGGCGGTACAGGCGCGACTGTACTGCTACCTGGCCACCGACTTCCTCGCCGACGCACACATCTACGGCAGCGTACGAAGAGTCAGCACCGTGTTGCAAACCGTACACACGCTGAAGTTCTACTACTGGGTCGTCAACCCGAGAGCTAAGAGCGGAATCACGCCTAAGGGATTAGGTAAGTACAAAGTAGGATATTACGTCCCTTCATTTATAATTCAGGTGCCTCAAGGAGACTACGTAATTAGACACTTTTTGGCAGAGCATGAATTTATTAAATATGAACTTTTCGGACCGGTCAAATTTATTATGAATGAAGCCTTATGGAAGTTTCCCGTAAATTACATTTCAGTTATAAATCTGAAATGAAAAAATTAGTAATGTTGGCCAATATTCCGCGTTCTGAAAATTAAACAAATCCGTCTTATTCAAATTGAACTGTTCTAATTACAGTGACATGACGGAGCATAATTATACGCAAACATTTAATCTATTTAAATCTTCCGGGGGTTGCAGATGTGATACATATACTACCCCGTCTCAATGAGAAATATATTGAAATAAATTTTGTTTGTGAGATAACTTACTTTTAATATTAATTTTGTGAACACGGCCATTTCAGAAGGACCTCGGCCAGCCCACAAAGACATTCTCACAATCCGTGCATATATCCTGCTGTTCCTAAAACAACTGATTATGATCGGCAACGGAGTTAAAGAAGACGAACTACAGTCCATACTCAACTATCTGACTACAATGCACGAGGTATGATGCCCTGGTAATTGTGTGCGAAATCGACACTTGATTTTCCAATCGGAATGTAAATTTACTAGAGCAAAATGAAAGTTTTAGTAACAAATAATTAAAATGTCTTGAAAATATTAATCGGGCCATATATATTGAGTGAATTTGTTTATTTCCAGGATGAGAACTTACACGATGTGTTACAAATGTTAATATCTCTGATGTCGGAGCATCCTAGCTCCATGGTGCCCGCTTTTGATGCTAAGGTAAACATTAATTCTAAAAGCCCTTTCCCTTTACAAAAGTGTTTACAAGTCTCAATTATGGTTTTGAGTGGTTTCAGGGTGGAGTTAGAACAATCTTCAAGTTATTGTCGTCAGAGAGTCAGCTCATCAGACTACAGGCGCTCAAACTGCTGGGATTCTTTCTCAGTAGAAGCACTCACAAGTAAGTACATACTATCTTAATAATTCTTCTTGAGATACTAAAACGTAGGCAAGGAGGATACGTAGGAAAGAATTTTTAAAATCGGTTAAGTATAAAATGAGTAAGTAAAAAATCAAATCTTTTCTTTTTAAAATATAAGTTTAGATTAAGGACAAAAAGCAGTTACTTACATAATTAATAGAAGGCAATGTTAAACAAAAAAGCAAGCAAACAAACTCTTCAGCTTTAGGGAAACATGTTTCATAGAAAGGTAAATAAAAAAAAATACATGATGTTAAAGTACATTGCCTGCTACTGTATCCTCTATAATGAACAGTACTATTAAACATACTAATAATGTATAGTCTCCTGGTACTTCTAGCGAACTGTTGTATGTTAAAATAGTACTTTGCCCGCGATTTTGTCCACGTGAATTTTCTTTAGGATTCCTAATTTTAAAAATAAAGCAAGTTGCTTTATTTTATATATTTTTGTAGCTTAAGTGACTCAGGGATAATGTAACTTTCAATTGGTGTAAGAATTTTTGGAATCTGATCAGTAGTTTGAAATCGTAACAAACACACAAATCTTTCCTCTTTATAATATTAGTTTAGATAATGAACAGTACTTATAAACATGCTAATAATGTATAGCCTCCTGGTATTTTAGCTACCAGCACTTCTATTCTGTTACTATCTCCCTCGGTGAACACCTACATAGGTGAACTGAGCAGTCATCCGTCCGTCTGCTTTGTCAATCCCTAGCATCGGGACGGATATCAGCTCACTTCACTTAGGTACACCGAGGGAGATTATAACAGAATAGCACTGCTGGTAGCTAGAAGTACCAGAAGCCTATCAATTAGTAGCATGTTTATAAGTGTTCATTATTTATACTTCTTTAACTATATTACTAATGTTATAAAGAGGAAAGTTTTGTTTGTTTGTTACGATTTAACACAAAAACTACTGGTCGGATTTTAAAAATTCTTGCACCAATCAAAGGTTACGTTATCCCTGAGTAACATAGGCTATATGGCATTTTTTTTTAATTAGAGGTCCGTAAATTCGGTGTGACCAAAAACGTTATGCTAGCGCCACCTGTTATCTAGTAGCGGAACTACAGGTTCTAGGACTTTCGAGAACATTCCACATTTTTCGAGATGGTTCAGTGTCATGTTGCAACACTCTCGATCATTCAGGTGTTTGTTAGAATATTCTCGAATATAACCTAAGCGACATATAAATAGCGGACTGTGATGCGGTGGAGTTAGTTAGTTAGTTTTTGGAAGCGATTGCGAATACTGCGATCGAAGTGATTATCAAGTGATATTTGTAAGAATATTGAGTTTGTGATTTTTTAAATAAAGTGTTTGTGTTTTGTTTGGTGTAAATTGGTGTTAATTATTTATCCCGAACCCCCAGTTCGCAACAATACAACAGTAGGTCGATTCTATAAAATTCAAACAACAACTCGTATCTCACATCGCTATTCACTCTCACTACGCACAAGGTTCAAAATGACCTTGATATATTTGACTCTTTGAATCGAAGTGACGGGGAAATTACCTTATAGAATGCCACTTCTTACGTCATCTCATACTTTATCTGTCAAAATCTCCCTGTCAATTTAGTTCAACTCGCTGACACACTCGCAAGGGTGGCGCTAGTGTAAATTCGAATTATCAACCGAGTTTTTAGAATGCCAATCAAGAAACTCAAAGTGGATTCAGATTCGAAGTTTAGAATCAGGTTTTACAGAATCACACCCCAGTTCGCTAGAAATACCAGGAGACTATACATTATTAGCATGTGTTGCACTGCTGTCGTATGTAAAGCGCGCTCGGCCCTCAGACGCAAGTACGACGTGATGTCGCCGCACAACCTGTACACGCTGCTGGCCACGCGCCTGGCGGCCTGCGGCGAGGCGCTGGCGCTGCCCGTGTACAACGCGCTGTACGAGCTGCTCACGGAGCACGTGGGGCAGCAGATCCTGTACACCAGCCACCCCGAGCCGCAGCCGCACTTCCGCCTCGAGAACCCCAGTGAGTACCCACCCTACTTACATCCAATCATTTTTTTTTTTCAGATAAACCGTTCACAGGCACTTTAGGGTAGATGACACCACCAATCGGCATACTTTTTGTGAGCTGCCAAAACTCGTCCCCCCATAGATTTTGTTTAGCAATAGGGTATTACACCCATTTTTTAAAAGTGTCTCAATGAAATTCTGTAGTGGTAATAAGCCACCAAAAAAAAAACAAAAAATTATTATTCAATCGATAGGTAAGTGCAATAAAAATGCATCTAAATTTTAAATTTTCAAATTTCGCGCGTGGTTTGACGAAAACGCCTCTTACTGGACGCTATATTGCTCAACGGAATTGACGTCACTTTGTTTTGTATCAAATGCGCTCATATTAAATATGATAATTGTATATAATTTAAAAATAATTAAAAGCCTATTTTGTAATAGGTGTAATAATACAAAAATTACGTTGGTTACGAAAATAATAAAAGTACAAAGCCTATATACGCCAATCGGTTAACTGACAGTTGTCAATTTTTTGTTTACACAGCCGTACGGCGTAATAACATGTCCGCTACTATTTCATGGTGTTTTGTAACAGATTCAAAATTCTGTAAACTTTCAATTGAATATAAAAAAAATGTTTTGTTATTTTATGAACTAAAACTTACATTTTCCGACTGCTTTATGCCTAAACTGTCTCAATAACATCATAGATTTTTTCTCGTATACAGTAAAATACCCTATTTATACTTATGACGTCACATCTAATTAGTAATTTTCCAAATCAATTGACTAACTATTTTTTGACATCAAAGCAAGAAAAAAAAAAATTACAGTAAATTGAAAATCAATCGTGTTTTCAAAGCTAAAATCAAGTGTTTTTTATCGAGTGTTTTTACAACCCACGAAACGAAAACACAAACGATTTTATAAGACAGTGTTTATAGTCTTCTAGTCTTAGGTCATCGTGATCTTCAATTATGATTGGAGTCCTTTTAAAATTACCATTAAATTATGCAGCAAAAGAAAATTCAATATGGCTACAAATTAAACGGTGTCGCCGTCAATATAATAGTTGTGTGATAAGACTATTTTAAAGAACAAAAAAATCGTGTCCTTACATTCCTGACAGACCAAGCAGTTTCAACATATCACAATGAATGAAACTTAAGACTCCAATTATTATGCTTGTTCACAGTGATCCTCAAAGTTGTGGCGACCTTAATTAGACAATCGAAGCAGACAGACCCACTGCTAGAAGTAAAGAAACTGTTCCTATCTGACATGACGCTGCTCTGCAGCAACAACCGGGAGAACAGGAGGACTGTGCTGCAGATGTCTGTGTGGCAGGTGAGCTCACTCGTCACTCGTGCTGCCTTAGTCCCTGCAGGTATTAGGACTACCAGGGGTACCATCCGGTAAACGTCTCTTTGCTGAACATATGCAAGGAATGGTGACACCCTAAACATAATAAAAATGTTAATTTGTATATGCTGTGGGCTCCTGTATCCTGTAATAGAAGATCACCGGAGAGTAATATGTCTTCTTTTTCAAAGACATCATGATTGTGTGATTTTTGTGTAAATATATCATTTTTTGGAGTCAGTAGTGGACCTTTTCAACGGTTTTTTACATTGTTTATAATATGATACTAATAATAATAAATCTGTTTCAGGAATGGTTGATAGCGATGGCATACATTCATCCGAAGAACGCGGAAGAACAGAAAATATCTGACATGGTGTACTCTCTGTTTCGGATGTTACTGCACCACGCCATCAAACACGAATACGGAGGCTGGCGCGTCTGGGTCGATACCTTGGCTATCGTGCACTCCAAGGTACTGTTCTACCTGGATACAAGGTTCCTCCTGTCTCGTTATACGAGGGAGATTTATTCTCGAGCCTGTGCCCGTAGTTTGCACAGAATCTGTAATACGTACATGACAGTTGCTAACTTCTAAATTAGACGATATAGCACTACCTATTGACAATAACTAACTCCAATTGTTCCTCAGGTCTCATACGAAGAATTCAAGCTGCAGTTTGCACAAATGTATGAGCACTACGAGCAAAGGCGAGCTGACAACATCACGGACCCGGCGGAGCGGCAACAGCGCCCCATCTCCACCATTTGCGGCTGGGAGAGGCGGGACGCGCCCCCGCACCCGCAGCCCGCGCCCCCCGCGCCCCTCGCGCCCGCCGCGCCCCTGCACCACGCGGCGCAGACGGAGATAGGCGCGGGGCTGTCGCTGCGTGAGCTCGACCACTGTCGCTGCAACACGCACGACGCCGCCGCCGCCAGGACTCACGGCGCAGTGTACAGTGAAGTGTGTCGCGTGCACAGCCCCAAGCGCGACGCCGCCGACGGTGACGCGGTGCGGTGTGTGGACGGTGACGTGGAACACGCTATCGATGAAGTGGAAATGCCAATCGATGACGTAGAACGCGTCGTGTCTCCAAGTGAGGTGCTACCAGAAAATGAACTCGTCCGATCTATTATTGAAGATACCAAGCTCCTAGAAGATCCGGAATCAGGTGTCGGTACGCTCGAGAAGAATGATGAGCCTTTAACGAGGCAAGGCAGCTTAGATTATATACCTGTACGAGACGTAGGCGATGGTGTTTCGAAAGACGACGCCACTGACCGCAGTGAAGGCATTCCTTCGAGTCTATCGGCGAGTGAGTCGGCCAGTCCGGAACGCGTCGCAGAACTCAATGTAGTCACAGAACGGGAGTCCGAACTTTCGGATCGCTCAGACTTGTACCTGACCCCCAGTGAGGCCACGAGTCCGAAAAAATCAATAGATAAAGCAGACGACGACCCCGACGACCCGAAACGAGTCGCCATCAATATCGTTAACGATGTCCTGAGCATCGCGCTAGAAACTGTGAGGTTAAAGACTGATGATGATACGGACTCGGGAGCGATATCCGGAGGACTGCACTCTGAAGGAAACACTCCCAATGGTCGAGATGACTTCGAGCAAGAAATAGAAGAGGGGAGTGTAGATGAAAGGCGAGCGGCGGAAACGATCGCTAATGATTTAGTTGCAGATTTAATTTCATCGGTTGTGACAAAAAGTGAGAATGTTGAAATTGCTTCAAGTAGTAGTGAGAATATTGTGGCTGTAAGTGAAAATGTTGAGCCAAATAGTATAGACGTTGAGTCAGATAGTCAAAATGTTAAGCCAGATAGTAAAAACGTTGAACGTGATAGTCAAAATATTGAAACAGATAGTGAAAACTTAACGACGGACGATAATAGTCCGCAGAGGGTCATCCCCTCCGATCACCCGCATGAGGGCAATGTGCTCCCACTGGATGGGGAGTTTTTAGTCAATTCTAGAACTGAAGAGGCTGAGAAACTAGATAAGGAAAGGAACGATGAAGTTACGGAACAAAATGAGAAAAACGAAAGCCAAAGAGTCGACATGCCGACACCAGAAGAAGAAAAAGCACCAGAGATTCCTCCGATCTCAACAATTAGTGAAAGCGTACTCTTAGCTAACAAGGAGGTTGATAGCGAAGACGAAAGTCACGATAATGAGAAAGACAAAAGGCGTGTAAGCTTACCAGGTGATAGTGAGATGAAGCAGGACAGCAATAGGGGTGAGGGTGTCGCTACACAGGGTACCAACACTTCATCATCACCTAAGAGGCCTCGCAGTGCCTCCACTAGCACTCAAGTGGATTCTAATCATTTTGGTAAGTGAACATTACCATGCCTTTTTCTTGAGACTGTGCAAGATTACCAAGCATCTTTAAGAGCCCCCATCCCCATAGGCCGAACTTCAACGCGAGCGTGATGGATTTTTTTTTTTGTTTCATGCAACGCAAATCTCGAAAACAAACAAATAACATCGCAGGAAAATTGGCGCGCAGAGATTTCACAAAACTTTTTCCAAGAAATTACGTGTTTTGCAAAAACCCTACCAATTTTTGGTAAAAATATGTGAAGCTGTTTTTTTTTACTTTTTCAATTTATGAGTGCATTATGAACGGCTAAAGTTCAGATAAAATTGTGCAAAAATGCTGATTTTAGGACGTGTTTACTGAAATAGTTTCTCAAAAAATGTTAAAATATTTGGAGGAAAATTTGTTATAACGCCGTAATCACGTACGAGCGTTTGTATGGGAAATATGACGGGATGGGCGCTCTAAGACTATGCAAGACTACCAAGCATCTTAATGACCTGTTCATAAAGACTGATGGAACACGTTTGTCATGTAAATCTCATGGTAAAAAAATAACATTACTTCAAGCTTTCAGAAATCGCCCTACAATACATGTCATCTCATTGATTTCCATGCTATTACAGAAACGAAGCGTCCATCAAAGTGTTCGCGGCCCATGTTCTCCCCCGGCCCCACGCGGCCTCCCTTCAGGATACCGGAGTTCCGCTGGTCCTACATACACCAAAGACTGCTATCTGATGTTCTATTCTCCTTGGAAACTGATATACAAGTAACCTTTTCTTTTTTTATTTTACTGCTGTAAAAATATTTCAGTGTAAAAATTTTGTGTTAAGTGCTCTCTGAGAAGATTAACAGTAAAAGAACCATCAAAAGCATTAAGGTTTTAAAGCCAGTTCTTACCGCATTCCAACCTTGTTTGATTTTTCGCATTTTTATCATCATCTGCCTAGCCTTTTTCCAACTATATTGGGGTCGTCTTCCAGTCTAACTGGATGCAGCTGAATACCAGTGTTTTGCATGAAACGACTGCCTATCGGACTTCCACAACCCAGTGACTGGGTAACACAATACCCCTTGGTAAGACTGGTTGTCAGACTTTCTGGCTTCTGACTATTTATAACGACTGCTAAAGATCTACAAATGACAGCCGGGACCAACGGTTTTACGTGCTTTTCGAGGGACTGAGGGAACTCTGTATGTAATGGATGGTCACCCATCCACCGACCGACCGCGGCACGCGTAGCTTGACTTTTGACAGATCGATCTGTCCGGCTGTTACTTAGCCACGAGTTCCTAATTTTTTCGCATGCTAAAATAAAATTGTTATTGATAACTTTCCAGGTTTGGCGAAGTCATTCAACAAAATCGGTGATAGACTTCGTGAACAGCAGCGAGAACGCGATCTTCGTGGTGAACACCGTGCACCTCATCAGCCAGCTGGCCGACAACCTCATCATCGCGTGCGGCGGCTTGCTGCCTCTGCTGGCGTCGGCCACCTCGCCTAATGTTAGTGCTCTTCTTTCATAGTTGCACCTTTAAATCTTCTTTTGAAAGTTCTTCTACCAACACGCGCGGGGCTCGTGTGATGAGATAAGTCCCTTCAATAGGAACTATAAAGACTTCTTACTTCACAAGTCTTTGCAGACAGAATCCAAGTATTCTTGCTGTTGATTTTTATTTGATAACCTAGTGACACAGTGAGTTTTATGATTAGCTGACCCGAAAGACGTTGTCCTGTCAATTTATTTTTCAATTCTCTTACCGTTCCCTGGACTTCCACAAATATTTAATTTTGGTCTTAAAATTTTCAAGACCAAAATTAGCGAAATCGGTCCAGCCGATCTGAAGTTTTAGCGATACTAACGAGCAACGGTTCATTTTTATTATTAGAAGATTAAAAGCAATTTTTTACATCTCTGTTATTAAAATGTATCTAGATGAGCGTTAAAATTAATGAATAATAATTATATGAACATAATGCATTATAGAATAATAATTTAAAAAAATAATACCAAATACAAAAATAATAACAATTTCAAAGATAATTAAGAATAGGGTATTACACCCATTTTTGAAAAGTGTCTCAATGAAATTATGTAGTGCTAATATGCCACCAAAAAATACACAAAATTTTTATTCAGTCGATAAGTGCCATAAAAATGCATCTAAATTTTAAATTTTCAAGTTTCGCGCGTAGTTTGACGAAAACGCCTCTTACTGGACGCCATATTGGTCAGCGTAAATGACGTCAGTACGTTTTATATCAAATGAGCTCATATTAAATATGAGTATACAATATATGATAATTGTATATCATTTAAAAATAATTAAAAGTATATTTTGTAATAGGTATAGTAATGAAAAAATTACGTTGGTTACGAAAATAATAAAAGTACAAAGCCTATATTACGCCAATCGGTTGGCTGACAGTTGACAATTTTTTGTTTACACAGCCGTACGGCGTAATAACATGGCCGCTACTATTTCACGGTGTTTTATAACAGATTAAAAATACTGAAAACTTTGAATTGAATTTAAAAATTTGTTTTGGTATTTTATGAACCAAAACTTACATTTTCCGACTGCTTTATGCCTAAACTGTCTCAATAACATATTTATAGATTTTTCTCGTATATAGTAAAATACCGTATTAAGTAAGAAGAAGGGATTACAAAAAAGAAAATGATCCGATTGACGTCCACTGCCGAACGTAAACCTCCTTCCCTAGAGACCGCCAACCAAACAGTGTCGGGCAGCACTAAACTATTGTTGTTACTATTTTCCAGAATGAGCTAGATGTGATAGAGCCCACTCAAGGCATGCCTGTGGAGGTGGCGGTGACGTTCCTGCAGCGCCTGGTGAGCATGGCAGACGTGCTGATCTTCGCCAGCGCGCTCAACTTCGCGGAGCTCGAGGCCGAGAAGAACATGTCCAGCGGTGGGATCCTGCGCCAGTGTCTGCGACTGGTGAGTGGGGGAGAGGACGGAGCTCGCGTGGTTTTTTGACGCTTGTTCGGATTTTATAGTATCAATTTATAAATGACAATTTATCAAATACTTCACTGTTTTGTCTCTTCTTTGAATATAATCCGCGCTTGACACTTTTAAAGGTCAAAAAATGACACGACTTAAAAATCGTTTTATTTTGTACTATTACGGTTTCATTTACTTTCAATTACTTCATGAAGTATTAAGAATACTTCTTCAGTTTTAGTTTGTATTCCAAGATAATTCCTAGAGTTGTTGTGACAGAATTAGTAATGTTTCTAATGTTTTTCCATCTTCATAATTTAATATATAGACCGTATAGAAATTATGACTTCTTAAAATCATACTTATAGTCTCTTTCTTATAGGCTGGTTGAATATTCTGTCTTAGAACATGTAAAAGTAGAATCTATATTTTTTTCTTATCATAGTTTAGTTCTATTTTTCTTGGCCGTACTCTTGATTTTTATGTAATAGCAAATACATTTTCTATTAATTACCAACGGAGAAAACTGCGTTGATTTTTCACAAATACAAACAAATTAGAAAAAGTACGTCATTATACTAGAATATGGAGTACTAGGGCATCATAAAACGCTGGAGTACGGTCGATGTCGTGTACGGCTACTACTTCCTAGTCTCTAGCGAGTCGTAGCGACGTAGCGGCGTAGGCGTAGCATCGCGAGTGTGTGTGTGCGTAGGTGTGCACGTGTGCTGTGCGCAATTGCCTCGAGTGCAAGGAGCGCCAGCGCTACGCCGCCGCCCGCAGCGCCGCGCGCGTCGCCGACGAGCCCGAGCCCAAGGTGAATAACACTCACGACTATACACACCTTCTCACGTTTCGGGGCCCCTGGTACTTTTTAAGATTTCGCCTCATCTATTGCTAAGAAGTAAACAAGTTGTATGCTAATAAAATTACCTAGAAATCCACACAACCAAATTATTTCTTTTGTGTAGAGAAAAATAAAGTTTGTAGTATGTTTTTATTACAAGGGTTTCCATAAAATCTAGTTAAAAAAAATGCTGCCAGTTTGTAAGGTTGGCCCCCCAACTCTTGGCATTTATGCGTCCCTAGTACACGAAACTTACTTAATTGATCCACCCACTTCCTTAGGGAACATCAGCTGTCAATACAGCCTTTAAACAAATAAAAAGTCTATATCCAATCGCCATGCTAGTGAGCAAGCTATATTATCCATTCTATTGGCCAATCACGTGCTTGTAAGATGTTTACAAGGGCGGCTCTTTCATCGAAAGGACTCTTTTGTGTGTAGCTTGGTGACTTGCATTATGACGTGAGAACTTTCTTGTCCCTTCTAATTTCCTGGTATAAACGTTGTAACAGATATTAATGACAGCTTTCAACACCTTGCACTGCTCACAAAAAGTATTTGGTAAATAAAAATAAACATTAAATCAAACACAACACACTGCGCTATAATTACTGGTTTCGAGCACACTGCATGTTGAAAGAAAACAAATTAGAACACGCTTCAGAAATATTATTACACGCACAAGTTTTTCTATTGCATGCTACAGATGTATTTTCTTCTTGCATTACAATTTACTACTACTTCAAATTTGACCATAAAGACCTCTGCAGCGGTCATGGTATACTAGTACTTTGATACACTTTGCTAACTTCCACTCACGTGTCTTTGTTAACCAAAAATCGTGGCGGCTAGAAGTCGTGCCTTGTGTTTTTTTTTAGAGCATTACATGATTATTTGAGCACCATGTGTTACATGATGCGTAACGTCAAGTGTAACATTCATTCCGCCATATAAGCGCCGTGAGCAAAAGCACGTGTGTGAATCATTCTAGCACTGATCAGGTCTCTTTGGTTGTTGTTTAAATAAATATAACGTATTTTATCTTCCTTTATAACCCCAGAGTGTGGTGGCGAGTCTAGCAGACGCGTCGAGTCCAGTCAAGGACCCAGAAAGACTTCTACAGGACATGGATGTGAATAGACTTCGAGCAGTGATCTACAGAGACGTGGTAAGTTGAAGCTAGTCTACAGCATTTGCGTAAAGTCGCGTATCAAGTATAGTTTTTCATGCAGTGAATTTATATTTCATATAAGAGGATGGGTGTACGAGCATCCCGTACATATCAATTGTATCAATTTTATGCTTTTATGCCGCATATCATGGTTTGGGCAAACTAAAGGACACATTCGCCGCGGGTCGATTATTAATTAGTTTTGAGTGTTTGTGCTTTCTTTAGTACTATCAATACACAAGTTGAACTCATTATCAGCTATCATTTAAAAGCGCTACCTATTTGCTGTTGCAGTACAGAACAACTTCGTTTGTAATCTATCACTTATTAGTATTGCATAATGTTAATAATATTGAATAAATAAAGCGTAATTGCAATGAAAATACCTAAATATTACGTTTTTACCCCATTGGTTCTCTAAAGTTAATTCGCCGACTGTACCATTCTAGATTTCGGTCAAGACAGAGTCTTACAAGTTTATTTAATAATATAATGTCTGGGGAACTTGGAACTTGGGGAGATAGGAAATCACCCAACTTACCCGTACAATGGGATTGGATGGAGTCCCAGTTTCATTTTTGTCTTATATCCAAATACCTGCAAAATGATTGCTATAGTAGATTGATGAAATATGATGGCGATATTCGTGCTATGCTCTGGGTGGCCCATGAGGTTGCAAATGATCTGTACGCTATCGGTTTGGCAGGAGGAGACGAAGCAGGCGCAGTTCCTGTCGCTGGCCATCGTCTACTTCATCTCGGTGCTGATGGTGTCGAAGTACCGCGACATCCTGGAGCCCCCGCATGCGGCGCCCGACTGCGCGCGCCGGCCGCACGCCCACGAGCACCACGGTACGTACGGCGGCAGCTGCTGCGGCACGACACCGACTACATTCATATCTTTTACTGAACCACACACATTCACACAATTGAACTTGCTAAAAGAAATATAATTATAATTTATGCACGCTTTTTTAAATATAAGTAATATATTTAAATTGTCGAGAATGTTGGTCAAGACCTAAATAAATGAATGGTCTATACGTATTTCACTCGAGGTGTAGCTTTTACTAAATAACAGATGTTCAAGACAATGATGACCACTTTCTTAGTATCTCTTTAATATTCCCTTTCACTATCTATTCAATGAGCTTTCCAGTTCTATTAATTTTAAGTCAAGTGTTCTTTATTCTTCTCCATCTAATGACATCATCTTTTCTGTACATACCAATTACCTACCTACAGTATTGTTCTCCACGATAACTTTACCAGCGTAGTGGCACTGTCATGTCGAGCATTCACTGTTCTATGTACTAGACTATCTATTCTATCTACTTCCTATTGTAAGACCTTTTTATTTTTAACGTTACCAGTTTTGTTTCTTCTTTAAACCAGAATACCTCCGAAACCATGAAATACAAATGCAATGAAATAAACTGTATTTATGTATGTAGAAAAATCTGTCTTGATATAATATTTTGTGTATGAAATATTAAAAGTATACCTTCTTCTTTACTTTAGACATATCGGGTTTGTTTATTAGATATGGATTAATTGTATGCTATTTATTTTTGCTTCTTTTATATGCTTTACTGCACTCAATATAAAACATAATTATATCAAATATATTGGTTATCATAATAAGGACGTCACAGTCATCGCCATTGTGTGTTGTCGCTGTCGGAAGTATAAAATAATAGCACACAGAGTAACATAAGTCAGTAGATCAATAGCTATCATTTATTATCAGTAAAGTATTACCAATTTGGTTCACAGAAATTTGAAACCAAGCTGGTGATAATTACAAACTTTTCCACATAGAAGATGTAGATACTTTCGAGAGCGACAGTTCAAAAGGATACTAATAGACTGTATATCTGAATTGTGTCGTTTCTCCTTTTTTCACGCCGCTTGATATACGCGTCACGGTTTGGGACACTGGTAACATCGTCTACATATACTACACTGCGCCACTGCCCTGTGTTGCCTTGCATCGATCGTTCGATTGTATGAACCGCTCATCACTTGCTATTGTAAACAACGCGATGTCTAACGATCGAACTTCTTAACGTTACAAACAAAATTCGCATTTACTTTATTTCTTTCCGCTTCCTCTTATCCTGTCTCCTTACCACTGTTTATATTTCCTTACAAAACATTTGTGTCTACTGTCTTTTAACTTTGTAATTTTATGCAAATCTTTCTATTTCGCCTTACGTAAAACTTATTACGGGTCCCCCCCCCCTTCCCCCGGGTCCTGGTACAGGGTCGCGGCCCCTGTTCCCGCAGTGGTCGCACCACGTGTACCCGCAGTTCCTGCCCGGTGGGCACCCGGCTCACCGCCACCCACACTCGCACTGCAAGCTCGAATGCGGGCAACACGTTAACAATAATACGCTCGCACACACACGCATCGCTAGTTACCACCGCGCTCACGCAGGTAACGCGGCCGACGACTCGTGGCGTTCGCATTACAAAACAAAAGAAAGGTTATAAGAGGCAATAATTACGCTAATCTACAGAAAAAAACATTGGAGGTCCTAACATGCACCCTTTTGGCAAACATCGACTGTATTATTAGAATCAAACATAACGTGAAAAGTACTACTGTTATTGAATCAGTCTTCAATTAATTTTTCGGTCCTCGTATTGCCTTTGTTTGAATAAGTATTGTAATCATTCGAATAAAAATCGAAGTACTCAAAAAATCTATTTTCAAAAATTTATAAATAGGAATGCACGATAAAGCAACAACACTATTTTCTCTCTGAGCTTCAATTCCGCTTACACGCTTCATAGTGGTTTCAGTTGCTCTCTCGTGCCTTCAATACGAATAATCACAAATATAGAAAGAGAATTGTAATGTGGACGCCCAAAATACTATACGTGGTCGATGTTCGCGTACAATGTTTTGTCTTTTGAATGATATAAAAGTATATAACACTAGTGTACACTTCCAAGTCGTTTTTGATTGTGATCGTTCACGAAGACAAAGCAATGTAAATGTTTGCACCGCTGAGGCACCGCTTCTTTTCGTTTCCATTTTTCTTTGAGTTGCGTCATCATTTGAAGTAGATATTGAGAAATCCATAAATTATAAGAAGCATGTATAAAATTTAAGATAAAATTTATAACAATTGATTGTAGTAACCGACGGGAATTCTGTGCGACCCTCTACTGTGGATAATGCATGAAATTCTTGTATTTGTAGACTTGGCGTTGAATTGTACTCCCTTATATTAAACTGCCAATAGTTATATTATATTATGCGCTTCAGATCTAAAAGTAACTAGTGAGAATAATCTGCTTTGTACAGAATTCCATGTAAATATAGAAGTATAAATCCCAGGAATAGTAACTTACAGTGTAGGAGTACCTGACCCCTCGCTTTATTAAAGCAACGCTTTGTCGATGTTGTGTCTACGACGCGGCACACTAATGTACACAACTAACCAGCAACATTTCTATGTTCCCGTAGAACACAACGGAGATGACGTGGAGTATGCCATGATTGTGGTCGATGAAAATAATTCCACCATTAACGATCTGGACTCTCCTTCCATGAAGGTAAGAACATTAGAACTTTTCAAACTATGGTATACGAATATAGACCAAATCGTGTTTGTGTACGAATCATATTTGCATGTAAGAATTTGATAGACCCCTGTCCTATTTTCAACTTTGAGAATTTTGTGAGTACTGAATTTAACTCTGTATGCAGTAAGTCATTAGATTGGCGCTAAACATAAAAGCTTAATATTATCTCATCAAGTAGACCTTTACTAAATTATTTTTAAAGCTTTTATTTTTAGTCTCCGTATTATTATTAATAGTTTTGATATCAAAGATCTCTTCTAAATTTCTCTTTCCATAGCATGTTTTTTCCAACTTATTCGAACTCTTCCAATTTAGGTGAGCTACATAAAAAGTAAGAACATTGTGTCTATTGTAAGTAGCGTAGAATGATTTTGAATATAAGGTTAGATCTAGATGTAGGATTAACTTAGCGTTATGCGCATGCTATTCAGAAGTCCGTCCCTCAAGTTGGGTCTAGTCATCAGTTTTATTGTGTTTGGCAAATTGATTTGCTGTTTGCCGATTGGTTTTCGTTTTCGATGTCGCTATGAACTGTGTGTTGAATGAAACATTAAATGTGGAACATTTTATGTAATACGTGGACGCTTCATTATATTCGTTTTGTTTTGCTTTTGCAATAAAATTAATAAAGGAAACGGATGTCAAAGAAGAGGGTGTTGCGAAAATAGAAACGACCACTGACGAACTGAAGCCTAATACCGGAGAGAAAGCAAAACCTAGCGATAAGCCGGAATTGTCTCCGGCCTCGGAAAAGGAAGAGCCGCTATTCAAGTCGAGCCTCCGAGTCAAAAGCCAGCTCAAACCCAAGGTTAGTATATCTGTGGGGAGTCGGCCAATGCTCTATCTCTTTCTATTAGTTACTGCGTCTCCTTTAACTGTGATCTTTGGGGCCCCTTCGTTGCTGTTTACTTTCAATAATTTTTTTGTAATGATTAAATGGGGGGGATTATTTAAATTTTCCTGGTGCAAATGGATACAGGCAGATCTGTACAGCTACTTCTGTACACCCAGTTCTGTCTAGCTGTATATTTTTATGTAATCTAGCTGTCATCTATCTAGTTAATAATTTTAATAAATAAATGTTATTGTCCTGTTGTAAGCCTCCAACCGCAAGGTCCAAAACATTGTCTGGGATAACGGTGTCGGTGGTCAATTTGGTTTGTACACATTCTCACTTTGTGTGAACGCGGATTTTAGTGTTGACACTCCTGATTGGTTCTGTAATCCTGGTACCTTTAATATTCTCACGAAGTGTTTCCATTCTTTATTGTCAAAAGTTATATGACATGAAACTGCTTTGATTTTAATTTAAAAATTAAATTGCGGCTACTAAGTTCCAGTTCCAATCTTGTTTGTACACTGTCTGTATACACAGGCTTGCCACGATATATACATAAATATGTTAAATAAATATCAACACTAAGAACACGACATAGGCTAGCTACGCTCACTTGTATGTATACCTGAGTGAAACACAAAGAAAACACAAAATATTAAAGCACTGAGCACCAAACACTATATATATTTTATAAAATAAAAATCTTTATTTATGTAATTATTATAATTTAAAAAGGAAAATATTCATATAATAAAATTATTTTTGTATAACGTCATGATATTCAGGTTACAGGGATGGGATTTTCACATTTCTGATTCTATTGTTAAAAAAAAAACGTTGTTTCGTGTGTTCTTTTTTAAATATTTTCCACTTTGTACTATAAGTTTGTTTCCAGCATGAGTGTGCTATGCTTGCTTTTTTCACTGAATTCTTTTAAAGCATGGTGTTTACTGTATTGTCCATATTTTTATCATTCTCTTTTCACCACATAGTAGATTATTTACACTGATCTTTAATTTTAAATGTAGTTAAAAAAGGTAAGGTCTGAATTCCATATTGAGAAAAAAATAATATCTTATCGAAGAAGTGTCAGTAGGCCATGCCCCAAATTAGTTATTCATATTACTCAAAAACGTGTGAAATAATAATTATTGATTAGTTCCCAATAAATACTAGATTAGATTAGATGTAACAGACGATTTTCTAACTTACCCTAAAGCCTTATTTACACGATGCAAGTTTCATGCCTGTAACAACAATGCCCAAGGCATTAAGTCCGCCTTTGTACAATGTTTATTTAAATTTTGTGCATAAAGTTTTAATAAATAAACAATGAAATTGAAGCAACCAATTACTTGCTTCGTCT
Source organism: Charanyca ferruginea (assembly GCA_947361185.1). Lineage (NCBI taxonomy): Eukaryota > Metazoa > Arthropoda > Insecta > Lepidoptera > Noctuidae > Charanyca > Charanyca ferruginea. The sequence continues at coordinate 821,266 of OX376065.1, forward strand.
AAACACTGTTCCGACGGTGCAACTTTCATTGTTACTTCAACTAGCATTGAACAGGGAACTAAATTCTACCGTGAAAATGGGGCTTAACTTTGAATTACACTAATAGAAGATTACCTTACGTGAGCCATTGCTAGATTCTCCTCTACCTATCTGTAGAGCAGTTAGCCGTGTTAGGAGTGTCTTAGATGTGTCCTAGATGTTAGTACGAATGTGTGTATCACGGCTGTGTGTCTACAGAGCGTGGACTCGATCGAGGATGCCGGCTCCTTCCACCTCAACTCCAACGAGACCACCAACAACGACCCGGAGACCTCCAGCGAGATCGCGCTTGATGACAATAAGCATCCGGTACGTATGAGTTTTGATTATATAAGAGACCAATCTGATTATAGGAGTGATAGCCAAATACTCAAAGGATACTCAATGTTAAGATGCCGTCTCATGCTGTCTATATTACGTTATGTCAAAGTAACTATGACATTACGAGACTTAACGGCCTCTTAAGGTTGAGTAGTAGTATTTTGCCAGAGTAAATTAAAAGTTTAATGAAAAATACTTATTTGTGTCTCTAAAACGTCGTATAGAATACATACTCAAAGAAGGCTCATTTTCTTAACACGTTCACTGTTCAGTCGCAATATCGAAATTAGGTCTCACGACCAATTTAGTTTTTCGTTCCTATGTACTGAGATAATTGCCTATAAACCACTTCAGGTCCATACGGGCCATAAAAGGGGGGTGACCACAGATATAGATAGACCTAGATAACGCAAGTGTCACGATCTGTATGAAAACCAAGCCATTGCCATGTGCCATGTGCCATTTTTTGGACGTCACAATGTAATGCGAATGTTTTGTTTTTCCTTATTATTCCTTATTTCCTTATTACCAGGTGTTAGTGAGAGTATTAGATTTAAGATAATTGTTTTTTAAATTAATTACGCATAATATTAATCACAAAATGACTTACCGATAGAAGAAAGCGTTTATTTTTTTTACTTACGATTTTTTATCGTAAGTTAGGCACGAAAATAGGCCCGCGAAGTAGTTGCCCTTGCGGTATCTAGGTCTATCTATATCTGTGGGGGAGACCCTTTTTCCCCAATTTGCAGAGTGACCCATTATGTATGAAAGAATCCATTATGTATAAATAGGGCAGTGACCCACATGTGTGCCACGGACGTCTTATTCCAACCAAAAATTACCCACAGGTGGGTCATGGGCAGTGAACGTAAGTACAGAGTACAGAGACAGTACAGAGACATGCTTGTGGAAATCGCCTCCATTGATGCAACAAACGAAGAATAAAGAATTTAAACCAATATTACTTTACATTTGTAGGTAAGTAACGATGAATCATGGACTGACGTGAACCTAAACGAGGACGGAGAGCGAGGACCTGCCACTATCACGGGCAGGACTCGCGACCACGAAGGAAATATACATGAAGGTAATTATATGGGTTCTTTACCAATGATAGTAGTGTTAAACGTTACAGGACGCTTTATACTCTAACTCCAACAGCATCGTACGCCAACTGAGCTGATTCCGGCTCAATAGTATATCTCAATATTCCGGCTAGTTGCAGATGAAACAGAGATATAAAAATAAAGTTAAATAATTGTTGTTAACGAAAGTTCTAATGAACTTCATTTAATTAGGTACTTGCAGTATCGGAAATCATTACCTTTTGAAATAAAATGTAAGAAATCGCCTATTGATGTACAAGACTTGATCCTTGCTTTTATGAAAGAAACTCATTTGCTCTTATTGTTATATTTAGTGAAATACACAAACACATGCACATACATGAGTGTTATATTTCATTTCAGATATAGACAAACAAATCCACATGAGGAACTCCGAGTCACATCACCATCTAACGCAGAGGCATCAGAACAGAAACCTGCAAGCGGCGCAGAGGCATCTACATCCAGTAAGTGATGACTAAATTCAAAGAATTTATTTCAATTAAACGATTTACAGTCACTTTTGAATGGTCAAGGAGTCGGTCAGTGAGTCAGAAAGTTGAAGCTAGTTGCTCGTTCCAAACGTAGGTAGGTCTCTATAGAGAAGAACGAGCAAGAAACTCCATGTACACTCCTTTAAATCAATGTTTTTTTGTACATAGTACTAGTTACATGATTCTTATTGCTTCTATATGTGAAAACTATGAAGGTAATCTAGCAATACAAAACAAAAAAAGAAGCAAGATAAGGTCCATGGCAGTTAAGAGTTGATCAATCTCTACTGACATTCAGCTCAACCATTTTGAAGGGAGCCGAATGATCCAAAACACACGCCACCATCATCGAGACATTTGAGAGAGCATGACAATGTTCTCAACCGCCATAGTCATTTATGTCAATAAATGGCTCCATGGTATTTACATTTACAAAGTAAATAATGCTGCTAAACTATACAAAACTAAGGTTTCCAATGTATATTATTTTGTCAGATTAAGTGTGATAAGTAAATTAATAAAAATATTTAAAAATATAAACAATACTCGTTACTCATGCCAATAAAAAAGGGGTAGGAAACATCATCTTCTTCCAAATAGGATTTACATTCCATTCTTATTGGTCGTGTAATACTTCCAATAAGAACGATAATATTAACTATCTTATTCCTACAGGACAACGAAACTCTCGCCGGTCTAAGCGCGATGAATTCTACGATGTCTGCGGACGGAGTCTCCCGCGAGGCGTCCCTCACTCACAAGCTGGAGACGGCCCTAGGACCCGTCTGTCCTCTCCTCAGAGAGATCATGCTGGACTTTGCTCCTTTCCTCTCTAAGACCCTGGTGGGAAGCCATGGACAGGAACTGCTGATGGAGGGTAAAGGTAGACCGGTATTAGGCATGGTAGTGGCTTATCATGCTTGGTTCTTAATGTTTTATGAGGAAAGCTTAGCTTTAGAAAAAGGTGGTAGTGAAGTCGTATAAAAATAACTACTAACACTGGGTTTTACGTTGATATTTGCTTTGCTTTAAGAACAAGACAGAAAGAGATAACGCTATATGACAGGTCAAATCTATGAGGGAGAAAGCAAAATAAAGACGTGTTTCAATTTCGGTGGTTAGCTCTAGTGTAAGCGGCAGCGCTTCAATTAGGAATATTACTTCCAAACTTTACCGTTAGAGGCGCTACTGAACTATAAAGTTAACAAGAGACACTGACATGATAATACTTTTTGTCTGTGCATCAAAACTATATTTTTTTGCTACCAGAGCAGCTTTTTTAATTCCGGAATAGTTAAACGTCCGTTATTATCATCCATTTTTGATAACATATTACAACAAAACATTTGTAACGCAACTTCTATAAAATGGGAATTTGACCGCGCTAATACGTGCCTTTCACACCATTCTTGCGAAACCTTACAGCGATAATGCTATCATTTATGATGTTGTAAATAATTTAAGTAGAGCGTAGTATTTCTCTCATATTAGGCTTACGATGAGCCTGGCATAGTCTTATAATATTAAGTAGCTCTAAAAAAATAAAGAGAGAAAAAAAATGTAGTAGTGTTTACGTTATGATTCGGTGACGCTCTCTGAGATTAGCTTTGCGTTGGCAACCCTATTAACAACAGATGTTAATTCTATATGCTAAAACTGTTACTCAAAGCTTTAACTGTAGCTCGCAAACTGACGGTGTAGATATTATAATTAAATGGGCTTTAGATGTGGTTCTAACAAATAGCTCTTTCTTATTAGAAGAAATGCACATGCTGGTAGCTGTGATGGGACACGTTAGAGGCACACAGCCGCGTCGCGACCGATGTGTGTGCAGTATGGCATTGTGGAAATTCCTTGGAAAACACTGACAGTCACAGATTATCAAACAAAAGGCAGATAGACCGCGCGGAACACTGCGAGTGAAGCCACAAAAGCAAATACAAATTCAAAAACAAATACCTACAATCTTGTGATTGTATTCGCTTTTGAATTTTCATTTGTATTAGTATTGGTTTTTTTATCAATGCTTCGCTTCGTGCTGTACTGACTCGTGTTAGTACAGCGCGAAGCGAATTGTAGGTATTTGTTTTCGAATTTGTATTTGCTTTTGTGGCTTCACTCGCAGTGTTACGCACGGTCTATCTGCCTTTGGTTTGATAATCTGAGTTGACAGTGATAAAAATAAAATTGGTACAGTCAGGAATGCCATAAAGCACAGCACACACGCCACGATTGCGAAAGATCATACACTTTTCTTATTTATTAACCCTCTGCCCTAATTCCCCGCAGGTCTTCAAACCTTCAAATCTAGTACATCAGTGGTAGAACTGGTGATGCTGCTCTGCTCCCAGGAGTGGCAGAACTCGTTACAGAAGCACGCCGGCCTGGCGTTCATCGAGCTGATCAATGAGGGTCGTCTGCTGTCGCACGCGATGCGCGACCACATCGTGAGGGTCGCGAATGAGGCCGAGTTCATACTGAACAGGATGAGGGCTGACGATGTGCTCAAACATGCTGATTTCGAGGTAGGACTTAACGATCCATCAAAAATTATGCTTGACTAAGATTCAGGATTAAAAAAATATTGACGGGGCCGTTTTAATGTTTGGTCTGGTTAATAGGGTATTACACCCATTTTTGAAAAGTGTCTCAATGAAATTCTGTAGTGCTAATATGCCACCAAAAAAACACAAAATTTTTATTCAATCGGTAAGTGCCACAAAAATGCATCGAAATTTTAAATTTTCAAATTTCGCGCGTAGTTTGACGAAAACGCCTCTTACTGGACGCCATATTGTTCAGCGTAAATGACGTCAGTTCGTTTTGTATCAAATGAGCTCCTATTAAATAAGATAATTGTATTTAATTTAAAAATAATTAAAAGCATATTTTGTAATAGGTGTAATAATGAAAAAAATACGTTAGTTACGAAAATAATAAAAGTACAATTTTTTGTTTACACAGCCGTATGGCGTAATAACATGGCCGCTACTATTTCATGGTGTTTCATATCAGATTAAAAATACTGAAAACTTTGAATTAAATTTAAAAATTGATTTTGTTATTTTATGAACTAAAACTTACATTTTCCGACTGCTTTATGCCTAAACTGTCTCAATAACATATTTATAGATTTTTTCTCGTATAGAGTAAAATACCCTATTGTAAAGGAGGATATCTCGTTTTCACGTTCTTTCATATTTTTTCTAGGTTTATAAGTACAACAACAACCGGGACTTTAGTTTCTTTCTATATGTCGGCGTCAGCGAAAGGCTGAGTGGTGGCGCCGACATCGTTTGGGTTCGGTGGTATCGGGTTCATTGTAGAATAACAATATTCAATGCAGTATCTTATTATAATTAACCGGATTCGTATTAGGCGAGTGTCTTACTTGGTGTCTCTAGCTAAAGTGAGCTTGGCACGGTTCCCACTCTCCAACACGACTCTGTCCACGTTCCGCCGCCATAGCAACTGATAGTTGATGTCACGGCGTTTACCACTTCCTTCCTCTGTACTACAATAATGAAATTTAATCCTCTTTGTCGTTAAATTATCGCTTGCTGCCACATATAAATTGAGTCTCTATCAATATTATTACACTTTATATTTATAGTTTCTGACAGCCCACACGTCGAAATCAAGTCCATTTAATTCTGAAAGAGTTTATCTCATAATCATAACCAATACAAAACAAATAAGGTTGTATTTCTCGAAACCAGCCAGAGTCTCTACATTACTTAGTTACTGGAGTATTTTTCACAATATTATATTTTAACTGAATAAATGTCGATGTGTAACGTGAGTACTGTTTTGCCTGTACGCAGTGCTTGTGCGCGACGAGTAGCGCCGAGCGAGCGGAGGAGGAGCGCACGTGCGAGCGACTGATCGCCGCCGCGCGCCGGCGCGACACCGGCGCCGCCGCGCGCCTGCTCGACAAGCTGCGCCACGCCGCCGGGGACGCGGCGCCGCAGCAGGGGTAAGCACAGCGAGCGATGTACGATTTCATATCCTTAAGTTTATGTTTTTTCGTTAGCTTTAACGTTAACAGAAAAGGTATTTTGTCTACAAGCCCAGGACTTACTTAAGCGGCCGTTTAAATTTTCGCAATCTGTACTAGGTGAACATAAACTTAAGGATATAAAATTGCGAAACTGCTTGGATAGTAAATCTGAGTCAATAATTCCGATTAGACAGGAAGTCTAATTGGAATTATTGACCCAGATTTACTGTCCAAGCAGTATAAATGTACATGTTAGAATTACTTACTTCACCATTCTATTCAATAAGTATAATAGTTATTTTTTTGAGAGAGCTTTATAATAATGGCAATAGATTCTACATATTTGTACAGTAACACAGATCAACCGATAATTTCCTTTATTCTTTGTCGAATTAACATGATTCCAACGTTCCTATGACATTCAGCAGTGGCAGTCAATTCTGGAAGCTAGACTCGTGGGAAGACGACGCGCGTCGAAGACGTAGACTAGTGCCCGACGCGCGAGGGAGACGACACGTGGCGGCCGCGCTCGCCCGCCCGCACCCCAGCACGCACCACCACGACGCCATCCTACAGGTAACGTCTTACTCTTGATATCGTATGTTAGCCTGGTACAGTTTCTTAGCTGGATTAGAGATCTCTAAATAAAATCATTCTATTCGATAAGATAAGTCTTTATTTCCTGCAGGTAACGTCTAACTCTTGCTATCGTATGTTAGCCTGGTACAGTTCTTTAGCTGAATTAGATATCTCTAAATAAAATTATTCTATTCGATATGATAAGATAAGTCTTTATTTACCTTAACAACATGGTATGATGGTGTTACAGTCTGGTTTAAAAACAATGTCTACATGTTTAGCTATGCACAAAATGTATTTTTCAATTGCATGCAAAAGTAATTGTTAAGGCAATGAGATGCAGCTTGCTGCGGTTTTAATTTCAAACTTTATGAATCCTACTCTTGTTTAATTACTTCTTATTTCCAGTATAATAAAAGGGGAAAAAAAAATTGGTTGAAAAGTAATTTTATTCAGAAATGTTTTAGAATTATTCATCATGCCTCATCATGATCATTTAGAAATGTTCAGACACGTCTGTAATTTACACATTTTCCAATCACAGGCCACGGAAGAATTACACTCTAGAATAGCGGCGGGTGGTGCGGGGCGCGGGGCGCAGTTACCTACACCCGCTGCCGCAGAGCTCCTAGACGACGCTGAGCTCCTGGTAGATGACAGGGAAATCGATGCCGACCTTACTGGTAAGTAAAACCTATTCTCGAATTTGTGTTAGAAAGAACTTCTTCATTACATAACCTCCTAGTCCCGAATAAAAGTAAAATAGTCCATATCATCGCATTAATTTAATTGCAAACCCACTTTATAAAAATTACCAATATAAAAAATCGCCATATCAAAGTTTTGAGTTTATTTTTAATATATTCATTATTTAGATAACAGTGTTAATTTTATTTAGTGACGTTAAATCTAAATTTTGATTCAATCCTTAAGTGAATGGCTGAATGGCTGACGTTGAGCGCCTGACTAGAATACTTGAGCGGTATCATTTGAGCGCGTTGCGTTTAATATTATGGCAGGCGCCCAGAACATGCATACCCGTATAAAAACGCTTACGGCTAAGCTTGGTCGTTGATAATTGATATAATCGCAGTAAATCATTAAACATTTTTGACACCCATATTGGGTCAAGTCTTCACTTTGGTTTAAAGACATTTATTTCTCAAAGAACAAATTACGGTTCACTTAAAAAGAAACTTAAGTAAATTATCCAAAGGTTATAATTTACTTAACAACATTGCTAAGCCATTGGCTGTAACAACTATCGGCACAATGTTCACTGAGTCAACATCCCACATGTCGACAACCTCGCGGGCCAAGTCAAGATACTTTATCTGCTTGTCTTTCTCGGCCTTCACGAGGTTCACGTCATGCGGAACTGCTATGTCAATAATCATTGCGCGCCTCTCCAATCGATCCACCACCACTACATCAAGCTTCTTAGCTACAATAGTCCTGTCAGTGATTATGGATCGATTCAAGTACAATGTGACATTACCATTTTCAAGAACTGGATCGGGCACATACCTATAGTATGGTACTTCTGACTCTACGAGGTTGTATTTCAGAGCAAGTTGCTGATGGATAATCCTGGCCACAAGGTTGTGTCTATGCAAGTAGTGTCTGCCAGACGAGAGCACCCAGAAATAATTGTCGGATTGATTCTCCCGGTCGGTGGCATGCCAGACAAATGTCAACCGTGCCGTCTTTCACAATATACCTCCGGTAGTTGTTCATCATCATAACTTCGTCCATAATCGCACAGACAAAACCTTCGGTTTCCCCAAAGAGATCACCGAATCGCAGCCAGGATACGCACGCTAAGAAATCTATATCAGGCTCACGCAGAGCCCGTTAGAAGCGCCCGTGAAGCTCCTTGCTCTGCCATACCTCCCTGCGGTTACCTTATTATTATATAATTCCTTAAGCCATTTTTAATTGTTGGTATGCTTGTACTTACACTCTCAGACTTTTAGCCGAATAATTCAATAACATCCGTATGCTAGTTCTACATTGCCCGCGCTACTCCTCAGGTCCGGTGAACATCAGCACGAAGGCTCGCCTGGTGGCTCCGGGACTGGTGGCCCCGGGCACCGTGTCGCTGACCTCCACGGAGCTGTACTTTGAGGTGGATGAAGAGGATCCCGAGTATAAGAAGATTGACCCTGAGGTAGGTACAACTTTATTAAATTTTCAGTGATATTGTTCGAAACTTTGAACTGGATTTTTTCGCTAGACTAGGAAGAACTAACTCGGAGTCGAACAAAGTGACGTTTAAATTGACTTTGAATCACCTATGAATTAATGAATTGTTCTGTACTGCAAGTGCGTAAAATACACTAGAGATTGTTATGGTCTTCTCATTTAAGCGGCAATATCCCAACGACTAAGCGTCGATCAAGCGAGCTCGATTTCGTAACCTTCTATTCTCAGTCGCTGCATTTTTGACGTAATTCTACCTCTAAACATAAGACGAAAATAGTTTGCTGTTTGAGTCATTATTTTAGCAAAGAAATTGTCATAATATAGGCATACTTTTATCAAGCATTTTAAAGTAATTGATACAGGCTTAAATATTAAATTACACGATAAAAGAAATAGCTTGTTACCCGATACCTCCAATCAAATAAAATAAAAGTGCTATAACATTGTTCACTACTCGACATGTTTACAATAATTGTATGATGTCCATTATAATGTTTATTGGCCCCGATAACGTTGAATTCCATTCGGATAAGGTGAATTGGAATTGAATGTAAGAAGTTGGGTAAGCATACTTTTTTTGTTACTTTTCCTCAAAAGAAATGTTGCACCACACTGGGAATTTCTCCTGTATCGTTAATGCTTTTACAAACATACAAACTAACATACACATACACAAACAGGCAGACCCGGGCTGTTTGTGTATGCCGTACAAATATTTGTTCCGTGTGGGAATCGAACCTGCGACACGCGGCAATCGGTCAACCACTGCGCCAACTGTGTCATTCACAATCAATCAATCAACCACTTTGTTTAAAATCACCGCAGCCAAACAAAATATTCTGTTCAATCCTTGCGTTTCCTTGATTTCTCTTTTCTAGTTTTCTTTGCTATCATCTACTACCATTCGGTATTTCAGGCTACAGAAACACCCACATAACTTTCTTAAAAGTCATGTCAAATATCAATGTTTATAGCTAAAATAATCATAGTTTGTCTACATCTCACCAACCTAACTCATGCAAGAAAAAACATAAAAGTGATTTACTAACATACCTAAACAAGTTACAATAATTATAGTATAAATTAACTTTATAACTTATTAACTAAAACCATGCGATAAATCGTCTGCTTTAACAGCTATAAAAATATCTCTTTTTCTTCCAAATCTATAATACAATAATATAAATTATTTGTGAAGCTGAGACAATCGCTTGACTAAACTGCCTTCAAACAAGGTGCGACGTGATAGCTTTGTTCTGTTATTTATTAAACCTCTTGTGTATTCAAGGAGTAGTAAAATGAAAATTATATCGTTTTATATTTCAAACTAACTGACATAATCACCCAATTTGCATTCACATGAAAGTCGATTCTTTTATTCAAAACTTAAAGTTGAAAACAGATTGCTTCTGTTGGTACTAGGGATGTTCGTGATTTGTTTTGGGTGAGATATCGATATGCGTATAGCCGTGTAATATAGTTGGGTAACCGAATATGAGGCACTTAGACGCGCGGACAATGCATCCCCGCGGTGCACTGTCGAGTAGGCGCCACGATAGTGCTGCCCGCTGTCGATAATTTTATGTTAATGTTTATTGTTAGTAGATTTACATATAATTAAAACTAATAACGTACATGTTGACAGCAACAGTAAAATAGGTGGTGTTATGATAACAGGTTAATTCTGTGTATTTAAATGACATTGCGTGTATGTTTTCCCATCTTGATGCGCCTTCTTGCATATCATAATTGTTGTAGAAACTTCATCCTGAAATCACATTCGATTTGACTAGTTTTAATCTGTGTTGCTACACACACACCCGCGACACCCCATAGAAACGAAACGATATAATTGCCTACACTAATACTGAAATAATACAAAACCGTTTCTTGCAAAGAACCACAGGAGCCCCTTTTACCTTCGCAACGAGAACCTCCATCTCGATTTAAAAATACCCACCATCCAGCAGTTCATGAAACGCTCCGCCAAGCGCTTCTTCGACACTGCTGAGAAACATTCTAACCCTTTGATCGTATCGGCCGCCCGGTACACTCCCTCTCAAATTAGTAAGACTCGACGACCGAGACATACTCTGACCGACCCTGACGATGCTATTACTCTCCTCCAGGAGAGAAATAAGGCCACCAGTACAGTAAACAAACACAGACACAGACCGCCGTCATTCCGTCCTCGCCGCCGAGGCCCGCCGCGACGACCCCGTACGTCCCCTCCCCGTCCTTTGCTTGTACCAGCCCGCACAGCTGAGCCAGTAGCTTTAAATTCGTCTCTAAATAATGGAAATCCGATCCAGCCTGTCCCTTTGCTGTCTTCTCCCAGCGACCTTAGCGTGTAGTCGCTTAGTTTGTAAGCTTTCTTGCCCTGGCTGGAGGCCTTAAAAATAATGTTTTTTAAGGCACCACAGGAAAGTCCGGTTAAGCAGCCGACAACCTCCTAGGTTGACCAGCGAGATGCCAATCCGAAAAAAAAAAAAAAAAAAAACTGAAATAATAGACTGTACAGATACGTGCGTGAGTGTGCGTGTCGCTACTGTACGGTAGTACTAATACTTATACTGTGGTAGCAGTAAAAGGGTAGACAGTTTGTTTTTCTTTTTAAGTGGATCAAGGGGCATATAATAATAATAAACTGGTTTTCGTAACATGAACCTGACTGTAACTCTACAAACAAGGTCAAGCGTGCTCCACCTTAGGCCGCATTGTCACTAAGATCAGGTGAGTTGCGGCCAAACGCAAGCCTATTTCAAATCAAAAATAAAAAAATGTTAGTCGAGAGACCAAAAACTTATCGATATCTGGCTAGTCAGTGCGTACCTACTGTGTCGTTGTGTGGGGCGCGGGTCGTGCCTGACAGCGGGACAATGGCGCCCCGCCGCGCGCCGCGTGCGCTTGCGCAGGTGGGGGGCGGGGGGGGGGGGAAGCATACCTGTGCACGCATGTGATTTGGATTTGTGTAATTACTGTTAATTCGTAGTTGGGATTGTGATTGACGTTACTTCCAACTGGTGTCGAATCCCAGTGAAGTACCTATGTCATGAAGAAATTGACCATGCGTCATATTTTATTGTTTTAGCGTGTATACCTAATGTTACACTCCTCGTCTATCCATTCACAACACCGTGCTGGGATCTAAGATTGTCAGTTCATCTTGCATGGTGCTGTACCTTATCATATTTTTATTATAAAATTATTATTCTCTTAAATCTTACAACGGTAAAGCAAATATAATAATAATGATATGGTACTTATGCAAATCATAGTAAAGATCTTTTATCTCCAAGCTAAAATTTATCACAAAAAACCAATAAAAAGAATTTTCGGACTTCACTGCACCACATAAAATATTAAATTATGTATCAGCCCGGTAGTGAATCAATCATATACAGCATTAATTGTATAAAATAAGCGTATAATTAATAATTTGCACTATTTACCATATTCAACGCACCAAATTTAAATGAAGGCATCGATCTACAGTTCGGGAGACGTTACACCACATGTTATCTGCTTTAAGTTATAAGATGTATTAGGTTAAGTTAAATAAATAGCAAGAAATATAATCTATACTTAATATTATAAAGCTGAAGAGTACAACTTCTTCAGCTTTATAATATTAATTATATATTACTTTATTTTTTTTAGGGCGTTCAGCCAAATAAACAAACAAACAATTGTTTGTTTGTTTGGTAATTTGGTTGAACGCCCTAATCTCAGGATCTACTGGTTCGAATTGAAAAAATATTTTTGTGTTGGATAGTCCATTTATTGAGGAAGGCTATAGGCCTATGCGAAGCTGGGCTAGATCGCTAGTATAATATAATAAGTACAGCATATTGTCATTAAAAAACATCATCTTCCTGCCTTTGTCGCACGTTTTCTTCTTCCATTCCGTCATGTCAACCGTCATTATATCAATAACTCATATCACACCCATCCATCTTTATTTTGATCTTCCTCTGCTTTCATTCATATTTACGTCAAAAAAATACATCCAATAAGAATAGATGAAAAATCTAAACACTTTCACATATCCATGTTTTTATTTTTTCATGCACAAAGGTACAAAGGCGGATTTAATGCCTTAGGCATTCTTTACCAGTCATGTAAAGGAAGTGAAAAGATAACATGGCAGGTGCATAATTAATAAGTAAACAAAAATAATAATTAAAAAGATATAAACTTAGAAAAATAGGTAAACAACACTTAATATGTACAACAAGATTAGGTACGGATAACTTATTTTTTTCTTTGATGTGAGATGATGCGCTTGTCTGTTTTTTCTCTAAAGTAACAGCCACTGAGGAGTGTCACCGCTCCGCTCGTGGCTTGCGCCACAACGCTATTATCGAAACTGTATCCGAGATATTATTTACTGCGACTAATTTAACCGATTTCAAAGATTGTAAATTGAATTCGTAATGGGGCATTTTATTTGTTTATGCTAATATACCGTTTTAATTAACCGTGTCGTGTTTATAGTCGGTGCGAGAGGGACAAAAAATACGTACACAGTTAGAATCGCGGCTATGCCTGTCGTTCGTACCAACGACAACGATTTATTGGTGCATATTTCATAATTAAACTTTTGATAAATTAATGGTAGCCTTTTTTTAAGTTCACCTTTTTGTAAATGGAAATTGTGTTCTGGGTGGCAATGGAAAAATATTGTGAATCGTCTAAAGAAGTCGATTTTGTGTGTATCTAGAATTTAGAAAATATTAAAACAAAAGTGCATTTCCAAGTTAAGTTATTGTTGTAATTTTTTAATAATATATGATAATTTAAATCAGTATAGCATGCTTTAGAGACATAATAAAAGTCTGCTTTGCTAAAAACTGTATTTAGGTATTCAAGTTTTTTAAATGTGCGCCAAATAAATTAGCAAATCTGGTAACATTTTATTTTCTCATTCATAAAATAGGTGCGTTTGTTTATGGAAATAAATAAAATTACCTCCAAAAAATACCTACTAAATATCAAATTACATATCACCAAAACTAAATAAATTAAAAAAACGGGTAAATGATCGCCAAATCTTAGTGTGTAAAATAATCAAAATCTTTTTCACCCTTAGGTCCCCCCTGGGGCGGATCCGACACGATTAGGTTAGAACTGTGACCCCCTACGCCAGAACCAAATCACTTTTATTTCTACAATTCTTTAGGAAACACAATTTTGGTGATCATTTACTAGATCTGGAGGTTCGTTAAACATTAATAAACCTTTATTTATTTCACCAAGATTGAAGCGAAAGCAAACATACAGACCCAATATACTTGTAAATATTATATAGTGCGCCATTGATCCAAATAGGGTTCGCAACCTGGCATGAGGAAATACCATTGTAATTTTTTCAATTTCATAGGACCGTATACTTTCTAAGTTTACCTTTGGACATCACTGACACCGGTGACGGAAAACTTCGTGAGAAAACCGGACTTATAATTAATATAAGTCTGAAATCACCAATATGCCTTGAGCAAGCGTACTGGTGATCAATGTTCGTGCCTTCTCTGTATGAGAAGAGGCCTGTACCCTGCAGGCTATATATATATATTATTTTATTATGTGAATCCAATATGACAACTGCGACGCTTGGGCGTTTAATTTGCAATAACAGACCGATCGAATGGCCCACTATGCACGCCATAACCTAAAACAATATTGAACTTTGATTCATTTTTCATTGAAGATTTCTCCCAAAATAGGTCTGATTTATTCTCCCCTTGTTCATTAAATAATTTGTTATGGTAGTAATTATTTTAGCGAAAGAAAACTGCTTATTTTGATCGTAAAATACCCTTTCCAACACTGAGAAATAGAATAAAATAAAATTTTAACAAAGATTTATATTGACATATTACCAGGATATCAGTTCTCAGGAAGTATATCGGCTCTCACGTCATCATTGACAGAGGCTGCACGGCAGCACATAAATAAATATATTACTCCGCTCTGACAGCTCCTAACGAAACTGACACGTGTCATGATACTCCTCAAATTTATATTTTGAATATCAAACGTACTTTGAGCCTTATTACTAAGATTTTACAGTCGATATTGAGTGTTTCGTGCATTGCAGGTTTGTATCTCAGTGTCTACCTGTCGTTCCATTCTATTTAATGTTCGATTATGAAAACTGATAAGAATTTGCTGACGTTAGGACTTTGAAGATTCGCTTTTTAGCATTTGCAAATTATTTCATTCAACTGTAAATACTTAGTTGACACTTGTAAAAAGAACGCACTTGAGATGAACTGGATTTAACAGATGTTTGTGGAACATTAGAGAAACAACATTCATTGTGCGTACTGCTAAGGAGTGGAATTCCCTGCCTGAGTCTGTGTTTCCTGATAGCTACAACCCGGGAGTCTTTAAGTCAAGAGTGAATAGGTTACTTCTAGGCAAGCGTGCTCCATCTTAGACCGCATCATCGCTTCCCATCAGGTGAGATAGTGGTCAAACGTATGCCTATAAAATGATTAAAAAAAAAAAAAATGTTTGACAATTTCCAGTACATTTTTATATCTTTTATTTTAGTCCATTTTTCCGCCACGTTCTTAGAAAGTCTTTTCGGATATATGTAACACTTTTCAAACAAAGATTTGTTATTTTTCATGCATCTTTTCATAACAAAAGTGAAATTTTTTATCACAGTCTAGTGTACTAGGAGTTCGTGTTACTTTGCATGGTTTTCATTTAATCTGTTTAGATTTTTATTTAAATAATATTTCATTAAATATTCAAATATATAAATCATAGGAGCAGAAAGTTCCGTGCTCATTTGAATTGGCTCAGACACTCTGTTGATTTATTAAACGTTTTTTACAAGTGATTTATAATAAACTGATGTCGAAAAATATCCCTGGCCTATCCATACTAGTATAGCTACAGTCGTTTATTGTTCCGTTGGTCTGTCTGTCTGTCAGTGGCGATTCCTGCCTTATTTACAACCGGTGTACGTTGCATGTAAGAATTTAGGCGCCAGATGTCGACTCGATAAGCCGTAGCCCCCGCTGCGCGTCTCCGATTTACCGATAGATAGCGTTGCTCATCACTAGTCGTTACCATATGAAATATCTTGCCTTCTTATGACTTTCTTGTTTAATTGCATGGGACAGTATCTTGTTACTTGATATTTTGCGTGTTTAGATTATCGTCTTGGATTTACATCTGAAAAGAAACAGTTGTTGTAATCTCTACTTAGTACAAACCAAAGACTCCGTCTGCCTCTGTGTACGCTCAGGTCTTTGGAACTTCGCAAAGGATTTTGATTCCGTTTGCATCAAAAGATAGAGTATAGAGTGATTCAAGAGGAAGGTTTATACGTAGTGTGTTAATTTGTTGAAATATGACGATAACACCACATTAGTGTCTACATTGCACCCGTGCGAAGTCGGGGCGTGTCGCTAGTTATAGATAAATTATTAATACAGGCTGACTTTTAATCCACTGGCCATTTTTCAGGGATCGAAAGTACTCATAAATATGAATAACTTTTGCTACAGGACTAACCTTGAAACATGAAAAATAAACAAAAGTTCCTTACAAAAATGCACTACGATGCTGCTGCGATGGTAAAACAATGTATGAAATATCTGATTGTTTTTTTTTTAATTTTTCAGTGTTGGTCCCATAGTTAAATGTACGTAAAAATTAGTAGGTACTTTGAGGTCCAAAAACATGGTCGACTATATAAGCACACAGGTTTGTTAGGTTACATTAATTTATGTCTTAAAATCGTTGCAATCATTCGGTAATTAACATTTAAAAGATAATATTTAAGGTATACCTACAGGTGGTAGGTAACATGACAAAAAAAAATTACATTAAAAAACTTAAATGCGGATTTAAATGAAATCCTTCGTATATAGGGAAGGAATTAAACTGAATGGGCTAGTCGCATAGCATAACATGCAACTTATTCGACGGAATTTCTCATGAAATATCTTAATAACTTATGCTCTATTTGAGGTGGCTCATAAATAACGGACCACCAATAAATAAATCACGGAAATTGTTTTTAATTAGTCACCAGGAGCAATAGACCGTGTATCACCCGAAAATAATTACCAGGGTCGCATACCGCGCCAGGAGTTCAGACATTCCGGGCATCCGGCGGTGTCCCGCGGGCGCCATAGCAGCTCTAATTGCCGCCAACGAAGCGCTAACGTTGAGGCGGATCTCACAGAACGTTTTCTAATTGATGCTCAACTGAAAAACTATTCGAAAAACTCTCCTCATATGTTCCTGTTTACATTAGTTAACTTAAAATGAGTCTCCTGGGATCTCGTATCCTAATTTGTGTTGGCTGGTAATAATATTTACTAAACGTGCGCGTATTGACGTGTTTCGAAATATTTTATTGGATGTCACATTAATTCAAACAATGTTCAACACGAATGCTTAATTTTTCTAACTGATTCTGAATATTTATAAATTAAAACTCATAAGTTCGATGACATATAAATTGAAGAGATTTGCTTAATGGTCTTAACGTTGTCATTTCATGATAAATGTTTGTATTTTGGTCACGATGACCTTCTCGTTCCCAAGGTTACTCTATCGATTACGTACTGACACATAAAGCGAGTAAGGATAAAAATATCCCGACCGCAGGACCGTCGACGGCACGCAACCAACTTTGCCCGTTTAGCAAAACAAAAAGCGCCCTATCTGTTGTACATTATTCGAGTGGAACACGCTAGCTCAGTAAAACAGAATCGTTATGGCCTGCTCCGTGACACTTCTCTGTTTATTTTATAAAATTGAATCGGGGAAATATACTTCAAGTGGATATTCTCTTCGATGAGATATTTTGCTATGTATTTTGCAATAAACCAGACTCTAATCAGAAGTGGATTTTGGCTTGGTTGGTACTTGAGTAAATAATCAAAATCTTGCCACAAATATCTAAATTTTAGCATACAATTCATAGTTTTAAGCCTGAGTAGGTAATACAGCGCCAGCTTTATCAGCAAAGTTTTCGCTAATGCAGCAAAATTCATTAAAAAAGTTCACTCACCATCCGGAGGTGCCAGCTCGTCGTGATGACGCCGACACGGGCTCGTGTGATACTCATTCAAAACGCACTTTCACAGTTCATACACCTCTTCCGAATGACAATGTATCTAACATGTATTAGTGAAATATGTACAAACTTCAGGCGCCGACATTGAGGCACGTAGGACTGTGAATAAAAAACACAATGGGTGATAAAGTACAAGCGTGCAATATCAAAATAAAGTCATCTTAGAACGTGATAGGAAAGCAATACGGTATTTAAGTGTAATGCTAAATGTTCCAGGAAATTGTCGCTGGAATATGGGAACTGGTACTATGGTGGTGATGTGACATTCTTGCGTGCGTAATGTTCTCACAATCAATTTCGATGCACGCGCGGAAATAAAGCTATTGTAATGTTTGAATTCACAGAAAACTGTCCGTGTAATCAAAGTGAACAAAATTAACAACTTCAAGTAAAGATAACTAGTATAAAGAAGTGCCAACCGTTAGCAACACTTTGTGATGATTCTCAGGAAGTAAACCTGAGATAAGAGGTTGAATCATGACAGGAACCGTTAGAGTCTTGTAACCTTAAGGGGGTATTTTGCATCAGTTGGGCAATTTGGCGAGAGCGCGTGCGTGCCCGAGGCCGCACGGCGGGTGGCCCCCCCTGCTTGCCTACTCACCATGCCTGCTATCCTATGATTGCTTGGTATCTGATTGAAAGATTTGCTGTTGTTAAGAGCATTAAAATGAAATACCACCACATTACGTAATCGAGCAGTTTAGTTTCTGTAGCTACACGTCAGGCAATGTATCTTTCCAACTTTGCCATGTCCTCTCTGATTATAATAAACAATCTAAATCTTAAAAGCTTTGCGAATCAGTTTGTAAATTCCGATATGAATGAATCTTGATCTTGAAACTTATTTGAATCTTATGCAAATTCACAATTCGGTAGTCATTTATCAAAGTCAGCTCATTAAAGCGGACTGTTTGGTCGTGCGCGACTTGTTTGCCTATCTCAGTCTTATTAGACGCATTTTAATTACTAATCATACCGGTAGCCGGTAGCGACTACTGTATTGGTTTTGCCACAAAATCAATCATGGAATTTAATGAGCGGTGTCTATTTAATGCACTATAGAACCAGGCGGCCAGAAGCGGTGCGGCGGTATGCTTCCCATCAATTGCCCGTCAGTTGTTATCCTGCATTCTTTCTAGCTCATTACTCATTATTAGAAGTGGCTACCGTTACTGCGTTGAGGCAGCTTTACACTATATAGATTACCACTGATTTATGCTATGTCGATTCGTAAACTAAGTCTATTTGTGTATCTGCTTGCCTTTAGAAAATTAGTTATACAACAAGTTGAGGTATATTTTGAAATGATACTGTAAAACTTTTTTCTGCAACCACCCTGACAGTTGGTGAAGTTAATGAATAATATATATAATACTAGCGGGCCCGCAGACGTAGTCCTGCCCTGAAATTAAGAAGTTATGGACTACTAAGTTATGCGCTCCTAGTACCAGGGTGACATACATCTAAGAAGTCCTACAACTCGACTGCAGCGCCAACTACCGGGTCTTATTGTGAATCTAAACCATTCCCGAATCCACTGGAACACACACAAAAAAAAACATCAAAATCGGTCCAGCCGTTTACTTCACTTTCATACACACGCACAGAAGATTTTTATATATCAGATAACAATTACCAAAACTGATACGGTGTATATCTGTCTTTAGTTATGATGATATAAATAATGACTTATTTGAATACTCCTCTGATTGGTCTTTGCATTCCTGCATACAGCGTGTGAGCCCAATTAGGCAATCGATGCTTGGTTTATTCTTAAAATATGCAGATCGATGCAATCCACGTCGATTAAAAATCCGGTCTTCATTATCTACGCTGACAAAAATATATAATTTAATAGGCATTTCTAAAATAAACATGTATGAATAACTACACATTATAAATATCGTAAAAATGCCACCTCTGCTACTCTGTGAAATCTGTGAGGGGTCTGTAATTGGTAATTTATATGTAAAACGTTGCGCGGGCGGCGGTGTGCGTCAATCATACGGCATGCGTGAGCGCTGCGCGATTAATGACAAACAAATAAAACATAATATCTTGTTACTTTGAACCGTGTAAATACATAACTTATTGTAGTACAAGAACATACTAAAGTCAGTAATGGAACCCCTTGGTCAATAATTGTTTTAACATTTCAACATCCATTGCTATTACCTCGTTACTTCGTGTCCAATTCATTGGAATTCCTAACTCTCTTTCAGTACTTCAGGCGTCAATAACAAATACTTTAAGAATTCCACGC
The DNA here is from genome assembly GCA_947361185.1 of Charanyca ferruginea. Lineage (NCBI taxonomy): Eukaryota > Metazoa > Arthropoda > Insecta > Lepidoptera > Noctuidae > Charanyca > Charanyca ferruginea. The sequence continues at coordinate 841,385 of OX376065.1, forward strand.
AAATTGAAAACTAATTTATTGCCTTTCCAATATATCAAGCATGGCTAATTGATATCAGTTAAATTGGTCGTAACAGAGGTCTTGGGCCATTCGTCGACCATTCACGGATCAATAAAAGCTCGACAGGCGCCGTTTTTATAGCCTCCATACAACAATAATAAAACTTTGCTGGGATCTCGTTAGTTAGCGTGCGTTTGATCGTTTGGTTTTTTATTGTGACGCTTCCAGTGAACCAGCTAGTGGGTAATTCTTCGCTATAAGACTGAAGGCACGCAGAGTTCTAGTATGTCACACTTTTGGAAGATATTAACAACCGTTTGCTTTTAAAATGAGACTTTAATAACGTTCGCTATAAAATTATATAGTATCTATTAGATCTGAATAAGTGGGAAGGCACCATCAGTAATATGTCAAAGAGAAACACGAACTGATTATCAGGGGGAAATCCTGCCTGGTCAAGTCAAGTTATGCACGGTTTATGTGTTCGAATACCATTGACAGTCATCTTCTACCACCTCAACAAAACCAACAACCACCTAATTAGAAAATGTGCATATATTGCTTTTACCCCTTTCAAGACATTGGCCATCCTGACAGGTGGACCAACCAATGGCGTCGGCGCTTTGCCATGCAACAGATGAAAGAGAAGGTCAACTCAATGCAATGTGTGACAAGCTCAATATCACGTTACGCGAGCAATAATTGCTTAAACACATCCGTAGGTGTGGAGTGTGGTATACTTACATCTCTTTGTACTTCAAAAGGAATATGTGAAACTCTACGTCTTACTATATTGCTAGTGCTCAATGCAACTCTAGTCGTCATTGTTTGGAAACGTGTGTAATAACAGATATAGATAGACCTAGATAACGCAAGTATCACGATCTGTATGAAAACCAAGCGTGCCATTTTTTGGACGTCACAATGTAATACGAATGTTTTGTTTTTCCTTATTATTCCTTATTACCAGGTATTACTGAGGGTATTAGATTAAAGATAATTGTTTTTTAAATTAATAACTCATAATATTAATCACAAAATGACTTACCGATGGAAGGAAACGTTTACTTTATTTTTTTTACTTACGATTTTTTATCGTAAGTATCGAAAGTAAAATAGGCACGCGAAGTAGTTGCTCTTTCGTTATCTAGGTCCATCTATATCTGTAAATTAATCGTTGTTCGTTAGTCTCGCTAAAACTCGAGAACGGCTGGACCAATTCGGCTAATTTTGGTCTTGAAATATTTGTGGAAGTCGAGGGAAGGTTTATACGGTAAGAAAAATTAAATGGCAGGTCAAAGTCTGTCGGGGTCAGCTAGTTTATAATAAAATAATAATAAGAAAACATCGTGAGGAAACCTGGACTTATAATTTAATGTAAGTCTGAAATCGCCAATCAATACTTGTGCCTTTTCTATGAGAAAGCCCTTTGCTCTGCTGTACGACAATAATAGGCTGGTATTATTATTTTACCGTAGCGACAAATATTTACTGTGTAAGCTTTTTGTTGTGAATCTTCTGCGCGTGTCTTTTCGATGTCTTCGTTCAGACGTGCGTGCGTGGTCTGGGTGGAAGCTCTCCCTGACCTCTTCTTGTCAGTTGATCGTGAACATTATGCTGTATTGTGTTTTTTTAGTAGATCTACTAGTTCATATTTGGCACCTACCTGAATAGGTGCTGACAGGAATAGTTTCAATACTTGACCATATTGAATGAATTTGGAAAAATATGGCAAGACTTGTACTCAAACCATGAAGTTTTAAATCAGTTTATACTAAAGCGTTCTTTGTAGATACGATAAGAAGACTTAACTAAATGAAACCTGATAAAAACCCAAGTTGGAACAAAACTAATAAACTTACACAACCAGGAATACATGCTTTATTGGAAAGTTTACTTATCTGCTCTTTAAAATATTCACTCATTTAGATGTACCCTTTCACAACCCAACAGAACTCCCCGTGTGTCTCATTAGGGTGACACCACATTTACATATTATGTTACTTACTACAGACCAGATAAGTTATAGCCAAGGAGCCCATGATGTGTAGGTGCTATGTGATATCGACGACAGATGGGTCGATTGAACTGTCCGCGATTGTACTACAGATACTAGGATACCAGTGAGTCAAGGGATAGTTGTTCTTGCGGGAATTTTAATAGCTTACCTTTGTACTTGATAGAAATGACAAAATATTGAAACCTATATTATTTTTAACTGGTTATCAAAGGTAACGTACATACATATATACTACCCACCCAATGTATTTCGTGTAGATTATTATTTTCACTTTTAATCGTATTTTAATCGGGATCGGATAAACGCTATCCTAACTATACCAACAACATTAACCCTTACGATCGTATTTATTAATTTATATGTTGTTTTAACTTTCTGAGGAATGTCAGTGAACGCCGCGGGGAATTCCACTGTTTTTTATTTGATCAACTTTAAGAAAAAACGTCAAAAGTGGATGTTCAAGGAGGATGATGGATGATGAAGGCACGGCGGGGGCGGGACGGGCTATTAAAAAACAATAAGGCTTAGGCGGCCAGTGTCCAACACAATTTGTTCGCTTAGCCACTCATCTTTATAAGACTACTGACTCATTGACGAAAGAATTTGCATCTTATTTTAATTTCACAAAGTTTAAAATCAATTGGCTTAAAAAAGGTGCATCTATTCTAGTTTGGACAATGAAAATTGCCTTTGACAGGCAAATTGTTAATTTGATTTTAATTGATGAGTAACACGTGTGTTTAAGTTGCTTTTTCTTAGTCGTGCGTGCGTAAGGTCCGTACTACCTCGTCAATAGGCCGGAGTCACGACATTCTCGCATAGTTCTCGTTTATGGTGACTTACAACAATTTCCGCGCATATTTGCTTGAGGCACAACTCTGTTGGCGTCGACACTAAAAGGATATGGCTGTTCGACTTTCTTTATGATTGACACGAATCTATTGTTACACGTTTATTTGTAATAAAAACTTTACCCATTTATATTCTTATGAATCCTCAGTGTTGGTGACAAAGCCTCTTCTGTTTCAAAACACTATACAGAATAAATCAGTCAAATTCCTAACACTGTCCTTTTTTTCTTCTTTCAGGTAAGTTTTCTGACAACATCATTATTTTTCCGGTAAAGTTCCAGCTTCTCGTCTTCAGGTGAGTTTAGATAATAAGTGTTAATTCTGAAAACAAAAGAACAATAGTTCAGCATTACTCCCTGCTCAACCCGCAGCGAGGTTGCAATGTCCAAGCTAATTGGTGGTGAGGAGCCCAGAGGAACCTCCTCACTTGGGTAGGCTACAAGCCCTGAAATAAAAATATGTTCTTGACTTGTTCTACTGCGGTTTTAAAAACATTTCGACTAAAAATAGGCAAAAAATTTAACGTAATGTTTGCTGATTCAGAGAAAATAATAATACATTTTAAGAAACATCCAAAAAAGCGTGTAATGTGTTGAAACGAGGTTATAATTCCGACTGAAGAGGTAAACAAATAATTTAGTTCTCGTACAACTGAGTTGTAACTGTATACAACGTCGTATGAACTGACAGGGCTACTTTATATATACTTACGTGTCAGACGATATGAAGTACATTTGCGAATTTTTCTGCTTTCGAGGAAAAAGCAAGTGATAGTAGATCGTCCATAGACAAAATGTGTATCCTTATTTGTATGAGAAATGTTATTTATTTTACTTTATTTAAAACGGTTAACACCACTTACAATTAAAGACAGAGAATATTATAGAAGAGAAAAGAAAAACACAATGACAGATACCTATAAAAACAATAAAAATTATATGTGGTCCTGTCCATCGAGTGGTTCTAAGTTTGATATCCTCCGAAACCTGCCTCGGTGAACTTAAATAAAGTGAGCTTGAAGTGAGCTGTTATCCTATCATGGAAGGGATTGACAGCTTACCTCACCTCACCTACATTTTCCGAAAGAGGATAGATATTACGAAATAGCATCACCTACCGTTTAAATTGGTATGGTGAGCTAAGCTAGCATGTTTAAAGCATTAATAAGGTAATAATTAACGCCACAAATAGCTAGTTTTTATTAAAAAATTACAAAGATAAGTGTATTAACAATATCAAATGCCACAAAGATGTTAAGGGATCGTTGAAGTGCTAAATTAAAGCTACTTAAAGCTATCGTAATTAAAATCGCACTAATAATGATACGTTTACAACTTATTGGCGAGATAGAACAATCTCATGCTGTAATGAGAAGCAGCTGTCTCAGTAGCTGTACTGTGTTAATTAAAAACATGATAACGTTAAATTGAAATGCTTTTTTGAAGAATATGACAGCGAGAAATGGTGAAACAAAAACTATATTACACAATATCAAGAGGCAAGTTGAGCTAATAACTATAATACTAAACGTATCAATAACAAACATCGTATGCTCAATAAAACAAATTGCACTTTATGACTGTACCAATCATCTTCATCATATCAGTTGTAGGATGTTCACTGCTGGACATAGACCTCTGCAGCCCGCCCAGCAAGTCTTTGTCTATATAGCTATTTCAATCATCATCTGCCTAGCCTTTTCCCAACTACATTGGGATCGGCTTCCAGTCTAACCGAATGCATTTGAATACCAGTGTTTTACATGGAGCGACTGCCTATCGGATCTCCACAACCCAGTTACTTGGTAACACGATACCCCTTAGTAAGGCTGGGTTGTCAGATTTTCTGGCTTCTGACTACCTATAACAGCTGCCAAAGATCTACAAATGACAGCCGGGACCAACGGCTTTACGTGCTTTCCGAGGCACGGAGGGAAGTCGGTATGAAAAGGATGGCCACCCATCCACAGACCAACCGCGGTTAGCGTAGCTTAACTTTTGACCGATCGATCTGTACGGCTTTAACTTAGCCACGAGCTCCCCCCCCCCTCCGGTTCTCTCTATATAGCTATTTCAATAAGGTACTTTAATTGAAATCAAAAATATTTGGAGGATTATTATTAGCTTAACTGTGCAATTAGCAGGACACAAAACAATATCAACAACGCTGATTCCACAGTATAAATATTAGTACTACCGTACAGTAGTAGCGGCACGCACCGCCTCCCTCTGAAACCGTTCCTCACCTCTCCCCGCGTCGAACGACTAGCTCTGGAAATTGCGTTTTTGTTCGAGCGGCGTGTAGTCACGCACACACACGCATGTATCTGTACAGTCTGTTATTTTAGTAGTAGTGTAGGCAATTTCGTTTCTAAGGAATGTCGCGGGTGTGCTGATTCAGTCAATTCCATGGTAGAGCGAATAATCTTCTTCAAATTCATATTTTAGGATACCTTAAAATAAATTTTGTCGCTAAAGGAGAGCTGCAGTTCTCTAATGATTGATTTTATAAATATGACCCCCCAAAAACCTAGGTGGGGTACCAAATAACGAAATGAATGGAGGGAATGTGTCATTCAAAAATACATACAAACAAACATTTTCACGAGTAGAGAGAGATAATTGCCCGTTAACCACAAACAAGTAATTAACACTGACACAATATTGTATTAACATTCCTTGGCAAGCGCCATTTTACTTTTAAAAGGTCTTGCGCCTCTCTCGTTATATTTATACTTTTAATTACCCACTATAAAGTGCTCTTAATTTTCGCTAAAGATATTTTAAATAACGTTTTATTTGGTAAACAGTGGTCTTGATGCCCAGTTTTGTCACCACAAAGGATTTTATGGATTTATTGTTGAATTGTGTTTGAGACTGTGGTGAGCTATTTTTGAAACATTAAAAGTAAAATACATTGTATAAAACATTGTGTTCGGAACTGTACTTTTTGTTCACATGATCGACAGGTTTTCAGCTAGTACATCATTGTCATCATTTAAATTGAAAGATATCCAATATTGGAGAAGGTTTCCTTTAAGCCATCACCCAAAACACATAATGTAGAATCATGATGACGTGAAAAAAAAAGAAATTTCTAATATTATCGACGACACGGTTGGCGCAGTGGCTGAGCGATCGACTGCTGCGCAGCATGTTGCGGGTTCGATTCCCGCCCAGGGTAAACATTTGTGTGATGAGCACTTGTGTTTGCCTTGTGTCTGGGTGTTGTTTATCTATATATGTAAGTATTTACAAAAAAAAAATGTATTTGTGTATGTATATCAGCTGTCTGACACCCATAGTACAGGGTCTCCCTAGTTTGGGGTCAGATGGCCGTGTGTGAAAATGTCCCCACATATTATTATTATTATTATTATATTGGAAGATTGAAAAATGATGACCTAAGTCTAACATTGAAAAATCATGGCCTAAGTCTGAAGAATGTTCAACTGTTGATTTGGAGCAAAACTATAACAGTAACAGTTAACGGTGGTAGTGCCAATATTGGTAAAAACGAAACTGGATACTCGCCGACAGCGGTAACTATAGGCCTATTTCACTAGCTACCGTAATTTCGAAGGTATTTGACAGCATGCTTAATGCGCAACTAAGTACTTGTACTACTGTCAAAGGCATTTGATCTGGTTTCCTATGATGTGTTGTAGAGTAAATTAGAGCGGGTAAAGGACAATGCTAGAAAGTCTATAGAACTTTGCCCCACTCAATAAAAGTCATGTGCAATATGTAGCATCTTACTGTTTATTTATTGCTGATAACTAAACATTAGTCTTAGTGACTGTAGAACTTGCGGTTTCCGTTTAAATCTAAAAACAATAATGACATTGATTATAGGTTAAATTGTAATTTTAGATAAAATGAGTTTGTATTTTGTGGGTAGGTATTTCGTAATCCGCAAGTTCTAAATAAAAACAATTTACTATAGAAAGGTTCATTACAATTATTTTCATTAATTTACTTTTCTGTACATGGGTGGGGCAGGATCTGGCATTGTCATTTACCCGCTGAAATTGTTAACATTTTGAAGTTTTGGTATGCAAACCAGATCAACACCGTACGATGGGCTGGGGCGTTTACTCGTCCTTACGGGTTGGAGTGTGGGGTGAGGAGCTCACCATTGCTTTTCACCTTTTATGTGAACGAGTTGATTGGCGAACTCAGCAGTACCAGCTCGGATGTTATATAGACGATACCTGCGTCAACAATATCAGTTACGCGGACGACATGGTACTGCTGAGCGCGTCAGTCTGTGGCTTGAGGAACTTGGTCGCTCAATGTGAGGTGTATGCTGAAGTACATGGCTTGGCATACAACGTTAAGAAGTCGGAGGTCATGGTCTTTGAGGCTGAGGGTAAAAGTCCTGATACAGTTCCTCCTGTATTGCTTTATGGTACGCCTTTGCAAAGAGTCTACAGATTTAAGTATCTTGGTCATATATTGACTCCTAACTTCAAGACGATGATGACTTTGAAGGGAGCGGACGGCGTTGTCAGTTAGAGCGAACATGCTGGCTCGCAGGTTTGCACGATGTTTACTTCCTGTTAAAATCACGCTCTTTCGAGCCTACTGTACCGCTTTTTACTCGTATTATATTCTCTTCTGTCTATAAATTGACTTTAACTGACGAACAGTACTTGAGCTTTTTGGAATTGTTTTCTTTAAAATCCTTAATTTGAATAATGCATTGAATATGCATCGTCACGTAATTTTCGGGCACGTACCCATCGACGTGGTTTGAAGCCTCGATGCAGGACTTACTGTCAGACTGTCAGTTAGGAAATCATTACAGCTGGCACCTACCCACAAATATGGCAGTGATGGAAAACTTAGGTCCAGTTGTAAGTTGAAGATTACGAGGCCTGTTGATGGAATTATAAGCAGAAATATCGTGCTCTTTGTAAAACACTCGTTATTCAGGTATGCATTTTTTATACATATTTAGTAGGTATGTAAAATGTCACATCATCTTCATCTTCTTTTATAAAATTGTAATTAAAATACAGTAAAATAAAAAAATAGAATGACACCGTAGTCGTTTAGAAGAGTTATTTGCCACACTAATAGTACCTATAAATGCGAAAGTAACTCTGCCCGTCTGTCTGTCGGTTTTACATGATATTGACATTATGACAAAACCACTGATCCGATCGTAATAAAATTTGATGAAAGAGGTAGCTTGGAATCCGGGGAAGGACATAGATTACTGTGATGCGAAATAAGTTGGCAACGGTTCGGACTAAAGCTAATACTAATATATATAGATTTCTACAAAATTATAATAAAATTATTATAGCGCTTGTAAAATTAAACGCTTGGTTTATTTATATTGAGAGCATTCGTAAACTTTTAGTACCAGGCAAACATGAAAACGCACCATAATTAACCATCAAGCAAAACGATTCCCGCTACGTTCCTATTAATTACCTATAAAAATGTCAGTGATATGAGTGATTTAAATAAAATTTTCAATAAAGCCCGCTTGGGATAATAGGCTGATGTACCACCACGCACGGAGCTATATAATCACTGGTAATCGCGATCATCGCGTCAGAAACCCGTATATCTTATGAAAATGATTGCTTGCGACGCGCGGTGTGTTACTAGTTAGGGTGAATGTGGTTTGGGAAACTTTTGGAAATCATTAAAGATTTACATAAATTATTGAAACGTCTTTATTAGCAATTATAAATTAATCATGGTAATTAATTTTATCTTTAATAAAATCAGATCAAACTTAGTAATTTGATTTGTGCCAATAGCGATTTTCGTGTGATCGGAAATTTTATGGTCCATTCTTTTGTCAAATTTATCAAATCCATACCCAGCCATGACGTCAAATGGGTCAGAAGTAAACTGGAACCAATAAAAGCTGCCCGAACCAAGAGCGATCCAATGCAGCAGTCCAACGTTGTCGTCGCCTGCGGCTGTCCTCCGCTACGTTAACCACAGAGTGGTAGCTACCGCCTCCCGCCTGTGTGGTCCTGGTACACTACTCGGCGCCAGGCACACGTGTGGTCCACACCCATCATCCGTGGTCTACTTTATGGAGGAGGTGTGACACGGACCATGATGTACCAGGCGGTCAGAAGGTGGCAGAAGTCGGTCATGTTCAACAGTAAACTTTCCTGTTATGAAATAAGGCGAAAATGATGCATGGTGGATTAGAAAACTATCGTAAAAGGACAACAGAACTTAATGAGGCAGGCTTTTTAACTGAGTCTGAATTGCATTGCTCTACTATACTCCGGTATCTTTACTCTTAATAGAATTTTTCCTGTTTTTCTCATACAGCACTTAGAATTACTTGTAACGTTTCTATTATCAGTAGGATGATAAAATAAAGCCACAATATACTTCCAAGCTTTCTAAATAGGTAGAATTACAACTCCCGCGAATTTCATTCTATCAATTCTAATTAACTCCACAACACGTCACGAGTTTTAAACAAGAACCTGATGATTTAAGCACGTCTCGTGCAATCCGTCTTGACAAAAATCAATTTTCACCCAATATTTTTTACTCAACTCACGGTGTAATAACTCATTGATGAATGATTTAACCAATAAACAATAAAGAACAATTTTCCCATACCTGACGTATCAACCTCTCTATACATTTGGCATCACCCTTATTGCTAGAAGCATAAGAGCAAGTTTGATTGAAACTGGTAACAAAGATAAAGTTGTAAAGTATCATAGTAATGTTTTAACCCTCAAACTTCTGGTTGCGATTTATAAGGCCATGTTTCGTGGTGGTAAAGGAACATTTTTGCGCATGTTGTGTGCTAATAGGGTTGGCGTGTGTGTAACTAGTTGGTGGAGTGCGTATTAGCGGCGGTCGGTCGAGGTCTTGTTGGCCAGCCCTAATTGTAGGTCTCGACGCCTGTATGCCACGGGTTGTGTGTAGGGCTGCCAGCGATTGCGCCGAATTGTGTGACTTAAAAATGTATTTGGTTTCAATGTTCGATAGTGTTACTTCGTTATAAATGATTATTAGGTCAGTAGCTGATTAAAGTCTGTTTTAGGAAAACGATTTCTTTACTCTTGAATTTTTTTGCTATGATAACCTGAAGGTGTTGACACATCAGGAATTCATTGACATACTTCAAACTAGTCTATTTACCTACATGATACACGCCATCCTAGGTGAATAGTGTTCAAGTTATTAATCTATAAAATTATACACTTCTTGTCTATAAACATCAGCTGTCAAGAAAACAATATAAAATAAAATAAGATTAATATCGTATAGACCATAATCGTTGTTTTTAAATTGATGTTCAAACAACATATTAACATTAACACAAATCTAATAAATATCCCAACGTACTAATCAACTAATAACCACAACCAGCAATTAATAGCAAGTGGGCCAAGTGGTTCAGGGTTGGTGCAGTTGCGGGCGGAGCCGGTAGGCGGCGCTGTGCACGCAGTAATCTGTCGGCGCGGTGTGTGGCGGCCCTAACTCAGCGGGGCCCTCCCGGCCTCGCCACTGACGGGTTAAATTGAAAAATAAACATTCTGAGTGATGGGCAAACGAGCGGGGTGACGTGTGCGCAGGTTGTTGACTCGGCTGTTCCCAACTATCGGGATATTCGCCAGTATACCGCTGTATACATTGATATTAATTGCCGTGCTAAGGATACGCTGATGGATCGCGAGGTGGGCGGTAATTGTGCAACGGGACTTTGCTCTTCATGTGTTGATGTTTGAAAAGGGCAGCGTAAGAATACGTTCAGTCGTCCAATGATCTATAGTTTTGAGAGCGCACCAGAATGCATTACTGCCAGAGAATGTGCTGGACTGCCGCTTGAACCAAGTGGTTGTCACTGTCCTGGGAGAAGACAACGCGAGTGTCACACGTAGATACCGGCAAAGTTTTACGGGTCCATCAAACTCAAACCCATTTATTTCAAATAAACCATTTAATTTTAATGGTACTTTTGAATTGTCATTGTCAAGAAAGTTGGAGCTAGTGGCTCATTCCAAACAGTAGGTTTCTATGGAGAAGAGCGAGAAAGAAACTCCATGAGCATTCTTTTAAAATCAATAATTTTATTACCAATATAGGTTACATCATTGCAATGTAGGGGTGCAATGTGAAACAATGTCACAAGTCGTGCACGTTAAAAGAGGATCACCATCACGAAACAAAATATGAGTCGAGCAGTACGAAGTAGGGATTTGGTCCCATCTCGGCACCCATGAATTAATGTATCGTGCCCACGAAACATTCACATTTTCATTCATAGGTGCAGAGATGGGACTAAACCGAAATAGGTTGCGGTCTTCATTGAAGCCTGGAATATACCTACAGTGCTCTTAGATTTATCTATAAACCCCGATTAAATGTTAGGAAACTGTTTCTGCTACTTAAACAATACTCCACATTCGAACAAAATCTTGTATTTCTTCATGTCATGTCGATTTGAAATCTCCCGTAACATTTCAAAATGCTCTTGACAATCATGCTTCAACTCTTCTCGAAATCCCACCTTCCACCTTCACAATCATAACTATTCCTCACAAATATGACCACGACCATAAAAACCTGCCAGCAGCGTCTATTACAAATACCAATAGCCCTCACGATCGACTCTTGCGCACATCGAACAAATAAACGTTTGCGTTTAACGTTGATATTAATTACACAGTGCGGCCCGCCAATGAGGCTGAGTAAACAAAAGAGAGGCTCGATAAATCAGCCGAGGGAATATTGCCAGCCTCAGGCTCGCAGTAATACATGCTTTATTGTTTTAAGGAGTAGTGGTATCGAGCTAGTGGAGGGTTTAATTTTATTACGACTTAGAGTAATTTTCTATGGTTTTTAATGTGTTGGGGTAAATTGGATGAGTGGAATAGGGTATTACACCCATTTTTGAAAAGTGTCTCAATAAAATTCTGTAGTGCTAATATGCCACCAAAAATAACACAAAATTTTTATTCAATCGATAAGTGCCATAAAAATGCATCTAAATTTTAAATTTTCAAATTTCGCGCGTAATTTGACGAAAATGCCTCTTACTGAACGCCATATTGCTCAGCGTAAATGACGTCAGTTCGTTTTGTATCAAATGAGCTCATATTAAATATGATAATTGATATCATTTAAAAATAATTAAAAGCATATTTTGTAATAATAATAATAATAATAATAATAATATTAATACGTTATTCCAAATCACCTTCTCCATAGCCTGAAATTATTAGATCTTAAAGAAACCCTCTATGTAACCCTACAAAAAGCTGCAATATTAAACACTTGCAGAATAGTCAGAAAGTTCATGCAGATAGAAGAACACGAAATAAATCCTCATCACAATACACCATCATGAACACACAATCTACACACCACACGCTACATTTTCTTGGCTTTGGCCCGTAAATGTAGCTAATACCAGCCTCGAGCTGAGAAGAACAAACAACACACCTAAATAATAATAATAATAATTTATTCAATAACAATAATTTGTGTCTGAATGGAATTTTCTCAGACCAATAAAAAGTTTTTTTTTTGATCTGAAGGAATTTTATACAATATAATAAGCATAAAAATAATATTTCAATTGCATAACATATTGGCATCAATAAATTAATTAGATTACAATACATAATAAGTTTTTTTTAATAATGTTCATTAATTAAAATTGCACTAAGCATTATTATTACATGCAATAGTATTATATTATTATGAAATATGAAATTAAAAATAAGAAATATATCAATAATTAAAACAATAGTCAATAATCATTTGGTCAATATTTTAAAATTAAAAAAAGAATTAAATCAATAGTCAATAAGTAAAAATAATAACATAATAATTAACATTTTGTCATAAATAAATGTACAATTCTTCTGCAGTAATATTATGGAATAGTATTTTAAATAGTTTGGTCAATATTTTAAATTAACTAATAGGTAGGTAATGAGAAATAAAAGCATTTAAAGTTCTTCGACAGCATACAGACACTTATTCAACAGGAATGTTTTCAGGTTAATTTTAAAAGAGCTACTGTAGAGAGAACTTTTTATGTCTAATGGCAACTTGTTAAATAATTTTACAGCTTGGTACCGTGGACTGTGTTTTACAATTCTCAAAGCATGTGTTATATTTAGTTTTAAGTCTTGTCTACGAGTATCTTCCTATATCTGTCGTTCTTCGGGTGTCTCATAGTCATGCATGTATTTAGACATATTATTTAAAAGTACAAGCACATATAAACTTGGTACTGTAAGTATACCTAAATCTTTGAAATGTTGACGGCAACTCTCCCATTGTGGAATGCGGACCATGGTTCGGACTGCCCGTTTTTGTAAAACGAAAGCCCTTTTAATGTTATAGTCATAACTATTTCCCCAGTGTAGTATATAGTATACTACTCTGTATATCTGATTTTAGATTCCACTAACGCAAAATAAACCATTTTCAGTTGATCTACACTTATTTCATTTCTTAAGGCTCTCAAAGCATAACATGCAGATGATACCGATGCATCAATTTCTTTCAATTCTGGTTTCCAGTTTAGCAGATGGTCAATATTGATACCTAAAAATTTTACATTGTCAACAAGCTCAATGTTTTCTTCATTTAAGGCAACATCTAAAACATCCTTGTTACGAGCTGTCGTTTTAAATAACATTATATTGGTCTTTTTGCTATTAATTAAAAGTTTATTTGCTGAAAACCAAGCATGAAATGCATGTAATGTTGCAATCACCTTTTCTGTCAGCATTACTATGTCATTAGCTGCCACTATGGCGTTTGTGTCATCCGCAAAAATTACTATTTCAATGTCCAATAAAATTGAATTCATATAATTGATTAAATCATTAATAAATAAAATAAATAAGATAGGTCCTAAAATAGATCCCTGCGGGATGCCCGTTGTCATGCTTATAATTTTGGATTTATAAACTTTTTTATGGTTACCTTGAATTTTGTCAATTTCTACATACATTCTTCTGTTTTTTAAATAGGATGAGAAGAGTTGCAAAGCTTTACCTCTCACTCCGTAATGATTCATTTTAGTCAGCAGTAACTTATGGTCAATTGCGTCAAAAGCGGAACTTAAGTCTAGGAATATCCCTGCAACTCTCATTTTATTGTTAATCTTTCTTGTTACATCATCTAATAAAGTATATATGGCGTCAGAAGTGCCAACACCCTTTTGATAACCAAATTGCCTTTTGTTCAAAACTTTATTTACACGCAAGTGAGTAAGAAGTCGACTTTTAAGGACCTTTTCAAATAACTTTGAAAGCACGGGTAATAAAGAAATAGGCCTATAGTTTTTTGGATCTGTTTTACTACCCTTCTTATAAACAGGTTTTACCTTAGCCAATTTTAATTGTTACGGGAAAGTAGCTTCCTCAATACATTTATTGAAGAAGTCAGATAGGGGCTCGGCTAATATTGAAATGTGCTCCTTGATTACGCGAATCGGAATTTCGTCATACCCACAAGAATGTTTGTTTTCCATGCCTTTTACTATAGTTTGTATCTCATTTGGAGTAACAGGAGAAATGTGCATGTCACTACTTACTCTGTTTGTGTATTGACAAAAAAGAGCTGTAGCATGGTCTTCTACAATAACGTTAGATATATGTTTATAGTCAAATTGTTTTACTAGTGTGTTTGTTATTTCTACTGGATCCATTGTGATTCTTTCATCAACTTTTAGCCTAAATTCACTTTATTGGTACATTTTTTCACGACTTTCCAGATTTCTTTACTTAAGTTTTTAGAAGTGTTTATTTGTGCCTCTACAGCATGCTTTTTAGCTTTAGAAACAATTTTTCTATATAGCCTAACATACTTATTTTTATACTTTAAGATACTTGGTTCAAGCTTGTTTCCATTACATGCGCATAAAAAACGATAGGTGTAATAATGAAAAAAATACGTTGGTTACGAAAATAATAAAAGTACAAAGCCTATATTACGCCAATCGGTTGACTGACAGTTGACAATGTTTTGTTTACACAGCCGTATGGCGTAATAACATGGCCGCTACTATTTCATGGTGTTTTATAACAGATTAAAAATACTGAAAACTTTGAATTGAATTAAAAAAATTGTTTTGTTATTTTATGAACTAAAACTTGCCTTTTCCGACTGCTATACGCCTAAACTGTCTCAATAACATCTTTATAGATTTTTTCTCATATAGAGTAAAATACCCTATTATTTTGAAAGTATGTAGTTTGAAGTATCTGACAGGTAAATGATGGAACGTGATTGTTAGCGATTGTTAAATGGAAGGTTCTATGTTGCATTTCATACTAACACTTTGCCCGAGGCTTCGTCCGCGTGAATTTTCCTGAGGATCCCTAATTTTTTCAATTGATAAAAATAGCCTACGTTACTCAGGGATAATGTACCATGCTAATGGTGAAAGAATTTTTAAAATCAGACCAGTAGTTTTTGAGTTTAATCGTAACAAACAAACAAGCAAATCTTTCCTCTTTATAATATTAATATAGACTAGCTTCCTGCCCGCGAATTCGGCCGCGAGGAAGTTATGTATGTAACCATAATACATTACCTTTAACACTAAGATATAGTGTACATTTTATCCTAATTTCGGAGATTAAGTACCTGCTACATTCACACTCAAACTCACATCAAACTTAACCTCTATACAATGTTAGTATTGATTTGTGTCCGCGTTTATTACAAAATCAAGTTCTATTTAATTTATTTAATAATCCGATAAGGGCATTAGCTGACAACTTGACTTTCTGCAGAAAGTCAAGGATAAGTGTGTATATGAGATTTGTGTGTAAACATAAGCCCTTTCCAAAATTCCCTATAAGTAGGTACTATGATAATTTTGAAAACCCAACCGCTTTACTGAGACATTTGCAGAGGTAACTGCGCAGTGCGCGAGGAGTGACAGATGTCACAAGTTGACGTATCAGTGAGCGCTCGCGTCACGTCACCACACCCCTCCCTCACCGCACAATTTCCTCAGGGACGGTCTCTGATAAATGGTCGGGCTATAATTGAATGCTATTTAATTACAACTTTAATTCCATTCAGAACTCTTATTTACTTTCTTTTTAATTTCATAAACTATCGAGCAACCATATTCTCAGCATTAGGGCCTTTAACAGGTGATCCTGAAAGGTTTATTAAATGCTAAAATTATTACCATAGGTACATACAAACGGCGCCGGCCCAAGAGTTTCGACCTGTGAGTGAAATAATACCCACATTAAAATTCTCTGTTAAAAAACTTAGAGTGCAAATAAACAAGTACAGTCGGCAATAAAAACAAGATATTTTTTCTGAGCCGGGACTTTTATCGCGCAATGGTTTAAATATATCCGCCGTACGTGTCGCGGCCGTGTCCGTAAGTCGTGTGTTATCGACTGATGTCGCCGAAACTCGTCGGTATCGCAGTCCTCGCTAAAAGCATACATCCATCCGGTGCAACGCTGTATGCGATTGTACCGTGCTGGGTTTACATGACTGCCGAGGACACTGAACAAACTTTCCATTCGGAAATATACCTACATAGATAAGTCCCCAGTCCGTCTATCATTGAAGCGAGCATAATTGAAAATTGTTTCTTTCATCCAATTACAATGCAATGTTCGAAAACAAACGAGTGAGAGAACGCAATAAAATCACACAAAAATTGGCGTTCGGAGATGAACTATCAAAGTTCGAATAAAATATGTGCATAGAAATCTGATTTTTAGACGTCTTTACCACGGTAAAGATATCTACTTTACTGTGTTCGTTACTGAATTCGTTTCTCAAAAAAGTTTATTTTTTCTACATAGAACGCCTGTGTGTTCGAAATATCTGGAGAAACATATTATTATGTTATAACGCCATAATCACGTAGAAGCATTTGAATGGGAATTATGAGCGGCTTATAGGATGACGCAATATTTAAGGGTTATCATTATTTTACAAACTTCTATAACAAAAACACTGTAGTGAAAATACCAAGTCGGATGTGCCGTCTAACACTGTTATTAAAAACAAACAAAAAAGCGGCCAAGTGCGAGTCGGACTCGCTTCATGTTACTTGTAACATAATATAAAAGTTCTTGTAGTTCGTTGTAACTTTGATCGATGTTTTAATAGTAAATTACGGTTTACGTGTTATGACGTATTAAAAAAAGTACTTTCTATATCTCGTTCAAACCAATTTTCGGTGAAAGTTTACATGGTAATGTACATCATATATTTTTTTTAGTTTTATCATTCAGCTTCATCAGTTCTAAGTATGGGGAACCCCCAAAATGTATTGTTTTTTTTTCTATTTTTGTGTGAAAATCTTAATGCGGTTCACAGAATACATCTACTTACCAAGTTTCAACAGTATAGTTCTTATAGTTTCGGAAAAAAGTGGCTGTGACATCCGGACGGACAGACAGACAGACATGACGAATCGATAAGGGTTCCGTTTTTTGCCATTTGGCTACGGAACCCTAAAAAGTCCGACTTCTGATATTAAATCATATGGAAATAAAAATACTAACATTACCTGTTTTCATCTGAGGGGCATTTTTATCGCTATGATTTCTGGTAGAGTCTTGTCTATGCATGGCATGCCTACGTAGGCATGCCATGCATAGACAGTCTAAAGACTGATCTCACGCAGGATCATCCGATTTTTCGCTTTGTATATTTCTGGAGTTATTTTAAATAATATGCCTTCTTAATGTTTCCCTACAAATAAATAATATCCTAAATAATAATAATAATAATAATAAATCGTTTATTTAATACAACGTCACATTATTTTACAATATTTATCAATGTACAATAGATCGTGATTGCATATTTGCCTGAACTAGGTTAAACCTGTGCTTCAGGCTAGAAAGTGCTTACTATTTGTTATAATAAATTAACGCTAAAATACAATAAAACTTAAATTAAAGTTGCCATGAAAACTTAAATGATAGAGACAAAAAAATTAAGTACCGCGTGTTAACAATTTTATTTACATACTACGAGTAAGTCTTCTGTCTGTTCATAAGAGGTAGTTTTTAAATATTGAAATATAATTTTTTACACTAAAGTAGTTTAACTTATAAATACTAAGTTCTCTATTTAATCTATTGTACAAAAATGGTCCAAGGAAAGAAAAAAACCTTTCTACAAAGACATGTTTTGAGGTCGAGTTTGAATTGCATACTATATCATTTCTTCTCTTGTTAGTAATGTCAGCATTGTAGGTAAGCATGGTGTGTTGTTTTAATACTAGGTGCATAATGAAAAGCTGGCGCACAGTCAACACGTTACAGGATTTATATAACAGATGTGTGGAAAAGAAAAAGGGATAGAAATTGGCTACTTTCAAAATTGCTCTCTGAGCCCGTTCAAGAGGAAGTAAATTAGTTTTGAGTGCTCCACCCCAAGAAGTAATGCAATATTGAATTATTGATTGGCCTAGGGCCAGATAAATTTGCTTGATTAATTCTGGGTCTGCAATTGATCGTAGTTTTTTAAAAACATGTATTAATTTACGAGCTCTTTTAACAAGACTTTCAATATGCTGTTTAAAGGAGAGTGTGTCATCAATTATGACTCCGAGATATTTAATATTGCAACTTTTGAGGATTATAGGACACCCACACGTGTTGACTGAACTATTTTCACAATAATGTGCATATAGATGAGGGTTAGTGATATTATGTTGAGGCTTGCGCATGGAAAAATGTAAATATTTTGTCTTATCAGCATTTAAAGTTAGTAAATTGCTTTGAAGCCACATATTTACAGTATTAAAACCTAATTGAGCGTTCTCGTACAGTTCGGTGCTGGTTTTTGCGGTAAAAATTAACGCTGTGTCATCGGCATACGATATAACTTTGCCATGTTCTATATTTAGATTACACAAGTCGTTAATATAGATCAGGAATAGGGTTGGGGCAAGGATACTGATAATAAACTCCACATCGTCATGTAAGCCTGTCCTCTTACTAATGCATCGGCATAATTTTATGCGCAGTGCCCGCGGCCCGCGCCTGCGCCCTCTTGATAACGTTGCTAATGAGCCCGACTGTACCTGTGTCTGCGTCCTTATGTCACTCGCATATTTACATGTACACGTCATAAGTACATACAAACTGAATACGAACATAAGTGTTATTAAGAATACGCGAAGGAATAGAAACATTTTCATATGTGATAGGTATACGTGGGTATACCCAACATACTCGACGGAATCTATACTTTAATATTATAAAGCTGAAGAGTTTGTTTGTTGGGTTGAACGCGCTAATCTTAGGATCTACTGGTAAGAAATGAAAAAATATTTTTGTGTTGGATAGTCCATTTATCGAGGAAGGCTATAGGCCCATGCGAAGCCGGGTCGGGTCGCTAGTAGAAAATAAAGTAGGCTTGTTTCTGACTTTCATTAATAGAGGCTTGGCGAGCCTATGATCAAATTATCAGATGGTTTTCCATTGGGTCGGTAAACAGGTTTAGCCATCTCTGCATCCATGAAATAAAATGGGAATGTTTCGTGGGCACGATACATTCATTCACGTGTGCCCAGATTGGAAGGTGTGCCATCTCGGCACAAATCGTGTTATGTGGATACATTGCAGGCTTTTTACAAGTAGTGTACTTATAAAAAAAATGTCTTCATGGAAGTATGAAACCACCCTTCTAATGAAAAGGGTTTTCATTTTTCAATTTACTTAACTACTTAATACAAACAAGTCGTTAGGTAGTTTACCTCAGAATTTTAATGAATGATATCACTTGTTCAAATATCTATAATTACAGACGCGAGGGGGGGAGTACTAAGCTCGTTAGGCAGTAGAACATTTTCGAAAAGTCGATTAGTCTAAGTGCTCCCAGTATACCGACGCTTGATGCGTTTTTAACAACTCTTCACTCCATATAGGGTAAAACACCCAGTAGTCAGCCTTTTAGTGAGGACTAAAATTTCATTCAACTGTATTTTAAATAATAAACGCTATGAGTAAAAACAATAATCATTTTCAGAAAGGTTGTTTATTAAATTTACGAAAGAAATTAACAAAACATTAAATATATAATAGAATTATATACAAAATCGACATTAAACAAATTATGGCACTTTTCACCAGTAGTCAGCCTCATTTCTCCACAAGTCAGCCATGTGTTACCCTGTAGTCAGCCTCTCACTTATTCTTGCATATTTGGCATTTAAATTATTTTATATCAGCCTATTGTCATCCACTGCTGAACGTAGACCTCCCCCAGAGATCGCCAACCAACTCGGTTTTGGGCAGCCCACATCCATCCGCTGCCAGCCACCTTCTTCAAATCTTGGCCCATCGTGCTGAAGGGCGTCTTACAATACGCTTGCCGAGACGCGATCTCCACTCTAAAGCTCATCTGCTCTATCTACTGTTTGTATGCATGGCTGGCCCGCTTCCACTTGAACGTGCTGATTCGACGCGAAATGTTTTACTATCCACCTGAGAAACCCTGAGCATCGCTCTCTCCATAACACGCTAAACAACCTTGAATCTGTGGACCAGGACCACGACCAGTGTCCACGTTTCGGCTCCCTAAGTCATTATGGGTAGGACGGACTGAATAAAGACCCTGATCGAAAAGAATTTATATTTTTTCCGAATACTTTCCGCAAACCACTTCCAAATACCTTCTTCAGTTACAGCGTCTCAAACCTTGGCTAAATTTTCATTTCAAAAGGAAGCCACTTTTTGCTAATGCTATGCACCATTCTTTCAAAGCAGTTTCTTCTTAAGTCAGCTCCGAGTCAGGTCCTGTTTTACGGGGTGTTTCTGGGACTTAAACGTAGTCGATCGTGTAGAGTTTCTCGCGGGACTCTACAAAAACTCGACTGGCTTCTCTAATTTTCATCCCATTTCTATTCAACACTATAGCTTGTGTTAATTACTCTTATTTGTGTTAGTGGATTGATCTTTTTGACATGATGGATTTCCAAAACAAATGTATTTCATGCTAACATAATCGTGTATAACTTTAACCCTTATTTAACACGTTTTAAGGTACTATTTTGTGCAGCAGGACTAACGGCTGACAACTGGATTTGTAGACCCATTGGTCGGCCCCTGACATGCAAGTAAATTTTTACGCGGCTGACTACTGGTAAAATACACTTTTCGTCTCATAAGAGTTAAATCCAAATTAATGAGCAACATTAGGACTATTCGCTCCGTTAATTTCAAATAAATTTAAGAAATCACGAGAAATCTAGTAGTCAGCCGCTTATGGCTGAGTACTGGATCTACCTTAAAAAATCAAAACCCAGTAGTCGGCCACCTCAATTTCTACATATTAAACAAATAAAATGCATGTAAAAGTTAATTTTATCACAAAATATACTTTTTATTGTAACATATTATATCAATCCAGTACAAATTACAGCAAAAACAAACAGAAACTTGCTGAAAACTCGAACACGTTTCCTTAACAAAAAAATAGTAATGGCGACGAATCTAGTCATGTCTTTGGCAGCAGTGCAAATAAACGTGTGTAGCTCATCACCCTGACATGCTATTGGTTCGTAGGTATGCCTATTAGTCAATAAGGAGACAAGGATTCGATTAAGCGTTATTTTGACGGTGTAAACAAATTTTAACACTAATTATATGGAAATAATGTCTGTAAAGGCTGAGTACTGGTGCGGGGCTGACTACTGGGTGTTTCACCCTAACATCCTGGTACTTTTCCAACCTATGTAATTGAATTAAAACCTAATTTATAGCATATTTGTTTAAAGTAAAGGTAAACTTTAAATAGTATATCCTTTTAAGGGCCACGAAGTTAATTTGCATTAGTTCTTATTGTGTAGGTTATTATTACTGGATTCATTAACCCTTTTGCCCTTACTCAACTGTTTGAATCGGACTGTATGTAGTTTTGCAACTGAGTCTAGTGAAATTATCATAACTATTACCTTATTTGTGGTCGGAAACTTGAGGGTTACTGCAAAACATATCTAAGTACTGCGGATGCCTCACCGACTTAAAGTTTAATAAAAATAAACTACTTTCCCTTACTAATACTAATCAAGCGTTTATTTAAGAAAGAACATTTTTTGGACACACTAAAGGTGTTTTGTGTGTCATTGTGGTGTACCATAATAATGTCAAATAGGGCCATTAGATTAGCGAGGAGATACGGCATTTTTATGTTACGACTCGCGATATGTGCCTGTATCGTTAAGAGATAACATTTTACTTTGTATGTGTGAATACTTATCGATTTTATTATGGCAAATAACTTATTATAAATAGGTAAGGCGAATTTACTTAGTGTTTTAAAAACTTGCTGCATATTGAAGCCTAAAAACATAACTCTTGGTGTAAAACTGTCAAAAAATTGACTTGTTCGTATACCTACCTAACGAACTATTAAAAAAATCAAGAATTTCCATTTTCCGCTATCTCCAGAGCCCAGCCCTACCCGGCAACTAGCATAGCACATTGTGTGTTTTGTAAGAAGGGGGATGATTGACCGCTTCCTCCTCACAAACGGTCGCATTTTGATTTATGCCACATCCGAACCCCTTTTGTTTTATGCTTGCCTGGTGCATTCACGTTTGTTCCGCTTTTGTTTTTCGGCATTTTAATTTATGGTAATTTAATATCCTACCCTATTTTATTATAGTCGAATGAAATAGAATTTTGAGCCTGAAATAATTTAATAAAAAACTGTAGAAAGAACCTTCCCTTTGTGGCATTTACAACCTCTCTAAAACTACATCATTGTAATGTAGGCCTAGGTATACCTACACCTAGATATTTATTAATATTATTATCATTACTTAAATCTGAAAATAAGTTGGGTCAGGAATCAGGATAGTTTTTTTATACAAAATGATGATGAAGGTAATGTAAACCTAACAGAAAAATCGTATTAATTACGATTATTAATTAATAATATGTTTTTATGATGAAATAATAACACATCTGTCGACAAGAAGCATAATTATAGTGATTAATTAATTATGGACAATGATTATAAATTATATTATAGTGACTTTGTTAAGGGCAAGTTTTATGACGTGGAAACGAATCGTGTTTGATTGATCAGTTTAGAAACTTTCTATAATCTAACAGGACTTTAGTTATTGTGTTCTAATAATCAGAATAAGGGCAGATTCGACCAAACTTGTAGGTATGAGTCGTACCCTGGGTAAGAAACCACTCATTACTCTATAGTTAGGGAACTTTTCGTTTTACAATTTTATTCCTGGAATAACTGTCTATGCGAGGATTAAATCTCTATACCGCCAAAATGTATCGAGTAATCCAGTTATTCGAGACTAGCGACCCGACCCAGCTTCGCATGGGCCTATAGCCTTCCTCGATAAATGGACTATGCAACACAAAAATAATTATTCAATTCGGACCAGTAGATCCTGAGATTAGCGCGTTCAACCTAACAAACAAACAAACAACCAAACTCTTCAGCTTTATAATATTAGTATAGATTCATTTATGCAGCTACATTACCAGCTGACAATGACAACTCGTTTAGAATATCATTGCGAGTTGTAACCATAAATATAATAAACCGGCAAAATTATGTAGACTTAAAATCTTGCGTTGGCTTACACATTTTTTATCAGCTTAAGAATAACAATAAATACCTAGTTTTGGCTACTCTACGTTTGTCACGGAAAATTGCAAACGAAGTTATCTGAGAGTAAGACCAATGAGTAAAATTATTCAAGGGTTAGATACTCGGGTATAACATAGCATTTGGTTGATGCAGGGTGCATATGAAGACAATTTTTTTTGTATTAAAGATAATGGTAACATCTTTATATTGTAAATTGTATTCCTAATATTTCCTTAATCGTCTATAAATCATTCCCTACGCGCTGTGCCTTAACAGGAAGTGATAACAAGAAACAAATGAACGTGCATCTTCATAATTATAGTTTTTGCGTGATTCGTCGTGTGTGAGCGGCCCGTGCCCAGCCAGCGATTGAATAACCCCTCGTGTGCGGGAAACGCCTTTGAATGCTCATAGGAATGCAATTAAATTAAACGTCTGATTGATTCAATAGGATATTTCCAGGTGGGATTTCCATCTTTAATAAAAAGCAAGCAGTGATTACTTTCTCCTAGAATACAAATGCAAATATTAAACAATTGGCATACCAGAGCAACATAACTCGCGTGCAGGCTTCAAACAACATCTCCAATATTACCTATTCCGAAAGTGTATACAAATGTGCAGCCATCGATATCTACTAACATATTGCTTCTACAGCTCCCTGATGTGAAACCGCTGATTTATATCGAATCAAACCGCATCGTAATGTCACGAACAAATCCGAAACGTGTTCGTAATATCACGATGCCCTATTACAGATATTCGCTGATTCTATTACATGTGTGAAAGCATTGTTTGATAAAAAGTAGCTAGAACAAGCCGTGGGAACTCAATAAGTGAAGCAGACAAGCTGTGTTGTCTGAATGTGAATCGAGCATCGATTCTACGTGAACCAATGCGGCTTACAAAAAGTTTATCGGAAATTGGTAATCTCATCGAATAAAATATTTAAGATTGTTTTAATTCGTTGTTAAATATGTATTCTTGCTTATGTAGGGTGTTGCACTCGTGCGGCAACCACAGGCTTACGATATGCTGCTTCGGTCCTCGCGAGCAGTTTGAGGTCACTTGTATACTCGGATCAGCAGTACTATTCTGTTACAATCTCCCTCGGTGAAGTGAGACGCATAAACATGTTACATTACAACGTTTTATAACATGTTATGTATAATATGTACGCACCCAATGATGTTCTAATATAATATCATTGTACGCACCTTAAGAGAAGCCAACCCGTCAGTATTCCCATACAAGCCATCCTTTGTACGAGATTATGGCGTTATAACATGTTTTTTTCCAGTTATTTTAAATACACGGGTATCCTGCGATTTAAATCTAGGTTACCTTTTTTAAAATAAAAAATAACTTTATTGAGAAACAAATTCAGTAAAAAAACGAGAAGAAGACATCTGAACTTTGGTCATAATGTATGTATTGTAAACGAAATGGTAGAAACTTCGCACACGAAATGAAATATTTTTTTCCAAAACTTGTAAGCCACGTATTTCCTAGAACAACGCGCGCCAGTTTTGTTTCGTTGTTATCGCGTTCATTTGTTTCCAAACATTGCGTCGCATGAAACAACAAGCTTTTCAATCATGCTCGCATTGACGATGATCGGACCAGGAAAGAAAGTTGCTGGCTGCTGAAAGGAGTTAGTTGTTAAGCGCGAAACTTAAGAATTTTCTCGAGTCTCTGGTAATCAGGTCCTCGAAACCTTACGTGAACACTTTACCACCGCGGTTTTGTAATTAATTTAATTTTTTAGCGTGGCTGGTCCGTGTCTCGATGAGATGGTTCGTGCGATATCGGCCGTTTTCGCGGAATCCGCTCGCAGGCGACGATTAATGCCTTATACAGCGTGCCTCGGCTGTTGCCCTCGCTAATCGTGGTATTGTTTTTAAATTCTACCTCTTCACTGTCCCACTGTTTTTTATTACACCACTTCTTAGTAGCGCTGCGCTCCTAATTGGAGGACAGGACGAGCTGTGAATTTCTGAAAGCCTGGTGACTTTTTTGATGAAGAGTAATAACTTAATCTTAACTTGAAACTCACTAAACTGGATTACCCGCAAAGTTAATTGGTTTTCAAAATTGACAAGCGGTTATGTTACTTTACCCGTAGATGGGTGAGATTGACTTAATTTTCTCCTAAAAATGGACTAAAGATGTAATAGGTAAACCAAATCTTAATGTAACCTTATTAGGTATTTTTCCTTCGTCATTTCGCCTATTGACCATTTCACCAATGTATGTTCGTATTTGAATTATCGCCATTTCTACAAATAATGCAGTGTTTGCTAAACATCATTAAAATTATTAATAGCAGCAGCATAATGAACATTTAAACGTAAAAGACTGACAACGATGAGACGAAACTTAATACTGGCAGTCCCACGTATGTCCAACACTGGGAGCCGGTCGATCGGTCACTCATGTTAGATATTAGCCTCATTGAATATTAATGCTCACCTCTGACCCGCGCTGCACTCCTAATACATCTGTGAGTAATGCTCAGAACTACTCCACTACCTTTTATTTTTAGCAGATATTATAATACTGGGTAATTTATCAAATTAATGATTGGTTTGTACAAAGCGATGGTAGATTACCCATGCATATCTAATTGAAAAGTACCATCTTGTCCTAGATTTCAATTACAACAAGATACAGTATGTTAAGTGGACATATTCTACGATCATCTTAAGCGGTTTTAAAGAAAGGAAATCACTGTCTATTGTCAAGGTCATTGTCATTTATTTCAATGAAACCATTTACACATAGGCAAACCATAGGCACTTTTGAATCAGCATAATCAGTTAGTTAGTTAGAAAGTTTAAGCTAGTTGGTCGTTCCTAAATGTAGGGTAGGTCTCTATGGAGAAGAACGAGCAAGAAACTCCACGAATTATTTCTATACCTAACCTATTATAATATGAATTTCCTATTATAAGCACTTCAGTCGGTTTCCGTTGATTGCCCACATCAAGTGGGTAACGTTTTTTTATTTAAATATCAACTATAACTTGTACTATTTTTATTATATTGTGTCTCCGTTCGGTAAATATTCGGCGCAGGCGGGCGGCGAGCGTCGTCGGCGACGTGCTCACCGCGGGCGCTTGTAATTGCCGCCCAATGTTTGTTTTGTTCACCCCCTTAACTCTTCAAGAATACCCCATCTCTCTCACTATCACACCAAACTCAATACAGCCGTCCCGTTCCTCCGCGCCGCAGTTGAGCTACTTAAAGTTTATTTATCACAGTTAGCTCTCGATACTTTCCATTGAATCAAACGCCTCAAACTTGGAAAACTGTCATACGATTCCATGTTTTATGACGTAAACTTTAAGAACGGATTTCACTTAAACCACAAACCCGTTGTATGTTAATCGGAATGCGTAAGGAATGCTCAGAGCACATCGGAATCATCAGATTAATAGTTGCTTTTCAGTTTATATATCGTGTAAGCGATTATTGATTGTAATTATCATGGCGCCCTAAGTTAAATACTGGGCGATCACGCGATCTCATACAAACTATGGATTTATGGCCTCTTTTTATGGTTGGCTGTGAATCACTTGCGTTTGCTTATTGAATTCGCGTTGAAATATGGATTTGACTCAGCAATAGCTGAAATTACTTATGACTATTTATAGAGGAGAGTTTTAAATTGTTTAAAGTAGGTAGCCATATTGATGGCTGATGTTTGTTTTTGTCATACTTAGTAGTCAAGGAATCTATGTGAATCATAGTGCTTTAGGTAATGAGACTAAGTAGGTATAGCAGTAACAATATTAGTAAAAAGCACCAGAGTTTTAGCTATGTGTACAAATATAAACGTATTTGATTTAATTAATTTTGATGTTTCATTGAGCATTGAAATTATTCCTTCACGATATGCCCCATGCAGCACTTCTTTGTCCAGCGTCACAATTCTTAAGATTGAATGCACATTCAAAAGCTAATATTTATAAACCGTTAAGCAATTTTATTATTCGTATTAAAATTTTGACAAAAATGTCACAATGAACCATAAAGTAAATCTGTTGTTTCGGCGAGACCATATTTGGCGTAGTGAGGCGGCACGTGGACGCATAGGGAAAGAATTAAACGTTCTGGAAATGTCTTCCTTTGATTTAAGGGATATTAGAAATCTATCGAAAAAGCTTTTTTTTTGTGAAGATGCTTTTGCAGTTCTTTCTTTACATTTTTCAAGATTTACAATAGGAAGTATATTTTGTTTATTGGTTTAGAGGAAACAAAATTGTACCTATAAAGGTTGAAGAAGGTTATGATAATGCAATTTACCATGACATTATTTATATCGCAGAAGAAATTGACTCTTAAAATAGCAAAATTCAATCTGGACTACGATGGGTCATGCGTGATCATGAGAAGTAATACATAAGTATTTTGCTTATTCATATTTTCACATAGGTCCTGACAGCTAAGGTAGTTCTACAAGTTCTAGTACCTATATTATCAAATTCGTTGCGGGACACAAGACAGTTGTAATGTTTCTCCGGGACTCGTGTTGATTCTGGCTTTCAAGAGTTGCTGTGGTTTGGAAATAAGGTGGGGAAAAGTCCCAAAAAAAAAATATCTTTGTATAATCCAGTAGCTCCACATCTTCGCTACATCCAGGCAGTAAATCTGCAGTGTGTCTGGCTGGCGGCGCGGGCGCACAAAAAGGGTTCGGTCGCAGGTGACGCGCGCCCCGAGACGTCGCACACGGCCTTATATGGCACGCCCCAAATGAGGGCCTACGCGGCCTGACTCTATAACTGAGGAAGTGAGGAACAATTGTGGGCTGGGGTGGGTGATGACTGCTGCGGTTTTGTTTGGATAAAAAGTAATAGTAATAAAGTGTATTAACAGAAGAGCATCTAGCACTTCAATTAATGCACGGAGTTCAGCTATTACGCTTCTAGGTTTCAAATAAGGACCTGCCTAACAAATATTTGGAGAAAGTCTCATTAGACACTGGTGTAGGGACTGCTATAATAAACTGCTGCTAGACTGTTAGACCGAAACGAAGGTGGACGATCTGACCAAATTTGCGGGGCAAACGTGGGCAGAGATCGCACAAGATCGGGAAGTTTAGAAGGATCAAGGGGAGCCTTCGCCCAGCAGAGGAACAAAAAACAGGCTAATAAAAAAATACTGCTAGAATAGGGACTGCTTTTATATAGGGTGACTGGTAATTAGTGTACGATACTTAAACACGTGATTGTGTTCATGATAACAAACAACTTTCCCGAAGAAAAAATGTTTTTTGTACTGGTTCACTTTTATCACAATAAGACAACAGCCGTATGAAATTCATGCGCGCGCACGCCTGTGACCTAAAGTGAACCAGTACAAAAAACATTTTTTGTTCAGGAAAGTTGTTTGTTATCATGAACACAATCACGTGTTTAAGTATCGTACACTAATTACCAGTCACCCTATATATGGTTTGATTCGATGTAAATCATCAGAGATAAAAGATACGTGAAAACGCTGTGTAGTTTTGGCTATTAGTGTAAATCTATACTAATATTATAAAGCTGAAGAGTTTGTTTGTTTGTTTGGTTGAACGCGCTAATCTCAGGAGCTTCTGGTTCGAATTGAAAAATTCTTTTTGTGTTGGATAGTCCATTTATCGAGGAACGCTATAGGCCCATGCGAAGCCGGGCCGGGTTGCTAGTAGTTAATATAATTTAATGAATAGTGTTTGTGTGCCAATCACACCAACTCTGTACATAAAGTATCACTAAAATCTTTGAATCCCGTGGTTTCTGAACGGCTACAATTCTTACCAAAATATTTGTTTGGTGGTACTAATAGACTGAATTGTCTAACACACTTACCTCAATATAAAATACTAAGTGATCGAGAAGCTAAAGTATCGCGTGTCTTACTGGACATCTACTTTAACAAAACCAAATAAGAACTTGTTAGATAGATGAGGCTAACTACCAACGCCATATCTAACGATACAAAAGCAGTACAGGAACATATTCCTCCTACTTTCGCAAAATCCAACACTGTAGTATTAAAAGTATAGCCGCACAATTAAAGGAACACAATATAATTAGCGGCGCACTAATGGAACCACTTGACTACACACAATGGTTGCGGTGACAAGTGTCCTATGATTTATGGACCATTGTATTTCTCTTCTTATTTACATTAAGTATTTAAGTTCAGAAGTTCCATAGTTTTTACGACTCACTAAAAGAATAGCTAACTATCCTTAAAGGCACAATTTCATCTATTCAGATTTTTTTTAAATATTCTAATAGGCTTCCGTTTGGCCGCAACTCACCTGATCCATGCTGATCACTTAGATCAGCATGGACCAATTCAACAGTGACGTGTTGAATTCTAACACCTATCCAAGCACATACACACACGTAGTATTATCTTCTGTAAGCAGTGCAGGCATTCATGCAGTCTAGTGATCGATGAGTCTACCGCAAATTCTCATCAAATACCAAAAAACATCAAAAACTCTTACCGAATCTTTCTCCTCTCGGTTATCTCGAACGTCAAATGCACCGCACAGGTGCATAAGTAGCGAAGTTTGACATCCACATTTTCGCCCGACAGTCTTTGAGTTATGTACCGCAAAGCTTAGTTACTTGACGACCAATGAATCAGCCTTCTCTCCCTGACGATCCCACTGCCTGTCATCCATTAAGCTCAATGCCAACAAGTTAAATAACCGGACAGCTTTTCTACATCTACTTCGCAGTGTTTATTGCTTGCATCTGCATTAGAGATTCTTCTCACTACTCTGTTGCTAGTGCGGCAAAGTACTAAGTCTGCACACTTAGCACTGGCTTGTGAGTTTCGAAACCTATTTCGAAGTAGACCTTCTGCATCTTGCTGTTGAGTAATATTGCAGTGGTTTTTGTTGTCTGGCGTGACCGTCTGCCGTCGGTGACCACGACGCGAACAGCGTGATGCTTGCCACTTATGAATGCCTGGTTTTTGTCACAACGTGTAGGAATTTGATTAGGCATGGATCGACTAGACGTTTTTGGATGTGCCCGTTTATTTAAGCGTGATTAATATTAATGATCTCCAAAGATCGAAAAAGTATGCCAAATAGGTTTGATAGTGCAAAAAGCAAATTAATGTAAATATTGATGAAAGTTTGTATAATTTCAATGGCGACAAATTGTTTTAGAAACATCAAAGTTTGAGCATACAAAACGGTAGGTAAGAAAGACTTCAAGTCTTAGGAGAGGAAATGGAGATTTTATTTGCCCGAATCATCAGATGATTTCTGTGATTGGATACCAGAGAAATTATTAAAACAATTGAATTGTAAACAATATTCTTTTTAAAAGAGTATGTATGGAGTTTCTTTCCCATTCTTCTCCATACGAAACTACCATTTGGAATGGGCAACTAGATCCAAATTTTACAATATGACGTTCAAAAGTGCCTATAATGGTCTAATTGAAATAAATGATTTGACTTTGACTTTGAAAGCTATGATTATATTCTTGAACTTGAAAATTACCAAGTAAACGTACCCGCATAATGAAGCGGTGTCCACAATCAGTAACACATCTCCAAATGCCGTGTCAAAAGAAAATAACGTGGTTTAGGAATTCACTCTGTCTTCAGTAAAAACAGCCGCTCGGTGTCGCAAGCTGCAAGCCAATCACCACGACACATGTCCATCATGTATTATGTATGGACTCAAGTCTCAACAACTACTCTACTACACACTCGGATTTTTATTCTTCAACA
Source organism: Charanyca ferruginea (assembly GCA_947361185.1). Taxonomy (NCBI): domain Eukaryota; kingdom Metazoa; phylum Arthropoda; class Insecta; order Lepidoptera; family Noctuidae; genus Charanyca; species Charanyca ferruginea. Next base: position 872,598 of record OX376065.1, read on the forward strand.
GTTTTTTTATCTCTGGCAACACTTGTATGTCGTGTTGAATCGATTAGTGGTTGGTGCATCTTAATCTTGAGAAGTAATGTGTTATGAGCTGCAGACATGTTTTTCTCGTAATATTTGTTTGATGTTCCATTTTTATGGGCTGGGAATATCTGAGGAACATAGAGACGTAGTGACTGGTATGTGGAAGTCTTCTGGATCAGTTTATAGTAGTTGAATTTGATTAGTTTGGGTTCTATCTATAATATTAACACAATCTCCATGAACTAACTCAATATCTATACATCTATACCTATACATACATACATACATACAAATAAATAAAATTGAAGTGTCTGTTTGTTATGTCAAAATAACAGCTTTTTACTAAATGCATATGAACGTAAGTACGGTACCTATCTCAAAAAATCGTTTCTTTTAATTTTTATGCCTGTTTGCTCCGTCTAATCTCTGAAACGGCTGGACCGATTTTGACGTGATTTTAACTTCCAGGTAGGTGATGTTATAAGGAGTAAGTTAGGCTTAGGCTTTTATTTTAGAAAAAGTTCCGTACAACCTAAAAAAGGGTACCATGCAAAAATATTTAATTAAACCCCCGCTGATAACCGACAATCACGCGGACGAAGTCGCGGGCGTCAGCTAGTTCAGAATAATGTTACATTACTACCCAGAAATAACAGTTCAATGTACTTACATCCTAAAAAGCTTAGAATAGATTTTACGAATTAGCATTAAATATCCATAATCATTGCAATTACTTCGAAAAATTAAGTACTTCGAAAAAAATCGACGTAGGTTTTGGCCTAAGTAACCCCAATTAGTCTTATAACGTTTTTGTCCCATTACTTAAATTACTCAGAAACTTTCAAGTCCAGGATACAGAGTTATTAGAGAAAATAGAAGAGAGAATATAGGCTCTCTGTCCATGAATCAGTTTTACTTTAGAAATATTTTAACAGTCATTCATAAACGATAGCATGCTTCTCAATTACAAAAACCTGCGCATCATCGTCGGCTTCTAATGAGCGTGTCTCAAGTCATGTTCTCTTGTAATTACCATCATCAGCAGAGCATGCAGCATCACTGTGTCTACTCTTATCTCATAGGTACATGTGTTTAGTAGTATCATGGCTGTCCGGCAGACTGTTACTACTCGTCTAACGCGTGGTTTGATGTTGTAGATAACATGGTATTCGGCCATAGATTTAATCGTACGATTTGCTCGGTAATTTTGTCACTTTTGGTTGAAAAGGCATAAATGATTGCGATTCTACTTACCATGGTTTATTTTTAAAATCGAACGTACTGATGGAAACGAATTTCTACGGGTGTAACAATACAAATAAAGTTACCGGCCGACATTTTATTTGAATTAGTATATCACTCTTAACTATCTCGCGTAAGTCGACAGCAATAACTTAAAACGATAATTTATATTACAACTTTAACGATAATTAAAACTACAATAAAGAACCGCAGTGGCTTCATTTCAACATTGAAACCCTCGAATCTTCACCATCTCGGAATTTTAGAATAGCCAATGAAATTTTACTACCGCGCCCGTCCACATAACTTAGGAACTAAAAAAGGCCGTCCCTTAAATATTTCGAAAAATAAAAAGTTGGAATATTCTCGGACGTTTATCTGTCGACTGCATCGGAGTGTTTCCCGGCGAAGCTCCACGGAATTAAAACATTGCATTTTTACCATAGAAACGTACGGGATGTAGATGGTATCTCCAACGTCTTACGATTTATTTTACGAGTTGTGTCCGCGGCTGCGGAGACCCCCGCTCCTAACAACAAGACGGTTGCTCGGTAACCACTATTTACTACTTCAAGTTTGGAGCCGCGCTCACCCAGTGGAAAAACTTTCATGGTCTGTAGTGTTACATGGAAAATTAAACACGGGGTTTATGATATTGTGTTTCTTGCAGCAAAATGGCGCGCGTCGTCTCAGAATGTTTGTGAAGCAGTTGTAGTTTATTACTGAATTGTATATTAACATCTTGGAAAATGATAGCAGCTGAGAAAATTTCTCAAATTATTTATGAAAAATGTAACAACACAATGGGCGGGTTGTTTCGAACAGTTGGTTAACGTTACATACGGACGGTTAAAAATGACTATGACGTGAGATGTTTAACGTTCGTTTAATGTAACGGGTTGTTTCATAACATACAAATCCGTCAGTCAAAGTTAGAGTCCATAATATTTTAATGTTTGACGAAGCTGTTTGACAATACAAAATTACGTTGACTGGTTGATGAAGCATCGGTTATGGTAATAGTAACTTTTTGACGTACGTTAAGGCCACCATTTTGTGAAACAACCCCTTTTTTTGGTTTGACGATAGTTAGCGCCATTTTTTACTATTAGTTGAAGCAACCCGCCCTTAGTTGTACTTCTCTGTATCATCACGCTTGTCCCCAAACGGTACAAAAACAAGGCGCGGGCTGTAATCGCTTCATTGTCGCATCCGCGGACGTCCTCGCGTCCAGCTCGTTAAAATAACTTGGTCGAACAAACGAACACCTTCACAATGTGGTTTCTTTTGGACTCCGAAATAGGAATGATTGTGGATACCAAGATAAGCTTTGTGAAAAATTAAGATCTTACGAACGGCAATTTTAATGGTGGTCCGGCTATGTATAATGAATTGTTTTGGTTGCTGATTGTGTGTAAGTATTCTTTTTACATAACAACTGGCCCGGACTGTGTGTCTGTTTGATCTTAAGAGCGCCCATCCCCATCGAACGAACTTCAACGCGAGCGTGATTGAATTTTTTTTTGTTTCAACCAACGCAAAGCTCGAAAACAAACGAGTGAGTAAGAACGCGATAACATCACAGGAAAATTAGCTCGCGGAAATTTCACAAAACTTGTTCCAGGACATACGTGTTTTTGAAAAAGCCTTACAAGTTTTTGGTAAAAATATTTGTAATTTAGAATCTCCATTACATGTGCAAGGTTTCTATGAAGCTGTTTTTTTTTTACTTTTTCAATGTATGAGTGCATTATGGCCGGCCAAAGTTCAGATAAAACTGTGCAAAAAAGCTGATTTTCGGACGTGTTTACTGAATTTGATTCTCAAAAAAGTATAATTTTGGCTTCATACAAACCTAGATTTAAACCACAAGATACCTGTGTGTTAAAAATATTTGGGAAATAATTCGTTATAACGACGTAATCGCGTACGAGCGTTTGTATGGAAAATATGACGGGATGGGCGCTCTTAAATGCCAGACCAGTGCCTTTGATGACGTTTTCATTGTTATTGAAGTTTTCCGCAATTTTACACTGTAAATTATCTGGAGGAATAATTACAGTTTTTCCTACCTACTACCTTACCATTGTTAGTAAAATTGTTGACCAAGCGTGTGTCTTCGTAGGTCACAAACGTGTCTAGACATGGTACGACAAGGTAGAGAGTACCTGAATGCGCCCATTTTTTTTTAAAGTAGTTTATTCTGAGTTATTTTTCTATTGATTTCAAACGTGTGGTTTATGATTAACTGTAAATTTCCAGACTAGCACATTCTTCAAGCATGTGATCGTCATTAAGCTGTCTATGCTAAATCGTATATTTTTTATCGATTTCAATCGCATCGATATATATTTTATTCGGGCGCGTATCGATTTATTTATCGTAATAATAAATCACTCGTATTGATCATTACCGATAATAATTTATAGTAGGCAGAGGCAGTGAGCGGCGCGCGCGCAGGGTATCGATAAATCATGATCAAGAGTTGTGCGTGACCGCAGCGTCAACGATCATAGTTGTCTAATGCTCTACGTTTGTTTTAGAGTTTGGTTCAACATAAACAAATCATCATTTTTCTATTTCTTAAAATTGTGCCACCATCATTTGTTACCAATTCTCTTGAACTGGTTTGAAGATCCGTTCGATGGGAATCAGTTGCTGAACCTTATTTTTTTTTTTCTTATTTTTATTTATTGAATAAGCCGGTAGATCTGTCCCTTGGTCATCCTGGTCATCATCTATTAGCTGGAACAACTCCAGGTAGCTAGCACTGTCCTGTAAAAGTTTAGCTCAAATTTTTAATAAATTCTTGAAACACATTTCCGTTTAAACAGTTTCGGAGCACTTCATCTGACTGCTACACGTATGCCCATGAGGGTTTGCATAAATACAATGCTATGAACCCATTGATCAATATTCCATTGTGCCTATACATATAGTATAGGTACTAGGGATACATGAAGCGCACGTATCGGCGGCTGAGCAAAAGGCTCACAGCCTGCGGCGCACTAACGATGCGCGCAATTGATTGATAAATCAACGCGGCCAAGTTGCGCGAGCGCATACACCCTTTGTAGCGTGCCGCAACTGAGGCACTGTTTGTTTTAATAATTTAGGGTATCTGTTTAAAGGTCTTCTTGTATTCTAAATTAGGCACAAAGTCGGTGGGTATGGTATGGGTAAGTAGAGTTTTTTCTTTTGGTATTGTAACGTGTATTTTTAGTTAGAACGTGGTCGTGAGTAGAACTTACAGTGGTAGCATGAAATAATTACGAGATAACGACAAGGTATAATATAGACTTCCATATTAGTATCAATCTATCTATATGTGCTTAAAGCTTTTTCCTACTCATCCGCTGTTCTTTGCTGATAAAGTTTGTTGCGGGATCCATCCAAGACAGTTAATTGTTCCTCCGGGATTCGTCGAATTTCATTGCTTTGGCGCTTTTCTGATGGCCGCCATTGTTGATTCTGGCTTACAGGAGTACTGACTACTGGACTACTGAGTTTTCAGTGGGAATAATATGGCGGGCTTACTCCATAAAAAAAAAAGTATGTAATTACGTTGTATCCGATCTTATTTAATGTCCCGTCAAGTTTTGTTCGTATGGTTGGATACGTTTGAAATCTCATCGCCAAATTGGACAAAGAGCCTGGGCCTCAAGTCTGCTATTACAATAGTGTCAGAATGGTCTATAATTGATTCCATAATTGTTGATTTTGACAAGTTTGGTAATCTAGTAATATAATGGCGTCATTATGAAAATCAATGATAGACCATTCTGACACTATTGTAATAGCAGACTTGACGCCTGGTTCTCTAGCTTGTGTAGTTCCTGAGCTTACCCTACTTCGATTGCATAAAATCTATTGCTGAGCAAAAGAAAATACGCCTGTATTAGCTTGAACGAAACCACATTAGTGCTTCTAGAGGCACATTCAGGTGTAAATGTTGCATAATTATATGCATTTTAAGTCACGTTCATACGTTGTAAGTCTATTAAGGAAGTACCTACATTACATTGCACACCGCCGCGCTGTGCCCGCAAACGATCGCCTCCCGTCGCTACTTATGGCACTATTACCATCCATCACCATCGCTATATGAGGGTAGGTAGATAGCCAAGTACCGGAGGTGGGGTACGACCGTACGACTGAGCTCGTGGGATTCGCATGGAAAAAAATACAAGATAGCATTTTATTTTATGACTAGCTTCTGCCCGCGACTTCGTACGCGGATCCTGTTGCTTATGCCAGCTACAACGGGGTCGGCAAAATCGAAGATCTGAAACGTCTGATGTCGAATTCTAAGAGCCCGGGGACGGGAACACAACGGGATGCGCGAGATGATTCGAGACGTTCAAAAAGTACAATTTTGAATCATACCTCCGATGGCGGAATATGTGGCGTAGTCAATCATAGGCGTATACGTAAATGAACTCCGTTCCTTATCAACCCAAGGAAGGTCGCCATGACCTACGGCTATATCTTGAGACACATCCGATTCTTCAGATGATATCGACATTCTGTTCAGAGAATGTCGAAGTCGATCAGAATTCAAACGTTCGTTGCGCTCTTCTTCTGTCTCTTCATGCCGTAGTCCAGCAATTCTTTTTCTCTCACTTTCTAACTGATTATGAATATTTTGTTGTGTTCGTGTTCGGGACAATCTATACTATAATATTATAAAGCTGAAGTTTGTTTGTTTGTTTGGTTGAACGCGCTAATCTCAGGATCTACTGGTTCGAATTAAAAAAATATTTTTGTGTTAGATAGTCCATATACCGAGGAAGGCTATAGGCCAATGCGAAGCTGGGTCGGGTCGCTAGTGTATGATAATCTCGATCAGCAGTTAGTCGTGCATCACGTTCATCATTCGGTTCATAAAACCTGTTAGTAGATGTGCGAATACGCTGAGAACTCAAGCGTGATTCTGTATCGGTAAACGTTTCCGATTCGCGAGACAATGCATGTCGCTCACGATCAGCGGCAGTCGCGCATCATACTCTTCACTGGTCTCTAGAGACCTGGATGTAGATGCGTAAATACGCTGAGAACGCAGGCGTGCTTCGCTATCTGAAGAGGTTTTCACGGAGCGAGTTGCAGCCTGATGTTCTCGAACAGCATCAAGTCTCTCCTGACGCTCTTCGGTAGATTCTTGGGATCTTATGATCCTCAATCTTTTAGCTCCTTTGGAACATTGGGAAACATTTGACCTCTTTCTAGGCATGGTTATAGTTTTATTGTAAAGATACCTGATCAATTAAAATCTAAGTGACTGCTCCCCTGCGTTACCGGGTAGGCTACCGTGTCGCGAAGATAAATGGAAAAGGAAATAATAATAATAATATAATATGTGGGGACGTTTTCACACACGGCCATCTGACCCCAAACTAGGGAGACCCTGTACTATGGGTGTCAGACAGCTGATATACATACACAAATAATTTTTTTTTTTTTTTGTAAATACATACATATATAGATAAACAACACCCAGACACAAGGCAAACACAAGTGCTCATCACACAAATGTTTACCCTGGGCGGGAATCGAACCCGCAACACGCTGCACAGCAGTCGATCGCTCAGCCACTGCGCCAACCGTGTCGTCAAAATAACATATAAGCCCGAAGGCATATTTATTCGATAAAATAAAAAAATAAATGGGAATTTTGGCCAGTAGAGTCAAATTTTCAATGATATACCATCGTCATCAAAAATCAGTCCTAAACTGTTACCGCCTTCACCGCGTGGAGGCACTCCTGCTTATGTTATTTTATAAGATACAGTGAAATTAGTGATAGCTTTGATTTTCACATCAGATGTTTCTGATCTTCGATTTTTATAAGTCAACAGGAAATGCCCATCAGACCGAACAACTTTTGCTAAGACGTCATTCCTATATGTGTCATGGTGTAGCTGGGCTCTTGGAGTTCCACATCAGGTGTTCCAGATCTTCAAATTTATTCTCTCAGCAGAAAATGCTCATCACGTGGAACAATTTTTGCTATGGTACCATTTTTGTATCTCTTATAGTTTAGCTGGTCTGTTGCGGTTCTGCATCCAGTGTTCAAGTTTCCAAGATAAATTATAGCCTATATGTTGCCCTGACTTAATACCTATACGACAAAAGAAAAATCATTCAAATCCGCCCAGTAGTTCCGAAGATTAGCGTGTACAAACAAACAGACAAACAGACAGATTTTTTTTTTTGGATTCGTGCTCTATTACTGTTCCTAAACCCCCCTCAATTATTATTTTTTTAATATATTCAATGTACAGACACAGTTTTGTTACTGTTTTATTATATGTGTAGAGGAAGTCATCTTTGCTAGAAAGTATAATGACTACTGTAGACTGGTCTTCTTCTTAACGTGTCCATGGCAAACACGGATGTGTATCATGTGTCTGTTTGTGTGCTTGTAAATGTGCGAGTGTATATGTGTGTGTTGTGTTTGTTATTGTCAGATTCCTTGTTTGGCCCAGATTTCAGCCACGGCAACGCCATTCGCTGACGCAGTCATTAGGTCTGCACATGAGTAGGTGACAGGGCATGCGGCGCAAGATAGAAGGTAGACCATGGTCTGCGGGGAGACGCCACACAGGCACTAAAGATTGGCATCATCTGAGAAGACCTTTGCTGCGGCCGATCTGGGTGCGGAGACGGTTTTATTTTTTCCATATCGGCCACGACAACGCATGCCCAGATGAGAGGGTCTCCGATGACTCCATGAAATCTTCAGGGGGATATATGTAGATTGGTAGTAACCAATAATAACGAAGCAAGAACATACAGAATATTAAACGAAAATCAATATAATATTGCTAGTATTGCTACACAGGCTACTGCATAGGTACTATTATTTATTTATTAAAATTTTATGCAACAAAATCTATAAAGGCGATTCATCCATTAAAATAAATATTGATGGACAATGGACTGCAATCGGAGCTTATTAGCGTTTTGTTGTGTAACATATGTGTCACTTTCTATGTGGAAATAAGCAGGACCAAACCATCTTCTTTAGCGTCTTTTCCAGACTGTTCCGTAATTTTTCAAATAATATGTTAAAGAGACCTTGCTAACATATATTACTTAGAACTAATTCAGCATCCCACTCGTGTTATGTCACAAATCATCACGCTGTACGGGGGCAGGGCCGGTAGCGTTGTCATGTAATCACTTTAGCTCGCTCTCCAGAGGTGTAATCTCGTTACAACCCCCGCCTCATTAGCCCCCCAACTAATCGAGTTCGGATTTCATTAGCGCTGCACCCCTAGCGATTGTTTGTTTGTGTACTTGCACTTCTTGCTATTGTCTTGTTTAGTAAGCTGAGTGTAATTTGGTTTTTATAAGTTTCATTGATTTGATATACCTACTTTCTACCGTTTTTTGTTCTTATGATGAAATATTTTATCGAACAATCTTATTTGACTGGCCTTGTTGTACAGTCACGAGCACAAATATGTATACAGATTGCAAAATTTAAAAAAGCGATTTTCTCGTGAAACTGCTAGGTATTTCAAATTATAGATAAAACCTATTTTATAGTAATTTGGGATTCATAACCCCGTAACATTTAAATCAACAGTTTAGGAGAAAATCAGTTTAGAATGAGGCCAACTGTTTACATGTTTTTGCTCGTGACTGTACACCTACATCAATAAGACAGAAGCCTTGAAATGCTTGAAGATATTCTAATAGTCAACAATTGTGAATTTACTGCTGTTTAAATACCGTTTACAGCTTACCGCGTTTACCTATATTCATAAGCAGTCGGTTTGACTACCCCTAAACATTTTTATAATCACCAAGTCTGACTAAACGCATGCAACTTCTCAATCTATGTACAGAAAATTCTTCCTCCAGATTTTTTATACTGACCAATATCTCTTAAACGTGTCAACCGTTTCTAGTCTAACTCGACCCGCCATTTGATTCAAACACTTATCAAAGAAATTGAAGTGCAAAAACATCAAAACTCCATCTTTGCACCCTTGCAGCATCCACTACAGATGCAAGGGGGACACAAATTAGATTGTGCTCGGAAGTTTCCGCCTGACCGCCTCCCGCACTGACATTAGTTTTCATTTGAACTTTATTACATTATAGTTATCGAATTAACTTGCCAAGTGCATTCTTGGCAGTATTTGTTTGATTGTGGAGTGTTATCTGTTATTGTGTGAGATTCCATCGAGAGGATATGGGTTTCTAGCCTTTGGACTTTTCATGTCACATTCAACACGCTGTTTTTACTACTTTTTACTAATATACTGGATTAATGATGGTAAGATTTTAAATAAAATCAAATTAATCTAAGATAATTCTAACTTTATAACGTTCAAGTTAGAATTTTCTGAGATCCTCAAATATACAAACAAACAAATTATTTCCCAAAACCGACACGGAGATTTGGATAGTGTTAAGTTACCCGTTAATCATGACATTATTAGATTAGTCATTATTTAGCGGCAAATGACTCCAGCATCCATTGTGAAAAGACCAGGGCAGCAGAATTAGCAAGGCAGGCCACGCGTCGCCACGCGCCGTTATCCGATACGCCCGCGAATATTCCTCCGCTCGGCTGCTCTCCTGATGCGTGAAATAAGATTTTGATGCCTTTCCGATTAATATTATGCATAGTTTGCTGGTCTGTCGGTTTGTCCCTATAAATTTATTCGCTAGAAAAAAAGGTTGGTTGAAAATAGCGTGAATACTGAAGCAGAAAATAGCCCTTTGAAAATGTGCGCCTATTACTGAAAAAAAATATCTTGTAGGTAATAAATAGGCTTTAAAATATTCTATATAAAGCAAATCATTAGTCCATTAAATATTTTTATGCGGCTTTTATTCAAAACTTTTGAATTTCCCTACTCATACAAATAGAAAATTTCCAGCCGCCAAAACAGTTTCTTTAATGGGTAAGCTTCTTTGCCTATTCATGTGTTTTGCTAGCTGTAAGCAATATAGCCATAATTGGTACACATTCTTCATTCATTAAAAGTGTGATGCTAGTTAAGAAATCGTCATTTCAGCCTATCGCATTACAATTTTTTGTACAAAACGGTTGATGAAATACACAATATCCTTCTCAGTAAAAAGGAAATAACATTTGACAAATGTGTCTTGTATCGTGTTAAAGTAATCTTTCTGCTTAACCTCTCAGCCTGAACCACAAATTGTCATGTCACACAGACTCCGCTGAGCGTGCACTAATCCCGCGGATTACTCCAACAGAACATGATTTAATAACCACAGCTGTCAACGCCATAAACGGTACGAAAGAAATAAAAGATTGCAGCTGTCTTCCTAAAAATCTGTTACATAAATTGATTTTAATTTCATTTAAGAAGTTTATTAGACTTGAACTTTCTATCTATAGAGTTTTTCATTGGTCCATCCAAATAATGTATTAATTGACATAATCTAGGGAGTAATCATTATTACTTAGGATCTTGCAAAATATACACTGCATCTGTTTTTAATATTAATCCAGTAGTCTGGGACCTCAAATATCTAGTTTGTATTAACTTTATTAGATTCACTGACACTTATTAAAAATATAGTATCATCGGGGTTGAGAATAATGCAGGTGCTGCAAATTAAACATATCGTAGACTTCTGTTTAATTCTTCATTTTAGTTTTTAATAAGTCACTCATTTGACAATGCATAATAATATTGTGCGTCAATTAAAAGTTAGTAAGCATTTAGGCAATGCTTGTAAGTCACGCATTAGAGACGAGTGAAAGGGACACACTCTTATTACAGAGCTACGTACATAAGTGGGCGGGGCTTACGACGCCCTACGGCGAGTAGTGATGTCACATAAAATTTGTCGATAGATTTAACCGCCTCGTACGTCTACGGTTTTATCGACTGGTATCCAGATTAATGATAAAGGGCTGGAACTCTTAAACGTTAAAATCACAACGGGGCGCTTTTCTATAGCAGAAATTACCCGGCGTCGCAAGTTTCTTTAATAGTACAAGATTTTAATTAGAACATAGACTGTAAATTATTTATGTATGGGGAGCTTTAATTTATATGCGGATGTCGTTTACTTAGATCTCAGTGGAGGTTTGTGTGGTATAGTTAATGTGGGAAAATAAAACTGGTTAATTAATTGTGTGTAGTTATGTGATGTTCAGTTTTGTTTGGTTTCTTTAATTAAACAGTTTTTGTTGTAACCTTATCTTTATCAACTTTCCGCTGTTTACGTAACTAGAAATTATTTTTTAAGTAGATAACTAGTAGCTAAATAAGGTTTATTAATTACACTGAGTGACGGAACATTTTACAACCTCCGATCATATTTCCGTTTAATTACTTAGCGGATATAATTGAATACAACTTCGGTCATTGTGAAGCAGGCTAATACAGTCATTCAACAAATTCTGTACCAGAAATTGATGTATTCCATGATACGATTAAAGTTTTTAAAACCAAAACACAAGAATCTTGAAAAATACATGATAATCTGCTAGGTTTAACTTTTGATTTACCTTGTTCTCAAATTTCTATTTTTTACGAATTTATATTTTAATATCGGTAAATCTATTTTTATGCAAGTTTTTTTATAAAAGTATTCAGTCACCATTTTTATTTATTTATGTTTTAACTTTAGTTAAGTTCTAGAATATTGTCAATTTCAGAAATATTATGCATATTTGTTTATAAAAGTATTTACTTACTATTTTAACTTATGTTTTAACTTTAGGTAAGTTCTAGAATAGTTTTAGTAGACAAACCCAAATAATAAAGAAACATTTTTTTTGGGGTTAAGTTATAGCTGCAGCATTATTATATATGTATAATTAATGTAGGTATAGCTGTTTGACACCCATAGTACAGGGTCTCCCTAGTTTGGGGTCAGATGGCCGTGTGTGAAATGTCCCCACCTATTATTACACATATCGAACATTCACAAATGGATATTCATCAGAAAGATTCTTAGAATTTTTACAATTAAAAAAATTACCAGAGAAATTAATTCACGGCGACAGTAGACACATCCGCCCACGGTGAGACCTGCATCAAACGGCGGCCACCAGAGTAGTAACAGTACTACACAAACACGGAGCACGCTCTATGATACCGGCGAGTAACTCGATACGTAACGTTAATGTCTTCCAAAACGTATAAAATAAAACGCCACGATCTTCACATGATACTTTGACAATGATTTGAAGTGCGACCGAGTAAACTATGGAGTTGTTTAATTGTGTTACAAATAATATTATTATGTTATAAGTTACGAATTACGATCAATGAATACTTATGAATTTATCACGCAGGCTATCACTAAAGGTTATAAAAAAACATGTTAATTAAATTGTAAAAAAACAATGTGAGGATATCTAAAAACATCCTGTTAATAAATCCATATCCATACTTACTTTATCCATACTAATATGTTAAATGCGAAAGTAACTGCCTGTTACGCTTTCACGATGAACCGATTTTGATAAAATTTGGTATAATTTGGTGACCCTGGGGAAAGCTTTTTAATCCGCGACTTCTGCATCCGCGATAACCGACATTCACGCGGACGAAGTCGCGGGCGAAAGCTAGTAATAATATTAGAATAGATAACTATGTCAATAAAATCTAACAATTAAAAAATACGCTAAAATAATAACTATTCAAGAAATCAGAATCACGATTTTTTGCTGACTTAATTATGTAAACTTAAGTACCTATGTCATTATAAGATCCCGGTCCACCAGCCCAGACGTCTCCGTTTATGGTCGAACAGTTCCATAATTTAGGGAGATTATGATTTTGTGTGGTTTTAGGCTAAAAAAGGCTAAATGTAAATGATTGGTGGGCGGTTGGCGCCGCGCGCATTACGTCGGGTCTGGTGCGCGCGTGCGCTCCGCTGCGTTGCACTAATCCGCTGCGCAGACGCCGTGCATTTGTAGTTAGAGGTACAAAAGATGAACAGGCAGCGAGATTGAGGATTTAACTTTTACACTCACATTACACAGTTTTAATTAAGGTATACAAGGGTTTAAAGTTTTTAGTATAACTTTTCAACACTAAATACTGAATTTGCTCAACTAACTGAATCATCATCATCATCAGCCGGAAGACGTCCACTGTTGAACAAAGTCCTGCCGCTTGCATCCACCGGTTACCCGCGACCTTAACGATGTCGTCGGGCCATCTGGTGGGAGGCCTACCAATGCTGCGTATTCCGGTTCGTGGTCGCCACTCAAGAACCTTTCTTCCCCATCGGTTATCAGTTCTTCGTGCGATGTGGCCTGCCCATTGCCACTTTAACTTGCATATTCTGAGAGCTATGTCGGTGACCTTAGTTCTTCGGCGAATTTCCTCGTTCCGGATTTTAATGCGCATATAGAAACTCTGAACATAGCTCTCTCCATGGCTCGCTGCGTGGCTTTGAGCTTCTGTAGGAGACCAGCAGTCAGTTAAGGACCACGTTTCTGCATCATAATTATGTCAACACTGGCAACACACATTGGTTATAAATCTTTGTTTTTAGGAACTGACTTTAGACACTAACTGAAAACGTCAACGCCAATATATTGATTTTCTGCCGGTCTACTAGATATATTGACGGCTACTGATAAAACATTTTAATTTCAACCGATAAATAACTGGAGGGTGGCGTCACTCTTAGCAAAGATTGTATACACGACTTATGTCTATAAAGGGGCTTGTGGCTAAATAAAAGCCGTACGAATCGATCAGTCATGGTAAACTACGCTTGCCGCGGTCATCTGTGGATGGGTGACTATCCATTTCATTCCGAGACCCCTACGTGCCTCAGAAAGCATGTAAAGTCGCTGGTCCAGCTGTTCGTAGATCTTTGAGAGTCATTATGGGTAGTCAGAAGCAGAAAGTCTCAAAACAAGTCTTACCAAGGGATATCGAGATACCAAGTAACTGGGTTGTGGAGGCAGACAGGCAGCTCCATGTAAAACACTGGCATTCAGCTGCATCTGCTGCATGGTTTACACTGAAAGCCGACCCCAACATAGTTTCGTAACGGCTTGACAGATGATTATGTCGATAAAGTTGATTCCGCTATTGGTTTATGTCTTGTTTGCACAGACTCTGATATCTTGATTATACGCCGCTTTGTCTGAGCCGACCTTTGTCACCGTCACTTATCGACTCCACTATCGAGAGACACGGGCCTGTGCACAGCACTATTATGCTAAAGTGCATATTTCATTACGAATGAGTGAATTTCATCGTTTGAGACACTCATCTCTCTCATGTGTTCCTGGTATCGTGTTACATATTTGACTATGATTACTATGCTGTGTGGTCTCCGGTTTTGATAGGCCATCCCTGGTATACGCCATTGATTTTAGTACAACGGATAATGAAAATTAAACTGATATACCCCAAAATGCCATTCTTCCTTCAGTGTATGTCGGTATGTCCTCATGTTTGTATTTTGTAGAGACAGACGAAAGAGAATTTATAAATCCTTATTTGAAAAATCTCCACTTTTTTTATTGTGCCAATCTCCGGACTTACTGGTTCGATACTGAACATTATCTCGCTAATAAAAAGCTGCGATATCTATGAGGTCTGTATGTATTTTAGCATCAAAAACATTAGGACAATCCGCAGCATAACTCAAGCACATGACGTCGCGGGCAAGAAGTAGTACTTACTTAATACACTTATTTACAATTTTTTCCAAACACATTATTACTATAACCTAAGTGGATCATAAAAGTGAAATCCAATATGTATGACCACGCAGTAAACTTCACCTACATTCACTACTTGCGTTGTACCAACTAATCAACCATGTTGGAATCGCAAAGCAACGCGCTGCAACTACTTATCAAGTTTACGATAGTAATCGAACACCAATCATGACTGACTTCTAGTTTACAAACACTCCTTTATGTGCGTGAGCAACCCTTACGAGAAATATCACGAACTGCAAATTAATTTATCTTTATCTAAGACAAGAATCTTGGTACCAGGAGCTTTTCAAAGCAAAAATTATATTATTTGGTCCTTAAGATATCAAAGTAAATAACTTCTTATAATTCGTAACAATCAAAACGTCATACACCTAGATAATATTTCTCCAAATGCTGCACAAAATGTTCTATAATCCTTTGAGCACAAATGCGCTATCCATTCGAATTGTGGCCATGCGCGCGCGCTCCATGCAGCGCCGCCTTTTTTATAGCGCAAGCGCAAAAAGTGGCCATTACTCGACACTACAATCACACGCCCTTTTAGGGCTTGCACAAAGCGACGCCGCTGCAGCCTTCCGAGTACGCCAAATCCAAGGGAAATGTT
Source organism: Charanyca ferruginea (assembly GCA_947361185.1). Classification (NCBI taxonomy): domain Eukaryota; kingdom Metazoa; phylum Arthropoda; class Insecta; order Lepidoptera; family Noctuidae; genus Charanyca; species Charanyca ferruginea. The sequence goes on from OX376065.1 coordinate 888,161, forward strand.
GAGTGCCACTGTTAGCGGGAAGAAAAAGAATTGAATTTTGGAGCTATTTATACTATTCCATCGACGCACTGCGTTCACTCATTGTGTCTAATATTTTAGGGTGGATTTATGTATCTGAATTCACCCTCTTGGTGCCCGCTAGCTTAAGTTACATTCTTGAGCAAAATCCTTCGCTGCTCTTATACTTATTCATTTGCAATCAGCGCAGCATGTCTTCATTTTTCGTACATCGCTAACAGCCATCATGTCAGTATTTACTTCATCCTTTCTTACCGTAACCATCTTTCACCACCATCCATTGCTTCTTAAGTCTTTCCCGTAAACCAACCTAAACCCAGCACCGCTCACAGGTCACACTGGCACCACACCTCACCACGGTCCAGTTACTTCAAGACGTGAAATTTAAAAGGCTCACAGAAACAAAGCGCGCTCTCGACGGCCCTTTGAATCCAAATCCCTTCTTAAATCTCTATTCAGTATTGTTAGTCCTTCAGCAATGTCGTTTTTGGTACATTTTTGTATAGATAAACGTCGGTAATGTAATATGGCATTGTTGGTTTATCCAGATGGGATCGAGTGTCGGATCATCTGGTCTGTTGTGTGCACTGTTTTATTATTGTTTGTCTAGTTTTGATGATGACACCTGGGTACGGTGTCATGCAGTTGCGAGTTTTATTACTAAGCTTTTCCGTGACATCGACGAACATCGAATTAAACGCTTCTAAAATAATTCAATTCTGTCTGCCTATTTTCATGAATATATCAGATGGTGCTTTATGTCTGAGTTTATTCAAAATAAATTATCCTTATAGCTAATAGCTATAGACTACGCGTATAAAATCTATCAAAACAACTAACCTAGAGTACTCTTACGTACTCCAATATTATATAATTCATCAGCTCTATTAAACACTCAAGCACTCTATACCCCCACAAGTTACAAGAGTACGTTAGTCCTGAACAACCGCTAAGCGCCGTCGTTGTGCTTTTGTCCGCGTTTGTCATAATCCCCTGACTGTCCCCTGACATTGTGTTGACAACCATTGTGCGTTGCGACTGCGACGCGATCCTATCGCCCCGCATAATGATCTACAATCCTTTTATAAATCCCACTTTAAGTGATCGTAATAAATGTAATGGGCGGACTTTTTGTGGATAAGAATTGCACAAAAAATATACCTATTATTGTTAAAAAGTTTCAAGGGGTTTATTCTTGGAATTCCTTCACTGCTGCAAATGGCTGCAATAATCTCTGCATATTGCATATACTAAAGGTATAATATTTCAATATAAAATACCTTATTTGCCAAAACACGATTATGTCATGAGCCAGCCCACAGTCAGCGGCGTCTAAATCAATTACCCTGACATTTCATTCACTTAAACCAACAACAAAACGTCGAAAAGAATGATGATGCACATTTGGTTATACGGCCGCGATAATTACGAGTTTTTGTTCGATCGATCGATACCACTAATTTAATAACCTATTCCTTAACAACGGAGTCGACGACACCCGAGCACGGACATAAAAATGTCGGGTCGTGTTCAATCAATCTTGGTCTTATACCTGGACCCAGAGATCGGATCGAACAGATAACCCTTCTTCAATGCGTAATACCATTAAAACAACGGTGACAATCCAACCAAAAAATAATTTTCAACAGGTCTTTACGCCGATAAATGTGATATCGGCCATGACACTACTCCCATCTCTAATCCGTCCGCGCACGGTCAGTTTTCCATCGACTAAAAAGGTTTTATGTTGGATGATTAAAAATGTGAGATGATGATCATTGCGAGGGATCCCACTGCGAAGGTTTGTTTAACCTCTTTGTTTTTCTGAATTCCTGGTCGTGGGTCCGTTTTAATTAATGCCCGTCACGTATTTTTTTCGATGTTGGTTTTTCAACTGATTTTTTCTTTGTTTTGTCTTTATTTTATCTCCGGTTTTTGAAATATGTCCGTGGGTCCGTGGTGTGTGATGCGATATCTCTGATGTCGCCCTATTGTTTTCATTTGATATATTTATGCGTTGTGTTCTCGGGAGTGGTGTTTCCAATGTATTTTTTTGATCATGGAAGCGGTGAGTGGCCGGTGACGCGGTATCATGGATCATCGATTGTTCTGAATCACCGACTGTTGACATTATTTATGTGTGTGACTCGGGGACGTCTACGAGAGTGACGGCTACCTCTCTTGCTCGTGTGGTTGTATGGAGATTAACTCAGTCGGGGAACTTTAAGTTGTCCAAATAATTTTATTTATTTTTTCAGCGGTGATTGTTAGACGAAGATAATGAACTAAATCTCCGAGATTTATGTTATCTAGCGATGCATTGAGAAAGATCTTTAATAATATCTGGAGAGAAATCATTTCTCATCTTGTAACAGAGTTTGTTATTGATACATGTTTGTTATATTTCAGGTTTAATAAATAGACAATCATAAATATCCAACATTTGATTATTGATACCTCTAGTCTACACAACGCAACCAGTCGTTAAAGTTTAACTTAATTGACATCAATTAAAGATTGAATGTTAGGAAGATAACACCGAAATACTCACACATTTGAATGCAGCCTCCTTCAAGTCATAAACCTGTGTGTTTATAGTAGCTCGTGTAGATAACTAGCTACAATTAATGTAATCGTGTTATTTATTAGAAGTGTTTGAATTAGCTTGTTAGGTACCAGGGTAACAGAGGCAGGAGATAGTGGAATTGTTTACATACTTACGTGATGTTTATCGACTTCAAGAAACGACATTGTTCGCGTCAAACCTACTAGTAATGTAGGTGTTTTATTGACGTTCCAGGTTTTATACTCCCCTGGTTATTACAACTTGAATATTCGGCAGTTAATATATACCGGGTACGCCAGGCCTTTCCTGGGTACCTATTACAGCTCATACCTAAGCTTTAATTACTATCTTAGGAATACCTAAGTCAATTATTGTAAATACTTTAAACCCTAAACCTAAGAATAGAATTCAAGACCTTACTTTGACAGCAACGCATTACGCAATACACATTTTGGTAGGGTCGTTTATTGTCCTTAGTCCACGCTATGAGTATCTACAACACAATGTAGGCTTGACCAAAAATATAGGCTACAAAATAATATTAATAAAAAAATCAGTATCTCAATAACGATCACAAACGCTACAAAAATATATCACAAAAAATTCGCCATTCCATACTCAATTCCTCGTATTTTTTCCCAACGGACGGTGTGTAACCTATCTATTTGTATCTTTGCAGGTAAGTGTTGATGTAACTTGAGAGTTTCTCCGCTGCCAGACGTACAGACATACATACAAACTTAGTAAGATGATCGCTGATAATGTATGGTATGTATGGAAGAAAGATGGGGAGATAACGCTGACGGGAGTCGGGAGGTAAGTGATATTATTTTTATGAGTCGAGGTTTGGTGAGGTGAGGCCTGTATGGAAATTGACTTTTTTTTGTTACTTACTTTAGTTTAGGACAACTACAGTAGTAGGTAGTTCACATGACCCTAAAAATAGAACATTGTTATTGACCTAATCGATTCAAAAATTAAAATTATATTTTTAATTACTTAGTAGTTTTTGAAGGAGCTTGTTAAAGGATTTTTATTTTTCACTTTTTCACATTTTTAATGCCTACTTCTTATCATCAAATTACAGATAAAACTACAGGAAAGTAAAAATACGCAATTTCGTTTACTTGTACGACATATTTTTTCCAGTTATCTATACTAATATTATAAAGCTGAAGAGTTTGTTTGTTTGGTTGGTTGAACGCGTTAATCTCAGGATCTACTGGTTCGAATTGAAAAATTCTTTGCGAAGCCGGGTCGGGTTGCTAGTTTAAATATAAAAACCAAACTACTGAACCGAAAATTGTAATGTAGTTTTTTTACAATATTATAGCAATTTTACAAAGCAATGCATGAAACTAGACCCCCAGAAAAGAACAGAAAAGATTGAAATCGAAGAGAAAAGTGTCCAGTTTTCTTTAATTCACTTGAGACGTTTTACACTACAAAACACCATGTTTGCAAGCACGTCACTAGGGTTGCCGCTCTTAACATATTGTAACGTATGTGTACAAATGTATCTATTTGTCCGTACGCTCGTGTTACGAGTCCCGCGAGACCGGGGATTACCCGGGATGCCCAGAATGCTACCCCCCGGGATAAGTAATGTACTCGTGGGTATTGATGTACCCACTGTGTATTGCTTTGTTAATAAATTAAGACAGTTGCACTGAATAGGGTTTATTTTCAACTAAATGTGTGGATTTTGAATTTTGTTTTTCTATACAGACTAGTCTTAATAGGTTCAAATAATCAGAAGCTATGTAACCTAAAGTTGTATAGTTGACTAGCACTCTGCCCGCGATTTCGTCCGCGTGAATTTTCTCAAGGATCCCTAAATTTTTGATAATGCAATAAAGCCTATAGCACTCAGACCTTGACGACACGGTTGGCGCAGTGGCTGAGCGATCGACTGCTGCGCAGCGTGTTGCGGGTTCGATTCCCGCCCAGGGTAAACATTTGTGTGATGAGCACTTGTGTTTGCCTTGTGTCTGAGTGTTGTTTATCTATATATGTATGTATTTACAAAAAAAATATGTATTTGTGTATGTATATCAGCTGTCTGACACCCATAAGACAGGGTCTCCCTAGTTTGGGGTCAGATGGCCGTGTGTGAAAATGTCCCCCACATATTATTATTATTATTATTATTATAGGGATAACGTAGCTTCCTGTTACTGTAAGAATTTTTGAAATCGAATGAGGAGTTTCTGAGATTACCCCCTACATACAAACTAACAAACAAATGTTTTATACCCTGATCTAACTAAAGTCTCGAAAATATACGCAGATATGGGGCTACATTATCCAGATAATTTTCTCTTGGTACTTCTTTTCCCCTGCGCATAATAATCAACATGTTGATGATCAAAAACTCGCATATCCAACACGTGCGCTTCTGTCCGCGCATATCCCAATCTCAGCCCGACAGGGGCCGCTGATCTGGAAAATTGAAACAAGGGAACTGTGCAATAAACCAAATTAATCATGCATATTCCAACACCTCTATATCTTTGTGTAGAGAGTTGAAAATCGTGTGTTTATGTATGTTGAGCTTAGGGCTGGCACGTCCCATGCGATTTTAAGGATTTAGGAGAATTATTGGGAAATAATTCGACCGGTGTTTTGTATTTATATTTGTTGTTTGATGGGTATAGTAATTGATGTGATGGTAATTAGGTATGATTTAGATGTCAAGATACCAAAGTGTGGATAGTACTGTTAGATTCAAAGTACTGCCAAACTTAAAATTTATTACATAGTTATGCCCGATAATTAATTCTAATGTATTTATTTTCCAATAAATTTGTTCGTAGTTGTTTTTTGTTCATAACTAACAAAACCATTTTTAAATTTTCAAGAAACACATTTCTTTTGCCAATTTGCGTTTTCACAATAAATCACAATGAATTTTTTCCACCCTCCGATCCCTTAAGGGCAGAGAAAATCGCAACACGATCGTCATTTGAAAAATAATGATGTCATCAAACACTAATCCGAAAGCTTTCATGTGGATTACATGTAAACCAGCCTACATTTACATTTGAAAATCTATTGTTCAAGCCATTTTCAACTTTATTACATCCCAAAAGCGCGTCTTTTTTATCCGCTAATGGAAATTCTGCCAATGTACTTAGACCACCGCTCTATAAAATTGCAATTGTCTTTCTGAATTCAAAGCATTTTAGACCTTACTCTCTGAATATTCAGGTTTAAATCAGATTACCATTCCCGCTTTTCTATCTCAAATAACAAGTTGTAAATTCTGTTCTACGTACTCGGAGACTAAGTGCAATTTCGCATGCTATATAAGTAAGGTTGGCAACACACAGTGGTGTCCGTGCACTGGTGCGTCATTTCGATACATTAAGCAAGTGATTTATACGCGGGAAACGGCGAAGTCAAAACATACAGGGTGAGCGCGTTCGGTGTGCAACCCGCCTGCTTTGTAGGGTTATCAAGATGCGCATATTTATTCACTTTTTTACTTATGACTTTCAAAAGCAATTGTGAAGATATTCAGTACAAATGCTAGTAATTACAATTATTCACACCTTAACAATGATTGTGCCACAGATAAAAATATGTAATGGTTATAACTTTATAGGTAGTGTTTATTCTGTTTTGTATGATTCTTAATTTTTATTAGTTACATTTTTTCAGTAGAAAATAATGTCGGTAAAAATATTTTTTTATTAAAAATCGTCATGAAAAGTTGTATTTTTTCAATTTTAGATTACTTCTCATTGTTTTCTTGTTTCACCTTTATATTTATTGAATACCTAACAGACAGACTTCTGTCCGGAAATGACAAGCCGTGTAAACTTTTACACGGCTTGTCATTTCCGGACAGCCCTACAGTTGTTATTTGGGAAAGATGCATGGGAGATCAGGAGCGCGTCCCCTGGGACGTAGATCTCATCTCGAGGGCTCTCCACGTTGCCGTAAGCGGATGTAGGTTTTTGCACCATCTTCCTAGTAACAAAATATTATCTACGTTACAGGTGTATATAACGGAACTATGCGTATTTCAAGTGTCTAAGAACTTATTAGGTTGAGAGCGGTTTGCTTAATTTTGATCTTTCTACATCGATCTAGATACTTTCCATCCAGATACTTAGATAAGTATTATACTTAGAATCTAGGCAGAGAATAACGGGAATTTTGTAAAAACAATTGTTTAATTTTTTTAACTAATTTTGAACAATATTTCTCGTCTTGCAAATGATAATTTCCAAAATGTTTCTGTCGTTCGTTGCCTCTATACATTCTGTGATTACAAGACGAAATCCAAATAATCCGTGTCACCGGCCGCCAATCTATCATAATTTAAACGCTCGGGGGTCGTTTTGCAAGTAAATGTGTTTTACTAGGAAGCGCGAAGGGGGAAGGGTTAATTCACGAGAGTAATTTTATTGCCACGCAGCAAAGGGTTAAGTGAGGTGAACACTGAATCATGTTTTATGCTTTTTAATTTGTTTTCGGGAAATAATTTGAGGGTTGCAAAGTGCTCTATGTGTAGAAGCAACTCTTTTGCTTTGTACTTTGATGAAGTTAGGGCGGAATTACTAGGAGTCCATAAACAAATTGTAGATACATTAGGATGTAGATTAGAAATTCCTGGATTGATTTGTCTCCCTTGTGTGAACCATAGAAATAATGGATTTACACATACGGCATTAGATACACACTATACTTGTCATCATTTATTTAGTTTTCTTTACCCGATCATTCTTTTGAAAACGCGAAAAGCTACCGTTATAAATATTATTAATGATCAAAAGAATGGAGCAGGTTTTACTTTATAAAAAATTGACTAACTTAGAAATATCAACAAACAGTATCATACCCGGAGGGCTTTCTTTAAAAATATCGTCCCTCTAATGAGTCGCCGGCTATTAAGCAATTACCTCCCAAGTGTAGCACCTGGCTCCTCCGGTACACTGCCTCTATTCTATTAATACGTAAACGCTTAAAGATGCTCGCTTAATGTGCTCCTTCCATTAGGCGACGTTGTAAATTATATCCACTTTAGATCTATGAGTTCCTGGTACTTTCGCCACTGCTGTAAATGAGACATTCATGGGATTTGTGTCAAACACCGGCTAATAGTGTGCTACGTGGATGAGTAATGTCTTCCGATTGATACACATCACATACTAGCAAACTGCTCTCTCTGCAATCTTGTGTAGAAAGAAGATAATTGTCCATCAAAACTCTTTGAGAAAGAGCCGCCATGTCGCAAGTCAATGTATTAAAAACAACTGATTCTAAAATATTCAAATTCAATCTAAACAATCGTATTTCACGCAGTTAACCGCTGCCGCTGTGACGACTAAAAAAACCCCTAAAATGCTCTCAGATATTAAATTCAATACAGTGCTACTATTTTCGTTCAACCATGAATTGAATTTTTTATGGGACGCGCGTGGGTCTCTGTCATTTGTTTTCATTACGCTTCACCCCTCAAGAAAAAGTTTGTATGCCTACGCTGCCGAGCATCACAATAATTTTTGCCGTCCGTCCGTATGTACATAATCTTGATTTAAATGTTATTATTATGCGGACGGTGCTAGTGACATTAATAGTGCTAACGATTTGAGATATTAGCTAATAATCTTTATCTTTATTTTCCAAATGGAATTTTGGTATGCTTAGGATATTACTCGCCTCATATTTTATGCATTCCTGAGTCTAATTTCTCTTGCATTTATTTGCGCTGATTGAAAATAATATGTTGTTTAAAATATGAATCATCATAATCTGCACTGCTTGTTGTCAACTATGTTACAGTCTAACTGGATACAGCTGAATACCAGTATTTTACAATAAAGGAACTACCTTTCTGACCTTCACTCCCAGTAACTGATAATTACCTATGAATACTCTCCCAAAATTTGGAAGGCACCTGTAAGGCCAATAATCGTATTTTATTTTACTCTTTAAGTGCTCTAAACGAAAGACAAGTGCGCTTTTTCAACCCTCGGCACACCTGTTCCTCTGCAGCACTGTTTGTAATACTTTTTAGCAATTCTCTTCCTAATATTCTTTATAAACATAGAACTATAAATTTTATTTACCATATGCCAATGTTATCTGCACAACACACTCCACAGTCTCCCTATCAAAAGTATAAGAAAATCATTTGGAATTTGTAAAATAAAAATGTAAGTAAATGTGAAAGAATCCCAAGTTTATGGTACCTCAGAACAATAAATAATGTGATGCGTGGTGATTATCACCGCTAATGACTACAGTCGCGCTGAATTCATAACATGCGTATATTTTGCTCTCATTCTCAAAGAAATAATAGAAACAAGTAAATGATAAAACTGTTTCTGGAGCTTATTATGAGTTTTCGTTTTCACTTTTGTCAAAATATAAAACAATAGATACCTATGAATATAATGAATTCTTCAGGCCGTTCCATTATGTTATTAGGATACTTAAGATCTAGATTTACAGCTTCAATCATATTCAGCTATAATTCTTATATTATACGTGTTTAAACCAGCATTGATCTCATTTTCCACTAAGTTGTCTAAACACACATAGTGTGTGTGTGTATAAATAATAAACAAAACAAATGAAACAACGTCGATTCGCAACATATAAGTTGACCGCAGGAATGAATTCGCAGAAACAAAACGTCGTATTAGGGGCTTTTATCAACATTTTATTGAGGGCGATAATTAAAAAAACTTCACGGGACAATCTCGTATAAACAAAATGTCAAGATTTACGACGCAAGATTAGATAGGAAACGAATAAAAATATAATATTTGTGTTTAGAGAGAAACGGTGGAATGGAACCCCCGTATGGATGGCGCCTGCCCCATGGCGCGCGGGCCTGCCCGCACTCGCCCGCTCACTGTAGCCTCACGCACTACTCACTGGTAATGCTCTCTGTTAGATCATGTTTCTATGATATTACTCACTCCCACAACGCTGTGAACATTGTTACATTTATATCGGAGCGCTTTACGTCGAATACGTAATGATCTTTATAGTAATAGACACAATCCCTCCAGAGATGCCATGTTTTAATATAGAATTACATCACTTTAGATTATTTGATTTGTAACCTTTTGTAGCTTACCTTGACCTATGAAGTAGTACAAAGTGTTATTATGACACACTTGTCTCCTACTTAATTAGTCTTCAGAATAGTTTATTATTAGAGCAGTGAATAAAATATTGGGCAACTTAACTTTTTAGAAAAGGCCCTCAAGTTATGTAATTTGATTTTTTGAAAATACTATGAAAAATTTTGCCAAAATTACATTTAGTGTTTGCTATAAAAAATAAAGATCCTAAAGAGAGATATTTATTCCTGAGATATATAATAAAATAGAGCAAAAATGTAACTCCGCTCGGTATCGCTATACATCTTATACCCGGAGATCATAAACCAATTAGGGATGAAACACGCCTTACCGTCTGCTAACACACGAGCAAGTCAATACTAATTGCATTACATACTCGTCTGTGCTAGCACTGGCATCTGGACAGTATTGGCATGTTTACCGAGTCGAAGGCCGGCCACGACTCAACGACATCTAACGTTGCAGCATTGATTAATAACTGCCATTTGAAAAACAAGTTAAATGGTTATAGAGATAAATATTGCACCCATCATCGTATCTTCTTTGTTAAGATGTGTCGTCATAATTAATGGTTTCTTTATCTTCCTGGATTCCTAGTAGATGATGCGCCAACTCGACAATAGTTGTTTAGGATAGATGAGAAACATAAAATAACAACAATAAATAAGTCAAGATTTTCTATATTTTCGCAATTCTGAAAGTGCCTAAAGCAATTTATTTTTGTCATATCGAACGTACTTTCTAAAGTAAGATAATATACTTAAGAAAATGTAATACTTAGGAAAATCTTAGCTAAGTACTAATAGATCTTCGTAATGTAATTAGCCAAACCGCTGACAGGACTTTCATTATTAGTTTTCTTAGATTTTTCCTGTGTCTTCATTCGCAAGCTCTACATTAAATCTTACCCGTCAAGAGGCTTTTTTACAACTACAACCTCATTAAGTATCTATTAAAAACCCGTTCAAAATAAACTTCTACCAGAAAGTTCAGAATTAATAATCTCACGTTCAGTTAGACATAGTTTTAAGTACCTACCTAATGATTTGACGCCAATGAAACTGATTAATTAAAATATATTTTATAGATGTCTTCCTCATTCATCACGCGTCTAATTAAGCAGGCGATCGTCACTTGTTATCGGAGCTAATAAATCCCACATAAATGCAGTCCACTACTTCTCATTACGCCTACACACTGCTGGTAGCCTGGTAACACTAACAGTACATGACAGATGGCACAACAATCTTAGGAACACGTTGATAGCGTGCAGTGTGATGATAAAACATACATTAGTATCCAAATACATAGTTTTAATTGAAACTATAACACATTATGAGCGAAATATTTGAGTAGGTATCAGAACCTTTCAGGAAATACAGGCGTGATAGTGTGTTGTTTTTATTTAATTGCATACTAGTATTGCATGGCCGTGTTATTTTTCCAAGATGAAGGATTAGACAATGAAGAATAGTCATACCGTGAACCTATTTATAAGACATAATCTCTTTCTTCTCTAGGCGTAAGATTGACGGAACAAAACGAGCTATTCTGTAGAGTGAAAACAATTTTCTTTAGAAGTTTCTATTATAGATTTAACTAATAATTGTTAATTCAATGTTTTATAACTGCTGCTCACGACCTTTTTGTAATAAAATTTGTAGTAAGTGCTAGATACAATGTACCCAATTATTGTGAAACACAAATCAAATAAACTACGTTAAACGAACCACTATAATTTGTTATAAAAAATCTAAGTTTTTACATCCTAAAATATCTGTCTGTCCGTACATGAGCATTTTATTAAAACACATAAAGACGCAAAGTAAAGTATAGTCTTCACTGTCGAATTTTAATAACCGATTACCAAATCGCTAAAGGATGTGAAACTCATCGAATCGTAAATTTGCAGTCGCACGAACCGATGTGATGATTATCTAAAAGCTCTCGATATCTGAAGTAATGTTTGCGTGAAAAGTTTGAATGTAATCCGGTGTTACACGACTAGGAAATGAAGAAAGATTAGAACAGTCATAATTTAGCGGTTGTGGTCAACAAATATGTGGCTCACGGTTATTCTGCATATTGATGCTGACAGGAATATCTTTGCTTACACGTGATAAATAAATAATAATAATATGTGGGGACATTTTCACACACGGCCATCTGACGCCAAACTAGGGAGACCCTGTACTATGGGTGTCAGACAGCTGATATACATACACAAATACATTTTTTTTTTTTGTAAATACATACATATATAGATAAACAACACCCAGACACAAGGCAAACACAAGTGCTCATCACACAAATGTTTACCCTGGGCGGGAATCGAACCCGCAACACGCTGCGCAGCAGTCGATCGCTCAGCCACTGCGCCAACCGTGTTGTCAAATGACACGTAAATGAATACTTGTGGAAGGTTTGTGTAATGTATGACAATAATATTAAGTTACGTTTTACTGAGTCATTGTCCATATTGTAAACCCCATACGTACTAAAAAGAAAATCAAATCATAAAAACGGCAGTCAAAAAATAATAAAACCTTTAGGTACGCACTTTAAGCTCGTAAAAATATTCTCTCATATAACGTTAACGAACAATTAAATGATAAGGAGGCGATTTTTCGCTCTTCTGAACTAAGGTTAACGTCTTGAAGTTGCCATTTTGTTAATAATTCTTATCTTAACACTTGGATCGGTGATAAAATAGCCATGTTCTTTAAACGACTGTTTTAATTCCAAGTAAATAAGCTTGAAATACACATTTGTTATTTTTTTTCTTTCTGTAGGTATATGAATTTAGAATTAGGCGTCTAATATCGCGGCGTATGTCTAAAATATTAGGTATAGTGTTTCTATATGTGGCGTCTCAGTAGTAGCTATGGAGAGGCCAATTTAATATAAATCCTAATAAATAACGATTTCTGATTTATATCGTACGTACTTCGATTTGAATTCGAAATTCACATAAATTCTTATTTTGGGAAAAGATACAGTAAAACTTATTATAATGCATAACTTTAATCTTTCAAAAAATATCTTGGTACAAACCAAAGAATATAAGTAGATAGGTAATGTTTTTTTTTTTTTTTTTTTTTTATCTATTGATAGGCATACGTTTGACCACTATCTCACCTGATGGGAAGCGATGATGCGGTCTAAGATGGAGCACGCTTGCCTAGAAGTAACCTATTCACTCTTGCCTTAAAGACTCCCAGGTTGTAGCTATCAGGAAACACAGACTCAGGCAGGGAATTCCACTCCTTAGCAGTACGCACAATGAATGTATTCCCAAAATGTTTTTTTAATAGATTGTAATTTTGTACTTTTTGTCTCTTTTTTAGTTTAATATTATTTTTGCTCTTTTCTGCATTCAATTTTTTTTTAATTCATCAGTGTAAATTGTAGGTGAGCCAATAAATAAATCATATTTTCGGTTTTGGAATCGGTGTTTTACAAATTTTTCAGCAATTCAAAAATGGCTCAGTTCATAAGAAATGTTTGCCACTTTCCAGTTTCAATTACTAAATAAAATAAGGCTTTAGCAACAAGCTTTTAAATGCAATCCGACATAAATTTTTGCTTGGCTTAGAAATGTCTAAATAAAATTATCTTTCAGCAGACATATAAAACTGTCTTACTTACCTAATCTATTCAAAATGAACACAGCAACGATTACAATACAAAATGCTACTTCAATTCCTGACTGATCATATATTTATGCCAGGTGTTAGAAATACAAAAACTGTTAAAAGAAAACCCGTAATACACAGTATTGCACTTATGCACATTTTTAACGCATTGCGCAGTGTTATGCATATGTATGCGCGTGCGCAGTCATCCGACGATAATGCGTAATTAATCAGCACAAGCGCTTGTCTCGTTCAATAACTACTTATATACGAGTTTATATGCATTGAGATAGTTATTTAAGTTAGTGATTTTTAGATTAAATATTACCATTATCACAGAGAGGTTAAAACAGACCATTGTTCTTTACAATAATGATGATGGCAGAAGTATCTCCAGAAGTACATCAGGATCAGGTCAGGAAAACGGCCAAACTTTGATGCTTTGCGATGAATATCATCACAATTAGGATGTGTTGTTATATTGCCGGTACGTTTAAAAAGGGGATTTTTTTTTAAACTCGGATTTACAATTTACGTTATACATTTATTTATAGTAGTAAGATGTTAGGTGACATAACAGTCCAAGCTTTAACTCCATTTTCAAAACGCTGCGCGTGCGCGTACAACATAGCCGCCTCATTTGAATGCCTGCTGTTTATCAACTCCTTGATTGTATACTTTAGAACTCCTCGCACATAGCCCTTTGCTTACCACCGCAGTAACCGCCAAAGGGCGCGTTGCATCCAGAATGCATGAATTATACTGTCAGTGCATCGTCATAATAGAGGTCACACGTTTCAGAACGCCACTGTCGTACTCTTTTAGTAAATAATTACGCCGGAAGCCGCCCATAACGGGCCGCACTTAATATAAATCATCCACTTAACACTTTTTTTTAAACTGGAAAACGCAGCGACAATATTATCTAAATATACCAGGAACGCATAAAAAGTTTAGAGTTTATTTTGGTGTACGGCGATGAGAAAGTATGCGGGACGTCGTGAGCTACGATCGTTGTCCCAGCAGTGGACGGTGCCCGTCCATCATAGCTTCTCCCGTCTCTTTCGCGCTTGGACACATTCTAACTCTCTCTTTCTTGCCAGCCATGCGTGAATAGTTTGAAACAATCACGTTTATTTTTTAAATTCGAACCTTATTTGAATAGTGATGGCCATGGAAGGTATATTTTTTTTGACTATCCTTTTGCACCAATTCGTATTTTAAAATTGAATTAATTCGAAAATAACAAGTTTTATATTTATCCGATCGTACCTACTTCTGATAGAAATAACTAATATCGTAAGACATTTTTGGAGTTATAATACCGGTTCACTTTTGCAAAATTATAAAAGTTGTCCCTTCGATAAAAGCTGCATCGACCGAGCGGGACGAGATAGCATTTATTTTTACCTTAATTCCTGCCTATTTTTGTTTCGATATTGAAAAATGTCGTCGGATGCATCACTGACGGCCTGCGACTGTTTTTTTTTATATTTTTTTCATCAAATGACACAGAAAAGCTTTTTGTGTGACGTGCGTTATCGTGCGAGGCACAAAAAGTTTGCGAACGGCTTACAACCTCGACTTTGTATTCAAATTGCCAAATGTTTCGCTAAAATATATAAATAACGTCTGGAGTTTGTTTTGATTTCGCATTTTCAGGATATTTATATAATTAGGTAGGTATCTAAAAGTGGTATACGTTGTTTGTAAAACAATTTCTTTGCTACTTATAAATAATATTGTGACTAAACTTCTGCGAACTAAATTAATATGTAGGTAATGTAAGTATGTAGTTAATGTTTTGAGTTTTCCCACCTACTGACATGAACAAATTGCCAACGACAGCCGCTTAGACACATGCTAAAATTAAACCCCTTTTGCTACATGTTAAGATTTACCAATGATTTCGTATTTTTCAAACATTTTTAAACGTTTTAGGCACTAAAAACAGAACTACAATTTATTTTATAATCATATTAACATAATCATTTCCAGGCTCTTATGAAAATACCTAGCTACCTGTATACGTAAAACATCATAGTGTCACCCCTCTAGACATAAAGATCTGGAGAGAGATGATTGGTGTGTGTTGTATACTCCTGCTGTATTGGATGTAATAAGGACAATGGTTTAAAATTGCATAAAAATAAAGCATATAAAACCGACTACGCAAAATATACAAAGGGGTTTCATGTGCACAGTTGATAATTGAGATAACAGACATAATTGAGTATAACATTTATCGCCGCATTTACATAATACATTGCATCTGTTATTAATTCAATATCGCGAAATAAATAAAACATCACGTTATGACGTCCCGTGTAAAGTGGCGAACATTGGAAAACTATTATCTTAACGACCATTGTAACAACACAGCATTAAAAGGACGTAACTTTGATGAACTAGCACTTAACCTTTTTAGTAAACAGTAGATTGACATCCTTTTATAAACCAACGACGGTTTTATAAAACACTAGCACTTTGCCCGTGACTTCTTCAGCGTTTATTTTCTCAAGGAACCCTATTTTTTCAAAACATAGCCTATGTTACTCAGAGATAATGTAGCATTCTAATGGTGAACGAATTTTTAAAAACGTATCAGTAGTTTTTGAGTTGAATCGTAACAAACAAATTTTTCCTCTTAGATGGTCCTTCGGTACAAACTATTTGTTCATGTATTTTCATCTGTGTCACATAACTGATAAGCTAACACGCTTACTAAAGTACTGAAATAAGCTTTATTGTAACCACGCACTAATTTATTTAATAGAAATACATTATCTATCATGAATTACTGTTGCAAGAAATTGCTCGAACGTGAAATAACTCGTGAAAGAATGACTAATTTACAGCCAGGTTTGATGTCAAAAATTACTATGAAGTGAAAATTTCCCAGCGTCTAGTCCTTAGGTACTGTTCTAAAAAAGCGTGAAAAGATTGTCGTTACATTACGGCGTATGCTGTATAATCTCTTTCGGTATATAAACGTCAATCTGATTCATCAAGCAAGTCGCTGATGTATATCTAACAAATAATAACGTATTTGTATTCTGTATCACATGCTTGGATTGAGGCTCTTTATAGAAACTAAATATTATTCTCTAATAATAAGACCGTAATAATATCTTGAAAGAGAACCGTTTTTGTACAAAATTCTATATTTTACGCATCAACGAATTGTGTAGGTCGCAACTGAAAGCGACTTCAATTAGCAGATAAACTTGGTTTCTCTTGGTTTGATAAATTTTAAAATTTGGTTCTTTAAGATCTGCAAAAGTAGAAGAATAACGTGAGCAAGGAATAGATAAGCTAAGGAGTTATAATTAATGCGCATTGTAATCCACCACTTATCTTCACGGCTAGTTTAATCTTCAGAACAGCTGAGTCCCTAATGTGGTCCTCTTTTTGGATATCCTCAAAGACGTCTCGAAATATCATGATACTTATAAAATGCTCCTTCTGTTAAGCTACCTAACTTTAGTCTTCTTCACTAATAAACTATTGCGTCCGCCCGCTCCGCTTATGCGCGTCGCTCATCGCTCCCCGCTACAAGTGCGCCGCACACGTCGCAACACATTACACGCCCGACCGGCAACACTGTTCGGATGAATTATTAAATATCAAGCCGATGTATGCACCGTTCGGTTACTCCACTATTTGCCCAGTCGTAGGTACTCTTTGATGTTTCTTCTTTAGGTACTGCACGGTTTTTGTTACTGAGCCGTCTGACTACATTTAGGGAAAAACATATCTTAAGTTTATTGTGTATAATTGTGGGGTTTAAATCCATACTTCCATACTTTTTACTTTTATCCATCCATACTATAATATTTAATATTATAAATGAAAAAATAAATAATATAAAACCCGGACTAATTCGTACTTTCATCCATGGTAATATTATAAATGCGAAAGTAACTCTGTCTGTTACGCTTTCACGATGAAACGGCTGAACCGATTTTGATAAAATTTGGTATGAAGATAGCTTAAATCCTGGGAAAGGACATAGACTTCATCTGCATCCGCGATAACCGACACTCATGCGAACGAAGTAGCGGGCAAAAGCTAGTACTTCATATTTAGTACGCTTTGAGAGTACCTAAGTAATAAAGCCATCCTCCATCTTTAAATACGAATGAAAGTTACAAAGTTGTAATTACCATTTTACTGACAAAATGTACCGATTTAAGTTAATTATGTAACCCAGCTGCGTTTAACGACTTTATTTGCATGTTCATGAGTCTGATGCCTATTTCAAGAAATATTTATGCCTCTTAATGATGCTGATTAAACTATATGCCTATACACGCACTGTGCAGTGTGCGGGTTCTCCGCTTCTATCTTTCGAAGGCTGATCTCTAAGGTGACATCAGTATTCAATACCTAGGTCTTATGGTCAAGTCTGCAGCTGATTAAGTGTTCAGTCATTGTATTACAAATACTAGAATACATTTGGCTGTCTAGACATTGAGATTACCTACCTATTGATATGTTTGTTTGTAGTGGTACCTACTAACTTCCTACGTCGTTGCTATATGGTGCTCTATGCGTTGTGGGATAGTTCTTCAGGTAGATAACATGATGCCTTGATAATTTTAGGATGATATCGACATCGACAGGTGTAAGAACTAAACGTGTCGTGAGTCTACTATGGTGCGCCTACGCACCGCCCATACTGTAGACAATTACAAAATGATACTCTCAGTGATCTACTCTCAATAAAACACAGTTTCCAGCCTATCTCATGCCTTAATTTACACTCACACAACTAATAAATGGCTAACATTACAGTATCAACCCCAGAAAACCCAACGCTTAAAACCTCTCAAGGACTCCACGAGACAGGCTCTATCGAGTATGGAATTCACAAGTTAAAATATTATAAAAAAAAAAAAATCTTTATAGAAAATTAATTCATGGGCCATAGAGTGTATAATAGGTTTGTTTTTTTAGGAAATGTAACCGATATTGTTCTGGTAAATAAAAGATTATTATTATTTGTACGCGAAAAGACATAAATGAATAAGGCACCTATAGTGCAATGGTTACAAGTTAGTTTGTGAGAGGTGATCTCTGCACTACTGGTCAGTTAGAAAAAACCTTTGACTGATAGAAAACTGCACTGCTGAGTATCATGGGATATATTATATTTGTTTTCCACGCACACTATACTCCATTTATAATAACATTAGAAAAAAGAGGCTCATAGAAGCAGGAATTCAAAACATTTTATTTCAAATATAAGATAAAACAATTTTAAAATAAGTAACATTTTAAATTTGGTAGACATACAGTGAAACGAGTAACGTTTCGGGTATTGTTCATCCCTGCTTCTGTTAGGTTTTTAGCATTGATACTGTAATTTTAAATTGGAATTTTATTACAACTAAATGATAGACACACCAATTTTATAAGATAAATTATTAAAATGGTTACAAATACGTGCGACAGCTACAGTAAAAATAAATTATAATGATGAATAGAATGGAATAAGAATCCTGTGTCGAATCTTAAGAACGTATTGCCTTGGTCCTAAGGTACGCACTAACTTGATAATGGCGCCGATTCCATTATTCACAAACTAAACTCTGACAGAAATGATGATGATTCATTTCAGCCGAAAGACGTCCACTGCTGGACATAGACCTCCCCCAAGTGTCGCCACATTGACCGGTCCCGTGCGACTCGCATCCAGCGGATCCCCGCAACCTTTACCAGGTCATCGGTCCACCTAGTGGGAGGCCTTCCAATGTAACGTCCATTGCCCTTTAGGTGACTTACCACTAACCACACCACACCACAACTAAACTAAATTTATACAATTGGCATCTCTTACTGGCAGGCGCAGCTGAAGACAAAGACAGAGAAAGCGACAGATAAGAACTATATGTCAAATTAGTTTTTTCTTTAACTTCGCAGTATTTTTAATCAATACGTTCTGACATGACAACTATAATTGTATGAACATTTTTGATCAACCATCGGCTCATACATATCTGTCTCTTTCTAGAGGTATAAATAGCTTAAAATAAGTTTAGCTCGTGCACACACGTGCACAACAATTGACACAAATAACTAGTTACCTATTAAACTTTGTGTTAAATTATAGTCTAGCTGCAAAACACGCAAATGTCATAGTTTATTAAATAACAATTGCTATAACTGTCATAAGAAATAGCTCAACTAAATAAATTGCTCGAATGCTTAATAAATGTGGGTTTGTCTGTCAATACCTGTGAACTATTGAGATATTTAGATATCGAACACATTAAATGGTCCTTTTGCATAACTCAGGTCGTAAAGTCCCCGTTTGTGAATATAGGCCACCCACTCACTTAGCAATGCTACAAGATGTGTCTAAACTGAAAGTTTTAGATCTAGCAGGCAGTAGGTAAGTGTTGAGGAGATGCAACTCCTGTACAAATATTGGCTTGTATTCACTGGTAGTGATGAAAATGTTAACCTCTAAGAAAGCTTTTAGCAAGACTTACTTAAGGGTCCTTTCATAATTAAATCCTTGGAGGGAACTGAAAACCTACATACCCAGTTGCAATTTAAGAAAAACGTTTATTTGGGACAGAATTAGCTGTTGCGTATGGTTTATTTATGCCTAACAACCTGCTAATTAAAATATAACCAAGCAAATACATAAACCTTCAATTTATTTCGACGGAACTTGCATTGCGTCATTGCAGAACATTATCGGCTGCAAACACACTGTCTCCTAATAACCCTCACAGCTGATCAAACATGGCGACTGAGTCTAGCTAAACCCGCAGGTCAGCGCTTACAGTAGCTCAAATTATGGATATGACAACAGGTTACAGCCTCGCACATATCCTTCCTATAAATATGTATGTAAATCTCGCTATAATCGAATAAACATCGTGCCTCGTCCGCCATATTGAATAATTCATCCAGCAAATTGTAATATTATACAGATTACATTGAAATTTGTCGCTGTGAACGCGTTTGCGCATTCGTTATGCAATCGCAACGTGAAAATTTTGTGCTTCGCGCGAGTCCTGGTCCTGGGAGGCGCGGATTAGACGAAAAGATAGGCCGTTGTTTATGCAACTAAGTGTACTGTTAGAAATTACCATTTTCGTGGAATACCGGTGCTTTGTACTTATGGACTAGCTAAAGGTTCGGGTCATTCGTTTTCTGCTTGCTTTTTGGCATACGATGCCAAAAGTCCTAGTAAATCCTGTCCTATTTGTACTGAAATGTAATAAATAATGTACAGAACTTCTTATACCTCGCTTCTCTGTCCACGGTGCAGGAACTTATGGCTCATGGAGCTATCTATTAATCCCAAGCATGTCTGGAGAAACCTTAAAAATAAACGTATGGGTAATAACTATATTCCAAACAACATGACATTAAGTAATGCTAAGTCTGCCAGAGGCGGTCAGGAAATTTGTAATCTGTTTAGCGATCACTTTCAATCTGTCTATACAGTAAATAGTAAATCACCTCCACCAATGATAGCTTTACCCACTCCTGGTAAGAGTAATACTTTCAGCAATTGTATACTTAATGCAAAAGAAGTTTATGATTATTTGTCTTCGCTAGATTGCGATAAGGGACCCGGACCTCAATCCCTCCCCTCTTTCTTAGAAAATGTGCGGCAAGGTTGGCTGAACCTCTGACTACAATTTTTAACTATTCTGTGTCACAGGGCCTTTTCCCTGATCAGTGGAAATTAGCACACATTACGCCAATCTTTATAGCTGGCGGTGCTCATGATGCTGCAAATTACAGACCCGTATCTATTTTATCCGCGTGTGATAAGATCATTGAGTCGCTTGTTGAAAAGAAAATGTTTTCTCACTTTCAAAATGAGCTGGATGATTACCAGCACGGTTTTGGCCCAAAAAAATGTACGCCGACTAATCTGGTTCCATATGTTTCTTATGTATCTTCCGTCTTTAAAATCCGTCGACTTTAAAAAGACCTTCGATTTGGTTAATCATGACTTACTAATCGGTAAATTGGAAAGTATGGGTGTTCATGGGTCATTGTTGCGTTGGTGCGAATCATACCTAAAAAATCGTTCACAGTTGGTATATTTAAAAGGTTTTAAATCCAAACAATATTATATACTATCAGGAGTGCCTCAAGGTTCGCACCTGGGACCCCTATTCTTTCTAGTTTTTATAAATAATTTGGGCAGTGTTGTTGATTCAAAATACAAACTTTTTGCTGATGATTTAAAAATATATCAAACTATATTCAGTGAGTCAGATATTGTTCAACTTTAATTGGATCTGAATAGCGTATATAGCTGGTGTGTACAAAACAACATGTTATTGAACCAAAATAAATGTTACTTCATTAAATTCAGCAGTAAACGGAAAATATGTGAAACTTGTTACTCAATTTTGACGACGACGATTTGACGACACGGTTGGCGCAGTGGCTGAGCGATCGACTGCTGCGCAGCGTGTTGCGGGTTCGATTCCCGCCCAGGGTAAACATTTGTGTGATGAGCACTTGTGTTTGCCTTGTGTCTGGGTGTTGTTTATCTATATATGTATGTATTTACAAAAAAAAATGTATTTGTGTATGTATATCAGCTGTCTGACACCCATAGTACAGGGTTTCCCTAGTTTGGGGTCAGATGGCCGTGTGTGAAAATGTCCCCAAATATTATTTATTTTATTTATATTTATTTAATTAATAACAGCTCACTTCAAGAGGTTGATACTATTAGAGACTTAGATGTCTTGTTGGACAGTAGTTTACATTTTAGGAACCACTATGATCTCATGATTAGTTAGTTGGGCATCAAGACTGTCAGGTTTTATAGTCAGAGAAATGAAAATTTTTGAAGAACCTTTTCTAACTATGTCTATTTACAATAGCGTTATTCGAAGTATTTTGGAATATTTTAGTACGTAGCCATGGAGCCCGTTTTATCAGGTACACTCGGATAGAATTGAGCGGGTGCAAAAAAAAAATTTGTATCACTTATGCTACTCGGACAATAAATGTAATGTTTTAAATTCATATTATTCTAGACTGAGTCACTATAAAATGAAATCTTTGAATGCACGTAGGAAATCTTTAGATTTCATGTTTTTATTTAAATTTATCAATGGTTTTTTTAGATTCTCCCGAGCTTTTAGAAAAAGTGCATTTTAGTGTCCCACGTAGCAGCAGCCGCTTGATTAACCGAAATACGTTCATTTTACCTCATAGTCGAACTACTATTGGTCATTTTCACCTTTATGCCGCATGTTTTCTCTTGCAAACTTCATTCGTAGTAAAATAGATGTATTTGCGGGTTCTGTAGCATCAGAAATAACTAATCTCAGAGACTTAATTAGATAGTTAAGTATTCACTAGCTTTTTCCCGCGACTTCGTCCGCGTGAATGTCGGTTATCGCGGATGCAGTCGAAGTCGAGGATTAAAAAGTAGCCTATGTCCTTTCCATGGGTTCAATCTATGTTCGTACTAATTTTTCTTATATAAATATTTCTTATATAAATATTTCTTATATTAATATTTCATCAAAATCGGTTCAGCCGTTTCATCGTGAAAGCGTAACAGAGTTACTTTCGTATTTATAATATTAGTATGGAGTATGTGTTTTCATCTTTTTTTTTATTCTTGTTTAATGTTTCGATATTTTTGTTTGTAGTCAGTTAAGAAGACTAAGTACTTAAAGTGCGCATGCAGGATTCACATCTTGTCGATATCAATCTTAAGTATGTAAATCAATTACTTTTTTATTGCATGTGTGAAAAATCTACATATTACATTTTTAATTTTTTTTCTTAGTGTACCTACCTGAAAATGACTCATACCCTAAGCATTATTTTAAATTAAATTTATTCTGTTTAGACTAGGTATTTCATTTAAGCATGGAAACTCGTAGTATTTTTCCTTTCAACGGCAAATAATTTTAGAATAACATGCCTCAGCTGTGTTTGCTGAGATTTACAGAATAATGACTTCATAAGTTGGTATCTGTTGTTTTCAGAGAAGCGAAGAATATCCTAAAATAAAGTTAATGTTGAAGTGCCACCGATGCACGTGATCATACAATCTTTGTATTACAAACATTTCCAGGCTTCTTGGAGGATAATTTTTGGACTAATCTAACCTGAACCATTTTCCTCAACAAGTTTTGCGTGATTTCAATTAAATACCAAGACAGCAATCGATAGAACATACAATTCTCCTGCGCCAACACTATCTGTGTGCAACATTGCATCTCAGTTAACCGTTACACTATATAGGTAATACTGTTAGATCTCATACAATATGCAAACTGCGCTAAGACATTACCGACGTACACATTTCGCTGGGCTAGTGCGGATTTTGTCACCTTACAGATAGAGTATAGTGGTTTTATCTTTTGTCAGGCAACATGATTTAAGTAAACTTTTATGTGGAAATATGTTTTAGCTATAATAATCTGTTCTAGGGAAATTGGACTGTCTAAGGGTCGATTTTTCGGTTTGACATTACATTTCGTGAGTAAATATACTTAAAGGCACTCAAACGCCAGAATTATTCTACCGATAAAACGTACCGATACTATGCTAGGACTATAAACGTATCTTGCTTTACTACGATAAGTTCCCACCTGTGAATTACTGATCTTGTCACGCCAAAATCACTTTGTAGTCCAAGCTCACAGCACGATCACTATCAGACCAACTTACGACAAGTCTGCAACTGTAGACCACACCGCACAATCGCACAAGACGCCACTATTCTTACTATATTTACATAGGAAATGGTTTACAAGAAACGCTTAGACGACACTCTATTAGAATACATAGGATTCATTATAAACTATGATTATGACGCATATTAATGTACATTAATATGTGAAAGTCACGTATGGTAGCGGTATTGTTTGAGTTATCGCCATGTGTCGCAGAAGGTGGCGCCGCGCGTCGCCGCGATGCGTCGCGTCGCATACTAATCTTCTACAACTTTGATGCACATTTTTATAAAAGCTACCGTACGAAGCGGTGGTTTGTTGGTAGTGTAAAGTGTTAATTTGATGACACTGTTAAGGGTAGATGTTGAATATTAAAAGGCGGTAAATTATTTCAGCCGTAAGTCAGCATTTTGTTTTAACCCACTGTGACGCGCTTGCATTATTTAAATAATTTGGAATAAAAGACCATGATGTCCCCTATGTCCCCCGGATAGAGACAGTGTGAGTGCGGTGATCCTGACCAGACAATGGCTCACTTAATACAGTGTCCAAAATGCCCCTACACCTGCTACGCACCTTAGAAGACATTAAAAACGTCACTAATGCTGCGATAAATGTGGCTACCTACTGGACCTAAGTAGTCTAACCAAAAACCATCGATTCGAAAAGAAGAAGGTTTCTTCTTCTTTTTTTACAAAATTAAGGTTCAGCAAAAGTTCAGTGTAAATACCAAACAGTTTTTCCTTAACTTAGAGGTCAAGCATGAAGATAAATTAAATGATTTAGTAGAAAGAAAGTTGGTAATTGTTCCCAATTAATATTTTCAATAAATTCTTGAATTCGTTCTAGAAACAGCAAAATATTTCCCTTTTCCAAAACTTTCATTATAATTTAACAAACACCCGGCTTTCAGAGATGCTAAGAATTTCCCTAATTAAATTCCCACAATATGAATATTCAAAACCTTACAGTAAATCGGCAGTGTGCCCACATTTCCTTGTGCTGCGTTAATAGCCCTATAAATCTTCGGTAATCGATCACCGACGATCCTATGCTCTCCTGGTATCTTTAGTTGCTACTTAATAGGCAATTATTGACGGCAAGTGGCTTCAACTAGCAGCTTCGAAGTACTTGGTAGTTAAGTCGTGAGTCATCACGTGAAGATCCTGAAGGAATCTATCTTTGCTGCACTAGATGTTTATCATAATGTATCAATTTCTAACGCGACAATACCAGATTACCCCCAAACGCACTATTCTCTAACTTTCTTCACACAAACTACATTTTACTCGTAGCAAACCAATCACATAAATAATAAGTATCATAAATACCATGTTATATTTATTTCTCTTTAATATTTCCGGGACCATTTTTTCTTGCGCTAACCACAATGGGCCTACGTCAATATTTGTTTGGACATCCGCGGCGCCTGTGACGCCCCCTTTTGCCTCTTCATTATAACTATAATGCGTGTTTTATTGAAAACTAAACGCCCACTGTAATTTATAAAGCTGAACATTGATATTAATGTGATAAAAAAATGAATGGGCAAAAAGTCGAGCTGAGTCGTGAACAGTTTCAAAATCAACAGAAAACACTTAATTAGGTATGTTTACTTTGCATTTTTCTGAAGATCAGTGAAAAATAAATTAATGTTCTCGTTCTGTAAACATTATTTTATGCATGTATAAACTATATCCCTAAAAAGGGAAGGAAATTAGTTGTCCAGTTATCTCAATGAATCATGTAAAAATTGTTGACATAAACTGTAGTCCTGTAGTTTATGTCAACATTTTTTGCCATTTGATTGCATCTCCAATGCCAAGCCGTTTGATTGCATCTCTATTATTTAAAAACGAGTGCTGTTTTTGTGTAATTAGGGGGGGCCTAATTACACAAAAACAGCCCTCGTTATTAAATAACAATTATTTTATAAAGTGCAAGTCAAATCAGTAATTAATATTACCTACCTATTGCAAAAAGTAACAACAATTAAAACCTGAGTCAGCTACAATAATAATAAACTAAGTTTCACCAACAGACTGTAACTATTTAGGTTAATTTTATTTTCAAATTGTCCACTATTTATTACAATTACTTAGATAATAATTGAGGAATTGTGATCTGTCTAATTACTGCAAGAATGCACTACGACTATTACCGTGTAGAAAATGTTAATAACTGTAGTTAAATACTTATAAATTACAGTTTAATTGAATAATTAAAAGTTATTGCTTACATTTCTGCTAATGCTTTATAGCAAGTTTCAACTTTTCATGTAACCTCACACCGTCGTAAAGAACTTGGCTGTGTTTTTACATAAGCGTTTTATTTTTATTTGCATAGAATAGAATCTATAATTCATGTTTTCTTTGTCTAACAATGTTTTAACGGGTTAATAAGCTTATTAATATTTTTACCATAAAAACCAGTGAAGAAAAAAAGTTGGCGATAAACTACAAAGCTAAATGTCGTTTTCCATAATGTTTCAAATGAATTTTGTATACTGAACTTTGGCGTCCCATTGCGAAGTTTTACTTCTAATTTCTTTGTTATTTGTAAGTTACTACATATTATTACTACCTGCCACTTTTGCACCCTGGAAATATGACTAATTCCCTTCAGATTTTCAGCATCTAACATGATATCATCCTAGTAACGAGCATCGATAAAAACTAATTGACTTTAAAAATCTACTTGTTACATTTCATCAGTCCATTGAGTAGCTAATAAAATAAACAGTTTAATTAAGTTCTTTAATAGTTAATTATAATGTAATAGTAATGTCATCAACTGAGTATTAAGTATCGCCACTCAGCGGCCAATAAAAAACCCATGCTCTATTTTTGTAACACCACCAAACTACCAGATGTATTCGTTCCTTTAAGTGCTCTCTATTTTATCATTATCTGAGTATATTTAAATTTACAAGACTCATTGGTCTTTTGTCGCGGAGCTAAGGACCTGTGCTTAATAGGTCCTTAGATCCGCGACCAAAGACCAATGAGTCTTGTAAATTTCCCTTCTAGTTCGGCAGGCTAGTGAAATTTGATTTATCAACTGCAGCTTAGAGGTCCTTTGCCAGTTGAATCAGGAGTATGTTATGCCCGATAAACAGCAAAGGGAACCTTATCGTCATCGTAATAATAAGTGTGGGCCGAAAAATTACATCTCAGCCTACTCTTCATGTGTCACAGGCTTGTTAGTTCACTTTATTTCTTTATTCTAAGGTTATTTTATTTATAAATATTTCCGTATGTGTACAGTCGAGTAAAAACTAAAACAAACGCGAGCGTAGGCGTCGGTCGGAGAGTAGGGTGACCAACTAACAAACTGGTTTTGGACACTTAGTGACCGCTTCGAGATAATTTGATATGGCATTGTTTATACTAATGTTTGTTTTAATAATGTTATGTTCTTATTGATTTTATTGTTATTACCTATTTCTGAGCACGACACTATAGGTATGGATCTGAGATCGTTGACTTTTTCTTGAAACAAGCTCAGTTTCAATGTAAGTATTCGTACATAGTTTTAGAAGTGTATGTGAATATTTTATAGATTTTATCTTGTGGCCTTTTTCCCAGCTATGTAGATAGGGTCTGGTCTAGCCAGATGCATTTTAGTACCCAAATATGTGGCGATATGCAAACATCAGATTGACATCTCGCAAAATGTACATGAGCTGTAACCTCGTGTCTATATGAACTTCAAGAAATGCTGATTATAAAGTAACTTTATACGTAATTAAAATTTATGTAAATCAAGAATCAACTCCTTTCACGTAATTCCCCAATCAATTCCGTATTCATCGTGGCCCTTATCTTTCCATCAATAAGATCCTTATCTACTCAGCGACAAGCTTGCAGAGCGTCAGTAACTTATCCAAGTTTTATCTCACATCTAAAATCCTTAACATACAATTTTTCCGTCGTATATTCGCGAGAGTATCGTGTCTAGATATCACTGTATAAATTAATGTTCGTCCGACTATCTGTAGGCTCGTGGAGTCGTGGACTCCGGCCCACGGGCTTGGCTGTAACATGTAAAATATCGACTTGTAACCTGATACTGTCTACGTAGGACGTACCAAACGCTGTCACTTGACTACGTTTTGTGCTTTTTTTGTTACTTTATATAGTACTGTAGCTGAGGTATTCAATAGGTTCGGATACGTGATATCTGACAGAATAGGTTTTAAAGTTTACTCTTCTATACAAGTTTGTGTTTTACCTATCCATAAAATTAACATATCGTTATTTGAATGTCACGCTTTGGGTTAGTCGTTACTGTATAAAATGCGGTCGTTTAGATAAACTTGTCATCTTAGACTAAGTCGTAAAAAGCTTCTTGATTTTTTAATGAAAAACGGGAGTCATTTTTCCTGGTGTGTTACTTTATGCTTTTGTAAGTCTTGCTGCTATTTAAAGTAGATACCTTTAAACTGCCTAAATTATATTCCATGTAGAGGTACTTCTACGTAAACGATCAACGATTTATATTAATCTAAGATCATCAGCTTATGCAGATTGCGCAGAAGCTTGGAAGCTTGTATAAAACCTGCATTATCAGAATGTGCATGCATATGATTGGTTATTAAGGTTGCACAGATACTTGCTTGCAAAACTAACTGCACTCAATCCGCTATCGCAGCAGTAGGCCTACTTTGCACAACGAAAAATGCAATCATATGTTAATTCTTTCCTTTGACGAATTACATGAATATGTCTTAATAATGATGTGTGTATGTTAGTGTGGGAACATGTCTACAAATCAAAGTAAAAGTTATAGTTTCAAATTATTTATTTTTAACTATAAGTAGATTATGCGCCTACTTTATAAGATTTCAGTCAAATAAATACACGATGAATTTAAATTAAATATATCACTAAAATTGTACAACGTTTAAGCTATTTACAGTATATCACAAAAATATTATATCGAAACTGCGTCCCTAGCGTATATTAGTATCACTTCTACTTACAGTCTGTCCGATCCGAATGGAATATTTCAGATAGCTCTCGCGCTACAACCGTATACTTTACACTGTGCGTCTTCGCAAACACATTGCCTATCAACACATCGACATGCTTCGCTAATACTACTGAAAATGACTGGAGGACCAATAAACAAGCGTTACACCACTCCACGTTACACAATCACTCATCAAGTGTCCAGACGCTCACAGCTTCTCGAATGCTCTGGAGTTGGTGAGCATCTCCCGCGTCAGCCTCCACACTTGCTTGGCCGCGTTCTCCAACGCCGTCGGAGACTTGCCTTTGAACAAGTCCACGTGGGGCAGGAAGTAATGCGGACACCGGCGACACTGCAGCGAAGATATCAGCTGCAAGAAGATGCCATTGATCCTGTCTCCGATTGCCACTTCGTCCCATTCATGCTCCCTTGGATGCTTTTCACATTCGTACAACAGTAATGTCTTCATGTGATAGCACGTCACAGGGTTTCCGGGCAAGTCTAAATGCCTGTCTCGAATCGTCTTTAAAATACTTAAGCACTTTCGCCGACAACCTCCCTGCAGCAGACGGTTCTCTGCCTCGAAGAAACTCAACACCCACGCATCACCTTCCATTGCAGAATTCTTTCCTTGTAGTGCGAGGCATTCTTTCGATAGTAAGTCAAAGCCTTCAGTTTTCACTTCAGCCACAATATTAGGGTGTGGCCACGGTATCGCGGGCAGCGGCCAGTGAGCAGCTGAGCGCGGCCACAGGCCAGCGCACTTGAATGCTGGCGTTATTTGCACAATGTACCTCTCCCGAATCCGTAGTTTCACTTCAGTCGTCTCAGCGATCATTTTCACGCAATCTCTGTAGGAACATTTGTCACATGCCTGCGCGACCAAGGTTTGAAACCTCGACCGGATCTTCCTCGCAGACAAGTAGCCTGACGCGGTGATGAACTCCACCCACAGGGACATAGAGCGCTTCCTGCCGTCGCTCAGCTTCAGCACGGCGCAGCCGGGCAGGGAGCCGTCATCCACGAAGTTCAGCACACCCATTTGATTCAAATAAATAACTATCTCAAACTCATGAGGCGAAACCACTTCCAAACCGTCAAAACGTCCATTGTAGTCCGTAAGCGAGGATATGAACCTCGGCTCCTGAAGTTCCACTTCTTTGAGGACATCCTGAACTATCCTGCACACTTCGTGTATCGTCTTGGTGATCTGCGCCTTCCGGTTGGCGACCCGCTCGTTGTAGTACTTGTTCATCTGGTAGACTAGCTTGGATTGCGCCGCCATCATCTCAGGTGGCACGAGCATGGTGACTATGTGTTGTCTCTACGCGGAGTGCATCGTTCGCCGGCGGCGGGCACGCACGCGCACGGCACGCGGTTCTTTGCCGACTGAGCCATGTCGGATTACCCGACTGTGAAGGCCGGAGTACGCCCATTGGGATGCGTATCAACGAATGAGGTAGTCGGATTCCGTCTCGTTCATTCCGGAGGTGGTTCACGGCGTGTTGGAAAGGGACGCAGATATTTCCCTTCGGTAACATTAGCGCGTTGTTCTCGTATTGATCGGCCTGTAGCCCCGCCTCTCTCGTGAGGCTGTAGGTATCCCTGGTGTTGGCTGGCTGTGTAGTCGAGGTGTTCGTAATTACATGATTGCGTTAGTTCGACGCTCGTTAATTCGGTAGCAGTAACAAGTTTGGCTCTATTAATGAGGATATTTTTATAGCCGCTTGTTATCTTGATTCTAATTGGGCCTATTAATTCCAGTTTAGGTGGGTCAGGATGTTGAGAATAAGCAACCTAACAAGATAATAATGGCGTAATTTTTAACTTACTCCTAAAAAAAGTTGTTAATCACATGGATGAATGGTTGCTGTAAATATGTTATTTTTTTGTAAATAAAAGTTGCCTTTATTGCCAAGTAAAAATTTTTATGAGAACCCTGTATTTTTCTAAAGAAATATATTAATTATATAAGTACCTAATACCATGTTAAAATGTTAATATTAAAAATGATATTTTTCTTAATTCACTACAATATTATAACTTTAACATAGACACCCTAAGGGCCGTGTTTGACCAACATTTAATTAACTGGTTACCTACGTAGGAACCTATTCAAAAAGTATTTTAAGTTAATTTTCCTAAGAACATTTCAAGTAAAGAATTGTTTAAATACTATTTAATCGATTGATTAAATATTGGTGACCACAGGATTACGTAGGTAGGTACCTAAATGTATTTCAATCTTAGCTAATTTCCTACCTAGTTATCTAGACTGGACTGTTCGGTATGAATGTACCTACCTATCGTTTGCACACATTAGGCCTTAAAACAATTTCAAGAAATACAAACTAATAGGTAGGTATTCTCTGAAAACTATTATTATAGGTAGGTATTATTATTTTCGCGGTCCTTGGTTTGATTCCTTTGTGAGAATTCTACGAGTACACACCATTTCTGTAGCCAAATCTTTTTAGTCGTAAACAGACCACTATAGCCATATTATGTTACTACATTATTAGTTTTCCGGATAACATCTAAATCCCGGAAATAAAAAACCTCACTTAACCACCACTTGGAAAAAGGGAAATTGGTTTGGAGAAATTTCCCTTTGAATTAAAAAAATAAAATAAAAATAGTTTATTTCTTTAACCTGTCTTTTATTAAAGATATATACTGGTATGACTCTTTGTGAGTGCGTGTGTTTGTTTGTGTGTGTGTAAGTGTATGTGTGTATAAGTGTGTGTGTGTATAAGTGTGTGTGTGTGTCTAATGATAGTTAGAACGTATAATCACTCATATAGTCTGGGTGAGTTTCAAATTTTGCACCTATTGTGAGATTTCTAGCCGACGATGTAATATCTTGGGATCGGGAAGTACCACTAGAAATCATACCTAAACGTTGTCCAGCGTTCGTATTTAAATAATAAGTTCTCTGTGACTAAAACTCTCTGTGTCTGAAATAAAACTCAAGATATGTAACAAAACATGAAATATTACAATCGATATGAATAATGCTACAATTAATGTTAAGCTGTCAAGCGACTTCACTCCGGAATATACGAACTTATAGTATAACTTATACAATGCTAAACAAGCCAACCAAAGCTTTAATAACTACTGTTTTAGATTTGAGATTTACACATTTTAAAAAGGAATAATCTTTCTGTTATTTATTAATTCCCCCATCCCCATTCCATCACCGGACGAGCAGGGATACGGCGAAGCGTCACCGCTGTACGGTTGAAGTTCCACGGTCTCGAACCAAGCGCTTTGACTCCACATTTATTGTGCGAACTGCCAGACTGTGGAATTCACTGCCCGCCTCTCTATTCCCCGATACATATAATCTGGGTATCTTCAAGGCACGAGTGAACCGGTTTATTCTAGGCAAGCGTGCTCCACCTTAGGCCGCATCATCACTTAAGATCAGGTGAGTTGCGGTCAAACGCAAGCCTATAACAATATAAAAAAAAAAAAAAAAAAAAAAATCTCTCTATCCGTCCTAGATGTTATTTTTAAGATTTTATGTAGAGGACACCGATTAAAGCTAAATGATTTTTATTAAATAATCTCAAAATATACAAAAGTAAATTATCAAGAGATTTGCCGTGCAAACCTTAAGTATTGATCCCAGGAATTGAAGAGAGATACATCCACAGACTTAGTAATGTGTTTGTAACTCAATAAATAGGTACTATTCTAGCAAGTTTACCTTTCCCAGTATTACCTAAGTACCAACTGATCGAATGCTCTCCTAACATAAACACCAAAAGCAGCAAGAATGTTGAATAACAATAAACAAACTCATTTAAATAACTTGTGCATTCTCTAGGGCTTCATAAACTGTAGCATGCCTAGCTAACAATCCTCTCAGATATTCTCTCCTCGTCCCTTAGGTGAGAAGATGTCCAAGTTTAGCTATACACCGCGCGTCTATTTCGGTCGCAGCGCGATTGATGGGACGGAGTCGCGTGATGGATGGGACGACGCGGCTTGATTTACGTCCCGGCTCACTCCTGACGATTCATGCGAGCCTGGTATACGGACGGGATAGTTCGGAAAAGGAAATAAACTTGGAATAACAGGGAATTTTAATCGCTGTAATAATTTTATTAAATTAAACCATAATGGTCGGCTATTTTTGTGGCTGTGGCTTTTGTTTTGGAAATTAATCTTTGCAGACAGAGGGTTATTTTCTTAATTTAGGTTAAGATGTCATTTAATAAGTGATTCTAATACAAAAAGATAAGTATTCGTTGTTAAATGTTATTCTTCTATAAAATTTATATGAAGTACCTACATAGGTAGGTAGGTACAACAGTCAACAACCTATGAGAATCTACGAATTTCTGTTAAGTTTTCCTTTTATTTTAACTTTAATGTCAGTACTTAGGATCTTGCCCAGTTTTCATATGGTCAAACCGTCAATGTAATCACTACTTCTCAAATGGCGAAACAATAACACTGAATATAAATTACATATTTTGGTTAGTTGAAACATAAACACGGGATAAATATCACCGTAATGCGACTGAATGGTTTTAATAAATGTCTTTCGCATACTTACACGAAATATTAATGATTCTCACACAAACAACTAATTTATAACGCTACGAAACTTTCCCTCCACAACGTATGGTAATCCCACACCAGGCTTGTGAGAATATACCTAATTTTTTTTTTTAACGTAGTAAGTACCTACATAATATGTCTCTGAGGAATATAAAAATATCCCAAAATTCGCCTCGGTTCGTAATTCCAATTTGTTTATTATTTTATAAAGCCGTCCGTCGGCAGTACGCACGCGCGAGCGACGCAAAATGGCGGCCGCTACGCCCCGCCTACTTCCGCCGGATGTCCGCTGGCAGTACGCCTTGATGGACGAAGCCACCCTTATTGAATTATTTTATACAATATGTAGGTGACTATTTATTTTATTTTTACTACCTACCTACTTTAAGACCCGCATCGAGGCTTTAATTATAATATATAAATGTTAAATTTAGTACCGTTTTTTATTGTTTTATTTATTTATTATCAAAGATTAAAGAAATAACAGTTCTCTTGTTGCCATTTAAATAGATTTTAAGAGAAACAAAAAGAAACAAAGCTGTTAATCATACCCAAAGGCTAATATATAAACCCCATTAGGAATTGCTTTATTAGTTTGAATTTATAGGTAGTAATCATCGTTCGTTGATCCATTGTAATCCATGGATTCAAAATATTTGAAATAATTGTTTGAATTACCTACTAATTGTTAATATTTGTTAATAGATTGATTAGGACATGATTGATAGATTTAAACGAGGACGTTAACACATGTTATTTTAATTATGAATATGAAAGGACCAATATTTGCCACAAAGGACCATTTTTGTTGTATACACCTCGTGCTTTTTATAATATTTCTATGTGTTATTTGTATTGATAGTTTATCCAAAAACACGCAGACTTACAATTTCCAACACTAATATCGCATCCGAATTATAATTAATTGTACCTGTGTTTGTGTAGGTATTGGGTAAGTACCTACCCATCAAATTTGTGTTGCAAATGTTCCAATCGACAAGTTTTACTTGCACTAGATGACTAGACCGTTATTTCACTCTTAGCCATGACTACTGGTCAATAAAAAAAAATTTCATATCCCTTAATGAACACATAGTACTTATGCAAGAAAGTCGCTTCGTGCCTTCTACGTCTGTCCCTTTGTAAGGACGCTTAAATTTTTTAAACTACGCAATGGATTTGAATGCTGTTTTTCAGCAATAGATACAGTGGTTCAAGAGTAGATTTATGCGTTATAGTTTCATGAACATTACACCCGTGCGAAGCGGGACGACTAGTATGATTATTTTCATTGATAGCTTGATTTGATAGCTTGCTTGCTTGAATTTTTTTTTTTGCACTGATCAGTTGAGCAGTCTTAAAGTAAATTCAAAGTAATGATTTTATAAAAAATGTAGAGAAACATCTACATCAGACAAATTAATGTTGATGATATATTATGATACTGCCTAAAAGTTCGAAAAATAAATTCACACGATCGAATGTTTTCAGCTCCACATACCAATACGCTTTGTTAAACAAAAAGCAATTGTTAATTCACAACAAGACGTTATTGGAATCACGTACAAATATATTAGCGCCGCTCATTTGGCCGCGAGGACCAGAATTTATAACCATCATAATGACAAACAGCATTTGGTTCCTTAATAACACTGTTAAATCAAATGTTTAGATTTGAGGAGTCACTTGATTTAATAATAACAGTTGAAACGTCGCGCTGGATTTCGTCGCCGTTCTATCACTACGCGTGTGCAAACATAGTGACAGGCAGCATTGTACAGCCAACACGTCGGTGGCAGAACCTTATTATTTATTGAGAATTGAATTCGCTATCGTGTTGAGATATGAACGATGCTTGCAGAGAGACATCTGTCATCCCCCACCGCTGGCGCGCGACTGACGTTTGTCCCACCCTTCTGTGGCAGAGAGGGGAGTCGCCCCGCCCAATCAGGGATACCTATGGAAGAATAATACGTACCAAGTATTTTTAACGTTACGTTTGAATTTCAACTCTAAGTACTGGTTTTGAAAGTTGGTTATATATTTCACCGTCTGAGTTAGGGTTGTACAAAACAAGCCATGTGTTTTTTAACGATTATTTTTCTCGAATGCAAAGATATTTCGGTCGCCTGCCCTCAGTAATTGGATTCAGCATGCGTGGAGATCGGCTACATCCATGGATTGAGACGTTCACTTGTCTCTTGTAATTATTATAAAGATTTGAGATAATATTCGGATCTCTTTGTTTTGTCGCTGTTTCTGCACCGGTTTTGTATCATTAACGAATTGTTTCTGCGAATGTGCTCTGCGCATGGCCGCTCGTAATGATTAAGATGTTCTTCAAAATTGTGTTTGAAATAAAAAGTTTTAAAAATATATTCACATCTCCTAAATTACTCTAATTTGTTAGGAGAGAGCTTCCTTTCAATATTGTTAGTTTACAAAGTATAATATACTACTTTGACTAGTGTAAATATGTCAAATGTTCTGCGATGATTTTAAAACAATCGTCCTAAAACATCTAACACTCATACAACCGATAACTTACCTGTGAAAAATAATCTTTAAACTTATTACCCTAACTTTCTAAACTCACAGTAGTCGGTAACAAGCCAGCGTTGTTATCACGAACAGTCCCACACTATGTTAACGAAACGTAAAATTTGTTTAAGGTTTGTCTATGGTGCGTGCGCGTGCGCTGGCCAGATAACGCTGTCGTAGCGCGCGTTTTACTGCGCTCTTATCTATGACTACTTGTTGTTGATTGTCTATGGGCGGCTGGCTTATTTATTGCTCGGTAACTAAGAGAAGCTGCGGCTTTTTAACTGTCTTTTAATTTGGTTTGAGACTTTTTATGTTAATCGTTAGTTCTTTCGAAGAGATAGGTACTACACATTATTTTTACAGATAATTCTGTTACAATTTAATGTTTGTGATTTTATTCAAATCAAAATCAAATCATTTAGGTATTTCAAATAAACCATATACTTAGCCTTGGCCTCCCACTAGGTGGACCGATGACCTGGTAAAGGTTGCGGGGATCCGCTGGATGCGGGGCGCACGGGACCGGCCAATGTGGCGACACTTGGGGGAGGCCTATGTCCAGCAGTGGACGTCTTTCGGCTGAAATGATGATGATGATGATATACTTAAAGACACTTTTAAATAGGGTAGATAACACCGTCAATCAATTGACAATTTGACATACTTTTTATGATCAGCCATAACGCGATTCCTCTAGGTAAGTACAGATTTTGTTTAGCAATTTATGCTAAAGCAACTAAAAAACAAAAATTCATCGGGTCCTCAGGGCTAAAAGGTGTTTTTTTTTTATTAAAGAAGTTCTGTGTTAATAATAATAATAAAAATCTTTATTTCTCTAGTATTCGTTTCTCTTTGTCTTGGATTATTAGTTTAAGGTGTCATGTCCAGAAGTGAGAAAGAACGACCAAGAAATTCCCACCACCAGTCAACCACCACCAACCACCACCAACCACCACCACCACCACCACCACCACAACCAACCATTAAAACCATTCAACCAAACCAGTCAACCATTTAAAGTTTAATGGTTGGTTATTTATTATCACCAACCATTAAAAGTCTCATGGAATTTCTTTCAATGATTTGATTCTACTGTTCACATTAGTGTCTTACCAGACTTTTCTATTTTTTTTTGGAGATTCAAATACATGTCACACAGAGTGCAGTTTTAGTTCTCAAATAATTTAATCCAATATTACCTTCATACAAATTACCGAGACCAGCGTTAGCCCGTAACTTCGCGAGAATGTCGAAGCAGCGAATGCAGACGAAGTACCTTATGTCCTTCTGCAAGGTTCAAAACATTTTCATACAAAATTACATCAAAATCGGTTCAGCCGTTTCATCGTGAAGGCATGACAGACAGAGTTACTTTCGCATTTATAATATTAAGTATGGATTAATACCGGCTACCGCATCAAACGAGCTTCAAGACACAATTTATTTTCTCCCTTATCATTTCCATCTTTTAATACGTAGTGTCAGTTGTTCAGACGACTCCAAAGACCACTTAACTAATTTCTAGACATTGAGCCACCCTTCTTAATTCGAAATTCGCGGTAATCCGGAAACGCGTGCGACGGTGGCGCCACTAACTGTTCGCAGGTGGCCCACTTCCGCTGCGCAGACGCACATGGAGCGAATTACGCGCGAACGCGAACTGTAATCGAACGTGACGCTCGCAGGAGACAGATCTAATTGTATCTTGTTTTGTTGGTACGATACAGTGGACATTGAGGTTTATTTGTGTTATTTGTATGTGCATCTTCGTTGTAGGCGATTGTGAGTAAATTGAATGTTGCGTTTCTGACTTCAATGAGATGAAAGTGTATCGTTTGCTTTTATTATTGGTTATTCAGTCTTCACTCTTTTAGAACATAAACGTAATGTCTTATTTTATCTAAAAAGTCACGGAGTCAAGTTACTTTGTCAACTTAACGTCTACACATAGCTAAATGATGAATATTTGAATGATGAATTACTGTAGAATTTTTACCTAATATGTACTATTGACTTAAATTATTGAATGAATATTATTGACATCATTATTACTATTTGACTATTTTCTATTAATTTTTATAACATATGAAAAAAAAATATTATTTCTCATTTATTTTAAAGGCAGTACTTAAGTTTTTATTTTTACTCAGTGCCCTTTTCTTGCATGCGATATTTGTACGCCTTCTGGCATAGCATGGAGTCCTAATTCTTTAACTCAAGAACTGTATAATTTTCTTTTGTACCTACCCATGTCTTAACAAATAATACATTTTTTAATTTGGTTTTAAATAGGTAAACCGGCTAATAAAAATTCAGTCCCAGTAAATCCAGTAAATTGGTTATAAATAATGTCCATGCGATACTGCAATGTGGGTTCAGAAGCCGTGTGGTGCCGGCCACGAATAGCACCACTCCATTTCTACCCGTGGGTGTCGTAGAAGGCGACAGAGGGATATTGACCAGAGGATGGGTAGCAGCGTCCTTCTGAGTACCATAACACCTACTGCCCCAAGCATGGCGATTACGACTGAACCCCCCTTAGGGGAGACCTATACCTCGGCACTGAGCGTCTAAAGGTTAAGATGCTGATGATGAAGTGGTTCTTTGCAGACACAGGTTTTGATTATTCAAGCACATACATGTTATCAATGTTCAGTTAATAAAAATAACTCGAGAAATTTCTCAGCAGGCCTCTAATTGAGCCGTCTGCCTACTATTTTTTATTTCTAGTTACTTAGCCTAAGCTTACCTTTCTCTGTAATCGATATTTCAAATAAGTGATGGCTAAGGATCAGTCAAGAGCCACATGTCACAAATCCCCAACTGCCTATGACAGGCCGTCGCCGCATGCGCCATTCGTTGTGTTTATGTGATCTTGTATAGTGTTCCGCTGGTCCCTAAGGCTGCTCTCTCGAAAAAAGCTTGAAAGAAGCATGCAGATGAAGCAACTTTTCGTCGGCATTTACAGAGAAATTACATCTGAATAAAATTGTTAGTAATCTACATGATATCATACGTAATTTGGTTTAGCCACAATTTTTCTATCGGTATCACATAATAAGTAAAAAAAATGTCAAATCACCTCCAAATCATTGAAATGAAACCATTTTTTCTTATCAAAAGAGTATAAAAAAAAATGTACTGCTTTGCAATACAAAGGAAAATGATTTGCTTTTGTTACTTTTTACAAATATGTATTATTTTCGTTACAATAAAATAAAAATGCGTCCGATTAGACTGCGTCTACATCACCCCCGCATTCGTCCACAAATTCAGTACGAGCCAAATGCTCAAGGTTATTGGCATGTATACAAGCCTGATAATCCTTACACTGACAGGCGCTGCAACTTGTGAAACTAAACGCCTGTCTGCTTCTGTTGCGTTATGTCAATTAAGATCTATCAACATCTGTACGATTGTGCGGCCTTATTATTCAATTCTTATTAATTCACTTGTTATTCTTCTAGGTCTTAGGATATGATAGATTTAAAAGGAACA
Organism: Charanyca ferruginea; assembly: GCA_947361185.1. NCBI lineage: Eukaryota > Metazoa > Arthropoda > Insecta > Lepidoptera > Noctuidae > Charanyca > Charanyca ferruginea. Next base: position 927,765 of record OX376065.1, read on the forward strand.
AGCCTCTATGAAAGGATCCTATAAAATGGTCCTTATTCTATTTAAAGGACCATTTTAATGTAAACTTAAAGTTAATAAAACATGTTTACTGTAAGTAGGTTAAAACAACCAAAAAATTCAAATCCCATAAATATTCAGTTTCTTCCACCGCTTACACAAGACACCAGAAATTTATCCTCAAAATTCTCTAAAGAAAAAAAATGAGGATCTAAAAAAAACCATAACTCCAGAAATAGTATGTGAAGCGTAGAGATGCGATGACAGGGAATTTATTAACCATTCGGGATGACTAACTGCGAAATAGGGAACAGACGGGATTACCAAGAGATTACTACTCACGAGAACGGAGAAAAAAGTGAGATGAAAAGGAAATGAGTTCGATGGATGAGTGATGTCTATTAATCGACAATTTTAAAGCCTGGGCCAGCGTGGCAACAATTCCACCCATTTGGGCCATTGACAGCGGTGCAAACGATTTTGAGCTTCCCTTCTATTTCATTTTTATGTTATCCTACTATAATATTATAAGTACGATAGTTTGTGAGGATGTATGGATGTTTGTAACTCTTTCACGTTTAAACGGTTCAAAAGAATTAGCAAAACTTTGGCACAAATATAGACTGATCTTACTTAAAACATAGGATATTTTAATCCCGTTTTTGAGTTCTCCCGAAATAATCTAGTACTTAATTCTGTCTACGCAGACGAAGTCGCGGGCAGCAGTTAGTTGACAAAACAAACATCGAGATAAAACAAATACTGGTCCAACAAAGATCGTTTAGGATGGACCTTAATTTAGTGAAAATGTAAAAATATTTAAAAACTTTACCATCGACCTCATGGTAGAAGTTCCAGTAATAGAGGTGCATGCTCGCACACGAACGTGATGTATGGCGTTTTAATTAGGACTTCCTCACACGACGCCGACGCCACCGACACCCGACCGAACACTGCATTAATACCAACAACTGTACATAAGCTTTCAGTTAAAAAGAGAACAACAGTAATGAAGTTACGATCAAAGGAACTTCCTAGAAAATTTTGTGAGAAATACTGATATAGTTGACACCGGAATTGTTTGTGGACATCAAATGAATAATGAATACCTACTTACTTCAGATCGGTGACTTTTATTCATTTCGAATTGGGTGCCGTGATTTTTAACTATTTTTTATTCCTTGGATAGTTGTTGATAGTTAAACTGATATTATTGTAAACGCAGCATGAATTCTCACTAGAAAACAAAAAGAACACTACCTATCCTTACTGCAGACTCTCAGATCGTCACGTTGCTAACAAATCTCCCATATCTTCCGCATCTAAGAGGAAGCCTCTCCTTCCACAAAACCTTAACGACATCGTTTTTCACGTGTAATTTGAATACGTTGGTCCTTCGGTACGGATGCCGTGGTAAGGTCCCAGCGGGTTCGTGGAAGCGACGGGTTGGGGGTGATCCCACGCTATAAATATCAACCAGATACCTTCACTACCCTTGGAGGTACCTTGACTTTATAGGTATGGGAAAGCGTTTGATTTCGGGTTTCGTTTTTAGGTGATGTGCGTGCAAAACTCAAGTTTAGGTAGATTTCGTTGTACCGATGATTTTAGTTTTAGGCCATAATACATTAATCGGTCAATCATTTTCATCTAGGCGGAATAATTAAATTTCGTTATTTTCTACTTTTCTTATATCCTAATAGGCTTGCGTTTGACCCCAATTCACCTGATCTTAAATGATAATGCGGCCCCAGGTGCTACTTTATGCCCATGAATTAATAGTCCAGTCATCGTTGACTTTTAAACAATTGTCCGATTACCAATCAATCCGTCATCGTTCGCTCGAAAGAATTCTCATTATTTCATATCATAAAAAAATATTGGTATAGAAATCATTCGTACAAATAGGCTTCCTTGCAAACAAAGACTAATTTCCCAAACTATTAAGTATACAACAAAAACATTATAAGACGTTTAATTAGAGTTTTGTACAACCGACACACACATATAAACATTAGTTGCTCACTAATTGGATTGATGTTAATTAGAAATAGGCGAGCCGCGAATAATGTACTGTGTGTATATTTTGTAAAAACTTGATTTAAAAGAGTGTCCGTGGAGTTTCTTGCTCATTCTTCTCCATAAAGCCCTACCTACGTTTTGGAACGAGCAACTAGCTTCAACTTTCTGACTAACTGACCAACTCCTTGACAATTCAAAAGTGCCTGTAAATGGTTTCATTGAAATAAATGCTTTGACTTTGACTTAAGACTAGATAAATTTTATTTTTCGTCTATACAAAAATAAAATTATCTAGTCTTGTGAATTACTAAGTATAGTCTCTCGAGCTGGTTCATAAAATTATATTGAACATTTTTTTGGTGTGTTTAAGAATGTATAGTCCCTTTCAGCTTTCACTTAAACCTACCCAGCTGATTATCTTAAAAAATATATTTACGAAACACGGCAACCAGAACGCCATTACAGTTAGCATCATAAAGTTGCGCTCTTGTAATCTACATGAGAGCATGATTTAAGATGCAAAGTGATAATAAACTGACGGCTCATTATTTATGCAAATTATCTGTCTCAACACCGGAGCACGCCCTTTTCATTTATTTTAATTAGTTTAATAATATTATTCTTAAACATTAACTTAAGCGACCATCGTTAAAAGCAAAAACCGAAGCATTATAAAAGGGGAAGGTAGTTTATTTATAGTAAACGTTCTACATTAACATACAATAAAATAACAATAATAGAATTAAAATTCAACATGTTTGAAAAATGTCCCTTTGTAGTTAATTGGTAGTTTATAAGGGACTAGTCATAGACATAGTTGACAGTTGTTCGCCACCTTTCGCCTGTTAGAGATAACACACACTGTATCGGTGCGACTCGTCCGGACGTAAGGACCTGTGGTGACAGCCCGCTATTTACATTTCCTATCTGCTGACGCACCTTGTACGTGACGTAGCGATAGAAAAAATGACAGCTAATGTCTACTAATTTGTGTGTAAGATCTATACCAACTTTTAGTTTCTTTGAAAATTTGGGAGTCGCAAAAAAAGCCAATTGTTTGTAAATAGGATATAATTAGGTAGTGGGTTATCAAACCTAGGCACCATTTATCAACAGGCCATTGCTATTTTATAATTATATATTTTTTTTGATCCATCAAAAAAAAGTTATCTGTCATTGTAATCTGAAGCAAACAGTAAATAATGATAATAATTAGACAATAAATTCAGATCAACGATAACATTACAAAGTTACCTAGCCGCCCAACAAACGCCTAAGTTAGAGCAACTTTAATTAAAATAAAAACCTACGTTATTATGCACCCAGTACACGGCAAGGGCGCGGCGTTTTTTCGCGTCTTGTCGCGACTCGGGCCGTCACCGCGGGCCCCTAATGGCCGAGCTTGTCACGCGCCTGGCCCTTATTTACGGGGCCCGATTACCATCACAAGCCCAACCTGCTGCTTACTCTCTCCATCTACAAAAACGTCCGCTGAGAACTAAATTTACCATTCTCTTAAAGATTTATTTGGAATAGATGCTAATTATTAGCGCAATTGGTTCTGCATTGTTGCTTGATTTTATTAATGGTAGGTTTTATAAAATATTTGTCTGTCTTGTAATTACTCTTGAGGTTTTTACAGTTTATCTTCAGCAGCATTCATATATCAAAGCGCTAATGAAATGGCTAATAAAATCTGCATATTCAACGTGTGCACAAAACTATTTTAATTGATAACGAATTAGCTTTTTTATAAGTAGTTTCATTGATTTTAAATAGAACAGAACTAAAACAACAAAGCCAAACGATTTTTTTAAAGAGATAGCACCAATGTTATTACAAAGCTAAAAAACAACAGCTACTTACATAATTTCATCTCCCATTTCGTTTAATGCTCTCATAATGGTAGTAGAGCAAATAAATCAAGTGAGGAATACATATGTCCGCTTCCCACCGCGCGGGCTGGCGCCCTGCGTCCCTTGGTGTCGTGACAAGCGGCCATTATGATCTAATGATGTTACTGCATGATGCATCCCGCTGAATAAAATACTTAAAATACATGTACGAGTATGTTACACGATTTGTATTTCTTTGCATTAGTATTTAAAAACATCGTATTCTTTGTATCGTGTGGTGTCTTGTCATTTAATTGGAAAAGAAGGAAAACCTTTCTTTGTTCATTTTAAGTACAAAATGCATGCTAATATTATAAATGCGAAAGTAACTCTGTCTGTTACGCTTTCACGATGAAACGGCTGAACCGATTTTGATGAAATTTGGCATGAAGATAGCTTTAACCCCGGGAAAGGACATAGGCTACTTTTCTTCTGCATCCGCGATAACCGACATTCACGTGGACGAAGTCGCGGGTAAAAGCTAGTTAGAAATAAATTACTAGCGCTATTCTCTAGCTTCACCATTACGTTATAAAGCTTGTGGAATTTGGAAATGGTCCTTGCCCTAACACCCTTACACGTGACGTGACCTATCTCAAACTGAATATTTTAATCTATCATCACTCTTCGGTTTGGTGTGATGTTGGTGATAATCGCTTTGTTTATCAGGGTGGATGAAATTTCCTCCGCGCATAACTTGTTGGGATTTAATAGTCAAGGGATGAACGCATCTCATATGGATTTAGTAGCGAACGGTTAGTAGTAAGCATTTTAGTTTTCACACAGATTAATGTCAGCTTAAACAAAACCCCTGAACGATAGGTGCTGTAAGAATAACTTAAGAATATGCCAATAATTTGTTTGATTGTATTCCTGTACGTTTCTTTTAGTTTAATATTATTTTTGCTATTTGTGTTTACCGTCAAATATTGTACACTTAGTCTAAATCTAAACTATATGTATATTTTTATGTGTCAGTGTAACAATTGTAGGTAAAATAAATAAAATTTAATAAGTCGGTCGGTGGCGGTGCCTTTGTGGTTTTGTATTGCCACCGACTTCCGAAACGATAGTAGGTAATGTGTGTTCTGTCATTGATCACTTTTTAGTTCTTGAAGGTGTTTTTTTTTTTGTTTTTAACTTTTTGCTTTCCGCTTTTTAGTATTGCCTTAACATCCAAATCCATTAAGAGACGGCGACACACTTAAAACAGAGATTGTAAGTCCTCCGAAGATTGAAGAAATTATTACGTCACCTATGTATTTTTTTTGCGATTTTGTTGATTTTCTGAAAAAGAGCTGAATCAATTTTGATAAAATTTATATGGGACCATTTCGGAATAAACCTCTTTCGAACAAAAAAAAAGAATTTTGCAAATCCGTCTTTAATTAAATGACAAGAGTTATTCCCGAACATACATAAAAAATATAAATATAAACATCCGAATTGATAACCTCCTCCTTTTTGAAGTCGGTTAATAAATGCGAAAATAAGAGAAATACTGTTTTCATTTAATTTGTGCTTTATTATCAACTAAAATGCACCCAATAAGTACTGTTGTTTATTTAAACGTCATAGACGCTTTGGGTATCCAATGTTCGAGGGGGTGTTGACAAATTGCGTTACAATTGAAGTAGACGTTTGCACCCTACCCCCCTGGTACTAATATTATGATTCACTACAAAATCTTAGGAGTTCGATGTTTCTAGATTTTGTTTTGTTTTTGTAAATTCAGTAAGATAGACCCAGCTTTATCTTACTTGGTCGTTTGAACTATTAAAAGGCATACCTACCTTCTTACTTTATCATCTAACATAAAAGAATGTTGTAGCAAAAGCTTTCTGAGTGGCAGAATAAAAATGGTAAAGGATTCATTCACATTATGAAGGTTTCCACACAGTGATTCCTTGCGACACTACAAAAGTAAACTTAAATACAAGTTCATTTTTGTGGTTAGAACAAGAATACTCAGAGGGTGTTCCGTTGTGATATTGTGTTGTGATTAGTTCGCGTATAGTGTGTCAAGGGGTGCTGAAGTGCTCTTGATATGAGAGTCATCACTATTGTCTAGTGGGGGATAAGGGGACGTTTATTTTCGATCTTTTTTTGTTATTCTTTGTGAGCATTGGGGCTATTACTGGATAATAGATAGAAAAAGCACAGCAAACTAGATCTTAACTAGAATCCGGTCATTGCGGTCCTAAGGACCAAAATTATTGTAACACATTTATTTATTTTTTAATCTCTCAGTATAATATATTTACTACGGCAAAGCGAGGTTTATTTCAGGAACAGTCACCTTGTTTTGTTTTCGAATGCGTATTTTTTTCTCCCAAGAACATTACCTTTTGCACCATCCATCATTTTACAATAATCAAATTATCCTCTTCCACAACACAAGATTTTTAACGGACGGAACCAAATCATCACACACATTAGTACCACATGTCGTTTCTCATTCACACAATGGCCGCCCTATGGAGCAATACCATAAGAATCAGTGCAGCTCTCTCGCCAATCCATCTCGCGTGCCAATTAGCGACCCCCATGCATGGTGCATGGCCTTTGTGTGGGGACCTGACACGTGGTTGGTTTTTATGTTGAATGCGCTTTTTGTTCTGTTGCGTAGTTACAATTGAGTATCGGATGTTGTTTTAATGTATTGTAGGTAAATGAGACGAGTGTTTTAATAACTCGACATCGTCAGTGGTAGAATGTAAGCTCCACGTATGTAGATACTTGATTACTCACTATAGTAGAACTAATACGAGAGACACATGAGTCGGTTGTACAAGACGACAGGTACTGTAAAGATTTTATATGCGTAATGCAACCTAACCGAAAGCATTTGACTAAACGTTTCTTCTAAACACTCTGAAGTTATTCTAGAACCACGGTTCCTAAGACTACCCACTGACCGTAATTGCCCCTGCGTGGGTAAAACTGGTATTCTGTGGGGGTAATAAGCTGGTAATATACATATGTATGACAAAGATTAGACCAATAACACCGAATCTAGCTGCCAGTGCATTTCATTCCCTAGCTGTGTATATCATTAACTGTATAACTTTATTTGTACGATATTCATTGGTAACATGAGAGGGGGGGGGGGGGGGGGGCAGTTTTCCTAGCTAAGTCATAGGGGTAACAAAATTCAAAAGGTTAAAAACCAATGTTCTAGAAGCAGGTTGTAATTAGAAGCGCTGTGCTTATTTTTATAAAAATGCGATGGCACCTGCCTGGCACTCGTGGAGTGCTGTCATTCTATAAAATATACAAATAATTTCATTCTGTTACCCTCTTTCATTTGTAGAAACCCTCCGACCCATTACACATAACGCACCATACCTACGTAAGGACCAAATGTGATGCTCCCAGTTTGTTATAAATAAACTATTATGGCGTGCTTTAAGGCTAGTATCCGAAGCGCCGATTCCCTGAAATTGCTAATCAAGCTGTTCCTTTTCATCGACTCATACATAGAGTTCTCAATCAACAAACGGTTTATAAATCTGTAATCACCTCAAAGTATTCGGTAATTAATTAGTCTGCTTGGCCAGTTTAGACACCCAACACTCTGGACTAGGGTTAGACAATCTGACAAGTGATGATAGTTCCTTGCAACCAGCTTGTCATCTTGTGTCCAACATTTCGGCGCGATGCCAAGTCTGCACTTCTGCTGATGTTTAGATTTACGATCAAACAGGACTGTGGAGATCCAATTGTTGTAGGTACACTAGGTCTCTGATTCATAGCTTAGGTTAATACTTAGAGCAATATATTCAGTCACGAGAAGAAATGTCACTCTTTCGACGTGCATGCAAATGTTTTTGCTGATCGTAAATTCAAGACAAGTTATGTCCTATTCAAATTCATAAATCATTCCGTGTAGAAAAACCTCTGCAAATACAACCACACATAATATACAGGAGTCTGATCCAGCGACGACATTATTTATAAAACGCTTGAACACACATTAAAACAATATAACAGACGTGCTCTTACTTGATTTACACAATTATTGTACATATAAATTAAAACTAACGAACTTTTTACGACTGTCCGTGTTCTTACGTTTACGACAGTATTCGGAAAGTCGCGGCTATTTTCGTTTTTCAACGCCATCTTGCGGACGAGTTTATGACTAACATATAGGTACTTGTGTTTATTTCTTAATGGTGATAAGTGACAGTGTTATTTTAATTGTCAGCTTGTTTGTTCAGAGTTTGGTAGCGTTAATGTGTCTCTTTAATTAATTATGAGTTTTGCAAAAACAGGTTGATGGTTGACTTTGAACATAACTTCTACGTATAATAATCTTTTCCTGTATGACGCCGAATGACGAGGTTTATGCTGTGTGTGATGTGTAAATGATTAACTTTCTGCATTTCCCACTATGTATGCCTTATTCGATAGATCTCAGTAAAGTTTGACTTAGTTTACTCAAAAATCCAATATCTTTAAGTACCATCCTCTTTACAAGAAACAAAATAAGTCACTGATTTTGTCAGATTTTTTTTTTAAATAAGTAGGACGTACTTAACTATACGACAACACTGTTGGCGCAGTGGTTAAGCGATTGATTACTGCGCTGCGTGCGTGTCGCGGGTTCGATTCCCGTACGGAGCAAATATTTGTATGGCCTTACAGATAGTTGTTCCAGGTTTGGCTGTTTGTGTATGGGATTGTCGTAGGAGAAATTCATAGTGTAGGGCAAAGTATTAAAAAAAAACAATACCCGATAGATTTTTCTAAAGTTTTGCCGCTCAACAATGGAATTGACTGAATCAGCGTTCTTGCTATTGTATCTTCTTACACAGTTAAGCTAATAAACCGGAATTATATATTTCTTCGTTTTTCTTTTCCAGGTGCTGAAATATTGCGAGCACCTGCACGGCAAATGGTACTTCAGCGAGATCCGGGCGATATTCTCGCGCCGGTATCTACTGCAGAATGTCGCCATCGAAATGTTCCTCGCGAGCAGGAGTGAGTATACATATTATTCTATTATTAATTGGCTGCATGCTTGAGGAGCATACAGCAAAACGTTTTAATGGAGATTCTAGAGCATCTTTAAAGATAGACAAAAAGTAGTTAATTACTTAGATACTCCTCGATCTTTGATGGTGATGTTTTATAGGTTTTTCTCGGTAAAGAAATTACAAAAGAGATAAGTGTTTATAACCCACAAATCATTCTTTAAAGTTACTCGTAATAATATACGAGACTTAGAATATCTACGTCTCCATTTTGTTAGGTGCCTTTAATATGCTTCTTTGGCGGGTGGCCTAGCTAGTAAGTACTGTACATTACATTTTTTTTAAGATTTTTTTATATTTCTAGTATTTTTTAGCTTTTTCTGATTTGTATTTATCCCGTGTAAATTATAGGATAGGATAGAATTCAACGACTAACATCCTGAAGAATTACAATATTTTACGCGAAGCAACTGCTGTCTGATCAGACCTCGCGTGAACAAAACCAAAAAATATTATAATGTATGCACGCGAGTGTTATTGCACGCGGCAGCATCCCCCCACTGCACGCTCGTTAATTAACTCTTGCGACCATCTAGCTCCCTGGTCCTTAAATCTTCAATATGCTCTGGAACACTAAGATGAAAGCTTTTTTGTTGACCATGTTGGTCCTGGAAAATCGTTGAAAACCCTTAAAAGAAACAAGAGCATTGCTCCTATTACTATTGTATCTGCAATACACATAATAAACACTTCCGGTTTTCAAGAATGTACCTAAGCAGCATCGCGTATCTTAGGACCAATTCTAGAACCGCTTTTTTGTTGTCGTGTTGTTATCAAAACCACTATTAAGAGCCCATTGCATTGGCGACTCCAACACAAATGTGTTGACTCAATGGGCAAAGCGGATTGGTGATCGCAGAGCTATCCTCCTGCACCGGTGACGCTGCTGCCCGTTCCCGGTGTCTGACCACAAACTGTACGACTACACGTAAAATATATAAGGTATTCTCCATGTTTCAGCGTCGATATTCTTCGCGTTCCCCGACCAGGCGACGGTGAAGAAAGTCATCAAGGCACTGCCAAGAGTCGGAGTTGGCATCAAATATGGCATACCACAGTCCAGGTAAGTGATATAATTTTTATTAAGTTTACCAGATTTTTCAACGAATTTTTCTTTTTACTTATTGCATTAAGAATAATATTTTCCCGCGAAACTTGATTAATTTTAATTCAAAACATAATAATATTAACATTGATTTCCTACACCAACTGGTTTTCATGTGAAAATCTGGTCAATCAAAGCAATGCACTGCCATCTAGTGAACACCTAGCGTATTAAAAGGCTTCGAAGCAACCTCCTACTTCTTTGCTGGTTGTGAAAATTTCGTATCGGTAGTATAGATGGCGCAACTTATACGATTTTTACGGTTTACGGAAAGAAATATAATAATGTTCACTACATTATTAGTTTCCTTAGTACTTAAGTAATTTTTACGGTTTACTAAGGAAAGTAATAATGTAGTGAATTTTGTAGGAGCAAATTCTTTGAGAATCTGCTAGGAATTTATTTCTGTGATGACCTTTTTATAATTAATTTACCAAAATAATATTATTCACAACAGACGTTTTAATGACTTTTGTTTTAATGACGTTCATACCTACTGCATCTACACATTAGATCTAAGATATGGAACGTATTTAAAGTAAGTAAATTAGATGTATTGAACCACTTTTACGAACGTTTTATGGCCTATTGTTTAACCTTAATGGATATAGAATTGTACGTACGTAATAAGAGGTTTAATCAATTTTCTTCTACCTTACGTTTAATAATCTTGCGGTCTACAATAGATGAATAACACTCTATTGGCGTTAAACCCGTCTCCATGCTATCTGTGCACTTGAACGTTGACCGCATTTCATTGGTGCATATGTTATCGCATCCAGGTCAACGCTTATTGAAATGAAACAAATATTGTAAACAACTCACTCCTTTATTCACACGTCATCACAGCATTTATCTTGTGTAAGTCCTCCAATTTATTATAGTAAAATACATACATTCACCCTGTATACAGCTTTTTATCCTATATATTAAAAGGTACATCTAGATCTTCTATGAGGAATAAATAGATTGCAGTATAACAAACCTATAAAAAATGTGTCTACCTTACTACATGGTATAAAAATAGTAGTTACTTTATTAATCACTTTAGTGCCTCGGTTTCTTACACCAATATTTGTACTTAAAACTAGGCAAAACTTGAAATACCTATCGTCACCTTGTCTTAAAATTATTTATCACTAGTGGAATGTAACATCATCAAACATTATAGTTCATCCTAATTAATACTGATCACAAAACTTCACAAACAATAAAATAATATTAAAAATAGTTAAATTAACAAATTCATTGGTAACTTATTCTTTAAAACTAAAAGTACTAGGCTGGCATAAGTCAGTGAAGATTACTCGCGGTGGTGTGAAATCTTCTTGCATTCATCTTGCGTCCAATTCTTTTCTAACGATACTGTAGCCCCGGCGCTGTGTCGCCTTTGTACTGGTTTTCCTTCTATTGCACATGGCTTCTCCGTCGTAAACCCGACTTCTGGGTCAATGTCTTTCTTCTCATCATCGAATTGTCTCATTATTTCAGTCAAAGTTTTTCCTTTAGTTTCTGGAAGGAAAAAGTAACAATACGCAGCTCCCAAGAGCGCACAGAAACCAAAGAGGTACAATGTCCCATTACTAGTTAACACTTTTTCTAACTGTGGGTAAGTCTTAATATTAAAGAAGATGAGGACGTATGCGCAGCACGACGTAGCGCCGGACATGACTCCTCGTATGTCATGAGGGTACAGTTCCCCGGACATTATCCAAGGTAGCTGTAAGAACCCGACCATACTGAACGATACGTGCAGTAATACACACGCGAGTTTTACTAAAGGAGGTCCGTTAACACTGTCACAGACCGCTGCGCCAAGCATAGCAACGCCTAGCAGCAGTCCTGAGGTAGCCGCTAGGGTTTTTCTTCTGAAGCTGTTGATCAAACATGCTCCCACGGCTCCCATGAACACTCGAACTCCACCAACAATGATAGATGCTGTAAACTCGTTGACACTGGTCCCCACAGACTTGAAAAAGTCTACAGCGTAGTACAAAATGACATAGATGCCCGACATCTCTTGGAATATGAAGAAGATGATAAGTAAAAGGAAAGGTTTGACGACACTTCTCCTTTTGAAAAGGTTTAGTTTCTGTCTGAAGGTCATGGTTTCTCCAACTTTTCTATCTTTGGTAAACTCCATGAGCTCTTGTTGTGCCGTGCTGTTGTTCTGTCGAAGCCAGAACATTGCGTTGTAGGCTTCCTTCATTTGTCCTTTGGACGCGAGCCAGAGAGGTGATTCTGGGACGAAGTACATAAGGAATGGTGTTAGAAGGGACACTCCTGCGCAGATGGCCGCGACTTTCCTCCAGTGTATGAAGGCTCCCAGTGAGTAGACGACGAAGATGCCGGTGGACACCAGGCCTGGTCCTAAGGCACTGAGCACGCCACGTTTCTCTGGTGTAGTGATCTCTGCCACGTAAATGTAGGAGACCGTTGACATGCCTGCAATGTGAACAGGTTATCTCATTAGATACGCTGTTAAAGTGTGAAGAGTTGCTACGGTTCGTTTGTCTAGGTTTCAATTAGTGAGTCATCCAATTTCCATCAGTCGTTGACTTTCGTCATTTCAGTTTCAGATAAGCTAACTCCTAGTATTTATATCAAAGTATTTATTCCAATGAAATATTGTGACGACACAGTCTATGACTAATCTCAATACATATAACTATTCTCTTACGACTTGGTATTGCAACTTACCAATAGTAAATCCAGTGATGAACCTTCCAATGCATAGAAAGATGTATGTCTCTGAGAAGGCGATGACGAGCCACCCCACTAGGTTGGGCAGCACGATAGACTGCAGCAACAGTCTTCTGCCTACAGCATCTACCATCATACCGCCTAACAGGGCTCCGATGGGGTTGGATATCACACCCAAACTCGCTGGAAGAGAAAAACAAAGGCGGTTAGATAAAGATGTCAATTGTCATAAATGCACAACAATAGTAGTCAATCAAATCTCATAAAATAATTAAATCTCTTGATTTCGAAAGACTACACCAGTACAATTTAATCTTATTTTTTTAGCTTTCCCTATATTATTATAATGTAACGGTCATCTTTTCCACATTGCCAAGATACCATTAGTAGATACCCTAGACCACGTTGTGCTACCAATTTTATCCTAATCATCTGTCGCTAACCTCATATTACCTAACTTTATCAGAGCCAGCTCCTCGTACGCATCATAACCATAACTCGCCATACCCTCACGTTGTGCGTGCTCCGCCATAAGGCGCTAAGCTTACGACCCTACCTCCTCGTGTTACTTATCTCCTAGTACAAATGATGTGTTTGACTACTGACTACGCTATCTCGTTTGCACACGTCGGCAGTTCCCGTCAATATTTAGTTTGTGATATCAACAAAATGTTGCTGTTTGTATTGATAATTTAACACTGTCTGTATAGGATATTTTGAAGGAATAAAGGACCAGAATCGATTGGTAGTGATTTGGTCCTTTTGTCCGAGAACTGTTTATTGTCATAACATACGACAGTTGAGACTGATGATATTTCTTTTGTTTTGAATTTAATTTTCATACTTATTCGCCGACTGTACCTTTCGACTTACTTTCATTAAAACGTGCTGTGTGACAGAGTATTATTTTTAGCGGCCTCGTTGTGCTAGCTCACGTGTCGCCCTGGCATCGTCCGCCGCTCCCGAAATAAAATGTAAACATTGTTCTAGCGCTGTTCATTCAATTTAGTCTGTTGTCTGTAACGGCACTTTCCATCTCTTTGTTTATATTGTTGTTTATAGGGTAGGAAAGCACCTTATTTTCAGCCTTGTTTACCATTAAAGACAACATTAGCTTTATTTATATGGAATTATAGATACCATGTAATTGACGTCATGTAGTAAAAGATTTTCTTCAGCCAAAGACAACGTTTGTTTATTTCTGATGCCTTCGTATCATGTGATATTAGACAAATTTGACAAATAACTACTGATAATTTACATTAATTAACGAATCATTGTAGACCTAGTAATTAAGTCGATGTCAAACTCATTGCTACGTCAACAATAGTTTACAGATGATCACGCTAACTGCACTCGACAAATCAACACATTGTTCATAAAACAAACACTATTTACTTCATTACAAATTAAATAAGTATTTTTAGATAAACAGTGCCTTAACAATGTCAAATGAGGGATTTTTTTTTGTTTTTGTAAGAAGACATTTTTGTAATTTTGATAGACAAGTCTTATTCTACTTCCTACTATATGTAATAAATATTATTATAAACGCAAACGTTTCTGAATATGGATGTTTGCTACTCTTCCATGCTTAAACAACTCATCGAAAGTAACTGATATTTGGGACACATGTAAGTTGATAAACGTATCACATAGGATAATTTTTATCCCTATTTTATTTCGTGGGATTATTTTGAACTTTGGCTTAGGTAATTCTGATGTCTATTCTGGCGAAGTCGCGGGCAGAAGCTTGTAGTACCTATTTTATTATGCAAAATAAAACCCACCGATCCATGAACTCTGTTCATACGAAAGCGTCGGATGCTCATGTGTGTACTGGGGCAGCAGGACCGCTGAGAAGCCTTGGCAGAACCCCACCGATATGTTGATAGACTGCGCGGCCAGTGCCGCCAGCACCTGGAATATATGAACACCTGGTAAAGTGAAAGTTAATCATAATGAATACCAACTAAAACTATGGGGAATACTTTCTTATATTTGCTTGATATAAAATGCTTGAAATAAAATACAACAGCCAATAAATAAATCGAGCACCTATTCTAATTTCTGCCAATTATGTTTTCATATACCTACCAATTATTGCCTTCAAATACCTAGTTAGTAATAAAATAGATTTTACGTAGAAAAATATTTTCGAAATTTATCTTATCATAGTGTCATCCATTGTTTAATCACTGATCTCGTCTATCAGGAATCTAAATACGCCATTCATAGCAACAGCATAGACTGCTGAAAGGTTGAGACAAATCATCATTGTTCTATTAATGCTATACTTAAACATACAGACAGGTATGTGTAACAGTTTGTGGTACTACTATTCATTAATGTGCTTTATAACACAAGCATGAGTTTCCAAGGATAACTTAGCTTTCATAAAATACCATAAAGGCACCTAGTATGTGCGTCAACTGACATAATTAACGGGATGGTCAAATTAACACTACCACCCAACATGCAAGTCAGTGTTATTTGCGCTGTAGATAAACTGTTTTAACTCAACAGGCTAACTTGTCGCCGTCTCACAGTCATAATAACTTTATTACATACCTACTTCTGTAATAATATCAAATTATTGTGTAAGGTAGTTAACGTCCGGTACTCTCGCAAATTGCAGTCCTCCTCACATGTTTTCATACAATTATATTAATGACTCTCATGAACTTTTCTCTTAGACTTACACAAGTATTTGTGAACATTTCGGATGAATTACATTTTCGGTCAGTGAAATTATTCCGTCGTTAATAGCACGACTTCGAAACGAAGGAATCCGGTACAGAGGCCATCCCGTTTGTGCCAATAGACTAGCAATCAAGTAATTAGAGCGTTAAGACCTAAATACGGCTAACGTGTGGAAACTAACCTGTTTACATCAAGCAGAAATATTGAGGGCAAAAGGCGTATGTGACAACTAACACTGCTTCGACTTTAATTAATAGTTAAAGAAGATTGTGTGTTTAAAAATACATTGTATTTAAAGCAACAATAAGTTAAAAATAAATTATAATCTCTGTATAAGCTGTACTAACAGCAGAAATATGAATATTGTCCCAAACGTTAGCGACAAAACATCAACAGTGACTAGGTAATCATCAACACCGATGTTTATCTTAAAACGTGCACTGAAAGGAAAATTATAGTCCACCGCTGTAGCCACGTGCACCACGCTATACTGCCTGCCCTGGAGCACTCTCTTGTCTACCAATCTTAATCTCGTTTGTATTCAGTATTGTTGTGTGATCTATATTACAATATTTATCTAGAGTATAAAACAAAAGCTTCACAAAACAATCATAATACCTCGTATGAAAAAGCAGAGTCCAGGAATTTTTATGAACGCTTAAATTACATTTTGTTTTTTATCCTCAATGTAATATCATTAAATGTACTTATTTCTTAATCATTGTACAAAACACGTGTTTTTCTATTTGATTTTTGTGTGCAAAGTTGCGATTTTTTTACTATAATGTCAAAGCACATTAAAATGACTTTACATGCGTGTAAGTGGTCTATAAATGGCAGTCAACTACCGGAACAATATAACCGGCGAACGATTCTTATGATTGTGCTAACAACCATTACACTGTGGTATGTGCAGGGAGCCTAATTACCGTAAATCACTAAATACCCGCTGATTGTTTCGCGCAATTCGCGATATTTTTTGCAAATAAACCCTGTTGGTCCTTCAATCCGAATACAAAGAGAACCAATACATACATTTTTATTTGTGTTGAAGCTTATTTTATGTATTGATATAAAATATGATAGAAACATCGATCACTAATAAAAATTAAAACGTACAATATTGTGACTATAATGTGACTGACATATAAAACATTTAACGAATAACGTTGGTATCTAAATTTTTTGTTAAATTGTTCTGGTTCTGTCCAAAAGAATACTTCAAAACTAGACTACCACCCTTGTTTTAGACGAATACTGTTATTTTCTTGACAATTCTAAAGTGACTGTAATGGTTTAATTGAAATAAATGCTTGACTTTGACTCTATAAGGACTAATGTAAAATACTCACGGTGAAGGAAACTCCAATGGACTCAAAGTACTTGTCTGTATCAGTGTACATTCCCACCAGCTTTTGTTTCTAATCTGTTGTATGTACTGGCCTCTGCGGGCGACTAGCCGTTCATTTATATTAATTATATTTATATTTATAACCAACTATAACGAAATAAACATACGCTGGAAGAGCCGTCATTAAAATAATCATATTTTTATTTACAGTATTGAAAAAGTAAACGTTCATTTTGTATACTTACTATTAATTTTAGGTCAGTGATTCACATACATTTTTATGAGGCACACACATAATAACATTATTATGTTTAAAATAGCTTTTTAGCGGAACAAACTGCGATGAATAATAGAAAACACTGAAAATAAAAAAGTGTCAGTCTTTTCCAAATGTGCTACATTAATTACATATTACTTGGTAAACCAAGTCTAGACAAGACCGTACTATCAAGACCAGAGTGCAGAGTTTGACCTGAGCTTTAATTTCGCCAAGTCAGTCCAGTTCAGTATTGTGAAGTCACTTCCAGCTAAGATTTAACTCGACCATATCCTGAGTGAACGTAAGGCCATGTAGGCATGTTTTCCATTTTATCGACTGACATTTTCTATTATTATGTGTCATTATTATCCACAGACATATTCTCGTGAATTCTAGAAATTAATATTCTCATACTTTTGAACTGATTTTAATACTGTGGCTTATTCAACGACTTGACTAAATTTAATCTTTAACATTTCTTTTGTATCCCCCATTATCCCATTTTTTTTATAAAAGGACAATGCCAGAAAGTCTGTAGAACTTTGCCCCACTCAATAAAAGTCATGTGCAATATGTAGCATCTTACTGTTTATTTATTGCTGATAACTAAACATTAGTCTTAGTGACTGCAAAACTTGCAGTTTCCGTTTAAAACTAAAAACAATAATGACATTGATTATAGGTTAAATTGTATTTTAGGTAAAATGAGTTTGTATTTTGTGGGTAGGTATTTCGTAATCCGCAAGTTTTAAAGAAAAACAATTTAGTATAGAAAGGTTATATATTCATTACAATTATTTTCATTTATTTACTTTTCTGTACATGGGTTACTTTTTCTGTACATGGGTGGGGCAGGATCTGTCATTGTCATTTGTCAAATATAATAGTGTGTTATTATTTCAAAATTAATTTTAATGTTGTGTGAATTATGACATAATCAATCTATAATTTTGCAATATTTGTACCAGGCTCACATGATACCGTGGTAGCGTTGTAACCCGCATGTTGGCAACCTTGACCGTGCCAATACTGTGCACCTTCACTCCGAGCGCCGAGCTCTAATTCTACTTCTTAGAAGCTTATGTGGGCCTGGTACTTGTTTACGGAATGTGAGCTTTTATAGATCAAAAAGCTTGTTATGGAATCTATTAATTAATCACCATGTGC
The DNA here is from genome assembly GCA_947361185.1 of Charanyca ferruginea. Lineage (NCBI taxonomy): Eukaryota > Metazoa > Arthropoda > Insecta > Lepidoptera > Noctuidae > Charanyca > Charanyca ferruginea. The sequence continues at coordinate 946,006 of OX376065.1, forward strand.
TATTTTATTAGCAATACCATTCTGGCCATAGTTTTCAATAAAACCACGCTTATTTCGCTATAAACTTTGAACAGTAACGTTTATGTGTTCATGCAGCGTTTTAGCCAATTATGTAGTTACTGAGTATTTTCAGTGGCAGTGAACCCAAAATAATCTTTTTAATGTTGTTACCCCACGTTCGCAAATCATTTGGCATGTGTACAGGGGCAGGTCAGCGACTCATGTTTGTGTTGTTTGTGTGTTGTTCAATATTAGTTTTTGTATCAAATGCAGGGTCGTTTGTCACAAAAGGTTCCTATTTAGCATACAGTCAAACAGTCTCTTAGATATATTTTTGTTGATGGTACCTACTCCAAATCAATCACTAAGTCTGAAATAATTCAGTGCAGGTTTTGCCGTATTAATAAAACTGATTCAAACTAGCAAAAACGACTGAATTATTTGACTATGATTGAGCACGAGACCTATTTTTCTAGACTTATTATCGAATTATTTTCTATTTAATAAATATATATTTTCCCTTTTATTATCCTTGTTAGTGATGGAAAGCAACCATTGTAAATACATACGTAACAATATATATTTTTATTATAAAATTTTAGTATGGTATAAAGGGCTGGTGTCCTCATCTCACCGCGTATTTTGCGTACAAAATAAAATAAAAGCCATTCATCTAATTTTTATGTTACAGTCCAAACTCGTAACCGGTCAAAACTACTTTTGACTGCCTTCAGTCAAAACCCTTATTAAGAAGAAACGCGATTTTGCTACATAAAATTAAATAATACGGTTATATTTATCACTATAAAAAAAGTTTTTAAAACGGTCACAAAAAAAAACCTACCAATCTAATGGGTTTCTAAATAGTAAGGATAAAAACTGGTCATAAGGACTATTGAATGATATTTGTAGTCAAAAGTAGTTTTGACTGGCCAAGAGTTTACTGTGACATTTACATCGGCGTCGATAATGCTGAATAAATATCCACGTGCAACTTTTTATGCGTAAATAATTTTATGAATAACGAGAATAATGTTGGTAACATCAAGAACAAATCGTTTAGAACTGAATATAATTGAATTATGGCAAATTGAAAAACTCAGTTCATTATCACTCACGTCACTATCACTACATATTATAAATTAAACTTCAATTTGTTTTCGTTCAGGTTAAATCTCCAGAACTACTGAAACTGAACCAATTCTGTATATTTTTCGCTAATAAGAAGTTATTTTATCCCTGAGTGTAGGCTATATTTTATTATAAAAAATTAGGGTTCCGTAAAAAATATCACTCGGACAAAGTAGCGGGCAAAATATAGTATTTGATAATTTAAGATAGATAGTGTTCTAATTTATCCAAAGAAAGAGTGACCTGTCATTGAATGTTTATTGATTTAGAATAAAACGCCTATCAAGATGACCCTATAGAACAATGTGAAGAGTTTCCAATACCACCAAAATGCGAAACACCTTCGGGTTTTGCAGCTGGAGGCTTAGTGTATTAATATTAATTTTTTTATGTCAATGTCAATAACAAAATACCTATCTATTCCATTTATTTATTTAATAACCTAATGGTTCTTGTCATTTTTTTATACGTTAGCCCAAACTAAGAGTTTCTTCTTTATCATGGGTGCGTTTACAAACATATAAAGTCACATACACAAACAGCCAGAATCGGAACAACTACCTGTAGACCATCTATATATGTATGTATTTACAAAAAAAAAAATGTATTTGTGTATGTAAATCAGCTTTCTGCCACCCATAGTACAGGGTCTCCCTAGTTTGGGGTCAGATGGCCGTGTGTGAAAATGTCCGCACATATTATTATTATTATTATACAAATATTTGTTCCGTGCGGGAATCGAACCAACGACACGCAGCGCAACAACCAATGGCTCAACAACAATGCAAACCGTGTCGTCAATTCAATCAATGTTCTGCAATCGGTCGATAATACATTTTTATCCATATTGTAATGGCCGGAATTGCCCCAGCAAACACATAGACCATGTCTGTGAATAATGGATAAGTTAAGTATCAATAAAAACACTCGTTATCAGTTAATCACATGTCTCAAGCCCAACGATATTATTTAAACTAAATATAGGTAATGTATTGCATTTCCTTTGCGATAAAGTTGAGATCGGAGCAAAGGTTTTTTATAAAAAACATAATGGATATCTCTGAACAAAGATTGATTGTCATACCTTTGTCAAAATTCTGATTTATGATCGTAACAATATATAATATTCAGAAAAATAAGTGAGTGGCAGTTATATATAAGGCAGGTAGGTATATTTTTAACATAAAATAACATTCAAGTGCTGTTTTTTATGTTTATAAATATGTTTGTGAACTAATTGTAATCATTTTTTTTTATTCTGTATTGATTTACAAGGGATTTTTGTACATAAAATGACGATGGCAATCCCATCGTACTTACCTTATCCTAAAGTTTCCTAATCTAATAATAAACTTCTAACATTAAACCTCAATTAAATTCAAATGAGTATAGCATTTTAGCTGCATCCGAATTCAGTTAGAATTCTATGAAAGGCACCAACATCCATATAATTTAAATTAAATTGTCTAACCATTTGCTCTTTTATTTGCATTACAGACACATTCTATTAATAGGTGTTGCACGACGTCAGTTTTCCCACAAATCTCACAATTAGGTGAATATTATTTTCTTTAAAGTGTTAATAAAATACCTACCTACAATAAACAAAATGACGAGGGATTGAATCGGTGATCTATAGGTAGGTATGCTAATATGGAAAATGACAATCGTAAAAAAAAAGCAATAAATTATCCATAAAATTAAAAATATTGCATCTTAGAGGCATGAAACTGAGAGAACTAAAAGGTCGACGTAACAGGAACCAACGTAGAGGAAATTAAACAAATATTTTCTTTTTTACTTAAATATAGCGACCCGCCCCGGCTTCGCACGTTTGCAATGTAGATCAAACTGTACGTGTAAACCTTCCTCTTGAATCACTCTATCTATTGCTGAAAACTCCTTTAAAATCCGTTGCGGAGTTTAAAAGATATAAGCGTATAGACTGCGTGAGCGCCCTTGTTTTATTCTTAAAAAAGCATCGTACAGATGTTTTAAGTTTAAAATTGCACTCAAATTCTCTAACACAGGATTGAACTGTTTACAAAACCAGCGTCGGTGGTCCCAGACAGTTCTAGAGAGTTCGCCACACAATTAATATCAACAAACAGTTTCTCGTGAGGTGTAAAATGTCGCCGTTGTTCCTTCCGCTTCCGTTACGTCAATTAAATAATAAAGACAGATTTAAATCACCTTGATTATCGCTTTACTTTCATTGACAGTTTGTTGACTACATGTGAGTACTATATTAAAGCCCCATTTACACGATGTAATTTGGTTGCCAGTAGAATGCAATAACTTGCAACAACAATGAAAGTTGCACCGTCTGAACAGTGTTTAGACGATGCAAGTAATTAGTTGCTTCAATTTCATTGTATGCTACAGAAACAAAAGTTGCATCGTGTTAATATGTAGGTATTTATATGTACTAGGTAAAACATGAACATATTTTTTTGCATCAGAATTAATGTCTACCTACTCGCTATTAGGAAGTAGAGTAGACCAATATAGTTTTTCCGTTACCATTTTTATAACAGGAAGCAACCATTTTGCATTTTTTTTTTTTTGATAATTTTATTTTAGCTGTCTACTCGGCTATATTTTGAAATCCGTACAAATAATTTTAAAAGATAATATAATATCTTATTCAAAATTGATTTTTTTTCTTACACTTGATGAAAGCCGTATGTACACACGGCCACGATCAAGCTATACATTTCCGACCTCTTATTGTATGGAAATTCTGTCCAATGCGAGATTGCCATTTTCTAAGTCAACTCAATTACCATCTATTATGACGTCACTCATACTTAGTAGGTGCATAATTATCGTGTAATTCGGTGCGAGCCCGCGGCGCCGGAGCAGCTGTTGTCGGCGGTCATTCGTTTACGAATCGCGTTATTGAACTTGAACGGACAGCGTCGAGGTTTGACCGCCTCATGGCCGCTATCTTATGTAACAACACTTGTTAGTATTTGCAATTATGATAATTATGCTAAACTGATGTGCAATGCCGTGATACCATTTCGGTTATGGTAATTCCGTGTTCAAATATAGGAAATTCTTTGTATGTGAGTTAGTAGGTGATGACGTTGAAAACTTTTTGTGCACTTTTTGGATCACAAAAGACGGACCACAAAACGCCCGCCCATACTTCCTAGAGTTTCGCTGGAGAGAAGTGGCGCATCACATCCCCAGTCTCTGTCTGTTAATTTAACAGTACTGCGGTGCTTTTCTTTTACAATCTCCCTCTGTGAACACCTAGGTGAAGTGAGCTGTCATCCGTCCCGACACTAGGGCACAGATTAACTAATAGTTCCTTTGGCTAGGGATTGACAAAGCACTACAATCGAATGACAGCTCACTTCACCTAGGTTTTCACCGAGGGAGATTGTAACAGAATAGCACTGCTGAGGAGATTTTATATTAATTATTCAATTGGTTAAGACCTTTTTAAACTGTAGCAATATAGCTTAATTAGAATGGTTTGTCCGTACTCCACTTATGACTTCGAATTCTTCTACTAAAAAAATGTTATTTGCTCATAAAAAACGTACCTATGTAATATCAATCGTTAATTTAATCTTGTGCTAATGTTTACTACCACTTTTACTTATTTACCACTTTTAGTACTATTTACATTAAGTCGGTAATACTTTTCTATTTTTGTTCGTAAATAACACAAGTATTGAAGTTTATGGAGAGCCACTTTTGTTCACGTTTTTTTAATTTCCAAGTCTTCCGACGATGTGGTCCTCACGTAAACGTTATACTAGACAAGGGTCGGTGATGAACAGTATGTGAACCGCTAGTAGTGCTAACCGCTTCATATGCATGATTTCCTGGTAGTCCTATCCGAAATGAATCTAAAGTTAATTTTGTCGCTACCATTATCTCAAAAGTTTATTCAGTTATATTTTAGTACCGGAACAGAACCGGTCCGGATTTCCGTAATGAGCTCAATTATATATAAAGTTAACTCATTTTTTTGTCCATTTTCGATGTTTCCATGTTGATCCAGAAACGAAAGAAACTTCGTTGTCTTACTTTATGCAAATTAATGTAAATATGCAGAAAAATCTCGAATATTACCTAACGAATGTACACTTACCTATGCAAATAAACTATGATAAAATTATTAGTTTCAGTAAAAAAGTAGTAGTAGTTATTTTAAAGATTTTTAGCCTGTAATATCTTAAATTTCGTGTAGTACTTTATCAAGTGACTGTCACCTAATTTTAAGAACACGTGTAAACAGTATTTTGCAGTCAAATTATTACCAAACGTTATGTAAACTCGTCGCAAGCGCAATGCACGCGAGCAGTGGGCGTTTGAATTATTTAATTGCCTTGTACGATTGTTCATGCCAAACCGAACGACCATTGAATTGCAGAATTCAGTGTTTTCAAATAAATTTGTCTCACCTTGCCCTTGACACGGACGTAAACGAAACTAGAACATGATATTTGAAAGGATATCGAGATGCGGCGGTGATCACGACGCGCAACACTTTCAGATACCGATTAAAGGACCCTGGCACTAAGGCCAAGATCTGAGATGCAGATAACGCAGAAAGGCAAATACCTTAAACTTGTACGTTATAAAATTATTCACTTGGGTCTTCGGAGATCAATAAAAAATGCAATTGATACCGAGCGGTCTTCTAATTGACAGCTATGCGGGATCCATTACAGTGACACGTTGGTGTGTTTTTCAATAGATAATATTTTTAATAATAACCTGTCGTTAAGCAGGTAGGTATGTCATGTTGTCACATTATAGTAGTAGTAGCAGATAAAAAAATCATGGCTGCCCAAGGTAGAATAATAGGTACGAGACATCACTGTCATAAGAGAAGGAGTATTATACAGTACGGTCAACGTAACTTGGCGCGTCTGAAGTTAGCCGATTAGCTGCGCAGTAGACAATTTCGTTCCTAAAAGTTCCATTGCGCAGCCAAACAGCTAACTTCAGACGCGCCAAGTTACGTTGACCGTATTGTACCTATGTTCAAATTAAAGACCAAGTCGAAGCATTTATTTCAATTGAACCATTTACAGGCACTTTTGAATTGTCAAAGGGTCGGTCTGTTAATCAGAAAGTTGAAGCTAGTTCTCGTTCCAAAACGTAGGTAGGTAGTTCTCTATGGAGAAGAACGAGCAAGAAACTCCACGAACACTCTTTTAAATCAAGTTTTTTACAAAATTCTGGTTACATATTCTTGTATCTTCTGTATGTGAAAACAATGAACGTAATCTAGCAATACAACATAAAAAAGCAATCTACTGACACGACGATGTCGCGTGGAACAGCACCATTCAGCTCAACCATTTTATGGGGAGCCGTATGATCCAACACGCGCCACCATCAGCGAGACATTTGAGTGAGCATGACAAGTGTACTTGAGTAATAAGTATAAATACTTAACAGTATATTTATTTAGATAGGCAGCTACAAAAATACGTTACCATGTAAAGGTCGCCATAGCGGCACACCTTCCAGAAGCCCTTGATGCTGGTGAGCATGTTGCGCGCGCGCCGGTCACCCCAACACGCCGCGCCCGCGCCCGCCGCCGCGCGCGCCCCGCGAGCGCTTCTGGAACAATACACACGTTTGTAAGACAAGGGAAAACATTCTTTATGCTTATAGGTATTTTAAGGACTATATTCCACCGGGACACTATAGTGGTGCAACCAGTCGCCGCCACCAAAATGTATGCAACTCTATAGAGAGTATCTCATCTGGTGTTCGCTTTGGTGCGCAACCAAATTAGGCAGCGCGACCAGAAGGCTAATTCACATAATTTTATGACGCGCCGATGGAGTTGTAGTGCAGTTGCAGTTAAGTTCAAGTTAAGTTCATCTTTAACTGCGCGTAAGCTGCGCGTGAACTGCACATCATCTGTACGACAACCAATCTCTACTAAACTTACACATGGTGTAACCACATAAGAGAAAAAATATTATTTACTAAATAATTGAATAGAATCTATTACATTTCAATGAATATGACGTTATTATAATATTAAAATAATACCCCAGTACAGATTTTAGTGCTTTTTAACTGTCATTTTGAGACGTCAAACAAATAGTAGAGATCATGTTGCGTTCCGAAGCACGCACCAAAGACGCGCAACAGTAGAATTCCGTTATTGCGCTCGCGTGACGCGAACTTGACGCGAGCGTGTCTGACAGTGGTAGAGAATACGAAAAGCGTTGTTTTGATCGAAACTTAACTGCAACTGCACTGCAACAGCACTTCTTTAGTTACGTGAATTAGCCCACAGCACGGACGCGTATACTGCATGCACTTTGTGGGCGCCACCATGGTATCTAAGGCCCGGCGCCCATTGTCGGCATCGGCACGCATCGGCACTTCTAGGCGACGAATAAAAATTAAACTTAAGGGTATGGAAATAAAGTTGAAATTTCAATACACGGCATCCCTAAGCATACCGCGGTATTGTTTTTGAACATACAACGGTTAACATTGAAATTGTGACTTTATTTCCAAATGTTTAAGTTATATTTTTATTCGTCGCCTAGAGGTGCCGATGCGTGCCGATGCCGACAATGGGCGCCTGGCCTTAGAGAGATAGGGCCCTAATACTAGATTAAAATTTTCTTATAAGTACGATGTTCAAAAGTGCCTTATAATGGTCTAATTAAAATAAATGATTTGACTTTAAATACCACACGTAGTATTTGGAAATTGGACGCAGTAAACTGAAATATTGATAGGTGTCCATTATAAACAGCACCATCTACTGGTTACCGCCCTTTGCTAAGGTTTTTGTTACACGTAAGGCGCATGACGGTTGGCTACGCTCGCTGTCTGTACAGAAAATTTATGACAATTGAGTATCGGAAAGCACTACGTGAGACCTATCCCTACAAATAATTTCACCCGACCTACATTATGTATACTCCATTTACAATAAGATTACGACTTTAAAACAAACCTTTTTACAGTCCCTTCAACCGATTTTGACTTCTATTCCGTAGGCTTAAGGATGACATTAGAGTCACAAAAAGTGGTAACAATAACAACTGTTTACTGCAGCTGCCATTTGTCATGCCACCAACGCAATATAAGTCAAAATCGGTTGAACGGACTGTAAAAAAGGTTTGGGTATATGTCTAATCTTATTGTAAATGGAGTATAGTGTTTCATGAATATTGTTCTATATAGTAGGAATGTGTCTACTGCGTACGCAGATACCTACACAAAATAATATCAATGACGAATAGGACACAAGATAATATACGAGCAAAATGTGTCCATTTCTAAACTAAGTTTTGAAAACATGGTCGGGCAAATACTAAGTTTTCAGCAACATTTGACCTGTGCCCATACCCTGTTTTGTTCCGAACTTGTACCTATTTGATTGACTGCGCCCATTAACATTGTCGATTAACAATAGATGAACTAGGCTACCAAATTCGATCACCAGTTAGTATGCATACAAAACACTACCTTTTCGCATTAAAAACCGCAGCTTTTCCGCAAATTGTTTTATTTTGATAGTTCCATTACAATGCATTATGCGCATGCGATGCCTGACGTTCATACTAACTAGAGCGTCGTATATATAATATTACTATTTGTTCTAAATAAATGACATGCCTAGTCTACACCGTTACTGCACAGCCACAACAATCTTTTATCATAATCACGTTATTGAGATTCTGCATTTCAATGAATTTACACAAATAATAAAACTTATAGATAATAATAATAATAATAATAATAATGTTTATTGAAAAAAAGCCTACGTACTATAAATACAATGTTGAAAAAGTCTATGTTATAAAAGGCTTATGCTGTACACAATACATTGAAACCCTGATCTCCAAACTAGGGGGGTCCCTGTATCTCAGAGATCAGTGTCCCTCCGCAGCAATGGCACAAGCCAATCTTTGTGACATATGTATTACAAAATTTACAAACAATATCTTTATTATAATAAAATCAAAAGTAAAAGTAGTAGTTTATATTATAATGGTACATTATTTAAAACTAAATAAAATAAAATTATATGTAATAATATTATATGATGACAAGTTTTATAGAATTTCGTGAAGGATCCTTACCCCATTGATAAATCAATATATTTACAACTCACTACACAACACACTTGTTGCCTATTCAATAGTCATAAATTAATTTGCTTTTTAACTTCAACTTTACAGCATTAATTCATAGAAACTCACTAGAAAAAACTATTACAACATTCATTACTGATCCACTTTCAAACTGTTACAAAGGAAATTTTCTTATTAATGTATTCTTTTTGATAAGATTGTTGAACTGCGCCGACGCAACTGAGAGAATGTCATTACTTCCTATCTATATTAAAAGTGATTATGTCACAAGTACTCGTCTCAGTACATAACGGTGTCTATGTACATACATACATACATATCGCATGTAAACAACCGTCGAATCAATCATTCGCCGATCGATTTAAGGTCGTAAGGAGATAGCATCTCTCCGTTTATCGATATATCGATACGGTAGAGGCGAGAGATGATATTCGTAGTAGATAATATTTCTATCTTAATCTTAGTCTGGACCATTTCTAAACAAAGAGGTCAACAGATCCTATTTTTGTCTATTTTTATCTTATAGCATTACTTTTGATCTTTAAAACGTTGAAGCCGCTTCTGGTGTCTCCTCGACTCGCCATTATTTTAGCGTTGTTGATTTAAAATTGTACTTATACATCATACACAAAGGTACAAAAGCTGACTTGCCTTAGGCATTCTCTACCAGTTAACCAAGGGTGGTGAAGAGATTACATGGCAGGTGCATAGTAAAAATAAGACAAATAGGTAAACTAAAACAAATACATAAATAATAGTCAGTTAGTCTTCGGTTTTTTCCTAAAATTGCGATACGAGTATACGGGCTAAGTTTTCAGTTACGGCCTATTTTTCAGGGGCTGAAACTACTCATGAACACAAACATTTTTTACTGTTTGACCAACCCCGAAATATTAAAAAAAAAACAACCGAAACATGTTTTTTTATAATCATACTTTAACAAAAGTAGTTTTTGTAAAGAACAACAAATGTTTTTTTTGTATTTCTGAGTTGTTCCCATGAGTACTTTCACCCCTGAAAGATGGCTAGTGAGTTAAGAGTAGTCTAACACTTATTCACTCGCTCGCTATTTAATTCTAAAAAGTTTAACTTCTGGAATACCGATATTTTTAGGAACGTGTGGAGGAAAAGTTAAAATACTGATAGCCTGAATGTATAGCAATAATTAGTAGGCGCTATACCTACATATATATTTTCTCCCGTGTCGTGGATGCGTTTCCAAACATATAAACTCACATACACATACAGCCAGACCCGGAACAACTATCTATAGGACATACGAATATTTGTTCAGTGCCGGAAACGAACTCGCGACACGCAGTACAGCAGCTAATCGCTCAGCCACTGCACTAATCGTGTCGTTTTATCTAAATCAAATGAAACAAATAAAACTTTTAATCTTGATAAAATATACCTCTTTATGTATTTGTGACAATTTGCTATGCTGATACGTGCTTATGATTAAAATAATATGTCGCATGCTGGTTATCTTAAACTGGTGACGGTACCGATGGGTACTGGTTTATTACTAACACCATCGGTATAGGTGGATGGTGCAGCCGAAACAAAGAGCTGACCATAAATCTGGTTTATTAAATACGTCATCTTTTTCATGAATTATTGGCTCTGATAGCTTTTTTCTTTCTTACCGATTTTTTTACTTTGATGTTCTTTGGTTTCATTTATGATAATCGATATGCCAGCAGTTATTATTCGATTCAAAATAAAATCGAGGGATTTACCGTAAATTAAATCACTACAGTGCGAACTCTAAAACGACAGGTATAATGTTCTTACAAACGTCAGTGTAGAAGTAGTTATTTCTAACAATTGTCACAAGTGTGCGCTGATTAAAGAGTGTTTATATTATTATAAAACGTAATAATGATAACAACGAAAAATAATACAATGCGGTCTGGACATGAATCAGTGAGACATGTCGTATCAGCGCAACACGAAACAAAATATTTTACTTTGAATAAAAATATTTTTTTATAAACAGTAAACAGTACATTGTATTCTTCTCTTGTGTAGTCAATTATTTCAATTTTTTGAATTGATTTTCTTTAGGTTGACTTGAATTTACTGATGTTGCACTATCTGATGCAGGACACAATATTTGGTATCAATTTTTTTGAAAAAAAGGACTATTCAGTACCGACCACAGATATAGATAGACCCTAGATAACGCAAGTATCACGATCTGTATGAAAACCAAGCGTGCCATTTTTTGACTACCTATTAAGAGGTTACAATGTTTTGTTTTTCTTAAATTTGGTATTACCAGGTATTACTGAGGGTAGGTATTAGATTAAAAATAATTGTTTTTTTAAATTAATTACGCATAATATTAATCACAAAATGACTTACCGATAGAAGGAAACGTTTACTTTATTTTTTTACTTACGATTTTTGTACGTAAGCTAGGCACGGAACTAGGCACGCGAAGTAGTTGCTATTGCGTTATCTAGGTCTATCTATATCTGTGGTACCTACACACCTAACGATACCACCAAACGTAGTTGTCAATAAAAGTAAATAATTAGCTATGTACCTAATTGTAAGTCGTATTTAGAGGGGCTCGATAAGCTATAATGGGGTACCATCCATTACCTACCGAGTTCCCTCCGTGCCTCGGAAAGCACGTAAAGCAGCTGGTCCTGGCTGTCATTTGTAGATCTTTGACAGTCGTTACGGGTAGTCAGAAGACAGAAAGTCTGACAACCAGTCTTACGAAGGGGTATCGTGTTACCCAGTAACTGGGTCGTGGAGGTCAGATATGCAGTCGCTCCATGTAAAACACTGGTAATTAGAGGTACCCGGTTAGGGTGAAAGACGATTCCCAATATTGTTTGGAAAATCCAGACAGATGTCGAGTATTTTCTCGTAATGCTTATGAAAATATAACGGTACAGATATAAATTATCAGCTCACGACGAACAATCACTATTGTTCGGATCATAACAGTACCTTAATACAATAACTACAGCCGGCCACTACATTGTACAGACCTTTAAAACCACTGACCTATAGGTCAATAGACCGATGGTGGCAGTAATCATAGGTTTTGGCAAAAAAATGTAATTGAGGCATGGAATCTGGGGCATCGTGTTATTCTATTTAGGCTTTGAACCAATCAATTCTGTAATTTGAAAGATATGTGGTGCTGGTCAGATTCACGTGTGGTTTAAACATAAGCATGTGTTTTAGTTTAACCACTGTTAATTTTACTTGACGGTAGTATTCCCAAATAAACACGACACAGTGTCACGCTTATGTTTCTCAAACTGATAGGCAGAAGTGTAGAGTGCATCTTTCAGAAGTATAGAGTGCACGTTTCACAAATTATTTGGAAAGTTCCAAGGTGGGAATTTTCTTATAAAAAAATACCTCAAAAATCTCTTGCCCTTTATACATTTTCTTGATAGATATAATGCGCATTTAAAGAATATTTTATTGAACAATTTCGTATTTTATGTTTGTGAAATAATTTACCGTATAGTAATGACATTCTTTGTAGTCTTGATATGACTACTGTGCAATAAAGATGTTCCATAAAATGCAGACATACTGTTGTGTGATAAACTGTGAAAATTATCGTGACGTTAATTATTACGTGAGAGAACGTGTTTGTAACTATGGGGAAATGATTTACTTACATACATCAGTTATCTTATTTGAATCATTATTTTTACATTATTTAATAATGTGTTGCTGAATCAGAAGCCAACAATGGAGTTTTTTAATTGTCTATTGTATTGTGAAATGAAATTTATTAATGTATGATGTTTGTATGCAGATATCGGTTTGTTTGTTTTTCTTACAATAAATAATCTATAAACGACCAATTCAATCGTCATAATATTTTCTTCACCTGTCTTTCTTTTCCGGAAACAATTTGAAACAATACCAGATTGACTGGATTATTCGACAGCATATTAGAAAAAACTAAAATAGTATACACTATTCATAAAGAAAGGTCCAGGCTAGATATGTTGCATCGACATAATTCTCCAATGCATTGAAGTCTGCATTTATCTTAATTTTTACGATATTTTACTTAATCTATACTAATATTATAAAGCTGAAGAGTTTGTTTGTTTGGTTGAACGCGCTAATCTCAGGATCTAATGGTTCGAATTGAAAAATTCTTTTTGTGTTGGATAGTCCATTTATCGAGGAAGGCTATAGGCCCATGCGAAGCTGGGCTGGGTCGCTACTTTTTAATATAAGTCCTCAACATCGGATCGCCATGTTCTTATCAGTCAAACATCCACTGACCGACTGACTGACATGTGGTTTATTTTAAGATATGCGACGGAAATGAAAAGTAAAAGCGTGGCATTGTTTTGAGAATCCATGAATACTGTTAAATTTATTTGTGATTAAATTAAAGCGACGATATACGCCGGCGACCTTGAGCGACCAGAGAATCGTATGCGCTGCGTCGAAAATTCTCAAAGTTTAGTCGAAAAAATTAAATAAAAGATAGTATTCTTTAACTTAAAAAAAAGCGTATACTAAAAGATAGATAATAAAATTGTCTATAAGATATTAAAAGTTTCGTTTAAATATTCCTGGTAGATTTTGTGTGATTGTCAATGTTTGGTTCACGTCAGACACAACTTCACGATTTAATTAAACTATTTCATATGAACTTAATCAAAAATCATAATTGATATAAGTCCGAAATCGCCAATCCGCTTTGAGCGCACGTGGTGATCAATGCTCGTGCCTTCTCTGTATGAGAAGAAGACTTTGCCTCTGCAGTGGGACAATAGGGTATTACACCCATTTTTTAAAAGTGTCTCAATGAAATTCTGTAGTGCTAATATGCCACCAAAAAAAACACAAAATTTTTATTCAATCGATAAGTGCCATAAAAATGCATCTAAATTTTAAATTTTCAAATTTCGCGCGTAATTTGACGAAAACGCCTCTTACTGGACGCCATATTGCCCAGCGTAAATGACGTCAGTTCGTTTTGTATCAAATGAGCTCATATTGAATATGATAATTGTATATCATTTAAAAATAATTAAAAGTAAAATTTGTAATAGGTGTAATAATGAAAAAAATACGTTGGTTACGAAAATAATAAAAGTACAAAGCCTATATTACGCCAATCGGTTGACTGACAGTTAACAATTTTTTGTTTACACAGCCGTATGGCGTAATAACATGGCCGCTACTATTTCACGGTGTTTTATAACAGATTAAAAATACTGAAAACTTTGAATTGTATTTAAAAATTTGTTTTGTTATTTTATGAACTAAAACTTACATTTTCCGACTGCTTTATGCTTAAACTGTCTCAATAACATATTTATAGATTTTTTCTCGTATAGAGTAAAATACCCTATTATAGACTGATATTATTATTATTATTATGTTCTAATCTAAACAAATCTATTCAAAATACTCATTTGCTGAAGATTTGGTTTTTAAATCTTTTAACATAACTTCTAGAAAATGTTTTAGTTTCTAAATACTCATGCACAAACATAATATGTAAATCATTTTAGAATAGACGTTGTATTTATAAGAAGTGCTTTAGTTCTTATTATTAACACATCGAGATTGTTATAAAATAATATTACTGTACTTGTATTTCTCATTGATATTATACGTATTCCTTGTATCTTTACTGTCTGTCCTGCTAGATGTTTATAAAATATCAACTTTCTTACGAACCCTACAATAGAGTACTAAGGAAAGATAAAGTGTAGGTATTCAAGCAATGTGTATATAGTTTTTGTAAATAGGTAAGATCAGATTTATGATGTGACAAAAGATACTTCTCAAGTTTTTTTTTAATTGGAAAAAGCAACTATATTTCGCGAATAACTATAGTGATGATAAAAACGTAAACGTATTTGTCTCTTTAAGCTAAATTAAATTAATAAATTGACTTCGCTAAAAGCTAACACAACACACCACTAAACTTAGTGAAACTTTATTATCTATTTGCCAATTTTCACTAACGGATTCATCTAACTGAATTGAACAATATACGTACTTATACTTATTAACGTATGGGATTACTTATGGGCCCTGAACCAAGCGTCAAAATTAAAAAGAAAAAAGAAGTTTATATATTCGTTAGTTTATCTCTTTTTAACTTTTTTATATGCACCTGCCATGTTATCTCTTCACCACCCTTGGTTGACTGGTAGAACGCCTAAGGCATTAAGTTCACCTTTGTACCTTTATGCATGAAGTATAAATAAATAAAGTCAGAAAATGAAACTGATTTTTAGAACGAAATCGTTGAGTCACCAGATCTGGCATTTTGGCAGAACTTTTTAGTGATTTACTCCTCTGAAAAAATTTCAGAGGAGTAAATCACTAAAAAGTTGCGTACTAGCCAGAAATCAGCTTTTAAAGGCACCTTATTTGTTTACATCTAAATGAGACTGTTAATTTTTGAATAGTTTTACTGGATTATTTGTCATTACTAGAAATATCTTTATTTATAAGATCATTACCTAAAACTATTTATAATATAGCTCACCTATAAATGACATTAAAAGTACTGAGTTCTGATCTAAACAACTAAAGAATGCGTTTCGCTTCAAACGTGCTTTTCTTTCCAAGACCATCGACATTCATGCACACTGCAAAACATTTCTGAATCAGTTTATACCAAAATATACATACAAACAGACGAGACAATATATTTTATAACTAAATGTAATATAGAACTACGATAATAATATTACATGAATCTGATTGTTTATCGTTCTCAGATCAAGCAGGCGTGACTTGTGCGTGATGAATCGTTCCAAATGAAATTGTTTCATACACTCACTAAACTACTGTATAAGTATTATTTATATATGATGAACTAGAAGCAACGAAAACTGAGAATGAAGAAAAGGTTTTACATTTTATTGATTTCAGCCCCTTTTCAACCGACTTCAAAAAGTAGGAGGTTCTCAATTCGTCTATGTTTTTTTTGTATATTTTTTACGCGATTCCCTTCTCGATAACTTTAAAACAGAACACACATCACTTTAGTTTCGGAAGTCGGTGGCAATACAAAACAACACATAAAACAGCCAAGCCACCGACTTCCGAAACTAAAGTGATGTGTGTTCTGTTTTAAAGTCATTTTTCACTTTTTGGTTTTAGAAATAAAATCTCACATATGGAACATGAAAACGCACTTGTAAAATGTTAGCTACTGCGTCCGCTTCAGTCCGCACGCAATACGCATATCGAGATTTAAACAAAGTACTTAATATTCTACTGCATTTTCGCTTCATATTTATTTATTTTGAGGTTAGTCAAAACAACACATTTAAATTAATTGCTTAATAGTGCATTTATATGTGCCACTAATTACTATAATGGCTACTTTAAAATATGTTACAAGATTAAAGCTTAAATACAGCGATAAAGGGCTCTGTGGCCTAAAAATATCACAAAAGCACGTTACCTCGAATGACTTCAAAACAAATATAAACTTCCGCTACATGAGAAATCTTCGTTCGGCTATATTTAAAGCATTTCGTACAGTTAGGAATATAGTCGCCATTTTAATATTCCAATTAATTTTGACGTTAGTCATTTATCTATATTAAACGCCGTTCTGTACACGGATTATATTGTTATAATAATTAAAAAATAGCTACTTAGTTTAGTCATAGTATTTTGTTATAACAATTGACAAAACATATACAAATCTGTTGTTTGTTTGTCATTATATTTGCAGTATGCACCTGTAATAATTAATTAATGAGCACTAGTCTACTTGTATTTGTGTACACTATGAGAATTTATGGAATTATTCAAATTCAGTTATTTTCTAAATTACCAGTTTTATGGGTACAGTTTCTCCCACAATTGTTTCTTTTATTTCTTCACTGACAATAATTCTGATATTAAAATATCTTCAGTAACGTGCACTGTTAAATACCATGAACACATAAAAGTAAATGAATTCTTATTTGCAAAGTAATAAGTTCCACATAAAATACTTACTCCGTATATTTGTAAAAGCTCGGTTACACGAAGCTCCTTGAGTTCCGTTATTTCCGCACACTTTATACAGTTTACAATAATTATTATTTTCTTCGCAACAAAATATATTTGGTACACAAACTCCTTTTTGTCCGAACACAGATGTTATGCGTGAAAAACTATTTCCGCGCCAAAGCTCAGCTTTAACGTAACGCGCACGTGCGAGTCAACTCGTTTTTAAAATAAGAACTGTCAAATTATATATATTTTTTTAATGTCGAGTTTATGGTATTTTTCTTTTTTATATTTGTGTGTTAGTAGTGGCTATGTCACATCGCGATTCAGGCCGGCGATCGACTGTTTTCGAAATAGTCCATATGTACTTGACCTTGCGGCTGCTCGGTCCAACTGAAGCGACTTTTCGTAGCCGCTGCGTGTTTTATAACGCATTATTGTTGTCATAACTTTTACTGTGTGCGCCAAATGATATCGTCGCCGACAAACTCCGTGAGTAGTGGGTGCTGCGGAAACCATGTGTCAAAACGAAATATAAGGCAAATGAACAAGATGCTTATAAATAAATCCAACGCGTTAAAGAAAACTTCTATTGCCTGTTGTAATTAATGCTCGTGTTGAAATTGTTCAATGATACAGTGTCTACTTAAAACGTGATGATTTTCTGTGAAATGCATTGGCAGCCAGAGACTATATATTTGTTTTCCAAAGAACCTACGCTGTCGTAGTCAGCGTCTAGAATAGTTCGGTATCGTAAACATTATGAATTCAATGATTTAACAGTTCTAAATCTATATCGGTGTGTGTGTAATTCTTTGTTTGTAAGCCAACTGCAGCAGATTCAGTAGGATTTTCCCACGTTGTATTCCTGAAAACTCTTAATGGTTGGATCGGGTTAAATACTGTTTTTTTTTTTAATGGTTTAAAATGCTGTCGTATTTATAGACACCGATGATATCTTAGTCAAATAACCTTAGTTTCCTAGTGCAATAGCAACAATGTACATTTCATAAAAAAGTCGGCAAACCTGTTTAAATAACGACTGAAATTCAGCTAGTGCATACTAATACTAGGTAAAATAAGCCCAACAGACAAAAATAAACAAAAATGGTAAATTTTATACAATCCGTGTTGCATTACATACACGTGAATACTTTATTGTTAGTGATTCAATCATTTATAAATACACGAGACACATATCATGCTCTATATACAAGATGATTTTTTATGCACGCACCAAATTTCTCAGGGTGATAGTACCCATGAAATTGAATAACTTTCTCCAAAAAACATGGGCCGAAATATTAAAAAAAAAATCGGACTTCCCATACAAAATCAATAGTCAGCTGATCGATTTTGTATGGGAAGTCCGATTTTTTTTTTAATATTTCGACCCATGTTTTTTGGAGAAAGTTATTCAATTTCATGGGTACTATCACCCTGAGAAATTTGGTGCGTGCATAAAAAATCATCTTGTATAATGCAATAACTTCTAATTTCAATGATAATCTTTTTTTTCTTACCCCTCCGCTGTTCTTTTCTGATCTATTTCGTTCCAAGACAAAGCTCGACGAGTCCCGGAATATCGATTCCAGTTGAATCGTTATTCTGGGACGAGTCTCGGAATATCGATTCCAGTTGAATCGTTATTCTAGGACGAGTCTCGGAATATCGATTCCAGTTGAATCGTTATTCTGGGACTCGCTTCATTGCCTAAACGTTTTTCTGGTGGTCGCCACTTTGTTTCTTCCTTACAAGAGTTGCAGTGGTTTAGGATCGCGTGGTCTACTATTTAATAGGCACCATTCTAATCTTAACACTACTAAAGATTCTGATTCTGGTTCTAAAAATGTACGTATCAAAATCATATTGAAATGTCAATAATGCACTCAATAGTCCTGAAAGTTTCACGATCTTCCTATGGCCGCTGTAAAACATCAGCTATGGTTTCAGAAACACGTCATTGTCGCTATACTTCTTTGTACTGCATATTTGCGTACTGTTACTGTATAAGCCAGTACCGCAACAGAACAAAATTACTGCAATAGTGCAAGCTATTACCAAAATGGTTTTTTTGGGAAACTGAAAACACAAAAAAAAAAAAAATTTTTTGATCAATTTGATCAAGATGATAAACTATTGAAATATTTTCTGTACTATTTATTGTACAGAAAATATTTCAATAGTTTATTTCGATTCTAATATAAAATGTTGCCTTTATTTATTTTAACAAGCCCAAAATAATAAGCCTCCCTTGGAAAGGCTACGCTCGTAGCACATTCGTAGCCGAATTTTCACGGTCCACTCGGGAACGGCTACGCTCGTAGCACTTCGTAGCGATACTACCCAATATTTCCGACTTACATTTTCTAGTATTTTCTGGAGTTACCTACTACGTAGTGATACAGTTATCTTCTATGTAAAGGTAAATAAGAATAGTTTCCGCATGTTATGTGAAATAGCGGCACAGGTGCAGCGCGCAGTGTTGCGGTTTGTAATCCGATGCTCACGCGTTACGAAACACAGCGGTTGATATGTGTTAATTCATTTGTATACAAAATAACAAAACTCAATCACAGGATATCTTGTATGTGAATAAAACTGTAGTTCACATGAGTTAGAGTCGTAATATTTGATGGAATAAAACAAAATAATTTAAAAAGATGATTGCTTTATCTTAATTGTCGTAATAATTATAATTCTCTCGATTCAATTTCGGTCACGACGGCCAATCTTAACGGTGACTAGCCAGTACGCAGGAGATATAATAGTACACAAGTGTGTGCGCAAACACAGGTGCACTTCCTCTTCTCTCTCCGATGGGACGATAATCCGACCTTTTTTTTTGACTTAGAGAAATCGTATCCCCAAAATGGACTATACTCCGTCCGGGGAAGACGGGGGGGTGTGCCGTACTCTTACCGGCTAAAACCACCAAGCGCGCGGAACACGGCGCGCCGCCTACACGGGCCTGCATCTGGTCGGGTGGTGGACTGCCCCTAAGTCGACCACCCGCAGGCCGGCAACTCATGGAGGCCGGAGGTCATTAAGCACCCTCCGGCGCCCGGTGCGTCTTGGGGGAGGGAAGCGAGGCAGTTGCTTCCGTCACCCTCTCTGCCGCCTCTTTTGCGTGCATGACTTGCTCGCAAAAAGAGGTGACAGCCTCCAACGCACTCTCGCTCTGGACCATCGAGAGAGTGATGTTCGGGAGCGAGAGATCACCGACTGCTGCGGAGAGTTCACGGCGCTACTCTGCACAAGCTGGGCACTCTGCCAGCGTGTGCTGCGCCGTGTCCTCCAGGCAATCTCCGCAGTGGTGACAACCGGGCGATTGTTCGTGGCCTATGCGACACAGATACTTTCCGAAACAGCCATCTCCAATCAGTATCTGCGTCAGCCGGAACGTGAGGGCGCCAATCCTCCATGATGGGTCTTACCGCCGAAATTACGGCGTGCCCTAATCCGACACGAGCTCCTTTTAGAGGCAATGGGGGTGATATACCACCAACTTCCAAATTCCGGATTGCTACTGAGATATCCTAATGGAAAATCCCATCAACACTTTCCCTGACCTGGGCATCGAACCCACGGTTCGCATTCCACGGTCAGCATTCGAGTTTCCGACCACGAAATCAACGAAGCAGTCGATTGATTGTCCTAATAGTCAGAAAACTTATCTTATGTTTTAAATGAGCGTGAAGAAAAATTATAAATATCATGAAGAAGGAAAAACCCAAGTAATAGTTGTCAATTTTTGATAGGTACGTTACAATTGACATGTAGAAGTAATTGTGGTACCGCAGAGAAAATGACCAGCTTGTACACTCGTAATTGTTCTCCACAGGAAGTGGGCACGCGACATTAATGTCACTAATTATGTGTTATATAATGTAAATCATACTAGGTAACAAGTAAGATTAACTCCTCGATAAGATGGGTCGGTAACAGAGCAAATCAATAAATATTTTATGGCAGCGAGTAAGCCGTAAATGATCATCGATCTCCACTGCTGTAACAATCTCCCTCGGTGAGATCAGGGCCTCAAGTCTGCTATTACAATAGTGTCAGAATGGTCTATCATTGATTTTCATAATGACGCCATTATATTAGTAGATTACTAAACTTGTCAAAATCATCAATTATGAAATCAATTATTAATATTAATGTTGAGTGTAGAGACACTCAACATTGGGTCGATTGAAGAAAAATAAGCTGCGTTAGCTGCGAAGAGGATTGCGTCAATAGCACGAAGCAGTGTGTTCTCTTATGTCCCAAAGTCAGAACAATCAAACCACGGACCACCATCCACCACCATTTGACAAGCGTGTGGTCAGAGCATTTTCCACCTTCATCGGTAATTACGAAGCTGCGTATTATTTGTCCTATTTTTTTTTTTAATTCTGTGATAATGGTGATATCTTTGAATAAATAAATATCACCAGCCTATTATAGTTCCACTGCAGAGGCAAAGGCCTCTTCACATACAGAGCAGGCTCGAGCATTGATCACCACGTGCGCTCTAGATGGTTTGGCGATTTGAGATTTATATTGATTATAAGTCCGGAATTCGTCACGATGTTTTCTTTCACCGATGTCCAAGATAAAGTCAGAAGGAAGTCCGTAAGTACCATTGTGACTTTATCCATATTCTATGTATATGGAAAAAGTCATAACGGTACTTGCTCGTGCCCGCTTGCGAACCCACAACCTCGTTCATGAGAGGCGAGCGCCTTAACCACTGGCCTATCATCACCTCATAGGACTGAATGACTTGACTGAGCGCTGTTCAGAATTAAATAAGCAAGTGAGGACCCAGTTGCTCATATCTTTGACATGGACCCTTAATGGGCTATTAACGACTTTTACAGATTTTAAACTGACAATCACGTCAAAATGTGTAGTGAGATTTGAAAAAAATACGAGTATATGTTAAACTAGAATATTCTCTTAATCATTTAGTTTGTGCATATTTTTGATTAAGTTCATATAGTTTAATTAACTCGCGAAAATCTACCAGGTATAATGAAACGAAACTTACACTATCTTACAGACAATTTTATTATCTATCTTTTAGTATACGCAAGTTAAAGAATACTATATTTTATTTTATTTTTTCGACTAAACTTTGAAAGTTTTGGACGCTGCGCATACGAGTCTCTGGTCGCTCTAGGTCGCCGGCGTATATCGTCGCCTTAATTTTATTGACTATACTACCACTCCCGCGACATTACATAGAAATGAATTGATATAATTGCCTACACTACTACTAAAATAACAGACTGTACAGATACGTTCGTGTGGTGTGCGTGACTACACGCCGCTCGAACAAAAACGCAGTTCCCAGAGCAGTCGTTCGACGCGGGGAGAGGTGAACGAACGGTTTCAGAGGGAGGCGGAGCGTGTCGCTACAGTACGGTAGTTGTATATATATTTATACTGTGGTACTCTCATCGCCCTATATCGATTACTCCTAATCAATTTTATTGCAACATTGACTCCGCAATCATCAGCTACAGTACTTTAACCACAAGATAACACTGTCTCCCCACTTGAAATCATCGCGAAGGAATCAAGGCTACTTTCTACGTACCTGACAGACGTAACACCTCCATTGTTTGTTTAGTAGGACGAGAACAATGCGCATCGCTGATACGAGCGACAATGTATGCGATCTGTCTGATACCGTCGACAATGTATGCTTACTGTCGCGATCCTGATCATCTCCGCGGATTGTTATGTTAATCAATTTGCTGGAATTTTACTTGATATTTTGTTTGTACTTTCTTTTTGGTGGAAGCTCCTTAGGAGACTGCGAGTATATTGAATGACAATATCCTCTAATCTCCCAATTATTTTTATTTTAAACTAGCTGACCCAACAGACGTTGTCCTCTCAATTGATTTTTCATTTTCTCACCGTTTAAACCTTCCCTGGACTTCCACAAATATTTCAAGACCAAAATTAGCCAAATCGGTCCAGCCGTTCTTGAGTTTTAGCGAGACTAACGGACAACGAGTCATTTTTATTATATAGCTAGACTAGCGACCCGACCCGTCTTCGCATGGGCCTATAGCCTTCCTCGGTAAATGGACTATGCAACTCAAAAAAATGTTTTAATTCGAACCATTAGATCCTGAGATTACTGCATTCAACCAACCAAACAAACTCTTCAGCTTTATAATATTAGTATAGATTAAAGGATTGGTAGACAGTTCGCAGAAAGAAGTTTAGAAAATAATACCAAACAATATTTTTTTTGGGCTAAATTTAAAATTTGTTGGATTATTATACTTGTTTTTTTAGATTCAATATAGGGTTGTCATTAAGTATTATTTTATGTGAAATCTTCCTGTTTCGTACTGAATGGTTGGCTCTCGAATAAATGCACACTTACCTAATGCAAGGTCAATTCGTCATTCGTTATCTTGTTCACTGCCACAATTTAATAGATACGCTGATAGATAAAACATAAATATAATGTTCTTCTGTGCATTAATTTATTATACACGTGTTTTAGAATAAATACTGTTTTGATTGATCTGTGACATATGTACAGCGTTTGACAAGGATATTACTGCTCTCTTTCGATCTTCTTTTTCTCTGGTTGGTTTAAACGTTTTTGTAATAGATTTAATAAATATCAAGTTACGACATAATACTTAATCAATAGTTTTCATGATAAAAACCACAAAGAAAAAATATACATTTCGTAAGTCGGCTTCTGTTCTGTTTGTGCTTTTATATTGCCACTGACTTCCGAAATTAAAGATTGCTAAAAGTGTTACCAGACCAATCGATCGATCGATGGTAGAATGGATTAGTCGTAGTGGATCGATAGTTTCTACCAGACCAATCGATCGATTGCCGATCGACGATCGATCAATGGTAGAATGGATCAGTCGACATCTATCGAGCTGTTGATTATTGTTAGTGATGGATTATAACCGGAGTTAATCGATCAACGTCGACCGATGCCATCGACCGGCAATCGATCGATTATTTAGTGGAACGGTATCCGTCGATCAGCCAAAGCTACCACACCAATCGATCAACGTCGATCGATGTCGATTGATGGCATCGGTCGACGATCGATCGATTGGTGTAGTAACACCCTAATGTAGCTTTGAAGGCGACAACCGCGGCGAAAAACTTAACTCAAAATAAAAATAATAACTTTTTAGAAAAAAGTTTTACAGGAGGAGGAGGGGTGGGGGGGGGTTTTAGGTTTACAGGAGTTGCAGCGTGGTTTGGGTATAATGTCCGCCACATTGTCGCCGCTTGTCCCAAATAAAATTCATATTTTTAACTGACAGCGTTCCAATTTATGTTAGTCGATTAAAGTTAATGAGTGACGTCCCTGAGTACCGCATTTAATGTAGTTTTAGTAAGTTGGGCAGATGGTTGGTCTACCTTTTGATCTACCAACCAATCTCTCCAACTTTTAAAAGTCTTTTGCAGACGTGAAACCTACCGCAGTCTACTTCTTTCAATATATTGATAAAACAAATAATTGTATCTACATATATCTATCGCATACGTTACTTAAATGTTTCGTACTAAGTTAACGTTTTATTCAAACTGGGGTTTTTGAAAGTAGAGCCAATTTTGTACAAAATTTCCGAACCGTAACTAAATAATGTGTCTTTGCTTACCATCAGTATTATGTGTCATCTCTGTACCTACCAGATTTTAGGCAATTATTTTAAATTTTTTAAACGTAATTTAGTTTGGTTTTATAAAAGAGTGTATAAAAAAAATTAAAAAAAAATAGTTTTCATTTCGTTAGTTAATATTTCTTATTCCCGTTCAATATAGTATACATAGTCAAGCCCTTTTATTTGATACCTATATTGAGGGAATTGTGAAAAACTAATCATTTTGTGGCGGCGGCCATCATGGACCGATTTTCATCAAACATAGCTAAGAACACTCCCGATTAGTTCACCTTTCAAACAAAAAAAAACAAAATCCAAATCGATTCATCCGTTCGGGAGCTACGATGCCACAGACAGACACACAGACTCACAGACACGTCAAACTTATTATAACACCGCTCTTTTTCGTCGGGGTTAGAAAATGAGTTTGATTAATCTTAAATGTATAATTAAATATGTTAACTCCCACGATTTCTAAACAGATCACACCTTACGTGTTTTATTATTTATGGTTTTTTTTTTTTTTTAAAGACGACTTTTCTTTCTTTCATGGATTAATAAATCATTATTGCACTTATAGTTTACATGGTTTTCAAAGTATATTCTTGTAAATCAGAACTAATGTGATTTTTCTTAAACGATGTACAAAGGTGCCTTTTAATGGTCCAATTGAAATAGATGATTTGACTTTAATGAGTGCTTTTACAACGGCGTTTATTTTGTGCTGGTCAGCGAAACGTATCAAGTATCAAATATGACGCACGCGCGGACTTGCAGTGTGATTTGCATTGCCTAATAATTTTGAAGCAACAATAACTGCATTAATTACGATGTCACTGTTTTCGCCTTGTATAATTTAAACTGCTGCTGCTGCTGCTTTAAATTGCTGTTGTTATTGTTAAAAACTACATATTTTTTAATTACTTGTTCACTATCTAATATATAAAATTCTCGTGTCACAGTTTTCGTTCCCGTACTCCTCCGAAACGGCTTGACCGATTCTGATGAAATTTTTTGTGCATATTGGGTAGGTCTGAGAATAGGCCAACATCTATTTTTCATCCCCTTTTTTCACCCCTTTTCATCCCCCAGGTAGATCGGGACAGGACAACGTCTGTCGGGTCAGCTAGTAATTAATGTAAAATTATTTATTGCCGCGGCTCTTTCATGTTTTAATTTTAAACTTCAATAACTTAATGTACTGAAAGAAAATTAAAAATATTCAATTCAATTCAATTCAATTCGTCTCTATTGTGGATCATAGGAAGGTGTACGTAATACAGCTGATGTTAACAATCATTTTGTGATCAGCCATGTCCCACCCTTTGGGCGTACAATAATATAAAATAAATAGAATTTTTCATGCTTGTTAATATTAATCACAACATTTTCGTCACATAATGACATTTATAGTAATTTTACAGTTTAAATATACAAATTGTCCATAAGTATATGTACTAAACGTATCATGACCAAGGTATTCTAACAGTGACCTGTCGACCTACTAGCCCAAAGTCATGTTTATTGATATCACATGAAATGAAATAGTATATCTTACAATGTTTTTGTTTGCAAACAAAACAGTGTTAACTGTAAATAAACAATCCTTGCAAGTACACTCGCGAACAAAAGTTATTACTGTATGCGGAAATCGGAAGTCATGACTGTAACTGTAACGTGGAGAATGCGGGGCAATGTTGTTATTAAAATAATATAAATAGCTCGGATATTATATTCTTTGTAATATTAAATTACGCCATGACATATTTGTTTATAAATCAGAATGAGAAAGGCTCATACAAGAATGTAGAGTATTCTTTTACTGTGAATTACGATTCAGTTAATAAATGACATTGTAATTTTAATTAAATTAAAATATTCTTACTGTTTATGTAAGTTCTACGAGGGGCTTTTTTGAATACTTGGAAATATAGCATAATGCTATGCGTGATTTAGTTACAAATTATTTGGTGTAAATCCAATAAGTATCAAGTATATAATCTTATTTACCTGTATGACGGGATTTTCCTGCTAACAAGTTGTAAATATTTTTACGAACCAATATATTTTACGTATCCTTGGTGGTTCATGTCGTATTATGCGTTAAAGTGACTCACGCATTTGCTGGTTACAATTGTTTTGAAAGCTTGACATGCGGTCTGCGGTTGTATGTGATTCAGCGTATTTGAACCAAGTCACCCTGTACTTGATTGATTTATATCTAGACTTGACATATGTAAATTGTATGACACCTTTGTCAGTAGTTTTTTTTTTTTCCTGTCTTTATACCTAGTAGCCCAGTCACTTTAGGGGTTGTACCTCTGAATGAAACATACGAAGCTGGAAATCTTAAAAATGGTTTAACATATAAAAAAATGTTTTAAGAATATTTGTAATAAATTGCAAATACGAGTTAAAGCATGGGTAGCGAGATATTTACGAATAAACTGATTTTTGCGACCTTTGACCGTGAATATCTTAAGACGCGCACATGATACTTATTGCTTTTGAGGTTACATTTAGAATGTCTTAATAAAGGTTTTTGCAAGTTTTCAGCTTTGTATATCTCTTTCCAAGGTTGACCCTATTTATAGCCTAGGATGCCTGTCTTATAGTGTGGTGCCGGTCGCGCATAGCACCACCCTTTATTTACCCGTGAGTATCGTAAAAAGCGACAGAGGGATATTGACCAGAGGATGGGCAGCAGTGTCCTTCCGAGTACCATAACGAGATCGCAAACATGCATCGGCCAAGCATGGCCATTACGGTTGAACCCCCCTTGGGGGAGACTTATGCCCAGCAGTGGGCGTCTAAAGGTTGACATGATGATGATACACTAATCTGCCGGTCAGACAGGAGAAACGAAAGAGCTACTTGTCTGAACGACACCTTATCGTATGGACGAGTACGAAAAATATCGTAACATTATAGCCTAATATTTAGGAAGCATAAACCATAAGTTTCGGTGAACTAAGTCTAAGTAAGTAAAATATTAAGTAGAATTACCACAATAAGTAAATAAATAATAAATTGTAACGTTACACAGAGCTAAACATTATTTACACATCAACTTATCGACATAAATGACAATACTAAATTCGGAAAATACAACACTATTGGAAATGTGGTATCTCATGACAATGTGGTTTAATATTGGTTTTCACTCGATTTTAGGAAAATAATTGTTCAGTCGTCACAAAGTAAAGAGTGACGAATGTTGTATTTAACTGGATGTGAACCATTTGAGCCGGTGATGTGATAAAATAGTATTATTTGCAGTATTAGTTTCCTTCGTTTGTGTCTTTTCACAATGTGTTAGTATATTTTTGCAGTTTTTTTTGTGACTACTCGACGAGTTTTTATAATAATAATAATAATATATGGGGACATTTCACACACGGCGATCTGACCCCAAACTAGGGAGACCCTGTACTATGGGTGTCAGACAGCTGATATACATACACAAATATATTTTAAATACATACAGATATAGATAAACAACACCCAGACAGAAGGCAAACACCAGTGCTCATCACACAAATATTTACCCTGGGCGGGAATCGAACCCGCAACACGCTACGCAGCAGTCGATCGCTCAGCCATTGCGCCAACCGTTATGTTAGGTACTCATTTTTCAAAAGCTTTACTTAACAACATGCAATGTAAAATTGCACCGAAATGGTATTTTTGCGTTTTTGTTACCTATTGTAGTGTATTAGAGGTGAATATAATGATAGATAACAAATAATCAACTGATCATGTATTATAATGGAACCTTCTGGAGATGTAATTTATTCGGTTTATGCGGTTGATATATTTAGACAATAAACAATATATACATTTACCAGACCAGACATTAAAGAACTTTTTTTTACATTCAACATTTATATTATATTCTACAATTGAATGAAAAACAATTTAAAACATGCATTAAACGCACACTATGTAGACAAGCATATTATAAGTTAGAAGATTACATCAATGATAAAAATGCTTGGCTGAATGCTGCTCCTGCTCCACAGCCAGTTCCTACCCCTTTTTCTATTGACATGTGTAACGAGTATCGTTATTATTATACATAGATATTTTTAAATTATTAACTTATCACACTTCATATGATAAAATTATATACATTGAAAACCTTAGTTTTGTATAATTTAGCAGCATTATTTCAATTTTGTAAATGTGAATACCATGGAGCCATTTACTAAGTATATTAATACCTATATGTTTGACAAAAATTAACATAGCGGTTGGGAGTATTATCATGCTCGCTCAAATGTCTCGATGATGGTGGCGCGTGTGTTGGATCATTCGGCTCCCTTCAAAATGGTTGAGCTTCGTGAACGGGCGCTGTCAGAGATTGGTCCAGCTCTTATCTGCCATGGACTTTATCTTGCTTCTTTTTTGTGTTTTGTATTGTTAGATTACCTTCATAGTTTTCACATATAGAAGCAACAAGAATCATGTAACCAGACTTTATAAAAAACTTGATTGAAAAGAGTGTCCGTGAAGTTTCTGGCTCGTTCTTCTCCATAGAGACCTACCTACGTTTTGGAACGAGCAACTAGCTTCAACTCTCTGACTAACTGACCGACTCCTTGACAATTCAAAAGTGCCTGTAAATGGTTTAATTGAAATAAATGCTTTGACCTTTGACTTTGATTTATTAAAACTTCATGCACAGAATGTAAGTAACACACTGTACATAGGCGGACTTTATGCCTTGGACATTTTGCCCCAGGTCTACCTTAGGGTGATAAGTATTATTCTGCTTATACTGCGGGGTTGTCGGCACAGCACAACAGACCATTGAGATCTTCTCACGCCAATATGACAAAAGCACTGTTGGCTTCTGGCGTCAATAAACTGAGGTTAATGCCGCCCTCCTCATGAAAGGATGTTTCTAAAATACTTTTGCATATTTCATTGATTTTTATGAATTTTGACAAATATTGTTGTCTTATCAAACCCAAATAATTTATTTTTCATCCCACCATCTCGGAAAGAGTATTTTTAATCTTCAATATCTGAGTGGAAAAGCCGTTTTTATTCTCTAGAGGATAAAGTAAATTTATCTTCAATATCTGAGTGGAAAAGCCGTTTTTATTCTCTAGAGGATAAAGTAAATTGAATTTAGAACATCGTGTGCACTAAGTTTGTGAATTAAAAAAAAACATTAAACCTATTTACTGCTACCTCTATGGTGTCGAATATATCATACAACTTTTTTTTAATTTGTTAAAAACTCAGACTTTGTAAACGTTTTTTTTTTGCATTTAGTCATTTCCTCGCTGAGGTGGAATGAAAAGTTACGTGTTGCACTCGAGTGCAAAGATTTTTCACCTCGTGCTCTTTTGATTCCCTCGCTAACGCTCAGGATTCTAATTTTGAATCACTCGCTGCGCTCGTGATTCAATTTTAGAATCCTTCGCTTGCTCGGTCATCAAAATTGAACACGCGGTTAAAAAACAACTTTGCACTCTTGTATAACAAATAACTATTAAATAAACCATTTACATGTACTTTTGCATTGTCGAGGAGTCAGTCAGTGAAAAAGTTGAAGCTATTTGCTCGTTCCAAACAGTAGGCTTTTATGGAGAAGAACGAGCAAGAAACTCTATTAAAAGAACGCTATTAAAATCAATAGAATATTACAAATTTTGAAAACTTTGAAAATCTCACAAAAATGTGAGAAAAATATAACACCGATGGAACAGTTACAGAGGCCCAAACACACATAAAGCTTCTTTGATAGATTTTTCAACTTTATTACAAAAGGAGAGGGTCATGTTTAATTGGGAAAATTTGAGAGTTTGGTATGGCTTTATGTGTTGGCGTCTGTACATAATACAATTTATACTTCTACTTATTAGTACGTTCAAATAATTATAATTAAAGATTCTGTTCAGTCATCTATAAATAAATCACTGAGTCATGTAACTCGAAACGCCGGAACAAGAGGTAACAACTTACTCTCAGTCAGGATTTACAGCGTCTGAGCCGACGCAAGTGATAAAGGTAAAAGTAGGAACTGCTCAGTGCAGTGGACTGCTCGCCTTGAACAGCTGATCATACTATTAATACTGGCTAATAAGACGTAATGAATCGGGATGAAGTACCTTTAATTAGTGTAAAGTGTTCGAAATACGAAGTTTCCTAGTTCCGGCGGAATTTTAAAGGGGTTTAGTGATACAGCAGTTTCGAGAATTTACGCATAAATGGACATTTAAAAGATAATTATGCTGTCTTTTCAGAAATAAAAGAAACGAATGTGAAAGTTTTAATAATGTCGAAGTTATCGTATTTCATCTTAAGCCCCATTTACATGATACGATTTAGTTGCCTTTTGTATGCAATACATTGAAGCAACAATGAAAGCTGCATCGTCTGAACAGTGTTTAAACGATGCAAGTAATGGATTACTTCAATTTAATTGTATACAACTTGCATCATGTAAATACTATATTTACATGATGCAAGTTGACGAACACGCGTGTCATGTACTTACCTACTTATATCATAACACATAACTTATAGTGTAGCTTCCTATAAGTGAAATATTTTTTTAATGTGACCAGTAATTCCAGAGATTCCTACCTCTTATAAAAAAAAGCGTTTATTACAAAAAAGACAACCGCCCTCAAAATCTGAAAAGTGATAAATAACTTTAGCACAGATCACACATGACTTTAGTTTCGGGTGTTTGTTCTGTTCGATGTTTTGTATTTCCACCGACTTCCGAAACTAAAGTTATGTGTGATCTGTACTAAAGTTATTTATCACTTTTTAGATTTTGAAGGCGGTTGTCTTTTTTGTAAAAAAGCTTTTTATTTTTCGCTTTTTAATACCTCCTTATCATCCAAACCCATTAAGAAACGGCAACACAGTCAAAACAGAGATTAAAAGTACAACGTTGGAGAACATTAAAACATCATCCATGTATATTTTTTTGCTTTCTGTCGATTTATTCAAAAAGTGCTGAATCAATTTCGATAAAATTTATGTGGGACCACCCCTGAAGCATACCCTATCCATAAAAATAAGAATTTTCAAAATCGCTTTACATTTGCCGGAGTAATCGCGTAAAAAATATCAAAAAAAAAAAAGAAACAACATACAGACGAATTGAGAACCTCCTTCTTTTTGAATTCGGTTGAAAAAACAAACAAACTTTACCTTCATAACTACTGAGAATTACTGAGTTAATTACAAGACCGTAAATAATACAATTTTGTACCGGAATCGTAAACTTAATGTTTACTTCATAATTCCCGTTTAATTCCATCGATTGGAACTAGTTACTCATGGCAAAGGGCGACATTGAAAGTTCCCCTGACACAGGTCGTGATAAACAATAGATCGTGTCTGTTAATGACACCTACAAGAGCGTTGATCCTATATCAAAGATACCTGGTTGCTCGTATGGTAATGTTGACTCCTGTACTGTTGTGTACAGAAGTCCTAAGACGGGTAAAAAAGTAATAAATTATTTTTTTCCTGTATATTTATGAAAATATTTGCTATTAATTGATGTTATAATAATTAATGCTACGTTCCTTAACAATAAACAAATATGTCTGCGCCCGCGTCCGTCTCTGTTCGTCAGTGTTGCCACTTGCCACTTTGCCAGTGAATGAAAATGAAAGTTATCGGTCATCCCATCGCGCAGATTGACGAAGGGTATGGTTATGTTGGGTGTAGATATAATAATTATTATTATTTTTTATTTACTGTTTTCTCTAATTTACTTTTTTACATGTATTTATATTTGTTTTTTCATTTACACTATTTATTTTTTATTATATCCGTATCTGACCGTGGCATCACTTTGGGCCCTATCAGAATATCAGCGCTGTGACATTTTTAAATGTTACAGCACAATGCTGAGATAGGGGCCTTTTGGCATCGTACAGGACCGATTCGTTTCTTATTTTTTATTTTGTAATAATATTAAACCTTGTTGTTATTTGTGTGTTTCGTCCTGTGCGGGCTAATAAATGCTTTTTCTTTCTTTCTTTCTTTATTAGCTTTTGCCTGTAAATTCATCCGCGTATCTCAATTGCACACGAAGTCACGGATTAATAAGTAGCCCATGCCCTTTTTTAGGGTAGAAACTTAAGTCTGTCCCATATTTCATCAAAATCGGTTCAGTAAACCTGAAAACTTACTTTAAAAAAATCGTCTTTTTTCTTAAAGTATCTTTTTTTCTGTGGCAAATAGAAAACGTAGTATTAATAATACAATATTAGGGGTAAAGTTTTAATTGATATACCTAATAATATCATTTTTTATATATTTAACTACAAATAACAATTCTTTTGAACAATTATTTTGAAGGTAGTAAACACCAAAACTGTTTTATAAAAACAGAGCGCCTCAAGTACAGACAGTTTAACTAAACAGCTTCTTGCCCTAAAGGCGTGTTTCTTATCAGTTCCGGTGTCCAAAACACAATATTATCTCACTGGGTGAAGTAAACAATAGGAATTCGTTTCCTATCTGAGCAATTATTTAATTTTAGTCGTTAATTAATGATCATAATTAAGAACAATTACGTATTGTAATTATCGTGTTATTTTTACTACCGAAATGCTTGAAATTGATACAGAATACTTCATTAATCACAGTCAAAGTTAACCTCTGGTTTAAGTTGTAAAACATGCATACTTATATTACAAATGCGAATGTGAGTTTGTTTGTTGGTTTGTTACGGTTTCGCAGCTTAACTTCTGAAACGATTTATTTTAAATTTGATACAGAATAAACTTTTTTTATTTTTATTAATAAATAGGCTTGCATTTGACCGCAATTCACCAGATCTTAAGTTATAATGCGGCCTAAGTTGGAACACGCTTGCCTAGGATGAACCGGTTCACTCATGCCTTCAAGATACCCAGATTAAACTTATCAGGGAACAGAGAGGCGGGCAGCGAATTCCACAGTCTGGTAGTTCGCACAATAAATGTGGAGTCAAAGCGCTTGGTTCGAGACCGTGGAACTTCAACGATATAGCGGTGACGCTTCGCCGTATCTCTGCACCTGTCCGATGATGGAATGGGGATGGGGGAATTAAATTGTGCAATTCCAAAGCACACTCTCCGAAATGTACCCGGTAAACGACCGATAAGGTTATATGCTACTTCAAAATCCGCGACTTGGTCTATATCCGCGATAACCGACATTCATTCGGATGAAGCCGCGAGCTAAAAAAAAGAAAACCTTAGTGATAGTAATTAATAATTATTAAAGTATGTTTGAAAATTCCAGTAAATTGCCAGCACATCGTAAATTAAAACATTTATCAAACATAACAGCTCAATTGTGATAGCTAATTAATTCAATTATAGCTATGAAAACAAACAGGTGATTGTGGTGAACACATTAAAGTCGATAACAATTAATTAAGACGTGTCTAATTACTCGTGGGAACAAGTCTATCAGCTGCATTTATACCTGCGGTTTGTAAACTACCGTTAACTTCAACTCTATCTGTTAAGTTTTAAATTTTTCACGTAAAAATGTAAAGTACATATCTAATATGGCATCACCCTATTCCGAATAACGTCGACATGTTTTGGATACTCAAGCTAAGGAGCTCGTGGCAAATGACAATCTACAATCGATAACGCTAATAGAAAACTAATCGAATGTATGGGAATGACGTCATCTCAACTATAAGTCACGTGATCGAAATTCAAAAATGGATTTCGACGAAGCGTTAATTAATGTAGAAAGAGATATACGATACGAAACGTTTGTAACTTGGCTAGGGGGGCTGATCGATCTATCATAGATAAGCTAGGCTTTCCGCGAATGTCCTTGGATGGGTGATTCATTTCATTCCGAGACTCCTCGGTGCCTTGTAAAGCAAGTAAATTCAAAATTCGTTGGTCCCGGCTGTCGTTCGTAGATCTTTGGCAGTCGTTATGGGTAGTCAAAGCTAAAAACTCTTACAACCAGTCTTACCAAGGGATATCGTGTTACCTGGATTGTTGACGTCCGACAGGCAGTCGCTCCATGTAAAACACTGGTATTCAGCTGCAGCCGGTTAGACGGAAAGCCGACCTCAACATACTTGGGAAAAGGCTGTACGAAAACTTGGGGAACATAGTAAAAAAAAGAACGCAAATAAAAATTTCGTAAAAAATATTGCTTGCTATGATTTGTGTACGCGAGCGTACAGTTGCCAATGTCAATGTTTACCGGACATGTGTAAAAGTGACATATCGCTCGGCCAATTTGTGTCTCACCACAGACTAACGACCGATGCATACTTGCGATTTCACGACTATGCCGCGTCTTTTGAAATCATTTAAGTCTTGAAACAAAACATCCTAATTAATTAAATGAACGAATATAAAACGATGCGCTGTCAGTAAATTAATGATTTCCTGTATCAAATCAAACTTAAAGAATAGATAGATAATAGTTCTTTGATATAGATGAATACTAATTACTGAACACATTAAGGTAATTACAACTAGTTTACTGCACGAGAATACACGTGCAGTCCAGAGTAGTATACCGACATGCATAAGTTCACTTTTAGCGATCATTTTAGAATTAAATCAGATACCTATTTTTAACCCCCGACGTAAAAACGACGGGGTGTTATAAGTTTGACGTGTCTGTGTGTGTGTGTGTGTGTGTGTGTGTGTGTGTGTGTGTGTGTGTGTGTGTGTGTGTGTGTCTGTCTGTGGCATCGTAGCTCCCGAACGGATGGACCAATTTTGTTTTTGTTTTTTTTATTTGAAAGGTGAATTAGTCGGGAGTGTTCTTAGCTATGTTTGATGAAAATCGGTCCAAGATGGCCGCCGCTACAAAATAGCTAATCACATATTTTTTCACAATTCCATCAATATGGGTATCAAATGAAAGGGCTTCACTAGTAGAATACTTTACACTATGATAAATTTCAAAGCCAAGATTACCGGCACCACAAAATGGCGAATTACATTTTTTTTTCACGACTCCCTTAATATGGATATCAAATGAAAGGGCTTGATTAGTAGAATAATGCATACTGTATTGAAAGGGACTGAAGAATATTAATTAACTAACGAAATGAAAACTAAATACTTGAAAATTAATTTTAAACTCTAAGGGTCAAATTACCGGTTCCCTGCTGCTTAAACAGCCGGCTGTTTAAACATAGGGTAGACTGGGTACGATTGTGGCAGAGTACGGTTGTGCCAATTGGACGTAGTTACGCAAAAATAATCCAATCCACACTTTTTCCAAAATTGAATTATATATACCAAACGCATTCTCAGGGTGATATCTTTAATATCAAAAAAGATCCATGTGACGAAATACAACTTTAGACGTATCTACAACTTCTCAAAACCAGACTAAATTACATTTAAAAACTTTCAAATAAAAATTAAATTAAAAATTTAAAAAACCCCCAACGCAAAGCATAAAAGCAATTATTTAAAAAGTAAAAAATAATATCTTTTGTTGAGCCATCAAATGTTTGTTCGTTGAAATGGCGCTGTAATGTCGCGGCGGGGTACCGCGTAAGTCAAATCTCATTGCAAATCCATGAGTTCGCTATTTTACCTATTTAGCTATTGCTGACTTAGCGGTACCCCGCCGCGACATTATAGCGCCATTTCAACGAACAAACATTTGATGGCTCAACAAAAGATATTATTTTTTACTTTTTAAATAATTGCTTTTATGCTTTGCGTTGGGGGTTTTTTAAATTTTTAATTTAATTTTATTTTAAGCAACAAAAGTTGATTAACGCTTCAGATATTTAAATCATTATTATTGAGCACAATATTAAAGGAAATGCGGAAACTATTAAAAATCAATATAATATAAACTCTTGGCAATGACTTAAAATACTGAAAAGTTTAATACTTTCGTCGTTCGTTCGTCGTCGTCTTAATTATCGTCTAATCATTTTAATTATGTTATGTCGAAAAAGAAGCTACACAAAGATTTCTTAAGTGTCTATAATTAGCCTTTTGCAGTTTTTTCAAACTTGAATAGTCACGGTTTGACAGTTATTTCAGATCTAGATAAAGCTCAATAACCTGATTATTTGACTAAATCAAAGAATAAGTCTTGCAACTTAACTTAAGTAAGAATTATTGTACCTTCAGAGTTGTCGTGAAGTCGTAAATATGCGCCGGGTCGAATTCACAAGTTTCCGCTCGGAAGATAAATGTATACTTTTCGATAGGAAGTGTTATTATTTCCTACTAGACTTATAGGTGCTTTATTAGGTACTTATGTCTTATTTATAGAGCAACTATATCCCACCCACAGTCGCCCTTTTTGTCTTACTAAATCGATTTGACCAAAATTCTAAATATCACCAACCAACCAGATTTTTCATCTTGAATCGCACAGTGATTAAACATTATTTTAGTAGGTAATCAACTTTTTCGTCTCACGAAAATTGTTTCTCATAGTTGACAAATGACAATGCTACAATTTTCTGATAAAACTTGTTATAATAATGAAAAATAGTTTAGCGTGTGGACGAAAGGAAACAATGATGGAGGATGAGACAATGCGATGACGTGCACTCCCCCGCCCCCTTCTCTCCCTCGCTCTCATCATGATTGACTATGATGACATGATTACCTGAATTAAAGAGGATTACAGTGCTAAATTGTTGTTTCTATTCGAAATTGAATGATTGACAACAGCAGTTTCTTTTGCGCCCATTTAAGACATCATTATCCAAGTAATTATTTCGTACATTTGTTGGAAATGGCTCCAAATGTAGCCAACCTCATTTTATAAAGCCAGCGTCAATATACGATCTTCAAGGAAGGATCGATTAAATGGGATTTGGTACCCGGATAGTATGACCATTTGATGGCAATCGATTGGCCATCGATATAGTTTTGACAAGAGCTTATCATTCTAAAATACCAAACATCTCCGATCAGTAAATCTGCTGTCAAATCTCATAATAACTTTTTTGATTGTTTGTCAAAAATAATTACGATCATTCCAATCGATTAATTTGATAACAGATTCAACTAAGTGTCCTTTCTGAATAAACATTCCTAAGCACCGCAAACCTCCTAAAGGGTGCTGGAATCCTGGTAAGTAAACTCGCTTGTTTGACGTTTCTTTGCGTTATCTTAAGCAATATATTTCATGAAATTCTTGGATCTCTCTTGACCATTTGGACATTACGCGCTTTATCATACTTTACTAACTTCTGGAGTCATACATCAAAACGAGGAAACATAAAAGCAAAGTACTATTCACGAAAAAGATTTATGAGATGGGATGTTTCCATGTCGTTAAATTATCTTCTAGACATAATTATTTTCACCTTTTTCTCTGTGAATTCAATTTAGCGTTACCTGTTTATTTATGACTAGTACCTCTACCTATAATATTATTTCAATATTTGCATGATTCCTTGACCATTACTAAAATAAGGAACAGGTATTACGTAACACGTATGTTTATGTGAAATTGCAGCATGTTAGGACAGAGAGGTATATATTACGCTGATACCTAATGATTTTGTACTTGAATCAAAATCGAAAAAGGAATTTTACAT
The DNA here is from genome assembly GCA_947361185.1 of Charanyca ferruginea. Lineage (NCBI taxonomy): Eukaryota > Metazoa > Arthropoda > Insecta > Lepidoptera > Noctuidae > Charanyca > Charanyca ferruginea. The sequence goes on from OX376065.1 coordinate 984,420, forward strand.
ACATCTTGAGGTTAATACCTTGGTACCTTATTTTTATGGCTTTTCACACATACTTATCGAGCTGCAATTGTGTAAAAAAATAAGTTGTACAACAATTTACGTGACAATAAAAATGTGACCATAAGCTTACTCACCGTCGAGCTGCCATTTTTGGCCAAAAATAATAACAATACGTTTAGTAAATTTCGCAACACATGAATGGACTGGACACCAACGACGGAGGTAGTCTTTATTAATATTCTGTGACCTTCCCCGATTGGTCAAAATTTTGAACTCGGAACACAAAAGCTTGGACAAGCGTGGGTCACAAGGTACCACAGAGGTTTACCTCACCTCGTTTGATTTTTTAAATGGTTATTGGCATTCGTACTGGCAACTGTGTAAGCATTGTTTAATGTTGCAATGACATGCTTTTATTATTATGTTATTACCTACTAGCACCTACCCGCGACTTCAACCATATTCTAGATTGATTCAATATTGTATATCAGCCTATTGCCGTCCACTGCTGAACGTAGGCCTCCCGCAGAGATCGCCAACCAACCCGGTCTTGGGCAACCCGCATCCATCCGCTGCCAGCCACCTTCTTTAAATCGTCGGTCCATCGCGCCGCAGGGCGTCCCACACTACGCTTGCCCAAACGCGGTCTCCACTCTAGAGCGTGTCTGCTCCATCTACCGTCTGTCCGTCTGCAGACGTGGCCGGCCCACTTCCACTTCAGCGTGCTAATTCGATGCGCAACGTCGGTGACTTTAGTTCTCTGTCGAATGACTTCATTGCGAATTCTATCCACCAGAGAAAAAAAGTTTCTCTGGTGGATTGATTCAAATACTTACAATATTTTACGGGGTACTGAAGAGGTCCAACTGTAGGGCCTCTTACTGGTACCGGGTTAAAGCGTGGTGTATGAGGATTCTAATATTATTATTTGGAATCAAACTAACTTCATTAATAATTAGTTTGTATTCTCAGATTATGAAATAGTATATGATAGACCGTGCGGAACACTGAGAGTGAAGCCAAAAAAGCAAATACAATTTCAAAAGTGAATACCCACAATCTCGTGATTGTATTCGCTTTTGAGTTTGTATCTGTATTTTTATTTGCTTTTTATAACGACTCGTGTTAGTACAGCACGAAGCGCGTTCTAGGTATTCGCTTTTGAATTTGTTTTTGGTTTTTTGGCTTCACTCTCAATGTTCCGCGCGGTCTATCTACCTTTTGTTTCATAATCTGAGTTTGTAATCAAGATAATCAAACGTGTACCCAAGAGGTCAGGCTAATAACTATCTTCTGTCATAATATAAAACAATACAAATTACGATTTGAACTTATTCTAATTATTCTAGAACTTATTCTAAAGAGGTCAGGCTAATACACAGACATAGATCTAGATGTAGATCTATGTCTGTGGGCTAATAACTATCTTCTGTCATAATATAAAACAATACAAATTACGATTTGAACTTATTCTAATTATTCTAGAAGGATGCAGAGTGTTTAGCCATAGATCAGTTAATGGCTTCTGCATGCCAAATGCATGCAATCTTTACAGTACCTATACAGTAGATACTGTAAAGATAACTACGTTCCTTTTGAGATGTTAAAACTCATCATCTGCATAAGTCTAATTAAGCTAAAGTTCTTATTTATCCCAAGGGTATACAAAAACGGGATCAAAGTTATCCATGTGTTAAACTACATCAATACCTATACCTGTACCAAATTTCAGCAATTCTCGTTCAGCCATTTAGGCGTAAAAGAGCATCCATCCATCCAACATCCATCCATCCTCACAAACTTTCGCATTCTTAATATTGGTAGGATGTGTGCCAACCAAACAACACACAGATTGAGAGAAAACGTTAATGTTTGTTACTCAACTTTCCGCTAGATGTGAGATATTAGGAGAATGTTTTGCGCAAAAATTGGTTCGAATCATGTCCACACTTTTGCAATATCGTAATTATTTTACAACACAGGCACTTTAAAACCTATAAAATGTAAAAATATTTAGTTGTAAATGCAAAAGTCACCAACACGCTACATTTCGTTGCAAAAACTCTGATATAGACAAATTGCTCTATGTATATGTCTCCTAAATATGATTTACAGCTTGAATAATTCATGAATCGCTTATAAAATAGATTAACTGCTATTTCCTAGTAGATAATTGTTTGTTTATTTACAAGATAAGGTCTTATGGCCCCTCATCCGCTTCCGGTACCCGGTATCGAGATCACTTGCCGCCCACTCACTGGTTTCGGTATCGATCTCAAAGTTATTTATATTTTTGTTGTTCAGTATTTTTAAAACAAGTGGGCTTTTGACCTCTTGAAGCTGGCCTCTGGCTACAGTTTGTCTGTGTTTGGTAATCGCTAATTGGAACATTTAGAAGCTTTTTGGATGTTGCTTACTATTTTATTAGTTTAACAGAATTAATAACTCGTAAAAATAGCTTTTTTAAGCTACTTTTAGGACGTAATATGTAATTTTAAATAGATAAGAATTAAATAGTCAATAATATTCGGTCTCTAATGTCTTTTAAATATTCAACATAATCATAATTAACGCTTATTTCTACCAAAAATGAGCCAACATACAATTTCGCAACAATTCATTACGCAAAAAAAAAGCCAATTGTTTTAAATTTGACAATTATTTAGCATAAAATATGCAACATCATTATAATTATTTAGGTACTTCGAAAAATAGAAACTGAAAGACGTCCTCTACAGAACCTATTTAAAATCGATTCCAGAGGGTCGTCCAATCATTATTGAACTGAGTTATACGGAACAACATAATAAAAAGCGAATTTAAAAATAAAAATTGCAAGGTCTTACCAAATATGAAATAACATAATTATTATAATTAAACAGACCATTTCATTTCTCGTTATAATAATTCTCGACAGCTTAATCTTCATAAACTTTAATATTAACAACATAGTCCTTAGAGTGACAGTTCAGAAAGGCTCGGCATGCGCATACGCCGACCGCACACAAAAGTCGCAGACGCAGCGGCGCGGGTCGACAACCGCGCGTCGACCCTGACACCGTTCGTTCGCACATACAAGCCGAACACGCGGTGTCGCGTATTAGTTTATACGCAAAATTGACACACAATGTCGCCTTTCCTAAGATCATTGCAGATTTATTTTACCAGTTAACTAATGCTAGAAAATGCTACTTTTCTAAAAAACGTAATATTAAGTATCAAAATACCAATAGGGTATTACACCCATTTTTGAAAAGTGTCTCGTTTCAATTCTGTAGTGCTAATGTGCCAACAAAAAAACACAAATTTTTTATTTGATCGATATGTGCCATAAAAATGCATCTAAATTTTAAATTTTCAAATTTCGCGCGTAGGATGACGAAAACGCCTCGTAGTGGACGCCATATTGCTCTGCGGAAATGACGTCAGTTCGCTTAGTAACAAATGCGCTGATATTATGTATGATAATTGTATATAATTTAAAAATAATTAAAATGATATTTTGTAATAGGTGTAATAATTAAAAAATTACGTTGGTTACGAAAATAATAAAAGTACAAAGCCTATATACACCAAACGGTTGACTGACATATAACAATTTTTTGTTTACACAGCCGTACGGCGTAATAACATGTCGGCTACTATTTCATGGTGTTATAAAACAGATCAAAAAAACTGAAAACTTTGAATTGAATTTAAAAATTTATTTTGTGATTTTATGAACTAAAACTAACATTTTCCGACTGCTTTTTGACTAAACAATCTCAATAATACATATATTTATAGATTTTTTCTCATATAGAGTAAAATACCTTGTTAGATTGTTTAAATAGGTATAATAACATAATTATTTAGAATTATTAATAGTAGATAAAACGTAGGTTATGAAACTAAAAAAAACTTATAAAATTATTTAATAACGAGTTCTAAGCATCAGGTTAACGGTGTGAAAAAACAGCATTATTTTTTCCGGTAGTCAAAGATAATCTCTAACTACCGGAAAAAATAATCTTAAATTACAAACATAAACAAGATTCCTATCTAACTTTAACAAACGAAATCAGATAAAGATTTGTAGAACAACTCTAGTGACAGTTCAATTCTAGAGGAGCGTTTGCGCAGCTGACCGACACAATACGGAAACGAGCGACCATCGACTATGCTTTACTTTTACTTAACGTAGGAGTATGACTCAAACTGTTTACGATACAGATTATATTAACTTCCTCGTATTAATGGTATATTTTGTATAAGCCCTGTTCATGGCCAAGATCACTGGGTCAACGGCACCCAAGAAGTACATACCCATAATTAATTTTTGCGATGCAATAAAAAAAATACTAATTAACATAAGCTCAATAAAACGCCCCAATAAGTAGGTACAGCTATATATCGTAGCCAAGATAATTTTTAAACACAAATTTGGTAAAAAAAAATCTCTTAAACTCATGTGTTTCAATTTTAATGATAATTTATTGTCTACTTCCAAAGAGGAAACTTGAAATAAATGATTAAAAAGTTCAGCGCAAGAGTAAGTAAAATGATTAAGATTAAGAGAAGTTATTAACGAAATATTTTGTAATATCAGCTTGCTGGTAGCACGTTTAGTTATCATGCATGAATTGGGTTGTTGACACCATTAACCAATAATTCCAAAATACAACTTATCTTAAAATACACTTTATTTTAGCCCCGAAAACCCGATTAATTTTCAATTATCTCTAAGTTCGATTTTAGGTTGCTTTGAAATCAATTAATAGTTAGTCAATTGAGTTGGTAAATAAGTGACGTCACAGGCCGCTATTGTCATACAAAATCTATGAAAGAATCTCGTTTTATCAGCTCAAAAAAAGTATGCCAGCAAGCTGACATTAAAAAATATTCTGCTTGAATGCATGAAAACTAAACAAAATATGCATTAAACTAAATTCGTCGAGACAAGAGTCACCATATCCGCACTGGCGCAAAAACCTCTTCTTTTTTAATATTATTAAAAGTGAAAAAGAAAGCTGTTCTTCTAGCACAAACTTTTTATTCGATTCATACATTCACTTTACTCCGATAACTACTACTGAAAACACTACCGTGAATACTCCGTGTTACATGTTACATGTTGCAAAACTGGATATCTGGACACGCATGTCGTCTTTTTACAACAATTTACTCTGTATTTTTTTGGAAATTTGGGTAAAGTTACAGTACACAACAACCTATATTGGTATTCACATGATGCAATCACAAATTTTTGACCAACCGATGAACCAGATATTATTCGCTATGACTCCTTACTGCACAATATCTGTAAAATCTCAAAATCAACAAATTATCGGATTTTCAACTGGTTGTTTTCTTCATTTCTTTTCCTTTGCAATGGAAGATTCTATTAGATAAACGGTTCTGACAGGTCACATAGACCTGTCAGAACCGTTTTACGTATTAAAAGTTCATTGATAGACTAGGATTTATTTAAAGTTCACTAATAATAACATATTAATGGGATTATCCGATTAATGTGAATGGTTATGATCAATAATTAATTGAAATATCATGTCTAACTTTGTATTATATTTGGACGCCGAAATTAAAAGCAGAATAAGAGAACAATGCTGTACATTTTACCAATCTTCTGTACCTACCTTATGCAAATAAATGTTTTTTTCTTTAGTATGGCTAGAATGCAGCTAGCGGGCACTACCGCTGTACTAGCCATTCTCTGCCTCCCTCCCTAGGCTTTGGCAACCACTAACAATAATCACCGACTTGGAAGCAGCAGAGCAAGCTATCACGTTTAAATTGCAAACAAACTTGCGAAAATAATTTACCCAACATTATAGTTTGCAATTTTCATGATAACAAAGTTTTTGCGAGCCATCTTTAAATGGCGACTGTTCTGTGGCTGTTCACCGGACCAAGACAAAGTACCTTTTGATGGGCCCATACACCTACTAATTAATCGTGAATACCTCTAAAGCGTGTAAAACGATAGTTACAAACACGTGGGTTTTTAATTATCTAGTTTAAAGTGCGTCCATTTTAAAATATACAGGAGTCATTAGTGGCGCCTTAAAAGTCTATTGTTTATTCATATTCTAATTTATAGACAGTTTTAAGTTTAAAAATAGTTTGCCACATTCAAAAAACAAAGCTAAAATCTACTGCTAAGTATAACAAACTATAATAATTTTATCAACATAATTATAATTGTTTTGAACCCAATTTTTTTTATTATTTCTAGTAGGTACCAATCTACATAAATAATGCTTTTTTAAACATTTAAACTAATATTACAACGAGAAAAGATTTGTTTTGTTTTTGCATATTTGATTGTAATGGTTAAACTCAAAAAATACTTGATTGATTTTAAAAATTCAATACCTATAATGACCATGTGACCTTGTGAGCTTTTATAGGCTCCATATGGGCTATGTGCTAGTTATTAATAAGAAAACATCTATTTTGTTTCAGACGTGCGTCGATGATGTCTCCTCGTCAACTCATGCGCAACTCCAACATGACGCAGAAGTGGCAGCGGCGCGAGATATCCAACTTTGAGTACCTCATGTTCCTGAACACTATTGCAGGTCAGTTATAGTCACACACTGGAAATCGGACAGCAAAACAACTCGACCATTTGATGATCATAATTATGTGGTCACCGCCGCCTGCGCTCTTTTAAGATAAGTATAGGAGGTGATTCCCAACGTCTTTGACCTTAGACGCAATTTGAGGTCCAACTTCTTCTCAATAACGGTGTTTTTTATTTCCATTATATTGCAATTATAACAAAAATTGTGACATTAGAATCTGGCATTGCTAGAATCTGGCGTTTATAGAATCTGGCATTGTTAGAATCAGGCGTTTAAGTATAGAATCTGACATTTGTAAATAGAATCTGGCATTTCTAGAATCTGGCATTCATAGAATCTAGTGTTTTAAACTCGTCTGACATTTCTAGAATCTGGCATTAGTCGACTAAACAACGTCAATCGTGACATAAAGACAGGCACCCGCCTGTCTTTATGCACTTCAGATTCTGCATCAGTTTAAAATATTATACAATAATATCATTATAGACAAGTCTTTAGTCAAGATTTAGTGCGCCATTTTATTTCGAGTGAGAATAAGGATAAACAGTTGAAAAGTGATACTGGCTGAAGTGATACCTTTTTATTTTGAAGCAATGCATTAAATAATAAACATGATGCTTAATTCATTGTAAACGTTGCCCAATAAAATAAAAACCTTTGTAAATTCGTTCACACAGCTATGCATAGATGGCGCTACATGTACTATTAAAACGCCTGCCATAATACTGTAAGAAATACGCAGATTTGCTACAGTACAGTATTATCTAGTCGTTTTAATGTATTCTTATTTTATTAAGATAAAACCTTGGCAATATGCCAGAGAGCAAAAAATACCTCTCTTGGAGACGTGACGGAACAATTACAACATTTAACTGATCTTTTGAATGATGACCTAATTCTTTCTAAAGACGACTTTTTTACTAACATCATATAATTAGGAACGAATGATTTGTCTAGTATTTTACGTTTGATAAAGCGTCTTTGACCATCGTTCATAGTCGCTTTTTACACTTGTTTGACGTTGAGCGAAGAACTAAAAAAAACACCACAACACAAGATCATACATACCTATTATATTTATAGTGGTACTGAATAGTTTATTAGTATCTATCAGTTTAAATAATAACAAAACCATTTTGATTTGGTGCACGTATGTTTTTGTTAAAGTACTAGGGTAGCACACCTGTTAAGGAGGTAACCAATTGACCGTATCTAACGGATAGAAACTTGTTTTAATCACAGGATCTAAATCTAACCTAAAAATCTTAACTATTTTGTAGGTACATAATATTTCATTATTTTAATAACTTTATCAATGAATTCATTATAATTGCCTCATGTCACGAGAAATCTATTATTTTTGCATAAACTCGATATTGCAAACACACATAATAATTTATCAGCGCCTAATGGATATTTCCCCTAATATGTCGTGAAGGCCCATTGGTTAAGATACCCATGCACCTCTCATGCATGAGGTTGCGGGTTCGATACTGGGGCAAGTACTATTTTTTTTTTTTAAACTGACTCAGCAAATGAAATGTCGTCAGTAACCGCATGTATTACATATATGTTTTACGTAAAATCCTGGGTATTGTGCCAGCAGTTCTCAGCCCCATGACATAACATGAACAAACCGCTCCTGCAATTTAACTTTACACCAGTCGTATAGAAAAGCCTCTAATTTCAACCATTATGCAAACTTAAAAGTGTTTTGGTAACGATTCAGATGGCGGCAATGACCGCATTATGTTATTTCAATTTTATAGCAAACGGACATGTCATTTTACAAGTAATTGCGAAATAATGATTTCATGTCACTTTTTCGCTTATATACATTTTAGGCATTAAACAAAGACTTTCTGTTATATTATGGAATTGCAAAGTATGCCCCAAAACTCCGGATCCTCAGCTTTCATTCTTTTCTTTACATTTTCAGGCCGTATAGAAAATGGCTTGTCAAACTTACTAACTGAGCCCAAGAACTCGATCTATCCTTGACGTTTCCTCTTTTACATTATCATCCGGACCAGCTCACTTCACCCACGGGAAAAACAACTGTATGTCTATTCTGTTACCATCTCCCTTGGTGAACACCTAGGTGAAGTGAGCTGTCATCCGTCCGTCTGCTTTGTCAATCCCTAGCATTGGGATGGATGACAGATCACTTCACCTAGGTGTTCACCGAGAGATATTGTAACAGAATTACACTGCTGATTGTCAAATCCCTTCCTATTTCTAAAGCCCTAGTACTTAAATCACAGTTTCTAGCCTACTATCTATCTTTGAGGGGTTTATTCCACTTAGCATCTACCTAGTTTGTAGTGAGGGTCCATCATCGAGGATATCCTTTCAAGTTAAATTGTGGCAATGGAACATCAAGTGTGCCCAGCTGCCTGACTGAATAACAATACTTGCGCAATAACTATTAGCGTTTATTAGAAAATGAGTTGTCGGTGCAAACGGTACAAATAATCCAATTGATCTGGCACTATGCATGCCAACAGTGGCCGTACTGAGCTACTGACTCGTGTATCATGCTTTCCTGGTACCACGTGCTTTGAAGAGGTCGAAAGAAACGTTATCATGTGTCACCGATAAGAGAGCGATAAATAAAAAGAGAATGAATGGTCCTTTGATCTTAAAGAAGATATTTTTAGCAGTTAATTATTTCTGCGAAATTGTTGCATATCAGTACAGTAATGTAAAAATGACTACCATTACAAAAAAGTTGTTGTAGATAACAAAGTAATTTTGTATTATATTATCTACTCACATAATACCTTCCATAAGTAAATTAATTAATTTTATGAGTTACATGAACCTTATAACAATTGACAAAGAATTTAATCAATACGACACAAAGTATGACAAACTCGACGGTACTACATTAGCATACAATAATAAGTGTTCAAGATGGCCAATCTTCCTGCTACGGCTAGATGAGCAGGAATTCCTCGTTTGTACAAGCGCAGGCGCATCAATTACTACACCTCACGATTAATGTTACGTGTGCATACTAAATTACTACTGTTTGATTTAATCTCCGTTTATGGTTGAACGAACACCTTGTGGTATTCTATAGACATAACCCTACTAGGATGTATTTGTATTCTTTAATGTTTTACCAAAAAGCCTACGTTTCCTGACAAGCACCAGTAGCTCAGGATCAGAAGGATGGACAAAGAAATCATCGTTCCCGTGAATTTTCTTAACTACACATTATCATCAGACTCTCTGGCTTCTGACTACCCATAATGAATGCCAAAGATCTACAAATGACAACGGCTTTACGTGCTTTCCGAGGCACGGAGAGAACTTGGTATGAAAGGGATGGTCACCCATTCTGTGAATGGGTGACCATCCCTTTCAAACCAAGTTCTCTGACCTGACCGCTGTTAACGACTTTTACAGATTTTAAAGTGACAATCACGTCAAAATGTGCAGTGTAAATGATTTGAAAAAAATTTATGTTAACCTAGAACATTCTCTTAATCATTTAGTATGTGACTATTTTTAATTATATTCATATTAAATAGTTGAATTAACTCGTGAAGTTGTGTTTGACGCGGACAAAACATTGACAATCACACAAAATCTACCAAGTATAATTAAACGAAACTAATACCATCTTACAGACAATTTTGTTATCTATCTTTTAGTATACGCCTTTTTATTTTAAGTTAAAGAATACTACTTTTATTTAATTTTTTCGACTACATTTTGAGAGTTTTGGACGCAGACTGCGTCCGTTCTACGTCAGTTCTGCGTCCAAAACTCTCAAAGTTTAGTCGAAAAAATTGGTAGAGAGAGTCAGTTTAAAATCTGTAAAAGTCGTTTAATAGCCCCTTAACCTTTGACCGATCGATCTGTACGGCTTTAACTTAGCCACGAAAGAATTTACCTAACCACCCACTTTTTTGATAAAGAAATAAAGCCTACCAGCTTTTGCCCGCGAATCTGTCCGCGTGAATGTTAGTTATCGCGGATATAGACAAATTCGCAGATTAAAAAGTGAGAGCCTAGGTCCTTTCTTGAAGTTCATGCTATCTTCATACCAAGTTTCATCAAAATCGGTTCGGCCGTTTCGTCGTGAAAACGTAGCAGAGTTACTTTCGCATTTATAATATTAGTATGGATCATAGAAATCTAAAACATCATAGTTCTCAGGGATAACCTAACGCTTTTTATTAGCGATAGATTATTCAGAATCGGACCAGTAAGTAGTCTCGGAGACAAACGCGTTCAAACAAACAGGCTTCATCTTGATAATTAGAATAGATAACGACATACAGGGTGATTATGATGTCTCAATAGTTATCTTTCGTCGTAGAGGACCAAAGAGAAGAGAACACTCATACATTTGTACCAAATTATCCGTCTTCCACGTAAACATGTCCACATCCGTCAGAAAGAAAGAAAGAAAGAAAAATTAGCTCCAATTTGGTTAGAATTTATTTATTTATTTGAGTTGTGTACGCAGATAATCCTATTGAGTTATGATTGTAACTATGATAAATTTGTTTATTTTGATAGTTGGTTTTATTGGTTTGGAAACCACAACACCAGGGTCCTCGACTGCCGCGTCTAAGACGTCTTCGGTGGTCAAACAGTTTGATTATCAAATTGTTACTTAGATAAACTGACATTGAACAGGTCGTACAAAATCGTGAGCCTTTTTCTTTAAGGCCCAGCTGAATTTTCTAAGTAAGTAATTAAACTGATCAACACTCATATTATTTTTCATTATCTTCTTCAAAATTATATTTGTTACTGTACCGTACAGTATGCAATTTCAAGTAAAAAAATAGGTCGTTATTTGATTTATATAGTTTTTTCCTTGCCATTATTTAATATACAGAACGATTACGTTATTTACGTGAATCAACCACTAGATCTTTTCACGAGAGTCGTGCATATATTATGCCGGTTGTTGGCCAAAGTTGTTAGCACCTGATTACTTCAGCAGCCGCCCGCGACGTTTACAACACCGTAATAATCGTAATCTTATACCTCCGTGTGTTGTTGTTGAAACACAACTGATTACTACATTAATGTACAGTCAGCAAAGGAGATAGGTATGCAGGGTCGTCAGATATAATCTAAGTTTACTTAGGAACCGATGGATGTTTTTGAATAAAATTAAATTTAATATTGTAAATGCGAAAGTAACTCTGTCTGTTACGTTTTCACGGTGAAACGGTTAAACCTATTGTGATGAAATTCGGTATGAAGATAGCTTCAACCCTGGGGACTTTCTCTGCGTCTGCGATAACCAACCAACATCACGCGGACGAAGTCGCGGGCAAAAGCTAGTAAAGAATAAACATTTCAATGATTTAATTAAATTTCATTTGAAAACATCCATCAGTTTCTAAGTAAGATTCAACCATTTCCGATGACCTGCATACCTATCTCTTTTGCTGACTGTACATACTTATAGTTTGCGATAATGCCCTGCATAGGGCGCAATCTACAGGTGAACACTTCCAATAAAGAGAAAGCGCCCGAGACTGAATTAATGGACAGTGGCTTCTTCTCTACAGTTTGCTTCGCTGCAGAGCGAAATCCCTTATTTGGACTCATAAGTTGTCTAGCCAGCCAGCTATAGATAAGGTCAGAAATGAGTATATTAGAGGAAGTTTGAAAGTTGTGCCAGTGACATAATGTTATGTATGCTAATATATAATGTCTCCAGCACCCTAGAGATTACTAATGTTAAAAGTAATAATTATATTATACCCATATAAAAGTTGAGGGAATCATTTGTCTTGGTAGGGGCATGTGTAGAGGAGGGATGAAAGTCTGTACTTAATTCAAACGTAGAGCATAATATTACTCAGTTGTTTTAGCGCCAATTTACACAGATTATCTAACACTTACCTAACTACGATGTGCTGTATGTCAATTCTGTTACAATCTCCCTCGGTGAACACCTAGGTGAAGTGAGCTGTCATCTGTCCCGACGCAGGGATTTACAAAGCACTACAATCGGATGACAGCTCACTCCACCTAGGTGTTCACCGAGGGAGATTGTAACAGAATAGCACTGCTGAGTGTAGCTCTCAATTCATTAACGTTAAAAGGAGAATGACATAGTGATGAGTTAATTCCTTGGACGATATTTTAACATTACAGTAATAAGCAAAAGCAGGAAATATACCACCAGCGTTTGTATGACTAGACTTTCACTTGCAAATCGTTTACATAATAAAACAATCTTCATAACCATTTTTTTGCGAATAAGTTTAAATCATCTTGCAAATCGCTTCGTCCTGATTCCCGCCTTTATGATGTCCTGTCAAATATACTGACTGATCACCAAGTTAGTAACCACAGATAATAGGTAAGCTTACGCTCCTAATTTGTTCTCGTTACAGCTGGTTAGCCTAATATCATAATTGCTTCCAATTGCAAACGTTTACGCAACTGCCTGCGATTATCCGTTACTTGTTAACTGATAACATTGCTTACCGGCAAGAGGTGCAATCTTTGCAGGTTTTAAACATCGCAGTAATATTTGTAAACAGCTTATTGCATAAAGTTGACAGAAATCATTAAGATCCTGTCAGATTTCTAACTTTAACAGTAAGGAAACAGTAGCAAAATTATTGACCGCGAGTTGATAAGATTTTACATAAAATATGTAAATCTTCATGGAACCTCACACTCGGGAAGTATGTATTTTGAAATATTTCGTTTATTCGAATATAATTTTATTGATAATGTTCTCTATAAATATTCTAACTTCAGTGTATTCATAGGAACTTGCTACAACTTCAATCCAAACCTAGTGGCGGTATTAACTACACTTGTTTTTAACTTTATCTACTTAGTCTACTCTACTGAAATAGTCACTGTAAAAAAACATCAGTGTTAATCTTTGTTGACTACTTATCAAGTATGTGAGTAAAACATCATCGAGTTAAAATTACTCAAGGATATCGTACATTGACATTGTTTTTCCTTCTAAGAATAAAATTGCATATACTATATTACACACTCGTTGTGTCATAGGTTCCCATTATTAGGTCTCATTATTGAACTATCATAACGAATATTTAAAAACTCATTCTGATTTCAGTTCGATGCACCCAATTTCAGGTGATTCGTACTTGTTTTTGTTCGTTTTTGTTTGTAAATAGACCTTAGTTATTTTCTTATTATTTTGTTTTGTCATAATGATGGGCTACCCGGACAACATAAAAGCAAGGTATTACCACAGATTACCAACCTCTTGAGAAGTTCCACAGCCTTATTCCGCAACATGTTGACAGTTAGTTCAGTCTGTATAATTCACTCACTGTACCATTGTTGTCTGTTATAACGCAACGGTAATATTTCACTCGCGGACGCAACTCTCACTTCATTGTGTCCCTGCTCAGCGGTACTGTAAACTTTTTCTTTTATTGTCGTAGTTATATTCGACTATCATTGTTGAGAGATGCGGTTGTCACGAAAGTTGGCAGGCGTTTGAACTAACTAGCCGGCTCGCCTGGCAGACGGGAAAAGTGTGACCACGTGACTATAACAATAGCTACGGACACGCATATAATGATAATTGTACGATGGGGTCACAGGCCAGCGATAAACGATTGTCAATATATTTATATCGAGATCGGGTAGTGCTTTAATACATGACCCAACGTTCGCCCAGTTTACGCGGCTTATGTATTCCCCAGCGGCGAAAACGATTATTTACCTGTAGATTATAAAGTTTAATGCTCACTTATACCGTAGGCGATACTCGTAAGGAAAATCATATCTTTTTTCAAACATGATTTTAATTTGTTACAATTTGATGCGGTTGGTTCCCTTTATTTCCCGTAGTAATCTGATGTACTAATCACCACAATCTCCGCCGTTAAAGTGCATAAAGCAACATCGGTACAGTGCGAGCTTAGCTGTGCATATGCACTTACATATTATACATTGTCACATTCAATATCTACGACTTTTTGAGAACTGAACAGTCTCAGAAAATGCTCTACACAGCCCGATTGGGTTTTAGTTTGAACAATATTTTTTTGTAGATCAATTAGATTTTCTAAAATCTTTATCATATGCTACGTCAATGTCAAGCTTTGTACTGGAGGATAGGCCCTGCAATTCAGAGCATTTACAGCTTGTCTGAATCTTGATGGAAGTTCATATAAAAATAAATTTATTACAGAAAATAAAGAGGTTACCTACATAACGTAACGTCTAAAACATTTGGTATTTCTTTAGAAATATACATATATTTATGGCAATTTGCAAACACTTCCTGCACTAGTCTGTGCCTATCCCGCAGGAAGCTTTACGTGACAAGGTTTTCCCGCGACTTCATCCTTATGATTGTGTTTATAAATTATAGCTTGCTAGATAATTCCTCGTTCTACTTTTGAAAGCTATAGTAAATCCATACAGAAATATCTGAGTTAAGCCCGAGCAAGCATTTTAAGCGCGGCGAGGCACGCCAATTTATAGTTATGTAGTGATGACAAATCAACAGAATAACAAAGTGTTAATAACAAAAAAAAATAAGGTTAAGGAAAAAAAGAAAATCTACTTAAAAACGTTTTAGTGCTTATTCTTGAAATATCTTAAAACTATGGATTCAAAAAAAAAACTAAAATAAAATATTTGAATTTGAAAAACTAGGAGATCATGCTATCGCTGTTCACTGCACATCCATATTCATAGTTACCTAGTAGTTTTTGCTTATGCTTCACGAAGAGAGTAAACTAATATTGCAAATTTTGGTGACATTATTATAAACAAGGCGTTCGATATGCAACGCCTGGTTTATAATAATGTCACCAAAATTTGCGCTGAACCATTTAGCTAATACTGCGTTGACTTGGATTAGACAAAGTTTAAAAATACGTCTCCTTGCCATGCCCTCGTAGAAATGCGAGTTTAGCACGTCCTTGTGGGTCAAGCAAGAGAGCTATTTTTAATATTTACAATCTTCTGACAACAAGTAGTTGAATATCTGTATCTGTAACTATCACTTTGCCCGCGACTTCGTCCGCTTGAATATTCTCAAAGATCCCTAATTTTTTGATAATGCAATATAGCCTGTAGCACTTAGGAATAACGTAGCTTCCTGTTGGTGAAAGATTTTTAAAATCGGATCAGCAGTTTCGTATATTACCCCCTACATATAAACTTGCAAAGTAACAAACTAATTTTACCTCTTTATAATATTAGTATAGATAGCACTCAGAAATAACGTAGGTTCCTATTAGTGAAAGATTTTTTAAAATTGAATAAGCAAATCCAGAGATTAAGAGCGCCCACGTGATTACGGCGTTAAAACAAATTATTCTCCAAATATTTTTAACACAACGTTATCTAGTGGTTTATATCTAGGTTTGTATGAAACCAAAAATAAACTTTTTTGAGAAATCAATTCAGTAACCACGTCTGAAAATCAGCTTTTTTGCAGTTTTTATCTGAACTTTGGCCGTTCATAATGCACTCATGCATTGAAAAAGTAAAAAAACAGCTTCATAGAAACCTTGCATATGTAATGAAGATTCTAAATTACAAACATTATTAACAAAAACTTGTAACGTTATAAAGCCTAAACTAACCTAACCTTAAAAAAAAACCGGACAAGTGCGAGTCGGACCCGCTCACCGAGGGTTCGGTACTTTGTAGGTACATACACAGACAGATTTGACGCGCCGTGCGATTATTAATTTAGGCAGGGACCTTCCGATAGGTTTAGGTAGGAGTTAGGCGTATTTTCTGGAACAAGTTTTGTGAAATCTCCACGCGCAAATTTTCAGGCGATGTTATCGCGTTCTCACTCACTCGTTTGTTTTCGAGCTTTGCGTTAGTTGAAACAAAAAAATGTTCAATCAAGCTTGCGTCGAAGTTCGCTTGATGGGGATGGGCGCTCTTAAGTACCCCCTACATACAAGTAAATTTTACCTCTTTATAATATAAATATATGTATCTCTAAAAACGTAAACTTAAGTTAGTAAAGTTACATACCACCTTTATCAGATCATTGCTCTGATCGTCTGAAGGAACTATTGCACTCATAATAATGTCCTATTTAAAATGAAGTAACTCTTTCCTCACAGCAATTCTCTATTGATATTTATAGCCACTTTCACAATAACGAGACGTTAACCGACATTGTTAACTGCGGTTATTGTGACTGGAGATTTATATGACTTCAAACTATGAGAAATACCGGTGTGGTCCTTTATAGGGACTTGTTGGACCAAATTAGGGCCCATCAAAATAGGTGTTGAATGTTGTCTAAAAAGAACTGATGGTCTCGAACCGAGCGCTTTGCTTCCACATTATTGCCCGAACTGCCAGGCTGAAACTCACTGCCCGCCTCTCTATTCCCGATTCATGTAATCTTGGTATCTTCAAGGCTTGAGTGAACCGATGTATTCTGGGCAAACGTGCTCCACCTTAGGCCACATCATCACTTAAGATCAGTTGAGTTGCGGCCAAAGGCAATTTAAGCCTATAAGAGTCTAAAAAAGCTATTTCGATGGGACCATACTTATATATAAGACAGCTCTTTGTAAATGTAATACATAATATAATTTACAATGTATGAAGTACATACACAAAATACCGATTCTTACTATAGTGTTTATTGTCCATATTCTCATAAACTTACTATCAAGATAACCTCTGTGCCAATTCACAATAAATCAGTCGGATTACCGCCAGTTAACAGTCGCTCTCTGATTAACTATTTCCGTACAATTTGCCAAATTACTAAAATTAATTTATGTTAACAGAACCCGTCTTTATATTGTAATAATGTCTTTGCTGATAAATAAACTCCTTTCTGAAAGACTGCCATCTTGAATGGTCCTTGTTGTTTATAAAACGTGGAACATGGCGTTTACGTCATCATCACATATTTCTGTTTATGTGCTCCTAGTAACTACCTACTGGTTAATATGCGTCATTCATCATATAACGTTGTTATGACGTTATTCGGAAAAATAAGTAAAAATAATTGCTAGGTACAGTCACCAAAAGAGATAAGTATCCATGTCGTCGGGAATAGTTGAAGATTACTTAGAAACCAATGGAGGCTATCAAATAAAATTTTATTAAATCATTGATCTGTTTATACTCTATTAATTGTATTTTATATTATTCATAAACACCCATCGGTTTCTAAGTAGGATACTTCAACTATTCCCGGCGACATGGATGCTTATCTCTTTTGGTGACCGTACATAAGGTAGGTATAATTTTTGCAGACTTTATTATTATAAAGCTGCAAAACGTAAATAGATTTGTAGGTACCTACCTACTTTTATATTTGAATAAAAATATAAAATGTTTAACTAAGAATATGAATAATTAACTGCTAGATCTACGGCTATTGTACTTACCTACAAATGACTGTTCTACCTTTAATTTTGTTTTTATATTTTCTTATTAAACTGAGCAGAATTTAATAAATTTTGTCAGTTTTTTTATCTTTCAGTTTTATCTCTTTACACGAGAGAATAGTACTTTTTTAATATATCTCTATGTCAATCACATTGTTCATACACGCACTTCTAAGTTACAGTTTAAAGTATCAATTTATACCGAAAGACCAAAGCAGTAGTTGAGAAATCTGTCCCAAATATTTCAAACCTCAGTTTCGATTCTCTTTACGCGTGAAAAATGCTGTAAACATTGACCGCTTCGGTTCAGTTGCGTACTTGCGTAGCTTTCCACGCAAACAATTTCATTGTGAACATTTCGTCACCATCGTCACCACTTAAAACAATAACATTAGTACGAAATACAAGTGTAAACAGGGTCAATACCTTAATCATTGAAGTGTCACATCAACTAATTATTTGCGAAGGATGATTGGCAAACTGTTGCGCAACTGTGGCGCGAGGTCAACGCAATGGTTTGGACCCATTGTCAAAGGGGAAACTGGACCTAGTGACGTGGTCGAAATGGTTTAGAAAGGTTACACTTATTTCTTGACCTGCCTGATGCCCTGGTACTTGATTTTCATTACTCTAGTAGATACTAGAGCTTGGAGGAGCTCGTAGCTAAGTTAAAGCCGTACTGACTGACCGATTGGTCAAAGGTTAAGCTACACTAACCGCGGTCGGTCTGTGTATGGGTGACCATCCCCTTCATACCGAGTTCCTTCCGTGCCTCGGAAAGCACGTAAAGCCGTTGGTCCCGGCTGTCATTTGTAGATCTTTAGCAGTCGTTATGGGTATAGTCAGAAGCCAGAAAGTCTGACAACCAATCTTACCAAGGGGTATCGTGTTACCCAGTAACTGGCCTGTGGAGGTCCGATAGGCAGTCGCTCTATGTAAAACACTGGTATCCAGCTGCATCCGGTTAGACTGGAAGCCGACCCCAATATAGTTGGGAAAAGGCTAGGCAGATGATGATGATACTAGAAACTGGTTACAGGAACCAGTTTAGTTATTAATTACCTAGATCGTATCTATTGTTAACAAATATCACGTTTGTTGTCAACAGGACGCACATACAATGACTTGAACCAATACCCAGTCTTCCCATGGATCCTGACGAACTACGAGAGCGAAGAGTTGGACTTGAGCCAGCCTTCCAACTACAGAGATCTTTCCAAGGTACCTTATAATTTGTGAATTCCTTGCCGACTTATGATTGCCTGGTACACAGCCAGCACGAGATGAGACGAATGAAGAATCTCCAAAGGGCTACCTGCTAGCTATATAGCTACTGCGCCGCAGCTTAATTCAGTTAGTGCACACTAGTGCAATATAGGTCGATACCATGTTTAGCCGCATCTAGAAAAAAAGGCCTGGGTGCACATAGGGCGCATTCAGCAGTCTCCCTCATAATATCTCTAATCCTATGTTATAAGTGCTTATATTAATTGGTTTTTCCTCAGCCCATCGGCGCATTGAACCCAAGCCGCCGCGCGTACTTTGAGGAGCGATACAATACTTGGGAACATGAGTCCACGCCGCCCTTCCACTACGGGACGCACTACTCCACCGCTGCCTTCGTGCTCAACTGGCTAGTTCGCATCGTGAGTACACCATAGAGACAATTGAATCTTATGTAGTCCATGCTGGAAATCTACCTTGAAATCCGATTTCTTTGATGGCCATAATAAAACCAGTACCTATATGGGTGTAACAAAACCAACCTAAACAATATAAAACAAGAACAATATTTAAAACAAAAATAGTCCAAGAGGTCAAACTAATCTTAACTTACGTGCGCTGAAATCGAAACGAGTCTCGTCTCGTAATAGCAACACATTTGCATGTGAAATTAAATACTAATTGAGTGTTGCCAGTAATAGCGCGTACATGATTTACTGTAGTAAATCAACGGCACATGAATTTTGGTGCTTCACCCAACATTTGGCGACAGAATTAAATGTCAACCGAGCGAATCTAATTACAGTTCCTCTGCTCAAAATAATTTTATAATCATTGTTATGCTATATTTGGAGCCTTAACTAAAAGCTTTCTGGATTAAGAACAGGTAAATGTATGTAATTTTATAAGCAGTTGAAAAGTAACAAAACACGAAATCTTGAAAACCACACCGAAACACGTTTACTGGTCTATGTCTATGTTAGGGGGGTTTGGTTTCCGCACTTAGTCCTTAAAATGGACCATTGTACGTGAGCCATTGTGGCCGATTACTCCAACCAGCCCACCTCCCTCCAGAAGCAGATCAGTCTTCCCAGTCTTCTCAGTGCGTCCGCAAGGGAGTTTGGCGTTCCAAGGGTCTCCCTGCGGATCTGGGTGACGCCAGTGCACTCAAGGAGTACATGTGCCACCGTTTCCTCCGCCTCCATGCAGGCCCTGCACAGAGGACTATCAGTGATACCTAGTGTGTGAAAGTGCTTATTCAATGAGCAGTGTCCGGTGATGGTCCCCGCCACCAGTCGCAGGCTTTCTCTGTCCAGGTGCAGAAGGCGCTTGGTCAGCTTCGTATCCAGGGATGGCATAGCCTCCTTGGACTGCCTGCACCCTGGTGTCGAGGTCCACCATTTCTCCGCTTGTGTTTGTGTGTAATCTCTTAACCAACTTCTTAACTGATTGAACGGAATGGGCACAATGGGTTCGGGTCCGAAGGCTTTTGTGCTGGAACCCCTTCTGGCGAGTTCGTCGGCCGCATCGTTACCTAGTGAACCACTGTGTCCCTTAATCCATTGTAGTGTCACTGTATTGCGGTTTGGTACTGTAATGCGTTCCAGTGCATTATGACATTCTAGTATTAGTCTCGACGTGATCTGGTTTTTCTCTAAGGATTGAAGGACTGAGGCACTATCGGAGAGTATACGGATATGCGTATCCGTGACTTCCCTGGCCTCAATGGCGTGTGCTGCCTGGATGATGCCTACGCATTCTGCCTGGTAGACAGTGCTTAGCATTCCTAAGGGCCTAGATATTTTAATGTTTAGGTCTTCAGAGAAGACCCCGACTCCGGTACCGAGATTGGTTTTTGATCCATCGGTATAGATTCTTAGCTCATTTGGGCCTGAGTAGTCACACAGCTCCGCTGTGAGCTCTATGTTGTAGTGTTTCTGGAAACAGTGTATTTTCAGGGTTCTGTCGTTGGGTGATGCCATCATGGGCTGTCGTTTAATTGCTTCCTCTTTTATCCGTGTATGTTTGATTCGGGAGTCTTTGTTTAGGGTGCCGGATATGTCGAGCCTGAAAGCCGCTAGGGTCGCTTCCTCTCTCACGACGAGATTTAAGGGTGCAAGTCCCAGCATCGCCTGTAGCGCGGCAGTGGGTGACGTTCTCATACTGCCGGTGATCGCTACGCAGGCTAATCTTTGTAGCTTCTCGAGCTCCTTCTGGGCTGTGCTCAGATTGGTCCTGGGCCACCAAACTAGAGAACCGTATGTGACAATTGGTCGGATGACTGTGGTGTATAGCCAGTAGGTGATTTTGGGGCTTATGCCCCAATTCCTGCCGAGCAGTCTTTTGCACTGCCATAGGGCTATGCTGGCTTTCGTGGTGATGTAGTCAGTGTGTTTTGCCCAGGTCAGCTGTTTGTCCAAATATATGCCCAGGTATTTGGATTCAGTCGATAGGCTTAACGTGGTTCCAAAGAAGTGTGGTAACTGTAGGGTTGCCAACTTCCTTTTCTTTGTGAAAAGGACAAGTTCAGTTTTAGTAGGGTTCACTGCTAATTTATACTCCCTGCACCAGTCCTCTACTATCTTCAAGGCTTGGCGCATAAGGTTGCATAGTGTGTTTTCATGTGTGCCGTTTATTATAATGGTTATATCATCAGCGTAGCCCACTGTGAAATATCCCCTGTCATTTAGGCGCCTTATGAGGCTATCTACTACGAGATTCCATAAGAGTGGTGAGAGCACGCCTCCTTGCGGGCATCCCTTCGCCACAATGGCTCTTGTGGTATCATTCACCGTGACTTGTACGGCCCTCAGTCTGAGCATGTTGGTGATCCATCCTCGCAGGGTCGAGTCCACGCCGTGTTCTTCGAGAGCTGCGTTGATGCTATGGAATATGGTTTTGTCAAAAGCGCCTTCTATGTCAATAAAAGCCGCTAATGAGGAACATTTGTGGTCTACCGCACATTCGATCTTGGAGATCACACTGTGCAGTGCTGATTCCGTTGATTTCCCTGTGGAGTAGGCGTGTTGTTGCTTGTGTAGTGGCAGCCTCCGAAGAGGTCCGTCCCGGATGTGTCGGTCACAGAGTCTCTCAAGGGTTTTCAGTAGGAATGATGTCAGGCTTATTGGCCTGTACGCTTTGGGTTGTGTGTAGTCCTTTTTTCCTGGTTTAGGGATGAAGATAACCTTCACCTCTCGCCATGCAAGTGGTACGTAGTTGTGTGCTAGGCAGGCACGATAGATTAAGACCAGCCGCGATGTAAGGAGATCAACTCCCCATTGCAGTAGAGCTGGGAAGATCTCGTCTAGGCCTGCCGATTTATAGGGTTTGAAGGTTTTAATTGCCCACCTTATTCGGTCTTCTGTTACTATGGTACTGGCTCTATACCAGTCCTGGTTGTTTGGCGTATGTGTTGGTTCACTTGCCCATATCCTGTCCTCGGAGAGGCTGCAGTCCGGGAAGTGAGTTTCTAGTAGAACTTTACTTGTTTCAAGTCCTGTTTTCGTGTATGTGTTATCTGGGTTTTTCAACGACCCGAGGGTGCGATTATGGTCAGTGGCTAGGATCTTTCTCACACGCGCGGCCTCGCTGTGTGATTCAATATTCTCGCAGAATTTCCTCCAGGCTGCTCTGCTGGCAGCTCTGATTTGTTTTTTGAATGTGTATTGGGTTTCTTTGTATAGCTCCCAGTCCTCGGGTAGTCTGGAATTTTTGGCTTTGTTAAATTGTTTGCGTACCGCTAGCCTGAGCTTGCCTAGTTCCGCATTCCACCAAGAGTTTCCCTTACCCTTGGCGTTCGGATCTTTTAGTTTGCAGCAGGTGTGGTAGGCTTCAATAATATATTCTGAGAGCTTTGTTACGGTGTCCTCAAGTTGTTTGGAATTCTTTATGCCTAAAGGTGTTTGGTCCCTGGCTAGTAAGGAGGCCAGGAGTCGTTTGTAGCCAGGTACATTGGTTCGGCGCGGGTTGCGCCTTGGTTCGGGTTTTTTTGTGTTGGCTAATAGTGAAAAACGAATCCTTCTGTGATCAGAACAGGAGGGTTCGTTGGATACATGCCAGTTTGAGATAAGATTTGCCGCACTTTCTGAGGCAAGGGTTAAGTCAATAATTGTTTGTCCGCGGGCTGTGACCCAAGTGGGTTCTGAGCCATGGTTTATAATATTAAGGTTAGTTGAGAAAAGATACGTGCATAATACCTCGCCCCTGGAGTTGGCTTTATTGCAGCCCCAAAGTGGGTGATGAGCGTTTGAGTCCGTGCAAATGACCAGGCTCAGGTTGGCATCTTCGCAGTGCTTCACCAAGTCGGTCATCTCTTTAGGTGGGCAGTCTTCGTGTTCGCCTGGCATATATACCGACGCTAAGACTATGTCGGGTGCTTCGTTATTAGTGTGGAGCCTGACGGCTGTTAGATCTCTGGAACAGAATTGCGTGAGTGTTGTGGTAGGTACATCTTTGGGTATATAGGCACAGGTTCGTGGTTTGTCTGTGCTCTGTGTGTCAAGAATTAGCTTACCTCCGATGTTACTGAGACCGCATATTCTATTGTTTCTGATCCACGGCTCTTGGATCAGTGCGATGGTTCGGGGCTGTACCTCCAGCGCCCTGCGCAAGCAAGCCGTGGCAGTCTGGCTATGCTGGAGGTTTGTTTGGATGACGTGGAAGGAACTGGACGCGATCGACAACGGCAATGGGGTGAAGTTAGGAGGAGTCCGATCCATCGGAAAGTTCCCCCCCGTCCTCCAACCCATGCCGGCCGTCGCCGGGCGACGAGGCGAGCAGTTGCTCCGTCCACCCAGGTGATGTGGGTGGCGCACTCACTGCCTTCGTATCGGCCATCGCCGCTCTGGCCATCTCGTCCTCCAGTTCCTCCATTGTCACCTCGTGCTTCGTCGGTGTCTCTTCTGTCGGTGCCGTGCTTGGGGTCGCAGTCTGGGTTGAGGGTTGGGTGTTGGGGTAGAAGCGGACGTATATTGAACCAAGTAGGTACGATACACGTCGCTCCCGCCCCAAGACCTTTTCGACCTCGTCCGGTGGGATACCCAGGGTCAGGTAGGTCCCATGGTTATCACCACCGACCGATGTCGCCCTGTAGAGCGTCCATCTCCCGATGTTGTACCATGTGTTCTGACGGCTCAGCACACTCTGGAGCCGCGCTATGTCTCCGTTGTACCTGGGTACGAAGAGCGCAGCGCGGACACGGGTCGGCACCTCGGACTGCCTCATGACTGTCAGAGTGGCGTCCGTGTTGGGCAGTCTTATCTTGGGCACGTTCTGGGTTAGCCAGGTCAGGGCGTTTTCGTCCTCGCACCACATCTGGACGGTGCCGTCCGCTATCCGTGGATAGCCTCGGAAGGCCGGGAGTGGTTTTGAGGGGTCGGCGTCCATGACGAGGTCTTCGAGGCTGAGCTTTATGTGCTCAACCTCGTCCGTGTTCATGTCTCGGGTTGGAGGCGAGAGACAAATCGCTACGGCGAGCCGCGCAGGAATGTCCTGAGTGGCCCGTGCGTAAGTTCTTTGTCCCCCTTGAGCGGTCTGGACCTTTACACGCTTGGCATCTCCCTGGAGCGTGCTCGGTGAAGCCGTGTCATCCGGTCGTTCCCTCTTTGCCGCTCCCTGGCCACTTGGTCCGGGTTGCGGTTCTGAGGGGCACGACGGGATGTGCTGTGCCGCGGGCGCCTTGTGCAAAAATCCAGATCGCTTGCCTCGTTTTTTTGTGTGTTGGTGTTGGTGATGTGCTGTGTCAGTACGGTTCCGGTTACTGGTCCCGCATGGCCCCGGCATGGACAGTGACGTTTCGCGCTGGGTTTCCCCTTCGCGTACTGGTCCCTGCCCATGTGTTTCCGCGTCCGGTCGCTTTTCGCGCTGGGTGTCCCCTTCGCGTACTTGCGGCTGGTCGCGTACTCCCTTACAGTCAACCGTTTTTGCATCGCGCTGGCTATTGCCTTCGCGGATTTTGCGCAAACGGTTGCTGAGATTCTTCTCTCTGCTCCGGATTTTTCCGCGCTTACCTTTGAGCAAGCGTACTTCATCCACAGAGGTGAAGTCGGAGCCACCAGATCCAGCTTCCTTTCCCGTCCCGTGTTCTGTGTTAATGTCCCTAAGCCTCGCTTCGATCTTCTCGCGCTGTAATGCCAGCGCGCGGAGTTCGCCTTCGAGGCTAGAGATTCGTGCATTGTCAGTGTCGTTGTCAGGGTTGTTGGTGATACTGTTCCTGACGATGCTCTGTTGCCAGGCCGTCGTGGAAGGTGCAGTATGCTTCAGGGTAGTAGGCGCGGGAGTCGCAGCCGTTAGTGTGTCGGTAGGCGCGGTAATCGCAGCCGTAGTTGTGCCAGGTGGCGCGTGAGACGCAGCCGGTATAGTGGGCGCTAAAGCAGCCTGCCGCGCGGAAGGCGCGGCATTTAATAGCAGAGTTGGGCCCCCCCCCAGATTACGAAAGGGGCAGACCGACGAATCGGTGTGGGATTCCCCGGCATTGCCGGGACCCACCTGGGGAAAATTTTCCTTTTTCTGCGACATGATTGGGTTTTGTGGTGGGCTTTTTTGGAAGTGAGGTTACCCCTCCTCATGGACCGAAGGGAAAAAATGGGGAAAGGGAAGGAGGGGGTTGGGTTAATTGAAAAGTTGAGTGGGCAAAGGCGCTAACCAGCGAGATAACCTCCGAGCGAGCGATTGGCGTCCGAGAAGCAGCAAACGAACAAAACGGGTCAAGCGAACCTAGCAGGCGAAGCTCACAATCCCGGGGCATGATTATACCAAGAGACTGTGAGCCCCGACTGCAAATTCGCTCAACCGTCCGCTGCCCTCAAACGACCACCACCCACCCAGAGCCACTCACCAGCCGACACCTCCACCAACTCAACCCCTCAATTGGATATAGGATCACAGGAAAGGGGGATTAGGTTACCCTAGGCCTGGGATTTGGCGTTCGGGAACCTCTCTTGTCCGGGGCCACACTAGGCACACCGGAGGTGTGATCGACCTCGTCAATCCGGAGGTCGGTCCCACATCCGGTGCTAGGCTATCCGCAACCCGCCATCCCGCTCGGTTGCATGAGAAGAAGTGCCCGGCGGTCCAAGTCTATCCCACACGGTGGGTACATATCCCACCCTGTTGAACAGGCCCCGATCGCCCCGAGCTTTACTGGTACTTGGCAGGCTTTCACAAATGAATAAAAATAACTGGGGACATCGTAGATCAAGAGTAAGAACTACGAAATGCCTAATGGTTCTTATTACTATTATGTATTCTGTGGTTCTGCTAGTGCAGTTTCTCTCCAATCATAATTAGCTCGTAATTTTATTTACAATAGTAGCAAGAGATCTTCAATCTTAAATCAATGTTATTGATATAAATCGTAAAGTTCACGGTCTATTAAACGCGTCAATCACTGAGTAATTGACGTATAGTTATCATTCAGCATTATTCGTCCGCTTGTGTTTGGATTGTACATATTTATTTTTGTGTGATTCACACTCCGTCAACACTGCGAGTAGATAATTTGCAAAAATATTATGATTATAAACAAATATTGTATCAAAATAAAGTTTTGAAAATAAGAGTAGTTCAGCGTGCTGTGCTGGTGCTGCTGCTGCGGCTGCAGAAAATTCAAACGGCGACAGTATAGTATCCTAAGCGATAACTTTATTTTTGAGCCATTTGGGGTTGAAACCCTCGGGTCGTGGGGTCCGAGTGCTCATCTACTTTTTAAGGAAATTTCCAAAAGGTTGGTTGACACTTCCCGTGATTTAACGGCTGGTTTTTACCTCGGACAGAGGTTAAGCATTGCCATCCAACGTGGCAATGCCGCCAGTCTCTTGGGCACATTCCCAGTTGACGACGATGTGGGGGAATTTTTTGATGCCTTGTTGTCTTATTTTTTTTTTAGTTTAATAGTTATAGGTTTTCCTTCTTTATTTTTTTCGTGTAAATATTGTACATTGCAAAAATAGATTTTTTTTAGGAAATAAAGTAGACGTACCCAGATTAGTGGAATATTTAATATACTTCACAAACGCAAGAATTCTAAAACCATAACTTCACTTTAATCGCACAAAATTCTAATGGATCCATCCATCCTGCACACTTAATTTACAATGCGTCGACTAGTTATTTCAAGTAGGAGTCCCTAAGTCTTTGAACAATGGCCTTGTGGGTGCTATAAAGGACATCTTCAAAGAGGATCATTTTGCTACCGATCATAGTAAATTAGTGAGTGCATTAAGACGTCTGTACTAAAAGCGTGCGCGTCAAAACAGTCGAGCGCAGGCGACGCGTCGCGACAGATGCGCGAGCGGCGCGAGATTGTATGTGACGTGAAAAAGGTAAAAAATGGTAAAAGGAGATCGAAATAGGATGTTTTTTGATTTCGTTAGAGGAAAAAACACAGAGTGGAGTGGAACTACTTAAATATTGCCAATGAATTCAAAGTCAGTCTGTTTTGTAGAAATTAATTTCTAATAATAGATTTACCTACAAACAAAATCAGAGACAAGAGGCCTTACCCTGCCTAACCCAATTAATTGTTTAGGAGTCATCCGCCACTCTTAATGAAACCTCCAATGTGCAATCTAAAGTTTACGTCAGAATCACAAGTCCAATTGGCCTGTTTCTTTTCCCACCAGGAGCCGATGACGACGATGTTCCTAGCGCTACAGGGTGGCAAGTTCGACCACCCCAACAGACTGTTCTCCTCCATAGCAATGTCATGGAAGAACTGCCAGCGAGACACCTCAGACGTGAAGGTAAACGAGCACCAGAATATTTATTTATCCATTTCAGTCAAAATGTGCATGAAAGATATTGCGTTCGGCAATTCGACCGCCTTGTTGCCTTAATCTTTGATAATACATACGTTTCATTATAAATGTTACCCCTATTAGGTCGACCATAACATACTAGGTTTAAAACTTCTACTAAGCCTATAATAAATTCAGTCCAAAAAAATCTAAAAAGATGGTGGAGTTTGCTTGTGACGATCAAGTTCCTGGCTTCCCAACCCACGACTAGGATTGCGATTTTGCGCACTAACTTAAGAATTTAAATATTATTTGTATCGAACAGGAATTAATACCGGAGCTGTTCTTCCTGCCGGAGATGCTGGTGAACAGCTCAGGGTTCCGGCTGGGCATCCCGGAGTCTCCGTCGGGTGACGTCATCCTGCCCCCCTGGGCGTCTTCCGCCGAGGAGTTCGTGCGCATCAACCGCATGGCGCTGGAGTCGGAGTTCGTCAGCTGTCAGCTGCATCAGTGGATTGATCTCATATTTGGATATAAGCAGAGAGGTAAGTGATTATTTTAAAGATTTGCAAAATTAGGCATTGATATGTCTAACATTGACATTTCATCCACTCTTCTTCTACCTTAACTTTTGTGTCCTGCAGCTCAATTTTTAATGTCAGGTAGGTTTCACACTATTTCCGTTTTTTGTATTTGTGAAAAATTTGTCTTATTTGGATAATGCAAAATCGACTTCATTTCAATAAGCGTAGAGTAAATTTTTTATTATCCACATAAATACGCCAAGTGAAGTGCCAGCATAAAATGATACGCTTTGTGTATCGTATTCAGAAACTCCCGAACATTTAGGTACCATTAGCAAACCTCACACATCACATTCCTCCCAGGTCCCGAAGCGGTCCGCGCGACGAACGTATTCTACTACCTAACATACGAAGGCGGGGTCCGGCTCGACCAGATCACGGAGCCCGTCACCCGCGCCGCCATCGAGGACCAGATCCGAAGCTTCGGCCAGACGCCTGCGCAGCTCCTCAGTGAGCCTCACCCTCCCCGCGCCTCCACCATGCACCTGGCGCCGCTGATGTTCGCGGCGGCGCCGGACGACGTGTGCTTGAGGCTGAAGCTTCCCTCCAACGCGGCCGTAGTGCACGTGTCCGCGAATACCTACCCGCAGTTAGCTATGCCTGCTGTTGTTACGGTAAGTTATACCCTGTCCATTGGGTTATTGGTTTTTTGACAGCTGCCTTATAATGTAATTATTCCCGATTACCTTAAGTTAACTTTAAAATGTGTTATAAAATAAATATTTAAACTGCCTAATCTTGTTGGATTATGATATTTATGACCTCTTACAGACATTATAATACAGATATAATACAGTTTTTACAAAAAACATAAATATTGTTCACTAGTTGCAGCTGTCAAAAAACGATTAAACCAGTGGACAGAGTGTAAGTGGACATTTATTGATATTCCTGGGTAACTGTTTCTTACAGGGCGAATTAAGGAGATGCCAACTCAAGCCAAAGATAGATAAGCATTCTAATCTTGTCTTTTACATTTTCGGTCTAAAAATTAAACAGTAGTCATTGTTTTCTTTCATTATTTACGATTTGCTGCTGCCCGTGATTCTAAGTCTATTCCCGGTGTTTTTTACCTTCGCGTGCTTAAGCAAAACAACCCCGCTAAGTTACACTAAAGTTAGGCATCCAGGAAAACACAAAAGTCGAACATTATTTTTTATTTATATGGAGAGTACTACTAAATTATGCATTCCTAGTACTTGGATGTACATATTATTTATTATTTGTTTTGTATCAATATCCGGAATCCATCTTGAGTCAAGCACCCGTCTTTTAGCCTGTTGTCAGCGATTTCCTTTGCCTCTCCGCTGGTAGCGCCCTCTATACTTACTCTTTGGTACTAAGGTTTAAGCGCGCGTCGGGTGATGGCCCGATTTAATATCATTATAGCGTCGTTTTTCGCGCCGTACAGTTGTTAGCGTTATTTTAACTTCGCGAAAAAGTTACTACCTACTTA
The DNA here is from genome assembly GCA_947361185.1 of Charanyca ferruginea. NCBI lineage: Eukaryota > Metazoa > Arthropoda > Insecta > Lepidoptera > Noctuidae > Charanyca > Charanyca ferruginea. The sequence continues at coordinate 1,014,375 of OX376065.1, forward strand.
CCTTATTACATTTAAAATTGGTAAAACCCTTTTGTTTTATATTCGAAAAATGTTTACCTCTCCGCAATTATTATGGAAAATTAATAATAGTATTGAATCCGAAAGTGTTAATAACGACTCAATATCACGTAAACGGGTACGTTCTTCAACACCAAATACAAAAGATAGTGATAGCGGTTCTTCTTCAAGTAGTGGATCCAGTCCTGACAAACGCAGAGCAAGGAGGGACTCTCAAACCGTGAGTTATGTACCTGCACTTTGAGTTTTTATCGCAACAAGTGGCCTATTTAACAAATCTTATAACGTCAAATTCCGAGAACAAACTTCAAATTCCGTCGGAAATTACTATCACCCTAAAGCAAATGAAAACATTCCTTAAAAAATTAGCGAAACTGCAACGTTTTAAGTGTGATTTGAATGCCGTTCGATTTTCGGACTCACAAAAGAAATATTTAACTACCCCCAGTTTTGTCGAGTTAAATATTAACGACAAATTAAAGCGTTTTGAATCTGATATGCTAAAAGAAGATTCGCCATCAGATTCGCCATCATATTTACTAGAAAGATCTTTTGCTGGTTTAACGAAAACTTTGTCAAAAAGACGAATTGCATAAAACATTACAATCATTGGTAGATTGGTCAAATGAGTCTAGTGAAACATTGACACCCAATTCTTTGTTCCAAAAAGTAGAATTCTTTTCTTTCAATTCTTTTTTCAAAAGAATCTAGTAGTATATTAAGGTTACGTATGACTTGGTTCTATAGTATGTGGTAGAAGAGCTGATCTTGTAAACATATACCGAGAGGCTATGTTGCGTCAAATTCCTGAAGGCTTTCATCGTGATGTTTTACATAAAATCCCTCCTAGTATACAATCGCTTTTAAATATGAAGCAATTCGAACCTACCTTCAAAAATTTGGTATTAACAAACTACCCGTAGCAAGAAAATCAGTCCCCAAACATTATTTTAAAGAAATTTTATCAACATCAAAAACCGTCGACTAGTAAGCACGCGGATGCAAGGTTTTTTCGTCGGGACACCTTCACTAAACGACAAAACCATGCTTCACCAAAATAAAAAAAAAAAAGCAAAAAAACCCCCAAGCCAAACCAAATGGAAAGAAATCACAACCACATGCTTCCACTAAAAACAAGCATCGCGAATGACTGTCGGATATTTCAAAGCGGCTGTCTCAAGCAATTTCAGTATGCTTGGAGAAATCTAGGTGCTCCAGACAAAATTTATCGACGGTGTACTCATACCCTTCATACTGAAACCTTCACTAATATTTCCGAATCTCAAAATTCTTAAATGCTACAGAACCATAACATCCCCCAATATGACCATAGCAATTCAAGTCAGGTGTGCTAGAACCTGCTGAACGGACACCAAGTTACTTTCCTCGTTCTTTCTGGTGCCCAAGTCAGATCAGACCTTCCGTCCCATCTTCAATCTAAAGCAACTAAATCAGTTCGAAGTAGCCAAACCGGTTCAACTATTCAGTCACATCCGAGTGCCAAAATTTTTTGCAACAACAAGACTGGATGGCCAAATTAGATCTGAGCCAAGCGTATTTTCACGTGGCCATCGCACAGCAGCATCATAGGTTCCTGAGACTAAATTATCATCAAGATTCACATCAGCATCAGCTACTTCAGTTGACCTGTTTGCCGTTTGGCCTTTCATCGGCACCCAGAACGTTTGCTTCGATAACCAATTGGGTGGCGGAATTCCTGAGGAGCCACAACATCAGGTGAGTAGTATACTTGAACGATTATCTCCTAGCTAACCAATCCAAATCGCAGCTGGAGGACGATATCGCATTTGCGATAAAGATACTGCATTTATTAGGCTGGACAATCAATTTCGAAAAAGCTGTATTGGCTCCGACAATGCCTCGAGTTTCTCGGCATAACCTGGGACACAAAACGCAACGCAAAGTCCCTGTCGGAGTCAAAGTGTTTAACGCTACGCAAAGCACTTCACCAACAGCTCCACACAAGCAAGTGGTTCCTCAAACAGAAACAAACTCTTATGGGGAGACTCAACTTTGCAACGTTCGTGACTCCGCGAACGCAACGCAAAGTCCCTGTCGGAGTCAAAGTGTTTAACGCTACGCAAAGCACTTCACCAACAGCTCCACACAAGCAAGTGGTCCCTCAAACAGTACCAAACTCTTATGGGGAGACTCAACTTTGCAACGTTCGTGACTCCGAGAGGCCGCCTTCATTGTCGCACTCTGCAACACTACAGGCGACAGCTGTCGGTAATCTAAATATCCCTCAACCACCTCGGTCATAGATGGAGTGGTGGTGTCGAGCTGTGGGCACCTGGACAAATTCACAAAAGACCTAGCATGCCATCAAAAAAGAAATGTTTGCCGTTTACACAGCTGTCCATCAAAACCAGCATCGTCTCCAAAATGCACAGATACTATAGCAAACCGACAATCGAACAGTAGTCACGTACATCAACAAGGAAGGCTGCACAAAATCCAAGAAACTTCTTCAGCAAACTCAACAACTTCTTGCTGTTCTAGACAAGCAAAACATCCACCTGACAGCGCATTACTTTCCAGGCCGATTTAACGCCGAGGTCAATGCCCTATCTTGACAAAGCTTGCCCAGAGTGGCACCTCACGAGAACAGCAACAACAGAAATATTTCGATTGTGAGGCAAGCCGAAGAGAGAGAGAGAGCCCTTCGCATCGAAGACTACTCATGTAGTTCCCAGGTACGCAGCTTTGAACGTGGATGATCAAGAAGCGCAACACCACAACGCATTTTGTCATCAGTGGCACTACAGACTAACTTGGTTGTTTCCGCCTCCAAATTTGGTTTCCACAGTTCTCAGACACTTGAACCAAGCCAGCGGAGATTCATACTGATTGCCCCAAAGTGGAGCAAGGTATTTTGCCAGGCAGATGTTCAGCGGCGAGCGCGACACAGCCCTTATCTGATTCCAGATCTAACCCGCACTTTGATAGACACCAGAACAGGGACACATCCGCCGCAGGTACAAGACATACACTTGGAGGCATGGCTGATTTCGAGTGGCAAGATATTTTGGCAGACTGGACCGATCAAGAACAAAAACTTCTTATGTCAAGCTGGAGGGGCTCAACAATCAATACATACAGACCAGCGTGGCGCAGATGGAGGTGGTGGTGTGAGTCCCATTTAATTAATCACAAATATGCGGTTCAAATATGTGCTGTATTTAGCACATTTACACTGCGACATAGGTCGTGCTTATAGAACTATATTTTGGTTCACAAAACTGTCATCTCAACTTTCACACATATAACATTCGATATTGATTTGTCTTCAAATTTATTTATAAAATACAATATTAAAAGCTATTTCTGCTGCACAAGAGAAATCTGCAATACTACCTATATGGAACCCTAGTTGTATTGCAATACATGGGTACCTATGATTTAATTGGAAATAATATCTTTCAAGTATCGAGACATGTAGCTCTCTTAATGTTAACATCTAACTCTTTTATTGTTAACATCAGGCCGCAGGGTACACGATCTTACTCTGCCGAGAGTTGATAGCACTAGTTTAGGTGATGAAGGTACCTCTATTGTACTGTGGCTAGCATTTGGTTCTAAAACAGATAACCATAACCATAGACAGTCTGGAATGGGTGGAGGCTTGGAGAGCACCCTGATAGAAAATTTAATATGATTTTTTGGATCAGACAATTATTAAAAATATTACATTAAGCCGTCGGGGTAACATAAAACATTATTTTGTTTATTACAGTTAGAAGGGATATAAAGCCTGCGTCTAGAACTGTTTGCAACTCCAGGATCAGTAGAATCTGCAGTCGCTTCTCTCAATTTTGCAGAAAATTTTCCAATTGATCACATTCTTGCAACTGGTAACTGGAAAATGATTCACACCTTTCAAAATTATTATCAAACGAAATTACTAATGCATAATGATTCTAATATTTCCGATAATTCTGTTTCTTTATCTAATTACTTTGATCCTGTTCACTGAGAGCACCTTTACTTTAATGTAGATAATTTGTTTTATTATGAAGTGGCTACAAGAAGTGAGTCTTAAGTTTTATTTTATGGTAATACATTTCTATTATTATAAATACATACTTTTTTTTTTATTAACCCAATATTTTTACATCATCATAACATATAGTACACATTATAGCGTCTTTGGGTTTAGCGCACCAGGTGATAACAAACACATCACTCAAGATGGATTCCGGATATTGATACAAAACAAATAATAGAGAGTTTTACAATAAAATAAAACTTACCTATTATTTTTTCATCAATATCCGGAATCCAGGTAAGGTCTACCTGGTGCATCATGAGTTTCATAATGATATTAAATCGGGCCATCACCCGACGCGCGCTTAAACCTTAGTACCAAAGAGTAAGTATAGAGGGCGCTACCAGCGGAGAGGCAAAGGAAATCGCTGACAACAGGCTAAAAGACGGGTGCTTGACTCAAGATGGATTCCGGATATTGATGAAAAAATAATAGGTAAGTTTTATTTTATTGTAAAACTCTCTATTATTTCGAAATTGGCGACTTTAAACTACGTCATGATTACCTGGTAGTCGAGTCATTCGTCAAAGCTTGTAACATACTGAATTCACCACGTTTTTTTTCTCCTTACTCACTTTCAAATACTCAAATATTATATTAGTTATTTTACAATTTTGCGGAGACAAATTCAACAAATCAAAAATTATGAAAATCGGTTCAGCCGTTCTCGAGTTATAAATGAGTAACATGACTTTGTTGTTTTATATTTAGATATTACTATCTAAATACAACAACGCAATACAATACAACATCAATACAACACTACAACAACAACACACACACACAACAATAACAACAATATATTATTATCTATCTATTGGGTTTTGTTTGTTGTTTTTATTGCATTTATCTTAGGGGGTTTTTATTTTAGAAAATAAATTATATCCTAATGTTACTTCCTGATATCTCGGCTTTCTATTGGTGGTAAAAAATGGTTAAAATCAATCCAGTAGTATAATACTACTAGCTTAATATTAACATACATAGATAGATTATATATGTGTTTGTCCACAGGTGAGTGCGGCGCGCGCGTTCGCTGCCCACCGCTGGGCCGGCGGCGGCTGCGCCCACGCCCCGCACGCCCCGCACGCGCCGCGCCACCAGGCCGAGCACGCCCACCACCCGCACCATCCGCTGCTCATGGACCCCGTGTGGGGTGAGTAGTCTAACATTATTATATGGTGGTCGTTTGACCTTCAAATGTGCATAGCGTCGCATTAGGGCGGGTTGTTTCAAACAGTCTAACTGACGTTACATACGGACGGTTAAAACGTTACTATGACGTGAGATGTTTAAGGGCGGGTTGCTTCAACTAACCATTACTGACCGGTAATAGTCAAAAATGGCGCTAACTATCGTTAAATAACAAAAAATGGGTTGTTTCACAAAATCATACGTCAAAAAGTTACTATTACCATAACCGACCAGTCAATGTAATTTTGTGTTGTCAAACAGCTACTTCAAACATCAAAATATTATGGAATCTCTTTTTGAATAACTTTAACTGACGGATTTGTATGTCATGAAACAAACCGTTACATTTAACGTACGTTAAACATCGCACGTCATATATAACTTTTTAACCGTCCGTATGTAACGTTAACCGACTGTTTGAAACAACCCGCCCTTATGTACGTTAAATGTAACGGGTTGTTTCATGACATAAAAATCCGTCAGTTAAAGTTATTCAAAAAGAGATGCCATAATATTTTGATGTTTGACGTAGCTGTTAGACAACACAAAATTACGTTAACTGGTCGGTCATGGTAATAGTAACTTTTTGACGTACGATTTCGTGAAACAACCCATTTTTTTTTGATTTGACGATAGTTAGCGCTATTTTTTACTATTACCGGTCAGTAATGGTTAGTTGAAGCAACCCGCCCTTAGAGTGAAAACCTCGTAAGAAAAAAAAGATTGAAAAAGTCAACTTTACAGGAGGACGAAAAAACTGCGCCCTGTAAAACTTTATATACGCAGGTTTTTTATTTTTTTGTTTTTAGTGTACTATTCTGATATTTTTTCAGATGCCTAGATAGATTTTTTTCAGGTTATTTTCTTTCAAAAAATGTATTAAAGTAAAAGTGACCAAAATTGCACTCCCCAGGGGTTTTCACTCTAAGACGACGATAGGTATCATGTCCATACGAAAGTTGGCCATGGGAAGGTTGAAGGGAGTGTCCATAGGTACGGTGACCACTTGTCATTAGCACATCTAATGATTTGAATTTTTGCGGTTGATTTTTTTCCAAAATTCAACACAGGGATTATGTCCACCACGAGACAACAGTACAACTACAAAAATAAATAGAAATTGCGCACAACATAACAAATAGGAATAGGAACATTCCTCGTAAAATCAGGACGCTGAAGTCAGAAATCAGAAACATTGGAAATACCGGACGGACAGATGGTAGATGAAACAGACACGCTTTAGAGTGGAGACTGCGTTTGGGTAAGCATAGTGTGGGACACCCTGCGGTACGATGGACCGACAATTTGAAAAAGATAGCTGGCTACGGATAGATCCTAACTGCCTACCGAGTTAGATCTCTGGGCGAGGCCCGGGTTCAGTAGTAAACGTCAATAAGCTGATATGATGATGACTATGAAATTGGAAAAGTTTAATAATTGACTCCAGTTCTTCTTACACCTTGAGGTCTACAAAACCTAATCATCATCATCTTCAGCTGAAAGACGTCCACTGTTGAACACAGGTCTTCCCCATAGAACGCCACAACTCGCGACAATCTGCCGCTTGCATCCACCGGTTACCCGAGACTTTGGCGATGTCGTCGGTCCATCTGGTGGGAGGTCTAACAACGCTGCGTCTTCCGGTTCATGGTCGCCACTCAAGAACCTTTCTTCCCCATCGGTTATCGGTTCTTCGAGCGATGTGGCCTGCCCATTGCCACTTCTGAGAGCTATGTCGGGTCAAAACCTAATCAAGACGTTTGTTTCCAGCGGCAGGCGGTGCTCAGGCGCTGTCTCGTCGTCAGCTGGGCGACAACTTCTCGCAGCGAGTGCGCGCGCGCAGCAATTGTTTCGTGACCACCGTGGACTCGCGCTTCCTCATCGCGGCAGGATTCTGGGATAACAGCTTCCGAGTCTTCAGCACTGAGACTGGTGAGATAATAACACATACACATTCACATTTGTGGCGTCATCTATTGCACATGATACGTACTACACAACGTTTCCTAGAACGCGTAAGCAGAGTTCTCCGCGACATTAGCATTTATACAAAATCCTGACTGCAACCGTCGGGCAGTACGACGGGTGCTATCCACACCAGACATAACACCCGTCTGGTCGGAGGATCCTCCCTTTTCTATAGAGGATGAAGAACTTTTCACTTTGTTCCTCATACCTCTAAACATCTAACTAATTTCCGTGCGTTCAAGCCATTTTGCCATACTGGAATCAAATTGAATGTAACAGCTCACTTTTTAGGGCCCATTAATTATATCAATTATAATCCGTAGTGCTTGGCAACTGGGCTTCTCCCAGTTGTATATGTCTCTTTGTTCCTATTGGCCTAGTTTTGTTCTGTCTCCTGCCTGATTTAGAGGGAAGTGGAAAATATGTTTTTCTTACTCCTCCGCTGTTCTTTTCTGATTAATTTCGTTGCGGGATCCAAGACAGTTGGAACGTTTCCCTGGAACTCGTCGAGCTTCATTGCTTTAGCGCTTTTCTGGTGGTCGCCACTGTTGATTCTGGCTTACAGGAGTTGCAGAGGCGGGTTTGTACAAAAAAAAAAAAAAAAAGAATACCTCTAAACATTAATCCTCAAAATTCGCCTAAGAAATTTTGATCTCTACCTTTAACTTGATAACTAATATTTGTATTTTTTATGTGTAACAGCAAAAATAGTACAAATAATCTTCGGTCACTACGGCGTGGTGACGTGCGTGTGTCGCTCTGAGTGCAACATTACCTCCGACTGCTACATCGCGTCAGGGTCTGAAGACTGCACCGTGTTGCTCTGGCATTGGTGAGTACAGTGACAGGCTGCCGTAATAACCAGTTCCTTAACATTTGCAACCCTAAGTTATAGGGAAAAGTTGTTATGTTTGTTATATTGCAGACTAACAAAAATGTGGGAAGTCTTCTTGCCATTTTGACTTTTGAGAATACATCGTAATGCTTGTCTAAGATATAGGATGTCTAGGAGTAATATCTCATTCCCACTTCTTATCCTTAAGTTGCGTGATTCAAATATGAGATGCTTCTTTAATTTTACGGAACAGCAATTGGTTGTCCTGGACCAAAGTTTCATCAACATGGTGCTTAGTACTTTGTCTGGTGAAAAAGGTGGTCTGCTCGATCAATAATTTCCATGTACAGGTCTGCTCGTCACGGTGGCATAGTGGGCGAGGGCGAGACTCCCGCCCCGCGCGTCACTCTGACAGGACACGACGCGCCCATCAACGGGGTGCTGGTGTCCGCTGAGCTGGGCTTGGTTATATCCTCGTCAGTCAGTGAGTATTCACCATGATTGACTAGTAAATGAAAATCTATCTTCCCAATTTTAAACTGTTTCTTTTCCTATATTGTTTGTTTTTCATCCCATCGTAAAAAGACAGAGAAGACTTATAATATTGGGTAATGACACCATTTATGAATTGACATACGTTTTATGAGCTGTCAAAACGCGGCTCCACCATACATTTGTTTGGAAATTTATACTTATGACGTCACTTGTAGGTAATCCTTTGCTAACTCAATTGACAAACTATTTATAGATATCAAAGCAACAAAAAACAAATTTTACAGTAAATTGTTAGTTAATCGTGTTGTTACGGCTAAAATTAAATGTTTATTTTAGAGAAGTTCTGTCTTGGAAGTATTGATTAATGATGTAATTTTTCAAAATGACCTATGAATAGGGACCACATATATTATGCAATCAATTATACGACATACTTGTTATCGCCTTTTCTGGGGATATACAAAAAATTTACGAAATCGGTCCAGTAATTAGGTCAAAAAGTAGAGTTTTAATTTTTAATAATAAACACTGTAGAATTGGATCACTAGATCAATGACTCAATGACCTTGAATCCTCTTACACTGAAAAATAACGTTACCATGTAGTGCAAAACCACAAACTATCACGACGCTGTTACGTACCTATTCTATTTATTTGCCTAAATGTAAAATTCGCTCCGGGGTCAAGGTACGTTGTCTAAACAGAGTGTTTATTTTATCTGTTTTTTTTTTATATTTATTTATTTGTTTGTTTATATTAGGATCTCCAACAAAAGATATATACTAAACATTAGAACATATTGTTAACAGCCAAAGTATTTCGTAGGTGTACTCCTTCAATTATGTAGTCTCCTTCAATAAAGTATGGAGTTTCTTTCCTATTCTTCTCCATACGAAACTACCTTTTGGAATTACTATGGAGCAACTACTTAGAATCAACTTTATATTTTTTATTATGACGTTCAAAAGTGCCTTTTAATGGTCTAATTGAAATAAATGATTTGACTTTGACTTTGACAATTATAGGAGACCACAGCATGCATTTATTTTGTTTGTAAATTTAACCTTTTTAATTTTCGGTTTTTAATGTAATATTTTATTTTGCTATACTTCTCTGGACTAGTATTACTTGAGGTTTCATTGATTGCATAGAAGTGAGTTCCATATCGTATATGTTTCCATCACTTAGACGGCCCCGTGCTGATCCACACCACGTTCGGCGAGGTGCTGCGCGCGCTGGCGGCGGCGGAGGGCGTGTGCGGGCCGCAGCAGCTGGCGCTGTCGCGCGAGGGCGTGGTGGTGGTGGCGTACGCGCGCGGGCACCTCGCCGCCTTCACGCTCAACGGCAGGAGGCTGCGCCACGAGACGCACAACGACAACTTCCAGGTGCGTCACCATTTATTTTAATAGTATGTTCGATTAATTTTCCAGCAAAATCATTAAGCAATAATTTCGTCTAAGCATTCGATAAGGTGGACAATGTTAATCTTTTAAAATCCAAATATAATAATTATGTATTAAACTTGGCAGAGCAACGTTTCAGTTTTTCTATTTAAATAACATGGATTAATGTTAAAAAAGATAACTATCTTCTTCATTTTGTGTAGATAGTTTTGGAGTGCCACAGGGTTCTAACCTCGGTCTCCTATTAATTCTATCATAAAATTGTGGTCTTTATTTTATTTTATTTTTTTATTTGGGAAAAATAATTGTACAATATGGCACATGGGTAAATGTACAATCCACGACATTTCCACAGATTACTTGTGTACATTATTAGTTAAGGAAAGCTTGCCGTAACATATCCAATGATCAGCGAAAGTGTAGAGATAATGTAATTTCCCGCAGTGCCTGGTGCTGTCGCGCTGCGGCGAGTACCTCGTGTGCGGCGGCGACGCGGGCGTGGTGGAGGTGTGGCGCGCCTTCACGCTGTCGCCGCTCTACGCCTTCCCGCCCGCCGGAGCCCCCGTCTGCTCACTCGCGCTCTCTCACGACCAGAAGTACGTGCTGCACACAACTACTCCATTTTTGCTTTCACTCAAAAGATGGAAGCGCTCTCTACCCCGCCCCGTTGACTTCGCAGGCGCCAAGGGAAAAATTTTAACTGAACAGGCGGAATAGTCCGCGATAGTACCTATAGACAAAATACTTACAAAAACGTTGTTGATTAAGTTTATTTGCCATCATCATCATCAGCCTGAAGATGTCCACTGTTGAACAAAGGCCTCCCCCATAAATGGGGGGCGTTGCCATAATCCCCACGCTTGGCAGGCGTCTTGGGGATCGCAGTGAGGTTGTTAAGTACACGGAAGCCGCTGCTGCCCGACTTCCGGATTTTCCCTTAGTAGCCTTCGACGACACCCTCTGGATGAAATGGGGGGTGCTATTCTAACCCGGACACCCCACAGGATTTTACCTAGTTATTTGCCATAACTAGGTAAAATCGAAAAAATATCGTTAAAAATGTTGATGTTAATATCACATAATTGTAACCACTAATTCTCTTCTAATGATTTCCCGCTTTTCTTTCCAGGTTTTTGCTAGCGGGTCTAGAGAACGGCTCCCTGGTTGTGTTCCACATAGACTTCAACAGATGGCACCACGAGTACCAGCAGCGGTACTGAGCCGGGCGGTACCTTAGTTCTTATTACGTCACATAATTCAATTACCAGCCTCATACAATTGCAACATCCGACCGGTACCATGTGTCAGTTGCACTCCGTCGGGTGTTACAAGTCTGTATCAGGTTTTACCGTTCGCATCTAGGTATCGATATTACGCTCAGAGTAGGCGATAGAACGTAATATAATGGCTGCTATTATGATTAAATGTTCACTGTTCTTTACCATTTTTAGTACAATATTTCAACTGAGTAGTATCGAGGTGGTTCAGCGCCATCTATGCTGCTCAACGTGAACTAAATCAATTAACGAGATTCAATGCGTTGAGATCAATAATTTAGGAGAAGATGAGGAGTAAATAGTAAAGAACAGTGCGATTAATAAAAGTGTGGTATTTTAAATGAAGTGGCGGACAAAAACAGCTAGAGTATGTATAAGTTTAAAGTACCGCACTGGTCAACATTTTAAATGATTAAAAATCTTGTTGGGTTGTAAAATTTCGACACATTAATGCTATATTGGGTAACAAAAAGTATTCATCAACTGGCAAGTAAGTACTTCATTAGTTTTTAAGTTGCATTGACATTCCATTGAGTTTTATTATAATTGATTTAGTAGCAATTAACTGTAAAATGCTGAGACTTAAATAACTACTTTAAACATTCCATCAGTTATCTACCAAATTACTATTATATTAAGATCTTTTTTGTTAATACGATTTTTCTAATATTAAAAAAGAATGTAATTTCGATTATTATTTTATCGGTACTTAATCAATTGTTATCTATTTAAGTAAAAGACAATGAAGTCATAGCATTGTACAGAATTGTATTGTACAATATTAATATTTACACTCATACACTCTGTGCCACATTTCTGGCTTTTTTGTACCACCTGTGCCAGTGTTGCCAATGTGGAACATAAAATTGCTATTGTAGAAGTTTTATTTTTACGATATAGCAGAGTGAAGGGCCTTGGTTTGAAGAAATATTAATAGTATTCAATCAAGGGGGAGCATGTTTTTATTGCTTTTATCGTATTTATTCAAACCGGGGTCCACCAATAGTATTCTATGTATTATAAAAGTTTATTTTTATTATATGAAGCAATTAGTTTACAAGAAATTATTTATGTAGTGCCATAGGGAAAGTTTATTAATTTAACGCAGTATACCTAATGACTTTATTATGTTATTTATGTAACTAAGATCTCCTTTCAAATTACGTCCATTTTATTTTTTTCTATGTAAATTTTTGAGATTAAATCGTATATTATTTTATTTATTGACTTGACAAGTGCAATATTTTCATAGTTATGAATCACTAGCTACCTATCAAATTTCTTATATATTTAAATTGTCCAATGTGCTCACTCTTTCTATCATTCCAATATTTGAAATTATTTGGCACATTCGTATTCTTCTCTCTTGTGCTATTTTAACGGTGGTGGGTAAACAAGTACTTAATTTTTGAATTTATGATAAATAATTGACGTTGTTGTAATTATTTTTTGGTTTTTATTAAATGGTTATATCAAATTATTTTGTTTCTTTTATTTTTACCTTGTGCCACTAATTGCTTGATTGATTTTAGTAGATAGTCGGATTGTTATTTAATTTTATTGCATCAAATATGACTTTTGCTACTCTACGTTTATATTGGAAACATATTGTGTAACAATAAAGCATTATTGTACTCGAGGAGGTTGGACAACATCGCGAAAGTGCCAATACTGTAGTCATTTTCGCTAATTAAACTATGTCAATATAACATTAGGACGAGTTTAGACTATATTAATGTAATGTAATGCTAAATAAAGTTGTGTTACGCCTAAGTGACGTCACATAATACGTTACAAAAAAACATAGTTTTTTACGCATACGTCGTGTAACATCGTATTTAATATACAATGGATTATAAACTATATATTTTTGCATCACTACGCCAGCACCGCTCCTTCCGTTCTGTGATTTAGGCTTAAATGCACTCCTAGACATACGAAAGTTTATTCTTCTCGTCGTTTTCCTATCTCTGTGCCAAAACTAAGGTAAACAATATGAGAGACAAATCAGTGATTATATAATAACGAAACTACTAATAGTACATTCATAACTTGCTTCAATTAACTAAGCCGTACTTCCTCCTTACTAGTTAGATTCACCCTAACATCGGTAACTTACGTTAAATAAAATTTGAAAAAACAGAACTTCATGGTAAAGAGGATTCTTCTAGTCTTAGATAAATGGTTTTTTCTAGAGAAATTCTATAGTCGAATTATTCACGTAGTTATAGATAATTATTGTACAAATGACTCTTGAACCCTTGAACTCACGTCCCTCTGTAGTCGTAGCGTACCCAGTTACACGTAGATTGTACCTTCTATTTATTATAATATAGTCCACTAGCTATCTATGCTTATTGTAGAAATATTATTATTTTGTTTTTAATGCCTTTTTTAGACTACCTATCGTTTTAGTTTAGATTCCTTAGCCCTTATCTATCACTCACAAGGAGTGCGATTCTGTTATTACACACTGAATATTCTAGCCACGATTCTAGCATATTATATTAACTATAGCTTTCATAAAACGAAAATTAATAGTTGTAGAAATCATTTTTCGTACCACAAATAAAAAATGGAATCTACTACAATTTCAGTATGACCAGCACAAAAAATCAAAATATTACATCCCTGGCACCATATCCAATCCTTTTCAATTTCAATTCAATCACGCCACAACCTAATGTTTGTTTCTACCAAAAACACGCTACACGCAATTCTGTCCATTATTAATAAGATTATATAGTTATAGGTCGTCGATGTTGGATTAGAATTAAAATATAACATTTTTATTTAGTAGGATAAGGAACACCTTGTATTATAATGATCACTGTCCATTTAAATGTAAGCTACATCAAGTGTAAGCATTGTAATTTGTAAAACATGCTATAAATTACTCTATTTCTTCGTTTTTACTGCATCTACTGTTTTTCAAATGCCTAATAATCACGCTTTACACATGTTATACAAAACGAAAATTCATTTGACAGTTTTGGTACTACAGGCATATAGGCATAGTATTCTAGGATTCTCGACCTATAAGCCTATTTAGTTGTTTGATTTATTTTGTAAAATATCCGCTTTTAGCTCCACTTTTTTCAATAACCATTATTCCCTGCGTCTAACACACTGACACAATATACCAACTGCCTTCGTCCTTACTTACAAAAGTACGGTATCGCCTAGTGTAACTTATACTTAATAACTCTTTAAAAGCATTGAAATATACCTAATATGGTTGAGCGTAAGATAGTTAATACTTAGAGTTAGAACTTGTAGAATTGTAGTTTCGCAATAGGCTTAGTATGATGAACGCGAGCGGCATTTCTAATAACTATTTTGAAAGGAATAGAGTATCCCCAATCATTTGGTGAGTAAATGTACTTAGTTCAAGTGCTCACTCAGTCTCAGACCAGGAGTCCCGCTCAGCTTGCTTCAAGTAGGTTACTCTCCTCGATAGTCGGAGTAGCGTTTGAATTGATTAGGGAAACGTTAAGTTTTTAGCACCTAGAAATAAACACGGTGCAATTTGTTGTAGAATTTAGACACAATTTAATCAGTTTTTAACAATATTAGTTGATCGTTAATTGTTTTACATCAATCATCGAAGTTTTTTATGTTTAGCAAGGTGTATGGGTAACGAAATCAATCAATCCTAGAGAACATTTTAATTTCCCGCGCTAAGCCACAGATCTTTTAATGTAACATAGCTATTAGATTCGTATACATGTTATTGTTCATTAGTATTTAATTACATAATTAATGTTTCACGATACTTAAAATTTAAATTGTTATTATAATGTGCACATGCTTTTTTCAACTTACCACTGACTAAACTTAAAAATGTTTATCTGTTGTTTGTAATAATTTAGAAATTTGTTGTGCAGGATTTTTAATTTGCATGACATGTCTTCTTTCAATACTTTACACATTAGGGCAATAAAGCCCATAATAAATTATTGTTATGCTAAATATATGGTGCGTTTGTATGTAATGAAAAGATCTTGAGAATAAATTGCATTGAATAAATGTGTTGTCATAATTCTTACCCACCTACCTATTGTAGATTTAATGGTAAATAGTCACTCAGTCAGCAATTTAAAATTGCTTTCTCCTCCACCAAATTCTATTACAAACAATAGGGTATTACACCCATTTTTGAAAAGTGTCTCAATGAAATTCTGTAGTGCTAATATGCCACCAAAAAAAACAAAATTTTTATTCAATCGGTGCCATAAAAATGCATCTAAATTTTAAATTTTTGGAACGAAGTTCTTTATCGCGCGTTGTGAAAGGAGGCTAGACGGAAAAAATTCTTACGAAAAGTTGTCACGACACTTTTATATATTTGATTTAAGAGCCATCTATTAACGTTATTGGCGCAACTGTGCTCTTCGAGATCGAATTACGAACGGCCAATAGATGGCGCAGAAATAATTTATTGGTCTTTCTATCTAAATAACTACGCATTGTACTAACATGTTAGAAAATGTTAATCTTTAAAATTACTTACTTACAATGTAAGCAGCCATAATAACTTTTCATTCCTCGCTTTTTTTTGCCCTGGCTTAAAGCCACTTAAATTCACTTTAACGCATCACATTAATTAGTGAAGGAATTGTAATAAAATTTTATTACAATTCCTTCACTCGAAAGGAACTTCGTTCCATCCGGGTGTCCCTTGACACCTCTCAAGTTTTTTTTAATTTCGCGCGTAGTTCGACGAAAACGCCTCTTACTGGACGCCATATTGGTCAGCGTAAAAGACGTCAGTTTGTTTTGTATCAAATGAGCTCATGTTAAATATAATAATTGTATAACATTTAAATAATTAAAAGTATATTTTGTAATAGGTGTAATAATGAAAAGATTACGTTGGTTACGAAAATAATAAAACTACAAAGCCTATAGTACGCCAATCGGTTGACTAACAGTTGACAATTTTTTGTTTACACAGCCGTACGGCGTAATAACATGGCCGCTACTATTTCACGGTGTTTTATAATAGATTAAAAATACTGAAAACTTTGAATTAAATTTAAAAATTCGTTTTGTTTTTTTATGAACTAAAACTTACATTTTCCGACTGCTTTATGCCTAAACTGTCTCAATAACATATTTATAGATTTTTTCTCGTATAGAGTAAAATACCCTATTGGAATATGTACGAAACAAGATGTTTATCAATTGATTTATTGTTTGGAAGCTTGTTAGGCTAAATGGTCTCTACGTAGGTACCTTGGACAAGCGACCCGTGGGCGGCCACTCGGGCCGCCCTTGGGAAATGGCAGCACAGTCAAAACAGAGATTGAAAGTACAAGGTGAGAACATCACAACATCATCCATGTATATTTTTTTGCTCTCTGTCGATTTTTAAAATAGTGCTGAATCAATTTCGATAAAATTTATATGGGACCACCCTTGAGGCATACCCTATCCATCAAAAAAGGAATTTTCAAAATCGCTTTACATTTGCTGGAGAAATTGCGTAACAAAATATACAAAAAAAAAAACAGACGAATTGAGAACCTCCTTCTTTTTGAAGTCGGTTGAAAAAAAAAAAGATTGCATGTAGAATATTGAGATGGATGTGTGGCCAATGGATAAGGTGAGAAATGAATATAATTACTACTAAGAGGAAGTTTGGAAGTGGCACCAGTGACAGAAAAGTTGAAAGGGAATCTTTTGTTGCTGTAATGATTGAATGTTTCTGTCTGAATATTTGTGCGCCGATACTTACGGCAAAACATGACTGGACTTCAATGAATGAGATAATATCTTGCATGCGCTTGTATGTGTACACATGTTTAACAAATAAATAAATCTATTCCATTCTATTCTATTTGATATAGGATCTTTGGAATCACTCAATAATGTACATGGGAATCTTTGGATATAGACATGTGAAGAGAAGGGATGAAAGACGTGTGACCATAAGAGTTATGAATATCAGTGTGGATGAGTGAAGAGGAAAAGGGAAGTGAAAGCATGATTGATGTTGGTGTTGATAAGGCGGAATGGAAGAAGAAAAATGTTGCGCCGACCCCAAATATCATGGAACAAAATTGCGGAGTTACCATGAGTGCCCGATGAGGGAGTGTAAGTTAAACGCTCTATTCACCATCCATCTTGCTTTACGTCCCGACAAGGTCGCCATGCAAAAGTACCGTGGAAAAAAAACAATTAATAATAATTATTGACGTACAGCAAGCTTATTCACAGTCGTTTTGCATCATGCATGACCTTGGCGGGACGTACAGCAAGATGGATGGTGAATAAGGCGCATTAATCAGGCAGGAAAACAGAGAGCAAAAGTATCTAAGAGCAATCATGTTATTTCATAAACAAAAAAGAACGTCAAATGTAATAAGCCTGTTCGCAAAAGCGAAGGCAGAATGAGATTGAGAATAGATTGAGTATTGATAGTCATTTGTACGGATTTTAAAACAAATCGATCTTTTGATATCTTATAAAGCTATAAAACTACGATGAAACAAATATTTAATTTATAACCCAAAATCAAACAATGTTATTTATTTTTTTATTTCAAATCGATTTAACCCAAATCGACTAAATGGATATTCCAAAACCAATTTCCGAACGCACCTTGGTTAAATTAAAGGTGACATTGACATTTGTATAATCTGTTTCCGGCCTTTTCCTTCGCTCCCCCGTTGCAATCATGGCGGTGAACAACATTTCTAAAAAGCGAAAAGTACGTTGAAACGATTGCCATTTACTGAAATACATAATATGAATCGTTAAACGATAACTGAATAGTCTTTAAACCTAAATGAGGGGTCCGATATTTTTGTGAAACTTGTGATGTTAGTGGATATTCCAGTACTTGTCACTTGCACTGGGATTGTTATGTTTCTTTTGTGCCCAGTTCAACCGTAACGTATTTGCGCCGATTCTGTTAATCAATCATGTGGCCAAAGTACCAACGGTGTGTACGGAAAGTTTACGCGTTAAAACGCGATGACCAAAACATAACCTCTCGGTGAATTTGCAGTTCGTCGGAGACGGAGTTTTCAAGGCGGAACTCAATGAGTTCTTGACCAGGGAGCTTGCTGAGGATGGCTACTCCGGTGTGGAGGTGCGCGTCACTCCGACTCGCTCGGAGATCATCATTATGGCGACGAGGACACAGAGCGTGCTCGGTGAGAAGGGCCGTAGGATCCGTGAGCTGACGTCCGTCGTTCAGAAGAGGTTCAACATCCCCGAGCAGTCGGTGGAGCTGTACGCTGAGAAGGTCGCGACCCGTGGTCTGTGCGCCATCGCACAGGCTGAGTCGCTCAGATACAAACTTATTGGAGGTTAGTTACATTACTTTCATGTTACTGTTTTAACCCTGTGAATTCTGTGGTCACATTTGACCGTACTTCATGAACCTAGGAACTTAAAAAATGCTATCTGAAGTGATTACCTACAGTAGAAATAAACTATTGAATTATCATTATCAAGGTATGCATGTTTCTGGTTGATATTCATGGCGAATTTAACAGTGATCTTCTAGCATGCTTATTTTGGGTAACCCTTAGTTTATAAATGCTATTGGCTTGATCCAAAGTGATGAATTATAAAAATGAAAGTTAGCTGTTTTATCAGTAACCAGGAATTAGAATATTGTATGTTTATTGCAATCATATTTTACACTTATTGACCATCTAGTACATTATTGAGTATTTCCAACCTGTGAGTAAACTCAATATTGTCACTGAAAACTTAATCAAAATGTTAAATTACTTTCTATAATTAATGATCACCGCACCATCCTCACTCCCCAAACCTGACATCTCAGCCTCACATGCTGTTCATGTTTTTCACTGGGGGCACATCATCACCCTATATTGTATTATCCTATCCACAGTTTACTAACTAGCTGGGGCTTATATTTACTATGTAAGGTTACATTAACATTTTATCATAAATGATTGGTTGATAAACTTGTATGCTCTTTTGTAAGATTCCATCAAAAAATTCATACTCATTAGTTGTTGGAAATTGTTACTGGTTGTTCTCTCTTTCACTCAGAGCCAATACTTATACTTGTCTTCCCATGTAAGGTTAGATAAAGATAGCTGACATTATGACCACTGTCATTTATTTTTAGTCTGCAATTTTACCATGTATGGAGTACTTGTATTCTAGCAAATAAACCACACATACAAAATTCTTTAAATTAAATTTCTTTTGAAATTATTCTAATCAACATCTTCCGTTATTCTCAGGTCTCGCCGTGCGTCGTGCATGCTACGGTGTCCTCCGTTTCATCATGGAGTCTGGTGCCCGTGGTTGCGAGGTGGTGGTCTCTGGCAAGCTGCGTGGACAGCGTGCCAAGTCCATGAAGTTCGTAGATGGCCTCATGATCCACTCCGGTGACCCATGCAATGACTATGTCAACACAGCCACAAGACACGTGCTGCTTAGGCAAGGAGTACTCGGAATTAAGGTGAAAACAAAATCCATTTCTTATTAAGGAAGTGAGCAACTCAACATAGTCATGAACTAGTACAGATTTGTAATTACTTTTTCGTAGTGCTCTTATAGCAGTCTTATTTGGAGTTGGCTCAGAAATTTGTAACTATTGAAAGTTGCCAAGATGAGAATAAAGCTAGGCTAAACTACTATTTTCCATGTTTTAAGCCACAATATCAGGGATTTCTAGTCTCTCAATGGCTGGAAATCTAATATTTGTGGTAGATTGACTCAGCTTGTTTATTGGAGGGCTTGTCTGTACAGGCTCTGGTACGGTGCAAGCTGGACATTTTCTTTAGAAACAGTAGTATCATGTCAGTCATTCTACTGTGATAACACTTGTCAATGTTATCTGTCAGTAATGATGACACAGTTGGCGTAGTGGCTGGACGAAGGGCTGCGTGTCGCAGGTTCGATTCCCGCGCGGAATAGTGTTTGGCAACTTTAAAAACAAGAAAGTAAACGTAATTGCTTTCTCAAAAAATAACCTATTTAATTTCATCTACAGGTCAAGATCATGTTGCCATGGGACCAACAAGGCAAGAACGGTCCCAAGAAGCCGCAGCCCGATCACATCCTGGTCACAGAGCCCAAGGACGAGCCCGTTCCTCTGGAGCCCACAAGCGACGTGCGTTCCCTTGCGCCCGCTCCGCTACCGCAGCCCGTGCCACCTGTGGCTTAGGTCATAAGCTAATTAATAAAAAAAAATCCAACAACACCTATTTGTTTCTTTTTATGGCATACATACATCCTTGTATTGAGTGAAAGATGTCCTTATGTTGTATTAGATTAAGTAACATGTTGTGTAATTTGTATTTTATAACACGTCCACATTATGAAACATTATTTTTCAACATATAACAATACTGTACACAGTAGAATTACAATGCTAAATAACAATGTTATATGACTTTGTCGTTTGTCGTTCTGCAATACTGTTCATTGTTGCAAATATAACGTTTTAAAAAATTCATGGCCAATTGAAAGAGGTACTCAATTTTAAGATGCCATAGAGTCTCATGCTGTCACAGTCACTTTGTGATAGAGGTGGGGGTATTTCACGTCGAGCGGATAACCAAAAAAAAGTGAGGTCGTGAAACTTGTATATACTCTGGTCAGTTATACTTCTAGTAGACTTGGATGTGTGTACACAATTATTTTTTTCGTATGATGCTTTATTTCTAAGCTTTTAAAAATGTACTAAGAATGAAGTCATGAATTTTTGGATGGCTTATTATCTGCATTAATTAAATTGTAAAAAAAAACTAAAAAGTATGGTTTCAGAAAGTTGAAGTTTTTAGTTTTTTTGTCAGATTCAAAATTTGAATTTTTTTTACGTGTTGTAAACTGGAAGTGAACATTTCAAATCGATTTTTGAGTAGCTTCAACTCTTCTTTTAATTTTAAGTGAGTTAAAGCATTAAATGTAGGTACAGTCCGTGCCACGAAAGATGAGACTTGACACGGACTTTATTTATGTACGTTTGCCCAGCACGGCCCCTCAGAATTTGCATTTATGGTGTACACCATTGCACTGTACTCGCCTCTAGCAGTATATGTACCGATTTCTTTTTCAATGTACCTCTATACTTTTGAAGAAATATGCAAAAAAAGGTGGCCGTGCCAGCCAAACGCTTTCAGCACGGCCCCCCATGTAACTTGAATAATACATACCGTATTAACAAATGTCTATAACTCAAGAAATGTACTCTATTAATACGTTATATGTGCCGCAACAGTTATTGTGAATTCATAATAACAAATAATATATAGATGTGGATAAGGGGCCGTGCTGGAAAAAATCATTTTAAGAAATATCTAAAAAAGACAAAACATACTTAGCCAAAAACTATTAAAAAATAATTGAAGTTTAGCAAGTAACATATGTACCGCATTGATTTCTCATACAACTTGTTATATTGTGAAAAATAAATCTATTTTAGTTCATTCAGCACGGCCCTCTATAGTTGCCTATATCTTTTTAAATAAGCCGTGTATGTTTACAAAATTCGACTTCCTGAATAATATATAGGAGTACATTCCTTTCAACTAAATTGCAATTCTGCTGTATCAATACTTTAGAAGATAAATTCAATCTAAAATATACATACATTAAAACTGATGGGGTGACCATGATTCTACATGAAAATAGGATAAAAAATACTGCTTAAATTGAGTAAATCTTTATTAAAATAAACAAATCAACAATATGGTAAACTATATAAACGATAACTAGGTACTTATACATAATAGGTCGATAATCGTACAAGTGTCAAGTTAGTGTCGCTAAGACTACATAGCTCAAAGTCTTAAAAATCATACATTACAATAAAATCACAGATTCATTACATTTCACAAATTAGTTCGTTTACATGGAATAACAACCTATGTCTCAATAACACTACAGAGCTTAAAAATCTTAAAAAATCACAGATACGCGTTCAATAAATCATATTGATTGAACCTTACATTACACTAATATTAATTTGCATGAATCGCTTTAATTATTTGGTATAATCACAGGCAATTAATTAAATCCACGTAATCACAGATGTTTTTCAACTACTAAAACAATTAGAATATTGTTCGTTTATGTTACTAATATTATGTTACCTATGGAATAATCATAGAAAAACTAGTACATAAATTAACTTATTAAAAGTAATCACAGATGACATTACAACAGTATTGACTTCTTATTAAACAGTTCACAGTTTCATATGCATATTTTTAGCAACTAGTCTTTACCAGATTCTTAAATAGTGTAAAATTAACTTTAAATTATTACAAAATACATGTATTTAAAAACCATGGCTCAAAAACATATTCTGGTTTCACTGTAATTACCAGAGCCGTCACTCATAGGATCATATTCAGCAAACCCTGAGCTCCGCTCCGACGTGAAAGCGGAATATTCGTAAAAGTTATTATTTTTAGTTGTATTAAATATCACATATCACTCACTAAAACGTAAGTAAGAGTGTGTAAAAATATCGACTCCACTGTACTGTTGTTAATTTTCAAGGCCAAATCATCATAACATAGCCACAGATCATGGCTAAGCGTATGGCACTTATAATGGCCCAGAGTTCCCTCTGAATTCCCTACATATTCAATGGCACCAACGACACCATAAATTTGATTTTGAATATTAATAGTGACCGGGATATTACACAAAATTGAGAATGTATTTTATGGCCGTTCTATTAAGCCGTCCTATTGATTAACCAGATATTCAGACATTCCCACGAAATAACTCACAAACAAGTGAGCATAGCACGCGCCTAGTGTGAGTGTCACACTTCTGTACATCACTATATTAATACGGACATGACTAAAATCTCGCTTTGTGCATCCTATTGGTCAAAATGCATGCATCGGGCGATCGAGTCATGAGACGAGCTATGCGATTATCGCCTTAGAGGTGAGCATGCGGAAGTTTGGCCGATAGTACCTACCTACCAAATATATGAAATCATGGTCACCCCATCAGTTTTAATGTATGTATATTTTAGATTGAATTTATCTTCTAAAGTATTGATACAGCAGAATTGCAATTTAGTTGAAAGGAATGTACTCCTATATATTATTCAGGAAGTCGAATTTTGTAAACATACACGGCTTATTTAAAAAGATATAGGCAACTATAGAGGGCCGTGCTG
This sequence comes from Charanyca ferruginea, assembly GCA_947361185.1. Classification (NCBI taxonomy): domain Eukaryota; kingdom Metazoa; phylum Arthropoda; class Insecta; order Lepidoptera; family Noctuidae; genus Charanyca; species Charanyca ferruginea. The sequence goes on from OX376065.1 coordinate 1,037,776, forward strand.
AATGAACTAAAATAGATTTATTTTTCACAATATAACAAGTTGTATGAGAAATCAATGCGGTACATATGTTACTTGCTAAACTTCAATTATTTTTTAATAGTTTTTGGCTAAGTATGTTTTGTCTTTTTTAGATATTTCTTAAAATGATTTTTTCCAGCACGGCCCCTTATCCACATCTATATATTATTTGTTATTATGAATTCACAATAACTGTTGCGGCACATATAACGTATTAATAGAGTACATTTCTTGAGTTATAGACATTTGTTAATACGGTATGTATTATTCAAGTTACATGGGGGGCCGTGCTGAAAGCGTTTGGCTGGCACGGCCACCTTTTTTTGCATATTTCTTCAAAAGTATAGAGGTACATTGAAAAAGAAATCGGTACATATACTGCTAGAGGCGAGTACATTGCAATGGTGTACACCATAAATGCAAATTCTGAGGGGCCGTGCTGGGCAAACGTACATCTTTATTTGACTTGCGCAGAACTCGATTTAATCTTTCAGTCAAATCAAGTTCGTGTCAAGTCTCATCTTTCGTGGCACGCACTATCTTATACTGGGTGTCCGGTAATTAATGGATAACCTTGAAATGGCTAATAGTAGAACTTATGGCCATTCAAAAAAAATAGGAAAACAAAATTTAATTTTTTTATACCTAATCTTAGGTTAGGTACCATAAGATAGATTTTTTTTTTTTCGTATTAATTGTATTTGCACTAGCACTAATTCTCTTTACACATAAGCCCTCGTTGGTTTGAAGAAAAACATGCAGTTGTTTAGTTTCTGGGACGGTGATAGTAAAGCAAAACGGACTCGTAGAAAATGTCGCTCTTGTTGAATACTTTACTGCCACGCTTTTCAAAAAATACAGCACCAGCAACTTGATGAGCACAGAATTGCGGTTTCTGTCATGAAATACATCACTGACGGGGCTCCCCAACATTTTAAGAATAGGTTCAATTTTGTGAACCTATTTTACTACAAACAAGATTTTAAGAAAGACGCACAGTTACACTTCCATGCTACCGCTCATGGAAAAGGGCCATGTGATGGTCTTGGGGGAAACGTTAAACGTTTGGCAACCCAGGTGCAAGTTTACAGTCTACGATTAACGCTATCACTACACCTACAAGATTATATTAATAGGCCAAGTCATCATTGACTGAGACTTCTATTTACTACTGCTCGAAGGAAAGTACCTATTCAACCAGAGCGAGATTTTCTACGAGTCCGTTTCGTTTCTGCTATCACCGTTCCAAGAACTAAACAACTGCAAGCTTTTCTTCTAACCACCTAGTCTTGACTAGTTTAGTTTCTACATCTATTTTACACTGAAAGTTCTCGCCGCGTCGCTCCCATTCCGGTGTGACTCGGCCCTTAGTCCGATTCTGAAAATTCATTCACTAATAGGAAGCTAAGTTATCCCTGCTATTGGCCATATTCTATGGCATACCTGATTTCTATGGCAGTCGCGTCCAGATTTTAGTAGATAATATACCTAAACATTTTTTATATTCCCGTGGTGTTCAAAAGACAAGCTCAATTTAGACTGAATGGACTATTCTAGAGGAATAAGCTCTCAACCCATTATTCTGGGTTGTTTCATAAAAAGGACCCACATGCATGCAGTACCTATAGCAGAGAAAGTTCACTGGAGGTGACCACAAAGTACATTGACAAGGCATAAAGTGAAAATTAAAAGGAAAATAAAGAAAACAAATACACCATTTATACCAACATTTATTTAAAAACCTGACTACATTCACCCCAAACCAAGTGCATTATAATTATTGCTAAATACAAAAATGTCGCTGACGATACACAACATAATCAAAATAATAAGGAAATACACGATTCACAAAAATAATTAATTTTACATATTTTTATTTATAACCTGTTACAATTCCAAAGAGATATGTGCTCGTTAAGAAATCTGATCAAATTTAAATATTTGAGACAACAAACCATGACTGAACCAAAACGTAAGTAGACACTAATGGAATGATTCGCAAATAGAGGCTTATTACTTTACCCCAGACAGCATCGAAATCACTGGTATTTTTTTTAAGTCTAAAATTTCGACCCAATGAGTAATTTATTTCGACTATCTTATAAATACTGACAGACAATTCCATTTCGATAGCAAAAAACCTAAATTGAATAAATCACTTATGGCTAATTTTTCAATAGCCCCAACATCTTTTCAAAGAAAAATAAAAGACAGTTTGACATAATTCAGATTTCTATACAACAGCTGTCACTGTCAAACCGCCATGTTTATCCCACGGTAAGAGTAGGTAGGTAACGATTGAAAAATCAGCCCCTATGTTAAAGTCTAACTTAAACATTTGACACTTCAACATTCCTTATGTTTTAAATAAAAATGGACCAACACTAAATAGAAATTAAACTTAAATACATAGAAGAAGTACATCTTCTAAGCTACAATATAATATACTGATTTGTTTAACAACCAAAAGATTATGCTATGAAATGCATTGGAATACATTGTACAGGTGAATTATTCAGCGATGGCAATTTTTACAAGTAAGTACCCACTTACCCAGTCTGCTTATAACATATTTTAGCATTCTGCTATGTTTAAGTTTATAAATTCTTTTATATTAGGGTTACCAAAGCTAAATAATGTGCCGGTTTAGTAGAAATTTGTACTGCAATGGTTTGGATAGTTTGTTCTTACATTTAGTGATGTCCAAATTGAAGATGTTTTGTTCGCCTTTAAATTGATGTTGACCTTCACAGAATGATTTTTCGGACAAATAATATTTTTTTTGAAAAGCTGTAAATTTTTATAAAATAGCGGACTGTTTTTTTATTATGTATTTTGGTAACATTGTACAATTTTTTTAAAATCTTCCAATTACAGTGAAAAATTGCTCTGATTTGTTCAATTTGTAATAACCCGTGTAGCAATTCGTGTATTCGTCAAATAATTCGCAACTGAATATGTAGACTAAACCATAGACACATCCAGACGTGTAGATTCCACACTTGCGTAGTTTTCATATAAAAGAACGACAGTGATGTAGAAAGTTTTCTGTTCACCTTAACTGACCTTATGTACGAGATATTTATCTGGAAAAAAAAAATAACCCGAATTAAACATTTGTTTTTGAGTAAATAATGCTCAATATGGAATATTTTGAGGGCGGGGCGACTTTCCATTGTTTTATAGGTATTTCATAAAAAGAATCGTTGCTTAACGCCAAAAGTGACCACTTTTAGTGTTAAGCAGACTTTTTTAATTTGTGAAATACAAAACAATGGAAACTATGGAAAGTCATTTGAGTCATTTTTCATTTGAGAAATACTTCAGGTAATTTACTAGTTATGTACAGTTTTAGATTTTTAATTTTGATCTGATTTAGGAGTTATAGAAATAAAATGATGGGTGGCGCTAGTTGGCTCTTGTAAGCCCCTTAAGGGGCTATTAAACGACTTTTACAGATTTTAAACTGACAATCACGTCAAAATGTGCAGTGTAAATGATTTGAAAAAAATATATGTTAAACTAGAACATTCTCTTAATCACTTAGTAAGTGAATATTTTTAATTATATTCATATTATATAGTTTAATTAATACGTGAAGTTTTGTCTGACGCGGACAAAACATTGACAATCACACAAAATCTACCAGCTATAATTAAATGAAACTTACACCATCTTACAGACAATTTTATTATCTATCTTTTAGTATACGCCTTTTTTTTTAATTTTGAAAGAATACTACTTTAATTTAATTTTTTCGACTAAACTTTGAGAGTTTTGGACGCGAAACTGATGCAGAACGGACGCAGTCTGCGTCCAAAACTTTCAAAATTTAGTCGAAAAAATTAAATAAAAGTAGTATTCTTTCAAAATTTAAAAAAGGCGTATACTAAAAGATAGATAATAAAATTGTCTGTAAGATAGTGTAAGTTTCGGATAATTATACCTGGTAGTTTTTGTGTGATTGTCAATGTTTTGTCCGCGTCAGACACAACTTCACGAGTTAATTAAACTATTTAATATGAACTTAATCAAAAATATTCACTTTCTATATGATTAAGAGAATGTTCTAGTTTAACATATATTTTTTTCAAATCATTTACACTGCACATTTTGACGTGATTGTCAGTTTAAAATCTGTAAAAGTCGTTTAATAGCCCCTTAAGAGATACAAAGCCGATATAGTAATACTAACTGTTGTTGCACATGCTCCATGGGCGGCGCCATGCGACACACGAGCTGCACGGCGGCGGTGAGCGCGGAGCGCAGCGGGGAGGGCAGCGCGGGGCGGGAGGCGGCGCGCTCGGCCGCCACTCTGAGCTCGCGGAAGGTGTTGCGCGTGTAGGGGTTCCGCCGACTGGCGTAGCGCCACGTCACGAAGTAGTAGTACACGAACGGAGTCAGCAACCCGCAATAGCCGCTGAGGAAGGGGATACAGTGTTATGGTGGAGATGGCGGTTTAACAACAAACAACCTCTCTATTACCATGTTTATTTATTTCTTTGGGAAAACAAACAGTTACACAAAAGTCTCTTAATTAACCAATTCTCTCACAACGTAATCCACATGTTACCTATTCAAAATTTTATATAAGAACTAACCTAGGCATGCAAGTGAATTTCTATTACATTACATTATAAGTAGTGAGTGAGTGTAGTGAGTAGTAGCTCCCCTCCCCGACCCTTGCTCGTGCCAGCCCGCGCCGCTGAGCCTGTAGCTTTAAATTCGTCCCTAAATAATGGAAATCCGATCCAGCCTGTCCCTTTGCTGTCCTCTCCCAGCGACGCCCTAAGCCGAGGCTCGTACCCCACAGGGGGTGCCCTTAGCGTGTAGTCGCTTAGTTTGTAAGATATTTTGCCCTGGCTGGAGGCCCTAAAAATAATATTTTTTAAGGCACCACAGGAAAGTCCGGTTAAGCAGCCGACAACCTCCTAGGTTGACCTGCGAGATGCCAATCCGGAAAAAAAGAAAAAAAAAAAAAGTGAGTAGTAGTAGTGTAGTTTTGATAAGTTTGAATGTATCTACTAACAGTATGGACCTCGGTCTGCAAATAAATTATTATTATTATTATTATCAAGCTTCGGCTACAGTTACAAAGAAATTTAGTTTATTAAATTTTGAATTACAGTATTTCGAAATTTGTTAGATGATAGTGTAAATAGATCTATGTCCGAAAAATGTATGTTATAATTATTTGCTATACGACGTAGAGGTGCGCGGGCTCCAGCATTGGTGCGGCAAGATGGAATGGCGAATAGTGGGCGTGCACGCACCTCGCGTCTCATAACAGTTCTAGGTACAACATTACTTAATTTATTTACCAAATCAGAGCAGTCATATCTGACACCACATATATCATACAGAAACATCATCTCTAGGAAAAGGCGTCTAGACTTCAAGTCCAGCAACGTAATATCTCTACAGGATCCATGTTTTTTATTGTATATAATAATAATAATATATGTTTGTGTTTCATGTATATGTTTATTATTTCTACAATTTATATTACTCTTAGCTGACCCGAAAGACGTTTTCATGTCCCTATCTACCTACTTACCTGGGTATCTGCATACCCTACCTACCCTACCTTGAGGAAACTAATGCGTCGTCTATGTATTTTTTTTTGGTTTTTGTTGATTTTTTTAATGAACCGCGCAACTTATTTTTTCTTGTGTATTCTTTTTCTCGTTACAATTACAAAAACAACAGAACAAATAGCAAAATTGGTCCAGCCGTTCACGCGTAAATACGGCTGCCTGAATAAAAAACTATACAGGTGGTGTATAGTGAGGGTTTACAAACATTACAATATATATTTTTTTTAATTAGTGCCATAAAAAAATTGCGTAGCATAGGCATTTTCTGTTGACTGAAATTGCGTTAAACACCATTAAACTTGATATCTTCATAAACGCGGACGAAGTCGCGGGCAACAGCTAGTTATGATAAAAAGTACAGTTTTTTTTTTTTGACGCTCCTTCATTTTACATATAAATTTAAAACATGCCACACTTCTCCGTTGCGTTGCGTTGTCGAACGTATTGCGTCGTCGCTGAGACGAAGCGGGGGGAGGTAATGCGAAACGGCAACGTAGTTAATTTTGTACTGGCAGAGAAAAAACACGTGCGCAGCGCAACACAACGCAACGGAGAAGAGTGGCATGCAGTGCGTCCAAATCTTGACGTCGCAACGCAACGCAACGGAGCAGTGTGGCTTCACTCTAAAACGTTTATTTATTGGCAAATCGTTGACTGGATTAGACGTAAAACTAGGAATGCGATACTCACGAGAGCGCCATGATAGCGACGAGCGGGAACAGCACGATCTCGGCGAGCGCGGCGGCGCGCAGGATGTTGCGCGACTGGAACTCCACCAGCGAGATCAGCAGGCGCGCCACCCACATCGAGTTCTGCCCGAGGGTCTGTGGACGAAACGACGGGAATTCATAACGAAACATCAAAGCTACGCTAGTTTGACTTGACCACGGTCTTGCTGGAAACTCTGGATAGGGTCCTCAATAACTGCATCAGGTTTAACTTTAACTTGAGGAAATATGATCATGTGTTAAGCTACAGGTCTGAGCTAAAATGGTTGGCTATTCGCCAAAGGAGTTTGCGTGCTTTGACAACTTTTCTGCCTGCTTAACTTTCTCTTCCATCCTTCATAATCATATCTAATGTCTCACTTTCAATATCTATGTTCATCACACGCTAGGAATCTGCTGTATTCTAACAATCTTCTCCTACTTTGCCTTTTTTGATTTTGTTCATTATTACTTTCATATCCAGACCATTCTTCTCTGGAATGCGCTTCCTCTCGTTATCAGGACGGCCTCCAGTGGCCCAGTGGGTATGCATTTAAGCGATAATTCCGTATTTATTTTCAGCACAAATGAGCAGAGATCGCAGCGATCACATATACCTCCTTTCTTTTCTTTTATATATACATAATTATAATATGTATTTATGTTTTTAAGTAAATAAAATAAAACCTAACCAGTGATGGGGCCCCCGACTCTTTTTTTTGCACCGGTCCCTGGTCACGTAGCTACGCCACTGAACATCATTACCTATTTTCATATTCACTAATATTATAAAACTGAATAATTTTGTTGTTTGTTTGAACTAGTGGCGTAGCTTGCCCTAGAAGGGCCCTGTATCAAAATTTGTTGCAGGCCCTGTACCAGACTACGGCAAAGCCCAAATAATATAATAATAATAATAATAAGTTTATTTGTCATCATATAGTACTTATGACTCTATGAGTAATGAAAACACAGACATAGCACTTATAAAAACAGAGGTCAAGCAGATAGATTAATGGCCCCCATGCTAGGACAATCCTGTGTTATGGGGGGGGGGGCATCCAACTGTCCAATTGGTGTTAAACAATGATGTTTTTAAAGTAGATAGATGCATGAAAATGTAGGTATCGTACGAACAACTGTTAAATATATAATTCTAAAGCCGAAACCAACAAACTTATTAAGTAAAATGTATATGTGTGTGAGGAGGTGAGTGAAGTGAGATGTGTGTGGTGTAGAGTTGTGTAAATTGAGAGTAGGAGACAAAATAGAGGGTATCTATTGTATTAGTATACAATAAAGAGGTATCCCGATATTGATTATAAATAATGATTTACAATTGTTTATAGATATTACCATTAGAAATGTTTTCTTATCACAAATTATGTACCCACGTTTTACACGGTTTAATGGATTTCTGGTAAGTACTTATTGCACGATAAGCATGATCGTGATACATGTAGGTAAACTAAAATGCACTATCGTTAGAGGATCATTATTGTCCAATTATTCACTTACTAACTACATTCTTTACTCAAATACTTTGACCCAAAATCTACAGAATAACGTATAGAAGTTTGTCAGGTACTTGTGACCGTGGTGTGCTGGGCATTTTGGTTTGTCATCTATACATGACTATGGCGGTCACCAGGTTAAAATAAGAATAACACGAACTAAAAAGAAAAAAAAATTAAGTGACTCATACAAATATAGATCATACATAAATGACGTATATAAATATAGATCTTTTAAAAATGTATAATATAAATAAATTTTAAATGCTTGAGGCACTGATAACAGACAGCGTTCATCGATGCCACAAGCTTATAAAATGTTAGTCTAAAGATTTATTATTATTTTTTACAATATTGAGTATTGAACATTGTATTGTCACCAGAACTAAAGGTGTATGCAAAATTTCAACTCAATTGGATACCAATAAATGGTCGAAAAATGATTTGCAAATTTTGAAGCAACAACTTACATACATACGAAACGAACATCATCATCATCATCATTTCAGCCGAAAGACGTCCACTGCTGGACATACCCCCAAGAAATGGGGGTTTTGCCATAATCGCCACGCTTGGCAGGCGGGTTGGCGATCGCAGTATGGTTGTTACAAAGGCACAGAGAACGCCGCTGCCCATTCTCTGGTAAGTCCCTTAGTCGCCTCTTACGACACCCACGGGAAGATATGGGATGGTGCTATTCTTTACGTCCGACACCATGCGGACATACGAACAGTGCAAGTTAAATAAAAGCTTGTAAAAATAAATATTAATCATCATCGTGATGGCCTAATGGTTAAGGCACCCGCCTCTCATGCATGAAGTTGTGGGTTCAAAACCGGCAAATACCAATGTGACTTTTTCAATTCATATGTACTTCTTATCATTGACATCGGTGAAGGAAAACATCGTGAGGAAATCTGGACTTATAATTGATATAAGTCAGAAATCTCCAATTCGCCTTGAGCGCACGTGGTGCTCGTGCCTTCTCTGTATGAGAAGAGGCCTTTGCCCAGCAGTGGGCCAATTATAGGCTGGTATTGTTATTTATTATAATCATCAACAGCAGGCCCAAGCTATATATTTACCAAATACCATCAAAATGGATTCAGTTGTTTCGCCACCAATATGTAAAGACAAACATTTTGTAACGTAGAATTGAATATTTTAAAGAATGTAATTACAACCTCAGCATATTCTCTTAATGGATATTTCAAGAAGTGTAACAGTTGTTTAGGAACTTTCTAGTGTACAACTTTCTTCTTTTGTAAAAATAATTATCTACGTGCGATTTTTAATTGTTCACGAGTTGATATTGTTGTGCGTGTGTGTGCAAAAGAGATAGTATAACGTTTGTACGTCTCTCTTTCACAAGGTTTTAATCTTAGCATTTGCATTGTTAATTCATTAGTTTATAATTATTGTTTGAACTTTGAACCATTGTGTCATCCTTAGATGAATGCTGCTTACATATACTCGTTTACTTTTAAATCGATTAACACCTGTCTTGTAGGAAACCTTGGCCTTTGCAAAAACTAAGAAATAGATACTATTATCAAATACTTAGGACACTGCGTATTACATTACTATCAAACAATAACTAAAAAATAGACAACCCACACCCTATGCTTAGAATAGATTTCAAATGAATTTGTATAAAATATCATGACTTAAAACAATTTTTTGAATGACTGTCCAAAGCGGTCAGAAAAGCAAGAACTTTTTACTTTATTTTCCTGGTTTTATTGTGTCGATGGAAATCTGAATTGAGTCACCGCCACTTTATTTTTTTAATAAAAATAGTGTAAGCGAAACTCTTTACTTGCTAATAATTCTACTTTTTCTTGTAAATGTAAATACAGAGTGCATTGGGGTAATTACGACAACCGCGTACATTTCAATTTATGGTATTAATTTTAACCAGTTACGTATCATCTCTTATTTTAACAATTATTTTAAGAAATTAATTATAATCATTTATTAAAAAGGGTTCGTCGATATTTAATTATGTCGCTGCATTTGGTAGAAATGAATATAAATCTGAAAAATGTACCTGGTAGTCGTAATTGCCCAAATGCAGCTTAATTACATTTTTATAAAATACTAGCTGACCCGACAGATGTAGTCCTGTCCCTATTTACTTTACTTACCCTACCCTACCTACATTACCCTACATACCCTACCCTACCTACCACAATTTTCTCACCGTATAAACCTTCCCTGGACTTCTACAAATATTTCAAGACCAAAATTAGCCAAATCCACCCATTCTCGAGTTTTAGCGAGACTTACGAACGACTAACTTGCACTTTTTTTTTTCTTTCGCGTGAATTTTCGTAATGATCCCTAATTTTTTTGAGTTAAATCGTAATAAACAAACAAATCTTTCCTCTCTATATTATATCAGTTTAGTTACATTTATGTCCATTTAGCAATTTGTCTATCTAGCCTCTGTTGCCCCTCTGATGAGAATAGGCCTCCCTCTGATGTGCATAGGCCTCAATTCCACTCACATCCTGTCCTCTGCTATTATGCCCCAGTCAATTATTATATTTTAATATAAGTATTACAGTGTAATTAAAATCACACGCAGCAGTTTTAATCGTATGCTCTAGAGCGCGCCAGGCAAAGGTCAAGAATTATAAGTCTATTATACATAAGTATACTTAGAACAATGGCTACTAGTGAGACAATTCTAGTTTGTACATAATTTAATTACCTTTGTTATTTCGGCAACATTATTGTGTCTATACAAATAAATAGAATCGAACTGTATGTTTGATACGTCAACATAACAGCTTTTTATTATTTAATAAAAAACTGTTATTTTGACATATCAAACATCAACAAAAATTGAAAATTGTTTTTTTTTAGTTATTTGCGTAAACATACATTTGTATGTTTATTTCTCCGAAACGGTTGTTCCGATTTAGACGGGACTTCCACCTACAGATATCTGATATTGTAAAGACTAACATAAGGTCTACTTTTATGTTAGTAAATACGATTTTTATTTTTCTGCAGTACTATAGGACAGTACTATAGGACAGTACTATAGGATACTATGGGGAATCCCATAGTATCCATTGATACAATGTGACAACACAAATCAGGTTCTTTACTGCTGCTAATTATTAAGTCCTGTTTACATACATTATAAATTTGTACCTATTACATTTTATAATTTAATATTCACAACAAAAATATCTTTAGGTAGTATGTAGATTGGTGCTATAAGATAAAGTCAAAGAAATCCCACTTTGTGTATTTTTCTTGTTTTTAATTTTCAGCAAAAATAATGCTAATATAATATCTTACATTTAAATTGTGTACTTGAGACACAAAACAGATGATTCATGTTACTTGCATGCATCTGTTATATCTAAATCATGAATTGCCTTTGTCTGCTTTATCAAAAAACGCGGTCAAATACGTTGTATTTATTGATTCAATGATTGAAGTCGTCTCATCAATCAGTACCTACACAATCGCTATAAGATATTTTTCAACACTTTGTCAATATGAACGTTATATATTTTATTTGTATCTTAAAAAATAATAAGGGGAAAAATTTACATTGAATTTGGTTTTGATTTTTTAAATGAATATGGTTCTACTGAATAGTATTGTAAAAAATATTTCAACAATAATATATCCCACCTATAGACAACAAGGCAACTATAACTGTATAACTTGGTACTTCTGTAAGTATAATTGTTCTCACAGTAACTGTTCGTGCTACTTCAAGGCTTACTACCGCTAATACATACAATCAAATTAAACACACAAAGTCATACTAATAATTATTATAAATGCGAAAGTGTGTTTGTTACGTTTCCACTAAATTACTGAATGGATTTTGATGAAATTTTAGTACAGACTTAACTCGAACCCCAGGAAAGGTTTATAGGCTAGTTTTATATTCGCGATTTCGTCTGCTTAAATAAAAAAAAATATATAGAAAAAAAATATATATATATTGTTTATCTATATATGTATGTATTTAAAATGTATTTGTGTATGTATATCGGCTGTCTGACACCCATAGTACAGATGGCCGTGTGTGAAACGTCCCCGCATATTATTATTATTATATTATTATAGAAAAATTCAAATATATAATATACTAGCTGACCCGATAGACGTTGTCCTGTCCCTTACGTACCATTTAAATCTTCCCTGGACTTCCACAAATATTTAAAGACCTTAATTAGCCAAATCAGTGCAGCCGTTCTCACCTTTTGGCGAGACTAACGAACAGCGATTCATTTTTATTATACAGATTCATAACTGTTCTAATAATAATAAAAAAAAGCCCATTAATAGTATAATTTAAAAATATCAAATCATTATCTGGCGTCTGGTCGCGATAGTGATAATTGTAATAGTATGTGGGAAGTACCTAGATACTATGTTATTTATATCAACAGGTAATGATACCAGGCCAAACAGTCTCACACCAGGTAAATGTCAAATAAAGAATTAATTTCACCTCTACAATAGGGAGTGAACTACCTATTTAATTTTAAGCAGTCTGAGCTTGCAAAGTTCGAACTGTTACAAAGACTAAATAAATCAATTAATATTGCTCTTTCTGGGAATCAAACTCAAGATCATTACAGTAGCTGAACTAACCACCGGAGTTGAACTGTTACAAAGACTAAATAAATCAATTAATATTGCTCTATCTGGGAATCAAACTCAAGATCATTACAGTAGCTGAACTAACCACCGGAGTTGTGTAACAATACCAACTCTATTTTAAGATTTCGTACAGTCTAGCAAAATCTGTAACAAAAGAACCTACGAACCGTAGATTAGAAAGCTAAACGCAAACCCACTGCGCCAATTGAGTCATTCAATGTCGACGACTGTCTCTGTGCACTGTCCCCTAACATTTCACTTACAACCTATACAAAAGGAGGAAGTAAACAATTAAACGTAATAAACTGGTGTACACTTACATCGAGTATGGTGAGCGAGTAGGACGCGGCGTGCAGCAACGCGAACAGGAATATTGGCGTCAGGATCACTGTGTGCTGGTCAAGGAGTTATGTTTGGACAGACATGGTCAATACGAATAGTTTCTCATTAACACAGGGGACGACGCCCTGCCTGCCAACTGACTAAAATACTTAGCCAAAACTTTACTTACCTTCATTTCAATTCAATTTGATTTGTACCTATTCTTTAGACCAGGGGTTCCCAATCGCCCTGGGGCGTCTGATGAGGCAACTTCCTTCTCATTGCAAAAAAAAGCCCCTCAATAAGTTTTGTGTTGCGTTGCGGAAGTGGTTGTTAGAAGAGTGTTTTTATTCTATAGATGAGTTCTTTCAAAAGTGTCCCTGTAAATTTTATACTATAAAGCACAGACATATTTAACTGTTAAGTAGACATAAATTGAAAAATGTACCTATACAGTAATTAATATCTTAACTTGTAAAAACCTGTACTATTGCATGCTATATATTGGCCAAATGTGTGTTACTAAATATTTTATATAAGAACTCCATGTACCTACCATATTTGATGCAATAAATGAATTGAATTGATTGTAGTGCAATCATTGTACTCTTTTATAATCATTGTTACATTTTAAAATCATTTAAATAAAAAATAATAATAATCTTCTGCTAGAAGACACGCACACGAAGATTTTCTGTTAGAAGGGCGTCGTAATAAAATTACAACCGTTATAGGGAGTCGCAGTGCACAAAAGACTGGGAACCCCTGCCTGATGAGAGTGATCTCAAAGATTAGGTAACTGGCGGTCAAACTTATACAAAGTGAAATAATGGGATGGTGCAACAGCAGTAAACATTATTTTCACGGTGTGTTTATAAAAAGAATAGGCATTCAGAATCCCAATGTTAGCATTTTTTTAATGTCATTGCACATCCTACTAAGTTTCTTACTTATTTTGTCGTTGTTCTATGGCAGGTAGTTGCGAACTTAAAAGCCAACAGTTGAACAAGTTATTGAGACCTTGTTATATTGCGCATTTTATTTAGATATTTTAAGTTTTGATCATTATATAAATGACTTAATGAAACGCTACATATTATAACGTACAGCTAATAAAACTATTAACATACTATTAGCACGTAATCGCGTATTCAGGTTACTAATTCAATCATATATGATAATGTTTTCAAGATCGAAACTTATAGAACAAAATAAATTTTATTAATAAGGAAACTTGTTTCCAATTTTAATTAAACAAAAGGTCAAAGAGAACAGGTACCTACCAAAACCTTTTTCTTTCCCCAAATTACAAATTCAAAGAACCATCATTCCACATGCCTGTGTTTGAGGAAGCTTTAGGTTCAGCAGTATACCTCTACAAAATGACCTAGAGGTCGTAAGTTTGAACAACACCTGTTGCATTATTTACGTGAACTCGCAGAATTACAGTTACAAGAGGTGTTAGGACCAATAATAACAACCCACAAAAAGTGTGTGTGAGTCATAAAATGTTATCGTAGCTGTAGCATCTAATAAAATTGTTACATCATCGACATCACGTGAGTTAGTAGTGTAAGACGAGATGTAAAATAAATAGCTATCAAAAAACTATTAGAAAAAAAATTGGTTGTCTGTAAAGTCGGTTTACTGACGATAGTTGAACGTGACAACGCGAAAGAATCATTACCTTTATCGCTGTAATTATCGTTGCTATAAACAATTGACACCACATTCACTTTTCACTTGGAACGCCTCAGAGCGAGGTAACGCCGCAGAGCGAGGTAACGCCGCATGACGTCATGTAACGCCGTAACGACGCAACGACGCATGACGTCATGTTTTTTCGTTCGTGCAGCCGGCTATCGAATTATAAGACGTTGTCACGTCAAAAATCCGCGTCGGATACATAACGATCCTCTTTTGAAGTCGGTGAACAATTCGATTAAGTCAAAACAATAGAACATCGATGATTGATATGTGAGAGAACTTCATAAGGAAAGCTTTCTACGTAATACTTTGATAAGTAAAAACTTATTAGAATGCAAATATAACACGAAGACTAATGACGTAGTCGCTCACCTTGACGTGGACAAACTACTCTAATGTGAATAAATAATAAATATCTGTTACAGAATTAACTATGAGGATCATAGTATCCGGCAGATAACACTTTTTAAGAAAACATTTTAGGAAAATATAGGTCAGGTACCTACCTATGTAAATTACTTTATGAGAAAGCACCCACTTACTAAACTTGACATTTACTTTTAAGTATATTATTGTGTGATAAGTCCACAATACAACGTCATAAATCAATAAAGTTATATACCTAGTGAATTCTACTACTAGGTAACTTGCATTTCAGTCTTTTGATCAAAGTATATTCACCATAAATGGGACAACAGGTGACAATCTAACACACAGCTTCCCAAATATACATCTTAGCTCATCAGCTTCAATTAATCTCCCACTACTTTTAAAACAAGTGGCTTCTGAGTTAATCATATGTACCCACTAGCGGTTTTTTTACCCACGTTTTTAAAATAACCATATTAAAAAGGATACACAAGTTAGGCACCACATTCATGAATATGAGCGAGTAGAAGAGGTAGTGCGCGCTGTCCTCTAGGAAGAACCGCGCGAGGAATTCCCGGGAGATGGAGATCTCTCGCGCCGGGATCCGTTGGTGTAGGCG
Source organism: Charanyca ferruginea (assembly GCA_947361185.1). Taxonomy (NCBI): domain Eukaryota; kingdom Metazoa; phylum Arthropoda; class Insecta; order Lepidoptera; family Noctuidae; genus Charanyca; species Charanyca ferruginea. The sequence goes on from OX376065.1 coordinate 1,053,269, forward strand.
GAGAGCTGACGTGGCTGCGTTCGCCAGGAGCGCCTTGTAGAACGCTGACACTGGGCTGTGCGGGGCAAACGTAAGGCATTGAGAAACCTGACTTCAAGCTTTTAAAGAAGATCAATTCCTTTTTCTTAAATTCAATAAGTTTATCAACATCACATCATCAGACAGCTACATAAAAGAATTAAGATGTTGTACTTGCACTCAATCTGATCTCCAATGTCATTGACTTTTGTTAACTTAAGACAAGTTCAAGTTAAGTGATATTTTTTATAGTAAAATACTAATCTTGTAATAATTTTGAAAAATAGCTTTTCATTATAAATATCTACTTCCAGTTCTATTACAAGGCAAGTCATCCTTAAAACCATTTCAAACACAAATTAGAAATCAAAGGTCAATAATCAATATCAATGATGACCAAGATTATACTCGAGGTTATATTCTTTTTTTGTGAGTTGCATACTAAACAAACCATTTTGGAATTGTTACCAAGTGATGCATGTTTATAAAAAATCTAACTAAATGAGATAGAAGGTTGTATACCTTCTTGAGAAAAAATTAGAGAGAAAAAAATCTTTACAAATTGTTGGCAAAGATTTAATAAGACTGCTTGTGTCAAAGCAATTACGGATTTGATTATTTATCACTGTATATTAACAGTAAATCCAGCTATTTATGTCTGGCATGTTATCTCAAAGATTACCTATGTCTTATCAGATTTTATTCTGATTCCCACCAATGTATGCATCTCATTCATGATTATACTATTCTACACTATTAAATAAAAAATGCATTAAGATAGGAGCATTTCTAATTCTAAGTTGCAACTAGTTTTTGCATATTTTAAGTAATTATTAACTAAATAAGAGATAGATTTCATGCTTAGAAAATAGAATTCTTAAACTGTTAATTCTGTAACAAAGAGGTCAATGTTTTTGTTTTCAGTGTTATTTAAATCTTCATTGTTTTAATGATTAAATAAATGTAACCTTTGTTTAACTGAATAGGCAGAAACTTCAGAACATCCATTGTAACAAGAATTAAACAATTAATTTATCAAATAACCTTGCCAAGATGAAACAAATGCTTCTACTTGTATAGTGCAAAGTTAGCTACTACACTATGCCCGAGTCAAACTTTTAATATACCAGCAAGATTATTAACATGACCTTCAAACTTGAATTAAAAAATAGCTACATTTTCAGTAATAAAATTGAGAACATTGGGATTTCATCAATCAAAGTTTTCCTTTTTGTAACAAAGAGGTATATGTGAGAAGAAAATAAACAAATAAATAGTTCCATTCCTTTGTTAACTTTGTTTACCCTAAACTAAAATGATATTGGCCATACTTGGGTATGCATGTACAAGCAGGTAAAATAAGATGAAAGCTTTCACTTACTTGTTAAACAAAGGCAGTACATATCCTATGGTGAAGAGAACAGTCAGTACACGTATAGCCCATAGGGCTACATCTATTTTGTTGGCATTTACGTGAGCCTTTAAGGCGGGCATTCCTTTGGGTGGGCCTGCATCTCCAGCTTGAGGATCTGTGGTGTCTGCCATTTTCTATTTTCTAAAAAAAATAAAACAGAAAACTTTATTGTTTTAATTGGTTATTTGTTATTATTTTAAGTTATTTTAAAAAGTATCATTCTGGAAATACATGTAACTGAATAGAAATACATGCATTTCAATGTAGAGTTGCGGACATATTATTTATTTATTAAACAAATGTTATAACAATACCAATGCAGCAAAGTTGTTACATTGTAGATGAATTTGCTTAACCTATCAAGTAAATAGAGGTCTTGTCAAAGTACCCAATCTTTTAATTAAATACATTTTATAATATATGCAAACCTATGAACAACTTTAAATTAATAATATGTCTGGACATAGAACACTAAGTTTCATAAACTATAAGGAAAACAGAAACCACGAAGTTGGCGCGTCACTATCAAGGAATTATGAAATTTATGAAAAACTAGTAGTTTCACTCAGCCTCATTTTATCAGATAACAAAAGATAAAAAACCAGTTACACATTCTCATATTGGCTACAGTGGAGCATTGAAACCACAAAGCGTTTACGTGACCACGACTAAAGTAGAAAGTGCCATTAAAAAGAGTTTTTGAGTAAAAAAGTGGAACAGTAGGCCATGCATGAAATTTTTGGACACCACTTAAATTAAAATATTAGATATAGTTTTAAACCTCAGGGCACTAAAAGTCCGCATTAACATAACGCGACCACCAAGGACGCAATAACTCGGAAAACCAGTTTCAATCATCAATTATTAACAAAATTATTACAATAGTACTTTATTTGTGTCATCACACTTTTCATGAAAATGATATTAAGTTTTTAAGATAATTATTATCCTGTGATACTTACGATCTACACTAATTACTTAAAACACAGATAAATATATTATTTAAATTATATTTCACAAAATGTTCACAACGCAACAAATCGAACATGCATGATTTGCCGAATGACATTTGACAGATAGTAAAACTTGCCACAGCTATACGCGTACGCATGCATACTGGCTACGAGTTGGGAAAACCGATATTTTTCGACACTAATTCGTTTGGAGTTAGATGGAAAAATGAAGCATTGAGAAAAATTAAGTCGGTTAAAAAATACAAGCCCATAAGCAAAACTGATTACTGACTTGACTTCTGACAGTCAGTGACAGATGACAGCTATTATGAGTTAAATCCATGTTCTGTGGTTGTATCAGTCAATTCAAGTTGTTGTTATTTATAATATTATAACCTTAAAACATCATAAAACCATTGATAAAATCCAAATAAAATATTGAATAAGATGTACAGAAGTTATTACTGTAGTAAACTGAAAAACTTTATTAGAAATAATGAGATTTTCAGAAGGTACAGCGTCATTGCAGCGGTTTTAGAAAAGCCAAATGTTGGCAATGTTACCGAAATAAAAGTAGCTATTTTTTCTATTTAAAAACAAATAATTATAATGAAAGAATTACAATGCTAAGTTTATGCTTGTGTTTTAGGGTTGGGTGAAGAATTTGCGTAAACAGAAAGACCTTACATTCGCCGATGTGAGCGATGGATCTTGCGCCCAAAAACTACAGATAGTTATTCCGAAAAACCTTACTACAGACTCATTAACTTATGGTTCCTCCGTCCACATTACTGGAAAACTGTCGAAAAGCCCGAGAGGCCAGTTAGAACTCGTTGCTGACGATGTTAAAGTTTTAGGAACGTGTGTTGTCCTGGATGGTTACCCGTTCAACCCTAGAACCATACATCCACCTGAATACTCTCGCCAGTATCTACATTTACGTTCCAGAACGAACTATAACTCTGCCATTTTACGAATACGGAGTGCTGTAACTAAGCACATGTATGACTATTTTGCTGCAAATAATTATACAAACATTCACACACCTATACTAACATCAAATGACTGTGAAGGTGCTGGGGAAGTGTTTAAAATACAGCCAGATAATGAGGAGACCGTTAAGGCAATGATGCAGGAGAATAAAGATAGAGATTCTGTTTACTTCGGTTCAAAAACATTCCTTACCGTATCTGGACAGTTGCATTTAGAAGCAGTATGTAGGGGAATGGGTAATGTGTACACTTTTGGCCCTACCTTCAGAGCTGAAAACTCAAGATCAAGGCTCCATTTATCAGAATTCTACATGCTAGAAGCTGAGCTAGCATTCTGTGAAACTCTAGACCAGTTACAAGAAGCAATAGAAGACTTATTAAAGTATGTTTTCATAGAGACACGTAACACCAACGAAGCTGATCTGTTCTTGATCGACAAAGAGAACAAAGCTCCTGGTTGGATCACCAAGGAGTTTGTAACACTCACCTATGATGAGGCTAGGCAGATTCTGCAGAAGAAGGGATCGACATTGACAGATGAGGGCATAAATAAGGAACAGGAGTTGATGCTGGTACAACACTGCAATAATGTGCCAGTGTTTGTGGTGAAATGGCCCAAGGATATGAAGTCCTTTTATATGAAAGAAAGTTCAGAAGATAGCACAAAGGTAAAATTAAGAGGGTGTTTGTTTAAAAGTTGATAAATAAATAGATTTCTACATTGCTTTCCAAAAATAGAATTAAATAAGCATTCAAAAAAATAATAGAACTGAATATTTTTATCAGACCTTATATACACCACAGTAATTTGACTGCATTATTATTGAATTTATGAAACCTATCTATTGTTTTCTATTTAAGGTGGATGCCTTGGACCTTCTCACACCCATCACAGGCGAAGTAGTGGGTGGAAGTCTCAGAGAAGACAATTATGAGAAACTGAAGTTAAAACTACCATCAGAAAGATTGAACTGGTACCTAGAGCTCAGGAAGTTCGGTAACATACCAACTGGGGGGTATGGTCTTGGTTTAGACAGACTTCTTCAAGTTATATGTAATGTAAATAATATTAAGGATACTTTGCCCTTTCCAAGGTGGCCACATAACTGTGATATGTAGCTTTATTATTGTTTTGGGGAATCACATAAAATAGACAAAGAAGATTAACTTGTGTAGATAGCATTGTGTGTACATAAGACATTTTTAATATATTCTGATATTATGCTACCTATTGGGTTATTATGCTATGTTGGAAAATGTATGTAATTTTGTGTTATCTTTATGTAAAGAATTTATAGAAATAGTAATAATGTATGCAATTTGTATTTCAAATAAAACTTAAATGTTTTATAATATGCATTACTCCTTCACAATATTGTTCCCTTTGTGGGTTTGTGTGTTTCCATGTTAGCAACAACTGACCTAGGAGAATCAGTAGAATGTAGGGTTACAGAGTTAGGGTTCATTAAAATTAAAAAACAAAAATCAAATTGATGTAAACATTTATTTACAATAGGTAAACTAAACAAACAAACCATTGTGATCTGTTTCACTTTGTGATAGTGAAGCGACAGTTCATTAAGTAAAGAATTAGAAGTAAAAGATAGTGCTTTCCGATTACCATTAGAATTAAATAATTAAACTAAACGTTTTTTTTTAATTTATTATTTTTATTTATTCAATTTTTCTCACTTATTTTTCATTTTTTTAATAAACGGGGAATGCCAGACACGTGGCAAAGAAAAAATATCATAAGGAAATAAAAACCCTTCGAACACAGAGATTCTCTATAATTAAATATTTACACATTCATCAGTCATACAAACGCAGTAACAATTTGTACCCTTACAACACTCCTAAATATTTACATACACAAGTAGACCAAATATTTACAAACTACATGATATACACAATTCGTCAAACAAAACGCATGTTCGCTGTTAAATAAGTCGTTAACTTAATTTTAATATCACATTTCGTTTTAACAATTCTTTCGAGATATCTTATGGAAGGTTGACACCGACTCTCCGATCTCGTAAGAATATAGATAGGTTCAACTAAGATATTTAAAGATAAATATACATTAACACATAGGTAGCAGTTATATGAAGTTATAACATTGCGAAGTTTTAATAATTACATTTTACATACAATCTCAAATAGCTAAACTTTTCCATATCCACAAGTTACGATGAAACTCAGTTCCTTACGATTGGCCACGTATAATAAATAGCTATATAAAATTACATAGAGGTAATCAATTAATTCTTTATATACAATCATTTACGTGATGTATTCGATAAAATTAGTCGTACATTTTTGAGCCCAAATGAAGCCGGCGCAATACTAACAAAGGAAGAACAGATTTTACTATTTTAGAAAATACGTTTAAAAACATCGAGAACTTATTATAAAGACCGTCTCTGTCAGTTTTGCGTCGACTTTTTAATGCATTCATTATTGGCTTGCAACATGACATTAATTGTTTCAATATAACGTTGTACACAAGGATTGTATTGTGAGTGTACATATACACACAAAAATCACATGTGCTAATAACCATAGGCCGTACAATAACATATTTCCATACTGCAATCAAATAAAACCAATCCTTTAATTTTCTTTAACAATGAATGCACAACTTACTGTAATAGGAAATTAGAACAATCAGCCCTATATTACCAACACCACGCATATTTGTAATCAACAATTAACAAACTAATTCAGCCATTTGATTCACTCTTAACATAACAATTGATTGAATTTGATTGGTTGATACTCGAAGTATTCTAATTGCGCGTTACTTAATCTGCGTTTTTATTTATGCTATACTTGATTATACATTATCAGTCTATAGTTTATCGTTATACGTTCTTTTAAGTCTAACACATGCACTTATATGGAATTGCCAAACATTCCTCAATTAAATTAGTTGGTTTTTCTAAAACGCTCGTTCACACGTCTGCAGTCTTTAGCAAGTATTTAAATACTAGAATTTAGTAACACGAACCGTGTAAACAACCGACTTAGCTGCATTAAAACACTAACCGATGCTTTTTTGCTAGCGAAATGTACCGGCAACATAATTGGAAAAATCTCTCACTTGACTAAAGACGGTGCACATAGAAACAAGCAACAGTTTACATAATAGAACATAATCCAGACAGCTCACTGCCCTTATTGACCGGTGGTTGCCTACTGAGCTGAACACCTTGGAGACCTGGCTTTAAGCTATACTCTAGCTCAGGCTCTTCGCCGGGAGGCAAGGGCTCGTCATCAGCACTGATATCCTCTAACATCTTATCGTCCTGGCTGGTCACGAAGGAGGGAATGCTCTTGGAGATGTTGATCCGTATCCCTCCGGTGGGGATGGCGCTGGCAGGCGCGCTGGCCGCGTCGAGCTGCAGGTTGCCGTCGATGGAGGACTCCACGGTCGCGTGCGTGTTGTCGACGCGCGCTTGGATGCCCTCTTCTTCCGCTGTTACTATTGGCTCGTCGTCTGTTGACAAAATTAATAAGATAAGTAATTATGTATTACATAGAGAATAGCTTATAATAGAGCATATCTCGATAAGGCCTCCATGCTAATCAGGAACATTCTATGCAACACAAGCGAAATCAGTGCTTGCTCGATAACAGACTCGAAGGATGTCACTTAACTGTGAGTAACTTACGGCCAAATACTCGTCTAAGTCTCGTACTGACACAGTTACTTTGACGTAAAGTGATAGAGATAACACGTATCTTAAAATTGAGTAGCGTTTGAGTATTTGGCCATCAAGGATTTAGACAATACGTAAATTAAATACTACCGTGTCCGTATATAAGCACTGCATTAATAGCAAAATACCTATTTGTACGATCAATTTGAAACTACCTGGGTGACAACTACACAAATAAAAAGCAAGAGTGTAGGAGACACCATTTAGATTCACTCGATTGACTAACTATTAATCGATTACAAAACCACTGAAAATCGATTTTTACAGTTTATTGAAAATCGATTGGGGTTTCAGGGCTAAAATAAAATATTTTTAGTGAAGTTGTGTCTTAGAAATTATTGTTTGATGGTCATCATTGACTAATAATACAGTTCGATTTAGATTGAATGGTGGCTGTGAAGTGCGCTACTAGCTGCGCAGTACCCCTCACTCCCGCTGACAAGTGAAATTGTTACTGCGCAGCCACTCGACTCGTGTTCAGAGCCGCCATAAAGTTTGCGTACTGTACCAAGACACAACGTTTCTACAAAAACACTTGAAACTAACCCTGAAAAGACGAGAAATTGATTTTTCGTCTCTTTGAAATTCATTTACTGGTTAGTCAATTGAGAAGGTAAAAAAGTGACGTCACATTTTACTATACATACCATACAAAATCTATATTTTAGGAATCGCGTTTTGACAGCTTATAAAAAGTGTTTTTGTTTTTTCAGCAATTAGAAATCTTACTGCCAAACTTTTCCGCTAGAGGCGCCACCAAACTATAACGTAAACAAAGTTACATTGACCTGATAATACTTTCTGTTTGTGCATTACAATTATATTTTTTAGCTTCCGCAGCAGCATTTTTAATTGATTGTTTGATTATATATTAGCAACTTCTATAAAGTAGGAATTTTTCGGTGGCGCCCTCTGAGATTAACGGAGCGTAAGCAACCCTATTTATAACTGGTGTCAAGTAGGTATACAATTGTTTGATAGTAATGAATGCTTCTACTTACCAGGATCAACAGGCTCCTGCTTGACCTTGATGCTACTGAAGTCTATATCAGCGAGGCGGTCTCTCTCCTTGCGCTCGGCCGTGGTCTCGTCGTCCGTGTCCGCGTCATCGTCTACGACTACTTCATCGACAGGCTCCGCTTTGAACACCACATCATCTTCCTCGCCTTCGTCGATCTGTGGGGCGAGGAAACCATTATGTTAGCAGAGCAAAGGCAAATCATTTATTTCAATTAGACATCCCACCCACACGCACAAAACGTTTTGGGAACACATTCATTGTGCGTACTGCTAAGGAGTGGAATTCCCTGCCCGAGTCTGTGTTTTCTGATAGCTACAACCTGGGAGTCTTTAAGTCAAGAGTGAATAGGTTACTTCTAGGCAAGCGTGCTCCATCTTAGACCGCATCATCGCTTCCCATCTGGTAGTGGTCAAACATATGCCTATCAATTGATTAAAAAAAAACCATTAAAAGGCACTTTTAAACGTCATATGAAACTAGCTGTTGCCCTGCGACTTCGTCCGCGTGAATGTCGGTTATCGCGGATGCAGACGAAGTTGCGGATTAAAAAGTAGCCTATGTCCTTCCCCACGCGGTTCAAGCTATCTTCATGCCAAATTTCATCAAAATCGGATAAGCCGTTTCATCGTAAAAGCGGAACAGACAGAGTTACTTTCGAATTTATAATATTAAAAAGCTATGGATAGTATGGATTTGATTCTAGTTGCCCATTCCAAAAGGTAGTTTCGTATGGAGAAGAATGGGCAAGAAACTCCAGCATGAATGAAGAAAACTGTAGTAGGGAAAATGTAACGTCAAGCGCTATAAATAGATCTTGTTTGGACATTTGGTGGTCAGACATTCGCTGAATATTCGTAGACCAAATGTATACTATTATGTTATTAAATTATATGATTGGTTCTTACAGGCGAATGAAGCACGCAAATGTGAATAATAAAGATTGAATGAACGCTATTATAATAATAATATCGGTCTATTATTGCCCTACTGAAGGGTAAAAGCCTCTTCGCTCTTAAAAATCATGAACAATGGTCACCACGGTTGTAAAAGGCAGATTGGCCGTTTCAGACTTTTATTTATTAGAAGTCTAGAATTCCTCATGATGTTTTTCTTTATTGATGTTAGTATATCTAAGATTAATTTAGAAAGTACATTTGATATAGCCATGTGATGCCAACCGCGAATACACGGGTAGAAATGGGGGGGGAACCCGTGGGTGTCGTAGAAAGCGACAGAGGGATATTGACCAGAGTCTGAGTACCGTAACACCTACTGCGACTGCGATCGCCAACATGCATCGGCCAAACATGGCGATTACGGCTGCATCCCCCTTTGGGGGAGACCCATGCCTGCCAGTAGGCGTCTAAAAGTTGACATGATATTGCGATGATATAGAAAAAGTCATATTGGTACTTGTCCATGCCCAGTTTTGTTAACCCACAATCCTACTTTACAGTAAAATAATATACACGTGTACTCACTTCAACTGGATCCAAATCCTTGTCTTCATCGACGACCTCGACCACAGATTCGTTGTCCGATTGCTCGGCCGGGTCATCATCTTCCACGTCTTTGATCTCTATGGCCTCTTCCTCTACCTTCTCTATGGGCACGACGTCATCAGACGATTCTTGTGACGGTTCCTCTTCCGCTTTGGTTAGAGAAGCCTGGTGAAAGGAATTGATGATTATTAAATTCAAACAGCTAAATCGATGCTTCGGTTGACTGGTAGATAATGCATTAAGAGCGCCCATCCCGTCATATTTTCCATACAAACGCTCGTTATAACAAATTATTCTCCAAATATTTTTAACACACAGGAATCTTGTGGTTTGAATCTAGGTTTGTATGAAGCCAAAAATGAACTTTTTTGAGGAACAAATTGAGTAACCACGTCTAAAAAATCATCTTTTTTGCAGTTTTTATCTGAACTTTGGCCGTTCATAATGCACTCATTCATTAAAAAAGTAAAAAAAAAACAGCTCCATAAAAACCTTGCACATGTAATGGGGATTCTAAATTACAAACATTATTACCAAAAACTTGCAATGCTTTTTCAAAAACACGTATTTCATTAAATAAGCTTCGTGTAATCTCCGCGCGCCTTTTTACATGCGATGTTATCGCGTTCTCACTCACTCGTTTGTATTCGAGCATTGCGTTGGTTGAAACAAAAACAAATTCAATCACGATCGCGTTGAAGTTCGGCCGATGGGGAAGGCGCTCTTAAGTTCGCACGTTTGTTAATCATATTTAAGTTTAAGTTGCATATTTAAATAAATAAATGGGGTCTTCGACAGTTTATGTAAATTCAAGGAAACCTTACCTTATAATCTTCAAAGCACAACGGATGATAAAAATCATCGTTATGCTTGACGGAGTTCCTGAGATGCCACTCCTCCTTGTCTTCGTTGTAGAACTGCTGGAAGGAGTCGCCGCACAGCGCGCAGGCGTGGTGCGCAGGCGCAGACGCGGCGGCCGACGGGGGCGCGGGGGGCGCGGGCGAGGGCGGAGACGCCGCGCCCTCCGCCGCGCCCGCGCCCAGACCACCCGTCTCGAACCAACTCTTTTCTGTAAATTGTATCGAAATTAGAACCGATAATCTTTACAGACAGTGAATAAAAGTAAGAGAGAGAGATGGAATTGATATTTGAGATAATTGCTAAACTTGCTCAAACTTATCACATTTGAACAGTTATTACACTATACAATTTGTAGAAAATCTATTTAGGAACCAAAGTTGTTAGTTAGTGATCACACTACACTAAATTGAATTCTAAACTAGACCACCAATTTACACTAAATCGGATCCAATCTGTTCGAACTGCGATTACACCTGCCAATTTTCTAAATAGATTTTCTACAAATTGTATAGTGAAATAAGCTTTTATAAAGTCGAAGGACGCCAAGATATTAGTCTCACATTTGAAAAAAAAAACAGTGCTTTTTATTTCCTAATAGTCTACAGTTAAATGGCTAGGTTTACATAAAAAAAATAAGATGCAAAAGAAGCATTTTGCTTATGGAATTCACACTAGGTCGAGTCTGTCTTGTGGAGTGTGTAGTAATTTCTTCTGTTAACACTGCGCAGATCCGTTTCATCTATAATGTAAAAAACTTGAGACGTGTCAAGGGACACCCGGATGGAACTAAGTTCCTTTCGATTAATTAGTGAAGGAATTGTATTTTTTTTTTTTTGTCAAAGTCAAAGTCAAAGCATTTATTTCAATTAAACCATTTACAGGCATTTTTGAATTGTCAAGGAGTCGGTCAGTTAGTCAGAAAGTTGAAGCTAGTTGCTCGTTCCAAAACGTAGGTAGGTCTCTATGGAGAAGAACGAGCAAGAAACTCCATGGAAATGTTATAATAATAATATCTATTTTTAGTTATTTTCAAAACGAAAATAACTGGCTTGCTTTCTACGAGAGAGAGAGAGAGAGAGAGACAGACAGAGAAACACGCGCACGCCTCACGGCTTACAACTATAGCAAAAAGTGTCGTTACAACTTTTGGTTTAAATTTTTTCCGTCTAGACCCCTTTCGCAACGCGCGATAAGGAACTTCGTTCCATAAGAACGCCAGCTCACCTCTCTCCTCCAGGTCCTCGACCTCCTCGTACTGCACCCAGTCGGACAGGTCGTAGTGCCAGTGGCGCGAGTGGGCCCGACGCGCCGAGTCCCGGTCGCGCCGGTTCTGTCGGAAGTGCCAGTCCAGGTGCTGCGAGTAGCGCACGGTGTGCTCGGGCGGGAAGCGCGCGCCGCAGCCGGAGCACTGCATGCCGCCGTACAGGCGCGCCACCAGGCCCGGCTGCTTGCTGCAGGGGGAGACACACATTTTGATTAATAGGGTATTTTACTCTGAGAAAAAAACTATAATTATGTTATTGAGACAGTTTAGGCATAAAGCAGTCGGAAAATGTAAGTTTTAGTTCATAAAATAACAAAACAAATTTTTAAATTCAATTCAAAGTTTTCAGTATTTTTAATCTGTTATAAAACACCGTGAAATAGTAGCGGCCATGTTTTTACGCCGTAAGGCTGTGTAAACAAAAATTTGCCAAATTTCAGTCAACCGATTGGCTTTGTACTTTTATTATTTTCGTTACCAACGTAATATTTTCATTATTACACCTAGTACAAAATATGTTTTTAATTATTTTTAAATGAGCTACAACTATCATATTTAATATGAGCTCATTTGATACAAAACGAACTGACGTCATTTACGCTGAGCAATATGGCGTCCAGTAAGAGGCGTTTTCGTCAAACTAAGCGCGAAATTTGAAAATTTCAAATTTAGATGCATTTTTATGGCACTTATAGATTGAATAAAAATTTTGAGTTTTTTTTGGTATCATATTAGCACACAATTTTCAAAAATGGGTGTAATACCCGATTGTGTAATACAAAAAGTGTGTCAGGACGGTTGACTTTCTTTTAAACCACGTAAGGACTATCGTGTGCTGTACCTGTATACAACAATAGAGTTTGAAGACGGTTTTCTATTTTTTTAGAAAAAGCTTTATATTTTTCGCTTTTTAGTGTTGCCTTAACATCCAAATCCATTAAGAAACGGTGACACACTTAAAAGAGATTGTAAGTCCTCCAAAGATTGAAGAAACTAAAACGTCGTCTAAGTATTTTTTTTGGGAATTTGTAGATTTTCTCAAAAAGAGCTGGATCAACTTTGATAAAATTTATATGGGACCATTTCGGAATAAATTCCTATCGAACAAAAAAAGAATTTTGCAAATCCGTCTATATAATATGACAGAGTTATGCGAAAATACATAAAAAAAACATTCGAATTGATAACCTTCTCCTTTTTGAAGTCTGTTCAAAAGTGTGTCAGGACGATTTACTTTCTTTTAAACTACGTAAGGACTATCATGTTCTGTACCTGTATACAAAAAATCTCTTGGATTTGATGGTTTTTTGTCAACCGTCCTAACACACCTTGTTAAAAATTCCGTGTGACAGTGTTTGTTAACGGACTCTTCCGAAACGGCTTGACCGATTTGGTACGTCTGAGAATTGGCCGTAGGCTATTTTTTATACCCCTAAATGATAAGGGTGGCCGGGTAAGTAAATAGGGTAGACTAAAAAAAACTGATGAAAGTACTAAAGTACTCAAAGGTACGAGAAAATTGATGCCAGTATTGATGCCATATTAGTACCAATCTCACGCACACATGAACAACAAGTCTTACGGTAACGTCATCTGACGCTTATGTGTCTGACGCTCAGTCTCAGCTAGCCCCTACCGTGTACCGAGCGTGAAAATGTTCACACATCAATAACAAAATGTTTTGTACGTAAGAAATTCACGTAACCTTTTATTTTATTTTTAGTCCCCAATTAGGACAAAATTCTGTTTTATATTAACATAGTACAATATATTTGACGACACGGTTGGCGCAGTGGCTGAGCGATCGACTGCTGCGCAGCGTGTTGCGGGTTCGATTCCCGCCCAGGGTAAACATTTGTGTGATGAGCACTTGTGTTTGCCTTGTGTCTGGGTGTTGTTTATCTATATATGTATGTATTTACAAAAAAAAATGCATTTGTGTATGTATATCAGCTGTCTGACACCCATAGTACAGGGTCTCCCTAGTTTGGGGTAGGGGCTAGATGGCCGTGTGTGAAAATGTCCCCAAATATTATTATATTAATAATGAAATAATAAATAAGATATGATAAACATACAACCATGCATTATTTACGCTATTTCTTGAATAAATTTCATATTTTTCATAAACTAACATTATAAAAAGAAAAAAATTGTTTGGATTAACTCAAAAAATACTTAACAGATTTTAAAAATTATTTCACCTATAGAAAGCTACATTATCTACGGGTAACATAGGCTATATTTTATTATTAAAAAAATCGCCCGAACGTGACAAAATACAAGTTTCGACACCTATTGAAAAAAAAGACTTGTTCTCAAGAATGACACCATAATTACTGTGAAACCTTTTTTTTTCTTTGTGTACATGACGCTGGAAAAAACTTTACTAATATGTAATGAATACTCACACTCTGAAGGTCTCAATCCTCATAAAGTCAACTTTATGGATAACATTCCTATCCTCCCTCGGCTTCGCCTTATCCTCCGCCTTCGTCGTTTCCTCCTGGTTTTCCTCCTTCCCATCTTTTACTTGTACAATTCCAGTAGCCACTAATTTGGCAAATAAATCTTTGACATTGATATTTGCTAGCACTGGAAGAGCCGGGGGAGGCTTTTCATCTGAAGGCGTTTCTAAGCCAGGAATCTTCTCTGGCATTAAGAACAGTGGCTCCGCGACGCTGTAATCTGATCCGGAGGCTGGCACCGTGCTTGACGGCATCACGCTCGCTAGCATGTCGAGGCCTGGTGAAAGGGTGTTAAGAAAAAATAACTTTATCTACTTCATGTTTGTTTTTTTTTTAATGTTTAGTAATAGAAACAGTCAGTCAGTGTCAGTCACAGTATACCTGAGTTTGATGTGTTATTGGCGTTTAAGCCGTGTGATGCCGGCCGCGAATAGCACCACCCTATTTCTACCCGTGGGTGTCGTAGAAGGCGACAGAGGGATATTGACCAGAGGATGGGGGCAGCAGCGTCCTTCTGAGTACCATAACACTTACTGCGATCACCAACATACATCGGCCAAGCATGTCGATTACGGCTGAACCCCTCCCTTTGGGGGAGACTTTTGCCCGGCAGTGGGCGTCTAAAGGTTGACATGATGGCATTTGTGTTCCTAAATAAATAAGTCATGTCAGTCATAAACAAGTAAATGTGCTTACCTAAGGTCTCAGGGTTGATCTCTGGACTGGGTGTCTTCACCGGCCTGACGAGTGGCTCCTGTTCCTCTAATTCCATAGTTTTCATATCCTCTTCCTTAACTTCTTCGATCTTCTTGACGTGTAAAATCAAAGGCAAACGCACTCCTTCCATGTTCGTTATCTGAATATAACCAGGCTTAATGTTCCGCGGTAGGGCAGAGAACCTGATGAAATACTTCTCATTGCCCACCACTATAGGCTTCGGAAGATCACCAAACTCAACTTTGAAAGGTTGCTCATTTATTAAAACAGTTCGCAACGAGTCGACAAAGCGGACTGTCAAAAACTGACCATTTACTACGATCTTTTGCACTTTAGCGTCCAAGTATACTGGGTGCATCTGTGTGGCGTTCACAATAAGGTTGATTTTCCCAGCTACTAAGTCCGTGCGCTTCGCTTTACCGATGTCCACTTGTGGCATCGGACCTTCCAAATGTACTAGTCTCGGCTTTCCGTCTATAATGACTCCTAAAGGCTGCCCTCCGAAGAAACACTCGTACCATCTACCGTTGATGTACAGTTCTCTAGTCGGTGCACCGAATTTAATATCAAATACTTGATCATCTATTTCTACTTGTTTATAACTTTCATTGAAACTAAGAACTATTGAATCTTTATTATCGAACGTAACTCTTCTAGCGCCGGGTAGGAACTTGATTTCTCTGGGATCATCCCAGTCTAACATTATAACGGCTGTATCACCATAGAATCTGATTTCTCTGGGGATGCCGTCAATTTGTATAGTTTTGAATGGATCTTGGTCTATGTATTCTATGACTTTGAAGTCAGTAGGTGGGATGACGAAGCCCGGGGCTCCTAGAGGCGGCGGAGACTCGCACCGGTCATAAGGCGGTAAGGGATATTCTCCTTGACACATACCAATTTTGGGGGTAGGCAGTGGCAAAGGCATTCGTGGCTCGAAATTCGGTCTGGGTCCTCTCTTATCAAACTTTCCTCTATAGAACGGTGGCGCTGGACCCCTGAACCTTCTGGGTACGTACTCTTCACCCCTCGGCCTGGGTCCATACTCTTCACCCCTCGGCCTGGGTCCGTACTCTTCAACCCTCGGCCTGGGACCTCGCCACATTGGTTGGTAAGGTCCGAACATAGGCATGACGGGTGGGAGGGGCAGCAAACCTTTCTTGGGCCCCCCGTCCACACCGTCTGAGTTGACCCTCATATCAGAGTCGGGCCCCATAGGTAACATTCCCTGGCTATCCGGAGGCGTGTCTAAGAAGACTGACGGTACGATCCTCTCGTCGATATCTCCGAATCTGTTTCGTTCAGTTGGCGAGGACTTCGGACTGGCTACCTTGTGGTTTTCCTCTAACGTGTGTGCCTTCAGCTTTCTCTTAGATATCTCTAGGGACTCTCTCTGTTTGGCTTCCTTCAGTTTGAGCTTTTCGTTGAGCTGTATGATCTGGTACATGAGTGTGTTGTACTGATTTTTGTCTAGTT
This sequence comes from Charanyca ferruginea, assembly GCA_947361185.1. Taxonomy (NCBI): domain Eukaryota; kingdom Metazoa; phylum Arthropoda; class Insecta; order Lepidoptera; family Noctuidae; genus Charanyca; species Charanyca ferruginea. The sequence continues at coordinate 1,069,677 of OX376065.1, forward strand.
GTCCGTCGGTGAGGTGTTCCTTTGCTTGCGACATAATGATAGAAATGGATTTTTTGTTTTCGACAAAGCCTTGTTCATCTTCTTCCCTGAGGTCTGTGTCGTCACCACTCATTGTGCGACGCCTCTCTCTCTCTATACCTAGAATTAAAGACGACAATTTAATACCGTGATATCAGTGAAACTGCCATAATTGTCGTATAACGTGTCCAACTATATTTTTACTGTTCACGATTACAGTACTTATCTACCTAGTGCAGAACAAAACTAATTACTTTGCTATCACGACAACAAATAAAAACAATACTTACTAGGTGATTTACTAAACAGCAGCGGCCTTCCCAGTCTGTCTTTACCCTTCGTGACTTCAGCGAACTTCGCTCGCACAAGGTCCAGCTTCGATGGAGTCTTTTTATCATCCCTCTTTTTGACTTCATTCCAGTCTCTTTTGGGGGATCTCTTGGGTGACGGCACCATCGCCTCGTCGAGGTCATCAGGCTTATCGTCAGACTTAGGCGAGGCAGTGATGGAGGGGGGCGGTGGAGCGTTCAACTCTTCCACTTGGGGAAGCTGACGCAAGTCCACGTCTTCGTTGCCGAATAGTCTGTAATGCGTCATGTGTTAGTTATCTTAAATGGTGGTTAATTATGATGAATAATACATTGAGTAGTGTGTTTATTGACTAGAAACATGATGAAAAGCAAGATGGTGAAACCTGACTAGAAGACTCATATCGCGGTGCACCTACAAGAACAATGACTATAAGCTGATGAAGTTGCTCACAAACGATAAGATACCTTGTGAATGAAGGCAGGAAGTGCTCTAGAGCAATTTGGGAGGAGAGTTGTCACGCAGGATAATGTAACGAAATTTGAAAATGCGTAATAAGGTTAACTTTGCTGCTGTAATTGGTTGACTGAATTATCTACAACCAATCAGCAGCTGACGTGCACTTGACAGTTTGTCGCATTCATTTTCGTTTGAGAAACCGTTGGTAAGTGTTATATTAATATGGAATTAGTTACTATGTTAAATACCTATTGGAACAAAGAAGTGAACACCAATCCCAGCGATACTTACACATCAAACTTATCCAGTTTATGTTTCTTAGATTTAACCTCAACTGCTTCTGTGGACGGTCGTTTCTGCGCAACAGTAGCGGCTTTGGCCTCAGTCACCACGGCTGGTAAAACCCTAAGATCTACATCTTTATTTTCTGTCACGATTTCTGGAGCACCTGCAAATACGACTTTATCTTTATGACTATGGTTAATGACGTGTTTAAGGTCTATATTAGCCTTGTACTGTTGTTTATCGTGACCCTTTTACCTGACGACCCTTGATGGTGCAGTAAAGTATGGCAATCCATTGATGTCACTCAATGATGCAAGAAGCGCGTCTCTTGTAGTGGTTTAATAAAGGCACTTGTATAAACTAAATACTGCATGACACATTCAGTAGGTACATACATTGTTTCCATTTTGTTGCAAAAGTTGCATACGAAGGTTCGCCTAATAGGCGTTCTTCAGTGTCTTGCTGAAGTAAGTGGTCGTGATGACAACTTTTTCATGTGTGTAGTAATTTAGTTCAGAATTATTGTTTTATATGGTACTGCTACAAATCTAGTTTATGGATTCGCCACAAATTCACGACTTTTATTTCAGTTTCATATACTTTGATTGAAGATATTGTGATGGCAAACTTTGTGAGTTGTAGGTAACTCTGGTGAGATATTTTATAATTATTTAGTTACATTAAAATAGGTGCTTAATTTTACTACTGATTACATAATAAATAATTGCATTTTCTATATTAGTGGCGACAATTAAATGCTACATAAGTACAATTAGTAACACAAAACAACATGTTACAATCATGTTTTGACATTTTTTAAAGACTATTAAAAAAAAATCTTTCTATATGGTAAGTACACAATCACGACACAAAATAATATATTACGATAGCATTTAATTCAAACAACATGTTCAACTATTTCAAAAAGAATTTAAATTAATATTGCAAACAGAAATTAACTTTAAAACTATAAGAATAAAGTTGTTTTCAGAATGATAAGAAATAATTCAGATTCTTGACTAGCAAAAGGAACATGAATTTGCTATTTAATTGGAACTGGTGAGATTTTTACTCTAAACTATGTTACAGCTAGTGATAATGCAGAAGTAATTAATAATGTTATAGGTCATATCACAATAAGCATAAGTAACATTCAGAAATCTTATATGAAACATGTCTAAGGATATTTATAACAAAAGCTATTTTTATAAAAATAAATATTCTACTCTGAAATCTCAACAAAGTTACACTCAAGTCACAAAGCAGTGCAGTCGCTGACTTCTGAAGATGGTTGTAGTTTACCCGACTGCGGAAGAGTCTAAAATGAGGGTAATTTTGGCCAGCCTATTTTATGAAATAGAGTAAATTCTAAACAATATCCAGTGACAACCGAGAGTAAAAATAGTTATTCAGTAAAGACAGTGTAGGTTAAAATAATGATAATCTTTCTTGTGTTCGCCTTAAAAGTTTACTCACTTTTACACATGATATAGTGCCTTATATGAAACACCAAGTTCAGTAAAAAAAACATAGTTGTCGGATACACAACCTCTTTCATCAAAATTAAATGCCGGCGATAAGTCTTGATGTTTGTTTCTGAAGATAATTTTCACTCAAATATCACTTCGTCCCAGTATTTAGACATAATAATGTTACTACGAATAATAATCTTTTATCAGTAAATGTGTTTATCCGTTTCCTTTTGTGCAGTCTGTTGTATTTATAGATTAGTGACGGTGACGACAACCAAAAAAGTTTCTACGAGCTAAGTAATAAGCAGCCTAATTGCGTAACACACTCACAATCCCTTTTATTTTAACAATTAGTATAATTTGATGAAATTTGGTATGAAGATAACTTCTCTATTTTTATTCTTTAGAATGTTTTAATCCGCGTCTACTACGTCTGCATCCGCGATAACCGACACTCACGCGGTGAAGGAAAGTGGGTTTGTTTGTTAAGTACGTTTTCACGGCAAAAACTACTAAACCAATTTTAATGAAATTTGGTATTATCTATATAACAAAAATAAATCGTTGTTCGTTAGTCTCGCTAAAACTCGAGAAAGGCTGGACCGATTTGGCTAATTTTGGTCCTGAAATAATTGTGGAAGTCCAGGGAAGGTTCAAACGGTAAGAAAATTGAAAAATCAATTGCCGACTGTCGGGTCAGCTAGTAAATATATAATTTTCATTGCGCTATTCACGTTGTCGTGTGGACGATACCTTCAAACAAATGGGAATGAATGAATGATTAAGATTCCCCTCTGCCATATGAAGGGCATTGTGACCGTGAGCTCTCACCAAATAAAAAAACAATCGCGTAGAATAGGAACTCACCTCCTCCTTCTCTTTGTTTTATGTAAACAAGAAAATGTATTTTTTTATACAGGCTGCCAACAAGCTAGTGTTCCACCTAATTGAAGTGGTCACAGACGTGAGTCACGGACGATTTGCAGGTTCAGAAGACTTAGTCGCAAAATGTCTACTGGTCGTAAAATGTATTTTTCTCATAAAGTCGCTTTCGCAGAATGACTCTTTCTCAAAAGGTCGCTTTCTCACAATCACAATGCCTTCTTTAGCAAAATGTCGCGTTAGTAAATTAGAACAAAATTTAGCCAGGTTTCAAAAAAGGTTGCTTTTTCCAATTCATTATTCACTTGTTTACAAGTTTTTCAATATATTCACTAATATTACAGTTACGTACTGCTATGTCGTAACTGCCGTACATTCAAATAAGACTTTCGTGTCCTATATAATGCATCTGTAATAAATTTAAAAGTAGGAATTTGATACTGTACAGAAGTAGGATTTTTTTCTTTTTAAATATCTTCGTTATTTTGTTGTATTGGTCGAAAATATTCAAAAACAATCTTTTTTAATAATATTACGAGTTCTGTAATTGCATTTTTAATTTGAAAAACTTTTAAACATTTAATAAGGTATTGAAAAAAGCAACCTTTTTTTAAAACCTGGCTAAACTTTTTTCGAAGTTACTAACGCGACATTTTGGGAATGAGGCGTTGTGAGAAGGCGTCCTTTTCAGAAAGAGTCATTCTGCGAGAGCGACATTATGAGAAAAATACATTTTACGAGCGGTATACATTTTGCGAGTAAGCCGCTCAGACATCATCGTTATTCATTGGTAATTAATTAGCGAATAGCAATCACTCACTTTTATTCGTCTCTAGACTATCTATTATTTTTATTACCACCTTATGGATTGGGTATTTGACACCATTAAGCGGCCAACCCGTCATAATTTCATAATTCCACAAACGCTCGTAAGTGATTATGGCGTTATGATGACAAAAATTTTTGTCAAGTACCCAAATTTATTGATTCGGCAAAATTTACAAAATATTTTTTATAAATTTTGCCGAATTTGACATAATATGAATATGCTGAATTATGGGTGTGTACGTATAAGCTCATGTGAACAAGGTGGAAGGACAGAAAAATAATTCAGCTAATCCACAAACATTTTGACCGAAGATGTGTTATTGCACTTTGTATGGAACAGCGTTTTCTTTTAATAGATCTAAGTGTGCGTCCTGTTCTCCCTTTCAGGTTAATTTAATTTTAAATAACACTTCTGAAGCGACACGTAACTAAAAATACTTAAGCACTAAGAGCGCCCATCCTCATGGAGCGAACAAAAAAAAATTGTTTCTACCAACGCAAAGCTCGAAAACCAAAGAGTGAGTGAAAACGCGATAATATCGCAGGAAAATTGGCGCGGAGATTTCACACAACTTGTTCCAGGAAATACGTGTTTTTGAAAAAGCCTAAGTTCATGGTAATAATGTTTGTAATTTAGAATCTCTATTACATGTGCAAGGTTTCTATGAAGCTGTTTTTTTTTTACTTTTTCAATGTATCAGTGCATTATGAATGGTGCATTATGCAATAAAAACTGTGCAAGAAAGTTGATTTTCAGACGTGGTTACTGAGTTTTGTTTCTAAAAAAGTTTATTTTTGGCTTCATACAAACCTAGATTTAAACCACAAGATACCTGTGTGTTAAAAATATTTGGAGAATAATTTGTTATAACACCGTAATCGCGTACGAGCGTTTGTATTGGAAATATAACGGGATGGGCGCTCTTAAGGGCCCTTAATACATACTATGAATAAGAGGTTTTGTAAAAATCTTTGGATGTTGGTAAATTAACCACGCTGAAATATTTAAATAAGCCTACCTATTCAACTATGAACTGCTTTTGCTATGGGTCTATTTTTAGACAGATTGCGAATTGAGTACCTATATTTTTGAATAGTGCTTCCCTTGAAATGGTTGCATACGGCCACTAGAGCTTTCCTAACAACGCAAACAAAGCCGCGGGCTTAATATAGTGCATAATAGTGGTTTAGGAAGAGATCAGAATGAAATTAAAATTGCAAAACTGGATGGACCAAGGAGTCATAAATAAATGGAGAGTTCATACATAAACTAAAGTATTAGTGTCAGCGAAAACAGAGCCATATAGTTGACATTAATTGTTCATTGATAATAAACTAAAAACCTCACCAATAGCGCACAAAATTGTGTGCAAGACATCAATTCACGCAAAAAATAAAGCAATTTGCAACTCTCTTTTAATTAATTTTCAATTAATAAATGAAAACTGCACAATAGATTATTGCAGTTTTGAGCTGATTCATTAGGCCTACGCCTAGGCGCCTCCAGAATAAAAGCGTACGCAGTAATGTGATTAACAGGTAAAGTACATGAACCACAATCCTACCACATAAGCTTTTGTTATCGAATCGATGATAGATAGTAATTGTTACAAACATATCGCACCAAGTTATATATCAAATCGCACGGGCGAAGTATTCCATCAACATGCTCCCTTAATACTACAGTACTAGTCCAATATTCAACCAAATAATTGGCATCTAAGCTGCCTTTTCCTTTACAAACCGCAGATTGAGCGAAGCATGCACTTCATGTGTTCAATACTCTGTGGCCAAAAGAAAAGATTTTAGATTTATGTACTTAAAAATTACAAAACTCACCAATAAGTAAACATTAAAATTAGTTAGCAGTTTGATAAATATACTTACGGTAGATATTATTTTTCACTTAGTTTCCTATGTTAATTTTCTGTTTCATCATATGCCTAGCCTTTTCCCAACTACATTGGGTCGGCTGTTTTCTGTTCTATTCCATAAAAATATCGTTCATGTCGTGCATGATCAATAATAACTAATTCCCCAAAAATATAACAGACTTAAGACTACTTTTGTGTTTTAATAAAATCCCTAATATCTGACCCATTAAAAATTAGAACCTAAGTCCTTTCCTAAGTCGTAACGGCTTTGAGATTTTGAGTTTTATTCCACTTTAGGCAGGTAGATGGAGCACTGTCCTTTGTTCTGGTATGTTTATACTTCAGTTGATGCACACAGTCCTGCGATGTCCTTAGATTTCCAGTGGGTGTCCAGTCCATGGCTTGTTGTCCAAAATACTTCAACATTTTGAGAATGGGTGTCCAGGGTTGTAACTCCAAGGTTTTACAATATTTTCGTGACTTATGCCATCGCAAAAGTTTGCAACTAAACGCTAGCTTATAAGTTGCAAGAGTCGATAAAATTGTTATAGTAAATGTTCTCACACCAAGAAGAAAATGTGATTGTGCATAAAATCCTTTGATTAGTTGACAAAATGTAATCGATCAATGACTAGAATAGATCGTAAAGAGTGCAAGGAATACTGAATAATTAAGTTTAACTAATTTACTCTCGATAGTCAGCGTAGATAACTTAGGTTTTAGAATGTCTCGGGTGTAGAGAAGGGTACAGAAGCGCCGTAGAAAACACGTCAATATGAATACTCCAAGAGTTATAAAACATTTTATTTTCCACACAACAAGCGTATGCACGCTCCGGCTTATATCTAGTATCACAGGTGTCGGGGCGCGGCCGGCTACTGAGAGGGATATCTTACTTGAGGGGGGCGCGGCGGGCGCGGGGGGCGCGGGGGGCGCGGCGGGCTCGGGGCTGTCCGACTTCTGTCGGTTGCGGCGCATGTAGTGCTCCTTGTGGTAGTTGCGCAGCTCCTTGAACGTCACCACCTCGGGGGACGCGGCGCGCGCCTCCTTCTTGTCGGGAGACGCGGCCGGGGGCGCGGCCAGGGAGGGCGCGGGCGGAGCCGGGGGCGCGGGCGGAAGCTTCGCGCGCGGCTCTTTCTGTGCGTCGTCGCGCCGCCTCCTGCGCTCGGCGCGTATCGCGTCTCGCTTGCGCTTAGCCGGCACGGCCTCGCCGTCTCGTTTCGCCGCAGGCCGAGAGATTTTGGGTATCGGCGGCATTTTGCTTATCTTCTTGGCGTCCGGCATCTTGTCGACGTAGGCGGGCATGGGGCTACGCTCGGGCTCCGGCTTGCCCTCGACATGGTTGCGCTCTAAGTCGGCGCGCCGCATCTCCTCGCGCCTGCGCTCGCGCTCCTCGCGCGGTCGAACGCGGCGCGGGTCTCGCTTCTCGAGGCGCGGGTCATTTCTCCGCGGGTCTCTCGCGTTTGGTCTGGCGGGCTCGCCGTCGGGTCTGACGTCTATGGTGATGACGTTTTTCCGTTTGGTGACGCGCTCGAGCGGTTTGATGTCGAAGACGTTGGGCGCGATGTTGGTGAGGGGTGCGGTGGGGGCGGCGGGGGCCACGACGGCGACGGGCGGCGCGGGCGGGCCGTGCGGGTTGTGCGGGCCGGGCGGGCCGGGCGGGCCGGGCGGGCCGTGCGGGTTGTGCGGGCCGGGCGGGCCGGGCGGGCCGGGCGGGCCGCGCGCGGCCTGGTGTCGCGCCAGGCGCGGGTCTCGTCGCGCGGCCACTAGCGCGGCGCTGACGGGAGCGATGCGGCCAGCGGGCTTGTTCACAGGCTGCAAATGAACACAACGATGATGCAATCTTGGAATTTCACAATCACGGGACACAATTTATTTACATGATAATTAAATCTCTTTCTTTTTGTTAATTCTATTTTTTTAAATTTTTAATATATATTATACTATGGAGTTTTTATTATTATATAGATAATAAATTAATTATAAATAAGTAATATTGGAACGCCGACGTCTCCCCTCTCGGAGGTGGGCGCTAATGGCTACGACACAGTTCTAAACTAATGTAGCTGTTAACGAACACATAATATCTGTAAACATGTTTTTTGTTCCAAATAAATAATTTGATTTGATAATGCTATGACAGTACTATCGCGTGCTCACTCGTTTCAAAATTCACGTTTGGTGTAGCTAAAGTGTTAAGATGTACTCACGGGTCCGAGCCGCTGCTTGACGGGAATGCTGGCCGGCTCCGGCGCGACGGCCTGCACGGGCGGCGCAGACGCACTGACAGAGTTACTGTTGGATGACGGTATCGATGGCATCTGTAACAATACCGCAAGCTCTTAGCGACATCCGCATGGACAATCCTTGTTCTAATAAATGTTAACATTACCTGTCGAATGTTATGTTTATAGTTTGTGTGTCAGAGAAAAGGAAGAACTTAAATAAATGTGTAAATAAGTTGGTTTCAGAATTAGGTTAATCTATACTAATATTATAAAGCTGAAGAGTTTGTTTGTTTGGTTGAACGCGCTAATCTCAGGATCTACTGGTCCGAATTGAAAAAATCTTTGTGTTAGATAGTCCATTTATCGAAAAAGGCTATAGGCCCATGCAAAGCTGGGTCGGGTCGCTAGTAATAAATAAGTACGCCTGCCAAGCGTGGGGATTATGGCAAACCCCCCCCCCCCCCCCCCCTCCACCCTTATAGGGGAGGCCTTTGTTCAACAGTGGACGTCTTCAGGCTGATGATGATGATGAAGTACTCATAAAATACTCATAAAATGATAAGCTTTACCGAAATCGTATAAATTATCTTTAGTAAAGGCACTCTATGAAATATTATAATAAAAAACACGTATCAGTAGTGTTGTTGAGATAGCATCCATAGGTATTAATTGCTAAGCCAGAATTTTCATTATCTGTAATGTTTATTAATTTCAAATACTTTGTGGTGAGGTAAACTAATTTTCATCGGCTAATACTGACAAAAAGTCTATTAGTCATCAAAAAATGACAATGTTTTATTATACACGGAAAATAAAACACAAAAATGTATATTGGGCTGTCTTATCGAGGTCGATTTCTCAAACTTAACAAGGAGAGATATCGCCAGTAAAAAAAAAAACAAGAGAGATAGTTCGAAAACACCTGTCACTCTAACATAAGTAGCAAATAGCATACTACTTTTTGCGAGTTTAATCATGTACAGTAAGATGTGTCAATCAATCTCATAACTTCAAAGTCATTACATAATATTGTGAAACAAAAACCGGCTACAATCATTAAATTGCCGCGGACAACTTTCACTTTTTAAATTGATTGATTTTTATTGTAAAGAGCAACCTTTATGGATATTTAAAAAGCTTCTAATAATTTATATTCTAGAACTACGATTGATATTCTGTAACAGATTTTCTGTTTTCAGTACAGTTAAGAATTTGTTTAAAATGAATTTTCTAGTATGGTCAAAGTTTGTATACAAATTACAAGTACTGGATGTATAAGGATTCAACAAGTATCTGTGATATCTCATTGGAATAGTTACATTCTATACTCATAAAGCAAAGTGATACTCAGTTCATAATAATGTATGTTCTAACCACTCAAGATTGTAATAGTAAATACCCATTTGCAGTTTGCCTTCCAAGAATTGTATTAAGGAAAACATTGCATGATTTAAATTATGTTGAACCACCACTTGGCAACAAAACGCTATTATTATAAACGCGATACTGTGTTTGTCTTTAATTCCGAGCTAAACTGCGGAGCCGATTTTGATTACCAGTAATATGTAGAGATACCGAGAAAACACGAAGTTGTGTACCCAAAAAACTTTGAGTCATCATATCGTAATGTAGCAGAATAGGTATTGGGTAGTCATATAAATATATTATGTATAATTAATAATGATATTGACCTTGAGGTATAAATGTAAATTAATTTGTATAAAGTACCTATGTAACTTGTGTTCCCATTAAATGGAAAGGCATAAAAACGCACAAACTCTAACTCAAAGTTATTTATTTAACTTAAACCATTTACAGCTACTTTTGAATTGTCAAGGAATCAATCGGTTAGAAAATTGAAGATAGTTGCTTCTTCCAAAAAGTCGGTTTCTAAACGAGAACGAGCAAAAAACTCCATGAACACTCTTTGTACATCAGGTGACATCATTCATGTTTAATTTACGGGTACAATGTAAGAAGTTCTGCACGTTATTTATTTATTTATTTATTTTATAGTTAATTAACACGGTACAGTACCACTTACATTAATTAACATAGAAACACTCCATTTAAAAAGACTATACAATGCAAACAAATAGGGTCTTAAACAGTTATTCGCTACTAATCAACATGGAACAGTGGACACTCTGGCATACTGTTTCTCACAGAACATCAGACATACGCGTTTAACTTTACTCCAATCGTCCGCAAACACATCACATTCAGGGTTGGCCGTCAGGAGGGCATTGAGCATCTTTAAGGTACGACACACAGGCGATTGAGCTCTGGCAACCGTTCTGCAAGGCAGTTGTGCGAACAGATTATGTCGGCGACTTTGGCGGTGACCGATGTATTTGTCGGGTACAAATAGTCGACAGAAAAGGTCATGAAGCTCAGGGCAGTCAATACGACCGTGAAGGATCCCACAGGCTACCGTGAGCTGATCAAGGCCTCTTCTTACCTCCAACGAGTTGAGACCCAAAGTCCCTAGGATATAGTTGGTGGGGTACATGTAAGGATAGAAGTTGTAGGTTCTTTTAAAAAGATACCTTAAAAACGTTTTCTGCACTTTCTCGAGCATAAGTGTTTGAGCCGCAGTGTACGGATGCCAGACACAACTACTAGTCTCCAGCTTACTGCGAACTAGAGAGGTGTACAGTAACTTAATTACATGCGGGTTGTGAAAATCATGAGCATTACGCAAAACAAATCCTAAGCGCCTGAAAGATTCTTTCGCAAGGGTGGAGATGTGATCTCTGAAAGTCAGACCACGGTCGAAGGTCACTCCCAGATCCTTAACTTTGGCGACTCTAGCAATTTTTTCGCCACCTAAGGTGTAGTCAAAATGGATTGGTCGTAATCTTCGACCGAATGTCATGACGTAGCACTTGTTTGTGTTAAAAAACAGCTTATTTAGGATGCTCCACTCGTAGATAGCGTCGATATCCCTTTGCAGGAGTTTGCAATCCTCGTCAGTTCTGATTTGAGCAACTAGCTTTAGGTCGTCGGCATATAGCACGCATTTAGCAAACTTAACTTTACTGACAAGGTCATTGATCATAATGAGGAATAAAAGCGGCCCCAAAACGGATCCCTGACTCACGCCCGAGCGAGTGTTATAGGGTTTAGACTCGAAGATGCCATGTCTGACGAATTGTTTGCGATCCCGTAGGTAGTCGGAGAAAAAGTTAAGATAACTGTACGAGAATCCCATGGCCCCTAACTTTGAAAGGAGTATATCGTTATCGACTTTGTCGAACGCTTTCCGAAAGTCAAAATATAGGGCATCGACTTGGCTACCGACGTCCAAACCGCAAGATACATAGTCAGTGTGTATCAGTAGGTTTGTGTTTACGGAACGACCTGGGCGAAAACCGTGCTGGGCATCGGAAAGTAGCACATTAATCTTCTCGTAGATAAGTGAGTGGAGTATGTGCTCAAAAGTCTTGGCTACGGTGGGCAGGATAGCGATGGGTCTGTGTTCCTCTACAGCTTTTTTGTCACTGGTTTTAGGGATCGGGATAACACGTGAGATTTTCCACTGGTCAGGATATACACCGGTCTGGAGGGCCAAGTTAAAGATATGACAGAGAGGGCCCGCCAAGATATCACGACAGCCCTTAATTATAAAGGCAGGAACATTATCAGGGCCGATCGAGCTACAGGGCTTCAGTCTGGCTATGCCCTTATTTACATCCTGAGGGGTTAGGATAGGAAGAGGTATATTCCCGCTCTCATAACTCACATTTAGGTTCGATGGGTCCAACTCTGGTGTGTCGGACAGAAACACACTAGCAAAGTAGCGAGCGAATGCTTCGGCCGCTCTAACACCAGAACTAGTCTCCCCATTGTGCACAACTATGGGTTCGAAATCACCCTTTGATTTGAGGCTAGAAACATGTTGCCAGAACTGACGCGGGTTCACCCGCAAATTATTTTCGGCATGGTTGCAGAACAATCTGTAAGCTTCCTGGGTTCTTACTTTTAGATCCGATCGCAATGCACTAAACTCTGCATATATTAAATCACATCGCGTAATTTTCCACTTATGATGGAGCTTATTTTTATGCTTGGTGTCTTTTATAAGATCAGTGGAAAACCAGATCGGATATCGTCTATTACCAGTGTTCATTCTCTTCTTTTTTGGAATAGATGAGTCAAATAAATTATACAGTATTTTGTAAAACTTACCCGTAGCGGAGCGTGCATCGTTGCAATGAAGAACTTCCAGCCAAGGAGCAGAGCAAATTAGGTCCCTTAGAAGTGTGTAGTCTCCTTTGGCAAAGTTCCAATCCCTGCTTTGATCAATATTGCAGGGGTCTAATGTTTCACTAACCTTAAGCGCTACGGTTGTTACCACGATATATAACGGAGGGTGATACAAATCTATTGGAACCAGCTCCGTTCCTTCGACATGCTCGCAGGTTATTCCGGTACCTACCCGGGCCAACACCACATCTAACTTACTCCCACGCATATTCATCACTTCATTCACGTCTGCCAGATCACAAAAGCTTAAGAAATAACAATAATAATTATTAATATTTACAGATGCACTTTTTAAATTAAGGTCACCTAAAATCAATATAGTTCCATTTAAATTGGACACGATGCTCTCCACCTTGCAAAACCAAGTCATATAATCGCTGTCGGTCGCAGTTGGCTTCATGTAGACAACACAAACTGATATATTAAGCCCAGAAATCGTAACGGCCGCCCATAAGTCTTCACCACAGTCCGTCTCAAGCTCATGACGCCTCTTCACGGCTGCACCAGGACGCGCAGCAAGTAACACCCCACCGCCCGGGGTCATTCGGTCCCTGCGTAGAATTTGCCAATCTCCGCTTGATACCTCTGATTCCTCTACAGAGTCGTCGAAGTTTGTTTCCGTTACGGCTATCAAGTCATGTTCAGAAAGCAGCAAGCTTGATCTCCAAGTAGGCAGCTTGGTTTTGAGACCACGCACATTCTGGTACAGCAAACAAAGTTGAACATTGCGTTTGGTAGAAGCGGTAGCTACCAGGACATCAGGCAGTTGGCTGGGACTCATCGCTACGACCACGAAAGTTGCGACGCCAAGGTTTCACGCATATATCTTCAGCCCAGTTTTGAGTTGCCACAACTTGTTCGGCCAATTTTGAGGGCACCCCCAACTTGAAAGATGCATATTTGCCACGGGATTTCAGAGCTTCTACCGTGCAAATATCAGTACCGCAGACAGTAATTAAGTGCTCGCGTACCTGGGACTCAGTAGTGCCCTGCTTTACATAAAAGAGATGCAGGTATCTCCACCTTTCTGATGCCTCTAAGCTGGTGGCACCAGGCGCCGCCGTACCCCGCAAAACATTGCCCAGCGAACGACGGGAGCGCCTGTGACGAACTTCCGTCCAACCTTCCTCAACTGGTCCATCTCTGACCGTATCACCCATTGCAACATCCGTAACAGGAACGGGAACCGGCATAGATACACGAGGTTTGGGAACTCGGCGGGTAGATGATGATGTAGTCACGCCACGCCAGGCAACGCCTGAGGAGTGTATGTCTGACACGTTCACCTCGCAAGTACTTTGATCGTCCATGCTTCTTCCCTCCGACACTACCTTAGCGGGATTGATTGCTGCCCCGCTATCGTTCTGAAGAACAATAGGTAGCTGAACAGTTGCCGGACACGACTGGAGCTGCGGGCCTTGAAAACTCTCAAGTCGTTTCTCCAGATCCCTTCCCCTTGTTTGGAGATGGTCACAGTTAGCGTGGGACACGCTGACTTCTGGTTCATAGGTGGTTTGGAGTATGATAGCACAATGGTTTTTAATTTCGGATACTTCCTGAACCAGGCCGGAGAGTATCGCGTCATGCTCGGCCCTCCATGCAGACAGTCTAAGGTCATACTCGCTCTTCCACGCTGCTATCAGTTCCATGAGTTCACTCTTCAACTCACAGCAGGAACAAGGAGTAGGCAAGACCGGGTTATTAGGTGAGTCATCGATACGCTGCCGCTTGGCCCTAACGGTGACATTCGTATTGGAGTCATCGCAGCTGACAGCTGAAGCAATATCAGGAACAGATTGTGACTGACCTGGTCTGGGGGTCTTTGGAGATTTGGGTGGAGTACGTTGCATGTTAGGCATATATAATTACTAAATCTTCCCAAATGTACTTCCTTACAAAAACAGTATGCTCAGAAACTGGTTATTATAGTTTCGGTATCTGGAACGTAATTCTCCGTTAGGTGTTGGTAGCACTGATGGTAGCACCGCGGGTACGTTGCGCGACAAACGCACGCCGTTAACACTCTTACGAAGCACTAATTAACCGCGAGTATCCGTTGCACACGCGTTTGAGACACAATGATAAGAACTTTAACACTTTTTCTTTTATTCACTTTATATGCTTTTTGCGACTATGAAAGGCTAAACGTTATATGGTTGCGTTAGCTCTGACGTTAGTTTAGATAATAGACACTTGACTTTCCAATAAAAGACCATTAAAGCAGTAAGAAAATTAAATAAAAACAACTGGAGCAAATTTAGTGACTAGCGCATTCGCAGCGCGTTCCGTTCTCACGTTAAAAGAGGTCTAGAGCAAAATATAAAAAAAAACTATTCAAAATTAATTAATTAATCTATACTAATAAACTAATAATATTATAAAGCTGAAGAGTTTCTTTGTTTGATTGAACGCGCTAATCTCAGGATCTAATGGTTCACATTGAAAAAATATTTTTGTGTTGGATAGTCCATTTATCGAGGAAGGCTATAAGCCCATGCGAAGCTGGGTCGGGTCGCTAGTTAAAAATAACTCGAGGCAGCTAAGAGATAAAATACTTTTGGACAATAAGTAATTAAAGTTAAATTTTGTAGATTGCACAAGAGCACTGGCTGGTCAGTTTTCCGTCAAATTACCAAACTTTAAAATGATACGTAACTCAAAATCGACGGTGTGGAAAAATTAATAACCACAAGCCCCTATTAGTGCCGCTTTTCCTATCTACAAAATGTAATTTACTGTAATTAATGTTTGTCCAAATTAATGACGACTGTTTGGTGTGGAATGCGCTGTCTGTAAAGTATTTTAGTAAAAAGGCTGTCTCATTTTTAAATCCGGGATCATGATGAGCATGATCATCATGATACCAACAAGGAAACCAAAATCATTTCAATATTTGTGTATTTGTATTTACTTATATTGTATATTTGTGTGGTTCTGTTTATGTTAGTAACCCGCAGATTAAGTTTTTGTTTGTAACTAACAATTGGACCTAAGTAGTCAAATAAATAAACGTATTATTATTATTTTTCAATTTTCAACGTGTAAAGAATAAGTATGACATTAAAATAAAATCAAGTTCTATGTTTTAGCGTGATTGAAAAACGATCAAATATCCAGCTTTGGCAACCAAATATATTTTATTGGGATGTTTATGCACACAAAATTCAATCAAGACATTATTTATGTTATTGTAGATTGGGTCCAGAGAATTACTCCCCTTGGAATAATAACAAACTGAAGAACATTTTGATAAACTCAGTTGTAGTGTTCAATCCAACGAATAATAGACGCTAAGCACAACACGTCTTCGTACGTTATCGATTGTTTCGAGGTAGTTCACTGTGTAATGACTTGTGCTTTATCTACATCTCTAATGGTTGAAAATGTTATCACCGAGATAACATTTACGTCTATTCAGAGTTTCAAGAAAACAATGATTAGGAAATTTAAACATGACGCTTTAGAATTCACAGAAGAGTAGGCCCCACTATTACTATTGTATATTTTTATAAAATTGGATGAAACGCACGATAAAAGCGTTCTGAATATTGTGGATGGAAGGAGAGGAAGGCGCCAAAGAAATGATGGATCGGTTGTGTGAATTAAGTAAAGGGATTCACTGCGATAGCATGACAGAAGATGATAATAAAGACATTTATAAATTTGCCAGATTTGAAAATATTATCAGATGCATATTACATGTAATCCATGCTAATATTTTCAGAAAGTGTATGTCCGTCTGCTGTTTCAAATGCCTGGACCAATTAATAATAAAGACATTTATAAATTTGCCAGATGAAAATATTATCAGATGCATATTACATGTAATCTATGCTAATATTTTCAGAAAGTATCTGGCTGTCTGCTGTTTCAAATGCCTGGACCAATTTAATGAAAAACGATGAAAGTTCAAGTTTGAATGAGAATACCGAAATAGAAATACAATAAGACATGGTCGCGAAATCTAGAAAGGCACAAGAAGGTCTCGGCTCTGGCTTGTTGTTTCCTTCTGACGCTCTCATGAAAGATTAATTAATTGGAAATAGCATATTGTTTTTTAAGCTATTATACAAATTACTCCTAGTTATCAAATACTCAAATTGCCGATCGATGTCTAGTGGATATTCACATAGTAGGTATCTAGTATCTTGGTAGATCTATGTAAAAAGTTTGCCATAGGCTTTCTAAAATTAAAATAGCGTGACATAAATGACCACGGAATAATTAATTGGGACCTTCAATAATGCATAAACGAGGCTGACCACCAATCTTCTAGCAATAGCAAAGAACATGTAGACCAAATAGTCTTTAACAGTATAGGTTCAGCTAATAGGGTATTACACCCATTTTTGAAATTCTCAATGAAATTCTGTAGTGCTAATATGCCACCAAAAAAAACACAAAATTTTTATTCAATCGATAAGTGCCATAAAAATGCATCTAAATTTTATTTTTTTCAAATTTCGCGCGTAGTTTGACGAAAACGCCTCTTACTGGACGCCATATTACTCAGCGTAAATGACGTCAGTTCGTTTTGTATCAAATGAGCTCATATTAAATATGATAATTGTAAATCATTTAAAAATAATTAAAAGCATATTTTGGAAAAGGTGTAATAATGAAAAAATTACGTTGGTTACGAAAATAATAAAAGTACAAAGCCTATATTACGCCAATCGGTTGACTGACAGTTGATAATTTTTTGTTTACACAGCCGTATGGCGTAATAACATGGCCGCTACTATTTCACGGTGTTTTATAACAGATTAAAAATACTGAAAACTTTGAATTGAATTTAAAAATTTGTTTTGTTATTTTATAAACTAAAACTTACATTTTCCGACTGCTTTATGCCTAAACTGTCTCAATAACATACTTATAGATTTTTTCTCGTATAGAGTAAAATACCCTATTGCCTGAGGCTCCTAAAGTTTTCTACAATTTGCACGTCGAACTAAACCAATAAAGCAAAGCACGGAACGGTTTGCGCAATGGCTGAACGAACGCACGGAAAAATTATTTGATGTCCTACAGGTAGTGATTTCGGGTCTGGTTTTGTTTTTGTATGCGAGTAGATCATAGAACAAATTAAACACGTGACGATTAAAAAACAAAAGAATTACGATATCGACTATTAACTACTCAATTTCTGAACAAGTATGTTAAATGAGTCACGCAAGGTAATAATCGATAGCCAACTACATTACCCTGACGGCAGACATATTAATATGTAGCTTCAAATACGCAAATACCTACAAAGTCGAAATGACACAAGTATTTTAGCATGACTACTGGAGATTATGAGGGGTCACCATTAGAACACCCTATATTTTACTAATTACCCCTGGTGGATGGGAATGTGACATTATTTTTTTCCCAGAAAAGAGTAATTAGGCTCATAATCTGTAGCTAGTTAATGTAATAAACTGAGTTTACAATGGGAATTTATTTTGGGTATCCATTTTCTAACTGACATGATTGGAGAAATTTTGGTTGGTTAATCTTTTTCAAGTGTTCAAATGCGTTTTACAACAGAGGGTGCAACCAGCCAAACAAGTTACATTAATTTCATGTTTCTGAATATCCACAGATATTCACGGAAATAACAGTATTGTATTAAGGGTGCGTATTCGATTTAGCGCAACTCAAAATCTAAACGGCGTAGCAGCATTGACACACACTAATACAACACAATGGTCTGTTTGTGTGCATCAGAAAAAGAAATACGCACGAAATAAGCACGAATCATTGAAATTGATAAGGCAAACGACAGTGCGCGATGTTTTACAGTGCTTTTTAAAATTATTGTCTAAAAGAAATTTGTTCGTATAACGGACTGAAAAATATTCTGTATATTAAGCATAACCTTTATTTTCATAAATTAAATATATCAGTTATGTTTTTATTCAAATACTGGTGAAAAAAAATTGTCAAAGTGAACCGATTTTGTAGGTACTTTTTCAACATTGTTTTTTAATACATAATAGTAATATTTTCGTAATTTTGGCTCTGTAGTAGATTTTAAAACTGTATATCCTGTTGGAAAAACGCATAAAACATTATATTTTAGCATATTGTAATGGTTGTATTCGTCCTGAAAATTTCGTAAAACGCTATGAAAGGATTGTCTTCGCATTAAAAAACCATAATTTGAAATTACACTTTTACTCCGTAGTTCCCTAAATCAAGACCTAATCTTTCTAAAACTGTAATAAAATTGTCTTTAAATAATCTGCTCACATCATTACATTGCTCTGGGCAAAACGCGAAAACATTTCGTCACGAATCGAATACACGCTCTTAAAATATAAAATGATGCAAGGGAAACACTGAATGCAAGTATTTATTGATAATTATTATTGTATTCCTCGTAATAATGGTCATTATTATAATTACTGTGATATCTATCACAAAGGTCTAAATATAAAATATAATTTGTTTATGAACAATGAAACTACAGAGCCATTTACATGCATACCTACTAATATAAATGTAATTATCTAAATAGAAAAGGCATTATATATTTTTTAATGCCTGTCATTATTAAAAAAACTCATTATAATTTGTGGAAAATAATATCATTATTGACTTCCGAAATATATTTTCGATTATTATTTATTTATGCTTGCAAAAGTTTACACTAAACAAAGGCAGACTTAATTGCTAAGGCATTAGACTGCTTTTGATAAGATAGTATGTGGCTATGTTGATAACTTAATAATTCCTGTTATTAATATTGTTCACAATTATTTTAAAAGAAAAAGTATGGAGTCTCTTGCCTATGCTTCTCCATACGAAACTACTTTTTGGAAGGGGTAACTGGATTCAATTTTTCTTATATGACTTTCATGGTCTATAAGAAATAAATGATTTGGCATTGACTTTTTTTATTTTAAAGTTTTGAAACACAATTGGAATAACAAGGAATACCAAAACTATATGGTGCTTATCATATCCCAGAATATACCAATCATTTTTTTAAGTAATGCAGATCAGCGTGTGTAGCATTGATATTGAAGATCGCGCATTGTATGACTTATAAGCACTGACATAAGGTTTAAAATAAAATGTACAGACGCCAGCACATCAACCTACTACAATCTGTCAAATTTCTTTAATAGATTTTAGACTTTATCGCTAAAGCATTCAAAGTTGATTGGAAAAAAATTGACAGTTTCGGGTAGCTTGATGTGTGTCTGTACCATTGAACATCCTGGTGAAATCAGGCACTCAGACTAGGCATTACTACTGTCTTGTCCGAGTGCCTGATTTTTGAGTGACTTGTTCTAATTTAGTGGAAAGATTGAACTTCAATCCTTCCATTAAATTAGAATAAGTTACTATCTTGTGAATAAACATCACTATGCTTTGGTTTCGAATGTAAATCTCGAGTAAAGAGATTGTATTGGCAGGATCCTCACTCTTTAGTTGAATAACCAAATGTTTATGTTTTCCTTTCATGCAGCAATGGAGTGATGGATCGACGTAATTTTTTGATTAGAGATAGATTAAGTATCAGAGAGTGGCATAGGCTACGTTCTATCCTAGAAACAAAATCAGTTATTGTGGAACAGTCGACGTAATCTAGTAGTAGTATGACGGGCTGGTGCCCGCAACTCCACGTCTCAGCGCGTATTTTGCGTATACCGCGTAATCTCATACCAGCTTCTACAAAATCCTTCCTTTTTAATAGCCATTCTAACTAGCTTCTGCCCGCGACTTAATTCGTGTCGAACTCAAATATACTAAACGACGACACGGTTGGCGCAGTGGTTGAGCGATTGACTGCTGCGCAGCGTGTCGCGGGTTCGATTCCCCCACGGAACAAATAATTGTATGACCTACAGATAGTTGTTCCGGGTCTGGTTGTTTGTGTATGTGAGTTTAAATGTTTGTAAACGCACCTACGACACAGGAGAAATTCACAGTGTGTGGCTAAGTTAAAAAAAAAAAACAATGAACGTTATTTGCCAATATCTAGTGTGGCTTTCTAATATGTCTGGGTATCACGTTATTACGATAACCTTCACACCCATTTCTACAGAAATGTGACCAATTATATTCGCTGTAGGTCGAAGAAGGTGAGAGTGCCCAGGGTAGCCCGCGAAATTCAAATATTGACTTAAGAAAATTTGAATTTCGCGAGCTATCCTGGAGTATTCCTCTTAATCGTAATATATAGCCTTATCATTAGTGTTCAGCAGTTTCGCAGTTTACCTTCAACATCTAAACTTACAAACTTTACCTCTTTAAAATATTAGTACAGAAATAGATCTTACCTTTTTAATGATAGTTTTCTCAGCAATCTCGACCTGCCGGCGCATCTGTTCCAGTTCCATCTCCACCTTCTTTCTTTGCAGCATGAGAAGCTCTTGTTCTTTTTTGGCAAGGATGCTTCTCATCTTTTCATCCTCCTCAGGTGGTACTGATGGGACTGGTGTGACTGTTGTACTGGTTGTAGCCACCGGCTGTTAAGAGACATAGAGATTAGAAAGACATAGTGGAAACTTGCAAACATTTTAGAACTACTGGGCTTTGATTTTTCTTTAGACTTATGATCTCACTGCTGGGCATTGGGCTCCCTCTAGTCTTGGCCAATATTTAATAAACTTATTTATGATGACTTATTTACTTTGTGAGAAACATTGTCGAAGTTTTTAACAAGATAATGTTTTGGATCTCAATCACCAGTTGCATTCATTAATGGGAACTTAAGTAATGTATATTGTTTAAGTTCATACTGGGTAGGTAATGAATAAAGGGTGGAAAGCAGGCAGTACTCAAGCATGGTATTCCAGACTACAGACAAATGGACATACTGCAGGAGGCATTACAGCATACATAATAAAATTAAACTGATGGAACAGTAAGCAGTATTATAGCCTCTTACCAACAGTGGCCATTGCTCTACCTAAAGCTAGCACATTAAACTAAATCAAGGTAAAAACAATAATCAACTAAAAAAACACCTTTTTCAGAAAATTTGGATTTACATGGATGTTTGATTGTTGTGGCTGTGCTTGTATCGGCCACGCCGGGTCGATCAAGTTCACTTTTACATCCAGTTGATACAGCTTCGTTGCAGGGAACACATCATGCCAAGTCTCTCGTAACTTGAACATTTGTGACCTGGTTTTTTCATCAACCTGCGAAAACACGTCACATAAGAAAATGACCACAAAATTTTCAACAAATAACCAAATCATTTATATGACAATTTAACTCACAATTACCTGTTTGAATGTCCTTGTAAACATATTGACAATGCTCTGTGAAAACTTCGTTGTATAGGCACCACCAACATTCTTGATAATGGAATCAACTAAATACAGTACAGGCAGCTTGATGTCTGGGTGAACCTGTGTAGAGGAAAAACAACTTCTAATCCCAAACCCCAGGCTGGCCAAGTGCGCACTTGGCCTCCTCTCTCAAAGGTTAGCACCCACTGTTCATAATGGTATGGGATAGAATAAGACAAGAATTTGCTTTATCAACCTTTTTAATTGTTAATATGTAAAAATAAATAAGAATTCAGTTTCAAAAAGCTTTATTGTGAACAATTTCTTGAATATACAACTGAAAAAGATAAGGATTACATACCCTTGAAGGCAGATTGTGTTATCTGTAATTATCTTTTAACACAGGTATCTCCTAATGGTTTATAGGAAAAAGAAATAACATGATTGTTGTGGAATTATATCTCATAAATGTTCCCTAAACTCTTGTTTTAAAATTAATACCTCATGTCTTACAAAATTGTGTAATTTGGGCATATGCCAAGTCTACAAGGAAATACTAAAATCTAGGTGAGTGTCATACTTTGCTATTCTTATGACCCTTTATAATTATTATTTTATCAAGATTAGCTCGACTGCTATACTGCTAGCACTTTGTAAGTTTCTCAGACTTGGCTGGTAGACTAGTATGAATAGATTTTAGCATGAATGTATGTCAAATTATGCAATGAAAGTAAGTAGTTCAAGTGCTGCTGAAAGTAGAACTCAAAGATTATGTCTAACAACTCAATATTTAATCATGATTCAATAATAACAGATCAGTATTGTAAAACAAGGAGCAAACCAACAAAGATAGCTACTTGAAATGTATCGTAAGACTTGTGCAACATTATTATGTTAGGCAGCCAATTGTCTCAAAACAAGTTGTTGTAATCTACAGACTTGATAAGAACAATATTACAGAAACTTAAAGACAACCAATACTCTCATGTCTGCCGTAATGTTGTGAAATTGGAACAGCTTGTAGGAGATACCTGTTATATGCTTCAACTGGTTACAACGAGCTCAAATTAGTCACACTTGTCATTGTAAACACGTAAAGCACGCAGCGCAGAGCGTGCGTCATCGTATTGAGAACACTTTCCCATTATTCCCCTTACTCTCACGTGACCGTGTGGCCTAAACTCCGCGGCACCTCACACGCGTTAATTTTTAAAAATTGAAATTCACCTTCTCCAAATGCTTCTCCACTGTTTCAACGATAACCCCGGCGTGGTCGATGTTCTCTTCTGCGAGGATCGTCAACATATTTATTAACGGCTTGCTGTTGACGGTTAGGTCCGCCAAACTCGATGCATACTCTTCGGCTACTTCTTTTGACATCTTGAACGACGACCGTAGTCGTTGATGTCACCATGCCAAGCACAATCTTCAACTGCACATCACTGTAAATAACCAAATACTACGCTTTTAGCTATAATCATTACGTGGATTACCAATATGGCGAGGTTTTAGAAATTAACACGTAGTGAACTTACGTTATCGCGAATATCACAGCACTGTGGACGATAAACACACGTAATTACTGCAACCACCTCACGTACAAATGGAATGAATACATTTATTTTATCTAAATCACGTACATTTAAGTTTTCTTCGACACGACGGACAGAAAATGCGTATTGACGTAACGAAGTCTAGTTGAAAACAAAATGGCCGATCTTGTCTTGATTTGAATCGTTGACCTCCCTCCCTCTTCGACAACGCGGCGTGTGAAAAGTGGGAGTTAATGGGTTGCCAGAACGATGCTCAAAAAACGCTAAAGAAAAATCAAGTACTGCAGTGTGATAGAGCATTTCAAAATAAAGTTATCCACATACCCGAGGCGAACGCGTTTGCGTCGAAAGGATCGGAGGAATCGAATTTTAGAATTCTGTACCTTTATGAAATCTTATGAAGCCGCTTTCACGCTCAAATAAAAATCTGTAATTTGGCATGGATATACATATTAGTCACGCCGACAAAAAAATCTGGAAATATTGTTTTTTTTTGGTACTTCCTCTACACGTGAAGTGGGGGTGGTTATTTTTTTTCTACTCGACCTCATCTCGTGAAAGGTGTCGTTAGTTAGGTCTCTCAAAAATATTACGGAGTAAGAAAAACCATTTTTCGATTAAGGGATCCGCTTGTGAAACATTAAGCTTTAAAGTGCTAATTTATGTTGGAATCAAGTTCTGAAATTCTAGACGAATACGGATCACGTCATCAGATTCGGCAGATTATGCATGCGGTCGACTCGACCCACGGAATAATAAAAACAAGTGGAAGTGCCTTTAGTCTTACTTAATACTGGATCCAGTGTCGCCAAAGTCACACATTTGCAAATTAAAATGTACTTGCAATACACAGAAAACGATGATATAATTGGCTACAAATAATAAACGCAATTTTGGCGAAAAGCTTATTTATTGTTGTTCGAAATTAAATCGTATCACAACTGACGAACGTTGCTATTATTTTACATGACAAAATCAATAAAGAGCTTTTTTCCATCTAACATTCCAATTCGAGCACTGTCCAACGAGTTCAGCTATTCGACGCTAGAGAGCGCTGTTACCAAATTACTTAACATGACATCTATTGTTACTATTTGATTTTATATTGATTTTATTATTCCGTGACTCGACCGATGCGCTCACATTCTATCGTTGCGTGCAACAGTTCAAGTTGTACGACAGAGGAACGCGCGAAAACTGCTTTTAAATTGTTTTAAAAATGAGTGATTCAAAGAATCATGGCGAGATCCATACATTCATTTGTATGAAAAAAAAAAATAATTTAGAGAGCTTAAAATATTTTCCAATGTGAAGAATACATTACCAGGAGTAGATTGAATATACTTACCATATTTTTAAACCCCCGCATAATTAAAATATTACAAAATGAAAATAACACTTTTCTTTATAGGGGGTGGGGGTAGGGGGGGTGCGGGGTAGGTGTACCCATATATACACTCGGCGTCACAAAAATCGCACCTTTTCGAAAATAAGTTTAAAACATGTCCCGCCAGTAACGAATACATTAAACCCAATTAATATTGGTATCAATTAAAAGTATGTTTAACGACCTTTAAATTAACAACAGTTAGAATTTCTAAACACAACAGATCTCATTAGCACGTAACGTTAAAAAAAATGTTGTCAAAATACGCATTACAACGGCCACTAATTGCACCTCCCTACAAGGGTATAAAACGGGCGACCCGGGTTAAATGTGGGTCATTCGCTATTCAACCTTTGAAGTGAACACACGTGAACAGCTACAGCAAGAAAAATAACCCAGAAGATGGATACCACTGCAGATGAAGCCGCTCAAGTCATTGCACTACTGCAATCAGGGATGCGGCAATGTGATGTTGCTCGGCAACTGAACTTGAGTCGTTTTGCCGTTCGACGAGTGTTCCAACGTTTCCAAGAGACTGGTGGCTATATCCGAAGACGTGGATCTGGAAGACAACGGTGCACATCCGAAAGAGACGATTGCTTCATTGTTTCGACGTCTTTACGTAATTGGTTCTCCAATGCTGTTGAGCTGCAACAACAACTGCGATCAGCTCGCAGAACTTCTGTAAGCGTCTCCACGATTAGAAGAAGAATGCGGGAGAAGAAAATTGCAGCTCATAGGGCTGCTACAGGGCCCAAATTGACTGCACAGCATAGGAGAGACCGGTTGCAATTTGCCCGTGACCATGTGGATTGGACAATAGACCAATGGAGGGCTGTGCTCTTCTCGGATGAGACGAGGGTGTGTCTTTTCTGCAACGACAGGCGTCGAAGAGTGTATAGGAGGCAAGGGGAACGATTCGCACAAGCCTGTATTCAAGAGACAGTGGAATACGGGGGTGGCTCGTGCATGTTCTGGGGCGGCATGTCAATCGACGGTAAAACGAACCTTGTGTGTGTTTCTCGGACTGGAAGTGCTCGCGGGCAAGGGTCGCTGACTGCTGCTCGGTACATAACAGAGATCTTAGAGGAGCAGGTTGTCCCTTATGCGGGTTTTGTTGGCAGTGGGTTCACGTTAATGCACGATAACGCCCGTTGTCACACCGCTTTAATTGTAAGAGACTACCTGCAAGAAGTTGGCATCCCTGTTATGCGCTGGCCGGCGCGAAGTCCAGACCTGAACCCTATTGAGCACCTTTGGGATGAACTGAAACGGCGAGTACGGGCACGAAATCCTGCCCCTACCACTCTCCAAGACCTTCAAGATGCCGTCGTTGCAGAATGGGACAACATTCCACAAGAGACTGTTGTCACATTAATAAGGTCCATGAGAGAACGCATGGAAGCAGTCATCAGGGCTAGGGGGGGGTAACACTAGGTTTTAAGTTAGTTTTAAGGACTTTGTTGTAATTTTTGCTGATAAAATAAAATTTAACTTTTTAATCATTTGCATTAGCTTGCTTTTTTTTATTCCCTGGTAAACAAAAAACCAAATCCATTGATTTATTCTGAAATTTAAATAAATTGCCTTTCCAATTATACCTTATAGTCATATGTATACCATTGATTAATAGGGTTAAAATGACTTTGAAGGGAATTCTTAAAGAGGTGCGATTTTTGTGACGCCGAGTGTATTTATGATATATATATAATATATATGTCCCCGAGTGCCACAGTGCTTTTTTTTATACAAATTGTAGGGTATTCTTAATGAAACTCCTCTTGATTTTTCAGGTTCTTTATTCCAGTGAGCTGCGTACAGTGATTTTGCCGTATTTCGGCCCTACTTATATTGTATCCTACTGTGGTACAAGTAGTGGGGGTAATAAAAGATGGTTTTTTACTTTATTCAATTGTGTGCCAGATAAGCTTACATATTTACTAATATTTGACCTTGGTTTAAACTGGTTTAAACCGGTTTGCTCACTACACAAGCCCTTTGTATGTGTGAGTGTATGGGCTTTTTAATGCCTACAAGCAATGATATTATATTAAACAGATATGTTATGAGCGCCCAATTTTGAAGATTCAAAAACGTCCTAATTGGGACGTATTGCCTTTAGTCTGCGTCACGCATGGCGACGAGCGAAACGCTTTGTTAAAGCAGCTAAAAAAATAAAAAAATGCTATTTTGTGTATTTAGAAAGTGTACCAATTATGATACATATTTTTAATAAAACACAAGGGATCTCATACCACATGTAACTACGCAATATTCATCGATTTATTTATATATTTCAATTATTTTCCTAATATTCTTATATTTGGAGGTTAGAAAAAAGAAAGAAATGGAAATATATTTTTTTACGTGAGTAAGACAAGGACGCGTTCACTCCGGACATAGAATAAAAGTACAGATGCGATATCGTAGGCAGTAAAGTCATTGTTTACCCACAGTTCTGTTTTTCTTTTTTCTAATCTTATAATATGTAATCATGTTGTTTCATTTAATCATTTATATACTTACTTAATTAAAAATTAAACATTTTGTTCATAAACACAGAAATGAATTTTATTACAAAATAAATATTTTCTACTCTATATATTATTATATATATTCTATTATACCTTTATACCCTGTCCATTGGGTGATTGGTTTTTTGACAGCTGCCTCATAATGTAATTATTCCCGATCACCTTAAGTTAACTTTAAAATGTGTTATAAAATAAATACATAAACTTATAAATTGAGAACAACGGATTAACTCACTGTGTTGTCGGGTCCTCAATCTATAATGTGTAACAATACTCACGTTTCGTTTAATGAAGAAATATATAAACTGCCTAATCTTGTTGGATTATCTTATTTATGACCTCTTACAGACATTATAATACATGTATGCGTATCAGTTTTCACAAAAAAACATAAATATTGTTCACTAGTTGCAGCTGTCAAAAAACGATTAAACCAGTGGACAGAGTGTAGTCCTGTTTATTAGTTGTTATAGGTACAAACCACGTGTATAAATGTACTCGCGGTTTGTACCTTCTGTCTCGTAAAATTTGTTAGTCTATGATGCCAAGACGCGGTGATTGGTGGCCAGGATAATGTATGTTTACATTCAAGCGCAATTGACAACACTAACTGTCTCTTTTTTTCTTGTTGGTTTTTTCAAGCCATCCCTTTTCAACATTTTGACTTGTAGTGAATTGTAAAATGAATGAAAAGTGTGTATGTGTGCAGCCGCTGCTGCGCGGAACACTTTTTTCGGTTGTTTTGTGAGTGTATAACATATCTGTTTATTAGAATATCATTGCCTACAAGGTATCATTTACATTATTTTAGTGAATGCTTGTTTGTTATACACTTCTGGACACATCTATTGGCCCACCTTAGAGTTTAGGTTTCGATGGCCCCTACCGAAATATGATTGCAAGATTGAACAAAAACTGTTGATGCAGTTTTAAACCTGATACATTTTACCATCTTTTTCGATCGTATTGTTTTAAATTTGAATTCAGAAAACCATACGACATGGAGCTACGCCTAACAAGTCGGATATGCGCCTTGTTAAAGGCAATTGATTTTTGAATAAAAAACATGTTTTATCAAATAAGGTTTAATTTAATAACGCGTGTTGCCTCCATGGCGTCCATGGGCATCTACCACAGCTCTCATACGATTAGGCATAGAGTTTATCAACCGCTCTATGAAATTTTGAGGGATCATCTCCCATTCCTCTTCTATGGCAGTTTTCAACTCCTGCATCGTCTGGGCAACTGGCTGACGAGTCCTAACACGTCTTTTTAGCTCGTCCCACATGTGCTCAATGGGGTTCATGTCTGGGATTCTGGCTGGCCAGTCCATAACTGTGATGTTCACATCCCGAAGATATTCCCTGACGATGCCGGCCGCATGGGCTCTTGCATTATCATGCATAAAAAGGAAATTTGGGCCCACATAGTCCGCGTATGGTATCACGTGAGGTTCTAAGCACTCACGAATGTACGTATGCCTATCAAATGATAAAAAAAAAAAAAAAAAAAAACCTTTCAGCATTTAATGTTGGCAGCCGTGGTCCTGTAACAACCTCAAGTTGAGTTTTGCCGCTCGCGGATATACCGCCCCAGACAGTCCATGAGCCACCGCCATAAGCAACCCTCTCTTCAAAGCAGCATTGTGCGAAACGCTCTCCCTTACGTCGGTAGACCTTCTTCCTTCCATCATTGTCATGTAACACAATTTTAGACTCATCAGAAAAGAGTACACGGCTCCAATCTTGCTGTGTCCAATTTAAATGACTGCGTGCGAAATGAAGGCGCGCTGTTCGGTGGGCTCGCGTTAGTTTGGGCCCATTAGCTGGCTTGTGTGGTACCATATCGCGTTCTTTTAACCTTCTCCGAACAGTTCGAGCGCTCACAGATACTCCGTGGAAGTCGCGAAGTTGGTTTTGTATCTCAATGGAGGTAAGGTGACGATTTCTCAAGCTGGTTGTTACGATGAATCTATCCTGCCTTTCAGTTGTGACCCGAGATCGTGGCCTTCCTTGGCGACGAACAAAGCAGCCAGTCTCTAGGTACCTCCGATAAACATTTCGGACCGCAGATCGACTTAAATTAAGTTGAGCGCTCACGTTTCTTTGGCTGTGTCCGGCCTGAATAAGTGCCACAGCTTGGGCGGCGACTTCAGGTGAAGTATCCATAGATTACTGATAGAACCTCACCTTAATGTTAAGAATAAGTAATGTTTGTTGCAAAACCAAAGATAACAATCACTTTTTCAAGAATGAAATCCAAGTAAACCAATAAAACCAAGTTTTCTTAGTATTCGATTGTTTGATATCAACAAACAGGCTCCAAATTGTCTTTTGTTTCTTTAAATTCTGTGTTCGAAATTCAAAAAAAGACTATTGAATGAAATTGTGAATGTGCCAGGTTCAAAACTGCATAAAAACTTTTTGCTCGACCTAATATAAAATTTTAGCTAGGACCAAACGAAACTGAAAATACAAGGTGGGCCAATAGATGTACCAGAAGTGTATGTTATTTTAACTTATTTTAAAGGAGAATAAAACCAGCCCTAGGCATAATTACAATATTAACTAACTTAAAACCCTACCAAAAACAATCAATTTATTAAATCATCTTCATCATTCATCATTTCAGCCCAAAGACGTCCACTGCTGGACATAGGCCTCCCCATAGGGGGGGTTTTGCCATAATCGCCACGCTTGGCAGGCGGATTGGCGATCGCAGTATGGTTGTTACAAAGGCACAGAGAACGCTGCTGCCCATTCTCTGGTGAGCGGTGGTTCTCTGGTGCTGGTGGTGTGGTTAAATCATCTTATATACATATAATTGAGATTCATTATTATGGCTGTTTGATTCAGCTGTCGCCAACACAAATCCTGCCATGATTCTTTAAGTCATTGATTGCCGAGCCAAAAATGTTGAAAGTAAAACCTCCACTAGCGTAGGTCGCCGGTGACCTATATGGCGGTCAACGCGTAAAGGAAATAGAAACGATTTCTTCGGCGCCGTCGATTCTTTCGGTACTGATATGTGTGCGAGGGCTCCTTGACTTCGATTCGTGCGACGCGTTCGGCTCGGATAGATGTGCTTTTACCTTAGGTAAGACTTGGCAGAACTAAGGGTGAAATATTGTTACAATTTATTAGTTCTTTTTATTAAAAGAAGAAATGAATTATCAAATCATAAACAAATCAAACCCTTCATTTCGAATGAAATGAGGTCATACCATATAACCATACCATACCAATTTTATTTCAAACTTGACCGGTGACAACATGCATTTTATCTAATATAAATTATTTCCATGCCTTCTTGTATAAGCATGGAAAAAGTATCTACTCAATAGGTACATAAAAACAATATTTTGGCAAATGTCTCGACAGTTGCCAAAATTTGACACTTTCGAAGTTTCGACAACAACATTGACAATTAACATTCATTGACATTGTCAATGTCAGTTTCAGTTTAAGTGACATTGTGACTAATATTTCTTTCTATATTTCTAAATAATAGAAAAAACATTATTAGATATTAATGAAGAGTTGAAGTCTTGGAGATAAAGTTGAAATTTCCGTGAATTTACTTTGGTCTTAATGAAGTAAATAACTATGGCGAACGTTAATACGGGTGAACTTTTGGACTTCCAGGACTATTCTCCTGAGCACAATAATCGCAGTGCACGTATCGACGTGGAGGCAGTGCATACAAATCAATATAACAACACTATGTCAAATCCAAATTATAGTTTTGAAGAACCCAAAGCGATTGATGAACCAGAGGCTGTGCCACAATGTAAGAGACTATATTAACTTTTAATCAAAGGTTTACCATAGGGGCGGTTATATGCCCTGCTACAAAGGATTTATGTTATGTACTGTTTTGCCCGTGACTTCGTCCGCGTGAATGTCGGTTATCAGGGATACAGATACAGACAAAGACAAAGGGACAACCAACTGACCAAGTTGCAGACAAAAAGTAGTTTATGTCCTTTTGTGGAATTCAGGCTTATTCTGCACCAAACTTCATCAACATTGATTCAGTAGTTTAACCGTGAAAGTGTACCAAATAAACTTACTTTCGCTTTCGCATTTATAATCTTTAAGTATGGATGCATTAATTAACATTTTGGTTTTTGTTGTAAATGAGATATGTCTGTAAAATTTTGTGTAGCCCTCTAAGGGTAATAAAGAGTATAGGTAATTTACGACATTTTGGTGAACAATTAACTTTATCTAGGTACCTGTTAGTGTAAATTTTAAGTAGATTCTAATCTAATCACTGCATTAGTAACACTGTAGTATCGATTTAACAGTTTCCTAAGTAGTAATCATACTAAGTACTAATAATATTATAATTTGTCAAAGTCAAAGTCAAAGCATTTATTTCAATTAAACCATTTGTAGGCACTTTTGTATGTTTGTTACTGAATCATACTGTAAGTCAAAACCTGCCGTGTGGAAAATGTTGAAGGTCAAACCTCCGCTGCTTATGCACCTAAGCTGTATCATTGACATTCAAGAGGTTAATGACTGGACAGAATTATCTGCTTTCTTTTTGCACATAAGATCACAGATCATCTGGCTAAATACATAGAATAATTATGTTTTTTTATTCTGTTGCATTGGAAGGCCTCCCACTAGGTGGACCGATGACCTGGTAAAGGTTGCGGGGATCCACTGGATGCAAGTTGCACGGGACCAGTCATTGTGGGGACACTTGGGGGAGGCCTATGTCCAGTCCAGTCTTTCAGCTGAAATGATGATGATTCTGTTTTTGAGAATATAAGAATAATGTAAAATCATAATAACACTATTGTTGTTTTTCAGCAAACCACAACTTTTGGACCATAGAATATTACCAGAAGTATTTTGATGTCCACACAAATGAGGTGATGGAGAGGATCATATCCTCAGTGCTACCACAGAAGGTGTCCCGCAACTACTTTGATGAAAGAATCAAGGGAAAGCCAGATCTGTATGGGCCTATTTGGATTTCTGTTACCCTGGTAAGAGCCCAGTGTAATATTTTAACAATTAAATTTGCAATACATTTCTCTGGAACTCATCGAGCTTCATTGCCTCGGTGCTTTTCTGGTGGGGTAACCACCAGAAAAGAAACTGTTGATTCTGGATTTCAATAGCTGCAGGTTGTCTCAAAAAGTAAACATGCAATTATTATTTCGATAAGTTAAGTTTATACCCTGGGTGATGTGGCCTATATATCCAACATTAGACTGTGTCTATCACAGTCTAAATTTATTAATTGGTTATGGTATCTTGTGTTGAAAATTCTCAAACCTCTATAACTCTAAGCAATAACAACATATGTTACCAACAATCTGTATAATCCGGTATTCTATATAATACCTAGGCAATGTATAGAATGCCTAAAACGGGTAGGTATTGTATAAAATATTATTTATTTTATACATTGCCTAGGTATTCTATACGATACCGAATGCGCAGCCGGTAATGTGTGTAAAAGACGAGAGAGCAGGGAAGGAGGCTGTCGTGTAATTTGATAGACTGCTGTCACGGCTCCGGCGTTGCGGGGCTCCGGAGGTCCCACGCGAGCTAGTCGGGCGGTCCCAGAGAGCGTCTGCCCACAGTTTTTTTTCAGTTAGGTATTTAGAGCGTTGCCTCCACTTTTATCTATAAGCTTCTTGATTCCCCCATACATTTTGTATAGCATTAGTCAAGTGACGTCCCTTTTTGCCAAGACACATAGGTACCTAAGTGAAACCACCTGTGGGCAGGCACTCTCTTTCTGAATGCATACATAAGAACAAGACAGTGATATGTGTTTTCTTTATCTTATGTGTGCATTCAGAAAGAGAGCTGTTGGTTTCACTTATTTGTTCAGAGTGTTGCCTCCACTTTTACCTTTAAGCTTCTTGCTTTTTGCCAACTCAACTGACCAACCATTTATTCATTTAAAAGCAACTCAAAATCTAATATTACAGTATATTAAAAGTTAATTGGGTTTCAAGGGTTAGAATGGAGTATTTTTCGACAAGTTGTGTCATGGAATTATTTGTTAATCGTGTCATCTACCTAATTGCCTCTTCCAGATATTCACAATAGCAGTAAGCGGTAACATAGCAAGTTATTTGCACAATGCCAATACGAAAGGCTTTGTATGGCGTTACGACTTCCACTTGGTGTCTATTGCAGCTACGGCTATCACATGCTACGTGTGGCTTGTACCCCTTGCATTGTGGGCTGCATTAAAATGGACGACAAACACTGAAGGACATGATGAGATAGAGAATCAGGTAAATAAGATGAATAGAATGGGGGTTACCCTCCAGTACCGAAAAACGGGGATGAGAGGAAATGGGGCTAGCTATTATGACGGTGTTATTGAAAGTGTTGATATTTGCTGACAGAGGGCAACTTTCTCTTCTTGCAACCAGTTTTATGACAAAAGCATCTGAAATACAAATACGTCATTTTTATGTTTTATGGAAAGACATCAGAGAGTATATCAAAATATTGGTTTACAACACCAATAACAACCATACAATTCAATGCAGCTGATGAAATGCAATAGCACAAAGCATAGCACAAATAAACATGTGTTTACTAAACTAGATACATTTGTATCAACAAAACTATTCTATAGTCTCGTCGTAATTAAAATGTCTATATGTGTACACGATAGGTGCCATAGCGTCGTTGATACTGCAATACCGCGTAACTAAAATTGTGAAATACCGCAAATTTCGACCTTAAGTCAAATTACTGAAAGATTCGCGGTATTTAAAAATGTTAGCTATGCGGAATAGGGTATTTTACTCTATACGAGAAAAAAACTATAAATATGTTATTGAGACAGTTTAGGCATAAAGCAGTCGGAAAATGTAAGTTTTAGTTCATAAAATAACAAAACAAATTTTTAAATTTAATTCAAAGTTTTCAGTATTTTTAATCTGTTATAAAACACCGTGAAATAGTAGCGGCCATGTACGTCGTACGGCTGTGTAAACAAAAAATTGTCATCTGTCAGTCAACCGATTGGCGTATTATAGGCTTTGTACTTTTATTATTTTCCTATTACAAAATATGCTTTTAATTATTTTTAAATGATATACGATTATCATATTTAATATGAGGTCATTTGATACAAAACGGACTGACGTCATTTACGCTGAGCAATATGGCGTCCAGTAAGAGGCGTTTTCGTCAAATTACGCGCGAAATTTGAAAATTAAAAATTTAGATGCATTTTTATGGCACTTATCGATTGAATAAAAATTTTGTGTTTTTTTTTGGTGGCATATTAGCACTACAGAATTTCATTGAGACACTTTTCAAAAATGGGTGTAATACCCTATTGCAGTATCAACGACGATATGGTACTGCATGATATAAATGTACTGCTAACGATGGATGTTAACACATTATTTTTATGATAAGCCATGTTCATAAAAGAAAAGCCCTTTTTCATGAAATATAACATTTATATAACAAAAACGACAAATATTTCAATCATATTCCCCAAAAACAATTTTTTACAATAGAGGTCCACAAGACGACAGTATTTTATTAAATATTTTTAAATTGCTTGAAAAAAACTGTGTCAATGTACATGCTCAGTAATTCAATACAAAGTTCATCAAAATATAATTTACGTAACTTTAATCTTTCCAGGATACAAAGTCACCAACAATGATGTCTCTGTTCTGCCTCTACGGATACTCGCTCTCCATATACATACCAGTAGCGGTATTATGGACGATCCAAGTATTCTGGCTCCAATGGCTCTTCGTTCTTATGGCCGCTTTCGTCTCCGGCGCAGTTCTTATATTCTGGCTCATGCCTGCATTAAGAAAATCTAAATACTTTGTAATTCTTATTGGATGCATTCTAGGTTTTCATTTTCTTTTAGCAGCTGGTTTCATGTTGTACTTCTTTCATCAGCCGAATATACCTGATGTTATTGTCGCGTCTACTCTGAAGCCTTTGTAATTTTGTTTTACTGGGGCCAAAATCTCGATGTAACAAAATGTGGGAGCGAGACAGAAAATGTTGTGCGCTCTCTTCCACTAATGGGCCTTATGGCAAGTAAAACGTATTGGAGCATTGACATTGACTTGTGGTATTACAAGCATAATTTGTGTTATGTGGTCATCGAGTTTTTGGCCTGATTATAGTAATTTATTAAATATTATAAGGCACTATGGATTTTGTGATGGGACCGTGTGAATTCCACAGCCCATTCACTATGCGACCTTGTTGTAAGTATTGGCACAATATTTTTACGTATTTCTCGATGTTTACAGTCATTACAAGTAGGTGCTAAGATAAACAAAATGTAGAACATTTTGATACAAATTCTCTTGAAAAAGTTTGTCAATCTGTATTAAGTTTTCAAACTGTGCAATAAACCGCCATAAAATTCCAGCCAGTATCAATTGCTCAAGCGCACCGCCTGGGCGGCTGAGCGGTAGTGCACACGAGTACTAAGTGGCATCAGATCATTAAGAAATTATAAAAGAGAACTTAAATCCTTCTTGTTGTATGATTCGAGCTTCAGTCACCTCTCACTTTTTAGGTGTAAAACCTAGACTATTAAGTATGTATTTTATGGATTTATAATTATAAAATAAATAAGTTAATATAAGTATTTCTTGATTTCAACATTCCTAATGTAAAAAGTCTATCTTTATTTATGTAAACAAAACAAATAAATGTTTTTAATAAATAATAATTGTATTCTTTCTTAAATAATCATAGAATCATACAAAATCATTTCGATTATTTACAATATTTACATTTTATTCTAAAAATAGAATTTGTTACTTCATACAAAGAGCATATAATCACTGTATTCGAGCTTTAGTCTACCAGAGAGAACGATTGAAAACTTTTTAGCCACGGTTGTCTATGGAAAGATGGCGGCATGTCTTCTGGTGAAGATTGCAGGGTACCAGCAAGTTCAGACAGCATGTTCGCTGGAAAAAAAGATAATGTTTGTGGGTAAATGGAGTTTGGACTAAATAGTTCTAAAACAAAATTCGATGTTCGATCAAATACGACTATACTATAGCATAGTCGTAGATATTTGATCGAAAATCG
Organism: Charanyca ferruginea; assembly: GCA_947361185.1. NCBI lineage: Eukaryota > Metazoa > Arthropoda > Insecta > Lepidoptera > Noctuidae > Charanyca > Charanyca ferruginea. Next base: position 1,106,091 of record OX376065.1, read on the forward strand.
ACTCTAATCAAATACATTATACTTTTGTCATCTCTCGTAGACTTTGCGGGCGACTGATCGCATGACGTCACAAGTAACCATTTCATCACGTCTACTGTACTCATACTACAACGTCTACTGTACTGTACTCTCTCTGTAGAGATTTTCCATTAGAACTTGCTCAGTAGCAGCCGTTTGGAAGTTGGCGGTGTAAAACCCCTGTGCTTCGGAAGGAAATCACGTAAAACCGTTGGTCTTGCACCTGATCTTTCTCCGGCCGTGACGGATTGCCGTCCCATCGCACTATAAGAGTGAGGGAAGAGGAAGTGCACCTGCGTTTGCGCACACACTTGTGCACTATACTATCTTCTGCGTACTTTGCTTTATTGAGATTGGCCACCGTGACCGGAATTCGGTCGGGAAATTATTATAGCCTGACCGCTTAACTGAAAGTGTTGCTGAGGTAGCTGTGGTGCGGGAGGGGTGACAGTTGTCACAAGTTGACGTATCAGTGAGCTCTCGCATCACGCCATCACAACCCTCCCGCACCGCAGGAACCGTCTTAATTAAGGTGAAAGCGCCAGCGCAGCCCGTATGTAAGGTCGGGTGTTTGGGAGACAAATGAAACGTACGAGGTTCGAGAATACACTTACTGTATCTTTGTTGTATAGAGGGTACGCCTCCGTAAATTTCGATAGCTCGCATTTCAGGGTCAAAATGTATGTCTTTTGGAAGCGGCCCCACAATGTCTAAGTAGACCTTTTCTAGTGCTGAATTTGCAGTCGTTGTGACTTGCATTGGTTGTTTGGTATGTTTAGAATATTTGCCTCTTATCTGTAACGAAATCTCCAGGAGATTCGCGTCAACTGTTTAACTATTGTGTCTGCTAATTGGACAGTTGAGCTCATATTCTTGATTTTTCGCAACTTGCAGTATCTGGTTGGTAGTATGATAAATTGTAATAAAAAAATTAGCGCATAACTCTCCAAGTTAGAAAAACTCGTAAATGTGCTTATTTCATGAAAATATAACATTAACGAGCTTTTCTAACTTGGAGACTTACGTTGATGATTTTGATTATTATAATTCTGTAAATGCATATTTGTTACTCACGCGATTTTATTAATTACAATTACCATACTATCAACTAGACATTGGACAAAAAATTGCAAAAAAAGATAAGAAAATTAGAATTTCGCGGGCTACCTTGGCGCACCCCCTTTAAGTGGTCGAGCTTTAGATGACATTGTATAAACTCACTGTAAGCGTCGCTGTGGTCGACCCCCCTCATAAGTTCACAGAACTGCATGAGATGTCCCTCGTTGTGCGACAGCTGCGCGCTGAACTCCACGTCTCTGAGCGCGCACTGGTACAGCAGCTGAATGCCGCACCGACACACTGACAGTAACGCACACTGTTCTGTTGTTGTTTCAACTGCAAAAAATCATAACATAGTATACAGGATAATTGAAAAAATACCCAAAACCACTTAATCCTGACTTCGTATCATTACCCTGAGCAACATTTCTTCCACGACTTTTCAAAATTAGAAACATTTTTTTTTCCATACAAAAAATATAAACACACTTTAAATTTTGCATATTATTTTTTCTGACTCGGCCGGTGGACTGCGCGGCTAGATCAAACGACGTTTGCTCCAGTATAGGTACGAATTCCGCCCAGATGTTCAAGGCCGTTGACCCTAGGACCTCACGCTTGTGCCTATACATTAGCCTACCTACTACCTACATCATATTCGTTATCATATGGGTGTGCGCGCGCGCAGTATACGTAAATTTTACAGACTTCAAATAAACAAAAACAAATTGTTTTTGGCTACGTTATTTAGCTGAGGTCAAAGTCGTAAAACAAATGTTATTCGGGGTGATGATACGAAGTCCAGATTAAGAGGTTTTGGGTATTTTTTCAATTTCTCTGTATAACACCGCCGCGAATAGCACCACCCCATTTCTAGGTGTCTAGATATTCCGGGTGTCGTAGAAGGCGACAGAGGGATAGTGACCAGAGGATGGGCATCGTCCAAGTACCATAACACTTACTGCGATCGCCAACATGCATCGACCAAGCATGGCGATTACGGCTGAACCCCCTTGGGGGAGACCTATGCCCAGCAGTGGGCGTCTAAAGGTTGACATGATGATAAAACAGTCGCTTTCCGCTGTCTCTCCCTCAAAGTCAAATCATTTATTTCAATTAGAGCATTAAAAGGCATTTTTGAACGTCACAAAAGAGAAATTGAAAATAGTCAAATAGTCGCCCCTTCCAAAAGGTAGTTTCGTATGGAGAAGAATGGGCAAGAAACTCTATATATACTCTTTTAAGATTGATAACAATATTTTGTTTTTATTTTTTGTGTATTTTGTGTAGTCCGTGTGGTGTCGGACGTAAAGAATAGCATCATCCCATATCTTCCCGTGGGTGTCGTAAGAGGCGACTAAGGGACTTACCAGAGAATGGGCAGCAGCGTTCTCTGTGCCTTTGTAACAACCATACTGCGATCGCCAATCCGCCTGCCAAGCGTGGCGATTATGGCAAAACCCCCCCTTGGGAGGCCTCTGTCCGACAGTGGACGGCATTAGGCTGAAATGATGATGATGATGATGTGATTTTGTCAAAATTTTGTGTGCTTGTAAAAAAAGAAAAAAACAATTATAGCCGGGGAACGGGTGTAGAAAAACGCTGGTGCTATCAGGTTACTGTATATTTGCCAGATCACAAGTCACTACTTAACTAAAGCTTAAACTTCGCGCGCACACATTCGCGGGTAGCGTCTTACACTCTACTTAACACACTGCCTACCTCATAAGAACTATATCGAACATGCGCGGGCGCCCTCCTACGGGCGACCGGGTAACCACTCTGGGTTGCCACGTCCACATTACACTCTGCCGCACGCTATACAATCTATTTGACGGGCCTGTTGGTCTAGTGGTCACTGACCCTGACTGCTAAGCCGGAGGTCGTGGGTTCGATTCCCACCCAGGACAAACTTTGTGTGATGAGCATGATTGTTTGTTCTGTGTCTGGGTGTTTATCTATAATATGTATGTATTTATAAATTATATAAGTATGTATATCAGTTGTCTGGTTACCATAACACAAGCTCTGCTTAGCTTGGGACCAGATGACCGTGTGTGAGTTGTCCCAAGATATTTATTTATTTATTTTAAAATAACATGCATGGAATATACATCAATTAGAATAACGCTCAATCTTTTTAAAGTAAGATTATGTGCGCTATCGATCACGATTTAGTATTTGGTTGCTCACACACATGGCAGGTCTTTGTCTAATAGTGGACCCACACGTACGCCGGCCGGTTGTGTTTTGTTATAATCTTTTAAACTACAGACGCCAGAAAGTTGGAAAGACAACCAGTCTTACCAAGGGGTATCGTGTTACCCAGTTACTGGGTTCTGGAGGTCCAACAGGCAGTCCCTCTATGTAAATCACTGGCATTCCGCTGCATCCGGTTAGACTGGAAGGTGACCCTAACATAGAAGGCTAGCGCAGATGATGATAAATAGAACTTACCTAAAAAACTATGTTTATAATTCTCCAACATGGCAGCGCATATCCGCAAAGCGTACACTAAGACTTGTACTAAAATCAGGTGGCAATCACATCTGAAACAAAACATCATTTAATTTAACAAGTCTGAAGTAGTGTCTACTGCAATATGAACTACATTGTAGGGGTAATAAGGCACGTCCAAATTTTTGAAAGAGGGACACAGTTAGTGATAGAAACGACGCTCAACACGATAAGCCATATATCGCGTAAGCAAATCGTAACTCTGTGGTAAAACTTGAACTACGAAAGCCACCCTTACTGCATCGACATAAAGATGCTGTCAAGACCGCACAATAGTTTAGGCGGGAATACCCAACCACAGCACACAGAACAGTAACAACCAAAAACGCTCAGCGAGTCCTGAAGAAACGATTCACCCGTATTGGAACCCGCAACAAAACTAACCAGAAAATGGACAGCAGGGGAGTAAGGGAATACATAATAAACAATATAGGTGCTGTCAAATAATTATTACCATGCTGCATACATAGCCTGCCATACTTATTTAAGCCAGCATATAAAACTAATTGAGTTGAAATCATTACGTAACCAGTAATTTTAAGACACAACTTCTTTAAAAAACATTTTATTTTAGCTCTAAGAACCTCAGTAATTTTCTATTAACTGTAATATTACACTTAGAAATCAATAAATAGTGAGTGAAAATAAGTGTCGACAAATTAAGTAGAGTAGAGAGGCCGAGCTACAACAATCTGTCAAATTTCTTTGATAGATCTTCAACTTTATTCTCAAAATAATAAGGTTTATATTAAATTGGGAAAAGTTGACAGTTTGATATGGCTCTGTACAAATTGCCAAACAAAATCGCGTTTTGTCATAATTATCATAAAATATGCCAATTGATCAGTGGCATCATCTACACACTACATAATACGTACTTAGATACTTCTCTTGCCAAACTGCTGGTAGTATTGTCACTGATATTGCTATATAATATAATGAGGTTTTGTGTGGTTTCCACCGCCTTGTCTGCGAGTTTCTGTTTCTCTATACATTTGAGGCACGCCTCTATTTGTTTTAGTAGCACTTGTATGAAACATGAATCTGGAAATAACAAAAATACTTGATAAGGTGATAAATAAGTTTACACAGGGTTAGTTTAAGAAATAAGGCTTTTCTGAGATATTAAAATTATTTTTCTAAGACAATGAATTGCTGTTATCGTTTCGTGTTTACTAAGTTTTAGGTAAATAAATAATAGTTAAAAAAAACTAAAAACACGCTTTTTATAGAAAACCAAACTAAAAAATAGAAAATAAGTTTTAATAAATTATTTTATTTAAAAAAAAGCGTGGGGTGCATGGTGTCAATAGTTATCAATATTTTATTGGCAGATATGAGTAGAGTGATTATCATTTTGATAATATCATAAAAAGCACCCCACGCTTTTTTTTAAATAAAATTTAAACTATTATTTATTTTTTACTTTTTAGTTTGGTTATATCTATATCTAATATTATGTACATTTATTCTACCAGGGGCGCTTGTGCAGTACCAATAGCTGTTTTTTCGGCAAATAATTTTGAACGACTTATGTTTTTTTTTAATATATTTATCAAATTAGTGTATTGTCATCGGTCCTCGATAAATCTACAAAGTTTGAACGAAATCTGGCCGTTTAAAGTGGATCAAAATCGCGCCCAAAGAAGTCGGTTGCAAACAATTTTTATTTTTGTTTTTTTTTTTTAATAATAATTATCAAATTTGTGTATTGTCATCGGTCCTCGATAAATCTACAAAGTTTGAACGAAATCTGGCCGTTTAAAGTGGGTCAAAATCGTGCCCAAAGAAGTCGGTTACAAACAAACATACAGGTGAAGCTAATAAAAAGCTTTTAAAAAGTATCTATGACGGTCCTAAATCGGTAAAATTACGACGGGTCAATAGGGTATTTTACCAAAAAAAATCTAATTAGTCCGTCAGATAGATTTCCAAAAAGACATTGGACGTGTCTTTTCTTTTATCTCGTAAACAAAATATGAAGACGATACAGTGCGTCGAAAACTCGTGTGACATCACTATGTCAGTACACTTTTACTGGCGAAGTGACGTCACAAACCCCCAGGCCACTCATGATCTTTGATGCGTTTTATCTTCGTCAGTTTTTATTGATTTGATAAAACAAAAAATACGTATCCAATATTTTTCGATAATCTAACAGACGGACTAATTAGTTTTTTTTGGTAAAATACCCTATTTGAATAAAGTCTTGGTACTTTCTTTCTTTCTTTCATTGAAAAAGGCGAAGGTCAATGACCACGCGGCTGGCTCGGACCGCCCGCCCTTCGCTAAGGCGAAGTTATCGCGAGGTATTACTATTGGTTTGTGGTCGCTTTCGAGTTTTGTTTTTCACAGTTGTTAATCTGCCATTTTTACATTGTAATGAATAATCTATCTATTGTAATAAAAATGAATCGCTGTTCGTTAGTCTCGCTAATACTCGAGAACGGCTGGACCGATTTGGCTAATTTTGGTTATGAAATATGTATTTGTGTAAGTCCAGGAAAGGTTTAAATGGTGAGGAAAAACAAAAAATCCACGAGTGAAAAAAAGGGTGGGTGTGTAGGTAGGTAGGTAGGTAGGTAGGTGGGTGGGTAGGTAGGTAGGTTGGTAGGGAAGGTAGGTAGGTAGATAGGGTAGGGGGGTAAATAAGTAGATAGGGAAAGGACAACATCTGTCGGGTCAACTAAAGTAACATTATAAATCCATTGTAGTACCTATACAAAATCATTTTGCTGTGGGAAAACCACCATAAGAATTTCACAATATAAAGAAAGATAGATAAGTTTCACAGGTTACCTTTCCTATACAACAGAACACCTTGATCATAGTCAGTCTTCAGATTCCCAGTGCCATTTCCAGGGCAGAAAGTCTTCAGAAAACTGTCCCATAGAGCCACAGTCTTCAATATATTAAGTACATGTGTGACCACAAATGGCATCGGTCGGGATGTCAGAATTGTTTTTATAATCTCCAGTGTTTTTGATTTGTCGGCATAGCAAGATGTTAGGGCTTCTATGAGGGATGTTACTGATAGCAGTAGGCCGCTGTAGAGAGTGGCACAGGACTGAAATATTAACAGTATTTTGGTTAATTAAAGGTTTTTAATACGTTAACTGCCGGGTCAAAAACGTTAAAGGTAAAACCTCCACTAGCGTCGGACACACGGTGTCCCCCATGGCGCTTAAAGTGTTAATAATTTTTCTGTGTGGAACTCATATTTTGTATGAAATTTACGGGGATTGTTCAATCAGTTTCGGACTCTACACACGTCGGGTGACAATATTTTAAAGCTATAGGCTGACAGCGACCACCTTGGACACGAAAGTAAAGAAAGATTGTTATTACTTTTAAATATTTTATTAATCTATACATATATTAAAACAGTAATAGAACTGTGTCTGTACATTGAATATATTTAAAAAAAAAAAATTGAGGGGTGTTAAGGAACAGAAATAGAGCACGAATCCAAAAAAAAAATTCTGTCTGTTTGTCTGTTTGTTTGTACACGCTAATCTTCGGAACTACTGGGCGGATTTGAATGATTTTTCTTTTGTTGTATAGGTATTAAGTCTGGGCAACATATAGGCTATAATTTTTTTTTTCTTGGAAACTTGAACACCTGATGCAGAACCGCAACAGACCAGCTAAACTATAAGAGATACAAAAATGGTACCATAGCAAAAATTGTTCCACGTGATGAGCATTTTCTGCTGAGAGAATAAATTTGAAGATCTGGAACACCTGATGTGGAACTCCAAGAGCCCAGCTACACCATGACACATATAGGAATGACGTCTTAGCAAAAGTTGTTCGGTCTGGTGGGCATTTTCTGTTGACTTATAAAAATCGAAGATCAGAAACATCTGATGTATTAATCAAAGCTATCACTAATTTCACTGTATCTTATAAAATAACATAAGCTGGGAGTACCTCCACGCGGTGAAGGCGGTAACAGTTTAGGACTGATTTTTGATGACGATGGTATATCATTGAAAATTTGACTCTACTGGCCAAAATTCTCATTTATCTAATAAATATGCCTTCGGGCTTATGTTATTTGGGTGTTAATTTCCTTTTCCATTTATCTTCGTGACACGGTAGCCTACCCGGTAACGCAGGGGAGCAGTCACTTAGATTTTAATTGATCAGGTATCTTTACAATAAAACTATAACCATGCCTAGAAAGAGGTCAAATCTTTCTCAATGTTCCAAAGGAGCTAAAAGATTGAGGATCATAAGATCCCAAGAATCTACCGAAGAGCGTCAGGAGAGACTTGATGCTGTTCGAGAACATCAGGCTGCAACTCGCTCCGTGGAAACCTCTTCAGATCGCGAAGCACGCCTGCGTTCTCAGCGTATTTGCGCATCTACATCCAGCAGTGCTATTCTGTTACAATCTCCCTCGGTGAACATCTAGGTGAAGTGAGCTGTCATCCCACTGTACTGCTCTGTAAATCCTAGCATCGGGACAGATGACAGCACTTCACCTAGGTGATCACCGAGGGAGATTGTATCAGAATAGACATACTGGTCTCTAGAGACCAATAATTGAATTGAATTGAATATGATACGCGACTGACCGCTGATCGTGAACGTCATACATTGTCTCGCGAGTCGGAGACGTTCACGGATAGAGAATTGCGCTTGAGGTCTCAGCGTATTCGCACATCTACTAACAGGTCTTTTGCACCGAATGATAAACGTGATGCACTACTAACTGCTGATCGAGATTATCATACACTAGCGACCCGACCCAGCTTCGCATTGGCCTATAGCCTTCCTCGGTAAATGGACTATCCAACACAAAAAGATTCTTTTAATTCGAACCAGTAGATCCTGAGATTAGCGCGTTCAACCAAACAAACAAACAAACTTCAGCTTTATAATATTATAGCATAGATTGTCCCAAACACGCACACAAAAAAATATTCATAATCAGTTAGAAAGTGAGAGAAAAAGAATTGCTGGAGTACGGCATGAAGAGACAGAAGAAGAGCGCAACGAACGTTTGAATTTTGATCGACTTCGACATTCTCTGAACAGAATGTCGATATCATCGGAGGCGCCGCTCGTACCGGTAGACGCGTACCACCCGCCGCTCGAGATCTCAGTTAGTACACACACGCGCCGGCACCCCGGCTCAGCAGGCTCAGCGACACCTGACGATGGCGCTGTGTACCAGGCGGGTGGAACTTTAATAAAGCCGACTTTTTGTCCTTGTATTCATTAATAGCAGCCGTAGACTGGACTCCGTTGTATAAAATGGACTTAGAAGTAGGTTTAAATTATTTTTATAATATTATTAATTCTACTGTGTACCCAAAAAAAAGCGAAGTCGTGGAAACTCAAGGTACATTTATCCTGAGTGGTACACTGTTGAAATAATTCGCGACATAAGGTTGAAGGCTTCTCTGCATAAACAGTACAAGGCAAGCGGGTCAAGGGTCGATTACGAAGCATTTGCTCGGTGTAGAACCAACATTAAAAATGAGTTAGTAGTGGCACAGGAACGATACCGGAGCCGTGTTCAAGGGCAAATGCTGAGTGATCCCAAATCTTTTTGGAATTATGCTAAGTCTAAAAGAGGTAGGAGAAGCCCGCAAGCGATCTTGAAAGACGGGGTGGCATTATCTGGGCATCGGTCTGTGGAAGAGTTTGCGGCTTACTTTTATTCTGTGTATAGGCAAGAGCGACCGGAGTTGGATGTAGACACGGCTATAGCCAGCGCGGGTAGCGGAAACGGAGCGGCGCGAGTGCACTTGCACCAGTTACAGTTAGGAGACGTGAGTCGTGCGCTTCTAGATCTTAAGCCGAAACGGTCCGCAGGGCCGGATGGCATTCCACCTTACATATTTAAGGATTGTCGAGTAGCGCTGGCTAGGCCGCTACTTCATATTTATAACCAATGCCTCAAAGCTGCCGTGTTTCCGGAGAGGTGGAAGGTGACCCGCGTTGTTCCGGTTCCGAAAGCAGGGTCAGCAGAATCGGTAAATGGGTACAGGCCAGTTGCGGTATTGTCTACGCCGGCAAAGGTGATGGAAACTGCTATATATAAGAGCATTTATCTTCAAGCTGGTGCACAGCTGTCAGACGCTCAGCATGGGTTTCGACCGGGAAGAAGTACCACTAGTAATCTTCTCTGTCACATGGCTCATCTGGTGCCAACGGTAGATAGTGGGGGGCAGACTGATGCTGCTTACTTTGACTTTACAAAAGCATTCGATTTAGTCGATAATGACATTTTGCTTAAAAAGTTTGCAGGTATTGGTTTCACCCCACACTCTCTTAAGTTTTTCGTCAGTTATTTGAGGGATAGGCGGCAATATGTGGAATATGCGGGACACGTGTCAGATCCATATTTCACTAGGTCTGGGGTGAGTCAAGGTAGCAATCTTGGCCCTTTGGGCTTTCTTCTGGTGGTAAACGACCTACCAGGAGTAGTTCTAGACGCGTCTTGTCTGTTGTTTGCGGACGACCTGAAACTATCCCTCGAGATAAAGAGCAGCGATGACTGTATCAGGTTACAAAGGGACATCGATAGGGTGGTGAGATGGAGCAAAGAAAATCTCTTGCAATTTAATAGCTCGAAGTGTGTAACCATCACTTTTTCTCGCGCGCACAATCCCATCTTACATACCTACTATATCGATGGAATGCCTATGAAACGAGTCACAGAAGTCAAGGACTTGGGAGTAGGATTTAACACCGGTTTGACTTTCAGGGATCATATCATGCGTAGCTGTAACAGAGCGTATAGAAATTTAGGTTTCATGCTTCGCACGGTCCGAGGTTTCACGAATGTTAAAGCTATTATAGCATTATATAATGCACTGGTGAGGAGCCAGTTAGAATGTAATGCAGTCATCTGGGCTCCGCATGAAGCTAAATATAGTCTCATGCTGGAGAGGGTGCAAAATAAATTTATTAGATATTTATATATGCGTTATTACGGAGTCTATCCCTTTTACCCGTTAATGTATCCAACCTTATTTATTTTAGGTATGGTAGGGTACAACGAACTACGGGTTAGGAGGGATCTTGCACTCGCATCATATATATTTAAATTATTGAGGGGGAAGGTGCATAATGCAATTATTTTAGGCCAGGTGAGTCTGTGTGTTCCGGACAGGTACGTGTGGCGACGACGGCAGCCACCACTGCTAGTGGAACCGCGTGCTCGGACCAACCTTTAAAGGAGGCGCACTCCGCACGCTCAACCTCATAGCGAGTGAGGCGGACTTATTCTGTTGTTCTCTGGGTGAATTCACAAGGAATGCTTTGTTTGTAATTAGTTATAGGTATTAGTTATAATTAACAATTAAATTAAGTATTCATTAAGCTGCATTTACCGCATTGGTTAGCTGTAATGGTAGATGTAAGTATGTTGATAAATAAATAAAAATGAAATCATCTGAAGAATTGGATGTATCTCAAGATATAGCCGTAGCTCATGGCGACCTTCCTTGGCTTGATAAGGAACGGAGTTCATTTACGTATACTCCTATGATTGACTACGCCACATATTGGTACGATTCAAAATTGTACTTTTTGAACGTTTCGAATCATCTCGCGCATCCCGTTGTTTTCCCGTCCCCGGGCTTTTAGAATTCGACATCAGACGTTTCAGATCTTCGATTTTGCCGACCCCGTTGTCGCTGGCATAAACACCAGGATCCACGTACGAAGTCGCGGGCAGAAGCTAGTACAATAATAATTATCTCCCGTGGGTGTTGTAGAAGGCAGCAGAAGGATATTGACCAGAGGATGGGCAGCAGCGTCCTTCTGAGTACCACAACACCTACTGCGATCGTCAACATGCATTGGCCAAGCATGGCGATTACGGCTGAACCCTCCCTTGGGGGAGACCTATGCCTAGGTCTGTGATGAATTGTCTATAGGTCAGGATGATGAATATAATAATAATATATTTGCTGTATATTTTGCTTGAAGCTTTTGTGAAAACAAAAGGTACATTTCTTGCCCCTTTATCGGGTGCGGTTACAAACATACAAAATCAACCAGACCCAGAACAGCCACCTAGGCTGTAGGCCATACAAATATTTGCTCCGTGAGGGAATCAACCTCGCGGCACTCTCCCATGGCAGGAAAAGGCGAGAGTACCTTTTAAAACGAATCTATTATGGAAATGTTCATTAGGTAACTTACAGCATTGTCAAGTAATACACATATTCTACTGATAATGTCAATAAACTGTCCAGTCTTCTCTGCACTTTCTTCAGGCAATTGTTCATATTTGAAGAACCAGTACACTCCTCTAGAAGATTCCAGAACATATGATAGTGTGGCCACCATTCTTCTAGATAAAATCTCTTGTTCTTCTTTGAATAGTGGTCTGAAAAGATAATAGAATTAGTTTTTACGCAAAATACGCGCTGAGACGTAGAGTTGCGGACACCAGCCCGTTATACCATACCATACCATACCATTGGGGTCCATAGGGGTCGCGTCTGTCTGTCTGTCTGTTTGTAAATTGTCTGAAATATGACGATGATTGTTGAAGGTGGCGGAAAAAATCATGGCGACTGGGAGATGTAGATGTCTATGCTCTGATACGCATGCAAAGCCGGGGCGAGTCACTAAATTCGTAACTTTTTTAGTAGCCCCCAAATGCCATTATTTTTGCCGTTCTGGGCATTTGTCTAGCTGGTGCTGGCCCTGAATAGATGGTATAATTAACCTACATTAGAAGACAATAAATTAATATACTTGCTATGCACCAACCTGCCTCTCAACAGATCCTGCTTGCTTACATGTTGGTAAGTGGAAGTGACCTCCATGTACTTCTCGTCCATCTCCTTCTGGAAGGAAGTTGTCATGCGCTGGCAGACCGTCTCCAGTCTACTGCGAGTTTCGTTCAGTATTGATTTTATTGAGCTGAAGATCTGAAATGTTTATTTATTTATTTATTTCTCTCCATTTTACATCTATCAATACAGGTTTTTTTTGTTACCCAATGCGATAAATGCGCCTATATAAAATAATAGTTACTACATTAATTAGACCTATAACTTATTATAAACAACGCATTTCTTGTGAATTCACTCAGCGTACAAAAGAATAGGTCCGTCTCACTAGCAATGAGATTGAGCGTGCGAAGTACGCGCGTCAGAGGCGCCTCTCTAATCAGATAGGTGCGACCGCGCGGCACCTCCAGTAGTGGCGGCTGTCGTCTTCGCCACACGTACCTGTCTGGGACACACAGACTCACCTGTCCTAAAATAACTGCATTTTGCACCTTCCCTCTTAATCGTTTAAATATATACGACGTGTGCGAGATCCCTCCTAACCCTTAGCTCATTGTTCTCACTCTATGTTATGTGGATTCAGTTTTTTTGTTTGAACGGGTTAATTTTCGGAACTGGTGAGATTTTGAAAATTCTTTTGCTAATAGAAAGACATGTTAGGCCAGAGTGGAATAGACTACAATTTGTTATCAAAAGTATTGGGATCCGTTAGAAAATTCACGTGCAAGACGTCGCCGGCAAAGGCTAGTAATTGTAATAAAAACACTATCCGGCTGCTTGAACTTAGTTCTGTGGAAATTGTGGAAAATAAGTCATGAGTCAATCGTTACGGACGCGGTTTCAGGTAGTCAACAGCTACCAAAATGATTTATTTTATTTATTTACTGTAAAGACATTGTACTCACATTAAAGTACCTCTCTTCAATCCTCTCCGCATCTCCCGTAAACACACAAGTAACATCTTCATAAAAATTGCTCATCACCACTTTATTCTTTCCCAACTGTTTAGGCACAGGTGTGGTGGGCAGCCGGTGGAACGTGCTGTATATCCTACACTTGTTCTGAGACAGATCCGTGGTCTTCTGCAGTTTCTCGTTGTAGTCTAGTATGGAATGCTGTTGGTTCGTGATTGGTTCTAGAATGAAGGGGAGGACTGAAGGGTCGGTTGTTGATTCTGTAATTGAGAATGGAATTTAATGCTTTGAGAGTATACTCAAAGAATTAAAGTAACAAGGACAGTATGATGTTGCTACAATTAAAATTAGGATTTTGCATTTCCTGCGATACATTTTTTACTATATGTGTATCATGGGTAATACAAACTATGTCCTATTGCTCAACTAGTTGAGCAATCTAGTTGAGTAGTGGGGAAGTAGTGATATTTTTGCATGAAAAAGTTCTTTGAAACTAGCATATAGACTTCTGATACTAACTTTTGCACACTTTTACACAAAGACACAGATTAACGTTTTCTATAGCCTTTCTTAGGTTTCAAGCTTAGTCTGTACCAAATTATATCAAAATAGATTCAGTAGTTTAGCAGTGAAAGCGTAACAAACTCACATTCGCCTTTATAATATTACTAGCTTTTGACCGCGACTTTGCCCGCGTGGATGTCGGTTATTGCAAATGCAGAAGAATTCGCGGATTAAACCGTAGCCTATGTACCCCGCGTTCAAGCTATTTTCATACCGAATTTCTTCAAAATGGGTATAGCTGTTTCATCGTGAAATCGTAACAGACTGAGTTTCGCAATTTATTTCCAACTATTCATACAAATTAAGAGAATTATTTGACCAAATCAAAGTTTAACTAATAATAAAACTGTACCTGATCTGCATGTCTTGTTCAATTTCAGCATGTGAGCCTTGTCATAGGTCTGTACCGCACTGGATGCTGTGGATGTTGTCTTCACTCTTTTACTGTGACTTACAAGTGAATCGTTCTGTGGTGTATTGTTGTAATGCCTGTTAATAGATAATGTTGGATGTTATGTAACAATATACCAGGCCAAGATCAGTGGGTGCTAAAACCATGTGAGCAAATAGATTATCATTGTTCTATTTTGGGGAAAAGATTACTATTTTTTGTAACCTTTTGAGAACTCTTTTTTTATTATAGCACTGAGCAGATGTATTGCTGATGAAGATCAAATAGACATGCACAGAAATCTCATGTGAAAATTCTGCCATATCTAAATGATTTCATATAATAAACGTATTTCAGTAGTTCCCAAACCTTTGTGATATGTCATTTCCTCCAACAGTAACCTGTGTTAATCTCACTTTTGAAGACTCCAGTTTCTTGCATTTTTCCTTAACACTTATTATTTCAAGATTCTGAAATAGGAAGACATGTCATTCCATCGATTTCAAGATCCTACTTAAAATTACCACAGAGCTCGTCTTAAAAACGCTCTCAAAACTAAAGAACTTAGTAAAGAAAAAGAGCTAAAAGTAGAATAGTACCTTGAAGTCCAACTGTGTCCTCAGATCATGCATTTGATTGTTAGCAGCACTAAGTTTCTCTGTCCACTCCATCTGTACTTTCTCCTGAGCCTTAATCTTCTCTAATCTGGCATTATCCACCGCTGACTGACAACTCTTCAGTTGAGTCCGCAGTATAGACGCCTCACCTTCCTTCGTCACACATTTTTCTAACAATTTCCCATTTTCCGACTTCAGTTTAGCATTCTCCTCCTGCATCTGAAGTAGTTGCCGGTATACATGGTCTGAATCGTGACTTTTGAAAACCTTGTCATTGAATATCAAGTCATCTGACATGTTGACTTGTCCGTTACTCTTAGGTATAACTTTTGATGAGATTCCATGTAATGGTGAGGAAATTCGATGGCATTTTTCTTTTAAATGCGTTGATATGGCAGTGGGTGAGTTGAATGAGGGTTTTTTGAACGTGAATTCGGTTTTGGACGTGCTGGTGCTCGGAGTAGGCTCGAAACTTAGCTGAGTGCTCGTTGAGCCTGGTTTCATGCACATACTGTAGTCTGCCAGTTGACTGATGTCGCTCGTGTTGTAAGCTTGCTCGCAAGCCTGGCTAGCGAGGAGCAGGATCTCGTCATCATTGTCGTCTCCCCAGTTGTCATCATTGATAGTTTCTGTGGTATTAAAGTTTGTACTTAACCTAACTTGAAAATACTTTATATTGTTTTGGACTTGTGCGTTTTAATAAAAGGTAGCTTTTGTGTTTTTTTACAACGATATCATTTCTAAATAAGCAGTAGCTATAAAATTTAGGAAAGTTTACCTCTGTTTAATTCATTGTTTTGACTCAATGGAAAGTTGTGGTCAGATATACTAATGTCCAATTTGGCTTTCTTTCTTTCACCTTGATGTTGTGGATAAAATCTTTTGGACATTTTTATACAAAATTCATTCCAAAACAAAGTAAAAGTTTAATTTTGGCGGTACGTTCGCCAAATTCAGCAACTAGAAAATTAAATTAACAAAATACTAAATAGCCGACAGTGTTGCCAACAAGACCAATGGAGAATATGCCAAAATGGTGTGTAAAATATGCCAACAATATGCCAATTGCTTTATAAAAATGCTAAAAATTATGCTAACATTTTTTAATGTCTAATAAAACGTAATATTTAAAATGTTTATTTTTTTTATTATTATATTCAAAGAAAATAATTTATTAAAAATATTTTTTTAAATATAAACTCGGTAAAAGAGCTAAAATATACTCGCTGTCTCAATTATAGAGGCAATTTATGATATAAAATCGAAAGAAGTAATCCCAGATATAAAAGTTTGTATTGTCCCACAAACAGAGGTAATTCAGGGCTAAAGTGTCGTGTCATAATCGGTGCCAGCTAGGGTTCCCAACTATATTGTTAAAAACAGTATTATACTGTTTCAGAACGTACTGTACTTCCTCGTTTCAGAACGTACTGTACGAACAAAATAAAGCACTGTTCATTTTATTAAAATACTGTTGATTTTCTTTCTCCAACCTGAAGAGTTGTTAACCCTAGTACCAGTTATGGAGGTTTCACAGTTATACAGGTCCCACTTAACCAAGTTTTACTGTATACTCTATTTTTATCTCACTTCCTTCATACAAGAAGGAGGGAGTGAAAAAATGCTGCTTGTCTATGGGTATATTGAATGATGTGTGTGGTGTGGGTAGGTGTGGGTGGGGAATCCCTACAATACGGTAGAGAGCATTTGACGTCAAGATTTTAAATTAAAAATAAATTAACTAATTGAAAAAAAAAATTTAATTTAATTAAAAATTAAATCCCTTTGCTATATTGTTGGCTCTCCTGGTGCCAACAATATAGCAAAGAGATTTAATTTAAATGGAAATAATTACTTACGTATTTACGAAATTTTCATGGTTATACTTTAATTTTATAATTATTTTATATGCTAAAAAAATATGCTATATGCTAAACAACAAATAAATTTGCTAAACCACATGAAAATATGCTAAATTTAGCATAAAATATGCTAAATTGGCATCACTAATAGCCGAACCGAACACACAGATACAAAATACAAAATATGGAAACTGTCAAATACGTAAAAAGTAAAAAATGTGAAAACCTAACAAGGCCTTTCAAGCTTCTTATTAAAAACAAGCCGAAGCAGATAGACCAATGTATTTAAAACCAACCTAATTTTCAGAAATTGTATTATAATTTATTTGCAGTTGATACTTACTATCTGCAGTAATAATGTTATTTTAGTTCCAATGTTTCACCGGAAAATAACGGTTTTCGCAATAATCATAGACAAACCATAAGACGCCGAAGCATAGTCTATTCTATGATTGAATACATTTTCTCTTTGGTTAGTTCGTCGTGGAAAGTCGTTCTGAGTAGACGTGTACGATGTCTGAAAGTTTTAAACTTGGTGATCTTGTGTGGTATGTATTGAAATTGGGACCTCTTAGAAGCTTTTTGGGTTTACCACTTGATTTCAGTGTCAGTAATGTATGACATATGTTTGTTTCAGGGCCAAAATGAAGGGATTCAGCCCTTGGCCCGGCCGGGTAAGACGCCTTCATTAATACTTTTGAAGTTAAAAATAATAAAACACTCACTTTCTATCAGTAAATACCAGAAATATAAATTGTAAACAACTATTGGAGCGTTTGTTGACGAAATTGACAGATTAGATTCATGCATAATAGGCGGGAAAAATTCTTGCTATAATATGAATGCTTGACTACTACAATGCTGCGTGGCTGGGCTAACATACTGGAGAAACTATAAATATCTCCATAAATGCTGTCAGAGTTGATAAACAAGTTGAGAAATGTCATTAGAGTGAAAGAAAACATTGACCCTAATTGTGGTTTGTGATGGTTTTCAGGTAGCCATACCTACTCCAGAGCTGAAACCTCCCAAGAAGGCGACGAACGTACAATGCATTTACTTCTTCGGAACGAATAACTAGTAAGTACACAGTTTTTTTCATGTAAACAACTTGGTTCAGTTGCTGCAGTACCTTGTCCAGAAAAAGTTACAAATTTTTTACAGCTACAGCAATTATGCTTTAGTAGCTGTGAGTATGTTTTTATTCCATTTACTAATTACTTTTGAAGTAATGACATGAAAAGAACGACTTTTCGCCAACAGATTAGTTGTTGATGGACCTAAGAAAGTATATCAAATTATAGAAATAGAAACACTGCAACTAACTACACATAAAACTAAATGTTGCCTGTTTATTCTCAAAATATTTTCAGGAACCTCTATTCAAGTATACTTACTTGTTCTACAGATTTTTATCAGTTCCAGTTGCACTAAGTCATCTTATTTATTTGTAGGTATATGTTAGGACTTTGGTCATATTACCTGGATAAGTTAAGCTTTGCAGCTGGTGTTGATAATGCTCTATTCCAGTGAGGTGCACACTTAGCTCAACAGGATAGTATCTACATACTCAACTGATATGGACACAAAGAGACTTCTCTGAAAGGCAATGCCTAGTAGCTTATGCACAGTCTGTACATTATCTTTATTTCACACTACACACTTACAGACATAAAATAGTATTTATTCCAGTGGCAAATTTTCTAAATATGAATCTGAAAAATCTTTCTTTTTTGTGTAATCCTGACATGAGAAACCTGACTTTTCTGTTTGATGAATTGGGTTGGTGTAGCCCTCTTTGGAATGGTTTGTTATATTATGTAGGTATCTAAAAACTAGTAGGTGTCCTTGTTTGAAAAAATATTTACCCAACCATTTTAGGGAAGGCTGTATGCTTTTATTTGTAAGAAGTTACTACAGAACACTTCTTGAAGAGCTGGGTGGATCAAATGAGTTACTTCCCCCTTGTACACAAAATACTTACTGAGACCTGGAGTTGCAGACACCAGCCCGTTATTCCATACCATACTGAACACTTGAATTAGTACTTTTTTTTCATTTAATTTCTTGTCCCTCTTTCTCCTTCTCCTCTATCTGGATGGATTGGTCCACACTATACCCTGTCCATTGGGTTATTAGTATTTTGACAGCTGCCTTATAATGTAATTATTCCCAATTACCTTAAGTTAACTTTAAAAATGTGTTATAAAATAAATATATAAACTGCCTAATCTTGTTGAATTATCTTATTTATGACCTCTTACAGACATTATAATACAGGTATGCATATCAGTTTTTACGAAAAACATAAATATTGTTCACTAGTTGCAGCTGTCAAAAAACGATTAAACCAGTGGACAGAGTGTAGCTCTAGACAGAGAGGAGAAAGGGAGGCCTTGGCCCTCCAGTAGGAAAAGTAAATAATAATAATAAAATAAATAAATTATGTTATCTTGTCCACCATCATCATCATCATTTCAGCCGAAAGACGTCCACTGCTGGACATAGGCCTCCCCCAAGTGGCACCATACAGAATTAAAATTCTTAAGCCATTTATAATCTACGTCGCCGCGATTCTCTTAAGGAACTATTTAAAAATATTAATATAATGACAGTGCCTTGCCAATTTATCTATGAAAATATTATGTACGTAAGAAAAAACCTACATTTATTTAATAAGGTTAGTGATAGACATAATATTAATACTAGAAACAAAGACAAAATAGCTCAACCATATTTTAGATTGTCTAAAGTTCATAAATCTTTTATGGGGTTCTGTGTTAAGTGTTATAACAAAATTCCTAGTGATATATTGCAACTAAATGAAAGAAAATTTAAAACATATATTAAAAGTACACTCTGTAAACAAGCATATTACAGTTTAGAGGATTATATCCATGATAAGAATGCTTGGAAACATGCTGGTCCGGGCTCCATAGGACAATCTACAGTCTAGACAAAATCAAACGGATTGCTAATTAAACTACTTAATTTATACTTAGTATATACATTATATTTAATTCTTGCTTTGGGTCACACACTGGTTCATAGGTTCATAGTTTGTTGAAATGTATGGAGTGGTTGTCTACTTTTACAATAATTGTAAATAATAATATGTGAACACTATGTATCTATGTAGGTATACAACTTAGCTGTCATTCTTTATCTTGTAATACTTTGTACATACTTCAATATAGTGTTTTTATGCAAGGTCCATCGTATTCACGTATAGTTATATAACTGAAAACTGTAAATGCAAAATATTGTACACATTTTTTTTAAAAGAGTGAGTATGGAGTTTCTTGCCCATTCTTCTCCATACGAAGCTACCTTTTGGAATGGGCAACTAGAATCAACTTTATATTTTTTTATTATGACGTTCAAAAGTGCCTTTTTAATGGTCTAATTGAAATAAATGATTTGACTTTGACTTTGACTTTGACTTAAGTTATTTAGAAACGCGTCCGCACGTCCAATCAATGTGTTTATTTTTTTACTGGCCTGCAATGGGTATGCATGACAACTCAACATTTATTAAACCATGCATTTCCAGCATAAGCTGACCTCTTTTTGTATGCAAACCGTAAGTCCTATAGATATTACCTCTTCATTGTGTAGGTACTGACACCAGCACATCAAACCATACCAAACTCAAATTTTCCCATTTGACTATGAACCTTATCTTAACAAAATAAAGTGGCAATCCATCAAAGAAATTTGACAGATTGTTGTAATTTGATGTACTGACCTCTGTACATCAAAATGAAGATTTGATTAATTTAACACCCCCCACTGTAACTCCCCCCCCCCCTACAATTACTGCATTACTCAGACAGACTCAACAGTTAATATAGTTAGTAAGACCCAAACAGACCCTAAAATGGCCGAGGGATCAAGCAATTTTTTTTTATGGGATATGCCCACCACACTGTTCCTAAACCAGGAATAATGCAAGAAACAAGCGTAATTTCGGTCGCGAAATTGAGTTTCGTACGGTCACGGTACATACGTTCGTTCGGGCTCACCCGACACTCTTATTATCAAATGCAGCTTAGTCATCAGCTCGTCCGTTATAGCGCTTATTACATGAACCACTCATGCGAATTAACGTGTTTTTAAGTATTTCGTGCCCAAAGGGTTTAAATATCTGTCTGCCCATCCGTTACAGAGCTGTACCTTTCTAATCGAAATACACAAGTAGAATAAACACCCATTGTGAAAAGACTTCAACTGCCGTCAGGAATGGGAGTCAAAGAGAGAAACAGTAGATTACGTGTCATGCCCTGTCACCCCATCCCCCAGTTTCTCGAACAAAAAATTGATATGACAAATTGTCAAACGTGCTGTGATTGGTTGTTCATAATTCAGTCAACCAATCACAGCTGGTTACGCTCGTTTGACAGTTTGACACATTAATTTTTCGGTCGAAAATCGGATGTTAGTGCTTGAGTCTAGTTCACGTTTTTGTATGTTGAATCATTTATCTATTCAAATTCAGAATTCAAACGGAGTTATTATGAGCTGATCACGCTGGGAAGTCAGCATTTCAATTTCATATTGGTTACTTATTTTAAACACTGATATTCAGCTGCACGATCCCTTACATTTGATTTAAGACACAGTAAGGTTTACAAAACTTTTTTTTATTTTCCTAATTTATCCCCCGAAAATAACCCTTATTTAAAAAAAAAAAATCTATTTACTTTGCACATCTGTGTTTGGGTTATAATCACCAGTAAGGGAGGACGGGAAGACAAAATATGGAAAAAGAGGACATGTCCTCCTTTTGGATACCATCTAGCAACCCTAACTCCAACATAGTTGGAAAAGGCTTGGCAGATGATGACTGGTTACTTATTTCATTTTTTTGTTCCTAATAATAGAACACCAACAGCAATACGCACAAAAAAAAACGGATTAGTGCGTGTCGGACTCGCTCGCCGAGGGTTCCGTACAAATCCATACTAATGTTATAAATGAGAAAGGAACTCTATCTGTTGCGCTTCCACGATGAAACGGCTGAACCGATTTGGATGAAATTTGGTATGAAAATAGCTTGAACCCTAGGAAAGCACATAGGGTACTTTTTAATCCGGAACTTCGCCTGCATCCGCGATAACCGACATTCACACGGACCAAATCGCGGACAAAAGCTTGTTATAAATAATAAATTTACTTTTTATGTTTTAATTACAAATGTATAGTTTTCAGACTTTTCCCTGTGTTTATAGTATAAGACAAAATTACATAGTTCTAGGTCAACGGAAAGTACCCTATAAATTTTGATTCCCTTAGAGTGTCGAAATGTACGTTTTTTGCGACATAAACGGCCGTTTCTTTATTTCACGTTAAAGAAGTTTGATTTTTTCTCAGCTTCAAGGGACCGTGGACCGAAGTATATAATTTTAACTCGATATCTCTACGCGTTCCCGAGATAAAGGGTCTTGACAGACAGACGGACAACAAAGTGATCCTATAAGGGTTCCGTTTTTTCCTTTTGAGGTACGGAAACCTAAAAATATATTGGACTTGAAATAAGCATGTTTGAATATTGATTTTATTGATTTACTGACATGTGACGTCAGACGCAATGACGCCTAACTTGCTTTTTATCGCAAGTTCCACCCTAAAACCTATAAAGCGTTTTTTGTCGCGGTAATAGCTCAAAAATAAATTCTATGGTCCCTAATACGTTTTTTTTTTCTTTCTTTAATTTGTAAAGATGACCACATCATCTAACAAGTAACATTATATGTAACCAACTGACTACTAACACTCAATACTGAATTTTTGATAATTATGTTTGTATCTACTATTAATTTTATGCTGGCACTACACTTGACGTTTAACTGTGGTAATATTTGCGTTACTTGGTGAATACAAAATATACCCTATGTGTATCGAAATAAAGTCGATTTTGTTTTATCTAAATAATAATAATATGTGGGGACATTTTCACACACGGCCATCTGACCCCAAACTAGGGAGACCCTGTACTATGGGTGTCAGACAGCTGATATACATACACAAATATATTTTTTTTTGTAAATACATACATAATATATAGATAAACAACACCCAGACACAAGGCAAACACAAGTGCTCGTCACACAAATGTTAAGGCTAAGGCTAAGGATAAGGCTAATATTTGCATAACCTACCTAATATAACATACACCAATACCAAGTGCCAACATTAGAAAACGGTAATGCAGTATCTATTTTAATGAGGACTTGGGGGAGGCCTTTGCCCAGCTGTGGGACAGCATAGGCTAATAAAAAAAAAGTCAAATGATCATCTCCATACATATATATTTTGTCAACTCTTAGAATACGTAGGGAGATGATAGTACAAATACTATCATCTCCCTACCCATTTCCTAACTATGTTGGGTTCGGCTTCCAGTCTTACCAGATGCGGCTTAATACCAGGGTTCTACATGGAGCGACTGCCTATCGGACCTCCACAACCCAGTTACTGGGTAACACCCTTGGTATGGTAACACTGGTTGTCAGACGTTCTGGTTTCTGACTACCCATAATGACTGTCAAAGATCTTCGAACAGCCAGGAACAATGGCTTTACGTGCTTTCCGATGCACGGAGAAGTCTATGTATGAAACGCATGGTCATCTATCTACGGATCGGCCGTGGCAAGCGTAGTTTAGGTAACCATGAGCGATTGATTCCTACGGCTTTTATATACCCATGAGCCAAAGTTCAAATACTATATTAATTGTAAGTTGTAATATTAATGAAAATAATGCCGGTCTAGTTTTTGTACCACTGCAGGCCAAAAGCCTGAAAGACCTGAAAGGGCAGCAGCGGCTTCTGTGTACTTAAAACTTCACTGCGGTCCCCAAGACGCCTGCCAAGCGTGGGGATTAATTCCCCCCCCCCCTCCCCTCTTATATGGGAGAGGCCTTTGTTCAACAGTGGACGTCTTCCGGCTGATGATGATGAGGCTAAAAGCCTCCTCTCCTACAAAGCAGACTTACAGTCATTCTTGTTGTAATACGGCTATTTATTTTGCTTTTGAATGGAAAATAATATACTTATTCAATCGTGAAACGTAAAAGAAATAAAAATTTCTCCAATAGATGAAAATTTGAATGAAATATTTCATGCGCTTCAGTAACGAGCTAATTGTAAATTGTTTGCTTGATAGAGATAACTACCTGAAGTACAGTACGTCTCGGTTAGCGCAAACAGCAGGAATTCGGTTGAGCAGTGTTCATCGATTAATTGATAATGATCTAAGATGTAATAGAAATAGAGTTTAAAATTGCGCTATTGCATGTAAGATACTAATGGTGCGCGCAATTATATGTTCCACACAATTTTCAACTCCTATGAGAAGTATTTAAGTTTATTATCAATTAATTAATCAAAACTGCTAGAGGATATTTCTATCTTTCTACTTTTTACATATTTTATCGTCTATCATATACTATTTTTTCTATTTAAACTTCTACGTGTCCACTTATATTCCTAGGTATATTTTTTATTTTTTTACATCCTTTTTTTTTGTGTAGATAAAGATCCTCATCATTAAGATGAAAGAAACTATCAATATTAACGTAAGCGTAATTTTTGCGTGTCTTTCAAGTTTGTAAAACTTTCATCTCATAGGCAACGGCCATTTTTTCCAACCCCCTTTCTGTCCATATCAATTTTCATATAATAATAATAATAATATGTGGGGACATTTTCACACACGGCCATCTGACCCCAAACTAGGGAGACCCTGTACTATGGGTGTCAGACAGCTGATATACATACACAAATACATATATTTTTTTTTGTAAATACATACATATATAGATAAACAACACCCAGACACAAGGCAAACACAAGTGCTCATCACACAAATGTTTACCCTGGGCGGATATAAACTCTGTATTGTTTTTGATCGCCCCTCCCACTCATTGTCACCCTGAGGGTATACTACAGTTTTTTTTTTAATTTCACCTGCATCACAGAATACTTAATAGTACTACGTACAGAAGGGACACTCCCTTCCCCGCGCTATATCAGATACCGCACCCTCGACCCCGCACCGGAGGGGCTAACCGCCGACTCTTTAGCCAGGGCGCTCAAAATCGTAAGAACTGAGCGCTGTAGGTACTGCTGATACAAACACACAATTTTGCGATTTATTTTGTTTTAAGTTTTATTTATTAGTTTTAATTTCGATGATTCATTTATTTTCCAAGTTTTCGTCGTTCTATAATAATACAATTAAAACTTCCGTAATAATAACATACCAACATTACCAGCTATTAATATTGCTCTCTCTCTTTATTGTCTTAGTTATGTACTTATGTCCCTTTCTTTCACGTTCTATTCATTCTTGGAATTGAAAAGTAGTACCCTACGCACTAACCTTGTCGCGTCGCCCCATTGTAATTATTATTATTGTAATATTTTAATTAATTCTTAATTTTTATTTTTAATACTTTTGAACTTAACATACATGGCCAGTCCATGTATGTTCCGAAATAAATGAAAAAAAAAAAAATTGCGTTGCCGCGTGATGGTACGGGGCGATCGTGAATTCCATATTCTGTAATTAGGTAGGTACCTTAATTTACCATTATTGATGAATAAATAAACCTCTTTACATAATAAATATTATAATATTACTTTTATGTCATTACAAATCCGAGTATTCAAAATCAAATATCATTTATTTTATTTCTTTAAGAAATAAATAATTGAACGCTCGGACAAGATCACTTCATAATAATGCTCGAAACGTTCGGGTAGTTCCGTCGTCGTTCGGTTCACCCGACGCAAAGCGCTGCACTTTTCGCGCCATCTTGTACGCCACGACATCCAACTGATTCAACCCTACTAAAATTCACGCACACATTTGCACGTGTACAGACGTCATTTGGTTTTGTAGTAGTAATAGGTAATTATTTTGCAAGTTTTGTCCGAGGTGTGCCTGCATGTAACAGTCATTATTATTAGTTTTAATTAAAATTATTTTCATATACACAATCATAACTTAGTAGAGTATACCTATAATTAAGTCCGCGCTAAAAGGAATCGACGCCATATTTTTATAAAACCTATAACGTATTGTACATTCGTTTATGTTTAGTATTGATCTGGCTTCGACGAAAAGCTGTGAGTCATGGCAACTGTTACTAATTGCTTTGTATACATATTTTCGTAAAACAAAATTTATAAGAAAAAAACACTCTCATTAAAATGGAATTAAGATAAAGGTATCCATCCACTGTCTCTGCCGGTTACCAGACCGTAACTTATCCGGAGCCATACTCGTAAAAAAAAATTGTGTATTTTAAACCATTAACAAATAATTGCGATTATCAGACTACCGAGGAATTTCTAAAAACTTTAAATATAAATAACAACTCTAGTAGAAGCATAGTTAACACACGCATACATACACCTACACACACGCTTACACATACACTTACACCTATACTCACACATATACATACACCTACACCCACAATACACAACACATACACAAGTCACAATTGTATTAGAATGTGCTAAGTAATATTACTTTATAGAATGTTTAATTTGAGAAACGTAACACTAATGTCCAACCACTGTTATTATTGTTCAAACTTCAGGAAGTATGTGCACTGACCTGAAATACAGCCTAGCTCAGGCACAGTTGCTCACCTTTTATTACTGATAACTGTTTTAATTCATTTATTTCTGTTCTAACTGTTACACTTTTATATGAACAAATAAATATTAATTATTATTATTTTCAAGACACAAATTCCCTAAAAACCACTTAAAAATAACCCTGAAAACCCGAATAATTCTACGAACTGTAAAAATATTTTTTTTGCTGCTTTGAAATCTATTAATAGCAAGTCAATTGAGTTGACAAATAAGTGACGTCACATTTTACTATTGCCATACAAAATATACAATCGCGTTTTGACAGCTTATCAAAAGCATGTCAATTGATTATTGGAGTCCAGTAGTAGATGTCAATGCCAATTGGTCTACTACACCGTGGCTTATTCAGACTGGCTCGACAGTGGCAAAACACGGCACGCGACGTTCAAGCCTGGAGACGCGGTGTAGCGCACGCCACGTGAAGTCACGTCGTATGCTTAGCGATGCGCGGTTCGGTAGGAATACTCGCAACGCTATGAACTCTGACGGACCTCTTTTTACTACGACGACCTCGTAACGGTTTGATTAAGAAACGGAATAGTGGGTGGAGACCTTTATTTTTTCTATTGTTATTATTACACGGAAATCACTTTGTAAATTTTATAAGTGTTTATTTACGAACTTAAGAAAAATTAAACATGTTTATTTTGATGAAATGATTTGATTTGGATTATATATTTTTTTTTAATTGATTTCTCACAAAGGCTAGGCATAAGTCCACTTTTGTATCGCGTATCTAATGGTGGCACTTCACTTGGCGTATTAATTTGTAAAAATAATTGCGTTACTTGGTTATTACAAAATATACCCTATTGTTATTGAAATGAAGTCGATTTTGTGTTATTCAAATATTTGCACTAATACGCGAAGTTAAGTACCTCCATTAAGTACTGCATCATTGGTGGTGCTGGTATTAAGGCACCTCAGTATTGCCACAGTATTAGTACTACCGCACAGTAGCGACACGCTCCGCCCCCTTTCGAAACACTGTTCCTCACCTCTTCTTACGTGGAACGTGCTCTCGGAACTGCTTTTAGTTCGAGCGGCTCGTATACGCACACACACGTACGTATCTGTACAGGTTATTTTGGTAGTAGTGTAGGCAATTATATCGTTTCGTTTATATGGAGTGTCGTAGGTGTGGTAGGTAGTATTGCTATCTTTTTGAAGCGTAAGGCACAAACAATCTAGTATTGAATAAGCGCGCGCGCTCGCGACAATACAGGGTTTTCAATCATCGATTTACTACCGTAGAAATATTTCTTGTAAAAGTGAAACTCCGCTGCCTATGCGTACAATTTTGCGCTTTCACCCCACAGGGTACCTATATGCTAAACTCAAAAACTCAAACTCAAAATCATTTATTTCAAATAAACCATTTACAGGTTTGAATTGTCAGAGTCAGTCAGTCAGAAAGTTGAAGCTAGTTGCTCGTTCCAAACAGTAGGTTTCTATGGAGAAGAACGAGCAAGAAACTCCATGAACAACACTCTTTTAAAATCAATAATATGTTACAAATTTCTGTTACATCGTTTATATTGAATCTAGGGTACAATGTGAGAACAATGTAACTAGTCGTGTACGTTAAAAGAGGTTTAGATAAAAATATAATCATAACAAACAATTCAAAATAAACTTAGAATAACCGAGGCAGCTAAGAGATGACCAGCCCCAACTAACGGCGCCCGTTCACGAACATGACGCACGGATCGGCATCATTTGGCTCAACCATTTTGAAGGGAACCGAATGATCCAACACGCACGCCACCGTCAGCGAGACATTCTAGTAAGCATGACATACTCCCAACCGCCAGGGCACATTCAAGTCAATGAAAGACATACCTCGTAAATGGTAGCTTTAAATAACATAGTGCTCACATGTATGTGCTATGAAAAATTATATAATACTAACACATTGAGTTTATACAATGCAAAGATAATGTAGATCTATATCTTCAGCAGCTCCAAAAATAATTTAAAATGCTAATCAATTAATCTATGAACCCTTATGGCTGTGGAGCTAGACCAGCATCCAGCCAAGCATTTTTATCAGTGATGTACTCACCCAATGAATAATATGCTCGGCTGCATAGTGTGCGTTTTATATAAGACTTAAATTTTTTCTCATTTAGTTGAACAATGTGGGGAGGTATTTTATTGTAACATTTTAAACAGTACCCCATGAAAGAAGTATCTACTTTAGCCAGTCTGAAATTCGGTTGAACTAGTTGGTCCCTATTTCTAGTGTTATAATTATGTCTTTCACCCCTTTTACTAAAAAGATGCAGATTTTTTCTAGCGTACATTATGTTTTCATAGATATATATGTGCGTCGAAGCTTTAATGCAACGCCAAGCAGTTCAAATCTAACTGTAGACGAACAAACATACGTTTTTTTCTTAAAGGAGTGTATGTAGAATTGTATACCGCACCTGCATTGTAACTTGTAACGAACAGTAGTTGACTGTTCTATCTTACGTTTTTGCGATCGCGAATATTAGAACGCAACAAAACGTGATGCAGCTCGAATCTGATATATGTACCTCGTACCTCTGTGTGCCGTTACTTCATGTCACGTTATGTTGGTCGTTCACGTGCTTTGGTATATGTATCGTATGTGTGTGAGCCGGACTAACATCATTAGTTAATAGGCACCGCAGTAAGGGTTGCATGGCTTTTAGAATCAGAAACGTTGATATTTTCCAGTCGAACCCAGATTGCGAATAGGGTCCTACGTATTTAATGTCATAAGCCCAGGAAATGCATTATGCAGTCAACATTCCCCTTCAATTTACTAAGGCAATCTTTGACTTTGCTTAACACTTTATTGGGAGGATATTAGAATTAGAACACCAAGTACTTCAGAGTATTGTTAGCACAGACGACTTTTTAAATGTTGTATTTCTTATTTGGGTGCGAAGTAGGCTGTGACTGTTTATTTTTTCTACAATCCCCGAAGGCACGAGTCGACAGGGTCTGTAAACATTTCGTGACTCTGCGCATACGATCTGAATATAGTCTTCATTAGGCAAACCCTAGTTTTCAATTAAGGATCAACTTTACTTCACGTGCTCCGAATAGTGTGGTGAGCTTGTCCCAATATACTGTCCGAGTATTGACCGGGTTCCAGCTAACGTGTAATTGAATATGTAAGGTTATTATGCAGCATGTATGATGCATTTATCCCCGGTCTCCCATTCTAGGTAGCCTGGCCTGCGGAGGTTTGAACGCTGTATTTCTGAAAATGCCGGACGACCTCGTTCCATATTTGAGCCATTATTACAGCATATTACACCCTTCGTGTGTGACCTAGTTTTAATATTCCTAGTATTATGTTATTGAAAAATTAGTCTGAAAAATTATTTTACGAGGAATATTCATAGCTCTCAGTTTATTTCTGCGAAAAATACTGCTGTTTAGAAATTGTTAACTAGTTAAGCCTGATGAGATGGTTGTGGAGATCCGATAAGCAGTCGCTCTATGAAAAACACTGGTATTCAGCTGCATCCAATTAGGCTGGAAGCTGACCCCAACGTAGTTAGGAAAACGCTAGGCAGATGATGAGGACATGATGTGACAATACTGCGATTATTTTGAATCATTTTGAGGGATTTCATAGAAAAAAATAATTATTTATTCTATTAAAGAATGCTTTAAAATTAATCTTCTCTGTTTGACGAACTTTTCCTTTATTCATAAAGGCAAATCCATGAAGCACATGTATGGTACGAAACAATAGGGTATTTTACTCTATACGAGAAAAAATCTATAAATATGTTATTGAGACAGTTTAGGCATAAAGCAGTCGGAAAATGTAAGTTTTAGTTCATAAAATAACAAAACAAATTTTTAAATTCAATTCAATGTTTTCAGTATTTTTAATCTGTTATAAAACACCGTGAAATAGTAGCGGACATGTTATTACGCCGTACGGCTGTGTAAACAAAAAATTGTCAACTGTCAGTCAACCGATTGGCGTAATAAAGGCTTTGTACTTTTATTATTTTCGTAACCAACGTAATTTTTTCATTATTACACCTATTACAAAATATGCTTTTAATTATTTTTAAAATATATACAATTATTATATTTATTAGGAGCTCATTTGATACAAAACGAACTGACGTCATTTACGCTGAGCAATATGGCGTCCAGCAAGAGGCGTTTTCGTCAAACTACGCGCGAAATTTGATCATTTTACTTATCGATTGAATAAAAATTTTGTGTTTTTTTTTGGTGGCATATTAGCACTACAGAATTTCATTGAGACACTTTTCATAAATGGGTGTAATACTATTGCGGCGTAGTACCTACTATGGAAATATGTGTCTCCAGTAGATCTGATTTGATGATTATATTAATACTACAATCAAAATAGCAAAAGTCGGATCAGACCGTTTGCGGCTATTGGCCAGGCCATCAGCGTCGCCATCGCCACGGCCCGCCGCATTAGATGTTTCACATCAATAAAATTATAGTTCAAATAATGTGTTTCATTTATACCCCCTGCTTGTTTTCCCTTAAGATGATGCGGCTTCTCTGCAATCGGCACTTACTAAACAACATAATTTAGTCAGTCAGCAAGCAAGCGTGTCAATGGCTGTCTATATCGAGTTCATGCAAAACCACGAGTTGGGCGCCACATTAGCGTTCTATTAATTCCTGAAGCGTGCAGGCATAAGGGCGCGTAGGACACTAACAGGTGTTCTAAATAAATAAACAATTGAATTATGCTGTAATGGTTGAAATAGTTAAAGAGGTCATCCGGGTATTAGCAAAAATACAGTGGCCATGCTCCATAGAATGGGGGCGGGGAATGAAACCTGCATCATACAATGAATCATGCATGCTGCATAATAACTTCGGAAATTGCCTTTGTTTGATGACTCCTTAACTACATTTGCAATCCAGGCTGGAATCCAAAGTTACCCAGAATGAGAGTGTATGGTAAGTCTCCTGACCTAGAAACTGATGAGTACTTGTTGTCAACAGTGCCTGGATCGAAGACAATAACATCAAGCCTTACGATGAGTATAAGGAGCAACTGATCAAGTCGTGCAAGACCACTGCCTTCAAGGAGGCTGTCTTACAGATCGAAGAGTTCATTGTTAACCCAGAGGTAAGTTTACTGATACTTTGATTAACCTGATTTTAGGGATATTGTAGACAAGGTTCTGCCCGCGACTTCGTTCGGGTAGGAACCAAGTATACCTTCAAACATAGATGATACTTGTCAATAGTATAACTTTATATTAATATATTTTTGTAATCGGACTTTAACAATTTTACCTCTAATAATAGTGTAAATGAAACAGATGAAACAGCTACATTTACACATTGTTCTATAGATATAATGCAGGGACTATAACAATGTGTATGGGTGGTAAATAATTGTCAGCTAATAGCTGACAATTATTTAGTTGTGATAAACTGGCCAACTCCTGCAAATCTCGCCTATCTTAATGAATGCATTTTTACCTAAACTTCCGGAGTTGGTTTAGTGTCGAATAGATTTTTGTATCGAAAAACTCCCACGGTTCTGAGAATAGGATTAGATACACATTAGTTTATGTATCCTGATACCTTTTATTATTAAGTATGATAAAGATTTAGTTTCTCTTATGAAAATTGGTCAAAAAGGTAGGTTATTTATGTGTTACAAGAAACAGTTAATAGTTAAAAGAGACAGTTACCGAATCGTATAGATTTCTTCAAATTAAATAGTTTCTATACTTTCCTAACCAAAAATCAACTTTAGGTAAATATGCATCTGGTAAGGGTACCTTAGCATACAAGTAATTAATCAAATAATCTGTTCAGAAATTCCCTGACCTGGACGACCACGTCCGCAACACAGAAGAAGACTTCGACAAGTTGAAGGACGTCGTTGAGGAAGACGAGAGTCAGGAGGAGAAGCCAGCTGACGAGGAAGAGGCCGGCCCGGCTCCCGCTGAACCTACCACCTCCAAGAAAAAGAGCTCCACTCCTAAGGTGAGAGTTATATTATGAGACTACCCCTAAATTACTAATCTCTTCTTTCTGACCTTACTTATGACAAATATGGATCTAAAAGTTTAAAAGTCTCCTATATAAAAGACTGGTCAGTAAGGGTCAGTTCCATTGGCAAGAAACTGAGAAGGATTCTTACATAAACCGTATAACTGTTCTAAAGATTTGATGACGTTTTCATTCGAACAGAATCTGGTCCAAACTATAACTACTGTTAAATGACATGTTCAGATAAATAATTAGTTAACTATCTACTATTTACATTTTGTAGTTCTAAAGTAGGAAGACCTCTCATTATTTTTCTAGTAAGTTGCATTGTAGCTATATAATCATGATTGGGTCCGTCCCACACCCACAATCTTTCACGGAGAGGAGGCTTAAGTCCCAGCTGTGGGATGTCTATGATGCTAGCTGTAAAAAGCTACTTTGTAAAAAGCATTGGGTATTGGCATAGCGGCAATTTCACCACTTCACAAATGACCGTTCTCAATATTTATAGATACGTTTGGGCATTTCAAAGGTGAAGCCTATTAAACGGTCGTCGTCTGCTGGTACCAAGTCCACGCCGCGTAAGAAGAGCAAGGGCATATCTCGCTCTTACACTGACATCGATGCAGCCAATGAGAAACCTTCGATGCTCAACCATTCGTTCTCCAAGAAGTCCAGCCTGTTGCATCGCCCCTCCAACATTCTGCGCCCAGTGAGTAACTTTTACATAAATAATAATTTAATTACTTAAGGTTACAATTTTAACGCTCACCAAAATTTTATGAACGTACAAAAAAAAAATCTAAACAGTTTACGGTAGGTCACGTTTTTCTTGGTGAGCATTTATGCTTTTTGGTAGTACAATTTGGCGTTTAAATAGTTGTTATTAGTTCAGAAGAGTTGCAAATACAGTTTCTTTTCAACCAGGCATCCACTCGGTCAAGCACTCGCGTTAAACGCCCTCCGCCCGGCGAGGCCCCCCCGCCCCAAGCTGCAGCGGGTCGCAAGCGCTCGCGCAGCAAACCGCTTGTCGCGCGACACACGCGGGCGACTCGCGCGCGCAAGTTCATTAAATAATACGCGAAACGGTGACTTATTGTGCAGTGCATGTAACATGTAACAATCGAAACAAATAAGAGAAAAAATCTCTTTTTTTCATTGCCGAAAGGCGAAGTAAGGTAAGTGTTACCTTTTGTGTATTGGACGTTATCAAATTAGATTCTAAATCATTGTACTATGTCATTCGTCAGTAGACCAAAGATTCAAGAATTTTATGTAAAATATTTTTTGTCAGATTGTACGGTCTGTAACAAAAGTCGATTTACACTTTTTAAAAGTACATAATAATTGAACATAATGTAAAAATGGTACAATATTAAATTAAGATTAATTTATGATCTCTCAGCACAAAATCGAATTTGAAAAATTGTGTTGATGGACTTTTTTTGCTGGCCGTACAATCATTAGATGTGATGTTTAAGTGTAAAACATTTGAATTCGAATATTGTCTATGTAAATTATCATATTTATTTATAAATAAATCATTGATTTGTTTATAATAATGTTTTTTATTTATTTCTGAATAATCCCCGTGCGCGCTATAGTCACTAGAAAATTGCGCGGTGGCTAAAACTATCCTTAGCCGGGTTCTCAACATTGGGCTGACCGCACATTTAAAGCCTGACTAAAAATCTGTTAATGATGATAATTTTACTATCTCACACATTCCTTAATCTTAAAAGATGAAAAACTAAACAACAAAGAATCACTGAAATCGGTTTATGAAAAAAAAAACCGCTGGCTTCACACGGCGCATAATATCACAGTCGCTTCGCTCAAGCTCACGCAACGCGGTATGTGAAGATTGTGGGTCGAGGCGGCACAAGTTAGCGCGTGATTGCCTGTCCAGTCTGCAGTCGGTAATTTCAAAGGCGCAGCGCGGGTGAACACGTCAGTATGTAAGCTGGGCATCCGTCAATAACGCGGTCGTCTGTGGTGCGTGCTTGCTGGTCCAAATCTCTGCACAGTGCGAATAGTGAAATCACGCGCCTTGTGAAGCCAGCATAAAATGTGTAAAAATACTTAGGATACAGCCCATCAAATATTCCCTGTATACCTATAGATATAGGTACTCTTTAGACCTAATATATACTTTTGTATAAAACGAAGACTTGGGCAGAGCTGAGGTAAATACCGTTAGACTAGCTGAAGTTAGAACAATGTTAGAGTAAAATAACATAGCAGAAAATCCCAATAAAAACCCGATATAACAAAAAAAATACGAAAAATAATTTCACTAAACGCATAAAAAACGTGTTTTCTTGATTTCGATCCCATTTTAATAAAACTGTAGTGAGGGTGTTTATTTACGGAGGAATTTTATTAACGGTGCACAAAACAGTTCCCTGCAATATTGCAACTGACGTTTCAAAATCTGGCAACTGGCCTTATTTACCCGCAATTTCGTCTGCTTAAACTTAACAGAATAATTACAGAATTATCCCATGAAAAAAAACGGGATATTAGTTCTATATGTTAAGCTAGATCAATTACATGTATCATCATTATCATCATGTCAACCTTTAGACGCCCACTGCTGGGCATAGGTCTACCCCAAGTGGGGTTCAGCCGTAATCACCATGCTTGGCCGATGCATGTTGGCGATCGCAGTACGTGTTAT
This sequence comes from Charanyca ferruginea, assembly GCA_947361185.1. Lineage (NCBI taxonomy): Eukaryota > Metazoa > Arthropoda > Insecta > Lepidoptera > Noctuidae > Charanyca > Charanyca ferruginea. The sequence continues at coordinate 1,141,151 of OX376065.1, forward strand.
AGTACTCAGAAGGACGCTGCTGCCCATCCTCAGAGGGTCAGTATCGATCTATTTCAATTTCAAATTTTAGCTAATTCCATTCAGTCGTCTAAGCGTAAAATAATAACAAATATTTGCATTCATCCATTTGGTCCATCCTCACAAACTTTCGCTTTTTTCATAGTGCAGAAGTAGGATATCAGTGATACCGAGCCCTACTTCCCAAGTATAAAAAGGTATTTAATTCAAGGTTTCAACATGCCAGTCCCCCATGCAACAAGACTACGTCTTCAACCGAGTTGATAAGATTATGTTTTTTTTTTAATTTTAAAAAAAACGTTGCCCCACACTAGGAATTACTCCTGTGTCGTGGGTGCGTTTACAAAAATATAAACTCACATACAGAAACAGCCAGGACCCGGAACAACTATCTGTAGGTCATACAAATATTTGATCCGTGCGGGAATCGAACCCGCGACACGCACCGCAGCAGTCAATCGCTCAACCACTGCGACAAACCGTGTCGTCAAATTGCATTAAGAGTAAAATGACATAAAAAATTAAAAATGATAAATTAAATTGTAAATTGCATTGCATTAAGAGTATTTTCTTCAGTATGTGTAGTGCATACGGTCCGAACCACAGATATAGATAGACCTAGATAACGCAAGAGCAACTACTTCGCGTGCCTAGTTTCGTGCCTAGCTTACGTGCAAAAATCGTAAGTAAAAAAATTAAGTAAACGTTTCCTTCCGTAAGTAATTTTGTGATTAATATTACCTATGCGTAATTAATTAAAAAAAAAATTTTTTTTTATCTTATTCCCTCAGTAGTACCTGGTAATACCAAATTTAAGAAAAACAACATATTGCGACCTCTTAATAGGTAGTCAAAAAATGGCACGCTTGGTTTTCATACAGATCGTGATACTTGCGTTATCTAGGGTCTATCTATATCTGTGGTCCGAACGTACGTATCGGATGCATTTTCATCTAAAGTTCAGGATTATAATGGAACGAACTTTTGTATCGTGGATCGAAAATAATCTCGCAACTCCTGGATTTACCAAATTAGTGTACATACTTTAAACTTTAATTTATATTCACATAATGTCCACGTGTTCAAGGGCCGAAAAGTTAGTTAGAAAAGTTAGTAGTTAAATATGATTAAAATAACATAAAAATATTTTTCAACACACTTGCTCATAAAATGGCTCTAATTTCACCGCAATTAGGCACATAATGACACCTGTAATCAAACTGTGACTTTTTCATTGCTATTATTCACGAGTGAGTTATAGGGTTTTTTATTTTTATTTTATTGGTTGAGTTGCTTTGTTCTTAAAAAAGTTTCGATACAAAAAAGATCGTGTTCAATAGTACAAATAAATTAATGTACCTATTGCTTGCTCATTTCATGCAACTTCGTATTTAAATAGATAATTTTAACTTGTACGTTTTTAATAAATAAATCTTTCACTCAAATATAACTTTTGTTTTCTCTGTAATACTGTACGCAAAATACGCGCTGAGTCGTGGAGTTGCGGACACCGGCCCGTCATACTACTACTACTTCTCTGTAATAAAGAAAACTTTGAATTCCCCATTTTGTACGTGGCTAGAACACTATCCGCGAAAAGACAAAAAAAAGAAACCTCATTCTTTTAGTCTATGGCCGATCGCCATTATTTGATGCGCGCGCATAGAAAAACTGATTAATTTTTCCCGCCATTGCGAAAAACTTTTCACAACTCGTTTTCACTGTTGAAAATATTTTTTTGTATTATTTTCTTCACAAGTGTGTTGAAAAACGTCGTATGATACACGTGTGTATTGATGATTACCGCCCTCGGCTCTCTTAAGACCCTCACCTAACGGCTCGGGTCTCAATGGCGCCTCAGCGGTAATCACCAACATTACACACTTGTACCATAATGTACTATTATTTTATTGCGGAAGGGTTACACATGAGTTTTATCTGCTTTGAAATCATATCATTATTAAGTATGCATTTGTTTTGTGATCCCGGAATCCCGGGATTTTTGAAGTCGTATCCATACTTTACTAGCGAAAAATGGACTGTATTCATATCAGATATAACATTTGAACGTAACAATTTGTTTAGATAATGTATATGTAAACAGCATTTCCTTATTGTATGGTTTTAGTTGTACCATGTACTGTTTCGTGTAAATGGCTGTGTAACATGCCATCGCTCTATTAATAAAGGCTTACTTACCTACTTCAAAAATGCATTTTATCCCTGAAACCTGTGGAAAAATCAACACTTCCGAGGTTCAGTGAATTCGTTTTATCTGCTTTATCATCGTTACAATACGCACAATTCATAATATTACTACTAAGAAACAAAATTTTATTTTTTTACTTTTTGAAAGTTTTTTTTTTGTTTGGTTTTTTTAATTTAAATTTTATTTCAAACTTTTTTAATTACGAAAAGACACGCTACTCACAACGTATTTACTTTTAATTAAAAAGTAATCGGTTAGTGTAAGCTGGAATGACGAATTAAGTGTTAGAAATTCCTTTCACCATAATGAAAAAATGCTGATATCTTCGGATTGGCATATCAGATCTTCATCGTACAGACACCAGCACATCAAGCCATACATACCATACCAAACTGTCAAAGAATCATGGCGACATTCATACTTTCATTTGTATGAAAAAAATAATAATTTAGATGGTTGAAAATATTTTCCAAAGTGAAGAATACATTACCAGGAGTAGATTGATATATTTAGCGTATTTTAAAACCCCCGCATAATTAAAATATTACGAAATGAAAATAACACATTTTCGTTTCATCTCGATGCCCTATTTGTGTTTATAAAAAAAGAAATTGTCAAGCGACGTTAACAGTATGTCTATTCTGTAACAATCTCCCTCGGTGAACACCTAGGTGAAGTGAGCTGTCATCCGTCCATCTGCTTTGTCAATCCCTAGCATCGGGAAGGATGACAGCTCACTTCACCTAGGTGTTCACCGAGGGAGATTGTTACAGAATAGACATACAGATCTATAAAATTGGCAGACAAGTAATGTGACAAATGTTTGGAAAAAATAATCGTTATTTGTGATATTATTTCCCATAAGACGATGCAATTTCAGTGTAAGAACTGCAAACCGGCGGTTCGCAGTTCTTAGTCACTGTCAGTGTCACTGTTACTGTCAGTCGCCGTCTCGTTCTGAAATAATGAGATTTTCGTTAAACTATTCACTTTTTTTTTTGCGGGGTTTTAAAAATATTGTAAATGCCTGGAGATACTCTTTAGGTATTCAAGAATATAAAAATTAGAATTTCAACTTCACAAACATGTTCATTTTTTTTTGTACAAATCCTGCCATGATTATTTCCTATGGGAATTTATTAAAGTTGTAGCTTGATGTGCTCGCCTCTGTACATAGCTAAGAACTTACTCCTTAAAATAACCTTTCTAACAAACTGAACCCAAATCGGTTTATCCGTTTGGGAGCTACTATGACACAGGCACACGTTAAACTTGCAACACCCTGTTTTCAGGGGTCAAAAATCATTATCACTAAACATCAATGAATATAACCACTGTTTTCACTGAAGAACGTAATCTATCTACTATAATCTTTACTATCTATACTTAATCTACACTAATATTATAAAGAGGAAAACTTTGTTTGATTGTAATGAATAGGCTCAAAAACTACTGGACCGATTTTAAAAATTCTTTCACCATTCGAAAGCTACATTAACCACGAGTAACATAGGCTATATTTTATTTTGGAGAAAAATAGGGTTCCGTAAGATATTTGGGTTTTTCGGCCACAAGGTGTAAAAAGCAACCTGAAAAGTTACTTATTTTGCGTACGCTGCCTAAACTATAAAAGATAGAACCATAAAATGTTCTAATTAATTGTTGATCTTATAAATATCTACAAAAAAGTCCGCGACACACTATGTCTATCTATGTCGAGTGAGGCACAACAACCATTTTTTTATTTAAAAATCTTGATTTTTTTTTGGACTACATTTAAACGCGTTTATTTTACTCATGCTATTAATCCTTATCAAAATAAAGTATTTCATCACTAAGTAGAGTTTATGTAGATAATATTTGGTCTTTGAATGATTAAAATTGAACGTTTGGTTTTGAAGTTATGGCGAAATTAAAATATTATGTTGGTATGTAAGTAATTGAATTATTTAATTTTAAATGTTGTGTCTGATCTTTCGACACAACTAACTTTTGTTATTATTTGTATGCTCTCGAGCAAAATGTAGCCAACTTACCATCTTATTATAAGACCTTAAATGCATTGTATTGAAACCTACATTTACGAATAAATTTGATTTGATTTGGCGGGTTGCTTCTGCCCGCGACTTCGTACGCGGATCCTGTTGCTTATGCCAGCGACAACGGGGTCGGCAAAATCGAAGATCTGAAACGTCTGATGTCAAACTCTAAGAGCGAGATGATTCGAGACGTTCAAAAAGTACAATTTTGAATCATACCTACGATGGCGGAATATGTGGCGTATTCAATCATAGGAGTATACGTAAGTGAACTCCGTTCCTTATCAACCCAAGGAAGGTCGCCATGACCTACGGCTATATCTTGAGACACATCCGATTCTTCAGATGATATCGACATTCTGTTAAGAGAATGTCGATGTCGATCAGAATTCAAACGTTCGTTGCGCTCTTCTTCTGTCTCTTCATGCCGTACTCCAGCAATTCTTTTTCTCTCACTTTCTAACTGATTATGAATATTTTGTTGTGTGCGTGTTCGGGACAATCTATACTTAATATTATAAAGCTGAAGAGTTTGTTTGTTTGTTTGGTTGAACGCGCTAATCTCAGGATCTACTGGTTCGAATTAAAAAAATATTTTTGTGTTGGATAGTCCATTTACCGAGGAAGGCTATAGGCCCATGCGAAGCTGGGTCGGGTCGCTAGTAATATTATAAAGAGGAAAGATTCGCATTTTTGTATGTAACGAATAAACTCAAAGACTACTGGTCCGATTACAAAAATTCTTTCACCAATCGTAAGCTACATTATCGCTGAGTAACATAGGCACGAAATATCGAAAACCGCTTGATGTATAAAGATGAAAGGCAGGAAGGTAGTTTATAGCTGTTAGTAGACGTCCGCTAAGAACGGATTTTGCAACAGGGCCGGATTAAGGAGGTTGGGTTCTCACCGGGAACTAGCGTTGCCATTTCTAAAAATCAAAAAGCTGGACTAACCCGACAAATAAGCCGGACTTTTGGGTCCCAAAGCCGGACATCAAGAATATTGAAATATTAAATAAAACACATACTTAAAAGACAAAAAAATAAGAAAGCACATAGGTAGGCACAGTGCCTATTTGTCGGCTTATTTGTCGGGTTAGTCCGGCTTTTTGATTTTTAGAAATGGGAACGCTACACCTATACCTACCACCCTATACCTACTTTATAGGAAGCGTTTAGTTTTGCGAGTCAGCAAATCTCGTCTCGCTCGCTCGTTCGCTACTGACTGAAGTGATTGAATTGAACGATTGTATAAAAAGCCTAACAAAACCCGGGCGGGCCGAACGCGGCTAAATTTGGCCGGACAAGAGATCAAAAAGCCTAACACTGTCCGGCTTTATCCGGACGGATGGCAACGCTACCGGGAACGAAGTCGCGGGCAGCAGCTAGTTAATTATATTACCTGCGTCATGTCGTGATCCTAACTGACCTGTGTCGGACGCATGTCCGAACAGAGTATTGATTATGAAAACTCAATTCTGCGAATAGGGGAGAGTGCATTTCACAAATATATACATACATGCACATATTGTAGGTATTTCGTCAATATACTCTTGGATTAATATTTACCTTTGTACCGCAGCGCACACTAATTGCGACGTTACTGTGTTACAGTTTATGGTTGAATTTTGTATGTAGAATATATTTTTGCGTTGCAAAATTCTGGTATGTTGAGAGGAAAGGTTTAATTTCGTTTTATTTGCTTTGCTTCATATTTAACTATTGGTAGATAGATAGCTGTACCGATCTGATGGAGCGCCATGTTTGTGATTTATTCGATAGTTTACCTATTGCAGTATTTCTACAGAACTTGTTTGTTCAAGTGTAGGGAGAATTGCGAGGCTATACTTATATGTACTACGACTGCTTATATGTCCGAAGCACCCCCTCATGACGGCCATCTTGTTGACAAGTTTGTTTTTAAACACGACGGCAGATGTGAGATAGATGATATCGAAAAACAAGCTAGTAGGATATCACTCAGTAGACCAATAGTAATGTGGGTTGGATTCGCCCCAACTAAGCAGAAAATGGCAATATTAAGGGTCCACGTCATTAGTGCAACGGTTAGAGATCGAACTCACGACCTGTCATTTGCTAGGCCGCGTCCAAACAAATATATGTACGACAGAGACGACGCTCTAAGTTACTAAAAAGATAACGTTTTCTAAAACTTTAGATAGTAGGTACATGAAATTTTAGAAAACGTTTATCTCAACTGCCAAGAATGGTAACTATTTAGTAAGATTGTAACAAATTAGGTAGCTGTTACTTCTGTCATCTGGCCAGCCTTTCCCCCAATTATGCTGGAGTCGACTTCCAGTCTCACCGGATGCAGCTGAATACTAGTGTTTAATATGAAGTGACTGCCTTTCTGTCCTCCACAAGTTACATTCACAACCCGATACCTCTTGGTAAGACTGGTTGTAAGACTTTCTGGCTTCAGACTACCCATAACGACTGTCAAAGATCTACGAATGACAGCCGGGACCAACAGCTTTATGTGCTTTCCGAAGCACTGAGGCGTCTCGGTATGAAACGGATGGTCACCCGTCCACAGACAGACCGCGGTAAGCGTAGCCGGTAGCGCGGTACGGCTTTTATCTAGCCGATCTAGAGAGCTAGAGCTCTTTCGAAAGTTATGGTCTGAAACCATAGCTGTAGTAAAAATACTGACCCATCAACTAGCCACCCGATGATACGCCAAACAAAGCTATTGTTAAGGCTCCTGCTGGAATAGCTTCTGAAATGATAATGGATCAAGCGTTTGACAGCACTTCTGCTTACTGCGTATTATAGATTTCCTTGTGTTATAAGTTTTACCTTCAACCTCTTGATTAACGCGTTTAAAAAGTCAATTGACAAAGCCGGTACTGGACCATACTTGAGCACCTTTGGCTACGGACATAATAATATATCGAAGGAAACTTTTTTGTTCATTTATTTATGACTAGCACTTTGCCTGTATGACTTTTTTATAGGTCCCTATTTTTTAAATATAAAATATAGCCTATAGCTCAGGGATACGCAGCTTCTTATTAGTGAAAGAATTTTTGAAATCGGATGAGTAGTTTCGGAAATTACCCCTACATACAAACAAATTTAACCTCTATAATATTAGTGTAGAAGTATAGTAGGTACCTATCGAAAACAAGTCATAAGGTTTACATACTACCATGTCCCTTGTACCGTTGATTACATCGGTAATCGGTGTGCACAATGTTTTGCGTGCCTTTTACATAAACTGATTTTCCACACGAAAAGTAATTTACTGGTAATAATTCTTAGTTTGCCTTGAAAAGCACGTAAAGCCGTTGGTCCCGGCTGTCATTCGTAGATCTTTGCCAGTTTATGGGTCAAGCCAGAAATACTGACAACCAGTCTTACCAAGGGGTATCGTGTTACCCAGTAACTGGGTTGTGGAGGTCCGATAGGCAGTTGCTCCATGTAAAACACTGGTATTCAGCTGCACCCGGTTAGACTGGAAACCGACCCCAACAAAGTTGGGAAAAGGCTGGGCAGATGATGACATAGAATGCGTGGCTAACGGCTGTGTGATGTCTTCTCGTATACTCATAGACTCAATGAAATTCCCATTGTGTATCACTTTGATCCACGCTAGCAAAGAACGAGTAAAGTCTATGTTTTCTTAGACTAGCTAAGAGGTAGGTTAGAGTGGTATCTTAGCCTAGCTAAGAAACTACATAAATTAAATTAGAAATGCCGCCATTGTTTCTTGCTATGGTTTGAAACTTCAGGTCGATACTTTAAAAGCGGGTCCTTTGGTCACTAGACGAAATTAAAATGATTATAATAATAATCCATACTTAATATTATAAATGGGAAAGGACATAGGCACGACATTCACGTGGACGAAGTCGCGGGCAGAAGCTAGTAATTTAATAATTTCAGGCTACACAGGCCCATACTGTAACCTAAACCAAATACATATTTTATAATTTGAAAACTTGTCTTATTAGATAAGACTTGTTTAGTACTTCACTTTGCACTAAATTGTTAAATTGTATTTGTGCTGTCCTGTGGCACTTGTCCGCGGAAGCAAAGGAACACCATGTCCTGCGGCCAAGCCTTCTTCCATGACGAGGAGCAGATAACAATTCGGTACTCGCATCACGAACGCCTTGAAGTTAACGTTGCAGCGTGACTCCAGTAACTGCACCCACGGCGTGTACCTTGTCTTACGGCGTACGTACTCTACGATGTCTGTACTGCAGCCGGGAGATATACACCGGTGTGTTCGGTTTAGAGGCACGCAGAGTTACGACGACTTACAATTTTATTGTGGCGTCGAATTTTGCTTTAGTGGTTTCTATTCCCGCAAGAAGCAAGTACTTGCCTTTGGTTACGAAAAATATTATTAAAACTTATATCTTCACTATATGCATCTATTATTTTTATTTTTTAAGTAATATGTGGAAACGTAGTGAATTGTACGTTAACCTATTAATATGTAACTAGGCTTAAGACACTGTTTTGTTTTCCCTACTCAAGTAAAATAATTATAAGCTATAATTCTCCTTTATTCCTTTAGGCATGAAATATAAATAAATGTCACATAGCCTTGCTTTCTATGAAAAAAGTATCGTCCAAGTTTAACTCAACGAGAGAAACCAATTCTATAACCAGTATCTCCTCTTTCCGCAGGACACTCCCCCGCTGGACTTGGAGAATGTTTCCGAGACCCTGCTGGAGAAGAACATCCAAGCCAGCCAAATGAAGTTCGGCTTCCTAGGCCTTGGCATCATGGGGAGCGGCATAGTCAAGAACCTGCTCAACTCTGGTCACAAGGTGGTCATCTGGAACAGAACTGCTGCCAAGGTAAGTGGAATGTTGAAATCTTGAACGAGCAAATGGACCATTGTCTACAGGGACTTGTTGAACTGTTAACATGATTATCTTGATGATTGTGGGTTAGGTTAATTTTGATAGGGAGGAAGATATTTAATAGTGAAGGGATTTTTATTGGTCATATTTTTCAGGTTTACCTTTACATTTTAATATTAAGTTCCCTTGGTGCGAGAATTCAGTTTATAATTCTTTGTGATTTCGCTGTGAATTTATTGCGATCGGTGGTCACTAAATCAGCTAAGACAGTAGCCGTATTATGGTGTAGTAATACCACAGATTAATTAATAGTTCCTCCATCATTGTTCGATGATGTTATCGGTCCTGTATAGCTCTGTCTCTCTCTGGTACTGGAAAAATTACGAGAATAATCGATACTAATATTAGCTATAAAGTCTATTTGAACGTGCTAATCTCCGGAACTGCTGCTCCGGTTCTAAAAATTCTTATACTAATAGGAACTAACTACGTTATCCTTTAGTGTAATTTTATGAAGTCTTTCACTTCTACGCAAACGAAGTCGCAGCTTCAAGCTAGTATAACAATCAAGTAATATGAAGAATAGTATTTTTGCAACATGCAGCATTGTGTTTGTTGCAACAATATAAAATGAACATTAAGAACTAAATGAATCAACTAAGTATATTTTTTATGGAACAGTTTAATTACCATGTAATTTAGACCTATTTTATATTACATTTAAGAAATATTGAAACCATGATTAAATCTATAATAATGCCCTCGTCAGACAAGGGCATTTAGAATTACCATTCTTAGTTTAATTTGCTACTTAATATTATGGCTAAAATAGTTACGTTGTATGGTGTAATTTGTCTACTTCGTTTAAATAAATCGGCGCTCCCTACTTAAAGGATTGATAAAGTAGGTAAATATGTGTAGGTCGTAGATGGCATGTCATCATGTCACAAGCAGTGATCTTCAAAACATTTTAAAGCGCCCTGTTAGGCGTACAGTCAACAGCAAAAGTAGATGATCAGAAATTCAATACTAATTTACTAACACTAATTTACATAATTTATTACTAGTTTATTTAAAAGTATGTGATTGTCACACACATACTTTTGAATCACTTCGACGCCACAAAGTTCTGACGCAAACTCCGTTCATTAGTATTGAATTTCTGATTTTGATCATCTACTTTTGCTGTTGACTGTACAGTCGCCCCATCCCATGTGTTCTATCCTCACTTAATGCTCTCTTGGACGCCAAAAAAAGCCTGACTGTGATGTGTTCGCGGACGAATGGAAGGCGATCTTGTCAGTATGTTTGGAGTATTGTGAGATGAGCGGGTGAGTCGTTAAGTATATAATGATATAAGTCTTTAGCTAATGTAATGGCCAATGGTTGTTTTATGTTAAAGTAAAAATAAATAAATAGCAGATACAACTAAATTATAACACTGTTGACAATGTTACAATAATATAATAATCAAGTCAAGAATATAATTTAGAATTCTGCACTAACATTCCCGGCACAAGCCTAATAGGATTTGCTTTCTAGGCTCAATTAAACATTATCATCCTCGGACTGCCCTTATACTAATCAATTTAAGGTCGGCGCAATGTCTTCTTTGCCCATACATCATCTCCTCTTTAGCCATATAATCGATTCATCGTTTTGTTAGTCATTACTGTTAGGACATGTAGTAATCCTAAGGCATATTGGGAATAGGATTTCCTCTTGCCGGAGAGGCGATATATCTTCTGTGACATAGCAAGGTTGAAGTGTAGTTGAATGCGGCTGTTACTGCTGTGTAGGTCGTTGCACTTTATTGGCCAAATACTTAAACGCTACTCAATGTCAAGATGCCGTTAAGTGTCGTGCTGTCTCTATCACTTTATATCAAAGTGACTGCGAAAGTACTACACTTAAGAGCGTGTATTCGATTCGTGACGAAAACTTCATGTTTTCGCGTTTTGTTCAGAGCAATATCGTAATGATGTGAGCAGATTATTTAAAGAGAATTACAGTTTTAGAAAGATTAATTAAGTCTTGATTTAGGGAGCTGAGTAAAAGTATAATTTTTAATTATGGTTTTTTAAAGCGAAGACAATCCATTCATAGCGTTTTACGAAAATAGACGTCAGAGTTAACTTTCAGGACGAATACAACCATTACAGTATAGTATGCCAAAATATTATGTTTTATGCGTTTTTCCAACAGGATATACAGTCTTAAAGTCTACTACAGAGCCAAAATTACGAAAATATTACTATTATGTATTAAAAAACAATGCTGAAAAAGTACAAAATCAGTTCATTTTGTCAATTTTTTTTTCACCTTTATTTGAATAAAAACATGATTTATATATTAATTTTATAAAAATAAAGGTTATGCTTAATATACAGAATATTTGTCAGTTCGTTATATGAACTCATTTATTTTAGACAATTATTTTAAAAAGCACTGTGAAACATCGCGCGCTGTCGTTTGCCGATCAATTTCAATGATTCGTGCGTATTTTTTTCTCTGATGCAAACAAACAGACCATTGTATTGTACTAGTGTGTGTCAATGCTGCTACGCCGTTCTAGCAATCGTTTAGATTTTGAGTTGCGCTAAATTGAATACGCGCCCTTAACGGCATCTTAAAATTGAGTAGCGTTTGAGTATTTGGCCATAATGATGTCAATCAAACTAAAATACGAAGCTAAAAAAGTGTAGGAGATTCTTATACTGTACTCCATATTAAGTTTAGTCAATTGTTAAAATAGTAAAAAGGTGCGAGTCTTTTAGGTGAGATTTAACTGAAATGTGAGTGAACTATACATCTCTAACCTCTACCTACCCCCTTCGAAGAATGCAGGCATGATGTTTATTATTATCAAGCAATCAACGCTCGTTTCTTGTTTATAAACAAGAGGTTTATAATACAAGTGAGATAACACCTCTGTACTAGTGAAACCCGTTTTGGCAACCCCAAAACCGAAAGAGACATTAACTGCCGGGAAAGAGACTAGAAGATTCTTGTTTGTATGAGATATTTACCTTTGCTTTAAGGCTTAAAGTTTGACAAGCCATCATCTTCCTGCCCTTATACCATGTTACTTGGGGTCTGTCAACCGTCATGATATCACTGACTCTCTTCTCTTTCATATCATTCTTCACACAATTCATCCATCTTTTCTTCGGTCTTTCTCTTCCTCTCCACTCATCCACATTTATATTCATAACTCTTTTGGTCACATGCGTTTCATCCCTTCCCTTCACATGTCCATACCAAGACAAACGATTCCCTTTCAACTTACGAAGTGAGACAAGCCAATATTACAAACATACCAAGATAACAGTTTTCTTATACAGTGAATTAATTAAAATCCACATAAGTTATCCGGTAAATTAGCTGATGTATGTAACTTGATGCCACTGGCTGCGATTTCTGCCGTCCGGCCCCGGTGTCCCCTTTCACGGTGTTCACACTGCACTGAGCAAGCTCTCTTGTTTGTATTCAGATTAGTTTTTTTTTGTATGTAGTTTAGTAATAGACGACGTAGAATATACGGTAAGGATTGTATGTAGCGTTCGGTGGATACTACCTAACATGCATGCAAAAAAGACAATAGTTGACGTATGTATACGGCACGTAATTGTCTTTAAGATTATTTTATTTAGGTACAGAATGACAGCAAATTAATGAAGTCTACTTTTAAGGATGTATTAAGTACTTACAAATCTTTTTAGCAGAATCGTAAGGTTGTTTGAAATATTAATAGAAGTTAGGCATAGTAGTTGTATCTGTACAAGCAAGGTGAAATAGAACAGAGTGCTTGAGTTAAAAATGATCATAATTATTTTTTTAAATGAAGTTTAAACTACAGCAGACCTACAAGAATTTGATGAATAGGTAATTAGAAAATTACTACTAGAAAAACTTTTCATATTATATACAAATAATATCCATGAATTCAAATGATATTTATTAATTCATGATGTAGGTATATTGAACTAATGTTCAATAATGCATGACAGGGTAATTCTTAGCTTATTAAACAAACGCCATAGCTCTAAGGCCGGTGCAGACCTGTGGAACCGCAACACCACATGGTTTTCACAGCCAAACAAATAATAACCTTGTAGCAGTAGTAATTAAGTTGAATATAAATTAATCTTCTATCTGTCCATGAAAGCATCAAAGTGGACAGGGGTACGAATAAGTTTATTTATTTTCAACTGTATTTTAAGAACTGCAATGCTGATATCTGTTTGACAATGAAAACTGCGCTGCAGTTTCTCTGGTCGACCGGCCCTTAATCAGCTAGTATTCTGACAGTAGAATCACTTTATTTACTTTAGATATTTTTATAGGATAGGCATGCTCAAGTCTCAGTAGCAAACGTCGCGTGATATTTTAGAATCAAGTTTCTATGTCGATTTAGGTAAGTATAATAATATTGATATTCGTCATGTTATTCATAATATTAACGTAACCCTATTCTTCATTTATCTGTTGTTCAGTTTCCTTAACATTAATGTATTATGTAAGTGTGTGTGTTCGTCTTTATTATAATATTTTAGTGAAAACATTGGATTGCATTTGTTATGAAAGTCGTCGTGTCAAATAAACTTTGATATGAGAACAAAGTGTTTTATTTGTACGGCTTCAATTTATTCACAGACGTGTGTTCTACGCCATTTTGAAGTTATTGCAGTAATGCGGTTATTGACATTACAATCTAGTGAGGATTTTACTTTATGTACATACACGAATTTGTATTTGTGTCTGAAATTTAAACTAATTCTTAATGGTACTATGCTGGCCATTTCGTCATACATTTTTGAACCCTCAGAGTCAGTGTCGTGTGAATTAAAGAATTTTGCACTAAAATATTATCTCCTACCTTGTACCTCATTAATTCTATTAGCTAGGCACACTCCACAAGTTTCAAAAATGCAATTATTGAGCATATAGATAGGAAGGGAAAGTCCGTAAATTGTAATTGTTGTGTAGGAAGTAGTTATAATTACATTAGTGTTATTTGAATGAGAGTCGATTAGGTAAATTATATGGAAAAGTTAGTAGTGTGAACAATGTTTCTGTTCAATATTAGTTTTTGAATATTTTGATGACTATCTGATATTTTGAGGGATGCAAAACATATTTAAATAACATGCCATCAGAAGTATTATTATTATTGAATTAGTTTTTGGGATTGTTCAATATGTTTACTGCCATTTGAATGTCACATAAATAAGACTAGAAGTGTACATTGAAAAATAATTTATTCTCCATGATTAGCGGTTTTACTCTTGTTATATATTTAGAAAATTTTCAACAATATTTGTATATTTTATATTAAGAAACGTATATAATATAATCATTGCTGGATTGTATTTTTGGCATATCACTGCATGACTCTGCTATACATTCTGTAGGACAGTCACAAAATATATAAATATCATAATGAATAGTTTATAATTACAGACAGTTCGATTAGTAGAGCGCGTGACGATGTGTGATGGTATGTGCAGTGAGTTGAGATCAGGGCTCATGTACAATGACCGCGCAACAATTACAACAATACAGTAACAACTCTCTTATTCCTCACTTTAAGTCGAACAATATAAAATGCATAACTCTAAGAGTTCACCCTAGATTACATCCCAATGGAAAATGATTGAAACAAACAGAAGTTATTTACATTTTCTAATACCCACAGAATGCTTAATTAAACAGGTTCATTCGATTCACTACTACGAACGATTAAGAACAGATCGTTTCAGTATACTCCTTATCGCCTACCACTAGAGACAGTATGAAATTAAATTGTCGCTAAATTCAAATCTAGTCTATCACAGCTTACTTAGAAGTACGAGCGGCATCGGCGGCGGCCACGTCACCCGAGTCCGAACGGTCCCTTCGCACTATGCTAAACCTTACATTATTATTGACATCCGGCAAGATATGTTCCGATTCACGAACACTATCAAACGTAAGAAGGGGGTCCGCCGCCGAAATCACAGAGTCGCAAGTCGCGGGCGCGCGTGTGTCCGGGCACGTACAGCTGGAACACGCGCGGCAGCAGCCGGTACTACAAGGGCCGCACGCACTCGCCGCACAGCAGCTGCCCGGCCGCGTGTCGGGCCGCGCACTCGGGCTTCAGCTCCACGGCTAGCAGCACCCGGGCTGCGGCCGCGGCCACCTGCGCGCGACTCAGCTCCGGCGACGACGCGCTGGCCGGCAACGACACGCGGCGCCGCCACCGCTCGTACCGCACCGCGTCGCGGCCCAGTAGCGGCTCACTGGCCGGCTTGGGCTCGGCGCGGCGTCGCGGCCGGCGAGACGCGCGCGGCCCGACCGCCGCCTTCGACGTCGTCGGCGACGGAGACGCGGGCGGCGACACCGCCTCCGTCGCCGGCGGAGCCTCCAGCGGCAACGGCTTGATCATTGCCAGCATACGCGGCGGCTCCCTCTCGATCATGTTGATGTGGATGCCGTCCGGGATAGGCGAGCTCCGCCGAGAGTTTACCGACCTCTCCGTCGGTGTATAGTACACGGATATCTTGCTCTCCTCGTCGAATATCGGGCTGGCAAGGTTCGAGAGCTTCTCGATCTTCGACTTGAGGTACATGTCGATGACCTCGACGTCGGGGTCGAAGGCCATGGAGTCGCTGCGGCCGCAAGAGCCGCTCCGACAGTTCTCGAAGTACAGGCTGGGCAGGTTCTCCAGCACTTTGTTGAGCGTCTGCTGCTGATACTTGTACGACTCCCGTAACCGCAGCACCTGGTGCGCGCTAAACTTGCGGATCTTGTTCCTCTGGAACACGTAGTTCTCGCGCACCCAGTTCAGCTGGCACGTCGAGTACTCGCGCACCCGCTTCACCTGTGCGATCAATTAAATCCAAATTAGTTGTTTCCATAATTGTCAACAACTATACTGAAAATGAACATGAAGTTATGAAGTATAGCTCTAAAAATGTATGTTAATACCTGGTCGTAATACTGGTCTCTCATGGCACTCAAGTGGTTGCTACCGATGTCTCTAATATTTCGTAAATGGCTTGCTTGTGAGGAGTAACTGTTTTGTATCCAGTCCATTTGCTGCGTACAATTTTCTTTGATGCGATGAACCTGTAAGAACATTGACAGCTTAGAAATAGATACACATTGCTCACGTGACGAGAGGTTACTAATTAGTATATTAAACTCACTTGAACTGCGTAATTTTCCCGTAGCTTCTCTAATTGTTGTCTCTTGTATTGTTCAATGTTGTCCAGCATGCTGAATATTTGTCGCGAGCGCGGCGCGTCGCGGGTCACGCACGTGCAGCAACTGCAGCAAGTCTCCATCAGACGGAATCTGAAAACAAATACATTACTCCGTTAGGCTGACATAGACTCACACAAACTCAACAGTTCAGTGTTAGAGATGAACTCACCTGAAAAATATGTAGCGCAAGAACTGCACAAACAGTGTAAGTGCTAAAAATCCGGCGGCGCACAGCGCTCCGCACAATAAACTGTACATTTTAATCTCGAACATAGTCATAGGATCTATGTTGAGCACGACCTCCGCCGTCAGGTTGGCCGAGGGGTTCGTTGCAAAGCATAAGTATGTTCCACAGTCTTCTCTATGTATATCTCCTATGAATAGTGATCCATCATCGAGCACTCGCACTCTCGACTTAGAATTGTCTATGGCATGGTAATACTGATCGTGGGCGACACCATGCTTGTGGAATATGTCTTGCACCAGCGGCTCTGGGTTCCAGTGGAACACCATTCTCGTAGGCGTGATCCAAGTGATGGACGGCATGGGGTTCCCAGCGAATTTACACTCTAGTAGAGCGTCCGTTTGTAATCTGTACAGTGTTAGAGGACTACTATAGACCAACGTGGGAGGTTTACAATTGGTGTGGTTCAATATTCTTAACATATCGTTGGGGTAGGTGAGCGGACAGCTCAAGTCCGATTTAATTATTTCTTTCCTCTTCTCTGCCCAGCCCGCGAACCACGCCATTCGACAGTCGCATGCCCACGGGTTGTCGCTTAGCCACAGTTCTTGCAAGTTGCTCAACATCGTCAACGATTTAGGAAGAGACAGCAGTGCGTTTGAACTCAGGTTCAGGTGCGTGATGGTTGGCGTGTCTTGGAATACATACATTTCTATTTCTCGTAAAAATTCGTTATTTCTTATGTATAACTGCTGTAGATTACTTAAGCCTTTGAAGTTAGTGTTTTGTATAACTGATAGTTCAGTGTGATCGAGGTAGATCGTTTTAAGATTTTCGTTATGTTGGAAGAGCATCGGCGGCAATGTTCGCAGTCGGCTGCCACCCATGCTTAGCCACCTTAGATTCTTAAGATTTTTATAAACATCTTGTGATATGTTCTGGAACTGGTTGAAGCTCAGATTTAGCTCTCTCAATTGTTCGAAATTATCGAATAAAGACTTGGGTATGTATTCTAGTTTGTTTCCCGAGATGTCCAGTGTCTCCAATTCCTTTAGGTTGACTAGAGCATTAGACGTAATTTTGACTAGGCTATTATTATTTAGGAACAGTGCTTTCAGTTGTCTATTAGGATTAAAATAGTAATCTAAGAAAGTAGCTATTTTATTATGCGATATATCCAAATATTGGAGTTTCATCATCGGCCCGAAGACCTGGAATGGTATAACGTGGAGCCGGTTGTGGGACACATCTAAGACTTCTAGATTTTCTAATTCGGCGAACGTGTACCGAGGAATATCGTCGATGAAGTTCCGCGACAAGTTCAGAGATTTTAGGCTGCTCAGTCCGGCGAACAAGCCATGTTCGGTTCTTCTGATTTCGTTTCTGCTCAAGTCGATGTACTCCAAATCGTTGAGTTCGTCAAACACGTGTATTTCTAGGGTGTTTACTTTAGAGTTGGTCCAGGAGAGGTCCTGGAGGTCTTTGCCGTAAGATGTTGCGAAGTAGTTTCGTGTGAGGCGATCCTGCGGGGCTGCGGCGGCGTCGCACGCCACGCGAGTCCTGTTGCACGTGCAGGCCGAGGGGCACTCCTGCGCCCTCACCGCTGCGCAAATTATTGCCAGCGCTAGTATTTTGTGCAGCCGCTGCATTATACTACAACCCTCATAGTCTTATTTACTGTAACAATAGAAAATTGTTTGCTCAAGTTCCTGCTGTTATCTATTGTAGGTAGGTCGTGGTAGGTACTCACTGTGTATTTATTGTGTCTTAATTATTCTGCTGTTTATATTATCAAACTGTAGCTAGTTGAATGAACAAGTTAGAATAATTAATATTTTACTTGATTTTCAATTCTGCTAGGTAAATGTACATTTTGGGATATTTTTGAAAGTAATAGTCTTGGAAAAAAAATACAATCGTGATTGTTCGTGATTGCATATATTAAAACGAATGAGTTCATGCTCTGTTTTGAATAAATAGGTATTTAACGGTGCTATCACATTTATAACAGACTCCCGGTATCGATACTGTTACATTGCATGTTATTGTAAAAAATTGTTGCCCGCCTAGACCTAGATTTCAAGGTTTTAAACCGTAATCAACTTACTGCGATGGCTCAACTAGAACACATACCTAAATTGTTTATAATTGCTGTCTATGTTGTTACCTATTCACTGTAGTGTTTCTAACATAAGTAACATGTAGTAACTTAATATGTTTGTGATGTGTAAGCTAAATTACTAATATTGTCGAATGAAAACCGACCAGTCTACCGCTCGTAGAGAGATTTTCATTGCAAAAACACTAACCAAGTATGAGCTGTTCATTAGCATGTATTTAGTGCCACTGACGTGTTGTAAACATATCGCAATTTATTAAAGATAATGTAATTGCACTGCGTGCACTGTGTTTGTCTTATAAACTAGCTTCCACAGTTCCACTACGTACGTGATCCATACAATCGTCAGCCGACGTCTGCCGTACGTACCAACAATGTACGATACTACGGGACACTTTGTAACTAAAACTCACACACAATTATAACCATTGGCACCTTTGATATAATAAAAACACATAATTCACCTAACACTCGTCCACATTTTACTCCAACTTGCATAATCCACGTTATTTTATGTTGACAACAGATGCGACGAAGCCACCCATGCTCGCACAAACGGCTCGTATCATCACCTGTTTAACTTTAACTCCATTGCACATTCACTAATTACACATTTTTAAACATTTGTAAACAATTTTATATTGGAATTTCACAATTAAAACGAATAAGCTCTGCGCTCAGTGATAAAAGAAATACACTGTCACTACGACGGGGGCCGAGCACTGAAAAGAAGTAAATGGCGGCGCTGCGAGTTGCGCGGCGCGCGATCCTTGTCGCGCGCGGTCGGCCCGCGCATGCTCTTCTCGCTCCCACCTTGGCCCAGTCAGCTGTGGGGTGCGGAGATTGTCGAGCGATTCCGACCGTAGGCGAAAGTGCTTTCGGAAGCGCGCCGTGTGTCCGAGGCGAACACGGCGAGCGAACACCGACGCATTTCTTGCAATGTATTTCTTAGCTCCGAGGGGACAAGTTTATTTATTAGGGATCCGTCTATCAGATATAAAAAAACAATTGCTTATTCATTTTACACCTGCAATGTTATAAAAAATGTATAATTTGTAGTGGAATTCCATACGGGTTTTTCTTTAAGCAGTAATATTATTACGTTACCTTGTCATAGACAACGCATTATTTTGTCAATAAATAATTGTAGCAAATTAAAAGGGCGCGCGCATTGTGATTACGTGTTCCATTATTTTATAACGTAGGTTGTAGCTTACTAGCTTAGTCGTTCACAGCTGGCTTAAAAAGGGTACTACATTATTTATGAAATGTTCAAGTTCAAAGGTCACATAGAGTACAACCCATGCTCATTGCTCGTCCTACCACCGTGCACCGTAGCATTAACGTTCATACAACGGTTTTTATTTAGTTTTTTGTGACTCATTCATCGTTGTAACTCGCCGTCTGGGTTACAAGACATGAAACCGAAAATTAGGCAGATCGTTTGCCAAAATTTAAATACGCTACTATAGTCTTTACTCTACAAGCAATAAGGCGTGCTATGCCATGAAGATTTTTCTTTATATTTTTTGTTACTATGACATCCAAATACGTCGACACGGTCGTTACTTTTACAATGACGCGGAATGAATGCCGCCTATGGTGGTTATAGAATTAATTATTAAAAGAAGTTTAATATACCTATTATAACGTTTCATGAAAACCCACGGTTATAATATATAGGCTGTAAATGGACGCAAAAACCATGCAATGGCCGAAATTATTCGCAAAATCAACAAAGACTGATGATTACGGTAACAGAAATGACATTTAAAAAATTAATCGCCTTTCTGGTTTATTTCTAGAAATATGATTTACATAACACATTACGCCTAGAAGTTATGTTCCTACTTCCGAAAGGGTTGGGCAGAGGGGTTTAAAACCTCTTTTAAGTGAGAGATTTTAAGTGTTTGTTATAGATGAATAAGCTAGTCGGATGCTTGATTTGATAGATTGCTGCTAATCTATTAATCTGTGACCGTAGTAAGAAAAATAAAACTTAATAAATAAATCCAATTTATTTCTCAAATACCTTGATAATACTTCAAGGAAAATCGTTAGGCAGTATTAATTTCTAATAAAAAGAAGTAAGTAGCCACTGCAACAGAACTAGACAAAACCTGTATTTCGGTTTTCGGGTACCTAAGTAATTGGTATTTGGGAAGTCCTCAAAACTGGATGTGAAGATAAGCAACATGATTACGGAGATAAACCGGTTAGATTGTGACTTTATCACAATTAATATCGTTTATCATTTAGATTTACAGACGAAAATCACAGGAAATCGTGGCCATATTGAATTATATTGTTTAATTCGGCATGGTCAGCAATTTTAGTTTATTTTCCTTTGTAAACAAGTTTTGACGGCCATATACCTACCTAGTTCCCATGGTCACGACTTGGACAAGGGGACATGGCAAAGATGTTATCAAATAGGTTGCCTGCTAATAATATAGAGAACCGGTTTCATCACACGATGCGAAAATAATGAAGAGGGTTCGTCGATGAACTGACATGAAAGAAAATGAAAACAATAGACGCTCGCTTGAGAAGAGGAGCCTTCCTCAGAAGTTTTCTTGAATACTGACAGCTATATTATTTAGAGTAGTATTTGTCCTGATAGACCTTTAACTGAATGATTTAATAGAGCATTGTGTTAGATTTGTTTGGAAGTGCCTAGGTACACAGACACAGGACATTGTGTCGTTACTCGTTGTACAGACGCCAGCACATCAAGTCAGAATACCAAACTGTCAAATTTTCCCAATTGAATATGAACCTAATTGTTTTGTAATAAAGTCGAAAATCTTACAAACAAATTGTCAGATTTTTGTTACTTGATGTGCTTATTTAAAATTTATCGAATGAACTCGTGTAATAAGAAAATTATCAGTTCTAAAGACGTTGAAAATTGCACCGATAAGATGATTGTGGGCAAGAAACAATCATGTAATTTTTTACGAGCAGTGACTGCACGTACAGCATTCATTGTGATATGAAAACATGCACGGTTCCTTCTGATTACCTAGCGTGGCGTGGTGCTGTGGTGTAGGACACGCGCCACTGTCTTTTTCCTAACATCCATTTTTGTATTGCCTTAGGTCTTACCTTTGGCCACAGTATAAGTATTAGTACTACCGTACAGTACCGACACGCTCCGCCATCCTCTGAAACACTGTTTGTCACCTCTTCTCGCGTGGAACTTGCCCTGGAAACTGCTTTTAGTTCGAGCGGCGCCTACACACGCACACACACGCACGTATTTGTACAGTCAGTTACTTTGGTAGCAGTGTAGGCAATTATATCGTTTCGTTTATATGAGGTGTCGTGGGTGTGCTTTGGCTTCCATTTTACTTCGAGTGAAAAGAATTTGACACTTATTGTTTTACCAATCTTTCCCTAGCTCTAGCAGGTAGAAGATAGTGGAGAACCTACTGATATTTATGATAGTAACAGCAGACTTTAATTCATTATTGATTTTTCGGCGAGTGAAAGTACTCATGAACAACTTTTATAAGGTACCTACCTATGTTACTAACTCTGAAATATGTAAACTAAACCATCTGTTCCACATTTTGATCCAGTTGTAGTTCGTTTTTGTAAGAAAAGGGGTTTTTTTTACTGATTTAAAGTTGGTCATGTTGTATCTTTATGCTGGCACTTCACATGGCGTATTTGTGCAAATATTCGCCTTATTTGGATAATACAATATGGACTTTATTCAAATAACGATAGGGTACACTTTGTATTATCCTAATAAGGCGAATATTTGGACAAATACGCCATGTGAAGTGCCGGCTTTACATATTATAAAACAAAGTCGCTCCCGCTGTCTGTTAGTCCCGCTGCTTAGATCTTTTAAACTAGGTACGCAACGGATTCGAATGGAGTTTTAGGAGTTTCAGCAAGATAGAGTGATTCAATTCAAAGTTCTTTACATGTATAGTCAGAAGAGATAGATATTGTTTTGTGTGAATTAATTGGTACACACGGCTACACATCTAGCTATACAATTCCAGTTAATGCTGATTTCGCATTGTATAGGATTTCCTTACAATGCGAGGTCAGCTTATACTGGAAATGTATAAGTAGCTTGATTTATAGCCGTGTGTACCAATGTTGTACCCGTGCAAAACTGGGGCGGGTGGCTAGTATTATTAAAGTAACAGTCAGACTCTTAAAGTTAAGTTAATACGTAGTTACTTCACCGTGAATACCACGGAATAGATAAATAGTGAATACTAATAAACTCTACGCTTTTTATTATGAGAAAATATACATGACACTCGTTTATATTGGCGGTAATATCCTCGTGCTACGTGATAAAGTTAATGCTAGACATAAAGGTTGGCGCCATTGAGCGAATACCTACTCTCTATAACTCTGAACAGATAAGCTGTGTCTGTGTGCAGGAGATGCGACGTGTGTTGTCTCTCTAGATAACACGACGAACCTGTGATGCTGGCACTTCACATGGCGTTGTACAAATATTCGCCTCATTTGGATAATACAAATTTTTCCCTATGGTTATTGAAATAAAGTCAATTTTGTTTTATCCAAATGAGACGAATTTGCACAAATACGCTATCTGAAGTGCCAGCATTATACTTATCTTTGTTTCTCAATTTAAGTGCAAGTGAACTTATTTTCAAAGAACATAGACGCTTGGATAGCTATATCATAGACTTGAATTTCAGAAATTGAAGGTCGGTAATTCGGCCACATCTGGTCTGAAAAGATGACTATAAAGTAGCAAATCCCAAATCATGTCAGTGGTAGCTAGAGGTACTATGTATTATGGGTGATGGGTTTTTAGGAATTACTTACTCAATTTTTTAGGAATTCAATTAAAAATCTCAAATTAACTAATAGATGAGAACATTCCCTATTAACATAGGATTTTAACATTATCTCTGCCTAGTCTTTTCTCAACTATGTTACGGTCGGTAAGACTGGTGGTCAGACTTTCTGGCTTCTGACTACCTATAACGATTGCCAAAGATCTACGAATGATAGCCTGATGTAAAGATGTGAGTGAACTGACCATTTCTGTGGACGCCTGATACACATGCTACGGACCCTCCTTTAAGAAACTCTGCCTAAGAGGAATACAGACGTGGTATCATATTACATAAGTCCCAAAAATGCCAATAAATTCTCCACTCGTATCGCTAAGCTTACGTCACAAGTGTCACAACACGCCAGTAATCCTATATTATCCTCCCACTGTTCCTTGAGTGTTCCAAGGCTATACTGACGTTTTGTCGGACAAACAGATCTAGTCGAACACTAAGTTTTCAACCAGCTTTGTATTTAATCGGCTTAGCAAAACGGCCCTTTATAATCCATACGTTTTAATTGGCATTTGCATTCATGGCCTCATTGTATGTTTACCATAATTACAAAACTTCTATTACGTAACGAGGCGTGACCGCTACATGAACGGTTACATGTTGAAATAATTTCAGTTTCTATCCTAATTTCGTGGCATGCGTTCGTTAAATGTTTTCTAGGTAATTCTGTGCATTCCGTCCGTGTGGTGTCGGACGTAAAGAATAGCACCATCCCATATCTTCCCGTGGGTGTCGTAAGAGGCGACTAAGGGTCTTGCCAGAGAATGGGCAGCAGCGTTCTGTGTGCCTTTGTAACAACCATACTGCGATCGGAAACCCGCCTGCCAAGCGTGGCGATTATGGCAAAGCCCCCTCTTGGGGAGGCCTATGTCCAGCAGTGGACGTCTTTCGACTGAAATGATGAAAAAATGATGAATCCTGTGCGTTATTCTTTCAGCAATGTACCTGTAAGTACCTAACGGGTCAGAAGTTTAGGGAAAATAATACTACTGAACCGCTTTTTTGGATTTTCCATAACCTGACGCAACGCAGAAACTGCGAACGAGTCGCGATAAATGTCAAATGTTGAAGTACAATCCGTAGAAAAGTCAAATTAATCATGATTAATGATCGAAGTGTTTACCCTGTTTTCGATCGCAGAACCTTTGCGAAGTGACAAAGATCCTATAATGCATAGTCTGTTTGACAGAAAGACTACCTACAAGTCCTATGTGGTCTTTATAGGCTGACATAATAAGAATACGAAAAAAAGTAATAACGTTGTATATTTATGTATAGTCTTATCCTGGCCTATAGCCAAGTATGATTTGCTTAAAACACTGATTATGTATTCATGAGTATACGCACATTTATTGCATTGTATAGCGACTCTGACATAATACTATTAATCAAGAGAGGATGGTCAACAAAGCCAGTAGACCACTTTCTTTTAGGTACTCTAAAATAAACATTCGGGGCTTGATTACTTAGCTCTCCAGATTTTGCCAAGTAAAACGGTCTCGCCTTACAAAATTAGCTACAGACTCGGTTCAAATCAGCGCTATGTTCCGTGAAGGTCATTGGGTAATCGCGAATCACACACTTTTATTTGCTTAAGCTGGCGACTTAGCATGCTTACTCCATTATCACTGTGTACAGACAGATTTACTTTTAAGTATTATGCGTCATCATCGTTATCCTTATCAATTAGTGTCGAGGAAGTTACACGTGTTTGGAATCTTTCGGTCATTTGGTGAACAGCCTAATGGATATGAACGTTAGAGAAAAGCAAGGGCCTTTCCTACATGGATATTTTGCCCGCAGCTATTGCGTAAGCCTACTGAAATTGATTATGCTGTGATACTAGCATGTTCTTATATAAATAAGGTAATAACTAACATTCAATTGATAAGAATAGGTCCCCTTTTCGCTCGTGCCGTCTTATGCTAGTAGATTAGTATCAATTTACCAAATAGATAACCGCTTTACTGGCGAGCACTGCTTCCGTCCGGCCTTGACGTCCTTTGATTCAGACCGAGGTTAGATTTTCTAGAAAAATCCTTAGTAGTCGACCGAAATAGTTCTGTTACCAAATAACTCGTGGTAGACTCCCTCGACGCATGCATGCCTGGGTATCAATTACGTGAAAATGGTCTGTTTAGGTGCTCATAACTTTGGAACACAAATTATAGTGTAGTTTCGAATACTCTTAAACACAAAATTGGCAGCTTACACTAAGTATTGCAAACAGCGTTTAATGAGCAGTCTTCCTTATTGCCCAGACATGCAAATTGTATTACAATTTTGCCGCAACATAATGTCGCATTGTATGAACAAAGTCCGGCAAGTGATTGTCTTAGCATTTGATGCACAGCAATAATTTTATAATGTAGAAGATTCGTGCGTATTAGTCGCATGTGTAGAGCGGTTGCCAAGCGGATCACGTGTACACCTCACCTAAAAGTTTCACCAATAATTTTAAGTAAGCACCTCTTAATTTGTGAGTCATTCATGTCGCGCCTGTATTCAGTATTTACGTTTATTAGATTCGGTCGAGAATAAAACGGTTATCGTGTTAGTTCCTAAAGTACGTGATTGACAGGAGTGCTAAATGAGTAACGCGTGCTGCCGTTTTGTTATAACACAATAATAAGTTGTTTAGGACGGAGCTGAGCTGGAAATTGGATAATATATTTAGGTCCCTACACTAAATTATTATTACTTATTACTTGTAATTTAATTTCCTATAGTGTTTTGGCTACGCGATCAGGATGAGCATCAGCAACCTTTCTGCTGAATGCCTATCCCGGTATAGATATTGATTGATTTTAAGCTAGCTCATCATTCTTCTGTCCTCAATGTCTTCTTGTTCTACAACTTGTTAACCGTCATCTTAGTAGCCACTCTTTTTAACCGACTTCAAAAAGGATTAGGTTATTCTAGTCTTATTCGCAGAACCCATTCAGAGTTTCTTGAGTCTTCCTCCACTCTAGTTATAAAGCATTTATACTTAAAATCATCTACTGTATACCTTATCAACGACAATTCATTCAGGAGTCACTGAGTTACAATATAGGTACTTGCCACTTACAAGATGCTTCATAAAGAATTCTTCCATTTACAATAAATATATCCGTGCTGATACCGCTGAACGTTAAATGATGGATTGTGTTATACATATCGAGCGAACTATACCTGAGTAATTCTAAAGAATTGGTCGCAAAAATTTAAATGAAGACATCAGACGAGAATACTCACTTCATTATCGGGTCTTTTCTTTGCTTTTAAAAAAATACACATTATTGACAGGAAAGGTGTCTTACTGCACATCAATGGGATTAGTGTTCAAGATGTGCCAAGCTTGGTGATAATAGCAATATCCCTGACGACCTTTCATAATAACAATAGAAAGCTCATAGTTAACAGTGAATGTGCATGGGGCTCATATGAATGAGGAAATTCTTTATGCCACATTGTCACGATATGGCGTTTCGACAATATTTATGTTTTCAACTACCCATTTATTTTGCAACATTAAATATCTTAACACAAATCATATCTAATCAAAACGAATCTTTGTAGATGATATAAGAATATGAGATCTTGGAAGGATAATATTTCAGAGTATTATTACACGGCAGACAGGAAGTCTACAGCGATGAGTCGGTTTCATTCAGTTCCAACTACTGGTACTTCACATGTAAATGGCCAAATCGTATAAAATCATCGGGTAGAGACACGCACTGCTTCAGACACTAAATTCTATTCTAGGAACACTATAGTAAATATTGAACAGTAAATAACTCAGGATATGGATACGTCCTTGCAACGTGCTGAGTGAATGGACGCGAAGTTAGACAAAACAAACATACTTCAAGACTGATATTCGACAATCGAGTGATGGCAATATGCAACGTGGGTCTGAGGCAAATGAAATATTTCAAGAGATTACCCGCTTAAAAGCGAATACCAATGAAGAGTAAGTATCTAGTGGGCCTACGTAGTTTCCATTTATGTCGTAACTGTTTTAATAGTGGACAACTAAATTAAGAAATCCAATTAAAATTAGGGGATACAGACGTCAGTGTTTTGGCAACCTCGACGTTATATCGCGCATGAAGTATTTATATAAATCAGCGATATAATTGGTCGCGCGTGTAAGTTACAAGGATAACATTAATATAACGAGTTTTATCGGTTATATTAAGTCCATCATTTTCCCCTAGTTTGTCAAAATTGTTGTCCTTCTGTTTTATACGTTATCGTTGAGCATCCGGCTGTAGTTATGGCGCACGGAAAATGCAATAATTGATGTTGGTTTTGGACAATATCCTGTAGCAAGAACATAATTATATTTAAAACACGGATGTCATACTACAGATAACGTAGATATAAATAAACAAAATAAAAATAAGTAAATAAAGCATTTATTTGACACATAAATTACATGTTACATACCAGTAGGCCGTAATAATATAAGCACACAAATATACCGCCAAGAATCTGCCCCCAAATTAGGGCTGGACCATTATTCAGGGGGTGGGGAGATGACCAAACTAGGAAATACGCCATCACGCCTTGAGCTTATAAGTATGGTGTTTCCATACTCAGTAAGTGGTCGTAGGCGTGATCCAAGTGATGAACGGCATGGGGTTTCCTTTACTTTATTAAAGCGATATTTTTTGCAATCTGTACAGTGTTAAATGAATACTAGATATGAAATGCCGTTCAGTCTCGAGCTATTCGCCATACTATATTTTGTAATCGGCAAAAAAGGCCGAATAGTCTGCATTTATTTTCACGACTAAAAATAAAGGGGATTTAAAATAGTACAAAATTCATCAGTTATTTTTAATAATTATCTACCAAGGGTCAACATGTCACGCTTATTATCTGCAGTAGATTTATATATTATCAATTAGGTATTTTTGAATGTCTTGGGAAAACATGGCGCAAAAATTACGCTGGACTTTACCGACCAGTCATCCGATTTATTTAGGTCTACTAGATATCAACGTGGGAGGTACAATTGATGTGGTGTAATACACTCGGCGTCACAAAAATCGCACCTTTTCGAAAATAAGTTTAAAACATGTCCCGCCAGTAACGAATACATTAAACCCAATTAATATTGGTATCAATTAAAAGTATGTTTAACGACCTTTAAATTAACAACAGTTAGAATTCCTAAACACAACAGTCTCATTAGCACGTAACGTTAAAAAAAATGTTGTCAAAATACGCATTACAACGGCCACTAATTGCACCTCCCTACAAGGGTATAAAACGGGCGACCCGGGTTAAATGTGGGTCATTCGCTATTCAACCTTTGAAGTGAACACACGTGAACAGCTACAGCAAGAAAAATACCCCAGAAGATGGATACCACTGCAGATGAAGCCGCTCAAGTCATTGCACTACTGCAATCAGGGATGCGGCAATGTGATGTTGCTCGGCAACTGAACTTGAGTCGTTTTGCCGTTCGACGAGTGTTCCAACGTTTCCAAGAGACTGGTGGCTATATCCGAAGACGTGGATCCGAAGACGTGGAAGACAACGGTGCACATCCGAAAGAGACGATCGCTTCATTGTTTCGACGTCTTTACGTAATCGGTTCTCCAATGCTGTTGAGCTGCAACAACAACTGCGATCAGCTCGCAGAACTTCTGTAAGCGTCTCCACGATTAGAAGAAGAATGCGGGAGAAGAAAATTGCAGCTCATAGGGCTGCTACAGGGCCCAAATTGACTGCACAGCATAGGAGAGACCGGTTGCAATTTGCCCGTGACCATGTGGATTGGACAATAGACCAATGGAGGGCTGTGCTCTTCTCGGATGAGACGAGGGTGTGTCTTTTC
Organism: Charanyca ferruginea; assembly: GCA_947361185.1. NCBI lineage: Eukaryota > Metazoa > Arthropoda > Insecta > Lepidoptera > Noctuidae > Charanyca > Charanyca ferruginea. The sequence continues at coordinate 1,170,504 of OX376065.1, forward strand.
TGCAACGACAGGCGTCGAAGAGTGTATAGGAGGCAAGGGGAACGATTCGCACAAGCCTGTATTCAAGAGACAGTGGAATACGGGGGTGGCTCGTGCATGTTCTGGGGCGGCATGTCAATCGACGGTAAAACGAACCTTGTGTGTGTTTCTCGGACTGGAAGTGCTCGCGGGCAAGGGTCGCTGACTGCTGCTCGGTACATAACAGAGATCTTAGAGGAGCAGGTTGTCCCTTATGCGGGTTTTGTTGGCAGTGGGTTCACGTTAATGCACGATAACGCCCGTTGTCACACCGCTTTAATTGTAAGAGACTACCTGCAAGAAGTTGGCATCCCTGTTATGCGCTGGCCGGCGCGAAGTCCAGACCTGAACCCTATTGAGCACCTTTGGGTTGAACTGAAACGGCGAGTACGGGCACGAAATCCTGCCCCTACCACTCTCCAAGACCTTCAAGATGCCGTCGTTGCAGAATGGGACAACATTCCACAAGAGACTGTTGTCACATTAATAAGGTCCATGAGAGAACGCATGGAAGCAGTCATCAGGGCTAGGGGGGGTAACACTAGGTTTTAAGTTAGTTTTAAGGACTTTGTTGTAATTTTTGCTGATAAAATAAAATTTAACTTTTTAATCATTTGCATTAGCTTGCTTTTTTTTATTCCCTGGTAAACAAAAAACCAAATCCATTGATTTATTCTGAAATTTAAATAAATTGCCTTTCCAATTATACCTTATAGTCATATGTATACCATTGATTAATAGGGTTAAAATGACTTTGAAGGGAATTCTTAAAGAGGTGCGATTTTTGTGACGCCGAGTGTATATTTAACATATCGTTGGGGTAGCTCAACGAACAGGCCAAGTCTGATTTGATTATTTCTTTCCTCTGCTCTGCCCAGCTCGCGAACCACGTCATCCGACAGTCGCATGCCCACGGGTTGTCGCCCAGCCACAGTTCTTGCAAGTTGTTTAACATTATCAACGATGACGGTATGTACCGCAGTCTATTTGAACTCAGGTTTAGCTGCGTGATGGTTGGCGTGTCTTCGAAAACATACATTTCTATTTCTTGTAAAAAATCGTTATTTCTTATGTATAATTGCTGTAGAGTACTGCATTTGAAGTTAGTGTTTTGTATAAGTGATAGTTCAGTGTGATCGAGGTAGATCGTTTTAAGATTTTCGTTATGTTGGAAGAGCATCGGCGGCAATGTTCCCAGTCGGCTGCCACCCATGCTTAGCCATCTTACATTCTTAAGATTCTTATAAACATCTTGTGATATGTTCTGGAACCGGTTAAAGCTCAGATTCAGCTCTCTCAATCGTTCGAAATTATTGAATAAAGACTGGGGTATGTATTCTAGTTTGTTGCTCGAGATGTCCAGTGTCTCCAATTCCTTTAGGTTGACTACAACATTAGACGTAAGTTTGACTAGGCTATTATTATTTAGGAACAGTGTTTTTAGTTGTCCACTGGGATTAAAATAGTAATCTAAGAAATCAACTATTTTATTATACGATATGTCTAAATATTGGAGTCTGATCATCGGCCCGAAGACCTGAAATGGTAAAACGTGGAGCCAGTTGTGGGACACATCTAAGACTTCTAGATTTTCTAAATCGGCGAACGTGTATCGAGGAATATCGTCGATGAAGTTCCGCGACAAGTTCAGAGATTTTAGTCTGCTCAGTCTGGTAAACAAGCCATGTTCGGTTCTTACAATTTCATTTCTGCACAAGTCGATGTACTCCAAGTCGTTCAGTTCGTCAAATACGTGCATTTCCAGGGTATTTAGTTTTGAGTTGGTCCAGGAGAGGTCCTGGAGGTCTTTGCCGTAAGATGTTACGAAGTAGTTTCGCGGGAGGCGATCCTGCGGGGGACTGCGGCGGCGTCACACGCCAAGCGAGTCCTGTTGCACATGCAGGCCGAGGGGCACTCCTGCGCCCTCACCGCTGCGCATAATATTGCCAGCGCTAATATTTAAAACAGCTGCATTTTTTAAGCCTGTTTCCTGTAACAATAGAGAAGTCAGTATCACAGCTATTAGGATAGATTGTAAAACTGTGCATTCATTGGTCCTTATTGTATGTTCGTTCACAATCTGACGACAAGATATGGATAGATTATAAATTAGCGAATTATTACAGGTATAATTGTGTATTGTGTTGTCTGTATCCAATCTTGCGAGGGTTATTATAAACTTATATTGGAATATAGCTGATGGATGACATTAATCATTGTAATAAAAAAATGCATTAATGTACCTACTTCTACAGTTAAACAAGTTAATGCCGATTTGGGCGATAGCTGATCAACATATTAGAGCAAGATCCCAGGGCCGCCAGACCGTACTTATTTTCTAGGTTAGTTAGTTTACAGGTACGTAAAGACTGTAAGTAAAGTAAGCACAATTTTTACGTACCTTTTATCACCTGGTACCAGACAGTAGGTAGACCTGGTAGACAGTAGGTAGACCTGGTAGACAGTACACGTTCACTGTACACACTATTACTACACACACACAAACTACTGTATATATTTTGTCCATCAGAAAATAAGTAAGGTCTGGCAGCCCTGGGATCTTGGACCATATGGCCAAATACTCAAACGCTACTCAATGTTAAGATGCCGTTTTGACACGTGTTGTCTCTATCACTTATGTCAAATTGACTGTGACAGCACCAGACTTAACGGCATCTTACAATTGAGTAGCGTTTGAGTATTTGGCCAATAGAGTCAATAGCGTGCACGAGCAACATCAAGTTAGCATCAAGCTTATCCATTTGTGAATTGCTTGGAGGCTTCCCATTTATCAAAGCAATTGCTCCATCAGTATAATTAAGGGCCGATGTCTGTCCAAAAAATTGTCGGCGCTACCGGTATTTGAATTTAAGAGCGCCCATCCCGTATCCTCGTACGCGATTACGGCGTTGTATCAAATTATTTTCCAAATATTTTTAACACACAGGTATCTTGTGGTTTAAATCTAGGTTTGTATGAAGCCAAAAATAAACTTTTAAAGAAAAACAAATTCAGTAAACAAGTCAGAAAATCAGCTTTTTTGAACAAAATTATCTGAACTTTGGCCGGTCATAATGCACTCATACATTGAAAAAGTAAAAAAACAGCTTCATAGAAACCTTGCACATGTCATGGAGATTCTAAATTGCAAACATTTTTACCAAAAACTTGTAAGGCTTTTCCAAAAACACGTATGTCCTGGAACAAGTTTTGTAAAATTTCCGCGCGCCAATTTTCCTGTGATGTTATCGCGTTCTCACTCACTCGTTTGTTTTCGAGTTTTGCGTTGATTGAAACAAAACATTTTTCAATCACGCTCGCGTCGAAGTTCGTTCGGTGGGGATGGGCGCTCTTACTCGGTCACTTAAAGCACAGTATAAGTATTAGTACTACCATACAATAGCGACACGCTTCGCCTCCCTCTGAAACCGTTCCTCAACCCTCCCCGCGTCGAACGACTAGCTCTGGAAATTGCGTTTTTGTTCACGCGGCGCGCAGACACGCACACTCACGCACGTATCTGTATAGTGTATTATTTTTGTATTAGTGTAGGCAATTATATCGTTTCGTTTCTATGGAGTGTCGCGGGTGTAAAGTCTGAGAGGAATAGTTTGATTAGTCGGGCTGTAAATAATTCACGCGTGACTTTTCAGTCTGTGTTGCAATGAAGTTGTAGGAGATTTCCTTTTTAGGTTTTTAATGCGACAAGTTATATGCAGAATACCTAGAGTTCCAGTGACAATTAAGTTCAATTTTAGACCATCTATGGTCATAAATGAACAGTCGCCATAATCATAATCGCTGTAGCAAAATCTCGGTCACGTGCCGAAATAGCATTACGGCCATGTCTGAGTATTAACGATCCCTCTGCTTCAAAGTCAACAAAACAACAAGCCACTTCTTGAATATGAAATCTGGGATATATCCTTCATAATATAAACGGAAGAGATGTTGAGATCACTACCGCAGCCGAGTTCAAAAGTCACTTTCAATTATACAGTGTGTCCCTAAGTGTATAAACAAAAATGTGTGAAACTAAACCACAATTTATATTTATAATATAAAAAAGACAACTCTTTTGACCGGCCAGCAGCGACGAGTTAAGTGTCTCACCTCTCCGGACTGAAGACCACGTTTTCAACAGCCTACCACGTCCATCTACCGTCTGGGCCCTAAGCCTCTTTTCTAATCTAGTGTAGCAAGAATACTGGTTAAACCGTATTAAAAGTGTAATGCTATTGTTGAAATTGTGACATCTGGCTAACTACGAAACGGTGACACTATAAAAATTTTGTCATCCCTTTATTTAATGTCTACCCTTATGGGTGAAATAGTTTCATGAAATTGATATGGGCCCAACTTTGAGGTATACACTATCCATTAAAAAAAGAATCATCGAAAAAGCTATGCGTGGTCAAACATAAAAAACAAAATATATAGGTACGTGTCGAATTGAGAACCTCCTTTTTTTTTTTTTTTTTTTGAAGTCGGTTGAAAAAGATTTCACCCATTTTCGTTTGTGAATTTCATCCAGGAAACACGACATTTATGCGCATTTTTACCGCGTTTTCTAGACCTTACCATTTTTTACCATAAACAGTTTGCTTTGAACTGTAACCCCAAACCCGTGTCGAACATTGCTGTCTCTTTCACTCCAATTATAAAAGAAAAAGATAGAGGAACTGGTTAGACGCAGCACGTGAGTGACTGAAACGAACTTGGCCTTGTCACCTGAAGGGCTTCTGGTGTCGATCAAACTTAGTTAGTATTGTTTGAACGTTCAAATGTATTATTAAATTAGTTTACTCTTGGTCTATATCTGTTGTCTATTTTATTTATTAGACAAAAGTGGGTTACCCAAACACGAATATGAATTATTTCTTCTTCACCTTCAGCTCATCTTTGTTGATTGTTCAGGTTTATAAAAGCACTAACTTATTCCCGTAACTTCGTCCGTGTTTTACGAACGGATCACATATAAAAAAAAAATATAGCCTTTAGTATTCAGAGACCACATAGCTTGCTATTAGCAAAAAAACTTGAGAGGTGTCAAGGGACACCCGGATGGAACGAAGTTCCTTTCGATTAATTAGTGAAGGAATTGTAATAAAATTTTATTTTTTTGAAGTTATAATAATATTTTTGAGCGGATAAACTTAGGTACTAAACATATCGCCGTAGGTACCTAGTTCAAAGAGTTCGCCGCGCCGCCTTTAAATACATAAACATATTCTACGAAAAGCGAATTCGGACTTTATTTTGTAAACGTAAACGGTTAAAAATTGAAATTTTACCAAACTAGGTATGATAAAATTATTCTGAGAAACGTATAGGCTGGTGCCCGACCGGACAATAGGAGCTATGTGCAACCGAATTTCACGGTTAATGTGTAAAAATAAGGTTTTAATTCGCTCCAATATTTTCATAGAAAAGCCGCCATTCAACTAATAATGAACTCTATTTGACAGTTCCAACGATTAAATTTTTCTGTTCGAATTGTCTGCGTTTGTGAAGTAATAAAAATAGCAAAAATAAGGTTTTAATTCGCTCCAATATTTTCATAGAAAAGCCGCCATTCAACTAATAATGAACTCTATTTGACAGTTCCAACGATTCAATTTAGCTTATTATAGCATGTCGTGACAACTTTTCGTAAGAATTTTTTCCGTCTAGCCCCCTTTCACAACGCGCGATAAGGAACTTCGTTCCAAAAAAAAACTGGTCAAGAGCGAGTCGGACTCGCCCACGAAGGGTTCCGTACCATTATCTATACAACGTTAGACATCGAGCAAAAATAAATTGCGGTTTGCGATTTATGACGTATTAAAAAAAAATTACTTATTAGTTCTCGTTCAAACCAATTTTTGATGGAAGTTTATATAGTAATTCATATACCTATATTTTTTTAGTTTTATCATTCTGTTATTTTAGAAGTTACAGAGGGGGGGGGACACATTTTACCACTTTGGAAGTGTCTCTCGCGCAAACTATTCAGTTTAGAAAAAAATATGACAGAAACCTCAATATCATTTTTGAAGACCTATCCATAGGGATAGGACTTCAAAAATGATATTGAGGTTTGTAAAACCCATACGTGTGGGGTATTCATTACCACATATATGGGTCTGATGAAAAAAAAAAATTGAGTTTCAGTTCTAAGTATAGGGAACCCCCGAAATTTATTGTTTTTTTCTTCTATTTTTGTGTGAAAATCTTAATTCGGTTTACAGAATATATCTACTTACCAAGTTTTAACACTATAGTTCTTATAGTTTCGGAAAAAAGTGGCTGTGACATACGGACGGACAGACAGACAGACATGACGAATCCATAAGGGTTCCGTTTTTTGCCATTTGGCTACGGACTCTAAAAACAAAATCGGGTCTGTAGTTCCGGAAATGAACGCGTTCCTCCAGCTTTATAGATAATAATTAGTATACGTTTCATCATCATCATCATCATCTCAGCCGAAAGACGTCCACTGCTGGACATAGGCCTCCCCCAAGAATTGGGGGGTTTCGCCATAATCGCCACGCTTGGCAGGCGGGTTGGCGATCGCAGTATTGTTGTTACAAAGGCACAGAGAACGCTGCTGCCCATTCTCTGGGTAGTCCCTTAGTCGCCTCTTACGACACCCACGGGAAGATATGGGATGGTGCTATTCTTTACGTCCGACATCACACGGACAAGTATACGTTTATTTGTGTGAATTCCCTGCTGAAAGCAACAACGAAGTCTATTCACAAAAAAAATATTTCCTAAAAATTATGTATTAAAGAGTATACCTACCTAGGATCTAGATATTATCGTAAACTGGTCATGGTCATGTGTATTGGTTGACCCTGTCATTCTTCTTTATTGATTGGACAAATAGGATTGTGCCATTGTATGGAAAATAAAAAAATAGGTTACCCTACCCTATTACCTAATACTCATTTATTTTTCATTGTCGCTCTTTTCGAAATCGTGGGATGATAAAAATACTCTGTTACAGAGTGATAATTTTATCCTTATTTATGCAATACAGTTTATGTAAATGGTGTGCGTAAGAAGATAAGTATCTAATGTTATTAAAAATATTATAATTTATTTAAACATTTGTTACTAAGTAGAGAACAAATACTTACTGACATAATGTTTACCTAGAAAGTTCGTACCCACATCATCAATTTCACAATTTGGACAGGATAATTGCTTTTAATTTTTGTCGTCTAACCTACGAGTGCTGTTTCGAGGTGGCACGGGAAAAAAGTTTTTGGAAGCATATTAAGGGGCCTTTGCCCAACCGTAGGACAACTTGGATAAAGAGCAAAAAGCTTTTTTACAAAAAAGACCGCCTTCAAAATCTAAAAAGTGACAAATAACTTTAGCACATAACACACATGACTTTAGTTTCGGAAGTCGGTGGCAATACAAAACATCAAACAGAACATAGCCACCTTTTTATTTTTCGCTTTTTAGTACTTCCTTATCATCCAAATCCATTAAGAAATTTCTGGTAAAACGGTAACACAGTCAAAACAGAGATTGAAAGTAGGTACAAGGTTGGAGAATATTACAACATCATTCATGTACATTTTTTTTTGCTTTTTTTTCGATTTTTCTTAGAAGTGCTGAATCAATTTCGATAAAATTTATATGGGACCACCCTTGAGGCATACCCTAATCGCGTAACATATACAAAAAAAAAACATACAGACGAATTGACAACCTCCTTCTTTATGAAGTCTGTTGAAAAAGCATCAATATTATAGTTTATCAGAACGCTGTTTACAAAAACAACGACACAATCAAAATAAAATATTTAATATCAAATAATACCCTTGAAAACAGCTGCTTCTACAACTCCCAGTCTTTCAGCCATACAAAAAGTAGATACTTACTATAAATACAGGTAGTAAAGGATTATATCGAACGCGCGCTACCTAACACTAACTTACTTACACCTACACATTTTAAAATATATGTGTGTGCGTGACTAGTGAAATTTTGACAAGGCCGTTTGGTTTTTGCACACATTGTGTGGTAGCTGTACTACTAGCACATTAGATTACGTCAAGGCCCATGCACACAGACACGCCATATCAATGTATGGGATCCTTATCGCACAATATACAATAGGTATACTAGTAAAACTCGCATTAGTGTTTACTGCTATGGCATACACCCATCGGCCATGACACCTAAAATTTATCATTGTTTGGAATAGGTTTCTTGAAATTTTCTTTTGCTCTTCACCTACATTTTTTATCGTTATTGCTACAAGGATTCTGTAAAAATTTGATTAAAAAGAGTGCCCGTAAAGTTTCTTGCTCGTTCTTGCTCTTTTGGAACGAACAACTAACTTCAAGGTTCTAACTGACTCCTTGACAATTCAAAAGTGCTTGTAAATGGTTTAATTTAAATAAATGCTTTGACTTCGACTTGAAGCTCATGAATATAGGACAAGTGATGTTTCTGGTAAAACGAATGATAAATAATCTATGAGAATAGCCAAGAATGGAGCTTAGTGACACGTAGAATCGGTTGGAGTGGCCTATTTTGAGGACGGGCCTTTTATTTGATCTATTGAGTCCACCAATAACGACAATATCATCTAGTTAGATTAATTGAAGTAGGTTTTATGGAGTTGTTGATATGTTTTTGTTATTATAACCAGTAACTTCGATTGAGGTGAATTAAGTGTCCTTCATGGTGAAGACGAACAATTGTCTACAATTCTAGGTAGTCTGCGGCTGTAAATTACAATCATCATCTTCCGGTCCTTGTCGCATGTTACTTGTGATTGGCGCAACACGTTTTTATCTTCCATTCTCCCCTGTCTACCGTCCCGCTATCATTCATTCATTCATATCATCTTTCACACATCATCTAGGTACCTAACCTTTTCCCAACTAAGTTCGGCTTAGCTTCCAGTCTTCAGGCTGAATACCCATGAAGCGACTGCTTATCTGACTTCCACAACCCAGTAGCTGGGTAACACGATATCCCTTGATATGACTGGTTGTCAGATTTTCTAGCTTCTGACTACCAATAACGACTGTCAAAAATCTTAGAATGACAGCTGGGACTGAGGCACGATACGGGACCTTATGTCATCTTCCACACAATCCATCCTTATTATTTGATTTTCCTCTCCTTGGTCCACATTTAAAATTACTCTGTTGGTTGCACGCTAGAAGCTTATAATAATTGTGGTGACAACACGTCAGTCTAGTGAAACTCGTCTTGAAGACCTCGAGCTTGCCGTGACTCTCTTTCAGCTAGAAGTTGTCTCTTTCTGGTTACCATCAACAGTCAGAGATAGCACTCCCTGATTCTTTGACGTGTTCTCTCCATTTTTATTAAACAGTTCTTGGATGCATGCTTTTTTTAGCATCTGTAACTACAAGAAGGCGTAGTTTACCTAGCGAGTCTTTAGGCACGTGTAATAACGTTCCGCAACGATTATACCCAATAGGAAGTAATATATACGTTAGTTTCATAAACAAATATAATGTTTTATGGGGAACAGTCTTTAAACAAGTTTTGCAAGAAATCATGTTTTGCGCATTGTTTTGCGCAATTTTTTTACATGGTAGGTAAAATCTTTTGGAAGACATGTTTTTTAAAGGTTCTCATGCGAGATAAATAAAATTGTTTTTTGTTATCCAGTATGAGGTAAGTATCATTATTTTGAATTGTATGGGACAATTTTGCCTGGAATCCTGTATACAGCAAAGCCAATGGGAAATGGGTATATGATATATGAATAGTTTTGAAGAGATGAGGTCGCGAATACTATTTCTTTAAAAAAAAAAAAAGAAAACACGTCGTGGCATTAACTGTGGTCACTTACCTACTGCATGTCCACAATCTAGATAAGGCGGTTGATACAGGCGTATAGGTGTAGGTGGATGCCACAACACTTCCCGACTATTTGAAATCTTCAGGACTCGCGTGTTTAGTTACACTAGCAAAGCACACACAAATGGACAATAACTATTTACATGTACAGACTCGTGTGTAGCGCCTTATCTACACTATTCATTGGTGTCATCTCCACAGTTCCATACTTCCACCCAAATCTCGTTAATTGTCGTAAATACACTCGGGAGCAATGACATCCGTAGTCATCAAAGATTATGGAGTTTATTTAAATACAAAGTATAAACAAAGGACACTGGCAAACGCCCGTACTTCGTCAGGCCCACTTTTTCAACTCAACAGACAATAATAATACGAATGCTAAAATGACTTGTCATAAACATTATTTACTATAAAAACATCAGTATCAATATTGATGATCATGGGAATACCGAGATATTAGTGAGATAATAAAAACGTTTTTCAGGTTATAAAATATTTAAGGTAGGTAATTAAGAAAAAAGAAACACTTTACATTAGAATAAAGCTCTTTTTTATTAATTTTAATAAATAATTAATACGTCATCAAAAAACAATAAAAAAAAGGCTTTTGTAAATAACAATTTAATTTAAGATTTTTTTCAAATATTTATTTCTTTTGCGTCTGCTCCTGGGCCTAATTTCGCCGGTGTCCTTTTATTATTTCTCACATTAATAATACTATTTTTAGCTAAGTATTCGTTTTATTTATAAAAAAAAAAATGATTTTAAAAAACATATCATTTTTGTCACATACATATTACATAATTAGGTATACTTACATCATATGGCACTCAACAATAGTCTTTCTATAAGTGATTTTTTTTTAATTCGGAAGTGTTTCGGAGATTACCTCTTAGGTAGATCCAACTAGGTACCTCTTTATTTATTTATTTATTATTTATTTACACTTCATGCACAAAGGTACAAAGGCGGACTTAATGCCTTAGGCATTCTTTACCAGTCAACCCAGTTACCTACCTCTTTGTGACATCACATCACCACCACATCATATTATTATCACCATCCGAGTGCATAAATATATTTTTTATTACAATCGAGAGTTTTATTACTCTCGAGTGTACGCGGTCTTAATTAGTTCAAATAATATAACCTTTTAGGTAAGATCATATAAAGAAAAAATAACTTTTTTTCGCAACATATAACATTAAAATATTTACATGAATAATGAAAAACCTTGATCTATTAAACTAAAAAACTAATAATAATTTAGGCATCAAAATAGTACCTATTACAAACTAGACGTTCTGATATTTCGAATTAAAAAGGAATAATACCTCTGTATCTTTCTGGAAAGCGCGCTAAAGTATGTAATAGATGTAAAGGATGTAATAAATGTGTGAGATGGTATGTGGATGTGGATCACGGATGTGGTCTGATGCAGTCAGGAAACTTATTTAGAATGTCCCGAACATTCTAAATAAGCTTCTTGAGAGTTACGAGACAACATCGATAGAGAGACGAATGTCTGTCTGCATTAAAGGTGATTAGGTGGTCAGCTCACTCACGTGGTTCAGTTAGGAGGGGTACAAGAAGTGGATAATGTAGCCATAAAATGAACTCGCCAATCTGCCGCTTGATGATCGTTGGCTTGACAATATAGGGCTAATGAAAACGGTCGTGACATCTGGGCCTGTAGACAAAATCCCTTTTCTGTTAGCGTTAACGCCAACGGAAACATCAAATTGTATGCAGTTGACACATTTGCATCACGTGACATCGCGAAAGCAAACGTCAACTCCATACAATTTCATTTTTAAAAGGGATTTTGTCTACAGGCCGAGGAGACTAGTGATCGGTCGTATTGTTTTGTGCTATAGTAGTATACCAGGACTTGATAACCTGTGCTTCTTAGATCTGGGCCTTGGCCTGTCTCTACGAAGTATAAAACCGCAGCAACTTTTTCTTAGAAGCCAAATGACTTATACAATTTTGAATGTTATTAAAATAACACAGTCTGCAGTATGCCCAATGACGTCAATGTGTTGTAGGTACTTAGCCCGTTTTCATACTTATTCGTAAACAAACAAATGTCAAACAGGGAAAAAGATTTGATTTAAACTAGAATGTATAAACAAAGGAGTCTCACTTTATTCAACGCTTGGGAATCGTCGAATACCCTATCAAAAGTAATGTAACGATAATAGATTCTGACAATACAACACAACATATTTCTGATGAAAAACATGATACGCAGAAAAATATATCCAAAAGTGTGTTTTATTCTAAAACGAAGATAGCATACTTGAATTTCTCGTAATTGAAATTACTGAACGGAAAACTCGGAGAAGTGTTTGGAAATGAAACAGATAATGAAAGGAAACGCGAGAACTGGCTGGAAACAAGATTTGCTTTACTTTACGATACTATAGGTTACCAGTCTGACCTACATGCGTATAACGCGGTACCCTTGGAGTTCGGCGCGATAGAATTAATCGTACGAGACGCCTTGATGATAAATTATGACAATAACTTATGAATAACGCCTAGAGTGATCGATGTGGGAAGCCATGTGGGTGTATTTTGTACCTACACACAAAATAATTTTCCCAGCCTCTAAAAAAAATTTCATGAATAAATCGTGTGGCTTTCACTTTTCTATTAGCGCTATTAGTTTCTACGGATATATCAATTGCTCATCATTCATCTTTAGCAACTACAACTTGATCAAGGCTTTTATTATGATCCAGCCATTGATTTCGGTCTCACAATGTCATACATTCTCCATCATTGTTTAGGAAATGTCAGTCATTGACAAATCATGCTCATCTAAGATTATGTAGTTTATAAACATCAAGAAAATGTAGACATACGATTGATCGTTGCATATTTTGGGCGTGTTACGTGTCTATACATAATGTTATCATACCGTTTGTTCTAGAAGGTCACGGTCAGCAAGCCAAGCGGTCTAGGCTTACGAGTTTATTGCATTATAACTCAGTTTACGACCCGCATCTACGGATGGTCGCCATTCAGACCATTTATTTTTATTATGAATTTTCTGATTTTTATTTTTATTATGAATTTTCAGATTTTTATGACTTTCTTTTATGAGATAAATGATAATGGGAAAACTGCTGATTTGCTGCTGTTAACAACTTGCTTGAGAAAGTTCTAGAAATGTAAAATTTAGGACAGAAGTGGTCGATCATACTACTTTATTCAGGAATGTTTCATATTTACGATCGCAAGTATCGAGACTGAAAAGTGATAGAAAAGAATACGAGGTTTATTTACAGGAACAGTCATTTTATAGCTACAAAAATACCCTGACGACTACATCTAAGCAAGAGAATGCTTGTGTTTAAACAAGTTTTTTTTATTATCTTGAATTAAGTTTTCCTATGTTATGGAAAAGAATTTCTCATTTTATGCTGCCTTATTATGGCAATGAAATTCCCGACGTTTATTTCTTTCATATTTATTGCTAAAAAAAAACATGAACAAAAAAAAATATTGAATTCCAAAAAATATGAGATTCGTTTAGTCTAATGAATTATAATATTAATATGATTAATTTGTGGTTAGGTGCTGGTCACGTATTCATATTCTGCTCTTCCTGGTTTTGATTGAATCGAGTTTGCTGACATATTGCCTATGCATTGTAGGATATAATATTCTTCTAAAACAAATATAATAAATAGGTTTATTTCCACTCAAAATCTAAAAAGAACGCTTCTACCTAATTATGGATACAAAGTTCAATTTTAAAGGTAGGTATAACCGGTATCTCCTATCTTCGTCACATCATCACATGTTACAACTAGTTATCAACAATTATTATATTCCCATCACTTATTTTAACACAATGGCCGTAAGAAACTATTAGTTAATTTATGACAATGGTTTCATCTTCTAGTGACTGAAGTTATTGGAAACCGTAGTTTATAATTGAATCGGCAGATCATCCTCATAGCTTTTCCTTTCCTTCATGATTTAATATTTGAATGTCACTGAAACTTACCAATTCCAAGTTAACAAAGTATTTCAATATCGAAACCAACTAAAGGGTGGTACTAATTAATGAATTGAGAAGTGAAATGGAACCTTGAATATTAACGTCATTTAGGAACTAATCTCTTCTAATTAAATTATGGCATCTTCCAGTACTAGCAACCCACCTTTCAGCGTCTCAATCGGGAGCTCATCGACAAGTCTTAATATAGCTCTCCAAACTCTTAACTAATGAGTAATGACCAATACCAACTTGCTTATATTCTCAATCAATACCTACATTTCTGTTCCAAATTGAGTAATCGTATTACAGTGTTACCGAAGTCTGATTCGAATATACTCCGTTCCGAACGAAGAAACATATCCTTTAAGCCTATCACCGAATTGTATACTTTTTCTTTCATGTCAGAGCCTCTTCTACACGGTTCATAGCTTTTGACCTTTGATTGTATACCGTTGTATAACATCATCTGCACTTTTTCGGTATCACGTTGATTTTTGTGCTCCATCGTCGATGTCTAAATATTTAGTCTATCTTTTAAGTCAGTCTCCAACAACAGTTGGTTGAGACATCTAAATATATGCTACCGCACGTCAATTATTGTCAAACGTTTCACAGTAACAAGCTCCTTGTATTTGGGTCATAAACCAAGCCGTAATTGCGATGTCACAACTTTAATTGAAACGTGTAACGTTCATATAATCTAGAACATTCTGGAAACTGCTGAAAATATTGTAACAGCATAAATCGCCATGTTTAGTTTTTCAATCGCACGTTGAAACGGAGCGGGAAAAACAAACATTCGTATCAAAGCAAAAATGCTAAGGAATTACCAACCATTTTTCCATTTCGTCATAAAACAGAGCCAACTTTACGATTACTACTTCAATTGATGTCCAAAAATGTGGACGCATTTTCATTTCTTTTAATCGCTTCTAAATTTCTAAACATCAAGATCGTTTAGAGGACGGAATAGACATTTAAATGCTTCTGTATCCCAGGTGTTTGCTTAATCGTCTTGAACTCATGCGAATGCATGGAGCGTTATGTCAAGAACAAAGACACGCACGGCACACGCGCCACGAATAGTTCGCTAATGACGCAAAGCAAGTCGCGACAATTAACCCACAGTGGTCAAATGTTTCGAGATATATTTTTTTCTGCTTTTTGGTTATGACGTAGGTATGTTTGAGTGACCAAAAATACTTTTGCAACAATTCAGGAGTATTTCCAGTCATATCTTTTAACTATAGTTCCACCGATTTGCAGTATTGGACGGCTAGCTATTGTCTCGCTTGGATATGGTCACCACCTCGGTATATCCATTAGTACTTTTAATGAGTCAACGCGCAAATGGCTGCATGAAGCATACTGTTTTACAAAATGTACATTTACGAGGCGTTTCATACCATCTTACCTTCAAGGGGCTCCAGTCTTGTACCTGCCCTTGCTGGCATTGTGTAGTTACAGCCCCATTGTTTGCGAGAGAGCTTAGTGTGCGCCTCCGGACTCCAATCTCCGGCTCATGATGTTTTAAAAACCTTGCGAAATATGCACGCATATTTCTTTAGGATTTACAAATAGATTTAGAAAGATCTAGAAATGTACACGGATGAATCATTCCGAAAGTATTTCACGGAGATTAATGATTTTGGAGTTAGTTTGGGAAAACAAATATTGTAAGGAACAGAATCTGAGATACTGATTTCTTTCAATGTTCCTAAATTCTTGGAGTAAAATTGCAGTTTATTTTCATGAATAGTTGGAAACTTGCAGTTCTGTTACCGCTGCGGTTTCTCAGTAGTCGCGAGGTGACCTGCTTGCTTCGTTTCGATGCCCAGGTGTTCTATATTTATAGCCCATCCTGTCTGCAACTTCATGCGAATATGAATACTGTTTATACATGAGTTTTGTGCCACGGTAGTTGGAACAGAAGTCTCAATCTCAGACCGCTTTGATATTGTTTTTTCTTTCACAATTCCTTTGTCAAGCTTGATGTTTATGCTCTTACATGGTCGTTAACTGTATGGCGCTATGTGAGAAGGTTCAAGTTCAATGTTCAGTGAACCTTCTTTACCCGTTTTGTATCATACACTTTCATAATACTCATGCTTATTCATTTACACATGACCGCGACCGGATTTTCTAGACTCTGACCGCTTTATTGGCCGTCTCTGGCATAGACACGTTTTCCATTATCTATAGAAAATATTACTAAATGTAACACGTTATTTTAGGATTTCTTATCAAAATATTTACATTCAGTGTTTGCGATTACCAGCTGTTATCGTGCTTATAATATCATGAAACGATAACATTTACATGAAAATCAAATGATTTATTATTTTGCAGAATGGTTTGAACGTGTACAATCAAATGTAATAAATTCTCATTGTTGTTTTCCGAATGTCAAAATTCATGAAGGACTCGACAAAGCCAAACGGTACATTAATTATTTAATTTATTCAACCTCCTTTTTATAATGTTTAAAACACAAACGTAGAGCTAGATTCAAACGTCGAGTTATTATAATGAAAATCTTAACTGTGTTGGCTATTCCAGTCTTCCTAATTTATGAGAACAAGGCGTCAGTTATGCAATACAAGTTCCGGTCATTAATAAAACAAAAAAGCTTTTCATTTAATGGCGGTTGTTTCCTTTCACGTGGCTATGCTTCCACACGCGACCGTTCGACGCCCACCATTGCACACGGACCCTATTCTCAAATCTTCACAGTAACGACACTACACCTCTTTGTTAATCTCTCTTGCAACGGTTTTGTTATCTCTTTGTACAAGATGTTGTCACGGTCTTGCCTCTTCAGTATCTTATTATTGTGAATCTTTTCTTTCCACTTAAACAACGTTTATTAAGATGTTTAACATAATCCTTGAATTTTCGTACGTATTACGTATACCTACGAGTACGTCATATATTAGAGACACATTAATATTTTTCCGAGCCTAACCTTGATTAGTTATTAAAGACTGAACAACCTTATTCATTAAAAAAATCATTGTTACGAGTTATTAAAGAATGATTTTAAGAATCTGAACAACGAATATGTGCAGGAACTTTGCCAAGATGTCTCATAACCCGGTTGTTTGGACAAACATAGTATAATGAAGCTAAATAGCTTAATTATCGATACGCGTCAAGGTCTGGGAAGCCTCGTTACGTGGACCATTTGCTTTATGATGGATGTAATCGTTATATTCTTACCTCGTCAGTTACCCATATAAGCTGGACGTATAGTAGATGATACGGTTTTAACAGCAGTGATCGATGTACCACTAATCGGTGTCGAGCTCGGAGGGAACGGATATTAGCTACCGGTATTTCCCGCTTTTCCTGTTCGATTATTAGATTGGTCCGGTGACGAAGTTTGGGCTTTAATTTACCGTTTATTTTAGACCTCTTCGTCGGTCGTCACGCTTTTAAAAATAACTCGAAGGGTTTGGCAATTTTTATTTTAAGATCGTATTTATCTTCAGTGTTCCGGCTCAATTGTGATGTGTGAAAGAATTTGTATAACATGCATCGCTTTGGTTTTGCTCTTTCACTACGCACGCTAGCTGATCTTCAGTTTACTCGTTCAGTGACTATTTTTAGTATTTAGCGCTTTTTATTTCCTAAAATACTGTAGTTTTTTCTATCAAATCTTCTTTACTATCTGTCTGTATTAAAACATCTATCTTCAAACATCTAGAAACTGACTGACAATGCTTAGTTAGGTTCCGAGAAAGAAATTCCCACCTGTCTGGTTACCCATTGTTTATGTTTTAAGACAATGGCTGGCCCATTAATCCTAACAATCGTATTCACACACATGAAATACATTTCTCTATTTTTATTTATAATTTTTATTTTTGAGTTGCTTAGATATTTGATATTAATACCTTAATTTATTCGTTACAAACAATATTTCTTTGTCTCCTGTATTGTTGTCATGAACATAATTTAATATCTTTGCATTATAATTAATACCTATTATTTTAGTTTTGGCACAGCCCCTTATATATTTGAATCTTAAAATACCCTCTCTTTAAATGTTTCCAGATTCACCACCTGTCTCCGAAGTAATAACTTCCTCTTTCTATGGACTGTCGCCAAAAAACTCAGTGCAAGTGTTCGCAGATTGAGATAATTTAGTGCTTTCTCATTGACATGATTATGTATTATTCTGTCCAGGTCCGTAACACGTGTTGTTCACCGTCCGATAAGCATAGTTATACATTTATAACTTCAATACCAAATATTTTATTTGACTACGTGACCTTGGCTGGTGATAAGTAATAATTATGTTTGCTATGAAGAATGCTTTTAGGTGTATCGGTTGATAGATAGTGAATTGTTTGCCAGCGTTACCCACATTATCAGTATTTGTTTAATGGAAATTTAGGGTTGCTATCTTTGCTCTGTTTTGTAGTATTTTCCTGTATCAGTTAGACTCAGTTCCCCGAGTTCCCCGTGGGGTGTCCGGGCTAGAATAGCACCCCCCCATTTCATCCCGAGGGTGTCTTCGAAGGCGACTAAGGGAAAATCCGAAAGTCGGGCAGCAGTGGCTTCCGTGTGCTTAACAATTTCACTGCGATCCCCAAGACGCCTGCCAAGCGTGGGGATTATGGCAAACCCCCCCCCCCCCCGCTGATGATGATGATGTTGAGTTAGACGCAATGTTGGTCTTTGACCTGCCTTCGCTGTTCACTGTTTCGTTAAGGAACTACATTTGCATTATAAATTATTTTGCCACCTACAGGTAAACATAATACAGTGTGACGCTCGATTTCCAACTACGTTGGGTTCGGCTTCCAGTCTAACCAGATGCAGCTGAATATAAGTATTTTATGAGACCTCCACAACCCAGTTACTGGGTAACATGATACCATTTAGTAAAACTGGTTGTCAGACGTTCGAATTTTTGACTCCGTAACGACTATCAAAGATCTACAAATGACAGCCGGGACCAACGGCTTCACGTAGTTTCCGAGGCATGGGGTGTCACAATACCAACTTCTAAATTCAGGCTGCTACTGAGAAATTCCTAATGAAAATACCATTTAACACTGCCTGACCAGAGAATCGAACCCAGGAACCCACGCTCAGTAGTGGCGCTTGAGACTAGGGGACCAACGGGGCCAATTATAGTCCCTCGGTAAATTGCACATAAATGTGGGTTAGTTTCACCGAATTTAATTTGTGAACTTTATTGAGGGACACACTATTACTTAGTAATAAAATTGTAAACATTTGGTGAGGGAGGTTGAAGTGTTTGGCGTAGTTTTATTTTATTTATTGGTGACAAAAACAGTTGTATGCTAAAACTAGTACAATGATGAAATAATAAATAAGATATGATAAAAATACAACCCACACCATTGTCCACGAATTAAGTAAAGTATAAGTTTTAATTCGGCAAAACAAAGCAGACATGTAATAGATCTATGTCAAAGAGAGAATAGATCTATAGCAAGAGTGGTTGCCGAGTTTGCGGTAACATAGTGCTGGCAGTCAAGCATTATTATTCAATAGTATTTCTATAGCCATATGTTTAAATTTTTGATTGGATAAGGCAAATATGTCTAGGTCAAAGTGTGAAGAAGTGTGCTGAACAAGTTTCTAGAAGGGGACGAAGAGGTGCTCGCACATCGGCGTCAGTTGAGTTGGGCCAATAGGCGTCTGGAACAGATCATGTGGAAGTAAATTCCTGCATTAAATATCGTGTAGATATGTTTTGTACTTTCTGAACATTCTCTAATGGGTGCTTGACTTTTTCAGTTGTAAGGAATGTATAATAGCATTAATCTATCGATTCAATATAGCTTTATAAATCAAACCCAATTTGAACTGACATGATGTAACAATCCAATTGAGTGTTTGACTTGTTCTAGTCATCGTAATGTTCTGTCTGTTGCGTCGTACCATTGTTTAGCCGCTCGTTTCGGATACAGGGTTGCTCACTTTCGATAATGTCGATATTGAGAGCGTACTACCTATATACCTACAGTAACTTAATAGAACCATCTAAATTCCGCTTCAGTCGTGAAACCGGCTGTAGGTATGACTCGTTTTGAATATACATTTTGCGATTAACAAATGGTTATGAGACTGAAGTATTCTAATAGATTTAGAAATCAATTAATTTTTCCTTATTATTCCTATTAGTGTAACCAAATCATCCTCAATTATAAGGAAATTATATTATATACTAACATACCTAACGCACTTGAAGTCATATACTTATTTAACGGTTGTAAATGACATTAGCATACACTTATTTTTTTAGACCTAAATAGTTCTAACTCAATTTGTTTTATTGTTGTCTTTCGTGTTAGCAAAGGCCTTCATTCCCTCTTTTCACATAATCCAAGTGCAGGCGTAAAGGGACAATCTGTTAAAATGTTAATAATGATTAAATAAATACAGACACGTTATTATTATTTCGGCACAGCTACAGTGAACGTTCAATACACCAAGTCATGACGCACACAATATTATGATATAATATTGTTTGGCAACCTTAGACAATACCTACGGTGAAAGAGCACGTACGACCTACTAAATGATCGACGAAGCGGTTTCGTATGTTTTCAACCTTTTAATTATCATCATTGTAACTCTGCAGCTTGTATTGGCTGCAACTTATGGAAATTGGGACCTTCAAGTTGTAGAAGTAACGCAACAGGGTCATTTGTTAGAGGTCGACAGAACTGCAAAAAGTTACTGTACAGGAAACGGTTATGTTTTAGTTGTTAGGGGTTATCGTGTAACTAAATGTAGAATTTCAACATGTGGGAAGTACGCATACGCAATTTATACAAAGTGAGTAGAGATAAATACGGTTAGTGACAATGACACAAATTGGGTCAGAGTAATTTTTTTTTTTTTTTTTTTTTTAATAAATATCTTGGGACAATTCACACACGGTCATCTGGTCCCATGCTAAGCAGAGCTTGTGTTATGGTAACCAGACAACTGATATACATACTTATATAATTTATAAATACATACATATTATAGATAAACACCCAGACACAGAACAAACAATCATGCTCATCACACAAAGTTTGTCCTGGGTGGGAATCGAACCCACGACCTCCGGCTTAGCAGTCAGGGTCAGTGACCACTAGACCAACAGGCCCGTCAAAAAATGTTCCTACGAATTATTCTATGTAAAAGTAGAACAAATGAAATTGATTTTGATGTGCCTAGACAAGCATATTCGGGTCGACTTCCACAAACAGAAGTGACACAAAAATATATAAAAAAACATATATCTATAGAATATGTAACCTAATTGATTAAACATTCTGAAAGGTATACGAATACAAATCGAACCGGACACGATATTATGCCGCCCGCAATATTACGCAATTTTGAATTCAGTCGCGGTCATGTCAGCTTATGAAATTGTAAATGTTTACTTCACCAACGTTTCCTTTCCTGTAGACTGCTTCACTAATGATATATTGGCAGTAGCTACCATTCTTACCAGACGTACAGCGATCATACGCGGTGACAAATATCCATATGGTTTTGCTCAACCTTCTTATAATAAGAACAATGGCAAATGTTATGAAAGTATCGATTCCCAGCCGAGAGCAGTCGGCGAAGAGATTAACGAATTCAATTTAGCAGTAAGAAACTTTGTAGCAAACACTTTTGCAGCTTTCAAACTGCGAGAATTTATCGCCAGGGAAGCGAAAGGCATCTTGAAAATGGAATGGAGTCGACCTTGACCGAAAATGTTCACCCAACAATAAACAGTTTGAAGAATTTTCCTTAGTGATAGGTGTTCCATTTGTTATAGAAGTATCGACCAGTCTGCCGATGTACCACCTTCTTTTTACCTGTGGCATTTTATTTAACACAGACATTGCCACAGACAGGTATAATGGTAGGTACATGCATACCACAATCTAAATTACACTCACAGAAAACGCGATAAGGCTTAAAATAGGACTGACTTCAGATACACAAGCGGTATTAGCGAAGTTTGATATAATAATTTAATCCAGTTAATGGAACTTCTGTTTTGATATTGGATAAATGAAAATGTCAATTAAAGTATTTAATTTCCTAGGAATTTGATGTAAATTCCCATTTAGAATTCCAAATTAGAAATTAGATAGGTTTTTGTATTAGCAATTAATTTATTGATAAACATCGAGACGGCTTCGGCTCTCCTGAAAATGTTTCGAACCGAAGAATTCCGAAAATTATTGGGCTAGGTTTTGAACGTGTATCTGTCTTCACTCTTTCACTCTTCTAGATTACTCTAAAGAGAGCGTTAGGTAACCTGAGAAAATATGCTCGTCGTGGGTGGGAAAGAAACTGATCTGCAAATGAAAGTCAGTAAGTGTAAAGAAAGGTCAAAGTATGGTATTTAGCGGCTACGTAAGGTTAACGTTGAGGTTACATTTTGATAGCGCATGTGAACTCAACACATTTTGCACTTTCTACTAAAATTAACATCTTTAGAAAGTGGCACAGGTCCTAATAATCTTATCACACATGAACTCACTTATCTTTTAGTTCAACACGTTCACTGCACTAATACGGTACAGATGCACTTTGTGAAGCAATTACGAGCGAGTCTCGAAGGAAATTGTTGAAATACCGCTTTGAACTGCCGGAGCTCGGAGCTACAGCAACAATGTGAATGACACCTTTGTGGGGGAAGCCCGTAGACTGGTAATTTACAGTTCGTACGCAAGATACGACCATAAGACGTCTACAAAACGGGATCCCGAAAATACACGAAACCGTTTACATAAAATCTGCAACAGATCAAAGAGATATGCGATTAATTTCCGATGGTTGGCAGATGCCCTGTGATTCAGATTATGAATTCAAGTGCTGCACTTGTGCCAAATCCATTATCATCTGAATATTCAACGATTGCGGAAGAGAATGTTACTGCGTTGCGGATATTGCAAAAAGATTCAGTAACTTGCATCTTTTATACACTACGCTTGAAACGCTCAAAGATACCAATTAGGGATCTCTAAAAAACTTTATTTAAAATATTTGTTGTCATTTACATATTTACGTTCTTCATTTTTATCATTGTATAATTGCACAATCCTGACGTCATGGTCAAACAAAAAACATTTCCATCGTGACCTAGTCTGACCCATTCAAATCTTTATTGCTTATTATAACTTCAGTCATATATTTTGGTAAAGAACGCTGGTTCCTATGTCTACATACTTTCTATGTATGTAGGTCGTAATTCGTATAGATATTAAACTGCGTGGGTGTTATTTTATAGATACTAGAGTGTATGTAGCCGGGGTGCGAAACTGGCGCCATCTGTGCAAACATTGATATTGACCTTCGTAGAGCTACAGTTGTTTGTCGCGAACCATCAATACTTTGCGAACGTTTTATTATAAACACTTGACGCTTTGATGATAGCTATAAACATTAGATTGAATTTGACAATCCAGGCTTACATCAGTGCCAAACTTTTATGAATTTATTCACCTGCTCGGGTCTGTCTGAAGTAAAAATCAATACCTAGTATTTTTCTCTCATATTGAAAGTTGGAAATAGTTAGAATTTCTTATCTACGACAAGGACTTTTGTCTGCCCTTTTTATTTAGCTGGCTTATATTTACATTCCCTTCTGAATTTATAGGTATTTGAAAGTTTTATCTTAGGTAGACTGGGATGACATAGGTAGCGTCTGACCTTTTTTCGAAATGTCATAGCCTAAAAATTGTAAACTATTTTTATACGCGTTTTTGTCAATGCCTGTGGGAGGCATGGCTAGGAGATTATCTAAAAATAATAGGGTAACGCCGTTGCTTTGTAGACTATTTTTTTTAAATTCGTAAACAAACACTACAGACATTGCTTAATTTGCTTTGTTAAAATAATTGTTAAAAGATTGCAAATACTGCAAAAAAGACAGGCCGCCGATTTGCTTTTGCTAGAAAGGCATCGATGCGTTCTCCGTTTTCCAGTAGCTCGTTAAACGGACACAGTGTTGTGTTCATAGAATGAATCGGCCGAGACTTTCGTTTGACACTCGTCACGGTATTCGCCGGTGTCGCTGCGTGCGTGGTGGCTAGATGGGCGCCGTTATCGCCGTCAAAATGGCGGCGCGTGGCGTCGGCCATTGCGCGCCGCGGTCGTTGACGCGGCCCGGTCGGTGGCGTGGCGCGGATATTGATTGAGCTTAGGTACCGGTTCGCTGACGTACAGCGACATCTAGTAGCATTCATCAGAAGCTTGTAGCTCTGTTACTGATGATAGATGGCGCCAGAGAATAAAAGTTTCATGGAGGGAAATTAATTGTTGTAGTTTATTTGTTTACAATTTTTTGAATTTTAAGTTTTTGAGAGAATATATTATTTATTTTTAATTTCTCTCTCTTTCTCTTGTTTGGTTTTTGTTGTTGTTCTGATATTTTCAGCACAATCCTGTCCGTAAGACTACATACATCATAAAATGCTTATTAATTGTAGAAACTCATAAGACTATTAAATAATGTAATTAAATGTAAGTATTATTTGTATTGTCTCCAGTGCAAAGACTTCGAGAAAGTGGGAGCGACCCTGGCGGTGACACCTTGCGACGTGGTGGAGGAGGCAGACATTACCTTCTCTTGCGTGGCAGACCCTCAAGCAGCTAAAGAGGTAACTAGCGTTGATCAGCACCTCTATGATACGAGGTCCTGAACTCAGATCTGAGAGGTTGGTATCTAGAGTTGTCTTTACAACTATGGATAGGTAAACACCAGCAACCGAGAGTGCGGTAGGTTTCAGGGGTTCAGAGGTCCGCCTTGTTAATCATGGGCCAGTAACTAAATAGTGTTAGTTACTTCCTGACATGCATAAAGTCTTAAAAAACGAAGGAAAAGTTCTTATTGACTGGTAATCACTTGGTACATAATTATATCGATTTTTAATACTATATTAAAGAGCAAGTGGCATTATAAGCAAGTCAAAAATACAAACAAATGTAAATTTACTTTTGAAGTAGTGGTTCCTAATCTTTTCGGTCTTGTCACCCCTATGACTTAACTATACCCTGTTCAAAATAAGATTAGACATTTACAAAAACCTTTTTTACAGTCCGTTCAACCGATTTTGACTCATATTGCGTTGGTAGCATGACAAATGGCAACTGCAGTAAGCAGTTATTATTGTAACCGCTTTTTTGCCACTAATGTCATCCTTAAGCCTACGGAATAGAAGTCAAAATCGGTTGAAGGGACTGTAAAAAAGGTTTGTGTTTATGTCTAATCTTATTGTGAACAGGGTATAGAGAATCTGATTTACCCCCCCCGCTCTCCCTCATGTAACCAATGAACACAGAACAAAACAACACATAAATACAAATTGACTTTATTAGACATATAAAAATTGCACAAAAATATTGAGTAAGTGCTTACAAATCACATTACCTATACACACATTACCCATTACCTATCTATACCTATAATCTTTACAGACTTTACTAAACCTAACATTAAAAAACTTGCTAATACAATTTATTTAGTGTGAAGATTTTTTTACTGATTGTTTTGTTGGTAATGCACTGGCAAGCTAGATTTGGTCTAATCTTTGTTATAGTATATTACCACTTATTACCCCCGCAGAATATCAGTTTTACCCCCGCAGGGGTAATTACCCCCAGATTAGGAACCGTGGTTCAAGACTTGAAGGCAAATATATCAGCAACAATATTATTAATGACACCAGTAATATAAATAAATGCAGATTTCACGGGTTGATGTGTTTGCACAAATGTCAGCTCTGAGTCAGGGTTGCGACCCTGACTCGACCTTTACTAGGGATCTTCAAGCGTCACGGAGGGATGCTCGAGGAACTGAGGCGGAAGACATTGTTCAAACGTGTGTTCGAAGATTTTGTGTTTATGTGAAGTTCGGGACTAGAAATATTCCTTTTTGATATAAATACCGAGTTAACTACCTATTTATTCCACTTGATTTGAAGTTATGTTGTCCTGGTAGGTGTTTCTTTACTTTATGTTGAGAATTATACTTATTTATTTATTGATGCCCAGTCTTCAGAATTATGTTACAATTGAATAGAAATAAAACTTCTTGAAGATTTTAAAACAGCTTTTGTCTAGCAAACATTAATAGATTTGTATACGGATGGATCCGTGCCTCCGTGGTACAGTGCACAAAGCAGTCTATTGTAAGAGACACTCAACAACGGCACAGCTCTCGTAATAAAATGCCTTACGTCCCATTGTGTTCCGTAGAAACTGTTCTGTGGTTCATATCACACTGCGTGCACTCCCCCCCACTCACAAACCCACATATGTAGAAAGGTTAACGGGAGTATTAGTGTGAAAGATAATATGGCGAGTTTAAAGGTCATCCACTAAAATGGAGAAATGTGAGTGTATGGTCTGCCTACTACTTCGGGATATACAGTGATTTATAATTATCAGTATTTCCGACTAGTGTCAGTTTCACTAGACCTGTATAGCTCGCAATAACGGCATTCTACTGTTGCGCGTGTTTGGTGCGTACTTCGGAACGCAACATGATCGGTATTCTACTATTCGTTTGACGTCTCAAAATGACTGTTAATAAAATGCACTAAAATCTGTACTGGGGTATTATTTTAATATTATAATAACGACATATTTAATGAGTAATATTTTTTCTGTCATGTGGCCTGCACCATAAGTAAGTTCGGTAGAGTTTGGTTGTTGTACAGTTGACGTGCAGTTCACGCGCAGCTGACATGCAGTTCACGCGCAACTTACGCGCAGTTCACACGCAGCTTACGCGCAGTTCAAAGATTACAAGAATATCGTTTATCACTCAAACTTGAACTTAACTGCAACTGCACTACAACTTCATCGGCGCGTCATTAAATTACGTGAATTAGCCTTCTGAACTGTAACGTGTTTAACATCAGTTTACAAATTATGGGATGCAAATAAAAGATTATGATTTTTGAAAAATGTTTTCCATCTATTTCTTAATTTGCTTGTAATATCCAGATGGTGTTCGGCAACTGCGGCGTGCTGCACTGCCCTTCCCTGGAGTCTAAGGGCTACGTCGAGATGACGTCGATAGACTCCGACACGTCGCACGACATCGTCGAGGCCATCAGCGGGAAAGGCGGCCGTTATTTGGAGGCACAGGTAACAATATAATTTAGAATTGCTTCACCATGCGGCATCCGCTAGTGACGTTTAATAATTGTCTGGGATAACCTACAAACTATCTTTTTTTTTTCTGTTCTATCATCGTACTTAAAGGACTGATTTTTCAATAGTCTTATAACTTTCAACTGGAGAATTATGACAGTTTGACATTATATTTTATACAAATCGCAATAGGTGTTTATGCCTCAGATAAAAGTTATTTGACTCTAGGCGTAACAAAGGCACAAACAGACAGTCTGTACATATTATAATAATATTTACAATACGGAGTCTGTTCTCTAAGAAATCATTAAATTGGTAATCATTTTTATTTTCTATAAAAATTAATGTCGTGAGCAGTGAGTGCATTTTATGTGACAATCTAAACGTACCGCGGTTGATGGTTTTTCATTTAGTTTTAGTGCTGCCATGAAACTTTTATTGATACTGTTAATTGGATCTGACTCTGGACACTCACTGCCATTGCACCTTTCTACGATTACAGAAACAATAAAAAGCTCTGAGGCTTACTTGCACCAAAAAAGGGGAACGCCCGAAAAATGCCTGAAATGTACAGAAATTACTAATAGTCCATAATTTTAGTTGGAATAAAATATGTATAAAAAAATAATTCTCAAGTTTGTTTAGGTAGGGTGAAAATATAACAATTTTTACAATATTTAACTTGATATCCGTCTAATTCATTCTTATTTTTATATTAAATGTCAGTTTTTATTGGGCACGAGTAAATGTCATTCAGCCTCTTCAAATAATCTATCACTAACTATTTTATAGAATGAATGCATATTTATCATTAATTTAATATAATTCGAGCTATAAGCACCGTAAATCGAATTAAAATAATATGTGCTTGTCAATATTAATTTAATTCAAATTATTTACAAAATAGAAAGCGTATCGTAGGCTGTATGAATCACTCCTTTGCCTAATTGACAGTTTGACATTACTGCATTTCATTGTTTTGATTGTTTACTTCATGGTTTTATGTAACTTGTGACTTGTATTACGTTCAAATTGCTTTTATGATAATTATTTTACGAGGACTTAGGCCATTTCTAACGATTTTGATTTTACTTCTGCACATGATACCAATTTTTTAACTCGGACTTAGATTAGGTTTTTTGACTGACTAGGTTGAACACGGACCTGAACCTGCTCTAAATGTGGTTAGAAACCTACACTGTGTTAATTAACTAGCTCGATATTGAAAGAATAAGGCGTAGTCTTATCGGTGCAAAATGACAAGCATAACGTCACAAGCTGTAAGTATTGAGATTCTCTACTATTTTTGCCTATTCAACGCACTGATGAGCAACAATTAAATTATGTTTTATTATATCTATCCTCCTGTATAGTTTCTTGATGATATATTAGTTGTTTTTAATGATGAATAAAACATTAAAATGTTAATTTGATGTTTAATTAATGCATATTAATAGTTAATCTTGGCTTAACCTACATTTTAGAAAAACAATTGTAACTAGCTTCTGCCCACTTTTTTGATAATTATTGAAATTGTAATAGATTTCCTACGATATGTAGTACAATTTGGCGTATATTTCATTGTTGTTCATTTCAGGCATTTTTTTGTATGGCCGATGGGCATACCCCTTTACTCAGAGTTAGATAACTTATGTATGACATTTTGTAATTTAACCTCGTGCTGGAAAGTAACTCCTAAGTGGGCCTAATAGCTATGCCAGTCGCTCCATGACGCCACATATTGGTTATCAAACTAAAATATAGTCCTGTTACCAAGTTCAAACTGACTGACTGGCCGACTATCTGCCAGTCGTATGTGAAATTTTGATGGAAAACTACAAAAGTGACAGAAATTATAACATTTTATCTAGCTCGTGGCTAAGTTGAAGCCGTACAGATCGATCGGTCAAAGGTTAAGCTATGCTTGCCGCGGTGGTCCCGGCTGTCATTTGTAGATCATTGGCAGTCGTTATGGGTAGTCAGAAGCCAGAAAGTCTGACAACCAGTCTTACCAAGGGGTATCGTGTTACCCAGTAACTGGGTTGGGGAAGTCCGATAGGCAGTCGCTCCATGTAAAACACTGGTATTCAGCTGCGTCCGGTTAGACTGGAAGCCAACCCCAATGTAGTTGGGAAAAGGCTAGGCAGATGATGATGATCTAGGACTTTACGCATGTAAAGTACTGCGCCTGTCAACAGTAGTGTCGAAATGTCGTCCCATCGGACTATGAGGTTGAGGGAAGAGGGAATGCACCTTTGTTTCCACACACACACTTGTGCACTCTAATGCTACCACTTCACATGGCGTATTTGTGCAAATATTCGCCTTGGATAATACAAAATAGACTATGTCAATAATCATAGGGTACACTTTGTATTATCCAAGTAAGGCGAATATTTGTACAAATACGCCATGTGAAGTGCCAGCATAACATCTCTTTGTCTAGCCTTCATTGAGATTTACCATCATCATCATCATCATTTCAGCCGAAAGACGTCCACTGCTGGACATAGGCCTCCCCAAGGGGGGGTTTTGCCATAATCGCCGTCGCCGTCGTGATCAAATTCGGGAGAATTTATTTACCAAGTTATTTACTCTTCTATTTCAAATTCCAGATCCAAGGTTCAAAAACACAAGCCGAGGAAGGCACGCTGATCATCCTGGCGGCGGGCGATCGGTCGTTGTTCGACGACTGCCAGTCCTGCTTCAAGGCGATGAGCAAGAACTCCTTTTACCTTGGTAGTAGTCAGCTGCTCCGGTTGCGGACGCGAAGAACCTTGGACGTTGACATTTATGTTTGGTTTGGCCCGCGGTGTTCTAGGGAGGTAGGGTAGCTCTGAAGAAGTAAGCAAAATGGAGAACAATTTGTAGACCTGCTAGAAAAGATTCCTATTACAAAAACGCTCTGTTTTTTTATTCGATTTCAAAGAATCTATATAATAATAATATCATTTATTCCGGGTAACAAAAGACCCATAACATAAATACCTAACCGGACAAGTGCGAGTCGGACTCGCCCACCGAGGGTTCCGTTTATATTAGTAGGTACATATCCATACTTCTATACTAATCCATACCTACTATCCATACTTAAAATATGGATACTTAATATTATAAATGCGTTTTTTGCGACATAAACGGCAGTATCTTTTTTTCACCTTAACATAGAGGGTTGATTTTTTACAGCTTCAAGGGACCGTAGACTTGAGTATATGGTTTTAATTTCAACTCAATACGCGTTCCTGAGATTAAAATTCTTGACAGACAGACAGACAGACAGACGGACAACAAAGTGATCCTATAAGGGTTCCGTTTTTTCCTTTTGAGGTAAAACCACAAAAATATTACTAAACTATTGTACACGAAGAGACCGCGTCGTGACACGACACCCTTCGGCCAAAACTCTTCCTTGAGGAAGGTCTCAATATATTGCGTCGGGACTCGCACTACAAATGACTTGAAGTTCGTATTGTATAGGTAAATGTGTGTTGCAAGCGCGGCTTTGGCGCGAGGTCTTGACTTTTCGGCTTTAAGCATCATAGCTGGAATAGTGATATTTTTGTTTATCTAGAATCAACAAAAATATTGACTAGCACCGCCCGCGACTTCGTCCGCGTGAATTTTCTCAAGGATTCCTAATTTTTTGATAATGCAATATAGCCTATAGCACTCCCAAGATAACGTAGCTTCCTATTGGTGAAAGAATTTGTGAAATCGGATGAGTAGTTTTGGAGATTACACCCTACATACAAACTAACAAACCAATTGTACCTCTAACGGATCCCTAAAAAAACATATCAGTAAAATAGTTTTGGTGATCGGACCAGTTCAATTTGTTAACGACTTTAAGGTATTCGTATGGATGCACACTTCAGTTTTAATAATTTTAATTTATTTATGCAAACGAACACGATGATACCGCGGGCTGTTTTATTTTTTATTCTTCACATTTTTGTTTTACTTAGTTGTTTATTAGATGTTATGTTTAGTTAACTGTCAACGTCTTATCTGAGCGTCCTACAAATAAATAATTCATAATTTTAATTAGCTTAGAACACTTCATTGCTTATTCTGGTGACGGTATCATTTTCTTCATATAATTTATAAACATTTGCTACAAAAATCAGTTTTGCAAATCTCTATTGTCATCACCAACTAATAATGATGCTGCTGACATAACATGTAGATGCCTTTTATATCACCCAAGCAAATAGTGTAGTTATTATATCATACTAACAATACACGGTCATATAATAGCATTCATTCATTCACTAAGCCATAACATTTACATTTTTTTTACAGCTACACTACGCGTTCCGTTTGTACAGCATTGATTTGCCGATTTTTGAAATACATTTGATGATCTTTCTTACCATTTAATTACTATTTTATATTTTGGAACGCAGCTCTATAACATTAACAGCTAAATGATTTCCTGTCACATGTCACTGTAATATTGTTAGAAACTATACTCTTTAGAAACTGGTACATTTATTAATACTGTAACAAATCCATGGTGCATATATGCAGGCAAAAATAGTCTCTTGTTGATTAGCAGTAACTCAAACTCAAACTCAAAATCATTTATTTCAATTAAACCATTTACAGATACCTACTTTTGAATTGTCAGAGTCAGTCAGTCAGAATGTTGAAGCTAGTTGCTCGTTCCAAACAGTAGGTTTCTATGGAGAAGAACGAGCAAGAAACTCCATGAACACCTTTTAAAATCAGATAAATTTTACAAATTTAGGTTACATCATTCATGTTGAATCTAAGGGTACAATGTGAGAACAATGTAACACGTCTTGCATGTTAAAAGAGGTCTAGAGAAAAATATAGTTATAATAACAATTCAAACCAAAATTTTAAATTACCGAGGCAGCTAAGATATGACCGACCAGTCCCAACCGACGGCGTCCGTTCACGAACATGACGCATGGATCGGCACCATTTAGCTCAACCATTTTGAAGGGAACCGAATGATCCAACACATGCGCCACCGGCAGCGAGACATTCAAGTGAGCATGACTCTCCCAACCGCCAGGGCATATTCAAGTCAATGAGAGGTATACCTCGTAAATGGTAGCTTTAAAGAACATAGTGCTCACATGTATGTGCTACGAAAAATTATATAATACTAACACATTGAGTTTATACAATGCAAAGATAATATAGATCTACATCTTCAGCAGCTCCAAAAATTGTTACAAATGCTAATCAATTAATCTATGAACCCTTATGGCTGTGGAGCTAGACCAGCATCCAGCCAAGCATTTGACACAACAACACATTAAACTATCGCACATTGAACTATCGCAAATTGTTTTAATGTTTTTAGTAGCCTGTTTAGTGGACCACTTACACAGTACAGACCCTTAATTATCTCTTGTGGATTATATCTATCTGGTTAATCTTGCATAAAAGGCCCGAGTTAGCCTTCTTTCCACACGTTGTTAAATTAAAGCAAAATCTAAGTGGTTTTGAAGTTGCAGACGTAGTAACTGAGAATAATCTACAATTTGGTTCTGTCCCACACCTTTATTTTTTAATAGCTTATGCTGTCCCACTGCTGGGCTAAAGCTTCCCCCAAGTCCTTCCAGGAAATTCCACATTTAATAAATTAAAAATACAACTCGTTGAATGTTAGTGTAGATACTGTTTCATTTACTCAGTACCACACCATAACACCAAATGCACCTGCCATGTTATCTCTTCACCACCCTTGGTCGACTGGTAGAGAATGCCTAAGGCATTAAGTCTGCCTTTGTAGTTTTGTACAGTCACAAAAAGGTATAAAAAACCAGAGAAGTTGGATAAGTCGAAGTTTACTTAGAAATCGATATTGAATTAAAAAAAAATGAATAAAGAATAAACAGTTCATTTTCATTCGAAAACATCCATCGTTTTCTAAGTAAACTACTTACATCTTTTGGTGACTTTACTTATTTTTTTTTGTGTGTGAAGTTTAAATAAATAAAAGCGGCCAAGTGCGAGTCGGACTCGCCCATGAAGGGTTCCGTAGCAGCAAGTAACATAATAATATAAAAGTTTTTTTTTATATTTAAGTTGAGTTGTTGTTTACGATTTATGACGTATTCAAAAAAAACTACTTAATAGATCTCGTTCAAACCAATTTTCGGTGGAAGTTTACATGGTAATGTACATTCTATTTTTTTTTATTTATCATTCTCTTATTTTAGAAGTTACAGGGGGGCGGGGGACTCATTTTACCACTTTGGAAGTGTCTCTCGCGCAAACTATTCAGTTTAGAAAAAAATGATAATAGAATCCTCAATATCATTTTTGAAGACCTATCCATAAATACGCCACACGTATGGGTTTGATGAAAAAAAAATTCTAAGTATGAGGAACCCCAAAGTTTATTGTTTTTTTTTCTATTTTTGTGTGAAAATCTTAATGCGGTTCACAGAATACATCTACTTACCAAGTTTCAACAGTATAGTTCTTATAGTTTCGGAAAAAAAGTGGCTGTGACATGCGGACGGACAGACAGACATGACGAATCTATAAGAGTTCTGTTTTTTGTCATTTGGCTACGGAATCCTAAAAATGAGAGTGTAGGTTTATTTATTTATTTATACGTCATGCACAAAGGTACAAAGGAGGAGTTAATTTATTTATTTATTCTTAAGGCACATCAACAACATAAAGACAAACATTTACAAACAACAGAGAACAAGGACATGGACTAGTGTTTACGTTAATTACAGACGTGCACAGCATTCACAACTAAATAGAATAAATAACACAGTATTCACGTTACAAAGAAATACAAAAGAAAACAGAAACAATAAAAGAACAAAAATTCTAGCTAAAAACACGGTAGTAGAGAGAATACCCTTAACGATTTATACATAGACTCTTATATTATTATTTCAGTCTTCCCCTCATTTAAAATCTTAGATCTAAGACGCGTGGGATGGTCGTGGAAGATATAAAGATGGCAAAAACTGTTGTAATGCCTTAGGCATTCTCTACCAGTCGACCAAGGGTAGGTTGTAATATTACGAAGACGTACCCTTACCTGCGCTCCCTGGCCCACAGGCGACATCGGCAACGCGTCGAAGATGAACTCAGTGCTGCAGGTAGTGGGCGGCGTGTCTCTGGCGGCGCTGGCCGAGGGCCTGGCGCTGGCGGCGCGCGCCGGCCTCAGCCAGGCAGACCTGCTGGACGTGCTGGCCCTCACACCCCTCGCCTCGCCGCACCTCATCCTCAAGGGACGCGGTGAGTACATACAGCTCAGCTGAGACCTGCTGTGAGTACATACAGCTCAGCCAGCAGACCTGCTGGACGTGCTGGCCCTCACACCCCTCGCCTCGCCGCACCTCATCCTCAAGGGACGCGGTGAGTACATACAGCTCAGCCAGGCAGACCTGCTGGACGTGCTGGCCCTCACCCCCCTCGCCTCGCCGCACCTCATCCTCAAGGGACGCGGTGAGTCTACCGGACTGCGGCTCTCAACACGAGTCGAGTGGCTGCGCAGTAACTATTGCACGTGTTAGCGGTGACTGCGTAGGCACACCCGCCATTAAGTTTGCCCTAGCAACGCACGGGTGCTGTTATGTTTCAAAAGAATAAGACAGTATTTTCGATGAAAACTCAGTGGGCTTGATTGGCTTCTTCTGACATCTTAAACAATTATCGTCATATTTCAACAAATTATTACAAAATAATATCAACTACGTATAAAGCTTCTTCTTTAAGAGCGCCCATCCCGTCATATTTCTCATACAAACGCTCATACGCGATTACGGCGTTATAACAAATGATTTCTCAAATATTTTTAACCAAAGGTATCTTGTGATTTAGATCTAGGTTTTTATGAAGCTAAAAATAAACTTTTTTGATAAACAAATTCAGAAAACACGTCCGAAAATCAGCTTTTTTGCACAATTTTATCTAAACTTTGGCCGTTCATAATGCACTCATACATTGAAAAAGTAAAAAAAAAACAGCTTCATACAAACTTTGCATATGTAATGGTGATTCTAAATTACAAACATTTTTACCAAAAAATTGTAAGGCTTTTTCAAAAACACGTATGTCCTGGAACAAGTTTTGTGAAATTTCCGCGCGCCAATTTTCCAGTGATGATCGCGTTCTCTCTCACTCGTTTGTTATCGAGCTTTGCGTTGGTTGAAACAAAAAAAAAAAAAAAAACAATCACTCTCGCGTTGAAGTTCGTTCATTGAGGATGGGCGCTCTTATGCACTCTATGTATTGATAAAGGAAATTGAAAAAATCATTAAAATAAAATCAGGGTCCTTTGCCCTGATCCCGTCCCTTTCTCCTTCTCTATTTTAAGCTAATATAGACCGACCCTGCCTGTGAGCGTCCAACTCGTCCAGCTATCTTCGCCTAGACCTGCTTCGATGTAGCTGGACATTTTCTGGTAATAGTGCAGTTGTTTTAGCCCATCATCTGGTCGATACACGGAAAATGTGGACGACCTAGTCCGTTAAGCTTAGCTGCTTTTAAGGTGACGTCGGCGATTATTTCTTCGTAGCAGAAAAACTGTATTTGGCAAACTGCTATCATGCTGTAATTTAAGTATGATTCTATTCACAAAATGAAAATTGGCAATTTTTGGACAATATACCTTTTTTTTTTGTTGTTCCGGGGTGTAAAATCCTCGTGAGTGTGAGGGGTCTGTCAGACTCTTCCTGACTAAAAACCACCCCGATGTCCCATCTCACACCTACGTCGAGGGTCGCGGGAACTGGAGATATTTCCGCAACCCCCTGAACCAACAGAACATTAATGAAATCAACCTCTGATTCCAGCGATGATAGAATCATCATACTCCACGCACCAGCCGCTGATGCACATGCAGAAGGACCTCAAGCTGGCGCTGGGGCTGGGCGACACGCTGGAGCAGTCCCTGCCCCTCACGGCCACCACCAACGAGATCTTCAAGCACGCCAAGCGGCTGGGCTACGCCAACCACGACGTCGCCGCCGTCTACATCCGCGCAAGGTTCTGATCCGAAGCCGAAGAGGGACCGAGCGCTTCTGTGACCAACGAGGCCGACAATGATACCACTACGAGCGATAGCGATAATGCTACTATCAACAATAACAACAATGCTACCATCACCAACGAAAGCGATACTGCTATCGCTACCTACGTTGGTGAAAATGCCACCGCTCCTAGCGATAACGATAGTGCTACCATTACCGACGATAGCAATACTACCATAAACAAGGAGGCAACAGAATAACTTTTCAATTTTTTCTTATATTTTTTCAGTTGGGATTGGAGTAACTTTTATAGGATATACATAACATACTCTTTGAGAGGGAGCAGCTATAGAATACCTTCTGTAAAAAATAAATTAAAATTGGTGACTTTAGACTGGTTTTTGACGAAATATCTGGGATAAACAAAACAAAGAAAGACTTGAAGAGTATGAGATGCCTAGCAGTGAGACTAAAAGAATGCTGGCCTTACCAATGACATGATTTTGAGCAGCCTTGAAGCTAGCTTTAAAAAGTAGAAGGCCCAAGAACAATATAATATAAATAGGCGTGATAAAAGACGTAATTGTAAAAGTTACTTCATTCGACTATTAAAGAATTCTTTTTTTCTATGGTCATCAAACTATGTTTGAAGATATTGTTGTATTTATGTTTAATTTGGGTTCAAAAATATCAGTTGTGTTTAAGTAATCCGTATATTTAAAATAAAATAAAATAACAGGGTATGTTCGGTTATCAAGTTGGTTATGATTAAATAAATAAAATCTTAAGTTTTTATTAAAACTTATATCATAATCTCGACTCTAAAATATTGCAATCAAAATAAATATTTATATTACTAAAAATTTTGTGAATAAAAAAAAATATCGAATGACCAATCTCTTCTCGCTATTTCGATGTTCTATTATTTTTATCAGACTTTCAATCTAGTATGTTTTCATCACAAGAATTCTCATTTTATATATTATTCTGTGTGCAAATATGGACTTTAATACAAAAGTGTAACGGTGAGAATCGTGTGCCCGTGGCGTAGTGTCGTCCCCCAGTAATTTGAGATGTGTTGGACTTTAAAGCGTTGTTTTAAATCGGCGTTTGTTAATATTAGTATTTTATGACATTATAAAGAGAATAGCCACCTCACCCTAATGACGTGACTACGATAAGGACAGACGTAATCGGTATATCTCCTGCACAGCGTCAAGAAGTATTCCTGTTATGTCCTCGCTTGAGTTAATAAGTAGCAGGTGCTGCTATATATGAAGTGAAGCGGCTATTCTTTCTAACCTATGGAACTAATCATAATATTTTATGTGCAAAAAGTTTTAATCAACATATTATAGTGTAATTATTTACAGCGGTGGAGCGTTTTCGCAGAGCAATAGAACCACTGCTAAGATACACTGTGGTTATAGATAAGATTACTTTAGAACGAGTGTCAGCACCATTGTGTTGTATATTTATCCGTTACTGAAGTAACAACCCGAGTGTATGGCTTTTTAATTGTACTTCATTGTTGTATTAGCCAGATTAAAGATTACATTAGCAGGTTTCAATTATCTGAATGTTGTTACACGGAATAAAGTTGATGTACATGTTACTCCAATATATCATTGTGTAGTGGTAAGTGTTTGTTTCTCACAGAGCCGTGGGTGTCCCTCATAGAAACATTCAATTAATTTTATTGTGGAAATGTTAATATAAGACAATTTATTAGTTAAGTCACAATGCAACGTCTGTTTACTTGAATAAACGGTTTACACTAATACTTTCTCATTTTATTGTAGTGTTGCGAATGGATAATCAAAATAAATTAAGTATTTTATGACTTCAAAAGAGGAACCTTTAATTTTTATATCTAAATTTACAAAAATATAATCTATAAGAAAGTATGACGAAAATGATTTATGGTTTTTTTAAACCTTGATTTGTAAAGAGTAGAAAACTTAAAATAGAGATCGTTCCTCAAAAGCTCTTGGTTTTATATAATTTTAAGATGATTAAGTTAAATGACGTAAATGAATTGAAGATAATAATCATTTTAATAACAAGATAGTGTAAATGGTTGAATTTTTATGTTGATTTGTTCCAAAATGGTGTATGCTGCGTTATGTTACGTATTTCTCAAATTATTGTCATCCTATGATAAGCTACAATAAACTATGATTAAATATTATTTCTTTGATTCTTTAAAATATTCTACTGTAGTGACCACCCGCCCCGGCTTCGCACGGATGTAATGTAGATACTAATGTGGTATCACACAAAGCAATATCAAACAATACGTCTAAACCTTCTTCTTGAATCACTCTGTCTATTGCTGAAAACATTGCATTAAAATCCGTTGTGTAGTTAAAAGATTTAGATCTTTAAAAGCTCGTAAGCGTGTAAGCGTACAGACGCTTAGGCGTCGGTACGCTTACACGCTTACGCGTCGCTACAGTGGGAGCGACTGTTTTATACTGCAAAAAAAAGAAAGAAGATAAAGATTATTCGTAGGCTCTAGACAGACGGACCGCATTTCAACTGCAATCCAACCGCAAATTGCAGTTCGGATGCAGTTTGAACGCAGTTGACACGACTGCAATAGAACTGCAAACCAAACGTGCAGTCCAGTTGTGTGTTGGTGTGACGTTTGGTTTGCAGTTCTATTGCAGTCGTGTCAACTGCATTAAAACTGCATCTGAACTGCAATTTGCGGTTGGATTGCAGTTGAAATGCGGTCCGTTTGTCTAGAGCCACTTCAGTCATTATGTCACTTTTGAATTTTGCACAGATGTTTGAATATTCCTCCAAATAACACTCAGAAAGGGAAGTGGCTTGAATTACCCCTCAAACCTGCAATCACCGACACGAGCAGCTTACCCGAGAAATTGAACGGAACAAACATTATTTTGATCGATGATGACCTTCATTTGCATCGGTTTGCAGATACGATTTTACGACAAAGTGTACGTCTAAAAATAGCGCGATCTCATGATTTAAGTCGGCCGGTCACGCTACCCGAAGTAGCGAGCGCGAGCATAAAAATCATGATCCGATGTAAGGTCGCGACAGGGAAGGGGATCGCAACTTTAGGCTGGTTTATTCGCGATTTTTTTTTGTGAAGTCAATTCTGAAATTAGAACCTATGTTCATAGCTGTTATAAATGACTATTAATTGGATAATTCAACTACTCAAATGTAGTGGACAGCTTAAATGCACATTACTATATTATTAGTTAATAACTAGCTGATGCCAGCGACTTCGTTCGCGTGATAATAGGTTATCAGCAGGGTTTTCATTTTTTTCCCGTGGAACCTTATATTTACCAGCTTTTTATTAGCTTCACCTGTATGTTTGTTTGTAGCCGACTTCTTTGGGCGCGATTTTGACCCACTTTAAACGGCCAGATTTCGTTCAAACTTTGTAGATTTATCGAGGACCGATGACAATACACTAATTTGATAAAATTATTAAAAAAAACATAAGTCGTTCAAAATTAGTTGCCGAAAAAACAGCTATTATATACTAAGGATGGTACTGCACAAGCGCCCCTGGTAGAATAAATGTACATAATATTTATAGATATAGATATAACCAAACTAAAAAGTAAAAAATAAATAATAGTTTAAAAAAACAAAAAACACGCTTTTTATAGAAAACACTAAAAAATAGAAAATAAATTTTAATAAATTATTTTATTTTAAAAAAAGCGTGGGGTGCATGGTGTCAATAGTTATAAATATTTTATTGACAGATATGAGTAGAGTGATTATCATTTTGATAATATCTTAAATAGCATCCCACGCTTTTTTTAAAATAAAACATTTATTAAAATTGATTTTCTATTTTTTAGTTTGGTTTTCTATAAAAAGCCTGTTTTTAGTTTTTTTAAACTATTATTTTTTTCCTCAAATAATAGTAGCCTCAGTTACCTACTTCATAAAACATAAGCTATCTGCTAGTGAAGTCTCGTCAAAATCGGTCCCGCCGTCTCATTGATTAGGCGGAACAATCGGACAGGCAAGCAAACATTAAAATGCATTTAGTAAAAAGCTGTTATGGCATTACAAACAGACAGTATAGTGTAGCTATAATCCAGATAACATTTAGACAACATTATGCGTGCATTGGCAAAATCACGGCAATTGCTGTAAATTCGCTGCAATCTTAGAAGTGGCTTGGTATTTTCTACATAATTATAATGAGAAGTGGAAGAGTAGTAACACAGTAGTTACAAGGATCAGTACACAGAGGTCGTGTGGCAGGCGCCTTGCTGGCTAGACGGTAATAGATCGCACATCACTCGCTGCGGTTACGCATGTTTTCACGGTACGCGTCACGCTTATCCGCCATGTTAAAATGATCACGCCGCGGTGCCGTGTCACTGCTTCTACAAATATTATACACGTCATTTTATGGGATGGGTCGTCATGGAAAGCTTGCGCAAACGCAGGATGCGGCTTGTACTTCCTGTTTTATAGCGTAAAACTAAAGTTGCATCCTTGGTGAGTACCTATACCTAATACTCGTCATATTCATGATATCAGCCAATTGCCCGTCCACTGCTGAACGTAGGCCTCCCCCCGAGATACCCCAAGGATCGCTCTCTCCATAGCACGCTGAGCAACCTTGAATTTGTGGACCAGGCCCACGGTGAGTGTCCACGTTTCGGCTCCGTAAGCCATTACGGGTAGGACGCACTGGTTAAAGACCCTGGTCTTTAAGGGATTGTGGGATCGACGATTTAAAGTTATCACGTAGCTTCCCGAATGCCACCCATTCCAAGCGTATCCCGTAGTATACCTACCTACCTAATGGATAAAGTGAATTAGGTAGGTCTGGAAGGCTCAGAAGTAATACGTAGGTAATTTCTAGGTAGTTACGCAGGATTTTATTGGTCAGTGCAATGATATAATTACAATACGTCATTGAGTCAGTGGGTTTATTTCGACTCTTACAACAAACCACATGGTATCTACAGTACAGTGATAATTAGGGTATATAGCAACCATTTTTGTGTTATTTATCAGACGTCTAAGTAATTTCGAATCTAAACTAATGTTATAGAGAGGAAAGATTTGTTTGTTTGTTTGTTACGATTTAACTCAAAAACTACTAGGCCGATTTCAAAAATTCTTTCGCCATTAGAATGCTACATTATCCTTATGTAACATGGGATAAAATTATCAATTGAAAAAAAATTGATCCTTGAAAAAACTCACGCTGGCGAAGTCTCGGGAAAAGTGCATTTTCAATTGATAGAATTCTTATAGGTTTTTCTGTAATCTACAAGCAATGAACGATATTTTGTATCTTTTTTAATTTTAGGCTCGGTAGTTTCGGAGATCAGGGGGGGGGGGGGCATGGTAAATTTTCGTCTTCTTTCATGAATAAAACCAAAACTATTTATTTTACAATAATAACAAAAATATATTTGATATCCTCATAACGAGCCCTTTTATTTGATATACGACACAGTAAGGTTTGCAAAACTTTTTTTTTAATTTCCTAATTTGTCCCCTGAAAATGATCCTTATTTAAATAAATATTGATTTACTTAGCACATCTGTGTTTGGGTCATAGGATTACACCATCCTACCAAAGAACAATGGCGAAAACGTAGTTGACTTAAATTTAAGCGTCTAAAAGTGACTTACATACTAAAGAAATTACATTATTTTTCTACGATTTTTCAAAGTATCACATTAACCAGTTAGGGCCGGATAAAAAAAATATGTTAAATGAAAACTTATTTGACTTTTCATTAACGTTTAGTGTTGCCATTTTACATTTATTCTGCCAAGTGACAGTAATAAGTACTTAAAGCATTTAAAGTATTGTAATCAGTTTTAGTTTGATATTACAATTAAACGGAGTAAATGAATACAGTTTATTTCCAAGTGTAGGTTTCTTGCAGGTATGTAAAAATACTGTGGTATAAAAATAAATCAATTAGTTTCGATTAATGACTAGCAAAAAGACTAGTAGCCCAAATCTAAAAATAATTGCTTGGTAATTGACACAGAGTCATAGACAGATCTGTGCACAGAGTAAAAATGATATGATCGATGTATACATGTAGTAGATACCTATTGTATACATAAGGTAAGGCCAAAGAGTATTTATAACCACTGGGATTACCAACCTTAAACAATATTTTTACAAGACATTTCATTCTGAATTAACTAGGTAAAGAAAATACTAATGCGATATTGCCTTTTTACTTCCTCAATTTGGAATATAAAAGTTACCAAAGACATAACCTACAAAAGTTCATGACTGAATATCTATTATTCTCGGCCTTCTTGAACAAAAAATCTTGCACAAACTAATTCAGAAGGTGATGCTGAATTTAATAAGATATTTTTCATTTAAAGACGTAGGAATTTAATCTCAACTAAAACAATGTATGGGTGGCTGCCATTGTTCTTTCACCTGATTTGGTCCAGTAGTTTCGGAGTAAATTGACTGTGACAGACGAACGGACAGACAGATGCACGAGTGATCCTCTAGGGGTTCCGTTTTTTTGTACGGAATCCTCATCATCATCATTTCAGCCGAAAGACGTCCACTGCTGGACATAGACCTCCCCCAAAGGGGGGGGGGGGGGGGGTTTGCCATAATCGCCACGCTTGGCAGGCGGGTTGGCGATCGCAGTATGGTTGTTACAAAAGCACAGAGAACGCTGCTGCCCATTCTCTGGTGAGTCCCTTAGTCGCCTTACGACACTCACGGGAAGATATGGGATGGTGCTATTCTTTACGTCCGACACCATACGGACAGCGACACCATACGGTACGGAATCCTAAAAAGTTGTTATTTTTTTTACAGAATCGCAATAATCTGCAGTTTAAGTAGTTAACTACTTAGTACCTACTTTAATGTAAAAAGTCCTACCTACCTAAGCTTATATTATTTTGAATAGGTACGCTCTAATAGTCCGTTAAAATGTACCAGGACACGAGATCTGTAAATTTTTTAATGTTGTTTTTCTTTCGCATTCGAAATGATTAAGGCTAACGTTCATTTATGTTCGAACTAAACATGAAAGTTGAAAAGAAAATAAATTTTATTGTTTGTAAAAGTTACTTTGAATCAAAGTCAAACCGTTGGCGACCCCATAAAAAGTCGGGCTCAACATGCAAAACCGCAATAACTCTAACCTTATTATGAAAGAAACTTACAAAGAAAAATTACGGTAGGTAAGCTTATGTTCAGTTGATTAAAGAACCTACGGCTCACCGCAGGAGAACTAGGTACCTACTTAGGTAACATAATTATCCTTTTTTGGAAAACCTTTTCAAATTGTTTATGCATCAAAACTTTTTTAATTCATCGTAGTTAATTTGATTGCAATCTTTTTAATTTGACAGCGTCCGCCGTCTGTATTTTTTATTTTTGTAAACAATTTTGATAAAGACAAATTAGAAAGTGAATCATGTCGTTTCTTACGGAATATTTCGACGAGTATCGCCAGCATCCCATCAGAAAAACAAAAATGTAAGTTTTGAAATCAGTTAGTTGCTTAAAATTGGTTTATAACACGGTTATTATCTTAGACTATCTGGCAAAATAAAAATCCTACCTACTCAATTTAGTACAGCCTTTTTCCACTTAACATCAAT
Organism: Charanyca ferruginea; assembly: GCA_947361185.1. Taxonomy (NCBI): domain Eukaryota; kingdom Metazoa; phylum Arthropoda; class Insecta; order Lepidoptera; family Noctuidae; genus Charanyca; species Charanyca ferruginea. Next base: position 1,214,136 of record OX376065.1, read on the forward strand.
CTCCTGATCTTACAAGGTAAGCTAGGATCGTTTATTTGATGAAGACACGGTTGGCGCTGTGGCTGAGCGATTGACTGCTGCGCAGCGTGTTGTGGGTTCGATTCCCACCCAGACAGCGAAGTCTTAGAAATAGGGTCCCGTTTTTAAATAAATTATTAAAAATATTTTTCGTCGATTATAAACAAGAAACATGTAATAAGTACATACTTACCTATTAGGTAATTGATTCAGTATAGACAAGTGTGTTCATAAATAACGTGATTCGTGTGCATACTTACCCAGTAGGTAAATCCATCTTTTATTAGTTACAAACTTACGTTCTACATTTTTATTGAATTCCTTAAGGTGTCGTCCGGAGCTCAGATGGGCGAAATTTGATGAAAAATGGCTGGACCCAAAAGTTGGGAAAGAAGACGTAAGTTTATGGAGAAGGTGCCTGGTCTTTTTTATTCTTCCTACTTCCAATATTTTATTGCATTGCTTAGGTGGTAAGTTAACATTTGTTTGTAACTGTCGTGGACTCGTCACACAAAAGAAAACTTTAAAGGCTCCTACTACTAGGTTCTTATTAACGCAGAAGTTTTGCGGAAGGATGGATGTTTCTTTGCTACTCTTTTACGTTTATAAAAACGGCTGATAGCAATTTGCTAAAATTTGGCAGACATAAATATATGAGACATACATAATATACAAGGTGTAACGTCAAATACGCAAAACCTGAAAATAGTTTTATTAGAATAACGAGCAGAATCAATTGAACCACTTTTTAGCATAGGTCACATTTTTCAAAAAATCTTCATTAAACACGTTGCCCTGTCTATTTATTAAAAGGTCAAGCCATCACGTGCGCAAACCTGCCAAAATAGGTAAACAAACACAAATGGTTGTCGTCCAATTTAAATTTTCTCATACGCGTGATAATAATAGTTCTTATTTTAATGCAAATATGAGTCTTAGTAAAACTAAAACAGCACATAAAACCGTATTTTTTTTAATGTTTTTTTTTTCTTAAAATTAGGTTAATTTAATTAAATATCATTTGGGGTTTCTGAGGTTTTGCGTGTTCAAAGTTACACCTTGTATAAATGTGTTTTCGTGATATAATTTAGGACACTGGATTAATGCTGAAGTCGCGAGAACCTAGTAGTTAGGTACTTCATATTTAGGTTATTAGAATTCTTTTCATTCGCTTAGATCTCGTTTTTGTTTTTGTCATCTGAGGTTTCAAAGGAATGTCTCTGAGAAAGAAAAAAATTTTCACATGTACTGTAATAGAAAGCGTGGACAGACGAGGAGATCCAAGCCTTTATCAAGGACACAATGAGAGGCCTCCGAGGAAGATCCACCTACTACAACTCCTACTGTGCTCATCATCCAGAAGGTACCTACCTAATACAAGTACCTATAATGTGTCGATAATGGTGAATAATAATCTTCTTTTACCATGTCGTAAGTGTCAAAATCAATACCCTTTAAATACTAATAATGTCTACTAAACTTACATTAGACTACTTAATGAAATAGTATTCAAAAGGCACTTGATTACCATGCGCGCGCGCTTACTCACAGCGACTTTTTAAATACGCTTAGGGCATGTTGGGCCCCTAGGATTGGTCTGGCAGCTTACAAAATATGTTAAAATAGCCACAAAATATACGATCCACTATTGTCCACCAGACCTCAAGACTCGTCCCTTCGTTCCACGCGTCAAGAAGCTGAGGCCGTGTTCAGAGTTACTGGTGAAGAAGGAGGAGGAAGAAGTGAAGCTACCGCAGGCGACGAAACTGGCTATGAAAGACACGGAGCTGATGAAGATGGCTAAGGATCTGTACGAGTTGGATTTGCTCACACCCACACTGCAACCGCTGCCGACGCATTATAGGGGTTAGTCGGATTTACAAAAGAGTTTCTTTATTGCTAGGTTCCTGATGCTCCATCATAATGGCGAGTACTGGTGTCAATCTTTTCCGCTAGAGGCGCCACCGAAATATAACGTAAACAAAGTGACATTGACATGATAATATTAATACTTTTTGTCTGTGTATCAAAATTGTCTTTTTTAGCTTCCAGAGTAGCTTTTTTTAGAAGGTTAAGCTACGCTTGCCGCGGTCGGTCTGTGGATGGGTGACCATCCATATCATACCGAGTTCTCTTTGTGCCTCGGAAAGCACGTAAAGCCATTGGTCTCGGCTGTCATTTGTAGATCTTTGGCAGTCGTTATGGGTAGTCAGAAGCCAGAAAGTCTGACAACCAGTCTTACCAAGGGGTATCGTGTTACCCAGTAATTGAGTTGTGGAGGTTCGATAGACAGTCGCTCTATGTAAAATACTGGTATTCAGCTGCATCCGGTTAGACTGAAAGCAGACCCCAACAAAGTTGTGAAAAGACTAGGCAGATGACTATGAGTAGCTTTTTTAATTCCGGAGTAGTCAATAGTTATTTGTTATACAAGAGTGCAAAGTTGCTTTTTAACCGCGTGTTCAGTTTTGATGACCGAGCAAGCGAAGGATTCTAAAATTGAATCACGAGCGCAGCGAGTGATTCAAAAACAGAGCGTTAGCGAGGGAATCAAAAGAGCACGAGGTGAAAAATCTTTGCACTCGAGTGCAACACGTAACTTTTCATTCCACCTCAGCGAGGAAATGACTAAATGCAAAAAAAAAACGTTTACAATCACAAGATAGGTACACTTTTATTTCAGTTTAGGTATTAATTACTACATTATGACAGGTAAGTATTACAGAATAATCTTTAAATTATAACAAAATAATACTAAGGTATAATTAAGAAAATTTTAAAGTAACGTTGCTACAGTTATTTAAATTGAGTGTAATATTTTTGTTTGGTACTGTAATATTGGTGTTAGTCACTTGTGTACTGTTTTTCGGTAAACTATCTGTCATACTTAATAGTTGTACCGATTCATCGGATTCCCTTGGCGTGAATGTTGGAGAGAGAGGGAGATGGTTAGGTGTTTCATAACGGCTTATTTTTGATGTAGAAGGGCCAGTCCAAGGATCCGATTGAGGCTCTTTCAGTGTAATGGCTCCTACGATGCCTTCACATATTTTAGATTTATTTTGGATGGAATCCTCTATGTATCCCTCTACAACTGCATTGGACTTCCAGCCTCCGTTGCGCTTAAGGGACAGGAGATCAGCTCCGGAATCAGCCAAAAGTGTGGCTGAAGTTCGTCGGAAACAATGACCCGTGTACAACAGGGGTTCTGGAAGTTCAAGAAATGTTGCTATTTCTCGTGGGATACTGCCAATTTTATTAGTACCCATAGGCTGTCTAACACACTTTCCATTGCGATACTGTAGAAAAAATCGATTGATTGGAGTGTTAGGCGGGCGTAAGGCTTGATATTTCTCAACAATCGTTACGTATTCCTTGCGAATGACGAAGTTGCGGTCTCTTTTTGTCTTTGTATTAGTTAAATTAATTAATAGTAAGTCATCTGAATGTTTCTCAATGTTTTTGACATTAAGTTGTGTTAGTTCATTAGTTCGACATGCAGTGGCGGCGTAGGGTAGATTGGCACCCCGGGCGGATGTGTATAGAGCACCCCTAGGTACTCAAAATAAAACACAAAATTATACTAAAAATGCATACGAGACCATATTTTACTAAAATACATAAACATATTATCAAAATTGAATTTCCTGTCTCTATTAATTGATAAAATCGAAAGATTGGTTAGTCGCGCTTGGCTGGCTCATTGTAGACCAAGTCAGTATGATTTTATTAATTTAAGCTTTCAAAAGCTTGTTTCACATGAAGTATCTAACCAAATTGTTATAAAAATTTAAGACATAGCGCAAACCTTGAAACAGACTCAAAATAGCCCCCAATTTACATTCATCATCAATAATCATCATCGCTTCAGTGTAGTTTAGGTCCACTGTTGGACATAAGCCTCCTCCAAGGCGCGCCAGTTTTCCCGGTCCTCTGCCTTCCGCATCCAGCCACCACCACCTTCTTCAGGTCATCGGCCCATTGGGCTGGAGGGCGTCCCACGCTGCGTCTACCGATTCGCGGTACTCTCTACTCTACTCTAGGACAAGTCTGCTCCATCAGCCGTCGCGCCACTTCAGCTTACTGATTCTGCGGTGTCGGTGTCGGTGACTTTAGTTCTCCTCCGAATGTCCTCGTTGGGAATTCGAGCTATCGCTTAGGCCTTAGAGAAGTTCCAAGCATTGCTCGGTTCATTGCCCGCTGAGCAACTCTGAACTTGTGAACTAGCCCCGCTATAAGTGTCCACGTCTCGGCAGCATACGTCATAACAGGCAGGACGCACTGGTCAAAGAATTTCGTTTTCAGACTCTGCGGTATAGGCGACGAGAAGACTCGACGAAGCTTACCAAATGCTGCCCACCCCAAATGCACCCTCCTATCGACTTCTCGAAGTTGGATCGTCTGTCCAAGGTAGACGTATTCCTGGACCACTTCGAGCAAGTTGCCATCAACGGCGATCAGCCTTGGCACGACGTGTTGATTGAACATAACCTTCGTTTTGTCCAAGTTCATGCTGAGGCCCCCTCGTCTTGAGGATCTGCCATAATAACGATGTCGTCGGCAAACCGGAGATATGTGATCTACTTACCGTTTATGTTAATGCTCCGCCCAGTAGTCCAATGTTTTGAAGACGTCCTCCAGCGCGTTGGTGAAAAGTTTCGGAGATATAACATCATCTTGTTTCATCTCTCTGCGTAGCTGGATTGCTTTCGTCTTTTGGTTTTTTACTTGAACGGTCATTGTAGCCCCACCTGCTTTTAAAAGCTCAGTCGTAATGTCCGGAGCTTTGCTGTTTTTAAGCTGTTCCAGAGCCGCACTAATATCGCTTTGGTCAACGTTCGGGATATCCTCGTCAATTGGGCCCTTGGATCTTCGGTACCATGGGAAACAGGTCTCACCGCTTGAGATTTGTACAGCTGTCCATAGAACTTTTGAACTTCCACCGAGATCTCTGGTTTAGAGGTGACTGTTCTGCCGTCTTTTTGCATTGAATCTGAGAAACTCCAATGAACCGCTTCTTGGGCAGTAATGTTGGCGGTTTCCAAATGGCGCCTCAATTGTAAAATCTCCAACACGATGTATTTTTTTAACAGAATTAGAACCATACCACGATTCCACGAAAATCTTCTTCTGGTGATGTTACCAACATTTTATGCTGAATTACACTAAATGTTACCAGAATAAAATCCATTGCCCTGTAATGATGGTCTAGTTCTTCGTAAAATCTGTCGTGACATTCTAACATTGCTTTCTGCAACTCCTTTGGTAATGCAAGTTCAGCATCTCGGGCCATTTCTCCAGGCATATGCGTTCGAAATCTCCTCTTTCCTCTTTTTCCTTCAATCCGAATGTCTAAATCCTCTTTAATATCGTTGCGTAGCAAATAGCCCTTTGCACTATTTGATTGCGTTGACTTCCAAGAACATTTTTTAAGGGCTTTAATTTTTATCACACGCTTTTCCAACGATAGCCCAGATGTTTGTATATACTTTTCTGTCTGATTAACTTCTAGGATTTCACACCAAAAGGAAAGATAGCATAGAAAACTGAAGTCACAGAATTGATGCTGCTTCTCTTGTTTCGACGTTTTCTTTGGGGTGTTAATAGTGGTTTAAAAGCGTCGTGATGAGCACTCCATCTTGTCTCTGATAAATCATATAACGGACACCACTACATTTATATTTTCCACCGATGTGTGGATGATGAAAAGAACGTGTAAACTTTTTCTACAGTTCTGAAAAACATTAAACCTTGAAGTAACGCTCCCAAATGAGAACACTCGCTCTCAATAATTATATTCGAAAAAAGATATGAAAATAATATGGTTTCGATGCGTTTCAAAATATGATATTAGTAAGGAAGTTGACAAGCGTAGGTAGTTATTTATTGATATGTCTTAATAGAGCGAGATTTTGTGTGCATGCTTTGGCTGTTCAAGTAAGTTTTCGTTGTCACCCCTTGGTGCTTGGCACCCGGGGCGGACCGCCCCCTCCGCCCCCCCCTTACGCCGCCACTGTCGACATGCTCCGTTTATTCCAATAATAAGAACAACCTGTAACGTAAAGAGTATTGTAGTAGATAAATGAATAAAATTGATATGAACGCATAATTATGCCTATCAACATCTACTAAGTATACTATTTAATTGAGATTAATATACTTAAGTAGATACTGAATGTGCAACTGACTTACTTTTGCCGCCAAATATACGGAATCGGGTGCTTCGTTAAGAAACTTTTCAATATCAGATACTGTGAAAACCTTCGATTTTTTTGGTTGATGACCAGATGAGGCTCTTTTTAAAAATGCCACTAATTTAGGATAGGTATCGATATGTTTGTCTTTTTTCATCTTTATTGTTGCTTTTAGCATCGAATACGTACTCCATAGAGTGCTTGCTTTCTTGTTCTCGGATAATTCTATAAAATATGCCAGCAATACGTTTTCTGAGAAAGTTTTGGCTCCTTTTGCTAGTCGCCACGTGTTGAACATATCGTACTGTTTTAAATACTTCTCGCGTGATTGTTGAGGGAGAAAGCTCATTTGCGCATTATTAACAGTTTCAGTCAATTCTGTTGGCGTCAAGCAAACTTCCTCGTCGCTAGAATCACTCATTTTAGTTTTTTCACTTGTTTTCAAGTTTCTTGTTTTTAATAGGTTTAACAATGACGTGAAAAAATGCCGCGTAAAGAACCGCGTACAAAGCAAATTGAAAAAAGAACACCAAGAAGGTTCCGAGTCTGAGTTTTTAACAAATTAAAAAAAAGTTGTATGATATATTCGGCACCATACAGGTAGCAGTAAATAGGTTTAATGTTTTTTTTTAATTCACAAACTTAGTGCACACGATGTTCTAAATTCAATTTACTTTATCCTCTAGAGAATAAAAACGGCTTTTCCACTCAGATATTGAAGATTAAAAATACTCTTTCCGAGATGGTGGGATGAAAATGTCCTTTATTATCATTCATTTTGTTGATAATATATTACAACAAAACACTCGTAACGTATTTTCTTTGAAATAGGAATTTTACTGCGCTACTATTGTGTACGTTATAGCTCGGTGGCGCCCTCTGAGATTAGCTTTGCGTAAGCAACCTTAATAAAACGATATTTCATTGTTCAAATATAAAAAAATCGAACGATATGAACCTGGTGCACGTAATCTACCTAGATCCAATATTATAATTTCTCCTATTATCTGATCAGTGAAGAATGCACAATAATACAAAGTGTAACAAAATGTTTTGTTTTGCAAACGGACGAACCATTGACGCAAGTAAGTATATAATTGTTATTATCAAACAAACAACGCATGCGCTGATATTTTTGTTAAAACAACACGCGGCTAATTCCATCGCACTTCCTTTAACAATGTTTGTTTAACTAATTATTTGATGTTTTCATTTTGTTAACGATATTCTTGGAGTGTTCATTTCGGACTTGTTTGATTCGTTCTGAGTTTAAAAGGGTATTAATCAATACCCGTATTTATCAGAACGATCTCATTCTTATCTCCAAAGTCAATTAAAAAAGGGTGTTATTTAAATGGCTAGCATTCGTATTTTTGTGAGCAGAAAAATTAATTGATCAGCAACTCATGGCCAGCAAACATTCCAAAATCAATCAGCAATTTATGTCATTCTGGATGGCCGTAATTATTTTTGTGCAGCATATTAATTGTATAAGCTGCAATGAGCTACTCCTGTTTATTAAAATAGCAAACATTCCAAAATCAATCAGCAATTTATGTCATTCTGGATGGCCGTAATTATTTTTGTACAGCATATTAATTGTATAAGCTGCAATGAGCTATTCCTGTTTAATAAAATTTTGGTAAGCACTCAGAGGGTAAGCAAAAAAATTCATTTTGAACTGCATATAAAAGTAGCAAAAAGACATCTGGCGCTCGGCGGCCGCTGCCGCGGCACACTGGCTTCGCTCGTTCGCCTTCGCGCGTTGTGTAGTCACAGTTCTAACCTAACCTACCCGTTTCGATTTTTACTAACTTGCCGCTTGCGTTGCCGCTCGACTCAACAAACACGCAATCCAATTAGTTAAGTAGGTATTTTGTTCACCATGTTTTAAATATGCATACCAATCAAATACACTGCTTATAGACATGTTTTCTCTGCTGATCAATCATGAAATCTTGCTGATCAAGTAGTTATTTTGCGGACTAAGTGTTTATTATGCAAACTCATATTATTGTAAGCTGCCTATTATGATTTAATTTTTGACCATTATCCAAATTATTTGCGGAACAAGGATTGCTGCCTGATTTTTTAAATTGCAAACAAAACCTTTGTATGCCGACCAAATTATTTAAATGCTGTTTTTTTTGTGGCTCACTAAATTGTATAATTGCTAAACATTTAATTACTTCTCATTAAAAAATACGCCTAATTTCCTAGGCAAATTTTCGACAATGATATCGTTGAAATGATATTACGGCCAGATTTAGGACGTGTCATGTAGAATAGAATCGCGGTAGCTTCAGAAACAAATACCTATTTTGTACAGGGTCCATTGCCTTAATAGGGTATTACACCCATTTTTGAAAAGTGTCTCAATGAAATTCTGTAGTGCTAATACGCCACCAAAAAAAACACAAAAATTTTATTCAATCGATAAATGCCATAAAAATGCATCTAAATTTTAAATTTTCAAATTTCGCGCGTAGTTCGACGAAAACGCCTCTTACTGGACGCCATATTGCTCCGCGTAAATGACGTCAGTTCGTTTTGTATCAAATGAGCTCATATTAAATATGATAATATTGTATATTGTGTAATAATGAAAAAATTACGTTGGTTACGAAAATAATAAAAGTACAAAGCCTATATTACGCCAATCGGTTGACTGACAGTTGACAATTTTTTGTTTACACAGCCGTATGGCGTAATGACATGGCCGCTACTATTTCACGGTGTTTTATAACAGATTAAAAATACTGAAAACTTTAAATTGAATTTAAAAATTTGTTTTGTTATTTTGTGAACTAAAACTTACATTTTCTGACTGCTTTATGCCTAAACTATCTCAATAACATATTTATAGATTTTTTCTCGTATGGAGTAAAATACCCTATTCTAAAACGTCCTGTCTACTAGAGGTAGGAGGCTTGCAAAGTTAACTTGTGAAAGCTAAAAGACCACGCTTCACAGTCACGTATACTCTATGCACGCTTCATTTGAAACGTACAGTACGGTCAACGTAACTTGGCGCGTCTGAAGTTAGCCGATTAGCTGCGCAGTAGGCAATTTCGTTCCTAAAAGTTCCATTGCGCAGCCAAACAGCTAACTTCAGACGCGCCAAGTTACGTTGACCGTATTGTAACTGACTAAGTAAGTTACCTACTTAGTTTAGTTAGTTACTAGTGGTAAGTTTATCAGTCGTAAAAACATATGATACCTCCGTAATTGGTTTGTTTGTTGTTGTTTGTTTGACAAATACAGCCATGTTTCTATCTACCGCTAGTAATCTGTCGGTGTTATTGCTCGATATAAACAAGACTGTAATAATCCCCTTCGCTCTGTGCATTCTGCACGCCACTGATTTTTTATTGGCGACCATTATTATATTGATTCCGTGTCAGCAAGCTCCATAATATGTAGGCTCATGTCACGAGTAGGTATTGTGCGTATTATAATTTCCGACACGGCATTGACTGTGAGAAATATATATTTCGTAAAAAGTCCCTTTTTTTGTACCTACATATTGTAGGTACAAAAACTTGTTGGATTAAGGCGACGATATACGACTTTTACAGATTTTAAACCGACAATCACGTCAAAATTTGCAGTGTAAATGATTTGAAAAAAATATATGTTAAACTAGAACATTCTCTTAATCACTTAGTAAGTGAATATTTTTAATTATATTCATATTATATAGTTTAATTAATACGTGAAGTTGTGTCTGACGCGGACAAAACATTGACAATCCCACAAAATCTACCAGGTATAATTTTTGCTTTGAGAGTTTTGGACGCAAAACTGATGCAGAACGGACGCAGTCTGCGTCCAAAACTTTCAAAATTTAGTCGAAAAAATTAAATAATAGTAGTATTCGTTCAAAATTAAAAAAAAAGGCGTATACTAAAAGATAGATAATAAAATTGTCTATAAGATAGTGTAAGTTTCGGATAATTATACCTGATAGAGTTTGTGTGATTGTCAATGTTTTGTCCGCGTCAGACACAACTTCACGAGTTAATTAAACTATTTAATATGAACTTAATCAAAAATATTCACTTTCTATATGATTAAGAGAATGTTCTAGTTTAACATATATTTTTTTCAAATCATTTACACTGCACATTTTGACGTGATTGTCAGTTTAAAATCTGTAAAAGTCGTATATTGTTTGTGTAATGCCGGCGGCACTTCAAGCTAGCACTTCACATAGCGTATTTGTACAAATATTCGTCATGTGAAGTGCCAGCATCACATGGCGTATTTCACATCTACATTTTTTTTTAACTCTTGATAAGCATACGTTTGACCACTATCTCACCTGATGGGAAGCGATCATGTGGTCTAGGTTGCCTAGAAGTAACCTATTTACTCTTGAGTTAAAGACTCCCAGGTTGTAGCTATCAGGAAATACAGACTCAGGCAAGGAATTTCACTCCTTAGCAGTACGCACGATGAATGTGTTCCCAAATGTGTTCTGATGGGATTACGTGATTACGTCAGCGACCAATATTAAATGTACCTTTTGCATTGACGAATTATATGCGGAATGTTTTTTCAATAAGAAGCGCACTACGTTTTAATGGACTTCCTAGGGACCTTAATATCGACCTGTTCTGCACCAGTGTGGCAACCTTAAGACGACTTTTGGCACAATTATTTTTTTTTCTTAATATTAGATAATCTATGTATTACTCTCTAACTATTCACAAAGTTTTTTCAATCTGTTTATGAACCCTCCACGTTCGATCCTACTTCTTGGGAACCGCCACCCCCAAATCCTGACAGTGATATTCTTCTTTGCAATTTATTTTTTTCTGAACGCAAAATACGAAAAGAATTAATGTCGGTGGACGCGTCCAAAGGCCCTGGGCCTGACGGCATTCCCACGATCTTTTTAAAAAATACTTGCAATACACTGTGCTTTCCTCTTTATATTTTATTTAATAAATGTGTCTCTAGCGGCGTATTCCCTGAGATCTGGAAACGCGCAAATATTATCCCGATTCACAAAGCTGGGTCTAAGAACGACGTATCTACTTATCGTCCAATCTCCATATCATCGGCACTCTCCAAAATTTTTGAAAAACTTGTACATGACGAAGTTTATCCCTTCATGCGTCGTGTGATATTAAAAGAACAACACGGATTTGTAAAAGGTAGATCCTGCATTAGTAACCTTCTCACTTTCACATCACAACTTTTTGAGACCATAGACAATAGGCAGCAAATTGATGTAGTATACACCGATTTCCAAAAAGCGTTTGACAAAGTAGATCATGAGTTGTTACTCAATAAAATTGCATTCAACGGCATCAGAGGAGACTTGCTTCGTTGGTTTGTATCTTATGTTACTAACAGGACTCAAAAAGTTGTGATCAATGGTTACGAATCACACTATATTCAAGTCACATCAGGGGTTCCACAAGGATCGATTTTAGGGCCACTCTTATTTATCCTCTTTATAAACGATATTAACAACTGTTTTGAACATTGCAAGTTTTTGCTTTATGCGAATGATTTAAAGATATACAAAAAAATAACTAATCAACTTGACTGTGCCAATTTCCAAAATGACCTAGACCGCTTTTTCGACTATTGCTCAGCCAATAAACTCTATCTCAGCTTATCTAAGTGTCATAGTATCACGTTCACAAAAAAACAAAATATTATCAAATATAACTACCGCCTTGGCAATACCATGTTAAGCAGTGTTCCATGCCTACGTGATTTAGGGGTTCTATTAGACTCTAAACTCCACCTGGATGCTCATATAGATAATATAGTTAATAAAGCTTACCAAATGTTTGGGTTTGTAATGAGATCATCTAGAGAATTTCGACGCCCTTCCACCTACTTACATTTATACAAATCCATAATCCGCCCACAGCTAGAGTACGCAGTCCCTATTTGGAATCCCTACTATAAAAAGTATTCTGAAATCATAGAGTTAGTTCAAAGAAAATATCTTCGCGCTATGCACTATAGATGCTTCCGTAAAAAAATATCATACCAGTCTCTACTTAAAAAATACGGCCTTCTGACTTTATTTTCCAGACGCACTCTCCTTGAGATGATGACGCTTTTCAACATATGTCGTAACAAGTTTGACTGTACCAATCTGGTGAATAGTTTGTGCTACCTGGTCCCTCGCACAACACATGGGCGTGACTCTCGCTTAAAGCGCTTATTCGCTGCTCCTTTTTGTCGCTCTAATGCGGGATCCCGCTCGCCGCTGCATCGTTTGGTTGAAACTTATAATCAAAAATGTTGTTCTGTAGATATAATATTCCTCAGCAAGCCGTTATTTAAAAAGGAAATCTCTAATATCTTAAAAGATCAGCAGTAGTCAGTGAGGATATGCATGTTGACAATGTGAGTTGCCTGACACTCACAAAGTTCAGATAGAATATACATTTTATTTTATTTTTGTTTAATTTAGATGTTTGTGCAACCTATGGTATTAACCGTGCTAACAGTATCTACACATTCATATTAGGATACTACAGAATTTTTGTATTTGTGTCTTTGTTTTTCTTTCTCAATCTAGTAATAACAATAATATTGTTTTATGTAACTATAAATTACACTACGATAAGTTGAATCGATAGTCATTTAACAGCTAGCTATTCTGTTTTATTAATTTGTGGATAACGTCGTTAGCAGTGTATATGCTACTCTTATTAATAAGTTTTTGGATTATTGTTTTATATACTGCTGTTTGTTGTCCCTAATAAAAAAAAAAAAAAAAAAAAAAACTAATTATATTAACTTGTATAATATGTATTTATATATGTTTATGTAGATTCTTTCTTTTTATCGACTCTTTTTATCTATGTGTGGAGGCTTGTAATTAGCTATTTGTTAATATTATATTCTAGCCTTCTTTAAAATAAAATAAAATAAATAAATAATAAATAAATAAATAATAAAACCTTTTGTGCTTGTGGGTAGGATGTCCACAATGTACCGGTTGCGCATCGCCATACGTCTTGTGGTCCGATGATGGAACGGGCCCGGCGGAATTAAATTATGCAATTCCGTCGCGCACTCCCCAAAATGCAACCCACAGAAAACCGACAGGCCAGCAACTCGGTGTCGATGCTCAAGACTTTGGAGCTTTGACTCGACGAGCCTATCGTTGCTAATGATCCTCTTGGCTCGTTTCTCAATTGACTCTAGGGCATCAAGTTGGTATTCTGGCAGATCCGTCCCAAATATAAGAGCAGTGCTCCATACACGATCGAACTTGCGCTTGATAAAGTTTAAGCAGCTGTTCCGGCGTGAAGTACCGTCTCACCTTTACTGCTAGGATCCCCAACTTTTTGGCAGCCACTTGAGCCTTTGCCTCTATGAAAGGGCCAAAATTGAGGGTGATGATGGATGTTAACCTGAAAAATGTAACACCAAGAAGCTCAAGTTGGTTGGTTATCGGCACGGTTACACTTTGGAAAGATGGAGCAGAGTGGAATTGGCTCCTTTTAGCGGAAAAGAGACACGCCTGGGCAGCATTAAACTTGACCAGATTGACATCATCCCATTCAGAAACAGCCTGTAAGGACAAGTTCAAGCGCTCAACTATTGCCTCCCGGAGAGACCGGATCTGCGACCCACCAGTTCGTGCGTCGGACACGTATCGCTCAGCGACAAGCCTGTCGTCTGCATACCCAAAGGCACCGGGTGTTAGCAGATCATTAATATGCAGCAGGAACAATGTTGCCGAGAGCACCGACCCTTGAGGAACCCCGGCATTAATATCCAGCAGTCCGGACGAGCAGCCATCTGTGACCACTCGGATAGGCCGATCCCTCAGGAAATGTGCAATCCAATCACACAATCCGGCGGGCAGACCGAAGGAAGGAAGCTTACTAATAAGGCTATCGCGCCAGATCCTGTCGAAGGCCTTCAAGATGTCAAGGGAGACCGCTAGTGCCTCTGTTTCTCGATGGCCTCACTCCAGATGTGAATGGCATACGCTAGTAGATCCCCAGTTGACCAATTTCGGCGGAAGCCGTATTGTCGGTCACTGAGGATAATTATCATTCGCTTCTAGGTATGCCAGGAGCTTACGATTCAGCACCCGTTATGGGTCCCGGGCCCGTACCGAAATGGGTCTATAATTCGACGGGTCAGCCCGACTACCTTTCTTGGGCACAGGCTGCACGTTAGCTTGCTTCCAAGCCATCGGCACTTTCCCAGTCTCAAACGACAGGCGAAATGGGTGTGTCAAGATCAGATACAACACAGGCGTACAAGTCTTCAGCACAATTGCTGGAATCCTGTCGGGGCCACTAGCCTTGCTCACGTCTACGTTACGCAGTACCCTAAGAACGTCCTTCTGATGAATGCTTATGTTCAACATACTCGGCTCGCATCCAACAGGAGAAGCAGGGGGCCTCGCGCCACCTAGATCCTGACGTGACGATTCCGCATACATAGAGGCGAACAAATTTGCTTTCTCCCCAGCGGAGTGGGCCAGTGTTCCGTCGGGTCTCTGCAGTGGTGGTAGTGAGGGGTGGCAGAAGTTAGATTCGACCGATTTACCCAGGGGCCAAAAAGCCTTAATATCTACGCTACGCTACGTATGAAGCAAGTTTGTTCCCTATTCGGCTAATGTGGTCAAACCGAGCTCTCTGCAAGAACTTCTTGCAGGACTCGTCAGCCCTGTTGAAGGCTCTCTTCTTCTGACTCACGTCAATTGCTTTGCGAGTACGGGCGTCAACCCACGCTAGGTACGCTGAATGTTTTAGTGCATTAGCGCAATTGCATTCAATTATCATAATAAGCAAACCCATTGGGGGTTTAGTTTATAAGCTATGTAACTCTGAACTTATAATAAATAAATAAAAATAAATTACCTACACTTCTTGCATGGTTGACCGTATGATTTGACTTCCTCCCTTTATCAAAGTATACTAAAATGTGCATTACCTATTTGAATTACAGAATATTTGGGAGAAATATATATTATATTTCCAGTTTATTTAACCTTTTAACCGCCACGTCAAATAAGCAAAAACGTGCCCTCGGCTCCATGCTAAGTTACATACTCTATGGAATTACGTAAGCCTGTCATGTAGTTGTGACCCTGGCGTCTGGGCACATTTGGTTGGGTATCTATGCATAACTTGGCGGTCAAAAGATTAAGGATACTTGGCTTTGGATGCTTTCATCTTATATTGTCAGTTAACGTGACTACAAAATCGTAGCTCCTTACTGCATTACACTCATTAGGGCCAGCACACACCAAACCGCAAAATGCTCTCGCATGGTCGAGCCATGCAGGCGGCATGCGCTCCCCTCCGTGAGCAAGCTCCTTTAAAATTGCTTTGGGTTGCCAGGCGGCCGTGCATAACCAGTTTGATGCCTTAATCCGACGTTGTTTACTACCTACGCCGGCCGCGCCGTAAGTAGTAAACATACGTCTAGATAGTTTTCTCGCTGCGGCAATACTGCCTCTGAGCGAGGGCGACTCAAACGCGCTGACGCATGTAAAACTCATACTCGAATACGCATCTTGCAAGCTCGAGCATGGTCGAGCATCAAGTTTGCGCGTGTATTAAATTTTGCACTGTATGTATGGTCTTAAAGTATTTTTTTACTGGTCTCAAAAAATGCTCTCGTGGTGCGCTGAGCCTAATTCCCCTCTAACAAAATAACAACATTGTTGTTTCCTCCACAGTGTTAGGCTACGTCCGCCCACAACTGTGGCACACCGGCACCAGTGACTACCAAGGAGGCATAGCTCGGTTAGCGTACGAGATGATCCGGGACGATCGCATCCCCAAGTACCACGCGCACAACGGTTGCCGGCCCAAGTGGGGCCTGCCCCCAGAGGGGGAGAGGCAGCCCGAGCTGGACGGAGCGCCCTATGATGGAGAGAGGCTGTATTAAATTAAAAGAGGCATATTCTGATTTAAAAAAAAAGAGTCCGAGGTCGTCAATAAATTGTGTTTGGGAACGTCACATCAGTCACTAGGGATGCCAACTCTTTGTCGGTCAAAAATAGTAGTTTTAAAATTATTACCCATAAAAATATAGTAGATAACGAAAAGATGAATGAAATATAGTAGGTTCCAAAATTGGTACTTACTTGATTTCTTAAAATAATATTTTTTGCTACTTTTAGCCATTATTGATAAATTTTTATTTTATGAAATGTCTCATAGCAGCCATAGCTATTACCATTTGTTATTCATTACAGGAAATATACATAAGTACTTACACATTTTGAAACGAATATTATTGCTCAGTTTGATGCCTTTAAAATATAGTAGTTTCGCCTACTATATCCTTTTTTCGAAAATATAGTAGTCGGGCTTGTAATATAGTAGGATACTATATTATATAGTAGGGTTGGCAACCCTATTTGTCACAGATACCTAGTCTGTTTGTAAAAATGGTTGTGATTTTAGATTGATGATTGGGACTCGTTCTGCCCAAGCCAATGCAAAAATAAGCCTAATCCACGTTGAAATATCTCCCATTTTTAGTATGAATAGTATTGATTTTGAAATTTTACGCTGATTATTTTACAGTCTATTCTAAGGATAAGGTTTACATGTTTACATTGTACCGGTCTACTCACAGATACTATCTATATTTGTAATTGTACTATTATTAGGGATGCCACCTTTTTAAAACAAAACGAGAGTATATTTACTTTCTAAGGTAAAAAAAAAGTGAGTGCCTATTGCAACGGTTGGCGCAGTGGTTGACCGATTGACTGCTGCGCTGTGTGTCGCGGGTTCGATTCCCGCACGGAACAAATATTTGTATGGCCTACAGATAGTTGCTCCGGGTCTGGCTGTTTGTGTATGTGAGTTTATATGTTTGTAAAACGCACCAACGACACAAGAGTAATTCCCAGTGTGGGGAAACGTTTAAAAAAATATTTAAGGTGCATACGAAGTTACCCGTTCGGTTACACGTAAACAAATTGCTTTCAAAGTGGAAATAGGTATAATTAAGTATTTTCACGTTCTTTATTGCCCTCAAAAGTATAAAGTATTTTTACCCGAAATAACGTATGATGGTATGGTATGGTAACGGGCTCGTGTCCGCAACTCCACGTCTCAGAGCATATTTTCCGTACAGACGCAGTATCGAATGATACTTTATTTTAAGCTACGGGTGGTAACTCTGGAACTATTATTGCTGGATTTATTTATTGAGACACTTGTGGATTGGCTTTGGTATGGCAGAATAAGTTCATTTAGATACTGCAGGTATGCAGTTGTCTGTTCATCTGTTGGCAGTATTGTCGCTGCACCTATGAGAAATATGTAAGTTTGTTTGCATTGAAATGTTGTAACCATAAGTAGGTATTTGAAAATTTTTAAATTGTATATGAACGTTGTCATTTATTTTTTTATGCCTTTGTTTTTAATATGACTATAAGCTTAAGCCAGTACAATAAATGTTTATATAAAATTAATTAACATCTTATTATTTTTTTATTGTTGATTCAAACCTAGAAAAGAAAATCGCTGACTCCACTGTACTTGAAGATTTCTAAAGTATGAAGTTTTGATGATCGTGTTTACATTATTTCTTCTCTAATCTCTATCTCTAGTCTCTTCTCTAAATAGTATAAAGATAAAGTTGGAGTTGGTGTATGTATCAGAGCCTCAAGTCTGCTATTACAATAGTGTCAGAATCTGAATGGTCTATCATTGATTTCATAGGTAATTGTTGATTTTGATAACTTTGGTAAGCTACTAATATAATGGCGTCATTATGACTTTCCAATGGTCAACCACTGACACGCCATTGAAAGAAATGATTATAGAATGGTAATCTCGTACAAAATGACATTCAAACAGTCGGTTTAACGTTTAATGTTTAACGTACGTTAAATGTAACGGGTTGTTTCATGACATAAAAATCCGTCAAAGTTATTCAAAAAGAGATTCCATAATATTGTGATGTTTGAAGTAGCTGTTTGACAACACAAAATTACGATGACTGGTCGGTTATGGTAATAGTAACTTTTTGCCGTATGATTTTGTGAAACAACCCGTTTTTTT
The DNA here is from genome assembly GCA_947361185.1 of Charanyca ferruginea. Lineage (NCBI taxonomy): Eukaryota > Metazoa > Arthropoda > Insecta > Lepidoptera > Noctuidae > Charanyca > Charanyca ferruginea. The sequence continues at coordinate 1,232,380 of OX376065.1, forward strand.
TATTTGACGATAGTTAGGGCCATTTTTTACTATTACCGGTCAGTAATGGTTAGTTGAAGCAACCCGCCCTTAGGCGGTAATTTTAATCTGCTAAAATTTTGACAGGTTCGTTTGATCAGTGACCTACCATCAGAAACTCATTGTGCAGTCATTGCTTTTAATTCGACCGACCAATGATCGAACATTATGAATTTAGCAGAGTACGAACTTTTAGCAAAATGACAATGGGATCGTGTTGGAATGACGAAATTATAAAAATAGCAGACTTGGCCCCCAGGACTCAGGAGCGCATGAGCTATTGATAGGTTTAAGCGTTCATTGTAGTCAGACATTCCTAATTCGTAGACCATACGTGCTACGACATACATATTTACAGTCCGTAGCAAGTATTCGTAGACATGTCGTAGCAAATTGCTACGACAAGCTAAACTTTACGTTTTACACTCACCGCGATTTAGTCTTTAAAACAATGGAAGTGTTATTTTGAAATAAACCTAGTATCAACCTAGAAAATATCGGAAAATTTTGGCAAAGATTATCGTGCAGACCGCGGTTTCTATGTGGCAGCTGTTACGCTGTAGATATATCTCGTCACTCACCCGTGGTTTATGGATTATGTATCCATTTTGTTATATTTAGTATAAATATTAAAACAAAACTCTTTGTTATAGGCGCAGCATTTTAGTAGAAGTATGTGGGCGGTACATGCGATACATAAAGAGCTGTTAATATTATTTTAAACTTTCACAAACGAGTTCACGTACAACAGATGCGAATGGCTTTACAGAGATTTGTTCTGTCTTGCCGTAATTAATTCATATGATGTCCACACGTACCTATAAAAAGCTATATTTACAGTTCCATTTTCCGTGAGATTCACCTAATTTACACTTAAAGACACATTTCACTAGCTTTCTTTGATATTTCGTATGTGCGCGAGTAATTTTAATGATCCTCACTGATATATTGACATTTACGATCCCCGAGGGAAACATCAAAAGTGCTAAAGTCAGCTCTTGTTAACAACAGATTTTGCAAAAAAATATTTTAAAAGGTGTTGAAAAATCAATCATTCTTCGCACAATAAACAGAGAGTTACGCGTTTTGTGAAAAGGAGGATATTGTTGAAGTACTTAATGTGTTGTGTTTGTTTGAATACAAGGAATTATCTGACAAAGGGTTGCCCCACGTGTGTATTACAGGGATTGTTGAGGAGCCAGAGACGCGAAAACAATACAAATAAAACGTACTGGGAGTCGGAGGTTCTTAAATCAAAGAGGGAAACCGAATTTGTATTTGCTTTTTTGGCTTCACTTTTAGTGTTCCGCGCGGTCTATCTGCCTTTTTTTCATAATCTGAGGGAGCAGCTATTTGAGGAGCACGTGGCTAAGTAAAAAGCCGTACAGATCTATCGGTCACGGTTAAGCTACGCTTGCCGCGGTCGCTTCATGGATGGGTGACCATACATTTCATGACCCCATAGACCCCTCCGTGCTTCGGAAAGCACGTAAAGCCTTTGGTCCCGGCTGTCATTTGTTGATCTTTAACAGTCGTTATTATAGGTAAGTAGTCAGAAGCTAGAAAAAACAGCTGCATCGAGCCTGCAAGCCGACCCGAACAGAGTTGCATCGGAAAAGGCATGAAAAATCTGCCTAGGCAGATGATGATTTAGGTAAATTATTTTCTACTGTTATTGGCTACCAACAACGAGATAATTTTGACAAGACTTCTATTTTCGATCCATGTGTGATTTCAATAAAAAATACTGCAGGTTTTTATAGCAAGAACGTAAAATCAATACTTAATTCAATGAATCTTCTTCCTGTGGGCTAATTAACGTAACTAAAGAAGTGCTGTTGCAGTGCAGTTGCAGTTAAGTTTCGATCAAAAACACGCTTTTCGTACTGTCTACCGCTGTCAGATACGCTCGCGTCACTGTTGCGCGTCTTTGGTGCGTGCTTCAGAACGCAACATGATCGGTATTCTACTATTCGTTTGACGTCTCAAAATTACAGTTAAAAAGCTGGGGTATTTTAATATTATAATAACGTCATATTCATTGAAATGTAATCGAATCTATTTAATTATTTAGTGAGTAATCTTTTTTCTCTCATGTGGCTACACCATAAGTAAGTTTGGTAGAGTTTGGTTGTCGTACAGTTGACGTGCAGTTCACGCGCATCTTACGCGTAGTTCAAAGGTTACAAGAATACCGTTTATCATTCAAACTTGAACTTAACTGCTACTGCACTACAACTTCATCGGCGCGTCATAAAATTACATGAATTAGCCTCCTAGTCTCTCTAGCTCTTAAGCTACACTCCAGAGTCTGGACACAGCCGTGTTAATTTTTCTGGCCAATTGCCAAGTGCACTTCCATTGTCAGCTTATACATGGCACGCGATGCGTCCGCGCCGACGACGCGTCATGTTCGTTTGTTTTGCTCCTCTTATCTGTCATTGGCCTAGCTCGGAAACCTTTTGGTCTTTTTAGACTTGTGGTCTTTATTTAAGTCTGACTCAGGACTAGTCTGATGGGGTTGTGGGCCTATTTGAGGAGTGCTTTTGATGTTTATTCATTTGTGGAGTTTGTTATGAATTATCTTTATTTTATAGGTAGTTGAGTATTTTTATGGCAGTCGTAAATGTGAATTGCTTGTGGATTTAGTTAAGTAGTTGTTTTTCTTCGAATGAAAATATGTTGTTGACTGAAGGTCTTTTAAACCAGATTTAGATATATTGAATACATAATCATATATCTTTAGTATGTTCTTCGCGTGATAAACTTAATTTAATACTAACTTGTATAATTGAATAGTCACTTTTAACCGACTTAAAAAAATGAGAAGGTTCTTTATTCGCCAGTATGTATTTTTCCATTGCTTTTAATGTATGTTCATCGACATTTTGAATTATCATATAAGGAACACTATCGAGGAAAGGCAAACATTTTGATATTAATTTTAACTTAACGTTTTTTATTGAAGTGCAGCCATTTTATGGATTTCAGTAAAAAGCTGAACGTAAACCACATCAAACCGAATTTAACTGTGCCTTATGTTTGATCTCTTCATACGGATGCAGAATGCCAAATGTGCATTGTTTTATTGTTCAAATAAACCTGTTCTTAAACGATCCTACTTACCTCTGTGCAAATAATAAATTAATATTCTATATTTAATTACTGTGTGTGTAGGTTGTGTATTTATCTAATAAACATAAAACAAGTATAATTTTGTAGGTAAGTGATAAAAGTCTGCTCATAGTGCTATTCTCTAAGCAACACAACTTAAAGCTCGACGCTGCGGCAGCGGCGAGTAACGTTTTCGTATTCATTGGCCTTTGTTTACGCAGCGCTAGCGCCACGTAAATTAATGGCTTTTAGGTTGAACTCTTACTCAAGGTTGAATAATGTCATAGGTACTTTTGACAGTTCATATATGAAAAACGATATTCGCTGAAAAACGATATGAAAAACAGTCGCCGTCGACGTCGTATTCACGACTGACACATGATGTCGAGTTCGCCGTCGAGCATAGCCACGAATGGTGAAGTGTCGGTCACATGTGGTCTAAATCCCATCGTAGTAAAAATAATACCTATGCTTGAGATAATTTATTAATGCCGCTTTTTTGGTACCTACCTGAATCAAATTGTTATAACAACGTTGTTCTTTGTACATGTCATAAAATTGACATAAAAGTATAGATCATGCATGAATATGATTATTTTCATGAATTTTTCTATTTGCAAAGATGAAAGTAGTAAGTAAATGGAATAATACGTTTTTAGAAAACCTATAAAAGAACATCATACGAGGAGCTCATGACTTCTCTGTTACCATGGACTCTATTTAGAAAGCAAGTCTTTGAAGTCAATTTGTTTAAGAAATCTAATTTTTGTGACAGTAGCAAGAGTTTTGAAATAGCTCACTGAAATTTGATCTTTGTAGGTATTTCACTGTCATTATAATTAATTAGATAGTACTGGATTACAGAAAAGTCATTAATAATACAATGTTATGTAATAACTGTAATATGATGAAATAGAAATATTATTTATAAATGAGAGCTGCCAGAAAAAGATTTGATGATTACTTTATTAAATTTGCATTTAAACGCTCTAAGCGTTTGTGTTGTATCTGTTACGGCTAAAATTCGAAGTGCGGCTACACCTAGTTTTAACCGGCTAGAACTAGTTGTAGCCGGTAACAGTTGGTTAAACTTAGGTGTACCCTGCGAGCTCGGGACTTGGGGCACCAAACCATTGAGCAGAAGAAGACGGTCGACGTCAGGTCGACGGAGCCCCGCTGCGTGTTGCTTCTATTTCTGTCTGCAGGGTTTAAAGGAACCAAACAATACCGAACCTCGGGGTGCCTCTGACGTCGTTGTCTCGGCTGCACCTAGTTCTAGCCGCTATAATGAAGGCTAAACTTAGTTCTAACCGAAGATAAGTAGGATACATCTAAGTTTAACCACATGTGGCCGCCTGCACCTAACCGGCTGAAACTAGGTGTAGCCTTTGACTATTAGCTGTATAACATATCTTCTTTATATATAAAATGCTTTGTCCTGAATGACCGACGGATCAACGCACAGCCTAAACCGCTGATCGTAGAGACCTGAAACTTAGAGAGTGTGTTCTTTATATGGCGTAGGCATCCGATAAGAAACGATTTTCCGAAATTCTACCCCTAAGGGGGTGAAAAACGGGGGCAAAGTTTGTATGGGACTACGAGATTCCTTGGTCCAATCTACTCCAAATTTTGCATAAACATTCTTTAACAGAATTGATGCAAGGTGGGTTTCGTATTTTATTGAAACTAACGGAGTTAAAAATGGATAGAAAGTTATTTTGAGCGTGATTTGCATCGAAGTTGATATCAATACTCCTTAGTGCTTTTGATTTAAATTACATTTTATTTTGACACGTGTCATGTTTGAAAACTCAACTCAAAATAAATATTATTACACAATATATACTGCAGAAGAATTACATGTAATTTTGAATACATTAAATTAAAGGATTATAAAATTATTTTGTTAAAATAGTGTGACAGACCCTGCCTGTGGTGGCGCGAGGAACTAGGGCTGACGAGGTAAATGCATCGTTGAAACGATCAATTTTATGGTCACGAGTTTATAAATCGCGCTTGACCATCAATATGCGCGCTCAGCTTGGTGTCAATTCACGTGTTCAAGAATTCTCCGATGTTCATTTAAAAGTTGGGGAAGACTCTCTACCAGTGGAGAGAGGGCAGGTGGATCTAAAAGAGACTCTTGGTAGTGTAGTATCTACAATAGAAGAACTGATTCATCTGTTGTACGGCGACATCAGTCAAATACTTACCGCACCAAGAAAATTTGGGTGTGTGAACAGGCTATTTTAACGCCCAAAAATTATCAAGCTGCAGCGCTCGATAAAAGCATTCTGTTTCTCTCAAATTGAAGGGAGAGGAGTAGTAACGTAACGTCTTAATGAACACAGTAGTCCAGCAAAGTGACGCCACACATAAATTTAGAATAGAATTCGCTTACGGCAAGTGGACTTCCAGCACACGTCATCCAGCTGAAGGTCGGTGTACCTATATTATTTGGAATTAAACTCTGCTTAAGTTGTAACGGGAACCGGCTCGAAGTCGTCGGTCTGCAGATAAATATCATCGAAGCTGAAATTGTAACAGGTTGTGGCATTGGCGAGAGTGTTACCACTTATACCACTAATTCCCTACAATTATTCCTTCCAATTCAAGCGTGTACAGTTCCTTGTGAGCGTGTGCTTTGGGCATGACTATAAACAGGACCAGCTGCTTTTCCCACGGTCAACTGTACGTCGCTTGCTCTCGCGTCACCAGTTCTGACTCGCTGTACATTTTGACTAACGGCAACATTTCAAACGTTGTTTACAGAGGTTTTATAAATATATAGCTAAGCTTAATGTTTTTTTTTCTTTTTAAACCTTTTTAGGTTAGGAATTTCAACATTTGTTGTGTAATTAGTAATTATGTATAATATAAAAGTATTTTTTTTTAGAACGACAAAGAACAAATCGTTTTTAAATCGTGCAATATACGTACTCTGTATTTACCTTAAAATGTAAAAAAGAAACAATTATTATGATCACTATTTTTCAAGCATGCATCGCGAAAGTGTCAGCTTTTTTTAGTACATTACACACAAAATTTCCATAATTTACAGAATTTCCTATTGACATAAAAAGACAAATCTCCATACAAACTTTTGTCTCCTATAACTCGGACATTTTCTAACATCTTTCCTTAGCAAAGTTTCGTGCTTCTAGACCAAGCTGTACACTGTCTGTCAGTGAAATTTATAATTGTTATTGAGTACTCAAGTAGTAATTTTTACGGCTTCTACGCGAACGAAGTCGCAGGCTTATGCTACTATATATATAAGTGTCGACTTGTGAATTTCCTCCTTTTTCATAAGTCGGTTAAAAAAACAGACACACTTTTCCTCCTTACAATATGACTGCAACAGGAAAGTCTAGGCAAAATTCTCAGACTGAATGATAGGAAACTCTATTATTGAGAATTTATTACAATTCTACTATAGATGCTAATTAATTCATTGGCAGAGATCTAATGATTTTGGCAGCAAATTGTCTTAACATTCGAACTTCTCAATGCAATACTGTTAAATTCCAGTGACGAGAAAACAAAACAAGGCACACGAACTTTACTGGGTAACTTATAATTGGGCAAATGACACCAACAATTAATTAACATAAGTTTTATGAGCTATCTAAAACGAGATTCCCTATAAATTTTGTACGGCAATTTATACGTCATGTTCGTGAACGGGCGCTGTCAGTAGAGATTGGTCAGCTCTTGTCTGCCATGGACTTTATCTTGCTTCATTTTAATGTTTTGTATTGCTAGATTACCTTCATAGCTTTCACATAATATAGACGCAACAAGAATCATGTAACCAGTACTTTGTAAAAAACTTGATTTAAAAGAGTGTCCGTGGAGTTTCTTGCTCGTTCTTCTCCATAGAGATCTACCTGCGTTTTGGAACGAGCAACTAGCTTCAACTCTCTAACTGACCGACTCCTTGACATTTCAAAAGTGCCTGTAAATGGTTTAATTGAAATAAATGCTTTGACTTTGATACTTATGACGTCACTTCTGGTTAGTCATTTGCCAGCTGAATTGAACTAAGTATTTAGTGATTACAACGCAACAAAAATTTTAATTTTATAATAAATTTAAAATTAATCATGTTCAGGGCTTTGATTATATATAATGTCTAGATGGAGCGTCAAGTGCACGCAAACGTGTCAAAAACTGTCAGCCAACTATTAATAATAATAATAATAAACCCGCAGGGCAGCTTGTGGCGAGCTGTTGGGCAGTAGCGACCCCACGGACCTGATCTCCCGGGAGAAGTCTTGTTCCTCATCTCTGGCTTGCCTTTCAATAAGGGCAAGCCAGGGATGAGGAACGGAGCTCCCACCTCTATCTTGCCTTAATTGGCCGGTTAGAGTGGAAACTCGCGAGAGCATTCGTGCTCGGGGTAAGGAAGTATTCCAGTAAGACGCTGGTAGGGATCTTGACCGTACTTCCGGGATTGTCCTGATAGCCGTGGAATACCTCTCCACTCCTCTAGCACCTCAAGATATGTTGCCCCCTTGTCGCTACGTCACTTCGTGCTAGCGACTGTTTCAGGGGGCCCATTTAGTGAGTGTGCAAGTCACCCCCTGCTATTTTATCCATGTATACAAACATTGATTCGGCAGGGGCCATAGTCACTTCATAGTTTCAGGTAACCAAGTCACTTTAGCAACCTAGACCCATAGTCCAGTACTGTTAGTTTCCATGTCCTGTAATAGTCCTGCACCAACCGGGGGTTGTCCTTGGGTGCACTTGCATAGTGTATACAGGGATAATCGTCGGTTGGTGTCTTATTTCATATAAAACTACCTAAGGGGCCTCTGCGAGTTGGCTTCGGCTCCTCGTACGCCTTACAAAGGCCCGGGACCTCTGGGTCCCGAGATACATAAAGTATGTAAAATATAATAATAATAATAATAATCATTTATTGCAATAAGTATTGGTAGGTACAGCGTTGGTCTTAAAGTTAGTAATTCGGTTCCTAATACAAAGTCAGTTAGGTGACATGCAAAACATATTTTTTATGCTACAGAACATTATGTATATGTCCGATGGCATGCTTTAATATTAAAAAAAAAATTAAAATATTCAATAATTGTTGTCACATTAATTTAAAACTTATTATTATTTAACATTATTTATAAATTCATTTATAGAATAAAAACATTTTTCCAGTAACCATAGTTTAAACCTTATAAAAAATAAATTATTAGTTAGCTCTTTAAAGTCCTTTGGTATTTTATTATATATAAGTCCACACATATAATAACAATTCTTTTTATACAAGGCAGTTCTCGGTGGCCTAGGCACAACTATTCTATCTGGGTCTCTTACTTTACGGGGGCAACGGTCCTGAGCCTTTTTAAATAGGTCAAAGTGCTGTCGGACAAATTTAGCACATTCTAAAATATACATACTGGGTAATGTAAGGACTTTTAATTTTAAGAATGATGGTTTACATGATTCCCATGGTGGAATGCCACAAATGGCTCGAATGCATTTTTTTTGTACCCTAAAGGCTTTATGTACGTCTGTTGAGTTACCCCATAGTATAAGGCCGTATTGTAGAGTCGATGCAACGCAGCCGTGATATGCAGTCAACATCGTACTCAGCGACGAAGTCTTTCGCAGTGTGTAGAGTACATATACAAATTTGTTTAATTTGTTGCATACCTTTTCTACGTGTGGTTTCCAGGAGAAGTAGCCGTCCAATGCAACTCCCAGAAAAGTAGTTTCCTCTGTCTCTAATAGAGGTTGCCCATTGTAATTAATATTAAGTTTATCTCGCTTACGGCCATATGTCGTAAATTGAACAATTTTTGTCTTATTTATATTTACATGCAAATTATTAAAATTTAACCAAGAAATTATTGATTCAATTGTATTATTAATGTCAATTCTGTAATTATCTATGTCAGTATTAATTGGTGATGTCATTATAATCGAAATGTCATCCGCAAACAATGTGCATGAATTAGGTGTGTGTTCAAGAAGATCGTTAATATATAATAGAAATAAAGGGGGTCCCAAAACGGTCCCTTGTGGTACACCCGAGTTGTTGAATCTTGAAAGAGACCTAGTTCCCTCCAGCTCTTTATTCTCAGTCATACTTAGTACCTCAACACATTGCTTTCTGCCCACTAGGTAGGTTTCAAACCAACTAAGAGCGGGACCTCGAATACCATAACGTTCCAATTTTGCGAGTAACAATGTATGAGACACAAAGTCAAAAGCTTTCGACATGTCGAAAAAGACAACAGATACCCGATTTCCTATGTCTACTTCATCAATGATATTTTTTACAAGATTGAAGCATGCCAGAGTGGTTGATTTCCTTTTTTGAAACCCGTATTGTTCTTTCTTAATAGTCTGATGTTTTCCAATAAATTCTAAGAGACGGTGTTGCATAGCTTTTTCAAAAACTTTAGAAATGATTGGTATTAGACTAATAGGTCTGTAATTATCTAGTGTCGAGCTATCACCTTTTTTATGAAGAGGCTTAACCACCACAAACTTTAGCAACTCCGGGAAACAGCCTTCTGAGAATGACAAGTTTATTAGGTGTGTCAACACAGGAGTAATTTCTACTGAGCAGGCCTTCAGAATTTTAGTCGAAATCTCATCATATCCTACCGCTTCTGTGTTGTTTAAGGAAAGTATAAACTTTAGTATGTCATTGTAACCGTATGGCCGAAGGAAAAGACTTTCGCACGTGTTAGTTTTGCATGTATCCCTTACATTATCGTTCTGTTCATTGGTTAAGTCTATCCAGTAATTGTTAAACGAGTTCGCTATTTTTTTTGGGCTGTCTATCATTGTGTTGTTTTTGTTTAAATTCGTTATCAATGATTTATTCATACATTCTGTTTCCTGTTTTATAAGTTTCCAAGCTGCTTTACTTTTATTTTTTGAAGACCTTAGTACGTGGTCATTCGATGTTTTAATGGAACTAGTGATACAACATCTTAGTAATTTACTGTATTTTTTATATACCATCTTGTTATGTTTGGACTTATTCTTATAATATATAAACCGCAATGAGCGTTTACGTTTACTGCTAATTCTTAGACCTTTGGTTATCCAGTTAGTTTTCTTACATACGTTTGTAATTTTTATTCTAATTTTAGGGAAACATAACTTATAAAACAACAGAAACAATTCGTGAAAAGATGCATATGCCGAGTTCATGTTATTTTGGCTATAAACTTCTGAGAAGGAAAGTTTAGACATACATTCCTTGAATTTAAGGATATTTTCCATACTATAGTCTCTTTTAAAAATAAAATATTGCTGAGGAATTTCCCTATGTGTGACAGGGACACTTAACATTTGTGCGGTGTTGTGATCTGATAAGTCCCAGGCTGACAAGTGCTTATATAATCAAAGCCCAAATGCGTAATAATAATAATAAATGATTAATATAATTATGTATAATAATATAAATTTATGTATGATTATATACATAATTGCTTATATAATCATTATTTACGCACAAAGAGACGTAGATGCACAGTGTAAAACGACGCCTGCACGCACACATACTTGAAATTGTTGACTCGTTTTCTTTGTTATGATTGTAGGGCGACGCTCCATCTAGACATTATATAATCAAAGGTTCAGGGTTAAAATCAAAATTTATCAGCTGCTTCTCTCTATCTCTACATATTATTTATAAAACAATGTCGCCTCCCGCCGCATGTCCCTCAGTAGGTACACTTATCTTTTCTAAACTACGCAACGGTTTTTATTGTGGTTTTCATCAATAGATAGAGTTATTCAAGAGGACGTTTTATACGTATAGTTTGTTATTGCTTTGTGTTAATTTATTAAAATACTAGCTTCTGCCCGCGACTTCGTACGCGGATCCTGTTGCTTATGCCAGCGACAACGGGGTCGGCAAAATTGAAGATCTGAAACGTCTGATGTCGAATTCTAAGAGCCCGGGGACGGGAAACCAACGGAATGCGCGGGACGATTCGAGACGTTCAAAAAGTACAATTTTGAATCATACCTCCGATGGCGGAATATGTGGCGTAGTCAATCTTAAGAGTATACGTAAATGCACTCCGTTCCTTATCAACCCAAGGAAGGTCGCGGTACGGCTATATCTTGAGACACATCCGATTCTTCAGATGATATCGACATTCTGTTCAGAGAAAGTCGATCAGAATTCAAACGTTCGTTGCGCTCTTCTTCTGTCTCTTCATGCCGTACTCCTGCAATTCTTTCTCTCTCACTTTCTAACTGATTATGAATATTTTGTTGTGTGCGTGTTCGGGACAATGTATGATAATCTCGATCAGCAGTTAGTCGTGCATCACGTTCATCACTCGTTTCAAAAGACCTGTTAGTAGATGTGCGAATACGCTGAGAACTCAAGCGTGATTCTCTATCCGTGAACGTCTCCGACTCGCGAGACAATGCGTGACGTTCATGATCAGCGGTCAGTCGCGCATCACGTTCCCCACTTGTCTCTAGAGACCTAGAAGTCGATGCGTAGATACGCTTGGAACTTAAGCGCAATTCTCTATCCGTGAACGTCTCCGACTCGCGAGACAATGCGTGACGTTCACGATCAGCGGTCAGTCGCGCATCACGTTCCCCACTTGTCTCTAGAGACCTGAATGTAGATGCGCAAATACGCTGGGAACGCAGACGTGCTTCGCGATCTGAAGAGGTTTCCACGGAGCGATTTGCAGCCTGATGTTCTCGAACAGCATCAAGTCTCTCCTGACGCTCTTCGGTAGATTCTTGGGATCTTATGATCCTCAAACTTTTAGCTCCTTTGGAACATTGAGAAAGATTTGACCTCTTTCTAGGCATGGTTATAGTTTTATTGTGAAGAGATACCTGATCAATTAAAAACTAAGTGACTGCTCCCCTGCGTTACCGGGTAGGCTACCGTGTAAAGGAAATTAAACACTCAAATAACATAAGCAGGAAGTCATATTTAACCAATAAAAAAAAAGGGAGTTTTGACCAGTAGAGTCAAATTTTCAATGATATACCAGCGTCATCAAAAATTAGTCCTAAACTGTTACCGCCTTCACTGCGTGGAGGTACTCCCAGCTTATTTTATTTTATAATATACAGTAAAATTAGTGACAGCTTTACAGTAAAACTAGTGATAGCTTTGATTTCCACATCAGATGTTTCTGATCTTCGGTTTTTATAAGTCAACAGGAAATGCTCATCAGACCGAACAACTTTTGCTAAGACGTCATTCCTATATGTGTTATGGTGTAGCTGGGCTCTTGGAGTTCCACATCAGGTGTTCCAGATCTTAAAATTTATTCTCTTAGCTGCTCATCACGTGGAACATTTTTTGCTATGGTACCATTTTTGTATTTCTTATAGTTTAGCTGGTCTGTTGCGGTTCTGCATCAGGAGTTCAATTTTCCAAGATAAATTATAGCCTATATGTTGCCCAGACTTAATACCTATACAACAAAAAAAAAACATTCAAATCCGTCCAGCAGTTCCGAAGATTAGCGTGTACAAACAAACAGACAAACAGACAGAATTTTTTTTTTGGATTCGTGCTCTGTTACTGTTTCTAAACTCCCCTCAATTATTACTTTTTTAATATATTCAATGTACAGACACAGTTTTTTTACTGTTTTATTATATGTGTTAAAGATGACGATAATTGTTCAAGATGTCGGAAGAAATCAAGCTGATTGAGCTTTCATGGAAAATGCTGTCTTATTCTTTAGAAATTAATCACTCCACACAGACATCACATTAGTATCTACATTGTACCCGTGAGCCGTGGCCGGGGTGGGTGGATAGTTTTTTTCATATTTCAGAGGTAGGTGGGGTAGGAGTAAGGTCTTTACACCTTTCAATGATGATAGTTTTGAGTAATACGTAAGAGTACGTAATTATACACTTTATTGATTGATGATGAAATTAATTGAATGATAATGAGTGCACGCGAGTTGAATGATATTCGTGTAAGTACCTACTAAAGTATAGACCACGCGTGGCAAGTAAAGTGCTGACACAATGAGGTCAAATTTGTACGTTCTTACACTGTACAGGTACCGTAGTTAAAGTTTCTTGGATTCATTAGTACCTACTTTCATCCGCTGAAGGGTGTGCAGTGAATTTAAAGTCAAGCTAATGTATTTTACTTATCAGTTAATATTCTTATACAGATTATTATTTATACTTTTTGTCTTTTACGAGGTCGTATGTCTTCTAATACAAACGAATAACAATAGGTAACTAATTTCATTGTAAATCCACTATCTCATTACTGAACTGCTATTTACTTGTTTTAAGATTATTCAAATATTTTTACCCCAAATTCACATAAATTGTACGTTTCACTATCGTTTGTAGATCGGCACAAAGCCTACGTAAACTAAAATCATTTCAGCAGAACATTACTGACTCAATTTACTGCGGAAGAGGTGATTCTCATTTCGTCGAACAAGCTCTGTTCTATATCAATGGGTTCCGAGAAAATTACCATCAACTTGAAATTTTTGAGAAGATTTGTTACTATGTTTAAAAGAAAATGTAAAGTGACGGCTTTAAATCATCCCAAACAAGATGGTTGAAGTGATACATTGAGTGTTCTCGGCATTTGGGACAAAGAACATGATGTCACATAGTTTCAGGAAGCTTATTGCGTAAGCAGCATTCGAGGAAATAAGTTGTGAAAATATATAAAATCCTCTGAACTTTTGTGAGGTCGATTCTTTTGAATTTTTAAATTATGAGAATAAATTCTGTGATGGTTTCAGATGAGGCTTATTTCTGCTTAGGATATTTTTAATTTTGCTACTAAATTAAAAGTTATATTTCGAGGAAACTGCAGCGATTTTTAATGAAATCCAAATTTCACTCGTGGCTACGTACGGATCGCTACGCTCGCCGCGGTCTGGCCGCGGATGGGTGATCTATTCCATATTGACACTCCTCCATGCCTCGGAAAGCACGTAAAGCCGTTGGTCGTGGTTGTCATTCGAAGATCATTGTCAGTCGTTATGGGTTGTCGGAAGCCAGAAAGTCTGACAACCAGTCTTACCAAGGGCTATCGTGTTACCCAGTAACTGGGTTAGAGGGGTCAGTAGGTCGATTCTGTAAAATTCAAACAACAACTCGCATCTCACATCGCTATTCACTCTCACTTCGCATAAGGTTCAAAATGACCTTGATATATTTGACACTTTGAATCGGGTTCGAGTGCGTAGTGACCGTCGAAGTGACGGGGAAATTACCTTACAGAATGCCACTTCTTACGTTATCTCATACTTTATCTGTCAAAATCTTCCTATCAATTTAGTTTAACTCGCTGACACGCTCGCAAGGGTGGCGCTAGTGTAAATTCGAATTATCAACCGAGTTTTTAGAATGCCAATCAAGAAACTCACAGCGGATTCAGATTCGAAGTTTAGAATGAGGTCTTATAATCTCACCCCAGATAGGCAGTTACTCCTTGTTAAACACTTCAACATCGAGCTGCTGGAGCTGCATCTGGATAGATGTAAAACGACCACAACATACTTGGGGATAGGATGATGATGAATCGTTTAGAGCTGAACACTGAAGTTATAGTTTTAAAAGTAAATACGATTCCCATCTACTACGTGATCCAAAAGGTACATCCATAAATACGTTTCCTGGATTAGGGAAAATAAAGCGTGACGGACATATCTGTGATAAACCTTAAAGTAACAAACAGTTAAATGAACACATTTTTTTCTCATCAACATAATGTGTAATAACTGCCAGTTTCTTTGATCATTACTTCCGAAATTACACTGACATTGAGAGACTTAAAATGATACTGATCTCACCGGCCATGTCCTCGGTCGAGGACACCATCGACCCTGTCCTCGCTCGAGGGTACGTCGTGTTGTTGTTTATTATCGTCCAACTGTTGTGCATCAAACTCTGAAAGTTGTATCATTCCCACTGTGTAAGCAGAGGTTTTGCTGATGTTATCATTTGGGTTGAGAGATTAAAGTGAACTTTGATGTGGATTTGTGGGATTTTAAGAGATGTTCCTAAAGCAATTTTGTTTATTTGTCGAAGAGGAGTTGGTTTCTGTGATAACAACATAATATTGTATCATGTATACGTATATTGACTTTGAATGTACTTGAATGGTTACTTAAAACCTCTGAGCTTAAAACTATTTGCAGTAAAATAACCGACTTTTTATGACAGGAGACGCTCACAATGTAAAAAGAAGACATGACAATATGTGAGCACATTAATAGTTGACAGTTGTTTGCAGTATATATTTTGAAGTGTAAGTGATGTTATTGTGATGTGAGAGCTGTCACTAGAGATACCTTTACTTATACTTTTCACCTTCTGATTCAATGTAAATATTGAATCAGAAGGTGAAAAGTATAAGTACCTTTTTGATTGTAAAACTCACTCCGGATGAGTGAGACATGGGAGAACGAGTAAGTAATGTTTTAGTAGACTTTGGACATGACATTCCACCTAAAACCTACACTGATATTGTAATATAAACATGCTATTGTTCGCAACTGCACCCGTAAACGACTAAACGTAGTCTACAGAAAACGAATAGATTTATACAAAACATAGAAAAGTAGAACAAACTCGCAGTAACAATATTACTTACGATTATCTGGGATTGTATAATCTTAGTCGAAAATAAAGTCATTAAAATAGATGATTCCACCGGAATGACTGAAACTAGTCCCCTTGTCAGTTAATTATCTTGAAAACTAGAGCTTCCACGTCATCGAGAAACTAGGTTCATCGTCTGCGATCCAGTTTCGTGATTAGCCATTCTCTCTGCTCTCAAACGAATAATTGTGATACTATTTTAGATACAGTTTCACAGAAGCAGCCGACAGGCGTGTCAACACAAATATCCACGTCGCATCGTCTGGCGGGTGCGACGCCATCCGCCACCGACCATTGTCCTCACTCCAATTCTGCATGAACCTTCATAAGCTTTGTTTAGCGTCGATATCAACCGTATTATAAGACCAACATCAAAATAACACGATTTTATGTGTCATTAACTCAAGCCAAAACAATGTTGGCTCAACAGTTGTGCGACACCAACGCGACAAAATACAATACTACCAATATGAACCGCTATTTAAACAAACTGTGGTGTATCGAAATGGTTCGTCCAGAATGTTGGCGTGTCTGCCAAACGTTGGTGGTGACGTAGGTCGGCACCAGTTGGCACGTAGCGGCCAGTTTCAGTGGCAACAGCGCGTGCGCCGGCCGGACCGCCCTCCAGTTTTCCCGCCTAAGCGACCGCGAGTGACATTTGAAATTTTTTGAAAATCGATTCACCGCGTTCGAAACCTTTTGGAATACCGCAGTGGTTTATAGGAACAGCCAGTGTTGTACAAGTGATTTTGATATGATCGTGTTACATCGATTCGTCGATACTGTCCTGTGACTGGATACGATTGATTTGTTTTCACTAGTGTCCGGTTTCCACATCCGCGGAAGATTTTGCACGGACGCCATGGTAATATCTTTCATTTATTTGTGAATGCATTAGAACTAAATCTAGTCGTAAATCTAGCTTACCAACCTCGACTGGTGCAAAGACCTTAAGCCTTAATGCTTATTTATAAGTTTTATTAGTTGTGCGGCCAACCGAATGCACACAGATTTTATAGTCATCAACCAGTTGATGACATGTTTGCGTGACGTTATAAAAATCTACGAATTTTTATTTGATTTATGGACAGATATAACATATCAAAATATATTTTACCATTGAGCAATCTATTTGGGAGCTAATAAACTTTACTGAAATATTATAAACACTCGCTGAATGTTTTATTCAATGTAACGGTCATTTACATATTGAAATGATAGAAATAATGAACACAGTGAAATGAAAAATCGACTGAAACGATTTCTACATTCACGAATTCTCCTATAATCAAAATCAGCTCGTCATTATTATCTACAAAGTAAACGTAGGCTTCATATAATGGTATAGTTTTATTGGAAGAGGTCGTGAACCTCCTCCAATAAAATAAAATAGGAACAGAGGACTCTCGACCGTCTTGTCACCTTCGATTATTATAACCCTCAGCCTGCAAACGAGACTTTTGGCTTCAGATACACTTTGTCTATTTCACTTCACACTCACTTCACCTAAAACCATTGGGGGAGATTTTTGCTGTTCTACAGCAGATAATAATATCACTTTTATTCACTTTTTGTCTTATAAATTTAGTTATCTGCTGAAGAAATGTGGCTGATTGTTTCATGACAAATGTTAAACATTGTAGTATAATAATTATACTAAGTAGGTATGTTCTTCTCTTGTAGGTAGGTACTCACTGAACAGAAGGCTTGTCTATGTCTGTCAAAGTATTTAGAAAGAGAAAGAAGAAAGCATACATACCTTTAAACACATTAATCAAATGAACCGAATTCAGAATTTTAGTTGAATAAGAAATCGTGTATTAATACGAGGATAATTAAATACGAGGTTTTATTTAAAACACCGC